>JACVBY030000549.1:0-1309636 GCA_017589505.3 Metroxylon sagu | reverse complement strand
TGTGTAAGTTAAGTCTCACTTTTTCTTTCTATCTATATATTGATTTGATTATAAGATTGATGAAATACTTTATGGCTATAATATAGTTGTTATCTATTGGCTGTATTTGGCACATAAAATTAGATTGGATAAAAGGAAGAATGAGATTGCACAAAGAACAGGATAGGATAAAAATTATCATATTTCCTGAAAGATATGATAAAAAATCAGATAAGATAATTATACTCTTATAAAAAATAGTAGCCATTGTTAAAGATAAGGAGAAAAAGGAAAAAATAAAGTAATAGCTAGATGAAATAAAAATAAAAATATTTATTCTGATGGAATAAATATTTTTTTTATAGAATTAGATTTTATGGGATAAAATTTTATCATATTTTTATGAAAAATAAATATAAAAAAGGATTAAAAAAAATTCTATTCTTTATTTAATACCAAATGTACTTATATGAAAAATGTAGTTTAATTCTTAGCAGGTAGGTACATGCATCATATGAACATCATCAAGTGTGCTGGGCGCTTTTATTGAAGAGCCCTTTGTGGAGTCCTCTCTTTTCAACATCATCAAATGTACTTATAAAAATGAGATTAGCGCTTTTATTGAACATCATCAAGTGTACATGCATCATATGGGAATGAATCTTTTCATGGGACGCTAGGCTGTCGAAGAAACCGTGTTGTCATACATGATCAACGGATCTCGCCACCTGCACAATTCTTCGAAGCGTCTAATCTCATTATTGTAGAGAAGTTGCCCAAGAAAATGTAAACATAAATATTCTGGTGCGAGGTTTGGGAGCTTACAGGCAGGTGGCACCTCTCCTTGGCGCCACCTGCACAATTCTTCGAAATGTCTATTCTCACTATCGTAGAGAAGTTGCCCAAGAAAATGTCAACATAAATATCCTGGTGAGAGGCTTGGGAGCTTACAGCCAGGTGGCACCTCTCCTCTCCTTGGCGACTACTCCAATGTTTGGATTGAAGGGGTGTTGCGTCTACAACTCCTCAAACCCTTGTTGATCATAAGTTGCCATCTTGCTGTTAAGAGTTCTTTTCATGGCAGGAATACTACCTCAAAGCACACCCTTAGATTTCACTGTTGCTGAAGGGTTTCCCTCCGTCTTCAATGGAAAGTAACTCGCTCATCATCTTGAATCAGATATGGCGGAGCCCATGCCTTGGATGTTCTAACCATCATCTGTTACATAAGACCGGCTGCCCTCCATTCGCACGTCTAGTGCAAAGCAAACAACGCTGCAGCCAAGGTTGGTGGACAATCTGGAGACAGCACACATTGGAACACTCATGCACCACTTGATCTTGTACCTATTTTTTATTTTTGTATCTCAGTCACTCTGATCGAGAGACATAGTTTTCTAGGTGTTATAACCTCCTTTATCCCAAAAAAAATAAAAAAAAAAGGAGAGAGAGAGAGAGAGAGAGAGAGAGAGAGAGAGAAATGGTCAGAAGAAGAATGCCAACTTGATTGATTTGCGTATTAATCTATATTAATCTCGACCTCCAAATTCAAAAATATGCAAATCATAGACCAGAAGGATAGCATTGCCTGGGAGAACCAGATACCATGATGCTATACGATGATAGTGATATGGAGATGAAAGGAAAGAGTGGGAGTTATGCAAAGCTCAGTATCATGCTTAGCTGGGGTTGCAAGGACTATGAAACAATGGGATGCCCAAAAGTAGTGGACTAAGAGTTGGGTTGGACCACGAAGTAAAGTACAGTAAATATATTAAGGGCCTGCTGGATTTCTGGATGGGTCGCTTGCTGAATAAACTACACCCGCCCATTAAGAAGGATTCTGTGAAAAAGTTATGCAGAGGAGATGTGTATTTTACTGTTACTGGAAACTTTGGATAGTGATTAAGAGAACAGAGTGAAATTTGTGCGAAACTCTGTATCAGCCTTCATGGGCGTTCAGTTCTCTTCACATCAATGGCATACCTGATGTGTAGTAAAAGGAAGGTTAGAGTTGGACCCTGATGTAATTTCTGTTGGATAGATGTAAGATCAATCAGTCACTAAAAATTGATGGATGCATATTTAGTTTCATATATTTTGGTTCATAGCACTTTCTGGTAGGTTGAAACCCAAGATCATGTTGCTGAGATGATACTAAGCAGTGGATCCTCAGGTGACAAATGATGCAGAAGAGAAGTTTAACAAGAGGGTGCTTTTCCTGTGATATTAGAGGATAGGAGTTGATTCAGACATAAAAGTGAATACATGGAATTCTTTAGTCCTGTTTACTAAGCTAACCTCCTGTTGACCAAAGGGTGACATAAAAAGAGTACCTTATCAACAGAAAATTGTTATCCCATGAAGGTGAGCATATCATCTTGGAGTTCAATATTGCTTGAAGACTTATTCCTGCACTCAAACCATGAAATGCAAGATACACACGGTGGTGTCCTACAAATTCTAAAGGCAAAAATTTGTTGGTTATAAGACCACTAAAAGGTCAAAAAAATAAGTAACCAACCACTTTGAAACATGGCACTGCATCTAAACTCAAAGTCAGGAAACGTCAAACTCCAGAAAAATTCTTCATACCTGTTACCATATCAACTGATTGATTAGTATAGGAAGCATGGTGTCTCCCTTTGGTTCTTTAGGCAGGAGAGTTCTGATCCTCTACACCGGACTTCTCAAAACAATTCCTTCCGACTGATCTGTAAAATCTTGTGATATAATTCATCAAATTCCACCTTTAGTGTGTAAATATGCAAGTATTTTGCATATACAACAAGAACTGCTACAATATTCAACAGAGAGAACCATTAACAAGGCCAGTTCTGGAATGCTGTCTAAAGAGCCTACAGTGTCAGATGAGAGGGCAAGCTATATCTGTGGAGAGTAGGATATCACCCACTCGATCTGAAACATCCGTGGGTTTCCTAGGACATATCTTCCTGTTCCGATATACATGACCTAGTGACATTCCCCTTTTAGGGCATCAATAACAACCTTTCAGTAATGTAGGAAGAGCTGTTGCTTGACCCACAGCAAACCTTCTCCCTGTCATTGGTGGTGTCTGGAAAAATGTTCAGTTCTGCGGCTCTTGAGTTATTGTGGAAGTTAATCTTGGAGGTGTCATCTTTTGTTCTCAGTTTTGAAATGTAATAAGCAATTCTCCTTCCAAACCATTGTTAACATAATCCAAATTGACTGGCCTTCCATCAACCAACAAATAAATTGAAAAGCAGACTACTTCCCTGTTGCCTATACCAGTAAGCATGCCAAAAGTCACCTTCCTTAACATAAGCACCAGACTGATGATCTGAAACATAAAATTCTCTTCCACTCAACCCAAAAGATGAGCTTGTGCAACCTTGTGAAAACTCTATGGAGTTTAGCCAAAGGTCATCACTGTTTTCCACTTCAAAGAGTATAAAACACAAAAACAGCCTGAAAATTACTTTCCTTGTTCAGGAACATATCCCTCACCCTCCACCTCCCAACACAACAAACGTAACATCAAGTATAAGTCTTTCCCTCCATAATGCAAAATCTGATCAGATTTAAAAATGAAGATAAGATTTTTGATGCAAATCCAACTGCATCCAACAACCTTCTTCACACCTCTCTCTCCCATGTTCTTCCACACTCGAGCGATGCTCTCCCACCTCCCTCTTGCACCATACATCCGAGCTAATACAAAATAAGGGAGTGATGAGCGAGGCTCCAACTCCATCACTTTCTCTGCAACTATTTCTTCTAGCCCCACATTCCCGTGAATCCTACAAGCCTCAAGAAGCAATCCCCATGTTGCTGCAGTAGGCTTGTGAGGCATGGTCTCTATAATCTCCATTGCCTCTCTCAGCCTCCCTGCTCGGCCCATCATGTCCACCATGCATTCATAGTGCTCCAAACCACGCACCACTCCATATTTCTTCTCCATGGATGAAAATATTCTCTTTCCTTCATGGACCATCCCTTCATGGCTGCAAGCATATAAAACACCAACAAGAGTAATTCTATCAGGTTTAATACCATAATCTTGCATTTCTTTAAAGAATCTTAGCGCTTCTCTGCCTTGCCCATTTTGAGCTAAGCCCATGATCATGGTGTTCCAGAAGATCAAGTCCTTGGTAGCCATTGCTGAGAAAACTTTCATAGCCGACTCCGTCGATCCTAACTTAGTATACATGTCAACAAGAGCACTAGAAACAATCATATCTGCCTCAAAACCCAATTTAAGAACCCAACAGTGGATCTGTGTTCCCTGCTCGGTTAACCCAAAACAGGAACTCGAGCGCAGAATACTCGCAAAGGTGAATCCCGTCGGCCTAATATCCTTCCTCAGAGCGAGCACAAAGAGCCTCAGAGCGTCATGCACCAGCCGACCGCGGGCGTAGGTTGCTGCCATGGAGTTGCAGAGAGCCGAATCCCATCTCTCCATTTCTTGGAACAGCCGGATCGAATTGTCCAGCCTGCCACACATGGAATACAGGTCAATAACAGCACTAGAAACTATAGAATTTGAAAGGAATCCCAACTTGAAGCACTGAGCCAAGAGTTGCTCACCCTTGGCCAAATGCCCAAGCTCGGCGCAGACATGGATCACTGACGACACCGTGAACTCATCCATCGGAAATCCGTGAGCCCTCATGGAACGAAAACACCCCAAAGCCTTTTCGCCATGACCCGAGTTGCCATAAACCGAGATCATTGAATTCCAAGAGATGACATCCAGGTCCTCCATGGCTCGAAAAACACTGCAAGCATAACTGATGACTCCAACCCTTCCATACATATCAATAAGCGCATTGTCAATCACGCTGTTCGACGAATTGAAGCCATTGCGGATAAGGAACCCATGTACTTGTTTGGCGTGCCGAGAATCAGGGACACAGGAGGCAGCGAGGGACAGCGTAAACTCGCTGAATCCGGCGCCAAGCTCTTGCATTTTGCAGAGAAGTTTAAAGGCCTCATCGAACAAGCCATTGGAGATGTACCCGGAGATCATGGAATTCCAGCTGACAGTATCCCGCTGGGGCATTTCATCGAAGACCTGGCGGGCTTGTTGAATGCGGCCGGCCTTAGAGAACGCGGTGAGAAGAATGTTAAACGAGAAGGTGTTCTTGGAGGCGATTTCGTCGAAGACTCGGAAGGCGGAGGAGGTGGAGCCGAGGCGAGAGTAGAGGCCGAGGAGTCGGTTGGCGAGGACGGTGTGGCGGTGGAGGCCAGTTTTGACGAGTTTGGAGTGGAGAGACTGGGCGCAGGAGAGGGAGCTGAGAGAGAGGCAGTGACCGATGAGGATGGAAACGGACGAAAGGTCGAATTTTTTGATGGGCCCAAGGTTTCCAAGGGGAGGGAGTGTCATCCCATTTTTTCTTCTCTTCCCAGCGTTCCCTCCCTCGTAGGTTTAAAAAGGCTGGGTGGGGGCAATAACAAAGTTGGGAAACGGGAAACGGGAAACGGGAAACGGGAAGTAGAGTGCAATTAATCCGTTTCAGTGGCAGGCCACAAACTAGTTTGCTTGGGTCTCACACCAGTTTGTTTATAGGATTTCAAGACCTATTTGATCCATTTGAGCAAGGGAAAAAAAAAAAAAATGGTATGCTGCCAGACAAGACGCACGAATGAGAACCAGCTTTGCAACCGGAGGCTAACTGAAATATAGAAATCAGAGTGAGCTCTGGTTTGCTACATGGAAACTTTGAGGTCAGTTAATCTTCTTCATTGAAAATTTACCTATCATGCGGGATCTGCCAATAAAAATGGGCACATCAGAGGATAAAACCAATGTGTCTCATTACTTTCACTAAAATTTTGCTTTTATGTCGTGGTTATACGTACAGAAATCTTACATGCATTTAAGTTATACAATTCCAGATGAAGAAAATGAATAGAATTGAGGAGGCTGAATAGATGGGTGAGGAAATGGGAACTACTAAAATCCATCATTGTGCAAGAATATTTAATAGAAGTTAAGTATTTTCTATTGGCATTGAATTCCCATGGGAGCAAAAAATGACGGAGACAATTCTCTGTTTTTTAGAGTATCCATTGAATGGTTAAATAAAAAATTAAACCTAACAAATACAACATGACTGCTTTTCAATCTAGAACTATGAATTGAGAACTGATATTCTGAATTTTCTTTAACCCTACTTTTTTTCATTCCAAGCTGTAAATGACCTCTATTTCTTCATAGTGATTTCTTATGCCTCCCCAATCTCTTCAATGGATGTCCCCCACCCTCACAAAAAAGTGAACTTGTATTGTTACACATCTGTTCTCAGAAGATAAAATAACTGTTCTTCCAGTGGTTCTATTTGCCATCATTCCTCCTTCCTATTAACCAAGCCCTTTGATGTTCAATAACAAAACCTCATCGCACAAGCGGCACTCTATTATTCAATACACATATGGTGCCTCTTCCATCAACTCTCTTTACTTTTGAGAACTTGCAATAACAGGAAACTTCGTTTACATCCAATGATATTTCCAATTATCTTGAGCGCATGCTCACTAGCCTTAGTTGCTCAGTCCCTTACATAACACACTTCCAAACTCCACAAAAAAGGACCCATCTTTTTGCTTTATCAGTCATCGCGTCTTCAATAACATTATCAATGAAAAACAGGGACCATTTAGCGGCCACTGAGATTAGTCTCTTGGCATTGGGAGATCTCTGATCTCAACTGCTGCTCCTTGTCACAGAATGTCCATGGAAGAGAGGGAAATTAAATGATAAAGACTGCCAACATTTTTTCGGAGCCCAAATCTAAGCAAACTGTCACTGATGTTGTGCTTGTGCCTATTCTGTATAATAGTCAACATCCTACAATTTTACCTATATTCTGCTCATAACTTCATTGTACACTGCACAAAAATTATCATGGAGCATATCCTTTGTGATTGCACTGACCTTCCAATTTTCTCATTGTCTAGAAATGTATGTGAAAAATTTCTTGTTCATGCACAAAAATTATCATGGAGCATATCCTTTGTGATTGCACTGACCTTCCAATTTTCTCATTGTCTAGAAATGTATGTGAAAAATTTCTTGTTCAACTGTCAATCCAACTGAAACCAGGATTCTTTTTAATCCTTCTGTCATGCATCATTCGTCTAATTTGTATTGAATTCTCCCAATCCCCCTGAGCAGCATATATGCTAGATAATTGCACATAAGAGCCAGAATGCTGAGGATCAAGCTCAACAAGCTTCTCAGCCACCTTATTTCCTAAAGAATCATCTCCATGAGCCTTGCATCCTCCAAGCACTGATGTCCACATGCTAGCATCAGCTTCAAAGGGCATTGTGTCAATGAAATCAACTGCTTCCTTAAGTCGACCTGCACGCACTAACAGATCAATGATGCATGAGTAATGCTCAATAACTGGGTCAACAGCATAGTCTCCCTTCATTCTATGAAACCATCTTAATCCTTCCTCAATTAGTCCACAGTGGCAGCAACCAGAAAGGACTGCAATAAAGGTCACCTCATTTGGGATTACTCCTGCATTTCTCATTGTTTCAAAGAGCTCAAGAACTTTGGTTCCAAATCCATTTGATGCATAACCCATCAACATCGAGTTCCATAGAACTGCATCAAATTTTGTCATCTCATCGAAGAGCCTCCGCCCCTGACTGATACCACCACATTTACAATAGAGATCAATAGTTGAAGAAGAGATTATGAGGTCTGACTCAAGGCCAACCACAGTAGCCTGAGCAAATATCTGTTCTCCGAGGCCAAGTAAACAAATGCTTGCGCAAGCACTTATAGCACTGGCCAAAGCCACCTTGTCAGGCCTAAGATCCAGCCTATGCATGTCACAGAAGAGCTCCAATGCCTCGACGGCGCAACCATTCTGGCTGTATCCCACTATCATTGAATTCCACGAGATCAAACTTTTTCTTGGAATCATCTCAAAGACCCGCCTTGCATCTACAATTCTCCCACAGTTCGAGTATACATGGATCATGGAGTTAAGCACAATTGTGTCATGCACTTTGAGCTCACTGAAAACCTTGCAAGCATCCTCCCAGTAGCCAGACTTGGAATAAGAGTCTACAAGAGCACTTGCAACAACTATATCTTCTATAAGTCCACGTTTGAAGCAACAAGCATGCAGTTGTTTCCCATATTCTAGCTCACCGAAACTCACGCAAGCACCACTAAGAAGACTCACAAAAGTTGATGAATCAGGCATGACTCCTTCCCTCCTCATCCTTCTGAAAAGATGCAATGCTTCGTCTCCTTGATCATTAAGGGCATAGCCATTAATCATAGAATTCCACAAAACAACACTGGGATTGTCTCTCTTGTCAAATATTTTTCTCGCATCCACCAAACTTCCATGGCTTGCGTAGCCGGAAATCAAAGCCGACAAGGAGAACTCATCAGGTTCCATCATTGAATCCAAAACTAAACAAGCACTGTCGAAATCCTTGCACTTTGCATACATGTTGACAAGCGCGCTACCCAGGACGGTATCCAGGTCCACCCGGCTAATGACAATGCGTGCATGGATCTGTTTGCCGAAATCACGAGCCACGTGATCCGCGCAGGCACTGACGACCGTTGCCAGCACAAAACTATCGTTGCATGGTGACGAAGGTCCGGTGCGATCCGAACCCATCTTCTTAAACAAGCGAAAAGCTTCGTGAACCTGGCCTCTGCGAACGTACCCATGAATGATCGCATTGCAAGCGACGGCGTCTCTCACCGGCATTTCTTGAAACAACCGCCGGGCGGTCTCCATATCGCCGTGTCTCACGAGGCCAGTGACGATGGAGTTCCATGAGAAGGTGTTCCTTTCGGGCATAGAGTCGAACAGTTCTAGAGCAGAAGTGGGGTCGCCTGACTTGAGAGACGCATCGACGAGCGAATTCCAGGAGAAGCAGTTCCGTTGGGGCATTTCATCGAACAGGCGGCGGGCGTCGGCGAGGTCGGGGCAGCACCGGACGTACATTTGGAGGAGGCAGTTGGAGGCGAAAAGGGAGAAGACGTGGCCGGACTTGAGGAGGAGCTGGTGGAGCTGCTGCCCTTGGGAGCAAAAGCGGGGGCCGACGCATGAGCGAAGCCAATAGGTGCAGAGGTGGAGGTCGACGGCCATGGGGGCCAGAGATCACCCTTCGCGGTGGAAACGGTGGCCGACGGCCCCGGCAGCCGTTCCTCTGTAGCCAGCCACGTTGCTCCTCGGACAAGTGTCGATGGGCTGGGATTGGATGGCTTGGTTCTAGCCCTAGACACTGGGCTTCGAAACTGGGCCTCTCTCTATAGCCAAAAAAAATTCTTTAGGACCCTTGGTTCTCAAACTTTCACTCAAAATTCATTTTTACCATCAAATTTTTAATTATTATAATTTATTATTTTATATCTTAAAAATATTACATTCTTGACATTTTGTTAGATGAATCAATTAAAATTAATAGAATAATCGATGTATCATTTTTTTTTAACCAATTCATGTGCCTGTGTCCAGATGATAAATGTCAATTTTAATTGAACTCATGTAATAGAATCTAAAAAATATAATAATCTTAAAATATAAAATTTAAATTATAATAATTAATAATTTAAGGATCAAAATAAATTTTAAGTGGGAGCTTGAGGGCTGTGAGAATATTTTGGTGTTTATTATTATTTTTTACCTTACTTTATCCTAGAAAATAAAGCTGGAGTATTCTTTGTCTTTAGGTTAGGGCTTTTGAGCAGGGCAGCTTTTCAAGCTCCGAGAGTTTGAAATACCCATCTACTCAACTCTGAGTTCCCCAATGGCTTGAGGAGATAGGTGTCATGGATGGCAAGGTGGTTGAATCATGACATGCCATGGCAATGCTAAATTAGCATCCAAATTTGCACCAATATAAGTAATGTATCATAGTATTTACCATCGATTTTTTTCTCCAGCATCCCGATTTTGCTGTGGGATTACTTATTTTTTTAAATATTAAAAAAATCAATGAATGCAGATATATTACCAATTTCAGTCAATTATTTGCATGGCTGGTATGATAAAATTATTAAATTATATAAAATAATATGATAAAAAATATCAAAAACTTTGACATACACGCCGCTTCCTTCTCTGGCATACGATAGAGGTGAGGTATAGTAGAGACATGAAACGAAAGTATTCATAAATAATGCTTCACATATATGCACATATTTAAAATTTATTTGCTTTGATTTTTGAACAATTCATTTTCAAAAGAAAAAAGAAAAAAAATTAAGCTATAACAAATAATAATTGGAAATTTACAATGTATTCGCACCAAGAATGTGAACACACTTGTTTTCCAAGAGTTTTTTTAAAAAATAATGATTTAGAGAATATGATATAATATTATTTATCTTAAAATTGGATATTACATTACAAGTATAATAGGAGCAAGATTTTGAATTAGTAAGATGATATCATTTCTATTTTTTTATGAAATAAGATAGGCTGCTGTTCTATCCATCTTAACATTTGAATCAGAAGATGTTTTAAGATGCACTAATTAGAATATTAGAATAATGATAGAATAGTTCTGTCTTGAAACTTGAGACTGCAATTTATTCCAATGTCACTGGTATATAAAATTATACATAGGAATTAGCACATCACGGCAACCTATGTAAGGTAAAAAAAAGTTATACTTGGCCAATAAAGTAAGGTGCGGCTTGAATCTCTTAATCAAAACTTTTCTCTCAAAGAAATGCGCGTCTGATTAGCCACATTATGTTACTTTCTAATCCTTTCCACATTGCCACCGGATAATCTAGCAAAATCGTGCTACATCTCTATGTCGTAGAAGTAGATCAATGTAACTGATGAAATTTGGTGCAAAGCACAAAAATGCCCTGGGTTAGATCTAGAAAAATTTTCCCCGTGCACTAACAAAGAGCTCCAAAGCACTTCTTCTCATGATATAAACTATTCACAAACTTATATTTTTATATTATCAACTTCAATTGTATAAGCTACGCTAAAGTGAATTTTAACCACTCATGTGAAGACCCAAAATAGTTAAGTGCAGTCAATGGAGATTGGTGACTAACATTGAAAGGTTTTAAGAAATTTAGAGGATTTTTTTTATAAGACATTAATCTAATCTTTTCTTTTTTAAATTTGATGACAAGCGGCAATAATTATAGGACTCTCCATTACCTGTTGTTTCTGCGTTCAATGGCTACCCACCTCTACCTTTTTGAGATTACTGCCCCCAATCTCTTCCGTGCCTTAGATATGCTTTGTCCACCAATTTTCCCTGACCACAATACCATGAGATGTTGAAAATGTCCCTTGAATTGACTATGTCACGAGAGAAGAGGGTCACAAGAGCTTCTTTGCTTTTTAATTCTACTTTTAGTTACATGATATTAATTAGATGCTACCAATCTGTTCTGAGGACAAGTCTTTAATAGTGGTAACTAAGCAAATAGCTGTTGGCTTAAATACTACCATTGAAGAGAAACAGATTGCTTGATTTCAACCAAGAGAAAGATCTTGATCGATATAAAAGTTGGAATTTAATTCGACTTAAAAGTTCTAAGTTATTAAGTTTGAGATCTAATCATCTATATTAATCTATCAACCTTCCACTAATTATTTTCTGTAAGACAATTTTTTACACATGATCCTCAATGATAATCAAATTTTTATCATATGCTATTCTAGTAATGAACTTATTTAAGATCTCATTTAGAGGAAGAAGTCTGGGTAAGTTGTAATTGATGGGGTTTTAGAAAGAGTTTAAAAATGAATGAAAATGCACGTGCGCACACACATATATATAAAGAGAGATAAATTTGGTTATATTCGAATGTAATCAAGTTTATAATTTGATCATTTTTTTCGTTCTTAAATTCATATAGTTCACGAATTCAAGTCTCCTTTTTCTTTCTCTCTTTCTCTCTCACACACACACACACACATATATATATATATATATATATATATATATGTTGAGCAAATAGCCATTCTTAGTTATATTATTTGTTATACCAATATAGTGGTTAAGAGATTTTATATCTAATATGTATGATTTATGCTAAAGAGAGAGACGATGGTGCTTTTGTTATTCTAACCACTTTTATATATAATGGGTATATATAAAAAATAATAAAAATAATAAGATAAATAAGGTAGATGTGTATGTGCGTATTAAAAAGATACCTCTATGATAGTGAATCGCAGTGCTCTATGAATAAAAATTATTTTTTTATTAAAAAATTTTTTCAACAAATTAGGCTTTATAAATTTTTCTATAAGTACAAGAAATTATAAGAGTAATGAGATCAACAAATTGTATATTATATGATAGTGGATCAACATGTTCTATGAATAAAAACTGCTTTCCCATTAAAAAAAGAGGGTTTTCATGGATATCTTGAGGTCTAAAATTACCAATCCTTAACAGCCGCTTTCTTAACCTCTTAATAATATTTTTATGTTCTTTTCATGTAGGATATATATAGCATAGAACTGAGGTGCAGCACCTTGTGTGTCGGCGCTATAGTTTTATTTATTTATTTACTTATTTTTAAGCCATCTCAGTCCTTATCTGATGGTGATAGAAAGAAATAATAATAATAATAAAAAAAATAGAGAAAGAACTAAAGCACCCGTGCACGAGGTACAGCTGTTCCTGCGTCTGTTTCAATCGTAGACCCATTCCTATCCTTAAAGAAAACTTGATGTTGGCAACCTAAATTTCAGGAAATATATGTCGGCAAAATAACGAATTAAGAACCAGATGGTGTCGTTAATAATTTCAGGATGACGACATATGATAATTATTAATAACAAATGCAATTATTATAAACCATAAGGTTACCACGGATGAACGCAGCTACGGTACCTCTTGACCTAAGGACGCCATGTGAATTCCAACCAAACCTCTTTAGTGGTGGGCTCCGTACGTGTTCAAAACCATAAAATTACCACCCCGGCCTACAAACTTGACAAATTCCCGTGACTCTCTAAGCACATCAGCTCTAAATTTCTGCAGTAATTTTTTTTTTTTTTTTTTCTCATCAAATGCTCGAAATTTGTGAATGGAGTTTTCTAGAATCCAGAAGGTTTCATGGCATGGTCATTACCCCTGGCTAATAGCCGGGAAAAGAAGACGAGAGAATATCCTGTCTTGCTGGCGAGGCCAACGAAGAAAAGCACGCTGCTATACTGACCACAAAGCATCCAGAGTCTTATTGATGGAGACCATAGTATGATGGAGACCATTGAAATGAAAAAAAAGAAGAGAGGGAGAGAGGTCATGCCTATCACACAAGAGCCCTTTTGAGCCCACCCTTTTGGACGCACCGGCACCTGCACCTCAGGATGAGATACGAAAAGAACCTGTAGGCCAAGATGAAGCACACCATCACCGCCACATTCCTCCACCTGCTCTCCTGCCCCAACCCTTCCTCTCTTAACATATCCTCCCCTTTCAATACACACAACCCCATCTCATAATCCACACACCTCCCCGGGCCGGAGAACTCATTCACCAAGAAGCTTTCGAACGGATACTTGAACAAAGAAATGAAGTGCATGAAGACCCAATAACTCGGCATCGCCTTCTTTCTTATGAAGTAGCCGGAGAAGAGGAAGAACGAACCCATCACCCCCGAGATCAAAGAGTTTCCGACTATAAAGTTCGGCGCGAGAGCGCTGAAGCACGCAACCACCGAGTTGGCCGTGTATAGAATGAGCCATATCAAGAGTAAGAAGTACATGAACGCTGTGAAACTCGGGTTGAGCCCGGCGAGCCAGTAGAGCGGTACTGAGAAAAGAACGGCTAATATGAAGAGGAATGGCAAAAAGACCAGCCCATTAGCCACCACGTAGGAAGACACTCTGTAGCTCCCACTGGAGGTCTCCTTCATTAGAATCTCCCTCTCTTGAAGAAATATCGGTAGTGCTTCGGTGGTGCAAGAGAGCAAGAAGGTTAGAATGAAGGCAAAGAGGCCTAATCTCTCTACGACCTTATCATCTTTCAGGTTGAAGAATATCGAACCAAGGACGAGCCCGGAGACCAGCATTTGGATCGTCCGGCATGCGAAGAGCTCCTTGGTTCGGAAAACATTCTTCAAGTACCGACGTGTGAGGATGGCTACCTCCTGACATCTAGAATTTGGATAATCGTAGGAGAAATCGAACCCGGCGACGGATTCCTCGTCGACTATTTTGTGAAGCTGGAAGAGCTGTTGGAGCGTGCACCTATCTCTCTTTCCTTCCGTTCCTTCTCCTTTCTTGGGGACCTGGAGCAATGGTTGTTCTTGCGCTTCTTGTTGGTCTTGTTGTTGCTGCTGTTGTTTTTGTTGATGTTCTATGAGCGCTTCTTGTCGTTTATGTTGCTGGAGATTGTCAATGGAGTCGATGGCGAACTCGACGACGTTGACGTGGAGCGGGATCTGGAGGCCGAGGGAGCGGAGGTGAGAGCTGAGCTGGTCGACGGTGCCGTGGTGGAGGACGGAGCCGTTGGCGAGGACGAGGACGGAGCCAAAGAGCTTAACAATTCGAGAACCAGGCTGGTGGATGCTGAGGATGACGGTCCGGCCGCGGCCCTCCGCCATGGTCTTCAGCATGTCGACGATCTGCAGCGCCGACGTGCTGTCGAGCCCCGACGTGGGCTCGTCGAGGATCAGCACCCTGGGGTCGTGGACGAGGTCCACCCCGATGGACACCCTCCGGCGCTCCCCGCCGGAGACACCCCGCACGCGGCCGCCGGCGTCGCCCACGCGGGCGTCGGCGACGCTCCCGAGGCCGAGCTCCCGGACAAGGGACTCCACCATGGAGCTCAGCTGGGGAGCTGGTAGGCTGCCGCCGAGGCGGAGCCGGGCGCTGAACATCAGCGTCTCCCTCACCGTCAGCAATGGGAACAGCGTGTCCTTCTGGGTCACGTACCCGGAGATCTTCCGGAAGTCGGACTTGTCGACCGGCTTCCGGTTGATCAAGATGGTCGGCGGCGACGGCGGGCTCAGCTTGCCGGCGAGGATCTCTAGAAGGGTGGACTTGCCGGCGCCACTGGGGCCGACGATGGCGAGGATCTCCCATGGCTTGGCGCAGCAGCTGACGTTCCTCAGGACCTGGCGGACTCTAAGTTTGGATCTCTTGGTGGTGGTGGTGGTGGTGGTGGTGGTGGTGGGCAAGTCTTCTAGATTGCATGGTTGATGGCCACGATGGCTGGCTTCATTGTCTTCTTCTTCTCTACTCCATATTTTGAAGGGGTGGGTTCTCTCTGGGATGCGGATTTGGTAGTCGATTCCTCTGGCTTCTATCTCACAACCTTTCTTCATTGAAGGGAGGGGGAGGGGAGTTTTTTCTACAGCTTTGCACAAGCCAAAACCCCACCTTGCGTTCTATCCTCTTGCTTTGTAACATTCTGAGATGTGAGAGAGCTTAAACTAAGCACGAGGCATGGGAATCCAAATTATTGGCTTTGTTTACCATTCCACCCCTTGGGGAGTGAGAATTTTGTCAGCGGAGAGCTGGATGGGACAAAGGTTTTTCAAGTCATTTTCACGCTCATTATCTCCGAATTCATTCAGGGTTTGTCGCTGTCCGGACGATTCTTCGGTTGTGGACGAAAATGCCACCCTTGAAATGGAACGGGAATCGGATGGAGGGGTAATTTTGTCGGGCGGTGAAGGGTAGTTTGGTCTTTAGGGGAGGGCTGTTTGGTTTGGAAAGCCTGTGGTCCCGTGGGCTTGCCGGGTGGTGGCTGGGATCACATGAGAGGTTTGTGGCTCATATTTAACTGGGGCCACCGGTTATACGTCAGCCCTTGGTTTTATCCGAAACTACCGTGTTGCCACTACTCCACCGAATTTAGGACTAATTAATTCCAATTTAGCTTTGAGGTATAACATTCAAATGAGCTTAGAGATTATTATTATTATTATTATTATTTTCTAGCATAAATTTATTTAACCAGTCTAATAACCTATCTATTCTACTGTACAATACTAATTTTAGAGTGAATGAATTAGTCAAACATCACTTGTCCATGATCTTATTATTGTTATTATTATTATTATTATTATTATTATTATGATGGTAGAAGCTCCATGATTCCTCAGTCGTATGGATTGGATGTGGTATATTTAAGAAATTTAAAATAGAAAGCAGATAAGTAGAAACAAGAAATATAACTTGAGACCAGAAGATGGTAGAAAATAAAAACCACTATCAAGGAAAGGCTTTCATAGAGAAATGCTAATGATTATTAGAATATAGCTGATGAAGTTGCATCACCCTGAGCCAACCATTAACTTAAAACACTAAATCGAAGGCAAGAGAATGAGGACAACTCCATGAAACTCCCACCACCACATCGAAGAGGAATTTAATTGCAACCATGCAAAACCTCGTCATTACAAAGAGATCACGGTGGAAACCGGCAGGATCAAATTTGTGGCGGAGAGGAGCGGGTGAAAATATCGTCCGGGCCCAGGGGCAGGACGCGGTGACGTGGCAGACCTCGCTGCCTCTGTTCTCGTCCGTACTTCCTCCCGTGAGCTCTCGTAGCTCGTGAGGCGGGCCCCACCCACGCCTACAGTCGCACCCGTGAACCATTCAAATATCTCCTCCTCTCATACGAACGCACTCGCACAAACTCATATGCGAACGTCGGATCCGCCGTCGATCGTTTCTTAAACGGACGATATTGATGCGCTCACGAAGCCTCGCATGCGGGTTGCAAGGATGATGCAACTGATAGCGGCCATCTCAGCCATCCGATCCGCGTGCCGCTAGCATCCTCCAGTTACGGGACAAACCTGGTCTTATCCTGTCTCAGTGAACTTGGTTTGGGGCCTTTTGTCCTAACCCCAACCGTTTGATCGGTGGTCCTCCTTTTCTTTACCTTCTTTCGGCCGCCCTTATGATCGTAGAGGAGCTTTATCCGCGTATAACGGTTCTTCGTTGGAGGCTCGTGGAAGTATCTACGGTCACGAGTATTTCTTTCTTTGGGGCCAATCATGGAGCTATCGTTCTCATTGGATGGTAGCAGCGTTGCAGGAGAGGGCACTTTAATTTATTGTTTTCAAAAGTGGATCGTTTTGTCAAGGGCTCAGCATTATATAAAAGGATGGTGGTAGGTGTTCCATCAATGAGATTATAAACTGTTATGGTGTTGTTGATCAATTCAAGTGATAGCGGGTCTCTAATGCAGGTTGCTAAGGTTCGAACCTTCTATGAATCACCAAAGTCCAAGAAGAAAGCATGCCCACGTTCAATTAAGAACACCTTATCACAAAGCTTGTTATGTTCATCCTTTCTTAAAAACCTTATCTTCAAATGAAGTCAAGATCTAATCTTCTTGCTCCTATTATGTGCTAGTTTTGTCTACCTTACGAAATATTTTGTCCACACGGCAATGCCAACTAACTCGTAGAATATGCTGGCTTCCACAACCTGCTTCCCGCTTGAGGTCAAGACTTTCTGTAACTAATGTCAATCTTTGAGTCAAATAAATGTCATGGGTGATGGTCTGGTTGGTATGGGAGCTAAAAGACATGAGAGTTAGGTCTTGCAATGAAATTAGAATAACCACCATGTTCATGAGTTGACAAGAAGATGACCTCTCATCAGTCAAAATTTGTTGAATATTTAGTTGTTGGATATCAGACTCAGCATTTTTGGTTTTGCCTGAGTGAGGTACATGCCGAAGTACTCACTGGCAATTGGAGACCAATTATATCTTTCACAACCTCTAAGCTTGTGTACAATTCTTGTCACATGAATGGAGCCTGCATGAAGGCACAGCATGACAGCAAACTTGGCTGCGTAATCCACTACTGTTCAATGTGATGTTGATGATGACAAGAAAACATATAAATGGATTTTGGATTGCGATAACGGTCATGCCTAGCAGTCCAATGTCGTAGTCCATTTCGATGAATCAACCGTGGTTGTTGGATAATTTGCAAGTTTGCTCATGTGGTCCGATTTGTGAAACATGGGACCTCTTGATATTAGCAGGTTATAGCAGAGTTTACAGTCAGTTCTTGTCTATCTGGTCATCTTCATGCACTTCTTGCCCAATAGGACTGCACCGTATTTTGTACAATCAACACGACATTCGGCATTCGAAACAATGATGATAATTGATTCACCATTGTGCAAGGATATGTGTTGGAACAATAGACTCAATTCATGAGGCAGTAGATGACCATGATGTGGCCTCCATTGTGGCCCCAAGGTAATTTACAAGGAGTGGCAAGGGCATGTATTGCAGAAAGCAAGACAACAGAGTGGCAAGTTTTAGATCTCGCACTGTCCATGTACTATGTGGCCTCATCAAGTGGACCAATTGTATGAGGCCAGAACATGGTGGTCATGCAGGAGTTCAAACTAATGAAGTATAATGTTCAGGGATATGAAACTTAACTCATCAATAGCAAGACAGTGAAACTAAAACGGACAATGTTTTATCCAAACATTCCCTGATCAGCAGTACATGATCACATGAATTAACCCAGGAGTTAAAAAGCACTTTTTATGCATGTAAATTTAGAACTGAGATAACTTAATTGGACTTCCTGCATTAAGTTAAGCATGAATTAAGTTAAAAAAGAAAAGTTTTAAGTGAGAAACATAATTCTTGAACTTACCACAAATCGTATTTTTCTATGTTGCCATGACCTTGGATTCAAAACTTCAGAACATTTGGAAGAACACAGCATCCATGGCTCTGATATCTGGCTTCAGTACCTGACATATATAGAAGATAATATTCTCTTGCAATAAGAATTTTGGAGATCTTTCTAAGTTTAGAAGCAGGGATGATGTTTGTACTCTGCTGCGATAGATCTCTCCTCAAATCATAAAAATATCTTGTTTAATAAATGGATGCCCTCATCAAAGTAGAAAGTATACTTCGGAAATAGTTTAGACTTGCATCTAATATTATTTAACAAACTGTTATCTGGGGAAAGAATCTTAACAGAGCTAGAAGAAGAGAGTCTGGACAATTTATCTGCTGTACTGAGGGTACTACACTATCTCCAAGCGTAGTGGCACATGGTCACCAGCTATATAACTTACGATTCTATGTCACTTGCTCAGTCCTAGCTCGCTCCTCCTCTGTCTTCATCTTAGACCATGTTTGTTTGATAGTTACTTTTCTTCCCCTCGACCTGCTAGTGTGACAATTGGTTTTGTAGGTAGTGCCATTAATTAATTATTGGTGAAAGACAGCTTGGTTATCCTCCAAGACAGGGAACAATCAGTCCACCGACAACGCCATTAAAGTAGAACTACCCTCTAATTCATCTTGGAGCCTTGGTCCCTTGTTTCATGCATGGCTAGCCATTGTTGTTCTTGCAAGCGTGCAATAGATGGCCTCCAACAGCCCTGGCTCCTCCATTAACAGAGAAACTCGAGCAATACCAGCTCGCCTGGTAGGATGGCTCGACGATGGCAAGAGCAATCCGCTCGGTATAGTGGATATTGTCACCCAATGAGCATTGTACAATTGATTTACAAATCCTTAATGAAATCATGGATTTGGTTGTTGGCTTTTAATGTGCTTGATATGTGAACAATCATCAGATCCAATGGCATAGCTTGTATGGTATTTACTTGATCCTAAAAATGCTCATTGATTTGCAAAGACATCACAAAGAATTTGACTAAAAAGCAGCACTAGGAATTTTCATTGTAATTAAACGGATGATGGAACGATCAGAGCAAGGTTGGCTTCTACGAAACTATATTGTGTCAGTAGGTTAATCTTGCAGCACCTTCCAGAGCATTGTAGTACATTGAGCACACCTGCTCATGGATCACAGAAGATGAAAGTTCCAAGGGTGTAAATGGTGGAGCCTCTCTCGAAATTATTGAGGTCCATTTGATAATTAAAAAAAATCTCAAATTGTTACGTTTTGCTATCTCGACCAACTAAACATCTGCTGTACATCCTCCTAGAAAGTTGGCACCCTGTTCCTTTTGGATCAAATAGTCCAACCACCCGAATTAAAGTCAATTGGCCATTTCCTCATGCAGCATCCACATGGCCCTCAAAACCACCACTCGGTGAAGACGCTAATTTATGCCATGCATCTCGTGCCACCAGCTACTGCAAGAGGCTCAAAGGTCCAATGAACACCCCAATATAGTTGTCACAGCAAAAGGATCCAAAAATATCATCTATAGACAAACTCTTGCTATATTTTGCGAGGCGTGGCCTTTTCATGTGGGCCCATCTGGCCCTCCCTGTATTATATATTACTGCTGCCAGGTCTCCTGCTGCTTCCATTCATCATCAACACTCCCGAGACAGCAAGGCACTCATTAAAAAAATGGCAAGGCATCTAGGGGTGTCTAAAAGTCCTATCTTCTAAAAGCCTCTCGTGACCTTATCTTCCGGCATGTATCTACGGTGGTGCAGATGAGGGTGACGTACGTACTATTTTATCTCTTCTCTTGCTTATTTTCTTGGTTGCAGCTAAACAATACTGATAGGGTGATGACACCAAGATTTTTTTTTCTCCGAGGGTGAGAGGAGATTGGGTGTCACATGCATGACACATGCTCATGGACGGGCTGATAGCTCCAAAAGTTTGAAGGCTTGAGTGAAAGAAAAGAGAAGTAGGGTGCACTAGAACATTTTAGAGAGTAGGGTGAGATGAGTTGACCCTACTGGCATCCAAACAAGCTGTATGAAGAGCAATAGCTTTGGTATTATTAAAAGAAGTCTAGTTTGAATGTCCCAGTCTATTAAGGTACATTTGATTGTATGATACCCCAAATTTAGTCTCATATTGGATGGAAGAGAAATGTTTTATGTGCTTGTAACTCAAGTCTACTTGTTACCTATTAATTTCCACTCAAGTTTTTGAGCCACGTAGTTTCGGTTCGCTAACGAAGCTAATTGGATCAGCAAATGGGCTTGGGGCGTTACAAATGGTATCAGAGCTGATCCAAGTGTGCGGAAGTTGGTGAGCATGAGGAAAGGACTACCCATGGGGCGGTGGTAGAGTCCCGCTATAGCGTGGAGCCATCCTTGCAGCACCAATGATCCGACTTGGGGTAAATTATGGCTAGCTTGTGGCGTGCGTGACTCGAGGGTAGATTCTGGCTAGCTTGTGGCGTCGCATTATAAGATGGAAAGATTGTGATACCCCAAATTTAGTCCCACATTGGATAGAAGAGAAATGTGTTATGTGCTTATAATTCAAGTCCACTTGTTACCCATTAATTTCTACTCGAGTTTTTGGGCCACGTGGTTTCGGCCTGCTAACGAAGCTAATTGGACCAGCATGTGGGCTTTGGGCGTTACATGTTGTCACCAAAGTGAAGAGTAAGAATTTTCTCTCTTATTTTTATGAAAAAACTGGAGAATAATTGATTCTTGATTATTGTATTTGGATAAGTTAAGTATAATTGAGAGAGAGAAACAAACTTTGTATCTATAATAATGTATAATATATTAATTTGATATTAATATCAATATAGTATATTAATTAATATAATGCAATATTGTTAATACTAGTGCAATGATTAATTAAAAGTATGCTTGGTAAAGAACATAATATTATATGTATAATACAATGCATAATTCTATGAATTATATAATTATGATAACATAATAAAAACTGCAATATAATGTTATAATCATATAATATAAAATTTTATGAACTATATGATATGATAGTATAATAAATTATAAGGCATAATACAAGAATATTCATAATGCAATAACTATAATATTATATAATATAAGTAATAAAATATAATATGATATAACATAATACAATAATCATATTTAAATATAATAATATTAAAATTTTATATTAATATTATTTGATTCGATAGATATTATATTGTTATAGTAATCTTAAATGTAATCTAATTCAATTAATATAAAATATATGGAAATGCCTATTTCTTGCACATATCTCAAAATAGGGGAAGAGATGCCTCAAGTCTTGATGGCTTGATTTTATGCAAGAACGTGATATTTATCGGAATCAACATTTTCAATTTGAGATAATTTATCGGTCATGGGCATGAGCTCGAATCGAAAATTGATATCCATTTTCATCTCCCATCCTTGCAAACCAAATATTTAGTCATTTTTCTTGCTAAAATCATTCTAAACATGCATGTTGGCTGGGCATCTTGCTCTGCTTGTAGCTAGTAGGTTGTTTGACCACATAGTTTTAAGAAACAAGTTTTATTTGCAATCTAATTCATGGAAGCTACATTTCAATCAAGAGTATGGATGGGTGCTGATGCGGTTTAACTCGCAATTCAATGCACTGAAGCTTCATTCAGTGGAGAGCTTGGTTGGGTGCAAGATGGAGCATAGTTTAGATACTTTGCTTTCTTATTTGCCTGGCCACAAGGGAAGAGCGATGTGAACTTTCTTGTAGGAAGCCAATAGGGCAACCATTTTTAAATAAGACTTGATCATCAAAATAAAAATAATAATGAAAATATATTTCATGAATAACACTTTTATTTTCTAAGTGTACAGTGCATCATCCTAATTAATAGTCATGCCACATTGTTTAACAAGAGAAAAAGGTCTTTTAAAGTATTCCCACATGTGCTTTTGGTCCTCAAACTTTCATTTGTTACAACTTAGTCCCTTACATTTTTAAAATATTTCATTTCTGATGTCTCATTATATGGGTTAACTTAAAATTGATAAAATAACTAACGTATCATCCTAGTGCAAACATATGGCCTGGTTGATCGAATAACATGTCAGACATTTCAATTAAGAATAACATGTCAGACATTTCAATAATCTTAATTGACAACATATAAAGGAATGTTAGAATAGTATTATTTTTAAAATATGAAGGACTAAAATAGAATAATTGAAAGTTTAAGGACTAAAGGTATAGTTTTGCCTTTCATCAACTAGCAAGCATTTAAGGAGCCAATAAGATAGGCTACTCACATGTGAACTTCTGTTTCTCCCACGTGCATTCCCTTGTTACTCCCTGTGAGCCCATCCTTTCCTGAATAGAAGCTGGGATAGTGGGCCGGGCTAGATGAGCCCTAATGGGCGTCCAGGTTTTGAGGCCCGGAGTCTCCGGCCTGGAAGTAAATATATCCACATGAGTATCCTCTCTTTCATCTTTCATCTTTCATCTTTCACCTCTCATTTCTCATCCCCCATCATCAATACAACTTGGAAGTGATCGCAGGGCACGCAAACTAATAAAGGTTAACAAGGGATTTGAAGTTTCCAAAGATTTTGATTTGCAAACGCTTGGCATTCTTTTGTTAATTGTAGGTGATTACGGCTTCTGAAAAAAGCTAAGAAACATAGAGGTGATTTTTTTTTTTTTTGACGCAAGAATATACTTTTAGTCCTCAAACTTTTACTTAAAATTTATTTAATTATTAAATTTTTAATTATTATGATTCAGTAACTTATATTTTAAAAATATTATATTTTTATTTATTAAAAAATATGATTAAAAAACTTACTTTTTTTTATTAGTCACTGATATCTCTCTCTCACACACACAAATATATATATACACATATTATACAAGATATTCTATAGAGAGATTACAAGAGAAATATATAGGTATTTAGTATATATAAGAAAAAATTATTACACACTTATTTATGGGCTGGTAGTATCTTAAAAATCTTCATCATATCTCAAGAATTTTTATCAAATCATATCTCCAAGATCTTTATCAAATTATATCACAAGAATTTTTAATATATTCTAACAATCTTCATCAAATCATGTCTCCATAATCTTCATCACTTCTTCTCAAGTTCAAGTGAGGTGGTTGACAACGCCCAAATTGCAAATAATGAAATAAAAGGCTTCTTTGCCTAATCCTTTCATGAATGTATTACTTAGTTGATGATTGGTGGGAACATAATGAGTGTGGAGTAAGTTGGACCAAACCTTGTCCCAAATGAAGTGGCAATCTAATTCAATGTGTTTAGTGCATTTATTAATACTTGGTTGGCAGCAATATGAAGGGCGGCCTTGCTGTCACAATACAATATTATAGGTTTGGAATTAGTGGCACATAAATCATGAAGCAAGTATTTTAGTCACTAAAGCTCACAAGTTGTGGTAGCTATAACATGATATTTAGCCTTGGTAGAAGAATGGGATATAGTGACTTTTTTCTTTGTTTTTAAGAGATAGGAGAAGTATAAAGGAAAACATAAAACCTAGAGCATCTAGTCATTGGACAACCAGCCCAATCCACGTCATAATAAGTTGTTAAGTAAGCAGGATTAGATGAAGACAACAATATATACACCTTAGCTAGGAGTACCTTTAAAGTATCTAAGCAGATGGAGTGTAGCATCAAAATAAGAATGTGAACTAAGTAAACAATATCAGACCGAGTCATGGTCAAATGGATGAGTTAGCCAATAAGCTTGCAATAGGAGGAGGGGTCATCTATTAATCAACCATCTGAGTCAATGAGCCTTAAGTGTTGTTCCATAAGAGTGTCAGCAATCCTTGTTCTTAAGAGGGGGAGTGGGTATCCTATTTATAAGATAAGTTACAATAAAGATATATTCTTCCCAAAAGTCAAGAAAATGATGAGCTTGGAAACATAAAACATGAGCAATTTCAAGTAAGAGCCCACGTTTACGTTATACAACCTCATTTTGTTGGGAGGTTCCAACACAACTATGTTCATAAATAATTTTCTCAGTCTAAAAAAAATAGTTGAATACCATGATGAAAAAAATTAGTACTATTATTAGTTCTTATTCGCTTAATTTGGAAGTTGTGTTGGGTCTTAATAAAAGAAACAAAGGTTTTGATCTAGTGCTTGGTTTCAAATTTATATACTGCATTAAGTAAACCAAGTAGCACGAAAAAAATCATCAACTAAGATTGAAAAGTAATGAGCACCAAAATAAGATTGAATACTATAAGTGCCTCATAAATCAATGTGCATCAATTCAGATGGAGCAAGTAAAGTTATTGAACTTAATGGAAAAGAAAATCATGTTTATTTTGTAATTAGATAAATTTCACATAAGCATTTATTTTAGAAAGAAATATCAAGCATCCTTTTAGATAAATGAAGAAGTCAAGAAGAAGATAATGACTTAAACGCTAATGCCAGAGGTCGAAAGACTAGGGGGAAATTGAAAGAGCAGCAAAGGGATGAAAATCTAGTTGTAAAATGTTGAGGCCTCCATATTCCTTAGTCAAGCCAATCTCTATCTTCGCCTGCAGAACACATTTGGTAGGGTAGAAAATAATAGCACAATGCAAAATTTTGTAAGTTTACTGATAGAGAGAAGATTGTATTAAAAAGATGGAACATAAAGAATATTATTTATGGATAAAAAGGAGTTTAGTTTTGCAGTACCTATATGTGTAATTATGACCTATTTGCCATTAGGAAGAAAAACAATTTTAGGAGAATTTAATCTTGTGAAGGAATATAAAAGAGATAGATTAGATGCCATATGATCAATAGTACCACTATCAATCACCCATAATTTAGAGAGCATACTTGCAATGTTAATTGTTGAGTATAAGATACTTGAAGAGATCAAGACAATCAACTTGGTATATTGCTTACGTGTAAAGGTTGGAATGGCTGAAGCAGAGGAGTCATTTGGTGCCACAAATTCTTCAAACATGAGGAAAAGTAAAAGAAAAAATATGTATGAAATAAGGTATGGTGAAGGCTTGATGATGATTTACTTTTATCTTCTTTAAGATAACAAAGGGATAAAATAGAGTGAGACAATATTGCTCTAATACCATATTAAGAAAAAAAAATATGGCCAAAGGCTTACTTTTCCCTTGGTCATTAGTTACACACACACATATATATATATATATATATATATACATATATTGTGCAGGATATTTTATAAAGAGACTATAGGAGAAATATATGAGTATTTAGTACATATAAGAAAAAATTATTATGTGATTATTTGTGGGTTGGTAGTATTTGAAAGATTTTTATCATGTCCGAAGAATCTTCCTCAAATCATATCTTGAGAATCTTCACCACTAACGTCTCATTACATGAGATCAATTAAAACTGATGGAATAGTTAACGTGTCGCTATCAATTGATCTATGTGTTTATGCCAGGATAATACATCAGCTATTTAATTAATATTAACTAATTCCATGTAATAGAATGTCAAGAATATAATATTTTTAAAATATGAGGGACTAAACTATAACAACAAGAAGTTTGAGAACCAAAATAAATTTTGAGTGAAAGTTTGAGGATCAAAAGTGTATTTAGCCTTTCTTTAATTTAGCATGTGCCTGGAGAGGATTTCTTGTACCTCTTATTCTGTCCATGAAAATTTGAAGCAAGGGCACCGTGGCTTAAGAAAAGTCATATGCAAAGATTGAAGGCAGATTTGGAAGATACAACAAATCAAAGTCAATATGTTTCATATTTCATTAATGGAAGGAGTTTGGATGAAACCAAATGGTGATTTCACAAAATGCCTCATCTAGATTAGCTATAACTAGGTCAGATTTAGTGAATCAAGAGAGGGATAAGAAAATGGCTGCACGTAACAAGAGACTAGACATTGGATTTGATTCGGGTGGGGCCTAAGTTTGAGTTACCAAACAAAGATTCCGGAGTCAAATCTTTCATGGTGCATCTTAAAAGATCTAGCTTATTAATGATTGTGGTGTAAGTAAGTCTCTGTAAAAAATAAAAAGTTATTAACCCATTTCTTGCAAATTAGGCATCGTTTGAATCTAGTATGGGAATTATATCGAGATAATTAGTATAAACCTTATTTTTTATTTGGGTAGAACATGGTGATACGCACTATTACACTCGTTGCGTGTTCAAATGCATACTGGCATAAGAAATGGTGTTTATATATTGTTTAAGAATAAGTGAATTAAAAGGTGAATTTTATAAAATCAAACAAGTTTGTCAAGTCCTTTTTGTTGTGTAATATAGTAATATATTATATTGTATAATAATATAATAATAATATGCTATAATATATTATATATTAGAATATTATGCCATATTAATATTATGTTCTTCATTTGTATAAATTAATATTTTTTCTAGTTTTCATTGACTAAACCTTAATTAAGACTAACAAGGATTGCAGTAGGGAGAAATATCCTTGTCTTAAAAGTGAATGAGGTTTGGGACTTAGTTTTATTAATCTCACTTTGCTCTCTTCTTGTTTGGGATTTGGTTGCTAAGGGACTAATGGGGTGAAAGGCATAGGCTAAGGTGTTGGTAAAGTTTGAGGGCCAAGGGTAAAAATATCTAAAAGATGAAAATAATATCATTAGAAGAATAAAAATAGAATATGTCATTCTCATCTAATTGACTTAATAGACCTATAAGCAAATACATTACAAGATTTCAAAAATTAAAATAAAAATATGGAAAAATAAGGATTAATGCATAAATATCAATAATTTCAAAGATCAATTTGCAAAACATTTAATATTATATTAGAAAGTTACATTATGTACATATTATATGATATTTTAATATGAACCTTACTTGATTGCACTCGAAGAGGATCTCCATCTAAATTTGATTAGTCTTAGATTTAGATGATGAAGGTTCCACATTATTTATCCAGGTTGTTGGATGTGATATACTATTTCTAAAATAATTATACATCAAAAATTATATAATTTGATGACTCTAGTATATGTATCAACTGGTAAAAAAATTAAACAGTCTAAATAATATAAAATAATACATATTTTTGGTCTTAGAGGTTAGGATTTACCAAATTACATAATTTTTTATATGTAAGTAGTTTAGAAATAGTAGAACATATTCAATGGCTCAGATCTGACTAGCTCTAAGCGAAGATCTTTACAAATGTAGCCTAGTTAAGCTTATTGTAATATGATATTATATTAATAAGTATTTAGAATTTGTCTTGAAATTCACAAGCTCAAGAAGAATATGTTTCATATCTATATAGATCTTGAGTCCTAGTTTATATAGTATATTATAAATCCCTTTGTTATATAAGCATAACTAGCTTTGACTTTCAAAGTGGCTCAGACCCAAACCTGAGGTCTTAAGGGGCCTTGAGGTGTCCAGTAATGCAAGACGTTACGAAGAGAGTTCAAAAAGAATTCTATTGAGTATAAGCGGGTCTAAGGATTCATGAAAAAGAGTTTCTGATGAGAAAATGATCTTATAATTTCTGAGTTTTGCTGAGAACAATCCTTGTAATTTTTAGATATTCTTGATTATGAAATCCTCTATTCTCCTTCACTCAAGGACATAGGCCATTAGGTTAAACTATATAAAATATTGTTTGTGCTCTCTTATTTGATTTTACTCTTTGCTCTTTCTTATTGATCTCTGATTCTTAGCGCATCTTTTGTCCTAACAAACTGTTAATAAAGTTTTTCTATACATTTATAGTAACAAATGATATCAGAGCCTAATTCTCAAGCATGTGTAGGAAAATCACTCAAACAATAGCAGGAGATACTTATATCAGAGTTTCTGGTAGGCAGAATGAACCTTTAAGGCAGTGGACCAATTTCAGATTAGGCCTATTGCAAGCCCATTTTTTGAGTCCAGCTCAGGTGTGACCCAATGGCTCATTGGGCCACTCAGGACTCATTTTGGTCCAGGCGGGGCAAACACCATTGCCGAAGATGCGACCGTGGCCATCCTTGGAGAAGAAGCTGCGGCCCTAGGTGTTGCTAGAAGAAGGAGAACCCGTGCCGGCAGGGGAAGAGGTGCCCTCCGCCATGACCGCAAGTAGTCGTGCGATGAGTGGTGACCACGAACGGATGGTCATGTTGATTTCGGGAGGCATCCAGGACATTGTCGCAACTGCTCCTTTTCACAATGATCACAGACAGAGCCGATGGAAGTTTGTCACCTGGTGGCCAGAGGACGCCATCACGGTCCCGGAAGCAGCTCCCCGAGCCGGTGACGGAGGAGGGCATGACCAAGAAGCAGAAGGGAATCGGGCCTTGTTTCAAACAGGGCAGAGGGTTCCTATTTTCCTCTATGACTTGGTGCAAATCAATGGTGGTTTTCGGTGCTTGGATTGGCAAGAAAAGGCCAGGGTGTAGTGGTGGCACTGCCAGCCAACCGACGGCATCTCCAGCGAATTGGATTGGCACTGCCAAGTTTGGAATCGAGCATGGAGACGAAGACGTCCCTGGCTATTCATTGAAGATCCGGCCGGCAGTGGTGATCGGTGGCCTCATCAGTGGGAGGCAACAAACAGGACACCGGTGAGCGGCAAAAGCCGGTGAGCAGCTGTCAGACGCGAGGGAGAGGAGGACGACGGGAAAAAAAGTTCGGCCTCCCTCTTGGCGAAGCAGGGCTGTTATTCCATGTTGAAATAACTTTAGGATAAATTTGGAATAACTGGAGTGTTTATTTTAGGAAGACTATTTTAATAAGCTTAGTTAATTAGAAAGCTTATTTATTTCGTAAGCTTAATTATATAAAAGGTTTATTTGATAAGTTTAATTGATAGAAAAGTTTATTGGGTAAACTTAGTCGATTGAGAGGCTTATTTGGTGAGTCCAATTGGCTAAGCGGCTTATTTGGTGGAGCTCAATTAGTTGATTGAGAACCTTTTTTGACAAACCTAGTTAGTAGATAACCTTATTTGCTAAACTAAATTAGTTAAGAGGCTTGACAGGCTTAATTGATTGAGAGCTTTATTTGATGAGTTTAGTTAACTAGGAAGCTTATTTGATAAGTTTAGTGGAGGAGAAGTTTAATTGGTTGAGAGGCTTACTTAGTAAACTTAGTTGGACAAGAAGCTTATTTAGTGAGCTTAGTTGGTTAAAAGACTTATTTGGTGAAGCTTAGTTGGTTGAAAGTTTTATTTGGTAAGCTCAATCAAAAGGTAATTGTTGTCCGTTGTGATAGTTAAAGTGTTATCCATTCATCTAAGGATCAAATGCATTGCTCAAACCTGATTGATGTGTGCAGCCCTTAAGTTGTATCGTTTGGGGTACATGGAGAAAGTAGAAAAAGATTTTAGCTATCTTTTTAGCATCACTTAATAATCAAGCTAAGATAAAGATATATTAAAGTTTAACTTAAAATTCACAAGCTAAAAAAGCATATATTTCTATATCTCTGTTAGACTTCAGTCCTGATTTCTGTATCCTTATAATTCACAAGCTTAGAAAGGACATGTTTTTATATCTATGCAATCCAAATCCAAGGCCTTAAGTAGCTCTGAGGTGCTTCGGTAATGCAAGGAGTTACTCTGAGAGTTCAAAAGAGGATTCTGTTGGATGTAAGCAGATTTAGAAATTTACAAGAGAGAACCTTCGGTGAGAAAATGATCATTTTGATAAATTCTCGATATTCTTGATCATAAAATTATTTGCTCTTCTTCACTGGTGAATATAGGTTAATTAAACCAGTAAGAAAGCTATTTCTTTCTGCATGCCTTTTTGTCGTAACAACGAGGCTAGTTTCTGCATGCCTTTTGGTTCAAAAAAATTTTGCATCTTCGTTCAACTAAACAGCTGTGGCTCTGCAAGCCACTCCGCGGTTCTCTAGTGCCCTATCCGTGGCCCAACTTGGTCTCAAGCTGTGCAATGGGACAATTCTGGACAGGTTGCATCCCGTCCACGGCGAACTAATAAAAGACGCGAACAGCGCGTGGGACCTCTCGTGAGTGGGCTACAATTAGGCGTTCCGCTTGGTATTTGCGACCGAAGCCAAAGGTGATGCCATCTTTTCGCCCTCGTGGGAATCCTTGCTCTCATGTCCGGTTATCAAGAGGGGCCTTCGTGGAGCATGGAAGTGAAGGGCAAATGATGCGTAGCCTTTGCAATCATTGCCCTTATTCCAGGCCAATAGAATAACACCAGAAACTCGCAAATAGTTTATGTACCAATGTGGCTTCTTCTCCAAGTTTATCATCAGCCATCCCCACAACTTTGTCGTCCAAGTTCTTGATATTAATGTCGCCATACTTTGATGTTTGGAGGGGAAAGGAGTGCAGTATCAGCAGTGACGTATCTATTAAGATGGCATGACGAGAGCAAGCCATTGGTGAAACTTGCTAGAATGGTAGTTCCATTAGCAGGATTGGTAGTTTTCAATTTTTTATTTCTCATGTAATAGTTTACACAAAATTTGTGATCAATCTTTCACCCATGGTACCAAAATTGAGCTCAAAGGGCCATGGCATCCTATATTTTTGCATCATTATTTTCCTTCGACTAACTTTTGAACCACTGGTGTCCGTATATGAGGTATGATGAGGGTTTGGGCTAGTGTTTGATTTGTTTGGATGTTTTTCTTTTTCCCCTCAGTCCAGTAACAAGTTGCTAAGCCTTTATATTAACCACAAAGACATACATCGCATGTTTCTTTTCCCTTTTCTTGATTTGAATGTAATGAATGAACTAAATTTCAGTGCTTAATGGTACCTGTTGTGCACAGGAGAAGCTTTGATACCGGTTATTATGCTTAGAAGAAGAGAGATCAATAAGAAAGAAAAGAAAAAAACAACCAAAAGAGCATACATTGGGATTTAACGTAATTCAGTCACTAGCCTACATCCATGAGTAAAAAAAAGCAAAGAAATTTTACTGTGAAGAAGTATCTGAAATTAAATGGATTATTTTCTCACTATAATATGGAATTACAAGGATTATTTTTCGATCATACACTCTCTTTCATAAAACTCAAGACCCGCTTACATCTCTACGTTTTTAAGAGTATTAAGGTACTCCAAAGATCAGAATTATATATGCTTATACAGAAGAGAAATTTATAGTGTAATATATGAATTAGGAATTAGGTTCTTCACATATATGAAAATATATCCTAATTGAACTTATAAATTTTAAGATAAATTTTAACCATATCGATTGTATATTCTAATACAATTTGCCCAAGGATATCACATAAAATTCTTCTGCATATTCCTTTTCTCTTTTCTTCTTTCGAAGGAAGATGGATATTTAACAAAATGTAGATGATAACTCTACAGGAGTGATGTTCATACAGATAGCCAATAGGGGAGTCTTAGATGAATTAATTCCTAACTTGGTCATAAGAGAGAGAACTCTAGTCCAACGTTTATATCATAGACAAGGACTGGATTGAGATCCACCAAACCAGCAGTACTTTTCCGCAGCTCCATCTGGGTCAAAAACAAGTTGAAACAGGTTACGTTAGGCCAAGTTTAGAGAGGTGCAGTCATACCAAATCCACTAGTTCACTTCTCCCACGTTTGGTGTCTTGACTTATTAGTCTCCCTCAATGCCAAAGTCATGCAATGATGAAGTGGAACACTGTGGTCCTTAAAACACTTTTCTTGCAGCAAGGGAAACGCCCTCAACTTGCAGCTGAAGTTCAATTAGTCGCCCTCAGTGTCATCAAAGCAAAGCCTTCAAAGGTTCACAGCAAAAGAAATATAAGTCTGTGTGGACCCTTAGTTTGATCATAACCTTTGTTGGAATTCTTGTTTATAGTCAGCGGAGTTATGATTAAAGCTCTGCCTTAACTTCTCCCATGACTAATATGCAGTATCCCATGTGTCAGCTAGTTTGAATTGTTGTTTCAACTAAGAGTCAGAAGAGTTATGATTAAAGATCTACTTGTCCTTTAACTAATATGTAGCATCGCATGTGTCTTGTGGTGTAAAATGATCATACCCATATGTTGAATTCTTGCTTTAACTAAGAGCCAGCTATGATTAAAGCTCTGCTTAACTTCTTCCTTAACTAAGATGCAGTGTCCATGTGTCTTGCGGTGTAAAATGATCGCACCCTTGGTTTGAATTCTTGCGCTAATTACCAAGAGTCAGCAAAGTTATGATTAAACCTCTGCTTAACTTTTTTAAAATTTAATTTTTCAATGTCCTCCGCTTAACTTCTTGGCCTAATTTGGGGTTGACATCGAGTCAATTATCACATCTAAGCTTGCCTACCCCTGTCTTTCATATTATCATTATAATTGACTTATAGACACTCTGATCACTTGTCGGCGTAGGGTTCCAAAATTAACTTTTAAGTTAAACTTCTCTACTGCAGATCATAGGATGGAATATTCCTGAACCAAAAAAAAATCTTAACCACATCCAATGGCATCAATATTTGGCCACCTGACCTTCAAACAATGAATGTTCACATCCTCATGATGATTGCCATGAACTATCGCTTCAAAGTTCAAACCATGGGAATCTGAGAAAATTATCTGATCCATGAATGAAAGAGATTGACAAGATAATGTATTTGATGAGGTTTCTTTTTTTCACCCTCTATTATTGAGCCTAAAAAAAAAGAAATCTCCAATGCAAGAGATCAAGTCAATTGGATTCACCAAGCATTCACACCTTGCATGTATTTTGGAGAAGAATTCACAAGTTGCATGGTGCTCCACAAACACCTTCAACTATGCAAATTTGCAATTTTTTTGATATTAATCTGAGACGGTTGGATAACATTGAAAGTAGGAATTTTTCACTAGATATGGATCATTGGAGAATGAAAAGTTACATTATGACAGATGGAAAGTTATGCATTTGAAATCCTACCCAAAATAGCATTTCTAATTTTATAATTTTAAGAGATTCATCATACTATCACACACCTAGTCATCTTAATAACTAAAAAATAATTTGCAGTACATTCAATGCACCCTAGATGAAAAGATGCTTTGATCTAAATGCTATAGACCTGTTAAAATTTAACATGTAACCAAGTAGAGAATCTGGTGTCCGATATAATAGTAAAAGCTATTTTCATGTCACCAAAGCAGGTGCCAAGTGGGTTGAGGAAGGATTGTTTTTCCCTTTTAATGAGATCTATATCTGTAGTGGATCTTCCTCTCCTTTTTTGATAAGAATGGTAGGTGCGGCCCTTCCCAAGTTGACCTCAAGATCTCTCCCTAATGCGAGAGAGGTGCTAACCAAGGTTGGCTGATCCTCTTCTTGGTTATATGGCAGATTTTGATGGGCCAGTGAGGGGTTCAGGAATTCAGGTCGGCTCAAAATATAAAATTTGAGGTGATGTTCCCCCCACACCAATCTTAATAAAATATATCCTTGCTGAAAATTTGAAGATTCTATCACTATTTCACTACTAAATTATGCTCTTTAAATATGTTATTCATCCAAAACAGATCCTAAAGGCCAAGTTATCAATAAAATTTTCACTAGAGAAGTGGATTTTTAAGTGATGGAAATTTCTCTTAAGTCATCCATCATTAGCTGTAACATCTTTCTGGCTCCACCCTGTTTGCTTGGGCCCTTGCTCTTCACACCAGGCTAAATTTTCATAAAAGCGTCCCAATCTCAAACTGCCCTTCTCTCTTGCGTCTCTTCTTTCCCTCCCCCCTCCCACCCTCTCCCCCCTCCACTCCACTCTATAAATACCAATCAAGGTATCACAAAACAAGAACTCCAGCTTAACTTCTGCACCCTTCTTCCTCTGTCTCATTTCATTCACTTGTAGCCTCCAAGTCTGCTCCTAGTTTCCTCTTTCTCTCTCTCTCTCTCCATAACATGGGTGGCCTCCCCCCAGGTTTCCGGTTCTTCCCCTCCGACGAAGAGCTCGTCGTCCACTTTCTATATCGCAAGGCATCACTCCTACCATGCCACCCTGACATCATCCCCAGCCTCAACCTTCGCCATGTCGATCCATGGGACCTCGATGGTCTGTTCCTCTACTTGGTTTTCTTTTGTTACTCCCTTGTCATTTGCACCATGCCACCATGCTAACAAGCACTAGTTATCTTTTAAGGCAAAGCACTGCAAGGTGGTAACCAGTGGTATTTCTTCACCCAGAGGATCCAAAACAGAGTGTCGCCGAATGGCTATTGGGTGCCGGTCGGAATCGACGAGCCCATCACAAGCAGCAACAGGGTTGTTGGCATGAAGAAGACACTGGTGTTCTACATTGGTGAAGCTCCTTGTGGGGTGAAAACCGATTGGGTGATGCTTGAATACCATCTAATGGATGGTTCCACCAACTGTAGTACCAGTGGTAGCAGCACCCACAGTAAGAGAAGGTCCTCCAGAAAGAGAGGACACCATAGAATGGTATGTTCCTTGATATCTTATAGTAACTCACTTTGTGTTTCATTTCATGGCGTAATAACTGGACTTGTTGCTCTGATCTCCAGGTTTCTGACAACTGGGTCATTTGCCGAGTCTATGAAGCAAGCTGTGATTCAGTTGCCAGCTTCTTCAGCGATGAGACAGAGCTCTCTTGCTTGGATGAGGTGTTCTTGTCCCTGGATGATCTTGACGAGATAAGCTTGCCCGATTAAGATATGGAGGCTGCTATTAAACTCAGGGTTTAACCATGTAATTCTAATGATGGGTTGTTTTCTCTAGCTTTAGTATGGCTTCAAGAACTCAAGCCCAACATGGTGTGCAACTGTCCTTTCTTTCATTGCAAATATGGTTGAAGCAAATATGATACAGGTTTCTGGGGGAGGACACCTTCCCAAGTTGAGATCCAACAATGTAATTTGATTCCTCTAAAGATGTAATCTTTGATGTCGTTCATTGTAACATAATCTATATATATATATATATATGCTCCATCCTTTTTTTTTTTTGGCCTTTTCTTGGTTTGTTGTGTGATTCACTTCTCTCAAAGAGATTCAGTTTGAAGCAAGCGCTGTATTTTTCTTTTTTTTTTTTTCCAGAAGAACTCTGGAAGTAGGATCCAAAGACCATAATTAAATAAACTATCTAACAATATAATTGCATACTTCTAATGAAAGAAGGGTGCATCCTAGGTGTCGTTTATTTTTAACTATAGCTATATAAAAGTTTCTCATGTTCAGTTTAGTGCGATGCTTTGCTCCATTTTTCCTCTTTCCACTGAATGGAGTCCGAAGCAAGTGTACCTCATAGGTTATTAGATATAAAGGAGGGCCAGTGTAACCTTTTTTTTTTGGGGGGTTGGATTGCATGCCTTACGGGGGCCGTCCTTTTTAGCCTTTTCTTTATTCTCCTCGAAGCCCTCTCTTATGATTTGAGCGGTGGTGTTGTGCCTCAAGGCGGAGGGCCATCCTTTCTGAAAAAGAAATGAGTGTAGCTTACGTGAGCATTTCGCTATCCATGGCGTCATCTGGATAGGGCTCTACGCTTCTGCCGGGAAAAATAAGCAACAAAATGCCCCTTAGTGGACTGGACTGTTACCTTACGCCCTATAACTCACCCACTTAACATCCGATACATAGCATTAATATTCTTTAATTTTTGATCTTCTTTCACTGTACAATAACAACATACATATTTTTATTTATTATATACAGTAAAAAAATAATTATATAATATAAAAAATAATTATATATGATGTAAAGATGATTGTATAATAAAAAAATAATTATATATGCATATACAAAAGAAATTGATATGATAAACTGAGTGTTATATGATTGATCAGTAGATATTAAATATTAAAGTTTAATTTAAGATCAGACATTAATTTATCCAAATAAACGAATGCTATGCTTACTTTTCATATTTTTTAAAATTTAATTGAAGAAAAATAGATAATTTTAAAAAATATTTAAACTATATTTCACTTGAAAAGTTGATAAATTAAATTTACATGCAAAAGTCTTGAAATGCAAAACTCTTTTAATCTTGCTGGGAATAAATAAGAATGAGCAATGTTGCTGCTGGTCATAACCTCTAGGTGTTTAAAGATTTGGTAGCCTAAAAGAAAGTTTAAATTAAAAAAAGTATTCAGTTTATTTTTGACCATAGATGAAATATGAATATATGACATAATATTTTGATTTAATTTCACTAAGTTACCATATTTTCTAGATTTTTTTCTTAAAAAAAAGATATTTATGGATTTCTTTTAATAAAGATTGCATGTTTAATAAAGCAATTGGTAGAAAATGAAAAGACAAAGCGACACACATTTTATAACCACCTATATTCACATCAATTATGCACGGGCTAGATCTTGAATAGTTATGCATAATTAAAGAATTTAAATAAATATTTTGATCAATCTTTTTAAGTGAAGTCATAAGTTATTATCAAATGATATCTCATGATCTGCATGAGTGTGCGAGAGTTAGTATTTTTGGTCAAGGTTCCAATTTTTACTTAATTAATTGGTATTCGTTTATCAGCCTATGCATATGTAGCATATACGCCAACATATTTTGTTTGAAGGATTTGTATGCACTGAAATATATTATACTATGATCAAGGGGCTTGTGGATCAAACAATATATTTCTACAGCCCAAATATATCTAATATTTGTGTCAATCATTATAAGCACCACAGGAATAAGACATGTGCCTAACTTCCTATAAGGTTACTTCTATCATTACAAAGCGTATGTACATCATTTTCATGAACTACCCTCAGGATGATGCTTCATCTTTGCTTATCTAGTTTGTGACCCTCAAGAACATCCCCCTCACCCAAAAAAAAAAAAAAAGGGTGGGGGCTTTGTGACATAAAGAAAGCTGTCACTCATAAAAATAGTTTCTTGTCGCTTAAAAGCAAGTAAAGCATGCATGGGAGGAGGCGTGTATGGAGCCACATGATGTACCTCCCATCTCCCTTGCTCGTTACCTTCCACTCGTTTGTGAGTGCTTTCTGCGAGGCTTATTGGCTAGCTCGCTTAAAAAGGGCCAAACATGACCCTTGGCTGCAGTTTAGTGGATGAATTTGCTTTCATAGCTTCATCAGTGATGATTGCCCAAGCCCTGCACTTGGGTCCTATCCTTGATCCACTTTGTGTTTTTTTGAAGCTTTTGGACTTCAACAGAGAAATCATATAAGTGTGCACATATGTAATAATCCATCCTCCTTATAGCTTGTGCCTAATCATGGTTGTGACATGGATTAGATGACTAAGTGTGGACTAAGAGTGATTAGTGGACCAGGCTGCCCCTTTTTTTTTTCTTTTTTTTTCTCTGATCTAATTATGCTAATCTTGTCCTCACGTGCCGACCAAATTTGAGCTAGAAATAGGGTAAGATCATTCAGATGTAACACTAACTCGAATTTTTATGCACATGCAAATACTTAAGTTCTTGTATCAAAGAAACTTTGAAATTTGTCATCGTACTTGATGACGCGTGATTGCATATCTTAAATGTGCTTATGTGAGATACATTGATGGTTATTTTTGCACGAAAAACCTAATCCAATGCCTTTGTGCCGATAGGGTGGGATCGAGAAAGAGAAAGAAGGCACTCTAATAATATAAATAATAGATGCTATTTGAAACCAACTATTTTCATCGATTTGAAAGATGATAAGGGCTAATAAAAGTAAAATAAAGGCCTTATTCGGTTATGTCACTATTCCAAAAAAAAAAAAAATGAAGCATCATGTTCAAATACTTACAATATTTAAATTTAGTAATAAATTATTTTGACCAAATACATATTAAAAAAGTTAAGCTTTTTGCCAAATGGCCACTGCAATTTATAAAACGAGAATAGCTAAATGACAATTGCTATTGAAGTACCCATATCTATACATATGACATCTTTACTAATTTTTCTTAAAAAATATATAAAATCTCTTTGCTAAATAATCCATATGAGTGTATGATATAAACTCCATCTCAATGTCTATTAAATTCCATCCAACATAAAGTCTATCGTACTTAAAATTTGAGGTGATGTATGTGATTTATTATTTCTAAAATACTAATTAAAAATTATATAATTTGAAATAATTAAAAATTATATAATTTGAAAAAAAGAGCCTATGCATCAAGTACTCATGAATAAACATTTTATTATTTTACTTAAATTATATATTTTAATATATTTTTTTGATTTATAAATAGTTTATTAGTAATAAATCAAATTCAATAGTTGCGCCATTAATATCGAACCTATCTTCTAATTTCACCTATTAAACTGAATTTAAGAATTATTTGAGAAAACTATCAAGAGTATACATATCTATTTCCTTATCCGTATCTATATTTATTAAAGAGAAATATATATAAGTATCAATTATCCATTCCATATCTAAATATCCAAATTTGCTTGTAATTCTACTTAATCAGATACTCATAAACTTTTAAAGAAAATAAGTAGTTGTATTAATGTGGTGTTAATTTAATTTACCTTTCAAATAGCGATATTGTTATTTTGGCAGTTATAAAGTTCAACTTTCCAAGTTATATGTCTTTATATTTATACTTTCAATATCCAATTTGTATCTATATTTATTTAAAATAAATATGGATATGAATTTTTATATCCAATTAATATTCATATTTGTATTGGTATTCATCAAACATAAATGCATACAAATATAGATACACCGATAACCGATTTGTATTCGTTCTGTTTTCAGCCCTATTATCAACTTATATATCTTTTAACTATATAGATCATGATCAATAAAATAAATTTTTACTTTAAATATTTTATCATATATTTTAGCACATTAGCATAATAAAAAATGCTCATTTTTGCAATCTAGTTAATATGATAAGTTAGAGACCACCAAAACACATGATTTTTGATTTCTAGATATTTCTATAGATATATCTTTTCATCAACTTGGATGCTAATATTATTAATTTTGAGTCTAAAAAGGCTAGGTAATCCCTCTAAAGAGGAGCATGGTGTGCGTATAGAGAAAGATTGACTTGGTAACACTTAAGTGGACCTTCACTCGGTCTTAATCAAGTCTAAAATAGATGATGGGATTTTTCATATTGATGATCTAAATATTGAACATGATCTACTATTTTTAAAATATTTAAAACAACAAAACATATGATTTGAAGACCTCCAATCCTTCCATCAAGTGGGAAAAAAAAATATGGATAGTTTAAATGAGATAAAATCATACCTTTTTTTAAGCCACATGATATATCAGCCAAGTGTCTTCAAATTACATGGTTTATATTTAAGTAATTTAAAATAATAGATCAAATATAATAGCTTGGATCATCCATACAAGAATCCTGTCATCTAATATAGACTTGATCAAATATATCCGCATGTAATTTGATCAAGGAGAAGAAAGAAATTTCTCTAATCCACTTCACTTAAATTTCTTCAAAAAGATTAAAAAATATGATAATTTATGAAAATATAATTTAAGTTTTCTTTTCTTTCATTAATTTTTTATATATTCACTGATTATGGTACATATCAAAGGTGAAAAAATAAAAAATGTGCTCTTTTAATTTACTATATTTATTAGAATTCTGATAGATAAAAAGGGTATGCTCTTTGCTTTCACTTCTTTTATTTCCTTTTATTCTAGAGGATGGAAAGTAGAGTTTATATTCTTTACCTTTACGTTCTCTATTTTAGTTCTTCAAAATCATAATATATGCTCTCTATTTATACTAGTAAGATCTTCTTTATTTGAGTCAAATTCTTCTTTTAATTAAAAGAGAAGATATAAAATCTTTACTATATTATAGGTGTATGTACTATTTAAATTGATTTTTTTTTTTTTTTTAGTTAGAAAAGGATGAGCCTTCTCTTTCTTTATGTTAGTGGAGTCTAGCTCAAATTTAATAGGATCTTTCTATTAGTTATAAGACAATACAAATTATAAAAATAATAAAATAGTTAGAAATTTTTGTATGTTTCCATCGATTTCTGCATAGTTTTGATAGAAAAGAAGACCAATAAGTAATCTAATTAATAGGATAGAACTTCAAAGATATAATTTAACAAAGGTTATGAAAAGCATAGATTTCAAGTTCAACTTGTAAACTAATTGAGCTTCTCATAAATTTCATAGAAGAAAACCAAATTTCTTATAGAGCCAAAATTTAAGCCTAACATAAACTTCATTTTTTTTGAAGTAAAACTAAAGGGAAGATTCCTTTCCCCATGGATTTTATTAATATCAGGAGGTTTACAAGGATGATTGATTTACCATGGAAGAAAAAAGATCACAAAATTTGTTGCAAGCTTCCAACCTCTTTTCAGTATAAAGATTGTCCCACTTGGTGAGGCTATTAATGATCTTATATAGAATCAAAGTAGTAGATGACTTCTTATTGTGAAAGGTTCTTAAGTTTCTCTCTTTTTATATCTGCCATGTAAAAGATATGACCAACTGGTCCCAAGCTAGCTAGCACATTCTTCTTTCTCCACTTGGACTAGAGTTTTGAGATGGTAAGAGGTAGTCCATTCAATCCCGTGCAATTGGATAGAGATTCCAAAATCAATCTCGAGAATGGACATCCGACAAATAAATAATTAACTAAATCTTATACTGCGTTGCATAATATACATCTCAAACTTATTAGCCACCCCTTCTTCACTATGTTGACTTTTGTGTGTAGTTTATTAGAAAGACCTAACGAGAGGAATATCTTGACTTTTTTTTGGAATGAATGCTTTTCATACTAGTGTATAGAAGAGGTACACAATTCTATGATGGTTAATGAATTTGTAAAAGGATTCTATACTATACTCACCATTGATACTTAACTTCCATACTGGCACATCAGTTGAAGAGGATGGACAAACATTAGATAGGAGATTTTGGAGTTAGAGAAGCTGTAGGTGCTCTGAATATAAGAGAGGCCCATGAAACTTGATATTGCACTACTGTGTTCTACTGCTTTACATCAATGTCATTAAGCTATTCTTCTTAATAACTCTATTGTACATCTATTCAATAGGTACTCTAATGGGGTTGGAGTTACCTAGCTATCCTCCTAAAACTTAATGGCTTTTCCATTATCAAATCTGAAGGTTATGCAGTTCCAAAAGGCTCCCAAGTCCTTGATGATATCCTTTCAAATTGGAGACAACTTCCTTATTTTGGTCATGTTTCTTATAGCAAATCAACATCTTGAATAATAGGCTTTAAAGATTAATTTAGCCTAAGGGTTTTTATCCCCACTTTATTTGTTAAGAAACTTTCAAGACCCTTTGCTTGATAAGGCATCATTCATACTCTTGTGATTCTTAATGCTGAGCCCTCCTTCCTATTTCTCCATGCATATGTCTTTCCAGTTGATAAGGCAATGAAATCAACTGATTAATTCCTTCCCTTTCTATAGAAATGCTCTCTTTAATTTATCAACTTTGGAATTCACCCAAGTAGGTAGTCCGAATATTGACATGAAGTAAGATGGGAGGGCTATGTGGATCAAGTTACCACATATAATTTATCCCTAGTGAAAAGTAATTTACCTATCCAAGAAGTTAATCTTCTTTTAATCCTTTCCAAAAGAGGTTGCCAGCTCTACTGAGAAGTCTTTGAACATGCAATGAGAGCTTAACGTACGAGAACAAAAAATTTCTTTTCTTATAGTTAAGCATGATGGCATATGACTGGGTTGTCCCTTCCTTAACGTCCATATAGATCATTATATTGAACCTCAGGATTCAATAATATATGTTTTGATAATAACAAAAATATTGATTGAAGGACTAATGCAATGCTTAAGTTTGTGATGATGTGATAGGTGCCATAATTGGACAACAAAAGATTGTCCACCATATTTTTAAACTCAAGTTGTATGCAAGAAGTTCAAGTCAAAAAAGAACAATGAAAGATCAAGTACCGTCAAATGCAAGAATGTCCAAAGAAAATTTTTAATTTGTAAATTTAATTTTTTCTAAGGACATGTTGTAAAACTTAGGAGAAAAGTAAGTGCATAAGGCTCAATATACCTTTAAAATGATTTAGGTTAGGTTTTGGGTCATAATTAAAGTGAAATTATCATAACAATCTAAAATTAGATATATACAGGCGATCGAACCTCAAAATGGTCGATCATACTAGACTATACTAGACAATGCCCTCAAATTAGAGTTTTTGTTTGGTTTGGCAGTCAATCATCATAGGCTAGGATAGTTATATTTTTATTTGATCATTGGAGTTGTGCTTGAGCCCCAACGATCACATTTTTTCATTCCTATAAAATAAGGACTTGTTGGCTGATCTGGATGTGAAAAAATAAGTTGAAATCCATTAGAAAATCTTTATGAAAATGGGATTTGAGCTTAGTGTGCTTACTTTTTCCTTTCTCAAGTTTAGAGCATTCTTTATATATCCACATTCTTGAGGAGTACTGTGCTATTATTTCTCTTATAGAAGAGAGGTTTGAATTCCTCCTAAGCCCAATAAAAGGGAAAGAGAGGGTTCATCCTTAGTTTGAAAAAAGATTATAAGGGTTCTTCCTAAGCTTGGTAAAAGGAATGTGTAAGGGTTTGATCTTCACTCGGTTAAAAGGATTAATATAGTAGAAATTCTAAGAAAAGTCTTGGGTAGTAAATGTAGGGAAAGGATATTGAACCACTATAAATCTTTATGCTTCTTTTATTTTTCCTGCACATTTACTTACTTCCATTAGTTTTTTCTTACCATCTTAATATATCTTAAGCATAATCTTTATATTTTTCTTGTGCTTTATTTTAAATTATTTGACTTATTTTTAAGCATTTAGTTTTTGAGTTTCAAGTTTTTGATCAACCCAATTCCCTCTGTCTCTTAAGTTACCCTGGGCCTAACATATTAAGCTCTTATGAAAGTTGATCCTGAAAACTAAAACATCTTGAATGCTAGTAGAAGTGCTTTTCTAGCAATAAAGCTTTTTCTCTGCAAGCACAGAATAATAGGAAATCATCTGCGAAATAGAAGCTCTTTAATAATAATAGTAAGGGGAATCTCTAATGCCTTTGATAGCCCCTTCTGAGCTAGCCTACGTCAAAAGTTTAGTAAGCACATCTACCATTAGAATGAAGAGATCAGGTAAGAGAGGATCTCCCTACTGAAGTCCTTGTCGAAACTTAATCCATCTTTTTGGACATCCATTTAGTACAACTGCCACCTTGGCTGAGCTAAGGAGCGATAGGATTTAGTCTATTTATTGAGCTAGAAAACCTTAGGCCACTAAAGCCTCTACTAGAAATCCCCAACAAACTCTATCGAATGGCTTTTCAAAGCCAAGCATAAAAGGAACCCCTAGAGTACTAAATCTTTTGCAATAATTCATAATTTTATGTGTAGCAAAAAAATTCTCTGCAATTAACCTTCCTTTAATGAAAGTCGATTGGGATTCATCCACTAGGACAAGCAAGTATCTAAATAATCTTAAGGTTAGAATCTTAAAGATGATTTTGTATGTACCATGGAGGAGGCTGATAGGTTGATGATCCTACTAATAAAGCTCCTTTCTTCTTGAGGATTAGAACTATATAGGCAAAATTTAACTTTTGAATGTGAAAGTCTTGGAGAAGAAACATGATATCATTGTTAAGAAGATCCTAATACCTTTGGAAGAAATAGAGAGAACCAATCCGACCCTAATGCTTTAGATGCTCTAAGAGAAAACAACTTTGCTTTGGCTTCATCAATGGAAAAGGGTTCTTACCAAAGGGTTCAAATCAATTAGGAAGGGACCATATAGTTGATTGCAATCAATGATATCTAATGGAGAGGAAAAGGCACTGAAGAGGCTTTTAAAAAACTCATAGTTAAGAAGAAATTTCCTTCTGTGACATTAACTCAACCCCATTATCATTAATTAAAGACATTACATCTTCTTTGCCTTGAAGCAACCCTATGAAAGAAGATCATGTTTTTAGCTCCCTTCTTAAGCCAAATAATCCTAGAGCTTTGTTTCAAATAGAGTACTTCCTTTTCATAAATATCAGTCAAGGATTTTTTTAAAAATCTTTCTAGTGAAGAATTCCACCAGTGATAAGTCATTGATCTCCTCTTATTTGTCTAGTAAATCAATGCTATGTACCAGTTTTTGTTTGATTTCTCTCCTTGTCCTCACCATGCTTTGAACCAATACCTCAACTCTGCTCTTTTGAGATTCTTCATCCATGCTGTAGCCTTATTCAGAAACCCTTTTATACTTCTCTAAGATTCCCTGACAATAACATCCAGTCCCTCCTTTTGGTCCATCAGAATTCGAATATAAAGATTCTAGATTGGGATAGCACCCCAAAGTTTAGGTTGCAATCGAGGGCTATAGAGATGTGATCAGAGATTGAGCTAGCCAATGCTTCTAAAAAGATATGAAAAAAAAAAATCATCATACTCCAAAGAGAATAGGAAGCGGTCTAGGCAAGCAAGAAAAGGTCTTTCTCTACCATTAAATTCTTTAAGCTCTAAATCAACTAGACACAAAGTATCAATGAAAGCTTTGAATGCAAGGCTATCTTTTTTATTTTGAGAATTACCCCTTCTATTTGCTTGATTCTTAGTAACATTAAAGTCACCTCCCATTAGCCATGGCTCCAAAAAATCCTCTTTCATTGCTGCCAATTTGATGAAGAAATCTCTCTTTGAAGACCAATCATGAGGCTTATAAATGGAGATAATACTAATGTTCTTCTTTAAAGGCTTAATAAGTAGTTTTATAGGTACTAAAAAGGATTTGATGATTATTTTGAAGATAGAGAAGATATCAGGGGTTCCATCCAATAAGAATCCTCCAACCAAGCCTTCGGCATTTTGAAACACTAAATCTGAAATTCTTATACCTTTGATTAATTGGAGGATCATAGAAGAGGGAAATACTAACTTGAACTCCCAAATTAACACCACATCGCACTTCACCTCCTCTAATAGCTCCTTGATGGCCCACCTCTTTGAGGCTCCTCCCAACCCTCTACTATTTCATGAAATAATGATCATGGTGCCCTCCTAGTAGCCCTATCAAGAAAATGAATATCTTCATATCATCCTCTCCGCCTTCTCCTTCTTCTTATCTAGTAACGCTTTCACCACATCTGACACCTTTTGATCCAGAATCTTTAGCCCATAGGCCTTTTCCCATTTAACTAGGAGATGCTGAGTTGCTCAATCAATAGCTCTATTCCACCATCATTCCCATAAATATTCATGAGATTGATGCCTTGCCTCTTTAGTTTTCCAACTAATAACTATGTTCTATTTTATCTCATCTCTTGGATATAACTTAAGTATGGCACGTAATACAAACATGTTTGTTTCTATGAAACAACTAACTAATAACTGGCTTGATTTTTCCTACCACTCACTGATACTAATAAGAATATATATTGTTGCATTTGTACAGGCTTATTTTTGTTATTTGATAAGTAGAATGAATGCACTAATAGATAAGATAACTAATCTAAGAAAGTATATTGATTATATCTATCAAATGACAAAAATATCTCATGCATTGTCGTCTAAACATGAACCAATCAAAGTGAGATGTTTCATAAGAATTATATGTAGTTTTGAGTTGATGGGTTTGATCTCTTCAAAATCAAATTTAAAAAGTCATCATCACATATTAACCAAGTTTTGATTTTGAATTTTATGATGGATGGGTTATCTTTATTTTATTTGAAAGCCAAAACAAGCAATTGAAAATTTCAATAATTAGAAAGAGTAGATATTTTATATTATTAAGTGTTAAAATTAAAACACTAAAATAACATAATCAATCATTAAAAATATTACATAACATCATAATTATTCTATATTATTAAATGTAAAAAATTAAAAGGCTCAATATAACACAATCAAACATAAAATATATTACATGACATCATGAAGCATGAAATTCAATATCAATGGTACAACAAAAAAAACTGAGTTTTACAACAAGCAATTGTATATTTTAAGAGAAGAATATAACATTGTATAATGTGAATCTTTGCCTAAGCCAATCTCGAATATCTCCTTTAAAAAATTAATGATTTTAAATAATAAAATTGTAAATATTATGATATCAGGTTTACTCCAATATCTTAATATATATAATTATACGTGTCCAATAAACTTAAATAAATATTTATCTTTAGACAAGTATATACATTAGAATGCACGTTAAAATCAATTTGGCATTTAAGAAAAAAAATTAATATCCGTTGATATATAATGCAAAATATAAACCTTAAGAAAAGTGACCATAAAAACATCCTAAATGCATTTGTCATTTGCATCATATCATTGTGATGAAGTTAAGATCGATACCTAATTGATGAATATCATTTTAGATGCATGATTCTTCTAACCTATTAAATTAATCTTTTGTAATCTATGCTGTATCATTAAATGAGATAGAGGAATATTCCATCTCTATTTTTGTTTATCATTCATTAACTAAAATACCCTCCATTACTCTCTTCTACCATTTGAGAAGTTAGATACAAAGCATAGTTTTATTTCTTAATTTCTTATAGAAATCCCAATAAAGGAGATTAATTCATCTTTTATCTACATCCACATCCCCAACCAATTGAAATCTTTTTTGAATCTTAAGGTAAATAAAAATATTTATGTCTCTATTTGATCTCATTTATCTTTAAATTTTTGTTTATTCTATTAATTCATTTCCTTGAAATCTTGATTTCTTTTCTTTGTTTTTCCACTTATCTTTTTTCAATTTGATAATCAAGAAGTCTTATATGAGAACTAGTGGACTGGAATTTGAACAAGAAATGCAAAAACCAAGGAGAAGATTGGGTACAATTGTGCAAAGAAGAAGTAGTTAAATAAATAACTATTTAGACAAAGGGACAAGGAGAAGATTGGGTACAATTGATCAAAGAAGAAGTAGTTAAATATAGAATTATTAAGACAAAGGGACCTAGGATGCCATTTTTTTGGAACAACATGTTGTGCGCCTCTTTGTTTGCATGTGCAAATCTAATGTGGCTGAGAAAAAAGAATCTCATGTAATTTTATAACTATATAATTATCTAAATTTTTTATGAAAAAATTTTCTCAAAAAATTCCAAGTATGGGATCTGGAAAGGATTTTTGAGATTTTTAATAATGTATCAATAGGAACTACACTTTCGAAGTTTCAATGTTGTTATATATGGTAGAAATGATACTTTGAAATAAGATTACTAATGTTATATTATGATGTGGAAGATTAAAACAAAATAATATTATCTTCTCTAAAAAAGAAATATTATCTATAGTAGCAATTTTGTTATGCATGAATTTTCCCCTTTTTGTGCGTAATTATGATGGGAAAGAAGACCACCAAGTAATCCAACTAAGAGAGTAAATCTTTCAAGAAACATTTTGACAAAGGTTGTGAAAAGGGAAAATCTCAAGCTCAATTTGTAGATTAATCAAACTTCTCATAATTTGTCCAGAAAAAAGCCAAATTTCTTATAGAGCCAAAATTCAAGCCAAATATAAATTTCACTTAAATGAGTTGCTCGTTAGAAAGTTCTATTCCACCGTCTTTTCCATGAATATTCATGAGATTGATGTTAATGCCTCACCTCTTTAGTTTGCCGCTTTTCTTTTTAACTTGTTTCTTGGATATAGTTTAGCGATGGCTCTATTTGTTGATTTATGTTTCTAGCCATATTTTCCATTATTACTAATATATCTTCGTCAAACTCTAAAACTATTGCACGTGATATTAGAAGTTTTATAAGATATATTATATAAAAGTTATGCCATATTATTTCAGTTATTTCGATAGATACATCATGCAGTCATATAACAAATAAAATCAAATAAATAATTTCTCCAATGGCACTGATGTAACACACATTTTTTTATTTTGTTATTGTGTTCATGGTTAGATTATGTTTATAACATTTCACACTTCAAATTACTAAATACGAGGTAAACATCTTATTTTCTCAATTTTGTTGAGCATAAGTTGGTTGGCAAATTGGCTATTAGATTGGAAGAGCTTCAATATTCTATTGGATGATTGTTAAAAATACTTTGATATTATTCTTCTTGACTATATGTGGGTGGTGCTACAAATAAAGTGAAGTCTAAGGATTAAAGCGAGCAGAGAAGGCTTTTGAACGGATGAATAAAGCTTTGAACAGTGAGATTAAAGCCCGTTCTTCAGAAAATAAACCTCAAAAAGTATCATAAATGAACCCTTCTTAAAATATGTTCCATATGATGGGCAATTTGGTAGTAGAGCTTAGCTTATACTTCATGGTAGACCTAAATCGCCAACTTCTCAGCATGAGGTCCAAAATTAAACAGTGCACGGATTGCTCCTGGAGTTCTGGGCTCCCTTAAGTGGTTATTTTAACTTAGACTAGCTTTGAGTCTTGGATGATGATGGTGCTTGCTTCGCTGCTGCACCTCATGCTGACCTTGCATTGCTTGACTTCTTTAGCTCCATAACCCGAACCTCTTTCACTAACGAAGTAAAGAGCCCTTTTGGAGAATTTTTTTTTTTTTTTTAAGAAGATAATTTTTTCCATCAACACCTTTAAAATTATTAACTTAGAGAAGGTAGATTAATAGAAGTTAAAAGGCAAAAATTATTCAAAAAGTCAATAGAAATGAAAATATTAGACCTAATAAAATATTAAATAACTTCATCATTCATCATTCATAGAGATGATTAACTATAGTTAATAGAAAAACATTTATACCTTTAAAATTTGAATAAAAAAATGTTACTTTTATTACTTTTCATCATTATTTTTTTTAATCTCATATCTAATGCATATTTACTGCAACTTTAAATGCATCTTGCATTTCTTCCCTCCTTGGATTTTTTTTTTTTTTGATCTTTTCTTTTTCATCCATTTCTAGAGGTAATAAAATAGATTTGCTTAGATTAAACTTTGCGTCTCTCAATTCTATCACCATCTCAAACTACATGTGGATGGGGCCAAGCCAGTATTAGGTTGGATTGGGTTAGGTTAAATTAATCAATAGGCTCAAGTTGCATAGGTAATTTCAAATTAGAAATAGATATTGGACAATTTTATGGGGTAATTCTTGGACTGGTTGGGAACTTGGATCCACATGCACTTAAATTTAACAGAGTTAAAGATGTGCTTGGTCGGAATGCAAAACTCTTTTATGTAAGGCAAAAATATTGGGGTTGGGTTTTAAGGAAGGGTTGTCCCAGTTGGATTTCGGCCCAATTTTGACTCAACGCAACCAGGGTTCAAGTTGTTATTTTTTTGGTCCAAATCCAACAAAAATTCGTTGTTGGGTTGATCAGATCCAGATTTAGACTAATGAAAGTTTCATCACTAACTACCACACTTTTAATCACTTCTCTAGCCCTTTTGTTTTATTATTTCTATGAATCCACGTGTAAGTGTCTAGTCAGCATATACTCCATGCTTCATACTGCTCTTGAGTAGTTATGTAGTATGTATGCATATGGCCCGGGGCACATGGTAAGCAACTATCATATATCAATTTTTCCAAGCCAAAAGTATATTTCATTAGTGGATTTTGATCTTTTGTTAGGACTTTTATCGTATTGAAGATACCAATATATTTTGTATTGGAAGGTCATAATAAATTGTGCCCTGTGTTTGGTATAGCTATTGGCCTTAATAATTAAATTAGTATTAAGTAAAATATAAAGCTAGTTGGTAGGGGATCAGCTGTTAACTATTGAAATTAGTTACCCACCGTAGTTGTTGGACTCAACATTTGCCCCAACAAAAAAATAAAGAGATAATTACATTAGAAATATATAAACTTATTTAAGATTTTTAATTAAGTTCTTATATTATTATTTTTTAATTAAGTATACCAATTTATGTAGGTTTTTAATCAAGTACATTTTTAATGATCGTTAATGATGACTTGACGAACTATATAACAGTTGTCAATGATAACTTGAGCATACTTTTTTTTTTTTAATATATCAACTTCTAAGTTGATATACTTTTTAAATACAGTTGTCAATATACTTTTTTTTTAAATGTACCGACTCATAAAAGTTTTTCAATTAATATATCAACTTCTAAAAGTTTTCAATTAAGTATACTTATTTAAACCCAACTAGTATTTCTCGTAAATGCATGAAAACCTAATTAATCAAAAATTTTCATATATAAAACTTTATACACAAGAACCTAAAGAAAAAAAATATTATTATGAGATAAATACACGTTATCCATTTGAGGTGTGGTCCAACGTCACTTGGCCTATTTATGATTTGAAAAGTATCACTTAGCCCATATGAGATAAGCTTCCGTTTGTGTTTGCTAGCTTCCGTTGCCTACCTATTACCCACTTGAGGATTCATTCCATTTGGGATGCTTGGGATGATTCAAAAAAGGGCAAAAATGAAAGGATGTGATGGAAGGGACAAAAAAGATGATTAAAAAATTAATTTTTGTAAGATTTTCCTCAAATGAAAAAAAAAAATTCAATTCAAAAGCCACTCAAGTGGAGCTCCTATCTAAACAAGCTTAATCCAAGCATGGTTTCGTCATGCTCCTCGGTATCTCCTTGCTCTTATTTGATTGTCAATTTTCTGAAAACATGTTAAAGAAGAGATTGCAATCCATTTCATCTACTAAATTTAGCCTTCTTCTTTAATTCTACATGGATGTTCGGTCTCTCAAACAAGGCAAAAGGCTCCACTTGTAAATTTAGAAAGTTGGGGCTCTGATCGAATCAATGATGCGTAGAAACTATTTGATAGAATACCCATATGGAATTTAGATGTAATTGCCTCAATGTAATCTTTACCATGGCCATTTAAACAGTTGAATGTAATCTTAATGTACTCTTTTTCCCTGTTAATCGATGCTACTTTCTATGTCAAAATCTTAGCGATTCTCACTGTCAAAGGACTTGTACTCTATTATTATATAAAAAAAATAAGAAAAAATAGTTAACCAGGAATAACTAAGGGTTTTTAAGTCCCCATCACCCACTATTCATGTGCCATGATGGGATTGATGATTGGATTGTGTCCTTACTGTTCCTTTATTTTCTCCATTTATTGGCTTAATCTCTAGCTATTTTAAAATATATAGATAGGGACTAGACCTTAAGTTCGACCACATAGTAGAGGCAAACTTATAAATAAATTATTTAGGATTCAAGCTTTTTATTCTTGTCTCCTCGCTGCTCTCCTTTTCATTAGACTCTTCTTCTACTACTATTTTATGAAGTACAACTTATGCAACAAATAATCTTATAGAAAGCCTTCAGGAAAATAAGCCTCTTCCAAATAGTTAAGAATAAAAACCAAATAATAGAATGGGCAACGATGATGTTAACTAGCCCAACCAACACTATCATTATGCCTCACACTATGATCACCAACAACCCAAAGAACAGTAAACATATCTTCAAAACCAACTTCAACAACTACCTAACAAGTAACCACTTGCTGCCATCTCCTTGAAATTGCTTAAAGGTGGCACCAACATATGCAGTGATGTGGGACGAGTTCCTGTGGCAGGTATGGGCTATCGGCAATGTAACGTCGCTCAACGAGTTTGACACCTACTATGATGGACCCATCATCGCATCGTCCATTATATCATGCTCATTGGGAAGAACCTGATACTATTGGCAAAATGATGGGGTTTGAACATGATGCTACTGGCACAACGATAGTGTCTAAGCATGATGCTGTTAGTAAAATGATGGAGCCGATAACCATCTTTTCCTTTCCTTCTCTTCCCTCTTCTTCCCCCTATTCCTGTAATCAGTTGAACCAGATCCCGTCATCCATCTTGGTGGTTTGGTTCAATTTGAAAAGATTTCAGTGAGAAGATTTCATTCTTCAAATAAGAGAAAAAAATAGCATCCTGAACCTATGTGCAATAGAAACTAATAAATATAGATGAAAGCTTAGTTAGATGAGTTAAGTAATACTTTTCAAGCTATGTTTAATTAAGTGAAATCAAACTATTCCTTGGATGGGAATGTATATTTATCTTTATTATTATCTATTTATGCATAAAAAAATTATATGCATGAAAGGTTAAGCGATAAAATAGTGAATTTCTAATTGCTCGATTGATAGTAAATAAATTAATAAAAAGAATTATACTTTAAGTACATGCCTTTTTTTATATTATAAACTTTTTAATGTATTACTAATACATTTCTCAATATAAAAATTTTATATTTTTTCAAAAATTGTGTGACTTCACAAAGGTTATCTGTCTTTACTACATAGAGCTAGATGTTAAAAAAGATGTCAATGAATAACCCTTACAATTTTTCTACTCATATTTTTTGTAATTAATTAAAAAACTTTTATAAGCTGATGTTTTCAATTAAAAAACTTTTATAAATTATTGTACTCAATTGAAAAAAAAAAAAAAAATACTCAATTCAACATTGATGATATTTATGGAGTATGTAAAATGATCGTTAATGATCGTCAAAAAATATATTTAATTAAAAAATTTATATAAATTAATATATTCAATTAAAAAAAAGTATAATGATTCAACTAAAAATTTTAAATAAACTTATGTACCCTTAATATAATTATTTTAATAATAAATAAAAAAAAGCAAGATCAAAATTATTTCTAGTAATATTTAACATTTCAACGGCGACAACGATACCTAACAGCCAATAGTAATTATGGTTTGTAATTTAATATTTTAACAGCAATGTTACTAATAATGGGATAATCAAATATTTTAACCATCCATCATCGGCCACCAGGTCGCCCGCCATGGCTCCTGTCCCCGGGACGCTATTTGGCATGACGGTACCTGTGATGCCTGTGTTTTCGACCTCGGTCTCCACTCTTCCAATCCACGCGCCCCTCGGTTCCCTCGGCCGGCATCGGTCCTAGCCCCACCACCATCCGTTCTTCTCCTTTGTCCTCTCTTCATTCTCGAACATATTTGGATTTCATCTCAGGATATCCTCCGAATCTCTGCGACGGCACAAGAGGATGCCCCGCGATAAAGCCGAGGTGGCGACCCAGACCCTAGGGGCCGGGGAGGGGATCATCGGGGGATTTGACGGAATATTATCGTTCTCGATCTCTGGAGATGGAGAAGCGCAAGGCTACTCTTCTGCCGTCCAACATCGTGATCGTCGCCTACGACGCGACAAGGGAGCATAATGAGTGCGAGCTCCAGCTGACTGTGAAGGGCATCCGGATGAGGGGCGACATGCTCAACGGCGGCGACACCCTGGTCGTCCTCGGCGTTCTCCACGCCGTCACCAACCCCAGTGAGTCATTCATTCATTCATTTACGGTCTTCTCCGTTTATTTCTGGATTTGAGTGAAGATTCATTGTACAAAATGAAAAGCAGGGAAGGAGGAAGATGATAGAAAGGACGCCTCTTGTTGGGTTTCCTTATCTTTGTGCCGCTAGTTGTTAACTCCCCTATGCAAGAGGCAAGATGGAACGGTTTAAGATAGGAGTTGGAGGGGTTTTTTTTTTTTTATATATATATATTTTCTTTTAATATATATTTAGGATTTTTTTAGTGTTATTGAGTTAATACAAGTTAAAAAAAAGGGACATCTTAGTGCTCGAGACTTGAGATAGTACAGGGGAGAGACTGTTTCGTGACAAAACATCCAAATGCAAGTTAATGATGCATCTCATTTCTTTTTTTCTTTTCTTCTTTTCGGTTTATTGGCTTCAGTTAATTACCTTACAAAGATTATTTTTTTTGTTTGACTTAGTGGGGTATCAAACAAAAGCATGCACTGATTCCTTTGCTGGGACCAATTCTCGTGCACTTGAAGAGGAGATCTCTAGGAAGATTGATTTGTATGAAAGCATGCTTCCACAAAGTGCTGAGCAATGCAAAGCTGTTGGGGTAAATCTGTAGTAAATGTCACATGAGTTGATGTTTTTAACTATTCCTTTATATTCTTACGCATTGATCTTGCATGTATAATAGGAGGCCATAATGCATTACTAAGTGTTATTTTCCTAGTTGCAATTACTAAACTCAATCTTGTAGTTAGATTTGGGTTAAAAAAAATCCATTGCCTAGTCTCAAATGGCACAAAAAATTTTAAAGTGATAGTTTGTGCTAATAACGTAGTTGACATCATCCTGGTTCAGGCCATATATGAACAGTAAACATCTCTCTTATTATTTATCCTTGTATATGTTGGTCTGTGTGACAGGAATTAAATTATGCTTCTTATATGCATAACTATGAGTCCTGTACCTACTGAAATGGATGGAAAAAGAAGGCGTGTACATTTGTGTTCCATATAGCTTTGTCATTTTCTGATCTCATATTTTTTTTCCTTCCCAGGTCAGCATGGTTGTTAAAATAACTGCAGGAACACCAACAAAAAGAGTTATTTTGCAAGAAGTTGTTTCTAGTAAAGCCACTTGGGTTATACTTGATCGGTATATTTGCCTCTGGTTGCCTGTGTTACTTTATTAGGTTCAGAGTTTTCATGTGGATGAGATAATACATAAGATGACTAGATGCATGAAAGTATATTATTTAGTAGTGCCTCTAATACTGCATCCAAAATGACTTGATTCTTTGATTACTTCATATGGCATTGATCAACAATTAGCACTCCCTGTATTTATGCATATCAATTGATGAAATATATATAAAGTCTTTGTGCCATCAAAGCTTGCAGTTTTTACTCAGAAAAGCAATTAATATTCCAGAACAATCAGCAATCAGGGCTGTTTCCATACTGTTAGTTGAAGACACATACAAAAGAAAGATAATAGATGTAGATTTTGGGCAGTGCTGGGTCTTCTTAATTTTCACATATCTCTTGAAAGGAGATCTATAGCAATGTAAACAATGGATCTGCTTACCTTTTGGTTGATGCTTGCAACTGGCCCTGGTTTCAATTAATTGGTACATTAAATTGAGATTTAGTAATCTAGTTGGTTTGGCTTTTTCTGGATTCTTGTGCTTCTAAGTTTTACTCTATTGCCTTTTAACATTCTATGTAATTTTTCTCGTCAATTAACATTGCAACAACTGGATTTATACTTGCAATTGCTTCCTGGTAAATTTGTGATGATGCTTTATGAGTGAAAAAAGGAAAACAGATGAGAGAATAAGGGAATTTTTTAGTGCATTGTGACATACCTTTCTTTAGACATACATTGCCAGGCCATGTCAACAGTGTAAGAGGTTGTTTGTAATAAGAAACTCGATTGTACTTGACTGCTAGGTAATATGCTTGCTTCTTGATGCTTGTGTTATTATGCTCAAGTTTGTAATGCCTGGGTGAGAGAAAACTTAAAGATATCAAATGTATGAGATATTTTGTCTGACTTTGTTTCTTCAATGCATCTACATTGACTCTTGAGATGAATTGCTAATGTTTTACCTGTTTTCTTTATTTGAAAATGATCAACAATTGAGTCCTTCCACATTATACGTGCAGATTAAAGTAGTAAATGTGTTCAGAACCTTTTAATGGTGAAGATTGCCACTATTGAGTTAGAAAAAGCATTTGATTAGGTATTTGATGAAAGGATGCAGACAGAAGAAAAGATTCAAGAACAATTTTTGGCTAATGGTTGTCACTGGACCTTAATTATTGTCTCCCTTTAGCATGAATAGATCCATGATGGACAGATTAATCTTAAAATCATCTGTTAACTCTTCTGGGGGACTGAGTCTCCAGTCATCTGTAGACTAATTTTAGTATTATGTAATTTTGATTTGATTTTTGGCTCATTATGGATACTCATCCTACTAAGTTTTCCTTTATTGGCCTAATTTAACATCTCATGTTATCATCTCATCTCTTGTGACATAATTTGTGCCACGGGATCTATCTATGAAGTGCTTACTAGGGAGGCTTAAGTAGTGTTGTCATAAGTGGCACTTAAGGCATAAAGCGCAAGGCACCAAAGGTTAGGCACTTTTTATATCCTAAAATATACTTAAGGCACAAGGTGCACTTAAGGTGGGTTAGATGCTTCTTATGTAAGGTGCTTTTATCTTGGCGTACATATGGTGAAAAACCATATGTTTTTAATTTGATTTGAGACGCAAGAAAGGTGCGTCTTTATTCATGAGTTATATTTATAATATTTTTTTAAAATCTATTATATTTATTTGATTATGTTGACTTTATAATGTACCATACCATGCATAATTATTTTTCTTATCTTATAAAAAACTAAAAATTAAAAGACAAAAAGATGAAACATAAAAAATTATGCTATCTGAGAAAGAGAAGGAAAAACATTAAGGGACTACAAATTTTAGTTGAGAAAGATGAAGCTTTCCATTAAGCTAATAGGCTAAATATATTATTATTATAATTTTTTTAGCTTTTTTCTATTATATGTTATAAATTTTGCTTATATAAATTATTTTATTTATTTTAGAAATATGTGCCTTACTTTGCTTAGGCGTGCGCTTGTACTTTGCACCTTAATGCTTAGGCTTCAAAAGCCTTTTACGCTTAGGTGTGTCTAATGCTTTTAATAACACTGAGCTTAAGTACTTAGTTAGGCAATTATAAATTGAAACTCACTGATTGCACTTATAATTGCTTCACATTACATCCTTACTGCTTTTATTTTAAATGATGCTTTATATAAAGAGAAAAAATATGCAATATAGTTAAGGGACTTAGGTAATGCTTTGAGATTTGTTGGTAATTGAGTTCAAGCTAAGAAAGGTGCTCATGGTCCATGTCAGACATGTTAGGTAGTTGAACAGACTTTAAAATGCCTGCTGGTTCCATGATAGGTCTTCAGTTGAGTTGGTTAGTTGAGCAGGAATCAAACATTTCAAGCATCACAAGAGTTAAATGCAACCTTTGTGTTCAAACTGTATTCATTAATGCTGAGATTCTATATATATTTGATGTTCGCAATCAGAGATTCTTTATTTTCTTATTATTATTATTATGATTATTGGTAACAAGGGAGGCTAACATTAAAGCCTTAGGAATGCCACTCCTCTAGCATCAGTCTTGAGAATCTGTGCCAATGTTGGAGGAAAATTCCCACTCCAAATATAAAAGGGAATCAAATAGGTGTGTAGAAATATGACAGTTTGTTGCTTATAAATGTCGCTATATCATTGGTAATAGTTTTCTGCAAAATGAAGTTTTCATTTGAAATGGGTTATATAATGCATTGAAACAGACCTTCTGTTAGCATGGTTGATCTACATCAATCCATAGTATTTCTACTTTTAAAACTATTCAAATGAACATGAATCCTATTTCTTACTGGAATGGTGCATCATAATCCCTGGGTATGGCGCTGTTGATCTTAGCACATGAAACAGCTGCTAGTGGAAGTGATTTGACCTCAAATATTTCCAGTTTTTAAACCCGTTATTTCTTATGGAAGATTACAGTTTCCAAGTCTGCAATGTTATTTTGGATTCTCACATTCAATTTAAATATTTTTGAATAATGGATGCTAAATCATAACAGGCACTTAAGAAAGGATCTGAAATTCTATATGAAACATATACCCTGCAAGGTTGCATTAATTCAAGATAGTTTATCTGTGGAAGTGGTGAAGCCATTTCTCACCAATGCTTCAAGAAAGGAAGTCCCAGAACCAAAATCCTTCTACTCTGACTGGAGGACTGTTCAGCCCAAATCCGATATGCAGGAGACTGAACACAATGAACAGGCTGTTACATCTTGCTCAAATTATTATGCCTCTTCGAGTTCCCTAGATAGCTCCAATATTTTCAAGAGCAACATGCTCTCTGCGTCCAGCTTCCAGTCTCTGGATCACAAAAATTTGGCATATGATGAATCTTTGTCTAAGAAAGCTGGTATGTGAGACAGCTTCATCCTCCTGTGCACAAGATTGGTGTCCATTATGTATCATATTTGCTAACAGCCTAGGTGAAATGTGCTTTATATGATGTAATTAGTAATCTCATTAAATTTGGTTTGTCCAATACTATATGGCACCTACAATATTTTGTGTTACATTTAGCACTTAGTAACAGGAATATTCCAATTAGAATCCTATAGTTGCTTCAGAATCTCTGGATACTCATATTTGCACCCACTTCCTAAGCATTTCTTTATTCAAAATATTTTTGGGAGACTTGTTTCCCCTGCACGCTCTCCTGAATCTGCTCCTGCGCCCACTTGAGGTTACCAAGGGCTTTGGCAAAACCATAAGTTATTCAGCATATCTCTAATAAGAACCATTCCTTTAAATTTTTTAAGAAAAACTTCCGTTGTTTTTGATGTGTACTATATTAATCTCTGATCCGACTTAATGCTAACAGGTGGCACTTCACTCTTGATTTCAGCAGATTGATATTCTAACACCTACATATTCCTTGCTTCCTAAATTGTCACCACTTTTAGCTCAATTGCCTATGCAAAGTTATCAGGATATTACCTTTTATGATTTTTTTTTTGTGCTTTTATAGTTATCATAATATGCTGCTTTTTGCTGCAAGATTGATTATCTATAGATTGTTAAAGATTTTTAACAAGTTAATAAAATAATTACTTTTTTTTCCTTTTTGTTTTTCTTAAAGGTATCATTCTGATTAAAAAATACTGTTGTTGTCATCATTATTTTGGTAAAGACTACCTGGAACAACATGAATCTTTTTGAAAATAAAACTATTCAATTACATGAAAAGACTAAACTAACAAAGACTATTGTCCTTTATGACCAAATATGAGAGCTCAAATGGGCAATCCTTCAAGCAAAACTTGATAGGCCTGTTATTTATGAAATTTAAGCCAATCAACAGATTGGTTCCCTCCCTCAAGACATCAAAGACTTTCACCATACCACTTTGGAGCCAGTTCTTTGTAGCCTATCTCCATCAAGCTGTTATTCTTTGTCAGATCCTTGTTTAACATGGAGTTTGTGGAAATGGAATCATCTTCTGTTCTTTACTTCGTTGCTGCCAACTAGTCCTTCAGTGTAAGCAATTCCTCCCTAACAGTTCTTAGGTCAGCTAACGGAGCGGATAATATTTTGTGTGTAAATTGCATGAACCATGATATTTTCTTTATAGGCCTAGGGGAGTTCCCACAATGGCCTAAGGTGGCTTCGGTCTAGGGGGATCTGAAGTCACTTCAGCGAAGTGGGCTGTCACTCATCCCACTTACACCAAACTAATCATATTCATTATCTGAACTCATAAAACCCACAACAGTTCCAACAATTTATTTATTTATTTATTTATTTATTTTTATCATCTTGTCAATTTTTTATATCAGGAAATCTTTCTGAGTGTTGCCATCTGACATATATATGCATTCTTTTGCTCATGGGGATTGAGATGCTATCATGTGCATATGCAGTACTTGGGTTTTTTATAATCATGAATAGTCTAGCATACTCAAGTTTTTTGCTGGTATCTGTTCATTGTCATCAGATAATCTTATAGTATTTAAAGGATGTCTTGCAAGGAATTAACAGCCTGACAAAGGTCTGTTGATGATAACAAATTTAGTATAATAACAAGACAATCTTTAAATCAATCTTAATGATATTTGAAATATTTAATGATTCTCATTATGGACTGTCCAGAAAATGCATTAAGATTATGATTAACAAAATCTACATTATTATGTGTAAGGTTCATAGTATTAGCGCATAACACCCCACATTGAGCTTATCATATCATACTGGTTGATACTCAATATGGGGGCATACCAAGTGTCAATATATTAAATTGATACTATACTGGGCATGCTGATACTATACCAATATGGTACTAGTATGGATTTGATACCAAGACTGTGAACCTTGATTATATATATATATATATATTATATTTGTTGGTTATCCATATATTAATTTATAGTGTGATCATAGTTCCTGTCTGCTTCCGGTTAGTTCGTGTTAAAAATGACTTTTATATCTTACAGGGAAACATTCCAAAGGAGATAACAGAAATCTGCCTGGTCCTCATGCACTTCAAAGCCAACATGATTCTTTGTTTCAGTATGACTCCTTAGAAAAGCCAATTCTTTGTGCTGTTTGTGGGCTAAGATCGTTACTTTACATCAAGGAGTCTATGCGATTTCAATTTTCGGAGATTCAAGTTGCAACATCTGATTTTTCAGAAGAAAATTTGTTGGGAGAAGGTGGATTTGGTCATGTATATAAAGGCCAACTTAAAGATGGGCAGAATATTGCAGCAAAATTACGGAAGGAAGCAAGCACACAAGGATATTCTGAATTCTTTTCTGAAGTACATGTCCTCAGCTTTGCACGACATAGAAATATCGTGATGCTGTTGGGCTACTGTTGCAAGGAGAACCATAACATATTGGTCTATGAATTCATCTGCAACAAATCTCTTGAGAGGCATTTATTTAGTAAGTAATTGTTGGAGTCAAAATGACCTAGGCATACATATCACATCATAATAAATATGTAACATTATTATCTTTTGACTGCCGTAGAAATTTCACTTGCAAAATTTTTTATTTTATTTTATTTTATTTTCTCTAGATATGACTATTTCTATTGATAAATAGGTCAATCAGCCCGTCCACTGGAGTGGCATAAAAGAAATGCTATTGCTATTGGAATAGCAAAAGGTTTGCGTTTTCTGCATGAAGAATGTCGTGGAGGTCCAATAATTCATCGAGATCTACGGCCGTGCAATATACTGCTTACTCATGATTTTGTTCCCATGGTGCATTTGTGTTAACTTTTCTACCTTCCATTTTTGTTTTGTTAACTATGAAATTAGTATGCTAGAGGCTGCATGTTGGTATGCTGAAACATGAATTATTTTGCATGTAGAAAAGTTGGAAGTAATTTTTAGTATTGTTGGTATGCAGTGAAAATTGACTATAGAAGCTTTTTTTTTTTTTTTTTAAGAGATTAATAGAAAAGTATAGAGAAAAGAGACAAAATCCTTGTATGGTTTTTATGGATTTAGAGAAAGCATATGATAAAGTTTCTAGAAAAGTTTTATGATGGGTGTTAGGAAAGAAACGAGTATCTGTTAGATATATTAATGTAATAAAAGTTATATACGATGTAATGGTTATTAGTGTACGAATTATTAGAGGTAATACTAGTGAATTCTTAATCACAATAGGTTTACATCAAGGATCTGTTCTTAGTCCTTACTTTTTTGCATTAGTTATGAATGAACTTACTAGACATATTCAAAATGATATTTTATGATACATATTATTTGCAGACGATATAGTATTAGTGGATGAAACTAAGGCTGGGGTTAATAGTAAATTAGAATTATGAAGAAATGCATTAGAATCTAAAGGTTTTAAGTTAAGTAGGACAATGATAGAATACAAGGCATGTAATTTTAGTATAATTAGAAATAAAGATGTATGTAAAGTAATAATTGAAGACCATGAAGTTCTTAAAAGTAATTATCTAGAATATTTAGAATTGATCATTCATAAAGAAGTAGAGATTGAGGATGATATTGTCCATAGGATTAAAGCAGATTGGATGATATGGGAAAGTGCAATTGGAATATTATGTGATCGTAGAATACTTATCAAGTTGAAGGAAAAATTTTATAAGACAACCATAAGATCATGATGGTATAGAATGTCGGGCAGTTAAAAAATTATTTGTATACAAAATGCGTGTAGTTGAAATAAGAATATTGAGATAGATATATGATAGTACAAGAAAAGATATAATAAGAAATGAAGTCACTCATAAAAAGGTAGCAATGGCACCAATTGAGGTTAAATTGAGATAATGATGACTTAAATAGTTTGAACATTTACAATATAAACCTAGGGATGCATTTGTGTGAAGAAGTAATTTGATAGACATAGAAGGAAAAAGTAGTAGAGGTGGACCAAAATTTATATGAGAAAGTTATAAAAAAAAAAATTGAAATCTTTGCATCTTATTAAAATTATGACTCAAAGCCAAGTAGAATGAAAAAAAAGGACTCATGTAGCTGACCCTTAAATCCGAATGTAGCAGGCCATAAGGATGAGATGTAAATTGGGAAGCATGATGGCAAGAGTTTATACAGAAATTTCCTATAACAAGTTTGATGTAGGTGACCCATGGTTTCCAGAAAAAAAAAGGAATAGGGTTTTATCAAACCAAGGCATCCAAATTTGAAATGTAAGAGAAGATGGGAACTTGCATACATGTGACCAAAACCAGGAATTTACAAAATGAAAAGCCCATTTTAAAATTTAGAAGAAATTTTGCGAACAGGAAGAATCAATCTTAAACAGCATATGATAACTGAGATATCACAAAGTTACTCTTGTATATCTTTTTCCTTATTTTATTATCAAACTTCCATGTTGTAATAAGATTAGGTTCCAAGAATTTAATCTTGAGCACCTCCAACTTCATCCTAGAGGACAGAAATTAAACCATTTGACTGCAAGAGATAGTTTGGCTTTTTTGTGTGCTCTGAGATTGGTTGCATAAAATATGTATGGATGTGGATGTAAAATGTGAATATGCAAATGGGTAAAAAGAACTGAAAATATTTCATGAGTTCAAAGGTTGAACACTTCAGAACGCTATACTCGTGCACATAAAGTTTAAAGAAGGCATATTGGACGACTCAATTCCTGCAACTAAGCTTCTTTGCTTTAAAGCACAAAGCAGCTTTAAAAGCACCCAGACCAGCTTAATCTAGCATCAATCTTTGAGCTTGAATGAAATCTTCAGTTTTCACTGCATACCAAAACAATGACAATAACAAAACACTTGCAGATATACATGTTATGCATTGTAAAAAGCCTATAGATTGATGAAGTTTGGTTTTACACAGCTTGCGGATTTTGGCCTTGCTAGATGGAAGTCCAATGATGATTCATTTCACACACGAGTTCTTGGCGCATCAGGGTGAGAACTTCACGTCTATTTATCATGTCATACCTCTAGTTCACTTTCAGCTTTTCCCTTTTTATATAACACTGAAATATTTTAAGACTGTAGGTATCTTGCTCCTGAGTATGCTGAGTATGGGATCGTCTCTGTGAGGACTGATGTTTATGCATTTGGGATAGTTCTTTTTCAACTGATATCAGGACGCAGGGTCCTGGATGAACAAAATGGGCAGGGTCAACATTTATTGCAATGGGTATGGCAAAATTTTCTTGTTTGATAGAAAAATATTCAGCCTAAATCATGCATATATCAGATAACATCATGCGTAAAGCTTCTTCTGTTTTTGCTAATTTTAGGCAGAGCCACTAGTTGAAAGGCTTGCACTGCATGAACTTATTGATCCACGCATTGGAGAATCCTATGACACTTATGAGTTGTATCATCTGGCTAGAGCAGCATTCCTCTGTGTCAGGAGAAATCCTGAAATCCGTCCATCCATGGGAGAGGTTTGTATTAAGTTTTTGTGCTTGAGTTCTGTCCTACTTCTGCAGACATTAAACTGAGTTTTGCTTAGTTTACTAAATATTTGTTGATGGTTTGGAAAGGACCTGTGTGTTAATGGTTATCAATCAGTCCTTACTATTGTTCTAAATATTTTGCTTGTGGAAAGTAATATACTTGAGGCACCTGGTCTAATTGAAACTGCAAAATGAAGAGAGAATTTTTCGCAACAAATTCTAAGCGCAAATGTTATCGTTTCTAATAACTGCGGTTAATATTGTAATCATGCTTGTGTCTCCACTGTGGCAGTATAATTCTTTTGGTGCTTTGGAAGGACATATGGTGATGAATGTCTGCCCCCTGGATTAACTGGCACTTTACATTGAGTCTCTTGACTAAAAATTTTATTTCAGGCCTTGATCTTGATGACCATTTTATATGTAATCCCTAGTCTGTGCATAAATGCATTCAGGGAACTGTCATTAACAACATACAGGAACAGGTATGTAAAAACAGGCCTAATTTGTGCAAGGGACCAAACTTGAAATGCTATATTTGTCAAATAAATAAATAAATAAATAAAATGGCAGTCAAACAGAAGGACTAAGTGTTAAATTCCCCTTTTGAGAACTTCATTCCTAGTGAAAGATCTTTCTTTTGCCTTATTCTTATTTTGCCACATGGAGACCCTCTTGGCCCTTTTCCAATATGTGGTCTTGTGAGAGCAACTTAGGTTTAGGTTGATCCAGTCTAAGCTGTCAGTTGTGACTATGGGTTTATCTCTTTCTCTAATGTAACAATCAACATTGTATTTGTTTTCCTTCAAACAAAAGGTAGATATGAACTCAATAGTGATGAACAACATTTTTTTCTTTCCCTTTTTTAATAGAAGTTGCTCTTCCTTTGTTGCCTGGCCTTTCTTTGGTCATCCATGTTTCTGTAGGTGTTTATTTATGCACTGTCTTGTATATATATATATATATATATATATTTTCCAATAGTGCATGAAAGAAGGCCAGAAATGTATTTAATCCTTATAGGTTAGTCTCCATTTAGGTGAAGGGGTTTTTCATTATAAGGAAAGGGTTGTATAGGATCTGGAATATGTATGCTGATTTTTAGGTTCTTTTTTTTCTAAAACAAACCTATGATTCTTTCTTTTATTTTATTTCCCATCTTAGTGAGTCTTTTTTGTATGTTGGAGTACAGATCTTAGTTTAATTTTGGAGGGTCTTTATCATTAAATGATGAGGCAATTTATGTTATAAGTGCCATATTTAAAGCAACATCGGGGCCTTTGTTGAGCCAACCAATAAAATAGAAAAGATGAGGGAAAATGCTAATAGAGGCACATTCCTTTTTAGCATCCACGTGCCTGTTCCATCCATCTTCTCCTTCCCTGATAATTCTAAGGGTGCATTTGGTATATTGTTAAAGGGGGTTAAAAGTTATTCCTGTAATTTTTCATCTCTTTTTAAAGGTATTTGAGATGGGGTTAATTTTTTTTCATAGGAATAATCCCCATCCCCTAAATTGTTAACCTAAGAGGGTGGGGGTAGGTGGTTAGGTTAATAGAATGAAAGGAAAAAACTTTTCAGAGGGTAAAAGGGGCTTAAAACATTGTGACTAATAAAATATTAAATTTAAACCCATCACACATATATATATATATTATATTATGATATATTATAATATGAGGTAGAGTTGGCTATATTCGAATGTAGTCAAGTCTAAATCTGGTCACTTCCTCCACCATTGGATCTACAGTTTACAAATCTCAAAGATAGAAAAGTGAAAACGATGGTGTGGCTTTGAGATCCGTATGGATTTAAAGATGGGGAAGATGATCAGATTCTGGGCTTGGCTACATTCAAATGTAACCAAGTCTACATCTTAGAATATTATAATATGTAATATTAATTTATATGTTATATGCATATATTATATAATATAAAATATTTATATATATTATAAATTATATATAATATTATAATATATATTATATAATATACATATTATATAATAGATGTAATATATAGTGTATATACAGAGAGAAAGAGAGTTGGACTTGGTTACGAGTGTAGCCAAGCCCTATATCTGATCGTCCTTTCCATCGTCAGATCCACACGGATCTTAAAGCTATCCCATCTTTTTCACCTTTTCTACATTTAGGATCGATGATCCGTGTGAATCCAAGGGCAGAAAGGGCTACTGGATCTAGGCTTGGCTATAAGTGAAGTTCAGCTCTCTCTCTCTCTCTCTCCATATATATATATATATATATATATATATATATATATATAGTGACATTTTTACCTCTCTTTTATTAACTTTGTTCCAAATGCAATTAATAATTGCACCTATAATATTTCACCCTCCATTCACAGACATAATCGAACATGATTATTAGGAAAACTTTTACACTCTTAAAATTTGCATCAAGAAAATGTTACTTCTGTAACTTTTCATCCTCATTTTTTAACCTCATACCAAACACACTCTAAGGAGGTTGTTTATGATAGGTGTGTTTTTGGACTAATATTTCTATTCAGGGTTCTATTTGTGATACTCACACACAAGATATGAAGATCGAAAGGAATTCATGTTGTCTTTGCCTCTTTGAGTCTCGGGTGTCTATTTTCTGCTCTTTCTTTCCCAGATCTCTATGGCTCTGTCTGACACCCACTCTGCTTTCCTTCATATAATTTATTCTGAATTTCTGGTTATGCTGTTTCAAAGAAACAAAATTCAAATATCTTCAGATCTGAGGTTATTTCTGCACATATCAAATCATTTTGGTGGCTTCAGTGTGAAAGGATTGACAACAGTTGGTATCAAATCCTTTGGTTCTGAAGTACAAGTCTACAACAATCAACAATGGATGCTCATCGGGATGAGAAGTTTCAATATTGTAAAAACACCTTTAACTCATTGACTGTACAATCTGCAACTATATTGGACTGTTGCTGATAAGAAACAACAACTGAAGACTAAAAACGGAGCAATTCAATGAAATCATGGACTTCTTGATCTAGCAAAAATTGAAACAATCTCATTTGGATTTTCATCAAACAAAAATTTTAGGACCCATTGAAACCCTTAAATATTGAACAGCCGACCATTCTTGTCCTTAACTTTTGAGTAAGCACTCACCTGATTCTTGAAACCTGAGACATTAATGTGCTTATTTGCAAACCAAAAATCAGTTATATGCTGAATTTGACGATATAGGGCAGCAACCCACTGTTTTTAAGGCCAATGCATAATTTGCATTCATGTTAAACACCTGGGACAGTGAATTGCTAAATTTGATCGATGAGTATAGAGCTATGCTGTTTTCCCAAGAAGAGGCAGCAGGGGAGTTCTTCAAATGCTGTCAATTTCCTTTGCAATATGGAGCCTGAATGAGGCATGAGATTAGAAGCACTGGACTGCCTAAGTGGTAAGCCTCCTAGAATGGCTTGCCAGCTGTCATCACTTCTGGTTTCAACTAAGCAATGGAATTAGTGCAAGACTTTGACAGAGTGTATGACAGCAATAAGTTTTTTACCTGGGTGAAGATGAAAGAAAGCCTCAGAAGCCAATTCCTACCTATCTATAATTATCAGTTGTCTGCCTATTTCCACTAGGATGCAGCAGAAAAAAGGAGTCACTGTCTCATTGACGGCCTATTCGGAGAGCTTTTATGATTTAAACACTCAGTACAATATCACTAAGGCAGAAATGTTGCTCTAGCATGTTGTTAGGTAAGTCTGAGGCTAGAGATTCAGGATAAATTGTGGGACATTAGATTTGGACAGCAAAGATTTATTGAATTGCAATATATCTTGAATAGGAATAAGCAAAGGTTTACTGGCCACCTACTGATGCCAATTGTCCAATCCAAGCTTTCTTCAATTATTCCCAAGCAGCCTTACCAATGGAAGGATTTGAATTAGGCGTTATATGTGATTGGACCAGACATACTTCATGCATGTGTCTTACAAAGAAGTTCAATTGATAGATCTTTAGGAAAAAGGTATAGCCAAATGACAATTTGTTGAAGAAGTGGAACATGAAGCTAACAAGGGAGGCAATGCTTTAGCTATCAAATTGCATATGTATAGATTGTGGTGAAGCCAAGGGCCTTGAGAGTTGTTTTTTTTTTTTCCCCGGAGGGGGGGGGGGGGGGGGGTGTGTTTGGTTGGGAGTGACCTTTGAACTCTAAATTTTTTTATTAAAAAGCATACTCCCTCATATTCTAAATGGTATTACACCTCAAATGTCACTCCATCCCTAATATTATGCTCTTTCGCCCCTCTCATTTCTAAAATCTCTCCTATTTATTCTAACTCATTTCGACTTTTCTTAAAAAAATATTTATTTCCTTTATATCCTCCCTGTCTTCGCTCTTCAAATCTTTCCTTTCAACTACACATCTCATTTCTTAGTAGTGAGAACCTTGGAGTGGCTCACCTGCTTCGGATTCTCTCTAGAAGCCTATCCCAGCCCTTGCTTTCTAAGCATTTCCTCATTCAAAATACTTTTAAAAGACCTTTTCCTTTGCCCACCTTGAAATCCACTTGTGCAATTGAACCTACTTCAATTAACTAATCCCCAATAGTTGGGAAAAATATCTCACGAGCATCTCTCTTAATAGCTCATTTAGAAATTTGTCTCCATCATCAATTCCTTTCTTTACTTATGCCCTATCACAATTTTCCAGTTATTGAGGATATCATATGTTAAAATCTTATTTAAGTGAAAATGTATCCTTATACAATGTTTTCATCTCAGCCAAGACCTCGGTTTGTATTGGTATTAGGCACCCCTCTCTATGCGAGCTATAAAAAATTTCTGCCTCTTTCATCTGACTCAATATTTATCAATATATCTCGAAATATTAGCTAATATGATATCAATGTATTGACCAAAATTTTCCAATCATGTTACTTATTTTCTTAAATCGATATTTTATTAATAAATCCCTTAATTAGTGTCTTAAAAAAATTGCTAATTCTGATACACCCATGATGTACCATATCAATCGATATGCTGTCATATCATACCAAGCAAATTGGGTGCACCGACGTTGTTCTAGAATTTTATCGATACGTCCCTTAATACTGATATATTGAGCCATGAATATACCATATGAGTTGAGATTTTTATACCTCACTCCTAAAATGTTAGCCAAGATCTTGAAAAGTCTCAAACTAATTTAAATTTCCCATCTTTCATCTTGCCTGAGATCAAGGTTTCCAGAATCATGACTACTACTAGACCAGTTCGGTTTGATATCGAACCAAACCGAATTGACAGTATATTGGTGGTTTGGGCCGATTCTCCATTTTTTGCATTTTTTTTATTTTTCATATTTTTTTTAATTTTTTCTTTCGGTATATGGTATACGAGGTTTAGAGCCTCTTGTGAGTTCTTATCCTCTCTCCTCTTATTTTTATTCAAAATAAATGTCATCGTTTCTCTTCTTTCCTTTTTTTTTCTTTTCATTTACTTAAGATTTCTCATAGAAATAAAGAAAATAATCCACATTTGAATTCAACAAAAATATTAGAAAAATCAAATTTTAAGAATAAAAAGTTAACTCTCCCTCTTAAGAATAAATTCAAAGAATTTCAGAAAATCCTATTTTAGCAATTATCAAGTTAGAGTAATTCCATTTTGAATAAAAATCATAGAAAATCAATTTAATTTTAAAAAAAATAAAATAAAATACTGAAAAAAATATTTTAACATACAATTTATAAGGCTTTGGTCAATATTTGGTCAAACTTACAGGGTTTCCAAACTAAGACAGAATTATAGTAATAGTGAATCTTATACTGACCTATGCTGACTTGATGTATATAACTCATCAAAATAATAAAATTAAACTTACAATAAAATCTTAAAGTTAAAACGTATTTCTTAGAGTTAAGATAATGATGTCACTAGACCAAATGTCCCCTGTTTAAAAAAATGCCCCAACCTCTAATCTAGTGATACGTCATAGTTTGAATCCTGTATATCTTTGAAGGTCCTAATTAGACATCCGAATTTTACTTATAGCTTTAATCCATCCCTCCTAAATTAAGTTTCATATTTCTGTTTTTCTTCACCAATGGGTGCCCAAGAAGCCTTGACCCTTAAATCTGAAAATTTTAATGGTTTAGGATTCCTTAGGTGGTAGGAACAACTTAACGCTTGGTTAATCACACTTGGCCTCGTCACTGCCATTGGGAAAGGGCTACCTAATGAAGTATCCTCCTCTTTATCCAAATCAAGATCCACCACTTCTAGATCATCAAATTCCTCATACGCTCACCGATAAATCATCGAAGGAGATTGAATTTCATAGGTGATTTAGAATCTTGAATTGCCTCTTTGATGTCCTATATGAAACCTATACAAAATATAAAATTGCTAAGGAACAATGGACTAGATGCTTACAATAGAGACAATGAGGGGGCTATGAGATCTACCATCAATGACTTTAGCAACTTTAAGATGGTAGATAATAACCAAATCCATCAGTTCCAAAATTTGATCTAAGAGTCCGTACAAGGGGCTCGATATTAGATGAAAATTATCAAGTCTCTTGACTAATTGACAAGCTCCCACCATCATGGACCAATTTTAGGCATAAACTTAAAAGAACACAAGGCAACCTTACCCTTGGTTCAGTTATCCAATCTATTAGAATAGAAGACTAACATAAACTTGGAGAATTGAAGGAAAACCAACTAAAAGCCAAGTAAACCTAATTGAATCTCAAAACTTGGATAAAAAGTGAGGGTCAAAACTACCATGACTTGAACTGAACCTTTAAACCCAAGAATTTCAAGACTAAGGATAAAAGGAAAAGGGGTAGATGCCAAAACCATACCAAACCCAATGCACAAGCCTTAGGGAGCAAGAAATATAATGGCGGAAGGTTTTGCTTCATATGTAGACTTGACAACCACCTAGTACATCAATGCTTCTACCAAAAGAAGAAAAGGTGGTGACTAAGAAAAAGAAGAACCAACCTCAATCCAAACCTCAGGTTAATATGGTAGAAGGTGAGCCTTCCACTTTTAGGTCAGTATTTTTTATTCCTTCAATCAACTTTACCCATCAAAACTCTAATTGGTGGTTAGACTCAGGTGCCAATATCTATGTTTTTACTGATAAATTATTATTTTCTCTTCTTAAGACTCAAGTAGAGGAAGTGTAATCATGGGAGATGGAACAACTATTAACATTCTGGATAGTGAAAATGTCAACCTAAAGTTTACTTGTAAGAAGACTAATATCCTTCAAGACATGTAACATGTTTCTAACATCAGAAGAAACCTTATCAGTGGGTCCTTATTAGTGCATTAGGACATAAGATTTTACTAGTCTAATAAGATCGTAATTTCTCAAGGTGATATATTCATTGGTGAAAGTTTTGTATCTAAGGAATTAGTCAAACTCAATGTAATTTCTCCTTTAATTAAAAAAAAATTCTTTTTATAATCCATCTCAAACAATCTTGTTAAATACTGAATCGTGTAAAGTTTGGCATGGAAGATTGGAACATGTAAATTTCAAATCTATCCATAAGATGTCCAATCTTAATCCTATTCTTAAATTCAAGATCGATCATAAATCTATGTGTGAGATCTATGCTCAATCTAAACAAACTAGGAATCTTTTCAAATCCATCCTTCAAAGAGATACTCAACTTCTTGAATTAATTTATAGTGACGTCTAGGATTCTTGTAGAATTCCAATCCATAGAGGTAGTCATTATTTTGTGACCTTTATTGATGACTTCTCCAAGTATTGCTATTCCTATTTCCTAAAGACTAAAGATGAAGTTCTCAATAAATTTAAGGATTATAAAGCTGAGGTTGAAAACCAAATTGAAAAGGGATTAAAATCCTAAGGTCTAATAAAGGAAGTGAATATACATCAAATGAATTAACTATATTTTGCAAAGAATATGATATAATTCATCAAGTTACTTGTCCTTATTCTCTTCAATCCAACAGTGTTGCTGAATGGAAGAATAGAACTCTATTGGACATGGTAAATGCCATGATCATAAGTACTGATGTTCTGAAAAACTTATGGAGAGAAGCTGTCTTATCGTCTACTTATATCCTTAATAGGATTCCATCAAAAGATAAATAGAAGACTCTATGAGCGTTGGAAGGGATGTGCTCGTAAGCCGAGATACTTTCGAGTTTGGAGATGATTACCTAAGGTTGTTGTTCCTGAGTCTAAGAGAAAGAAAGGTTCTAAAACTATTGATTTTGTCTTTGTTGGTTATTCTCTTGATAGTAGTACCTACTATTTTCTTGTTATTCATTTTGAATTCAGTGACATATCTATTAATTCCATAATTAAATCTAGAGATGCAATCTTATTTGAAAATGTATTCCCTTTTGAGACTCAAATCTCTAGGTCAACATCTGATTATGGTTCTTCTTCCTTGCCTAGCTCATCTTTGATCTCTAATCCTCCAACTTCTAATGAGCCTGCTTTAGATCAACCTAATCTAACTCCTGAGCCTAGAAGGAGCAAAAGGGTTAAAATCAAAAAAAACTTGGGTGAATGTTTCCTTACCTTAGTTGAGGATATTCTTACCTTATATTGGGATGCTATGAGATCTCTTGATGTACCTTTTTGAAAAGAGGTAATTAATAGTGAACCAAAATCCATAATTGGAAACAATACTTGGATTCTCACTGATTTATGTCTTGGAAACAAATCTTTAGGTTGTAAATGGATTTTTGGAAAAAAACTGAGGGTTGATGGATCAGTGGAAAAGTATAAGGTGTGGCTTGTAGTCCAAAATTTAAGGCAAAAAGCCGGTATTGATTTCTTTGATACATATGCGCCTATTGCTAGCATTACCACTATGTCCTTGCTCCAATTTCCATCCATAAATTCCTTGTGTATCAAATGGATGTGAAGATTACTTTTCTCCATGGTGATCTTGATAAGGAAATCTCTACTTAAGGGCTTCATAGTGCCAGGACAAGAAATAAAGTGTGCAAGTTTATTAAGTCCCTTGTAAGCTCCTAAACAATGGCATGAGAAGTTTGATAGTATTATTCTTTCTAATGACAGTATTATTCTTTCTTATAGTCTCCAAATTAATGAATTTGATAATTGTCTCTACCATAAAAGATTTGATGATCGATTTGTTCTTCTTTGCCTCTATGTTGATGATTTCTTGATTCTATCTACTATCCTTGATCTTATTAATGATATCAAGCAATTCCTTTCTTATCATTTTGATATGAAGGATTTAGGTAAAGCTGGCCTAATCCTAGGCACGAAGATCATTTGATCCCTTAATTCTATCTCTCTATCTCAATCTTATTATACCCAAATGACGATTGATAAATTTGGTTACTCTGACCTTCTCCTATTTCTACTTCTTTTGATCCTTCAATCCAACTCTTAAAGAACTCTGATAAACCTGTGAATCAAGAATGATAGCTTAAATCATTGGATCTCTTATGTATTTTTCCAATCGTACTCGACTTGGCATTGCTTATGTTGTTTCTAGACTTAGTTAGTATACTAGTAATCTTAGTCAGGCTCATTAGATTGCTCTAGAAAGTCTTTTGGTATTTTAAAGGTATCACTTCCTATTATCTTAGATTTTTAGCCATCTAGCTGTATTGGAGGGGTACAACGATGTCAACTAGATTTCTGATTCATCTAATGTTAAATCTAATTTTGGCATGTATTTCTTCTAAGTGGTAGTGTTGTTTCTTAGAAATCAGCCAAACAAACCATACCAACCGTAAGTACTATGGAAGCTAAACTTATTGGTCTTGATTCTACCTGCACTGAAGTCGAATGGCTTAAAGATCTTTTATCAGCAATTCTTTTGATTTCATTTCCAATTCCTTTTGTTTCAATCCATCGTGACTCCAGAGATGCAATTGATTGTTGCAAGAAGAAATTCATGAAACAAAAGTCTATAAGAAAACAAAAAACCCATAGTATTATCTCATTATCTATATGAAACTTGATAATAATTTTGCTGATTATCTTACTAAAGTCTTAAATAGGATTAAGATCCTAGAGTCATTGAGGGGAATAGAACTTAGCCTATAATAGTGGGAACCCGACCTTTATGATAGGAGGCCCCAGATAATAGCCTAGATGATTGCTTCTCCTTGGGGTCTATATATGATTACGGAGATTGAGCTTCTCATATCTGCAAAAATTTAAGACTCTCTCTCTCTCTCTCTCTCTCTCTGAATTAAATTTGCCGCTCTCTTTTTTTTTTGCTTTCCTTTTTTTTGGATCTCTATTGCTGGGTGTTTAAAGGTCTGTTAATCCTCTCCACGATTATACATGCAAGAGAGGAAATCCTGATCATATCTTGCGGCAGAATTTTTACTGATGCCGATATGAGAGTCAAGAATTTGCCTTAGGAGGGTGCCTAGCACACTTCCGGGCTTTTCTTCCTCTCTTTTCAATCGACATTTCTTCCTCTCTTTTCAATCGACAAGCCAATCCAACCAAACCCTTGGTAAGTTGATTTAATTTTATTTAGTTTCCATTGCTATATTTATCCCCAACACAATTATGGTCTACTGATTTGAATGATGACCAAACTATGGAGTTTGTGGATGTTTATGCTATAGTATAAAGCATGAATTTTGATAACCATGCTTTGTAGATGCTTCTTTGCATGCGTAGGAAAGAAAATATATTTATATATAGTTGTTTCCTAGCTATATTTATATTGTATCCATTTTTTCAGGATATGCTAAATTAGTTTGGTATCATATCCTATTAGTATCTCATATCAACATCAATGCTTCATCATTAGAATATAATTCTAGTCATCCATTGAGCCTATGAATTTGTTCATATTTTAAAAGCATAGTGAAAACAGGTGGTACGCCTTCTTCAAGCAGAGAATGAACATGTTCGGGACTTGGCTCAGCAATTCATTCCCCACTATACGAAGTGATACGTGCTGTTTTAGCCATCTGTCTGTTTCGTTTTGTTATTCATCTCATATGTTTTGCTTTCGGGGTGCGTGTAGCTTCTACGTCTGCTCCAAACTCCACTGCAGACCTTTCAGATTATTAAAGAATTATGTTGTGTATGTGTCAATCATCTTGTACTCGTCTATGGTCTTGTTTTTATCTACTACCTTGATAAGCGTTTTTTGGATTGTATCCTTTACACTGGGAATTTATGTTTTGCTGATAATGATGGTTGCATGTGTGGTTTTCTTGTAACAGAGTCTTCCTTTCGCAGATTAATTTAAAATAATCTTTTAAAAATAAGTTTACTAGTAATGATGGAAATTAAACTCTATTTGTTATATCCAAATGACCCATTCCATTAGAACTATCTAAAAATTCAGTTCAAATCGAATAATGTTCCTTCTGGCAGATCATTTATTTCAGTTGGAAACAAAAAAAAATTTGAAATATCTTTCTAGCTTAATATGGTTAATGAGTGTTGGCAAACATCTCTTCAATAAGCTGGTTTATGTTGAATTGGATGCTTGCATGGGCTATTTTTTTATGCAAATGGTATTTAGCTTCTTAACAATACTGAAATTACCCCATGGACTTGATAAACATCACCTATTTTTGTTCATCTTTTTCACCTCCTTCATCCATGTCAGTGCTTACTGGATTCAGCTTAAATATCTCATCCTAATGAATAATGATGACAAGAATAGTTGTGAGGATGAATGTGGAAAAGCTAGCCTTGGACGACCTTATACCTTGGTAGGGAAATGAATGGGCAAAGAATGGTTCATAGTTTATGGTACTCTTTTAAGACTGTTATACAATCATTGTGGAATTGCTTGCTTTTTAGAGTCATAGTCTAGCTACTTAAAAAACAGCAAACTTCAATAAAAAACCTAGCCCACTGGCTGATTGTTTTGGGTGGATCACTGTTCCAACTTGATCGAGGTTCCAAAGATCCATCTAAATAATTTTATGGTACTCCTTAAATTCATTTATTGATAGATTATCATTCTTTATTGTTCCGGAGTTACCAATCCTCTTGGATCACTGGCAGCAATCAATCGAGTTGGGCTTTCAAATAATTTAGACACTATGCGGGGCCGACTCCAAAGAGTCGCTCTTATGGGTTATGGTTTTTAGCTAGCAGAAGTCGAGCATGTCGTATTCATCAAAGCTACATGGAATATCTAGTCCAGATTCAAATGCAGAGAACTCTTGACAAATGAAAGCATCCAAACAAGACCCGATTGTTGATTTGATTGGCTTTGGGCGAAAGGCTGATCGAATGACAACATTGTTTGCAACCTTTCGTCAAGGAATCAACTTCAGGTCACTTTACAGGCCTTTGAAAGTTACCCGTCACTCTTTGCTTCGTTATGGCAGCTATCCAGCCTGAGATTGGTTAAAAATATTTGCCATGCATGACCTTTTTTTTTTTTCTCTCTTTTTTTTCTTGGAGCTCATCCATAACAGCAAAGGAAAAACGACGGGTCAAGTTGCAAAGTTTTTTTCTTCTGGTAAGCAATAGAGTGCAAATATTTTTTTTTTTAAACTAACAAAAATAGTCGATAAAGCTTAGGGGTCAAAATTAATAATAGAATACTTTTACCCCTTTTTGAGACATATAGGATGGTGATACTATATATATATATATATATATGTCAAAAATTTCGGAAATGAAAAGAAGAATGCTGACATGATAGCAAAGGAGTTTATCCAACTGTCAAAAATTTCATATTAGTTTAGAATATCTTTTAGGAAACAAAAATTAAATGAAAGAACTTGAACGAGTCTAGGAATGAGATCTTTGTCTTAGTAACTAATTAGGATCAGTGACATTAACAACTGACTTAGGAGACAGATCCCTGGTGATACAAACCAGGGACAGTTCTTTTAGTAATTCTGCACCAGTGTATCATGCACAAGTCTAGGAATGAACACTGCCAAATTACAAATAGTCTTTAATGTTGCTGTTTCTAGAACAAAAATGTTTCTTGTTATTTGCCTAGATCTTGCTTGATCAAATTTATTTTGAACAAAGTATTGGCTGATACAATAACAATCATTAGCTGCTGCAATGAAAATCTAACATATAATAATGAAAAATCACAATATTTTCTTTACTTTATTCTCTTCTCAGCAAATAGAAATAAAGTTCTTGTTTGCATATCTAAAATTGAAAATGTTACTTTATTAAGATAAGAGTGAGAGTGTGAAATGATAGTTAAAAAGACAGCTATTATCTAGTGTATGCATATAAGATAATGGGAGGCCTCCTAAATTTTTATAATTATCATTATAACATAAAAAATATAAAATTATGTATTATACACACACAGCTGGACTTGGCTACATTCGATTGTTATCAGGTCCATGATCTAATCACCTTTCCCATGCTTAGATTTACACGAATCTTGGAGCCACTCCATTTTTTTCATCTTTAGAATCCGTAAACTGTGGGCAAGGGAGATGACTGAATTTAGGCTGAACTATACTTGAATGTAGTTAAGTCTAGCTCTATATATATACTTACACATACATATACATATACATACACATACATACATATGCGTGTGTTATGTGTACACACATGCATATTTATATATATAAACATATATATGTGTGTATACATATATATTTATATATACATACATATATACATATATATACATACATATATACATATACATGCATACATATATTAATCATAATGAGAACAATGAGGTACTTATTGTTTTAAAAAAATCAATTTGTGTGCGCAAAAATGAAGAAAGGATATTAGAACCTTACCTCCCTAGAAAATAGGAATTAAAATGCAATTATTTTAATTTCTAGTTAGGATTATTGAAAACGAAATTAGTTGTGTATTTTGAGAAAAAAGGAGAGGTATTTTCAATATAAAATATGATGCACAAAACAAGAATGGAATATTTTTCAAAATTTATTTATTTTTTACTATAGTTAGATGCAATCATTAATTCTATATCATATTTGAAATGCAATTTTCCTACATGCTCACTTGTGATAACAATCCTTTTTTTTATATTTTAATAAAATATAATACCATCAAAGAAATGGAAGAGAGTAATAATAAAAAAAAACTTTGTGAACCATTCACAAATGAATGTAGATATTAGGATAATTAGATGCATCTTTATCAATCATTTACTTTGTATTACTAGCATGCATATTTAAAAGTTCATTATTATAAGAACGAATGGGTAAAATAAGGGTCATTATAATGAAACAAAAGTTGTAATTCTTGTTATAGATATATAACATTACATAATTTAAGGCTTCAAAAGTTATTGTAATTATCGTTGCAATATTATATACGCTATTATTTTAAATCATGGTTGTCTTTGCTATAGCATTATCCATAGTCTAGTGGTTACTTTTGATAAACATCTTTTCTTTCTTCTTGTAGTCTTTTAGTGAGATGTGGTAAGCATTCTTATTTTTATATCTTTTATAGATTATGTGCGCAAATGAGTGTGGACATTAGAGTGGCTAGGTTCATCTTTGTAATGGTGCATATATTTAATTAAAAAATATTATTTTACTATGATAAAGAATGGAAGTGTAAATCATAGTCACCGCAACAAAACAACAATTGTCACTCAAAAACATGTTATGGAGGTATAACATGATAAGATACATTCAAAATTATTATAATTATCGTTATAGCAATATGTTGCGATCATGATTATCTTTGTTATGAATTTGCTCGTAGAGTAATGATCAGTTCTGATATGTATTTTTTTTTTTTTTTTTTTTGCAAGATCACATCAAAGCCTCACCATGTGGCAAGGGCTGAATCATTTGAATTAACGTTTGATGGTAAAGGATATTTAAAGTTATTACACTTATCATCACAATATAATGTAGGTTGCTTCTTTGGATCATGGTTATCTTTGTTATGACATTGCCTATAAACCAATAGCACTTCCCAAACGCACCTTCTCTCTTTTTCTCTTTGCATGCAGGATTTGGTAAGCATCTTTATTTTTATATTTTTGATAGGATATTATAGACTATACCACAGACAAAAAAAAAAAAAAAAGGATCATATATACAAATATATGTAGATATTAGAGGGGCTAGCTGCAGAATGTAATGTATATTTAAATTCAAAAATAATATTTTACTAAGACAATAATAAAAGTTTGAAAACAATGAGCATTGTAATAAATTATAATATAAAATAATGATCGTTATAATAAAATAAATGTAGTTGTCCAAAAACCTACTATGGATGTGTGGATGTCTAGCATGATTGGGCATTTGATAACAATTGTCCTTGCATTATTTTATAAACTATTAATTTATAGTGCTATTGTCTTTATTGTGGCATTGTCCATAGCTTCTGATAACATTCTCGTTTGGCTAAACTACGCTTTTGATCCTCAAACTTTATTCAAAATTCATTTTGAACTTCAAACTTTTAATTATTACATTAGAATATAATAAAATATTATATTTTAATATTTTATTATATGATATCAATTAAAATTGATGAAATAATTAACGTGCTACTTATCATGAACATGTAGGCTATTTAATAGCATGGCACATCAGTTATTCCATTAATTTTTATTAACCTTATGCAAGAGAATGTAAAAAATATAATATTTTTAAAATATAAAAAATTAAATTATAATAAATAAAAATTAAAGATAAAAATAAATTTTGAGTGAAAGTTTGAGGACCAGCACTATACTTTGGTCTTCTCGTTTCTATATCTTTTGATGGAGCTTTATAAATTGTACCGTCAATGGAGGGGGTGAAAAAATCATAGAGCATGGACAAATGAATGCGGAGGTTATGGTGGGTTGGTGCAGCCTCATCGACTTGCGGCGACCCTTTTGGTGCCAATTCTGACGCAATGGTGCCAGTGTCGGCCCTCACTAGTGGCTTAGGCCAAAGTCCCATCCAAGGGGCAACGCCTGACCTCAGCGTACAATGGCTCACTTCCCACCACAGATATAATTCTCCACACTTTGACATCAAGAGAAAAAGAAGCATGGTGGACCTCCCATGATGATGATCATCATCTTCTCCATCCTCCCCTCTCTTGTCCTCAAGCCGTTCTTTTTCTTGGTACCATAATTGGTGGGCCAAGGCTGGCAATACCATGAGAGACTCTTCTCTGAGAAGCAAGGCTTGGAGATGCTTTTGGAGACTCGAGTACTGGATGCTTCTTTCTCTGGTATCTCTTTTGAATTCAAACAACTCTAGAATGAACCAATCTTTTTGCCATCTTCCTTGCTTCATGAGCTGTAATCAAGTTTATGAACTCATGGACCAAGAGAGCATCCATTAAAAGATTTTGTCTACTTAATGCCAACTTTTAGAGTCTACCACCATATCTCTACCTGATTTCATTCAGCCCCCCATAACTGTATCAGAATGCCTTCCATCAGCATCTCTCCAGCACGCTAGCATGTGTATCTGTGAAGGCTTTTGTGTCCACTTGGGATGAGGCAAGGAATTTAAAGAAGATATAGGGCCCGACTTGAACATAGGATGGTGTGACAAAACAAAGCAAGTTGAGACTATCTATCTGTTTATGTGGCAATAGCAACATGCTTGTTAGTGCTCAAAAGAAAGTTAAAAAGACGAAGACATGCTTGTTTTTCAAGCAATACAGATGGATATGCTTGTTATGGTGATTTGCGAGTCAATTTAGAAGAAGAGAAATTGAACTCTGGCGTGACTTGAGATGAGCTTTCAAGGTTTATTTCAGTTTGTTGAAAGGCTTGGGCTTTGGTTGCTCTCAAGCAAGTTTCAGATGCTAAGAATACTAGAGCTAATGGGGGTTCGGGTTTTTGTTTTGTTTTGCGGGGCCTAGGTTTAAACCATGACATCTTTCATTCTTTTATATTATTTTCTCAGTGAAATGACTGGATGGAATCCTTTCGTACCTTATTTTTTTTAATGATCCAGAATAACTTTTTGAGTTGTTTTTTGGGTTGTTAAGCCATTGCTGGTACACCTTTAGCTGGAAGCGAATCTTTTACCAAAATTTTGAAAGCCAGGCTCCACAAAGCTTAATGTCAAGTATAAACAAAAGTATGAAGTATAGTTGCAGATTAGCCCAAGGTGGTGAGCTGTAAAATCGAAACATTATGCTCTATTGATCATAACCAAATTATAAAACCGAGTTATAACTTTCGAATCTGACCTCTAATAAAAAATCTGGGCCTTTCTTTCGACTTTCGTAAGGCAATTAACAAAAGGTCTCTACAAGTTATGTGTGACACAAGTAAATTAGATGTACTCTAGCTGGTGAGTAGTGCAGTGGTTTCCATTGCACATATTAGCATACATTATAGTTTTTGATGACTATATTTTCCATGGTGATCCTTCATATGATACAAGATTTCTTGTCCACAAAAATACAGCCTAACGTAACTAGTGCCTTTACCTTGTTTTCTATATAAAAAAGGATGAAAATTGCTGTATAATAATGTGACCTGTAATGGTGATCATTGTAGGCTAACATGGCTTAGCTCGTCTCAACACGTTGCATGTAATATCATTTTCAGTTGCCACCTTTTTTTTTTTTTCCAGCCACTGGTCTATTTTGCAAGATTCATCTGGGCGGTTGCTTCAATGAAATGTTGGAATATATTAGCTTGCTCACAAGGCTTATCTTTCATAGACAGCAAATCATGTTAGCATTTGAAGTAATTATTATGTATGTCATCACTGTTAATTCATTGTGAAAAATATTAACAAATTTAATATAAAATTTGACCAAGTCAATTAATTGGTGGTGCCAAACAGGTTTATATATATATAATCGTTTGATCATACTATGTCATACATTAAAAGAATCAAGAAGGTTTTTAATAAGCATAGTACTTTGGAGATAAATTGTGCATTTAGTTCATTATGTGGTGGAAAAGTTCAGCTCAATGTTTTGCAGCAAACAAGTAATGTATAGCCCAACAGTTTTTTTTTTTTTTTTTTAATGCGATCCATTGAACACGAACCCTAAAGTCCATTGTCAATATGTGCATGTAGAGATCAAATCAATAAGATCCTTGGGGGAAAAAATCACTGCTTGATCTAACATAAAAGATACCTTCCATATAAAGATGCAAATGGGGGCATGCTTCAAAGAGAAAATAAAGACATAATTGTTAAAGTTCTTGCTCAGAAAGAAAAGAAAATGACATGAATTTGGAATAGCTTCAATATTGAGAAAGACTGTAAGATCCTGGATTTTACTTAGTGTATACACATTATTCCATCGAATTCCTTGCTTAGAAAATAGAAATCCTAGATCCTTAAGACTATCAACTACGTTTCCCTGCAACTTGGTGCAGTATCGGTATTAGCACAAATCGTTCTAAAATATGTTTCAATCTCAACAATTTCCTTGCAACCTGGGCTGCAGAAGTGCAGATTTAGTAGGATCATAGACTTGGACAGCACTAAAGCTTTGCATTTGAACGGAAGTATATCTATAGGTTGAGAAATAATCTCATGTAGGACGGTAGAGCAATGCTAAACTGACATGAATCTGGATGAATAATATCCTGAAACATCATGGCTACTGTAGATAGACGTCAATCTTCAATATTTTAAGAAAGACAATAATTTTCACTTCAGCATTTCAGCAAGATAGTACCAGGCTTGGGCAGGAAGCAGATGAAAAACTTTTTCAGTCTTCCTTTGTTAACTTGTTCAGGCCATCCTTTTGCTGTTGCTGGTCTTGTCATTCTTCTTCTCCTCAACAAGCTAGCAAAGTTGTTCAAAATACCATAAGCATCCATTATGGCATAATTGTTAGTGGCTGGACCCAAAAATGTCCCATTAGAAAGGCTCCTCCGAAAGCAACTTTTTTGGCAGGAGTGGTTAGAACTTTTTTTAGGACCCAAGGGAGGGACGGAGGGAGTCCCTGTGCTCAGTGGTGCATCTTGTTTTATTTTGAGAGGTGGTGGGCGAAACCCAAGGAGATGGTACTCATCTTTGATCCCAATGTTTTTTTTTTTTTTTTTGTGGGATCTCATCCGTGCTGGATAGATAACATGCGTGTTTAAGTCTCCATCTCCTGGTTCGCAAAATGGGATACCTTCCTTTAATTAGGTGGTTCTCTCCTGAATCAGGAAACCCCAACTTCTTAGGGTGTAATTTGTGTGGTCACTAAAAGCTTGCAACATTTTATATATATATATATATAGTTTTGCTATACATTCATGCGCATGTGAATTTTAATCATTTCGGGCATGGGTTCTGCATAATTAAAACAACATAAATTGCCTAATTGTTGCCGGGTTAGGGTACCAATTGGCTCGATTAATAAAAGCCATGAACACTTATGGTAGTGATCTGTGTTCGAATCTCGCTTTAATTGACTTAGTGAATGAAGTTATGAAATATTAATGCTAGTGATTGGGATTTGACTTTTCAGTCTCATTTGTTTCTATGTAGACTTCTAATCATTCTGGCCTTCAAATGCAAGCCTCAATGTTTAGCTTATCCATTTAGCACCGAGCAAGACATGCTTGGCTTTTGAAACTAAAAAATTGAGATCAAAACGCAGAATGGCATGCTCCAATTACAAGTCCTGGCAATAGCCAAAGCAAGACCATCAACGGCTATTCCCCTCTTCTATAGTCCATGCTTTCGAATATATTGCAGCCATCAAAGTATATTGCAGCCATCCATGCCTGAAATAAAACATGCGATGGCCATTAAGTATGCATGGCATTCCATGGTGGTGCAAGCTTCTAACCGGAGAGGATCCACCCCCAAGGCCAAGACTTGGACCCACGGAAGAAGTCGGTGCGTCGCAAACTATGCGGCGGTTTCGAGTTTCGACGGTGCCACGTCACACTTTGTCCGCTCCTCGGCAACCCGTTCCGTGCCGCAGTTGCATCTCCTTCTCGCTTGGGCCCCACGGAATACACAGTCCCTCGGCGACCGCCACGTGTCCTTTCACTTGCTTCTGGCCTTCGGCCCGTCCGCCCTTCCTTCTTCCTGAGCGCCGTCCCTCCGCCCGCGAGAAGTAGAACCACACGCGTTGCTGTTATTGCTATTTAAACCCTGGGGCCGGGAGCCGGAGGGTTTCAGAGCTCCCCAAGGCTCTTCAAAACCAAGTCTTTTCCCTTTGATTTTTTTCCTCTCCTCTTCCGTTTCGTTTTCCTCTTCCAATCCGTACGCTGAATCCGTCGACCTTGGAGGACTTCGCGTGGTGCTTTGAATCAGGTGGTCGATCGATCGATCATTTCTTCGATATGATGACGTCGATTTTCAATCTTTTTGCGGATTTTGTAACGTGTTGTTGTTGTTTTGTTTTTGGGGAAGGAGGGGTACCGTGTTAAGGTGTCTCAGCTCTGGATTTTTCGTTAACCTTTCCTTCAGATTTTTTTTTTTTTTCCTTTTTTGGTTGGAGGATTGGGGTATTTGGTTTTTTTTTTTTTCCTCATTTGCTTGGTTTTTTGATGTTTCTGAATGATTTCATGGAGACCAGTGGAAAGAGTGCTGGCGATTTTTGTGCTTTTTTATTCTCAAAGTTTTGCCGACTAGGGCTTTGGGATTTGCAGTTCTTTTCCGGTTTTTGTGCCTCGTTCTTCTCATCATTTCGGTGAGTATTTGGAAGCACCATCATGTCGTTTATGAATTATTTATGTCTAGAGGTTGGATTATTCTTTCTATTTTTATATCTTTTAGCAGTGAACTCATTTTTTTCCTAATGTATGTTTTTGTTTTTTTGTTTTATGTTGGTGTCTAGACTTGCATTATCATCGTCTTATAATGGAAATAGAAAAAAAGTGAGAACTATGTGGTCGATTTGATTTCTGAAAGCTAGAGCTCTTGTATATAGTATCTTCCTTTCTAATTTAATCCACTAGTTGATGCTTGGTTCTCCTCTGTTTCTCTGAGGACATCTGACAGCTCTTAAATGAGTATTATATTTCAGCTTGGGCTTTTAACTTATCAAAGATTTGATTTTGAAACATTTTTCTTTTTAATTCTTCAATTGATCGTGATTCTTCTGTAGGAGCTCAGTTGATATGGTTTCGGGGGGACTGGGAAGTGGAGATTTAGACGATTGGTTTCAGAACCTCATTGTTTCTGGCGGTGGGAAAAAGTCAGGTGGGGTGCCTGCTATGGCAGGTTGGAAGGACCTTCCCATGGAGCTATTGCTGAGGATCACTTCATTGGTGGATGATCGGATGGTGATTGTGGCTTCTGGTGTATGTACTGGTTGGAGAGATGCTTTGTGCTTGGGGCTTACAAGTCTCTCTCTGTCATGGTAAAGGCTTTAGCTTTTTTGGTTTTTGCCCTCCCCCTCTTTATCCTTCTTTTTTATTTCCTATTCTGGGCTGTAGTTATGTAGTTTTCAGTCATTCTTTTGCTACTTGGGCCCTGTTAGATATGGAAGCTCTGCTGACAGGCAGATGGTGTTCAAGCTGAGCCCCGTTGGAGATGATAGCCTCTTTGACAGGAAGATGGTGCTCAGCCAACTCCCATTTTAAGCCATATATAGTTTTTATTGAGATCATGTGTTGAAGTCTAAATCTAGGACGACAAACAGTAGTTATGGTTTCCTTTGAGGGGAATTTGCTCCCGTGTGCAAAATGTAATGCTAGATTTTCCATTTGGGTTCTACATATTCACCATCTACATTTATTATTGATTTCTAAATCTTTGAGTCATAGCCAGAATGACACTGTATCAGATCGCCCTTCTTTAAATAAAACATAGCAACCCCATCCATGAATAAAAGAATCCACTTTAGTTCTCTTAATTTGATAAAATACTTTGGCTTTCTCTACTAACAAAGAAAAGAAAAAGTTTTAATCTTTATGTTCCCATTACAAGACTTTTTCTCTCATGTTTTCATTCTGCTGAAACTATATAATTCTTCATTTTTCTCATTTTTCCCCTTTACTTTCTTGTTTCTTGGATTCTTAATGTTCAGTTTGACCTTGACCTCATAAAATGTCTGATAGTGCTTATTTTGTCACAGGTCTAAAAGAGCAATCATCTGATGAAATTGCTTATTTTTGAAAGCCCCTCCGTCGGCTGCATGCTGGCATGCCCTTATGTTCATTTAAAAACATTAAGCATGGATAAAATGTGATTTTTGACTTAAATTTATGTTATTTAGGAACCTCTCAAGAAGGTTGATATATTGTTTCAGTGGAACACCATTCCTACCAGTTCTAAACCTTATTGCAGTAAGATTACAAATATTTTCTGAGTCGTATCTGGGCATTATTTATATTTAACATATTCTGCATATCTGAACCCTGTGAACAAAAGTAGTTCTGTTTTTTCTTTACTTTTACGTTGAAGATAGGCACTTATACTTTTCTTGAATATTTGATTCTCCTGTTCTTTTCTTTAGAGAAATGCCAGGTTAAGAATGCATCAATTGATATGTGCTCATCCACGATTCTTGGTGTTCCTGAATTTGTAGATGGTTGAGCATACCTACCAAAACAGGAGAAAAGAGAGAAAAAAAAGTAGTTTGGCACACCACCTCTACGAATATATGGCGACCAACTGTGCAACAATTCTTTTGTTGCCATGAATGAATACTTTTGTTACATTTTAAAAATTCTGGACAGAACTATAAAACTTTACATTGCTATTTATTCATATAGAAGCCTCTGAATTGTCTTAGGTCTGCCTATTATTCCAGATCTTTCTGCCAAAATTTAGACTTCTTTCCTTATAAAGGCTACCTTATCCTTTGAGCAGATAAACTTTCTTGTCATTCTGTTGTGTTATTGTGGACTTTCTGTTGCTATTCAGGTTCTGGCTGCATCGTCATTTTTATCTTATGCTACCCTATGATGTATCAGCATTTACTCAAAGACAATTATCTTTCTATTGCTTATTGTATACCTGATCAACTTGTTCACAATCTTAATACTCAGATTATATATATATATATATATATATATATATATAAGTAGATTTGGCTACATTCAAATGTAGCCAAGCCTAGATTCGGTTACCTTTCTCACTCTTAGATTTATATAGTTCAAGAATTCCAAAGACGAAAAAAGTGAAAAAAGGTAGGGTGGCTCCGGGATCTGGATCCAAAGGTCGGGAAGGTGATCAGATCCTAAACTTGGCTATATTCGAATATAGCCAAGTGTCTCTCTCTCTCTCTTTATATATATATATATATAACTGTTGTTGTATAAAATTTCTTAAGAGGCAAGCTGCAGAGACACATAATACTGTTCTAGCAGCTAAAACTTCATCCATCCTACTCTAATTTTTATCTTATGTTCTTATGAATCTTCCTGTTCTGTAGTATAATGTACCAAAGATTGTGAGAACAGAGAGTTCTTAGCATACAGCTCTGCTCTGCCTTGTCGATCTACATTACGTCATTCTCAGATTAACTGTAGGACTCTTTCTACTTATTGGCAATCATTTTGTTAATAGATTTTGTAAAGATATCAATCAATCTTTAGATTCTCTTTGCCACATAAATCAAATGATCTTGATGACTGGTTAGTTCTTCAACCAGTGCTGCTGTCTCTACTATTTGATTTGTTAGCATGATTCAACTCTGATTTTTGATAATTGGTATGGTTCTGAGGGTCAATTGTTTAGCTCACAAAGACCTAATGCTTGCAAATATGCAACCAAATTATTATTTTGTGTATAACTATTGTTTTTGTAAAATTAGATGGTGATCTTATACCATTTCAAATAGTCAGTTAAGATTTTCTTTTTCTCTTAGATGGCTGGCCTGCTTCTTTAAGTGCACAATTGTCAGATACCACTATTGTCTGAATTGCTGTATAAAGTTTCATATAAAACATATGTCATCTCTAGTTCTTGTATGATCATGCATTCAATAAAAGCATTCTGTTTTTTGTCATAGAACTAATGACCTTGCTGCTTAATGTTTTTTATTCTATCGATCAAATATTCTCCATTTTATTTCTTTCATTCATCCCAAGTTTATTTTCTCTCGTCCTCCCGATTTCCCACTTGAGCTTCTTTTTTTTTTTAAAAAAAAATAAATCTTATAAAACTTATTGGCCCTTCCCCAATATTTTGAAGTTTGCTTGCTGATTTCTGTAGCTGTTCATCTTGGATTCTGTCACAAGGTTTTTCATGTCTGTATTTGGATCAATGCATACTGCTTTTACATGCTAGAAAGATTTTTAATTTCCTGATCCAAGGGTGATACTAGAAATTTTGCAAGGTTATAAGCTTGAGGTCTGCAATGATTGTGCAATAAACCAAGTGCATTTATGCTGCTGTTAATTGATTACCATCCTCTATCCTGAAACTGGCAGGACTTGTTGTGGTCCTAATCTGGGAACAAGAAAGTTTTCAAGACAAGCTGGTTGATTTGAAACTTACTCGTGTCTGAGCACTGCTCTTAGATGAGGGGGGATATATGGCTTCTTGATCACCAGAAATGTGGCAGGGCTAGAGGTTTTGAGGCAGGGAACAATTGGAGATAGCCTGAGATTATCGGAGGGCACATGATACAACTTTAGTCTTCACATGGTGACTCTTGTGCAGGAACTTATTATGGTTCCATACTGGGGTAAAAAGGGTTCTAAACAAAGTAATTAATTTGAAAATGGTGAATAGAGGTAATCCTACCTAAGGGTAGCTGAATTATATAATCATGAATCCTTGTCTTTTTAATTGATCTTAAGTATGTAGATTTTTTTCTCATCCTCTTTGTCAAGCTTCTTTGTTTGCCCAAAATTTTTCCTCATTTACTATCCTTTTCTCTTTGCTAGTGGTGAAAGATTGTTACTTTTAAACCATATCCTTGCTTTTATTTGAAATATGTTGGGAGTGATGTTTGGTTCTTATTTTATGACTGGATCAAAGGTATCCTAGAGACAAGATATATGGCTTCGGACCTTTTTGGTATTTGGTTAAACATTTTTTGAGTTCTGATGTTTTCCTCTTCATGGCTCTGATGGAGAGGCCTCTTGCCATATTCTGTTTAGTATTCATTATCCTAATGAATTTTGGTCAGGCTTGGCCTTTACTTATAGAAAGAAGATGTGTAGGGAATGTTAGAAGTTGATGTTTCTAACCATGATTTTCCAATTCAATCAAGCAATTCAAAGCACTTTTAAGCAACATTGTGTTTTCACCTCCTGCTTAGTCCTGCACTTTAACCAGAGATCAACTTAATGCCATCTTGTCTGGCTGAAATTGGAGAGGTCCATTATGGTACTTCCATTGTCCTAAACTATATTGGAGAAATTGAAAACTTCCTCATATGCGCAAATGTCTAATAATAACTAGCCAACGCCTGCTTATATCCACCTCAATGCTTTCATCTTTGGACAATTGCATTTATTGTCTTTCATATTGTCAGTATTAAGTCTTGTATATGTGTGGTTATCACAAGATGGTTCTAGAAGCATATTTGTATAGCCTGCAATCAAGCTCATTATGAAACTTTTAATTATGTATCTTGATTACCTTTAGATGTATATATGTCAAGAATGCCCAAAAAGTGTTCTTTCTTGATAACTCATGTTAATGAATGTATGATTTTGTTACAATAACATGCAAACACTAACTTACCTTCCCTTATTTTTTTTGTGCTTTTCTTTATTCAAATCATTTTAATAAGTTGCAAAAAGTAAATCCTGAAGACCAGTTGCTCCGGGGATGAGAATTGTCATAAACTGTCCTCCCTACCCAATGTTTGATTGTTCTCAGATTTTCTCATCGCTAGATTGTATTTATAGTGAAAAGAAATTCCACCAGTAAATTTGAAAATAGAATAATTATCTGTTTGTTCGTTCATGCTCAATTTTACTTTCAACATGCAACTTTCCTATTACTTTTCTTGATGATATCTCCATGATGCTTTCTAACAGTGCAAATTGATTAGTTATCAGTGAGCTTAAGAAGTATAAAAAATACATACACTACCAGGCAGCACGTGTTTTTTGCTAGAAAGAGTGATACACTGCAGACCTCTTTTTTTTTTTGAAAATTTGTGCTGTATGTATTATAGGAGCCGAGTAAAAGCCCCTGACACTACACTCTCCACCTCCCCACCCCACAGAGGAAAAAAGATCGGAGAAAAAGATGAAATGAAGGGAAGATGGAAGAGCCTCATATTGATATAGTATGACTTAGGGGTTGTTGCAGAAAAAAAAAATACCAAAATGGTTATTTGGCGGTTTACAATTAGTTCTTTCAGCAGCAATTCATGCAACACCTGTAATGGTTATTTTTGGAGAGATAGAGACAACATGAACAACAGTTAAATTAATTTTCCAGTATGTATGCATATGTTTTGCTAGTTCTCTCTAAGATTCTCTTTTTAATAATTTAGCTTGTTGTCTTGAATTGTAGTACTTATGGCTCATCTTGTCTGTTCCCTCTTAAGAAGATTAGTCATTTGGGCACAAGGGATTAATATTCCACTGCTTGCAGGTGCAGAAACAACATGAACAGTCTTGTCCAGTCACTAGCCCCCAAGTTTACAAAGCTGCAAGTTCTTACTCTGCGACAGGATAGACCTCAACTTGAGGACATTGCTGTGGAAACTGTTGCTAATTATTGCCACGATTTGCAGGATTTGGACCTTAGTAAAAGCTTTAAACTGACTGACCGCTCCTTGTATGCTTTAGCCCATGGATGTCCACACCTTACAAAACTCAATATCAGTGGGTGCTCAGCTTTCAGTGATTCTGCCCTTGCATATCTGACTAGTTACTGCAGGAACTTGAAAAACTTGAATCTTTGTGGATGTGTGGGAGCTGCAACTGATAGAGCTTTGCAGGTATTGAAGTTAAATGATTTTTTTTTTTTAATTTAATTTGCCCTGGATCAGTTCTTGTCTAATCTTCTGTAAAATTGGATCCAGGCTATTGCATGTAATTGCAGCCAATTGCAGACTTTGATTCTGGGTTGGTGTGAGGGTGTCAGTGATAATGGAGTAACCAGTTTGGCATCAGGATGCCCTGATCTCAGGGCTTTGGACTTATGTGGCTGTGTCCTTATAACAGGTATTTAGATGCCAGGTGCATGTCTTGTTTTGGATTCAAAGAAATAGTAATAAAAAGCTTTTAACTGCAAGTAATCATGGATTTTATTCTTTGAAGTACAGAGTATCCTATTTTAACCTTGGTAAGCAGTCTGCAAGAACTCCTTACTTTCCTAAGTTGCATTTTTTTCATTTTAGTACTCTATTTCTTTGTTATTGTTACAATGTTTTACATTATTTTACCCTTTATTGTGTCAGTCTTCTTGTTACATGTATTGCTGTTAAATTCATGTACAAGCAGTAGTCAAAGTTCAATTTTAAGGTAGCCTACCTTAATTTATTTATTATAAATAATTTTATAGTGAGATGTTTTGTTACATCTGGTGCCCTACTTTTAGAATTTCTTCTGAACATTTTGCGATGGTTACTACTTCCCAAAGCTGCTTTACGTCCAATAACCATTGGCTTGCTTCAGTGCTATTATATCTTTCACCTGACCATCCCTTGATATATTTGCTTTCATCATATACATGCATTGACGGATTTTTATCTTTTGGTATGAGAAGAATTGGTATGAATTCTACTTCAAGGTGATCAAAAAAGATATTTTGTTATGGTCAATGCAACAAACTATCACATTGTAAATTTTGTATGACAGGATGTTTTTTGCATGTTAATATCCTATAGTCATGGAAATGCAAAATATTAGTTGCTTGATAATTGCTATCGTACCTAGATACCTGTGATGGAATTTCTTGTGACTTCATGGAACATGGAAGATGTAGAAAGTTATTGGATTGGCTTTGAGGTTGTGTTTGTGCATGCTTGTGCGCATCTTCATGGCCTGTAGTTCACAACCTACGGTTGGTTTCTTTGTAGCGATTGGTGGCTGTCAGATGTGATCCAAAAATTGGCAGTGAATAGCTAATATCAAGGTGTAAATATTATGATGGTTTTGGGTTATGCTGAAATGCACTGTTGTTTGCCAACCTAGACTGCTAGTCATGTACTTGTGTCACACCGTGCTATATGTATGATCTTGTCTGTGGTTATTGTGGATACATACAGGAAAGCAGATGCAAAATAGTTCTAGAGGTCCATTTTACTATTGATTTTTTTTTTTTTTATTTCCTGTGGTTGCATGAATATTAGAGTGCTGAAATGTATGATGGTTACAAGACAGTTCAGTACATTAATGAGCTAGAAATTGATTAGATCTTTTTTTCCCATTTAAACTTAGGCTGAGTTGATCTTATGGTAAAACCGTAAAAGTTAGAGAACCCCAAAGTCATTGCCATTTTCTTTTGAAATGGTTTGCATAATAAATACCAAATTTCAATTAAAAAGAAAAAAAGCTATAGTTCACTTATATAGTGAGTTTGGGTTGGGTTTCGGGACGGGAAGCATATACACTAGCTTTATCCTGCTCCCAATGGTAAAATTTTTGGTTTTTCCTAAAGCCCGTGAACCCTATCAAAGCTTTAAGACCCTGCCCCTGACCCTGCCATCTCTATTCACAATTCTAATGGTCATGAATTTTGTGTCAGCCCACCAGCTAATTTTATTCGTGTCATCAATGCCGTCTTGTGCATCACAATTGATTCCAACAACACTGTTTCATACTGTTATGTCCTTTTAAAATTGTACCCTCACAAAGTACTGGTTTACATTATGCTAATAATGGACATTTGCAGCCTTGCCTTGCCTATCCATAAAACAGATAAATATTTATTGTAGTTATAATCCAATCATATTATTTGTTTTTTCACTGTGGGTTCTTACATTGGCTCTTCGTTCACTGCAGATGAAAGTGTAATTGCATTGGCAAATGGTTGCCCTCGGCTAAGATCCCTGGGCTTGTATTACTGCCAAAACATCACTGACAGGGCTATGTATTCACTGGCGAATAGTCGTGTGAAGAGCAAGCGTGGGCTGTGGGAACCTTTGCAGAACAGAGATGATAACGGGGAAGGTCTTATGAATCTGAACATTAGTCAGTGTACAGCCTTAACGCCTCCTGCTGTTCAGGCCGTTTGTGACTCATTCCCTGCACTCCATACCTGCCCTGAAAGACATTCACTGATCATCAGTGGGTGCCTCAGCCTCACATCCGTGCACTGTGCTTGTGCTGTCCAATCTCACCGAGCTGGTAGGGTGGCTTTATACCCCCATGCATACTAGCATTGTAACAATGTGTGACTTGAAACGTCGCTGAAAAAGTTTCAAAGGTTAGTGACTTGTACATATATGTTAATATTATGCAGTGGAACTGTTCTTAATCAGAGATTTCAGAATTCTAGACTCAAAGTAACTGCAATGGATCTGAACTGATTTGCATATCCATTGTTATCTTTGCCAGGTGTTTTGTGTATCATTAGTTTCATATAAACACTAGCCTTCTCGGCCTCATTGCTGGATGCTATCTACCCATGAGGAACCATTGGTTTAGGGCTAGACCTGCGGCCCTGGGACCCTCCTTCCTCTTCTGAGTTCCTCGGCCGCATCCCATCGGCTCGTCGCCTTCGACAGCTGGCCTGGTCATGGGCGCCAGCACCAACCCACCATTGTTGTGAATGAGCTGAAAATTTTCAGTCCGTTTGGTGTGGACTAGGTCTGAAGCACAAGTGGGAAACGGAATTGAGGATACTTTCGGAAATGAATTACCCTTAGTTGAGAGCAAATGATGGAAAAAACTCTAGCTCCCTTTCCAAGTTTGTAGGATTTCTCGCTCTGGTTTTGGTTTGAGTTTAGGATTGGGTTTGGATTAGGAAGTGTGGTCGGGTAAGCACTAATTTTACGCTAAATTCCTAAAACTATAACATTTTGGTGCTTGACAAATTGTATTAGTGGGGCTGGTGTTATAGAAGTAGTGTTGATTTTGACAACGTCCCCTTTTTCTTTTTTGGATGCTTGGTACTTTCCCCTGATAAGGACCTAACCAATGACGATGCACAAATTCTGGGTCCTGATCATATTATATTTGATGGTTTGTATTTAAAGGTTGGTATTTATAATTATTTATCATGCTATAACTGCTATGAATAAATGTTGGATCGTTATCTACTTAGGATTGGGATTACGAGATACACCTGTCTGAAATGCTTACAGTTGAAAGGTCTGGGTTCAGTCCGGTTATATAGAGAGTCGGGCTGGTGGGTTGGCACTTGGGACAAGATCTGGACCACTAGGAATATTACAAAATAACGACGCTCGCTCAGCTCACAATTGGATAGGTATTCAAGCATCAGCATATATAAAAATAATAATAATGAAATTGGAGGAAAGATTAGATCAAGTTTCTGAGCAGCCTTCATTAAGAAATCGAAAGACGTATGTATCATGCCAAGCCTGCCTGTTTGACAGGATGGAAGGATCCTTTATTTTTGTACTCATTTTTGTCATCTAAAAAATGCCATAGTAATGGCATGAGATGAAAGCAGATGATGGATGGTGAAATATTGCATGCAGCACTGTCATTATTATTACGGTGCCAACCGGGTTCGGTAGCAACGAAAAGGGAGACCCCCTACGTCCAATGGTCTCTTGAGAGTTAAGTGTAGTAAACATACTTCTCTCAGATTTATTAAATGTTAAATAAATAATATGATTTACAAAGGAGAGTATTTAGCTAGAAAAGGAGACGAGGAGAGGAGGGGAGACAGATTACATCAAGGGATATGGAAGAAAAGATAAAGAGCAAAAAGATTCTCCCATGATAAGGAGCACTTAACTAGAAAGGAGCTCTCGTGAACGAAAATTTTTGAATCTCTCAGTGCCACATTTGCCAACCAAGTATCATTAAAAATTCATCCTAACTATTTCTCATATTTAAGGGTACTTTCTTTATTCTCCAAATCATTCAAAGGATGGAGAGCTTTGGTGGCGAACCAGAGATATTGCTACGAAAATTTTAAGTTCATGAAATAGACAAGAGGTGTAGGGCCCAAGTAGTAGTCTTCCCAGAATCAATCAACAAAGCAATGAAAACTAGTGACATTCTAACAAGAGTAAAGCACATACTCGCATAATTAATTCTATTTGTTGGGGAGAAATGGAGAATTAGTTTAATGCAAATTAGGAAAAGGCTTTGATATAAAAATCAAAATCCATTTCGACTTAAAAAGTTTGAGACAAAAAAATTTTGGGCCAACCCGTTATATCAATCCATTAACTTCTCACCAATTATTTCATGTGGGCGATCGTTTAACACTATTAACTACCCATTTAGATAATCTAAATTATTAAGAGTAATCCTCCCTCCTATTGAGAGAAGTTTGTCCAAGTCTTTTCCCAATCCTTTCTAGATGAGGAAGCCAGCAATGTTTTAGAATTTTCTTGTCACACAAAGGAAGGCTAACTGAAGTTTTTTTTTTTTTTTTTTTTTTTTGCACCCTTTTGAGACAAGATAAAGGGTTGTTTTGACCCTGAATAAGTTTATTGGAGTGATAGATTAAGGAGCATAAGGCTAACTGCTCTCAGAAGCTAAAGAGGAGTCTTGCCATGTGATGGGACTTGGAAGTCAAAACCCCCTAGATTGAGGCAGACTAGGTAACCGTAATCCATAAGTCAAAGATCCATCCAGACATTAACACCACCCCTGCTTGCTTGATAATTGGCGTATGATTGAAGATATGAACAATCTTTGTACATCTCATGCCTATAAGTAAATTAACAGATGGACCAATTGGCCGGCCAGTTTTGTGGCAAGAAGCCACAAGGTATCACAAAATGGATGATTCCTTGGCTAATAACAATAGGTTTGTGTTACGTAAGAGCTATTATTGAAGCATCCAAAGAAAAAACGAAGCACAATGTTTATTCATTGTAGGATGTGACCCTTTTCTATATGGCAGCAATGAGCAAATCCTAATCTGACAAGTGTGAATTCACCAAGCCTTGACCAATAGGATAAGCAATATATTCTGCCAAAAAAAAAAAAAAAAAAAAGGGGGTAGATTTGTGCATTAAACAACAGAAGTGGTTCTTGGTGTTCAGTTTGAGCTACTCCTTTCAAAACAACTAATGGTGCCAACTTGGATAACATCAACAATGGTGGACCGCTCTTCGTCCACAGCAACCAGTCAAGTCCTATTCATCCTCCATGCTCTCTGTTTGACGCTCCTTCAATGTGACGGAAGGATTGGTGGGAAAAGCAAGAAGAGTCCTCCTCCCTTCCTCTGCCCTCCAAGCCGTCCTTGGCTATCATCCATGCAACGTTTGCAACCTGTGAGTCCACACAGGGCGAGATGGCCTCGTGGACGCGGTCAAAGAAGAAACAGGAACGAGAACGGAGATGGTGGGGAATGGAGGGGCAATAATAGCTTAAATACGTTAGTGAGGAGTGATCATTCCAAGGGCTCTTTTTGAACACTATCTTGTCTGCCATTTGGACTGATGATGACGGCGATAATGATCGCGACGATGGGAGCCACCATCATTCCAACCTATTCGACAATTTTTGCAAGTTGGATGCATGGTAAAAGTATGGGTCCGGAAAACCATGCATTATTTGCAGTTCTTGGGAGAAAAAGAAAAAAAAGGAAAAAAAAGTTTCATCCGCCAAATTTTTAATACAAATAGTCACAAGTTGAGAACATTTCTGTTTGATTCAGAGATTTTAAATTTAGAAAAAAGAATTAAGTAAATTCACCAAAAATTCAAAAAGAGTTCAGATAATTGAAAAGTTAGAAAAAATAATTAAGTAAATTAAAAAAATTTAGCAGCATTATCACTTTATTGCGTGAGATTTGTTATGTTAATTGAGAATAACATATGGTTAAATTTTTTAAAAAAAAGTGTATTATTAATTATATGGGTCTAAGTCCCATCTCACCTAGATTTTGAAATATATTTTTTTTATCCTAATTCTAAAACAAGAAATATTTAGCTTAAGTTGTTTATAAAAAAAAAAAATCTTATATAAAGAAACATTTACAATTCAATAATAATATTTCGTGATAATATGATAAAACTTGGATTAATGGTCCCATTCTTTTGATTTTGGGTTTGATTCTTAGACATTGTGGTAGTAAATTTATAAGTTATTACCGTCCTACTCTTTTCTAAAAAATATCAAATAAAATATATCAATTTTTACCAAAAAAATATATTTATTAATATGTAAGAAAATAATGGTCTCCTTACCAGTGATTTAAGGGTATATACGAGGAAGAAGGAAGAGAGAGAGAGAGAGAGAGAGAGAGAGAGAGAGAAGCATCCAACATATATGAAGTAGCCTTGCTCAACCTCGGTTCTTATCCAATTTGCTCAGCCAGAAATTGGCATCAAGGATTGACATCAGACTGAGAACTGATCATAAACGCCTGAAGCATTTTAGAGGATCATGCATGCTTTGGTGCATAAAATAAACTCTCTAGGAGATGAGGTTTGGTTGGCTAATGTGAAGTTTTTAAGAACATGTGAGGTTATCCACAGGTTGTGGTGCATTATTCAGTGCATTCAATTAGCCCATCCATGATGGTCATTGGAAAAATCAAATCAAAACCAACTACATAAACTGCCGGCCTTATTGGCTACAATGTCCTCACATCCAACCAAACTTTCTTAGTTTATAGCCACTACAGTCTAATATATGCACTAGCTTATTAAGGCCTACTGGCTTGAGGCTAGTCCCGAGAGAAACTTACTATATTTTTTCAGTGAAACTCTTAGCACTGCATGCTTTTTGGTATCTTTGACAAATATTATATCCATTCTTGGTTCGGTCGGTGCATTGCTTTCCCATGAATCTTGCGACTTACTAGACTCTCTCTCTCTCTCTCTCTCTCTCTCTCTCTCTCTCTCTCTCTCCCTCCCTCCCTCTCTCCATCTCTCTCTCTCTCTCTCTCTCTCTCTCTCTCTATCCATCTCTCTCTCTCTCTCTCTCTCTCTCTCTCTCTCTCTCTCTCTAGCCAATAAGTTCAGTATCGTCCAATGGAGCAAGTTTGACTGGATCATTTAGATTCATAGAGACAAATTTGAATGTCTATTTCTCCAATTATTATTGTGCTGTGCTCCCTGCCCCAAGATAAGGACAACCAATTGCCATCTAGTGTTTGTATGCTAGTCTTTTCATTTGATTCTTCTTCACCAAGCTTCCACTCTCTACCTCCCTTTCCTCCTTGGTTGGTGCCTGCTCTCTTTCCATCTCTCATGCAATGCCAGTTCACAGTGGTGAGTGATACGTACGCTTCAGTAGCTATCTCTGATGTGTTCTCTGGCCTCATCCGCAAATTCTATCTTCCATCTATAGCCTGCAAGCCATTCACTTCTCAATTTATGTTTTTTTGAGTTTAGTGTCAAAATAAAAAAGGACTACCTTCTTTTCAGTAACTTTTGTCTTTCAATCTCCTATCTCTTCATAGTTTTTGTCTCATCAAAGAGCATTCCACCTTATCTTGTTGCCCAGAAGCTGAAACAGTGATTTAGATTGAATACCACTTGACAGAATACTTTGATTTCTTCTTTGTTTGCTTTGTCACCTCAGTGGTGGAAATTGGTTTCTGGTACAATCTCTTTCCTCTCATACAGTCTTTCAGCCACTCTTTCGGAACAACTGGAAAACAGCAATTTTCATTTGCTTCCTTTCTTTATGGCCCTAAGGTTTAGTACATCTCTAGGAAGGAAACAAACTCCATCATTCTTTCAACCATTTCTCATTTGATTTGAGGTACCAACAGAAGTTTGCATTTGAAGAGCCCCACTTCTTTCATTACAAGCGCATGAGAGTGAGTGCTGCTAAAAGGAACCAAAGCCTTCCCTGGTTTCCCATTCATTACCTTCCTTGCCTGAGGCTAGCTTGCAAATCTGTGCCATGACCTTTTGCCCAGCATCCTTTTGTCACTTTGAGAACTCTGTATTCCAAGCATCTGGCATCTTTTATTTTCCATTAGCAATGTACCAACATTCATCTCCTTCTACTTGCTCCTACAGTTGAATGTTGCTACATGATAAAAGATGAGCATCCCTGATTTGTTCAAATGTCCAATTAGCCTTGATCTATTCACTGACCCCGTCACTCTCAGCACCGGCCAGACCTACGACAGGCCCAGCATCGAGAAATGGCTTGCCGGAGGGAATCTAACATGCCCGGTCACCATGCAGAAGCTCCAAGACACCTCACTGGTCCCCAACCACACCCTTAGGCACTTGATCGATCAGTGGCTCCTCACAGGCTGTGACCACAATCCAAATCCAAAGCCCACAGAACTGATTGATAGCTTTGAGTTATCCACCCTCAAACAAAACCTCCAATCCCCTGATGCCACACTCACTGCCAAGCTCGGCACACTTCGAAAGATCAGAATTCTATCGGTAGAGTCCGACATTTCCTGTCTGATCCTCTCAGGCTTCTTTCAATTGCTGCTAGAAATGCTGCTCCAGACCCCCTTGCATGGTAATGTGGAACTCATGGAATTAGCCCTCGAATGCATTCTAAATTTATCACCTTCGACCCATGCTGATTCTTTGAACATGCTGAAGAAAGAATCCTGTTTGGCTTCCTTTGCACTTCTTTTAGTACAGGGTAGCACTAAGATCAAGACTAGCTTATGCTATCTAATAGAGGACATTGCTACATCTTTGGCAACTCGCGATCTGTGCCTAGTCTTGGGGCAGACGCAGCAAGTATTGCAAGCCTTGGTCACTCTTCTACATGACAAAACCGATGCCAGGGCATCAGAAGCTGCCCTCAGAGCTATCTCCAGCTTATGCTCCTTGGAAGCCAATCGAGGCAATGCGATCGATGAAGGTGCCATCGATGGCCTGATCGCGCATCTTCTGAATTCAACTCAACAAAATATTCCTCAAGGCTTGGCCACATTGGAGCTTCTTTTAGGACTGGAGGCTGGAAAGAAGGCTATGAGTAGGAATTCTAATGCTGTCAGTCTCCTTGTGAAGATGGTGTTCAGAGTATCATCTGTTCAAGAGGGAAGCGAGCCTGCCATCGGGTCGCTAATGATGTTGTGCAGTGACTCGAGGCAGATGCGAGTGGAGGCCATCAACTCTGGGGTATTGACACAGCTGCTGTTGCTGCTCCAGAGCCAGTGCAGCCCCAAAGCCAAAGAGAAGGCCAGAGCATTTTTGAAGCAGCTTAGAGCCAAGTGGATTGAAGACCAAAGGTGGCTATGATACTTCTTTGCACTCTTAAAATAGCTGAATGGTATGGTACCTTCTTTGATCACCTCAGTCTCTTTCGCTATTTTAACAAGCATAGGCTCTGAAAATTCCTTCAATGATATAGGGTCGATCAATCAAAATGGTAGATTGGCAACCTTTCTTGCTGCATTGTTAGTAGAAAAACTAGAATATGAGAATTTATGGAACTTCTCCAGGTAACTTCGAGCTGCAGGACTACAGGGCAAGAATGCACTCCTCCCTTGTCACCCTAGTGATGCCTACAGCTCTTATGGTTTTGTATATACACTTATGTTCAATAAAACTCCAGATGAGAGAAATCTAATGTGACTAAGGGATCTGACTGCAAAAATAGGTAACCGGCAGAACAGCTCAAGCATCACGGTAGTTAAACACTTCAGCCATCATCCATAGACGCTGTACCCTTTCTTGCAGCTTGCAAACATAATAGCAAAAGCATTTCCTTTCTTGAAGGCTTAAAGCAAGGTTTTGCATTCCATGGGATAAGTTTTCTCGATTTTTCCTTGGGACGGTATGCGCGACTATCTTACTCCCATCTTAATTTGGGACAGGAGGTTTGCTCAAGTCATGAAGGTGTTCAGAGGGAGATTGTTTTTACTTGAAATGAGCAATCCTCTTGTATTGCATCTGAATCTACTGAGGAGTAAATCTAATGAGAACTCCTTTCTCAGGAATCAATGTACGACATAATTGGATTTCCCTTTCATTTTCCAGCTAAATGAACCAATGAATTTTCCTATCTTCCTCTCAAAGAGAAAGAGAAAAAAAAAAAAAAATCCTGCATCATTTGTCAAATTCCAATTTTTCTGAGACCTTGCTTGCATGTCCAACAATGGCCATGACTTCATCAATAACCTACCATGGAAAAGTGAAGGATGGGATGAAAATGTGGGTTCCATGGTGCACCCAGAGGTCCCTACTTAGTAGCGGTAAGGAAACTGAATGAAGGTCGTTCTCGGCCTCTGGTCTCAAACTTGTTCAGCTTCACCTCCAATGGGTTTGAGATCAAGTCCACCTAAGACCGGCCCAGTCAGGAGTCAGGCCAATGATCTGATCAAATTTTTATTAAAAATATTAGAAATAAAAAAGTATTTTAACATAAAAATATATAATATAAAAATATTAACAAAATTTATATATCAAATATCACTATTACTCTTTAATGATAGCATAAATAAAAAATCATCATGAATTATTTATTTTTTATAGGGCCTTTAATATGTGTATGTAGAAATTCCTAGAAGTTATCAACATTTGTAAATATTTTTAACAATGAAGTTCTAAAAATATCATAAAGAACATACATTTTTCATTTTTTATCAAAGAGGAAATGGTTTTTTATATAAAAAATAATGATTAAAATATGAAATATAACAATATAGATCAAATGGTCACTTAACGACATGAATAGATATGAATAAATAAAATAAACAATCTAAAATACAAATGAATGTTGTAATGCTGTAATGAAGTGTTTGATCATTTATCTGAAGGGTCACTCGTCCAAACTTTGGTTGCAAAGATTCATTTAGCATATTGTTTATACAAAATCTAGATTTATAAGTAGATATTCCAATCCAACTAGATGTATAAGTGGATACCCAAATTTGCATTTCAATCTAACCGGGTTCAGAATTCTTGTCCATAAGCCGGATATGAAAAGTAATTAATATGCATTGTCACATACCTTATGGAAACTAATTAATTTGCATTCTCTTGTACCTTTCGATATCCAAATTTGCATCCCAATCCGACCGGATACCAGAATTTTTATCCATATTCATTCCAAAATAGATATGAAAACTAATTAATTCGCATCCTCTCGTACCTTTTTCCCCAATTTCCTGAGTCTCTCTCTAAATTAGCAAACAATATACTGTTTTCAGTCCCATGATAATTCTCGATACAACTTGCATTGTCTATGGGTATTTATTTGACAATAACTGATTTAAGACCATCTACGCTGGAGATCATCCTGCTGAAGACAGCATTAAATATATCACCGCTTCACCTCAACAGATTCGATGCTGGATATTTATAGGGCACCAGATTGATAATTTCAGAGCAAAATTTCAGCTGAGACAAACCAATTTAGATGATCATCATCTTTATGAGAACATAAACTATACTAAACTAGAAAGAGATCGTAATAGCATGATAATATTCACTGTAAAAATAAATTGTATATTGGAATCATGAGTTTGATTTCACAGTATTGTACATGAACATATCACCACCAAACATCATCTGTATCACAATCAGCGTGAATATTTTACATGAACAACATAAAGATAAAATCACCACGAACCACCATCTGTATCACTATCAGCATGGATGCCGTCGCATGAAATTGTAAGTGTAAGATTTTAGGCAAAGGAGAACAGTCTAACAACAGCTGCTAGTAGAAGCATCAGCTTGTGCTGGCTTCTGATTAAAAATGTTCTTCTTCACACCTGCTGAACCTTCAGCCACGAGGCTTGGTGTATCTAAGATCTGTACCATTGATGTAAATAACAATTAGTCATATTTTTGGTAGACCGCTAGTAGCTTATTGTGAGAACAAGTATATAAAGGATGTAATTTCAAGATCTAGCTATTCCCGTAATTTTTCCTCATTAAGTGATCATTGCTTCCCCTAAAATTCTAGAAGAACAATCTCAAAAGCATGGAAGAGGATAGTCCACAGTAGATCAGGAGCACCCCTATCTAAACATCACCAAAGAAAGTGAAAGAAGAAAACTACTAATAGAAGCAAACCAGCAGATAGTTCGAGCATCCGGAAATCTATGTTCTCTTCTTTCCCTCATCAAATGGTTGGTGCTTCCTCTCAAATTCTAGAAGAACAATATAAAAGCAAGGAAGAGGATAGTCCTGGTCTAAGCTAGATCAGGAGTACCTTTATCTAAAATAACACCAAACAAAGTGAAAGAAAAACTACTAATAAAGCAAACTAATGTACAGTTCAAGCATTTGGAAATCTAGCCGATAGAGAGTGCTCCCTACGAATTTAGCATGGATATCTGAGATGCACAAGACTTCAACCTCAGCAAAGCATAGAGATAGTTAAAATTATTAACCATTGATTAATAATAAGCAGAAGAATAAAGATTAATCTAGCACAGAGGAAGAAAATGTGATGAAGTTGAAATTAAATTTCCTTTAAAATTAAAATTATTAATATTATTGATGTCATCATTATCCTCATTCAAAATTTTTGTTTTACAGATCAAGGGATTGAAGAGGCGCACCCAGATTCACAGCTATTATACTATCATATTTAGTAGCAGTTTGGTCATCAAAATTACTTCTGTTGACATAACAATTAACAAGTAACAACTATAAGATTATTAGGTTTATTTTTTGTTAAATAGTAAGTAAGCATATTTCAATGATTTATTATCACATAATGACTTTCCTGATTCAAATATCTCAACCCTTTTTAGTTGCAATTTTTCCTAAGATTCAATTTTTTATGACAATAAAGCTTTTTTAGATAATACATGATGCTCTATTATCATATTTGTTATCCCTATAAATCTATTTCTTCCTTTTGCTAAATATATATTTAGGCTACATTAAAGGGTCTGGGTAACATAACTTGAAACTGACTTTGCAGACCTTTGCATGATTCACAATTGCAGAACAATTTTCGTGATCATAACAGACCGGTTATAAAAGAGATACTTTGCATGATAATACAACCCAGATCTGAGAATCAATAAATGATAGACCTCCCAATAAATGAAACATCAGATGTATCAGAATCCGCATACCTTTAAGACAAGCTCTTCAAAGCATTGCTCCACATTGACTCGTGTTTTTGCACTACATTCTAAAAACAGACATCCGTATTCCCTAGCAAAGTCAATGCCCTCCTTCTTTGTGACAACTCTCTCACTTTCCTGAAAAGATAAACCAGCATAAAAATTCCCATCCCTATTTAATTAAGCATGTCTTCCCAATAGATAGCAAGAAATTACCTACAGATGTAACAGACAAGATGAATGTTAAGAACTTGATAGATAACATCAAAATAAATGACTAGTTTATTGCATTATACAAAATTGCATGTTAAAATAAAGATCTAGCTATATACATGTAGCTTACCTTATCAACCTTGTTACCAACAAGCATTTTGATGCAATCTTGATTTGTCGAATAAAGATCTATTTCCTTAGCCCATACATCAGCAAGGTTGGTAAATGTTTCCCTTCGTGTTACATCATAAACTGTCATAAATTACCACCCAAGAAAAAAATCAGCAGGCATATTCACCGGATCATAGCATTAGAGCTGCACACTGAAGAGATATGATTCTGGCTGAAGACATATATTAGTTATTAAATAAAAGCTGGAAACAAATGAAAGTTGCATCACAAGGTTGTTTGATTAAACAATTCAGATGGTCCCTATTCTTGCTTCAAGAAATCAAAGTTTAATTCAATGTATTGGGACCTGAGCACATGAAAATGATGGTCATATCCCATATTTAGGCTATGGACCAACCCGCAGACACTCTTGTGTGAGTATAATATATTGAGCTAGTGCCAGCCAGGTTTACAAATGTAAGATCTTACTCCACTCCTTTTCTCCTCATGCCTCCCTTACTTCCGAGCTATAGGATAAGGAGCAGAAAAAACCTAAAGCAGCCAGGTATATTATCTTCTTTTCTACTTGTTTGATGTACCTGTTTTCTCTCTTTATCCTTTCTTGCCTCTCTTTCTAATCCTATCCTTCTCTCTGAAGTGGTTCTCAATACCTTCTTTTTCCCTTTAACATCATTTGTCATCTAAATTTATCAGAAAGATATTGAGTTTATCAGAATATAAAGGGCCAAGAGGTAGATAGAAAGATCAGATAACATAGTGCTACCTGCAAGGCAACCTGAATAATCTGAGAACTAAATTCTGCTACAATGTCCAGATATCATTAGATAAGAGTCACTAGTGATGCTGAATAGATCTACAACTCTTTCCCTTCAACCTTAAGTCTCTGAATCCAAGGAATATTTGAAGCTGTTATAGCGGACAAGGTTACAAGTTGTGTCCTCATAACTTGCATACATGAATCTTACATGGTGCTGATCTGATCTCTAGTTGGTTAAGGATACTCTAATAAATTGCTAAGAAGAGGTGAGACATAGTTATCCAACATTAGGTCTTACAGTAGATGGGCAATGTTCTGAATGACAGTATCCCTCTAAGGCACATGCTTATTACAGAAGGCCAACAAAGAGGAACAAGTAAAAGAGCAGCAAACACACCATTTAGTCATTTTCTCCTAACAAATTGATTACTCAGTATTTGCATTTACAATTCATTTTTTCCTTTCACTTTTGTTCCACACATAGTTTTATGGTTATATATAAAAAAGGGTGTTCAATCGTACTTATTTTGAAAGCATTCCAGATAATAAATCTATAATTGTCTCCTTTCTGGGGGGAAAAGAAGAAAATCTATAATTCTTTCATCTATTTATTCAATTCTTATGTCATCTCAAACAAAAATTAGTGTCCATTTTCTGAAGAATAATAAATTTATAAACTTCTTGCTCTAAGAAGAAAGACAGTAACATTAAGATTAGTGTAGTTCTCATAAATTCTCATGAACAAAGTGGTAACTGTTGTGAATGGCTATATAGTACTGGATAAGAATGTTTAATCCATGAGAATGCAATTTTGACTAATCCAAGCCAGAAAACATCCTAAGTCATCTGAAGCAGCTTTTGTGGTAGAAACATTTTGAACACTAGCTCAGTACACAAAATTTTTAACCCAACACAACTTCCTGACAGAAAATGAATGACTCCTGTGCACATCTTGAATCCCATACATAACTTTTCTGAGTCCCTATATGGTAATCCCTTTGAAAACGAGATGACCGCTAAGGACTGGGTTCATATCAGCACTGTTCTGATATTCTTTCAGATCTCTCAGAATATTGACTAAAGGAATACTGATGAATAATGAATGAAGTTGATATTCAATAAAGGTTCCTAGAAGTTCAACAACATTCCACTAACCTAATCATGTCACAACAGTGCCATGGTTAAGTAATAAACATGGATATAATGAGCAAGTGGTTCTAGACCAATAACAACAATTCTTCACCCAGAAGAAGCAGGTACTGCTGACATAAGCTGGAAGCTAAATCAGCAGCCTATGCAACACAACAAGTTCACAGTGCAGTAAAAAAAATTTAGATCATTAGAACTTTCAATCTGTAGCAAATAAGAGCTGGCATTTGCAGGACCAGACATGATTACAAACTACCATTCTTATATTTGCAGAGATTTATAAGAATGTAATGCTGCTACGATGGAAACCAAGGCTTCATTCAAGGGCTTGACATATGCTGCTGAGTTAAATATTAGACCAAGATTGCTCGTGGCAAAGTCTGATTGTCCAACTTTGATTTATATAATAATTGTTGTTTGACTTTTTTCAGTGATATGCATAGGTGATAATTGAGAAAACAAAAACCATTGCAAGGTAACCCCCCTAGAGCTGCCCTTTTAATTGTAAAGCCACCAAACAGATTTTATGGACTGGTTAGCAGCTGATGCAGCCCAAGTAGGAGTGAACTGTGTGAAGCAATTTAAATTATAAAGATAACTTTTAGATATGATTTGATCTGATTTTTATCCTTCAAATTAACAAAACCAGCAAAAGATATTGGAGTCATAAGAGGAGAAAAGAGAACATGCGTAAGAAAACAAAAGAGGTTAGGAGAAAATATCAGTGAAATAATGAAGATAAAAGACCTGCAATGCTGAAAAGAGAGGACAAGACTTCAATGATTCAATCTGCTCAAATCTATCGCTAAAAATTGATTTGGCACCACCTCTCCTTCTATTTTTATGGCTAAAGGCATCATGACTCTACAGAATTTGGCTCTTTAATTGACCAGGGTGCTTATAGATTGATTCCCTACACTTTTCTAGTCAAAAAAGGGACTTTCCAAGACTAGCAAAATTTGTAACTCTATAGGATCCAAAGTTCAAGGCTATCAAGATCCTTCATCAGATCCAGCTCAAAATAAAACTCTTCTAACCCAACCTAGACCAAAGTAGAATCTTTAAATCATATTCCTACTCAAAATAGGAATCAAAAAGACTTAACTATAAGACTCTCTTAACTCATAAGACTTAATTGAAAAAGCAAATTAACTGGAAAAAGAAAAAGATGGATAAAGATAAAACTAATTCAAGTCTAAATTACATCAGCAGTAGAAAGAAGAGATGTTGAGTCCTGGAATCTATGGTTTCCTGGGGTTAAAGATCCTTATGAACTCAGTTCACTAATCAAAATATTTGTATGCAAGGTTTTAAGCTCCAGCAGGACATGGAAAGAGAGAGGAGGGAGGGGCGCACCCCAGCCATCCCATCCGATTCTCCGTAGGAAAATGGGACTAGGACAAGGGTGGGACACCAGAACCCAACTATTTTGGAAGAGAAGAAAGAAAGAGGAAAGAAAGAAAGCAAGGAAAGAAGGGCAAAAAAGAAAAGAAGGAAAGAAGAAAAAGGAAAGAAAGGAAAGAAGGGAGAAGCAAAAGAAGAAAGGAATGAAGAAGGAAAATAAAAATGAAGAAAAGGAAAGAAAAAAAAGAAACAAGGAAGAAAGGTAAGCAAGGAAAAAAATAAAAGAAGTAACAGAAAAATGAAGGAAAGAGATAAGACACCCCCATCCTATGAGATTTAAAACCTTGTTTGTATATAATAGTCATCAATAAAAAGTCTTCATCACTTTCAAAAAGAAAGTTGCTCTTAGAGTAACATTCTGGAGAGATGAGAAGTTGAAAGCCCAAGTCTAACAAGCTGTTATGACAGATAAACTAGGGTAGGAGATTCTTATGGTGGGACTTGATATGTATTGGTCTCTACAACTGCTCTGATTATCCTGACTCCGTAAAGTTGTAATATTAGAACATTACATGATTTTCACAATAGCCAACACTAAATAAGAAACTTCAGCTAGTGAACTTTCAAGGCAAAACTTTTATGTCCAAGCAATTGATTGTTTGAACATTAGTACAATCGCTTCATCATCATGAATTTAAGACCAAATACTGATAGTTAGGCAAATGTCACACTGTGTTCCTTTGTCAACAATTGCAAATCACATTTCAAAAAAAAAGCATAAATTTGGAGAAAAGAAAAACTTTTGCTACTGTATCCTCCTACAGGAACCTCTTTCCCTAATTCAACATGCTCACATCTATCTAGCATAGATTATGATTACATATCTGAAGCAGCACAATACTGCATTCCAAATATAATAGACTACCTGGGTTTTTTTGCAGGCTTAATCAAGATGCATGAATATTTGCTGCATGCCATAACCATATTTGACAGTAGAGGACACTAAGATGCATGGAAGAAAGCAACTTTATGTTTCAATACTTATTTTAAGTATCTTTTCTAATCCAGATAATTCCTCGATATATTTAGATATGATGGTAAAATTGTTTTCTTTCACAAATATGAACCTTTTAGTTGAGGACCATGATGTATATTTAATTTTAGTAATTGTAATATTCATGTCATCATATAGAGTATGGACTAAGTTACTATGGTAACCTATCATGCATTATTGATGCTTTTCCTATAAAGATGTATTTATATTTATCTATTTATTTTGTACCATAGCCAGCTTCTGTCCTTATTTTGTGGAAGATTGGCCAATCGCATCTGTATACAAGCTTCATAGCATTTAATGGATTTGATCTGACACCTGACACCAGGCTCAGAATAGCTAATTCCAAATTGATGTCCCATGGGTAATCCTTCACAAACCTTGTTTTATAGTTCATTTTAACAAATTTTATCAACATAAATATTCAAATTATTCTTTATAATAACTCATCAATTCAATACTCATGAATTTGTAAATATAATTACATAACAAGGAATCCTTTTTTATTATTTATTAATTTATTTACATTTTAGGACGTCACTATATTCCACAGAGATAATTATCCTATATGTGCTCTGAAATTTTGAGATTGCCAAATTGTAGCCTTGGTCCAATCGCCATATCCGCATTCTTGTCAGTCTATGGTGCCAAAGGTAACAATACATGTAAGTTCAGTCACAATATTGGCTACAATGATATTCATATATCATCTGGCTTATTGAGCTTGGGCAATTGAATTGATGGATTCTAGAAGAAAGGCCAAGGTTGCCAACTAGAATATAAGAAATAGTAAAGTAGTTCAGCATGCTGTATTTGAAAAAACTAACATCATCATCAATGAGTGATATGAGAATACTAATAAAATGAGTAGTACCAAAGTAGTTTCAGCATGCTGTATATGAAAAAAATAGCATCCAAATTTGTTCATCATCAATGAAGGATATCAGAATGCTAATAATAAAATGAAAAGTATCAAATTCAAATTCCACAGTATTGGAAGGGGTAATGGAGAATTGCATACCCATGATGATCCCTTGTGCTCCTCTATAATACGAGCTGGTTAAAGTTCTGAACCTTTCTTGTCCAGCTGCATGATAGAGATACTTTTTCTGTTATCACTAAGTTACCATTGAGAAGTCATAGATTATCAATTACAACCTTTATAGAATCACAAGATATATTGCATGAATGTGTATAACTTATCGATTAGTAATTGAGAAGAATCCATTGCAAATAGCAAGAATTTAAACTCAAGACTTCTCATTTGCTGAAACAGAATTTTCTTTGCAATTACAAGGATAAAACAATGTAGAAATAGGTTTGGATATGCCCAGGGGCAGGGCTGATAGCCTTCAGGAACCAGACTGGAATGCATCCTGCTTTTGTGCACTCTAAATCCATTGACAACATACCATGCCTGCTCTACTTACTACATCCAAAATTGCTCATGCTACTATTAAGTATATCTCACGAAAATAAATGCATGTAAACTAAATAGCATTTCTTAGCAAACAGCATTTCATGAAAACTACAGTTGAAAAAAAAAAAAGAAAAAAGGGAAAGGAAATAGGAGAATATTTTTAATTGTTCTAAATGGTCATTATACAAATTTATAGCGCTATCATCATACCAGAGTGGCTGGTGTGTTACTAGAAGAATGTACTTAATTACAAGATCAACCTCTTGTCCTTCCACAAATAAAAACTTCTCCAATTGGAATAGTTGTGAGCTCTAGGAACTATGGATATTTGTATGAATAATGACCATTTCCATCCTATGCATGCTAATGTTGGTATGATCATATGCTAAAAACTAACCATCTTTCTTGCACATCAGAAAGAGGTTACCAGTTCGTTGTGGCATTTTAATCAAGATTCACTTTCTATTCATTTCAAGGTCATTCTTTATATATTCAAAAATTCTTTTTTCTGGTTGTATGCTTTAGGATAGGGTGAACGTAACTGCTCAGAAAATTAAACTTTTGGTGACAGCATCACAAAAAATAATGGTATTCTCTTCATTGGGTTAATTTTCAAGCATGAATATCAATATTCAGGGAACTAGCTCAAATTCGACATCTTAGGAATTAGGATAAATCAAGAGAAGAATATGAAATAAGGATGGAACTAAAAAAGAATCAAGATAACATCTCATATTATACAAAGAGTTAAAGCACTACCAGTGTCCCAGATTGCAAGCTTCAGCTTTTTGCCTCCAATGGTAACCATTTTTACCTTGAAATCCACACCTGAAAAGAAGAAGTGAACATTTGATTGAAGAACGAGTAAATCAAACAAAATTGTGAAAAACTTAAATCAGCTAGCACGTTATTAAACTCCAGCCTTGATGAAAATTCTTTCAGAATAATTTTTACTATGAAGAAAATCAGGAGCAAAAATATGTTGAATTCTGCATAGTCAAAGTGAGCCACATAATCTACAGGGAGCACATCAAATATTGGAAAAGATTGTGTTGAAAATAATACTTGATATTAGAAGGATTACAGCTAATCATGTTGGTCCCAACCACAACGGAAACATGAACCACTAACAAACAACAATACAGGATCAAATGTTCACACTTAAAAGCAGTAGTCCTCTGGATTGTTTCTACCAGTTATTCTTTGTAGCTCTCACGACCTCAAGAATTACGAGAACAACTCATTGATCACATCATTCTCATTATTATCAGTCATAAGCATGCAAACAAACCATTCAGGAGCAATAATACAGCATAAGTTCAATCCAGTAGCTTTAAATTCTTCTCTTTTCTAGATATATGTGCAAAAATTATCGAACTTATTAATAAAATATGTCCGCCAATATAATTAAAACGCAGCGCATTACTAGAAAAGCTTGGAGAAACAAATGGAAGGATATGAAACTCACCAATTGTGGGGGAGAGATCGTCGAAGGAGTCCGAGGTGAATCTCAACAGGAGGCTGCTCTTCCCCACGCCCGAATCCCCGATCATCAACAACTTGAACAAATAATCGAACTCTGGTTGACTTGAAGAAGAGGAATCCATCGTATTATTCCTTCAAAAACCCTAGAAGATGCACGGACAACCACAAGAAAAGCACCAGAAACAAGAGATTGAGCGAAAATTAGATCCCAAAAGGCGACTTTTCTATAGTAAAGAAACCTTAAAAAGATCTCAGCGCACTTTGAATCTCGTATTAAGGGGGGAGGAAGTCAAGATCTAGGGTTTAGGATTCGATAAAAAGAGAATTGGGGAGTGAAAGCGGTGGTATGACGAGAGGGGAGGAGGAATCGCGGGACGGTGAGGGAAGCAATGGATACCGGTTAAATAACGGAGGAAACGGTAACGGTGCGTCCATTTTATTGGACTGCTGTATTAAAAAAACTTCTTTAATTAGGCCAAAAAAAAAACACAACAAATGGGCCACAGTTGACCCCACTTGTAACCTGATTTTATATTCATATCAATATTTTAGATCGGAGACCTAACTCATTAGCTAGTTGAATCAAATTGGTTTAAATTTTAAAAAAAAAAATTCAAAACGCCATTCGGATCAAGCCAGGTATGATATATATCTAATTTAAAATATTCATGTTCAGATCAAAAATGCGTTATTATTATAATAAATAAGCTAGTTTTGTAGTTTAATTCCAGCATCTAATTATCATTTTATAATTAAAAATAATAAATTATAATAAAATATAAAAGTATTAAATTGTTTAAATAAAAATAAAAGAATCAATTTGAACTTGAATTTTATTTGAAAACTTTAAATTTAGTCTAAGTAAATGATCCTTATTAAATTTACAAATTATAAGTTTTGGAATATATATTAATATAAGAATTTATGAAAAAATTTAATATAAAATATAATAACCCAAAACCTCATCTAAAAAGGTTAGGTAGAAAGTATTATTAGGGCTCCTTTATCCTATATAAGTAATCAAAATCTTCTTAACTAATATAGGACCAAACACTCTACAATATAAGCTCTCACATATTTCTTCCATTCAAGCCCTAACATCCTTATCAGACTAAGGGCCAATATCAAATCCATGTCCAAATCTAATTATAAACACAAAGTCCATCTGCATCCCTTAGTTCACATAGGCTACACCTGGATTTGCCCTGGATTTGCTCTAATACCATTTGTAACAACTAAGGATCTCAATCAAAAATACTAGCAAAACGTATTATTTGGGCTCCTTGATTTTATATAAATATTTAAAATCTTTTCGGTACATAACTAATGTAAGACTAAATACTCATTAATATAGATTCCCACATTAATATTAAGTAAAAATAAATAAGAGGAGAATGAGTTGTTGCAATTAAAAAAAAGAGTAATTAATTTTAATGAAAGCTCATTCAATGAATCCAAAAAGATGTTTAGAGTGGAGGAGGGCATAATTCAGATTCTTAGGTCAAACTAGATCAAGTTTGGATCAAATCAAGTTCATTTTTATTAATCCAAATTAGACTGAATAATATATAAGCACTGTCAAATTAGGTCAAAAAATACAACACATAAGCTCAACTCAAAATTTAAAGCAACCATATGTAGGAAGATTGTTAAAACTGAAAAGTTTGTATTTTGAAATTTATCTCTAGTCATTTTAGAAAAACAATCTAACACCTAATGATACAAAATAAAGCTTTATCAATATCGTTATAGTTAGAGTTTTTATATAAAATCTATAATGCTCATTATTGAGATAGTTCTCCAATGCATCTTGAATCACTTTAAAAAAAAAACAAGATGGGATAAGGAAGTTGTGGGTAATTTATCAAAAATATGTTATTGCTGGTAAACTTTTAGAAAGTTACAAAAATTCTATGCTACGATCCATAATTTGTATAATGATTTTTTTATTTATTTTTGGGTAAATATTAATATTTTTATTCAAAAGTTCATATTAGATGATTTAAAAGTATACAAGGAGTTTAAAATATATTTTTATTATTTATCTCTTATTCTTATTTAGGAAATTTATATTTTATAGAAACTAAGAAAGTTTATTCGCTTTAGGAATGTTTCTTCTATAAATTATCATCAGTTATAATCTTTTGGTATTAAATAATAGTTAATAACTATTTTTAAAGTTTTTCTTAAATTCTTAGCTTAAAGTGATTCCATGCTTGTTGTGGCATTTTCATGCATTCCTTGAAATGGTTAAAAATGTAAGATTGAAAACCCCCAAAGAGTAGGCATAAGGCCAATAGTCAAAGTTTAAGATCCTACATCAAATTTAGTATCAATTAAGTATCTTGATTGCATCAATTCTAGATATTCTTCATCTTTATGGCACACCTATATACACTATCTTAATGTAAAAGAGTCTATTTATAAGATATCCTACCACTATTTTAAAAGGGATCCCATAAAAATTTGCTAAAAATGCAGTCTCAACCAATCAACTAGCCTCTGATGTAGAGGTAATGATGACAATTCTTGTTTTACTTATCTTAAAGAAAGAATGAAGGAAGATTAACATTGAGACAATATCTTCCATCATAATTGTTGAAGTAGCATAGATGTTGAAGGAGTTTATAGAGAAACTTAATTTGAAGATAGTAACACCTTCAAACCTTATAAGGTCTCTTAAGTAAATAATTCTATGATACATATTGACTAAAAGTGCTTTATCACTTCCTCAAAGGACGACGACTATATTGATGAGACTTGATATGGTATTCTTTTTATGAATGCTGGCCATATTTTATTTGATTGTCTTTGGATATATGATGGAGATGTCACTTATAAAGTGTGTGTATATGTGTGTGTATGTGTATTAAAGACACATTGGATCAATTTCATATTGTTTTCTTAAAATATATTTCTTATTCCTATCCAAAAAAAAGTTGCATTGATCGAAGAGAAGCATATAATTAAAAAACAACCTTTAGTTTCTATTATCTAATAGTGTTAAGTCATTATAGTTAAATATGTTGCGAAAGAAGAAAAAAATTGGAGCTATTTACCCATTAATGGCCTAAGAAGAAGAAAGCAATGAAATATAAGTTTTCTAACTAAAAAAATCTCTTTATTTTCTAAGAAGATGAATCTAATATGTAAGAGGAAACTAACATTTGTGATGTTTATCCAACTTTTTACTTAGATGAATTTAAAGGCTATTATATCTTACCCTGCATTGATTCATCAAGAATTGATTCTTTCAAGCTAGGGGAGCTAATGCGATTATAATTTTTTATATCTATGAATCATCTAAACCAAGGATAAAGATACCTAAAAAGATATATCTTATTAGATTAGTCCATGAAAGAAGATAATCGAAGTTTTAAAAATTTATATTTTGAAGTTTATGTCAAATCATGCTTAAAAGGATAATCCAATGCATTATAATATAAAATTAAGTTTTACCATCATTATTATAATTAAGATTTTCATATAAAGTCATGTTCATGACATCCACTATTGAGTTAACTTTTCAATATATTTTGAATTATACAAAATAAAAGTTGAATAAGGGAGTTATGAATGATTTATTAAAGATGTATCAATATTGATAAACTTTAAGAAATTACAAAAATATCATTACAAGATCATAATTTATAGGATGATTTTTTTTACTTTTTCATAAATTTCTATATTTCCCTTTTTGTAAATTCATAAATGAGTTAGAAATAAGAGTTAGAAATTTATTTCTACTATGTATCTCTTATTTTATTTAGAAAATTTGTATCTTATTGAAATTTAAAAAATATATATGAATGCCTTTAGAAAATTCTCTCCTATAAATAGATTATGGTTATAATATTTTAACATCAAGTAATAATCAATATTTTTTTTGGTTTTTTTTTCTAGTATAAGTCAATAATCTCATGAAAAGCAATTAATGTGAAGTTGGAATCTTCAAATATTTCTTGGACTGATTGGAAAGATACAAGTCCAAAGGCGAGTTGATGCTAGAATAATAATTGCCTTTTGTATACAAGCTTACTTGCATCAAACTTGATATTAGAGCTTAAGGTCTTATATCAATCATGAATCAACCCTTCCCATTTGCAACTCTAGAGTTGTTACTGCACCTGCTTTTAAAAAGTAATAATAATCATGAGAGCTCATCAAATTAGACCTAAAATCTTACCACTCCAAGGGGCAACTGATGTGCTTTCAAATAATTTGTTGAAGGTTAAGAGAAGATTTGAATTCCTATCTCGTGCTGCCATTCTCACTCTACATCAACTACAAAACCTTCATGATGTGTTTCAATTAGAGAGGTCTAGCCATCCAATGAAGAATGAGTGATACAGATTGTACCTCTTTGGGTTAATTGTTTATGATCTCTTAATGTATAATTATTTTAATTCCCTTCAAGTCTTTGTTCAAGAGAGCAGGGGTCTATCATAAGAGGTGACAAACTACTGTTGCATTCTAATTAAGGCATGGATATACCTAGCTTTTCTGATGGGCTAGCCTTGGGTTGAGCCATTGTCATACCTTAATCTCAAGCTCCACAATGATCCTAATCCATGGAAGACCAAACTAAGCAATTGTCCAGTCCCAATTGGTGTCATATGTCATTAGGAAAGTTGCTATTGTTTGATTAAACAGAGAAGGTGTTGCTCAGCTAAGCAACCCAAGAGGGGGAGTGAATTGGGTTCTTTGAAAATTTTTAATAAGTATGTCCAATTTTGCAAAACAGTAAATTGTATATGAATATGAAGTGTTAATGGCAAGAATAAGTATAGCAACAATAGAGACAAACACACAAACATAGCAATTTATAGTGGTTTGGTGCTACTCCTTGCACCTACGTCCACTCCCCAAGAATTCCTTGAAAATTTTCTCTACTAATCGTTCTTCAAACGATTACAAACCTAGCTAACGCAGCTAGCTTCTTGTTTCACAGGCACAAGGGAGCCTTTCTTTAGCTTTCTCAGCTAACTTCTTGTTTTCGGGCACAAAGGAGCCTTACAATTCACTAATTAAGGGTTTGGCACACCCCACACAAGTTTCAACCAAGTTGAAACTCAAACAAACTTACAATGAAAAGAGTTTTAGAAATTTTCAGCTCCTTAAGGAGCAAATGTAACAATAAAAGCACTTTACACTTTTTGAAGACTTCCCCCTTTGAATGAGCTTCTCCTCTTTAAATGTTGGAGTTATGAGCACTTGAAGGAGCCTCTTGGGCGGTTGGAAGGAGCCTTGAATGAGCCTTGAATGAGCCTTGGAGGAGTTTTGAACTCAGCAGCAAACTTTCATTTCAAAAACTGGAAGGCTGAAATCTTTCTTGATTTTTCCTTTATTTTTCTCTTTATTTCTCACTTGTAATCCTTCAAAAATGCTCCCAATCACTTGCTAATCAATCCCATTTATGAGTATTTATAGTTTACTATGAGATTGGAACGTTAAACTAGCCGTTTGTGACCATTGGAGATGCAGAACTAGCCGTTACAGCAATTCTGGGCAAGTTAGTCGACTCTAAAGTCGACTACTTTTGTTAAGCCTTCTGTTCTGACCACAGTAGCCGACTCCAGAGTCGGCTAACTTTAGGAAGCTTGCTATCTTAGCCACAGTAGCTGACTCCAGAGTCGGCTAACTTCTGGATGTTCACTGTTTTGCCATAGTAGCCGGCTGGTTAGTTGACTAACTTGATTTTTCTTACTGTTTTGCCACAGTAGCTAACTAGTTAGTCAGCTAACTTGGTAAAACTTGCTGTTAACTCTCTTGTGGTACAATTTTGACTTGATAGCTTCCAAAGTAGCTGGCTAAATGCTTCAATCTTCCATTCTAAGTGCTGGTAGTTGCTGTAGGAGTTTACTAATTCCTTCAAAACTTGAAAACTCATTCCATAAACAATAGAACTCATTGAAATGAAGAAGATAATTGATCTAACTCTCATAATTTTGAACTTTCTTCATTTGAAAACCTCCCAAACATCTAAATTTCACTTGATTAAGGCTTGAATCATTTTAGCTCTCATAATTTTGAACTTTCTCCATTTGACAAACTCCCAACCATCTGAATTTCACTAAATTAAGGCTTGAATCATTCTTAGTTGATCTTGGTCTTCTACAAAAATTCTTCTTTTGAATCATAAACCCATTTAGGTGCTTGAAATCATTTTTAATCATCTTGATGATTCATGTATGCCTGCATTTCAACATGATTCTCTACAAAACTCATTAGTAACTTACTTAATTGTTTTGTGATCATTAAAATCAATGTGAGGTCAACAATCTCCTCCTTTGTGATGATGACAAAACCATTAAGTATATAATTAAAATAATGAATTCAACAAGATAAAGCAGTGCAATATTAAACTTGTTCATAGGGTTGAGACAATTTAGCTCATGTTAGAAGTGGATTCAGAAATCAGTTTTATGTGTCAATTTTGTACCAAAAACTTTGAAATATATGCCAAAAGTTTGAATTTTGTATCAGAATCCTTGAAAACAATGTGACAAACATTTTTCATCTTAAAATTCAGAGAAATCAGATTTTTGAAGAGATTTAAGGAGAGTTTCATGCCAAAAATCTGAATTTTATGATAAAAAGTTGATTTTTGTGCCAAAATACTGAATTTAATGCCAAAAACAAAAGTTATGTTCTAAAAATGAAGTATTATACCAATGAACTGAGTCTTTGTGCTGAAACAACAGTCCGTGCCAAAGGCGTGCCAAAAGCGTGCCAAAATTCTGCATAGTGTACTGAAACTTTGATTTTTTGATACCAAAAGTTTCACTTTAAAAATAGATCTCATGTAAAGCTTGTTTGTTTGAAATGCAAGTAAAACTTAAGTGAAAAACAACAAGCTTCTTCTTCTCCTTTTGTTGCAAAATCAATCTTACTCACAAAAACTTTCTTCTTTCCATTGAAAAGTTGAAATTTGCTTAGACATTTGTATAAATTACAATTTTTCTCCCCTTAAACATATGCTTACATTAAAATCTTTTAAAAATACTGAACTTTTGAAAACTTTACTGAAACATTTTGAAACATTTTGAAACCACTGAAACTTTTTAAGAATTTTACTGAAACATTTTTGGAACATGATAAAAGTTTTGAAAACTTTCTGAATTTTTGAAAAACTTCCTGAAACATGATAAATAAGAATTCTTCTCCTTTTAAATGTGTGCTTAACCTCTTTGGCCTCTTTTCTTAGGGATTTATTCTCTTAGGTTTCTTCTCCTAGCTTTCTTCTCCTAGGTTTCTTCTCCCCTTTTTTTTTTTTGTTTCTTATACCATAGGTTTCTTCTCCCTCTTTTCTCTTAGGTCTCTTTTCTCTTAGGTCTCTTCTCTTAGGTTTCTTCTCCCCCTTTTTTTTGGTTTCTTATACCATAGGTTTCTTCTCCCCCTTTTTGTCATCAATCAAAAAAGAAGTGAAGAGTCAAGCACTTAATTTTGAATGTCTCCCCTTTGATAGTTCAATTTTAGGGTATCCATGATATATATATTGAAGTAAAGAAATTACACAAGTAATATTTGATACCACAAAATTTTATAAAGAAGAACATTTCATTAAGTAGATAATTTTATACACAAGATTTCATAACAAAGAGGAAATACAAAGCAACAGAATAATCATTCATAACATAAGATTTCATAAAAATAAAGCAACATTCATAACATAAGATTTTATTGAATACACAAAGTGCTAATACAAACATTCAAATACATAAAAAAACCTAGTACATTCTAATCAAAACAAAGCAAACTAGAACATTAAAAATAAACAAAGCAACCTAAACAACCTAAACTATTCCTCATCAGAGGAAGATACAACAGAGGGCTGAGCGGATGATTCAGTACCACGTCCTCTCGAAGAAGGATGGTAAGATGCATGAGGTGGCCTGGCACGAGGGTGAGTAGGCTGTGGAGGAGGCTGAAATGGCTGGGATGGAGGTCTAAATGCTACAGGAGCCAGCTGATTACTAATGGTTGAGATTAGATGGTGAAGAAGGCCAATGGACATCTCTACTCTCTCAGATTTCTTACCAAAGGTCATGATCTGAGCTCGCAACTGCCTTAACTCCTCAAACATGCGGGCAATCTCCTCTAGTCACAGCTCGATCCTGCCCTATGGTTTTTCATCTTCTGAAGCAGCAGCCTTCCATTCAGAATACTCATGGAGTGCTCCAACCTCTCTAACCTCATCAGCATCTGGGATAATGTCTCATTCACTGTAAAAATGTATGGTACCATCATAAACTCACCAATAGATGAACCACTATCCTCTGAACTTCTGCTGGAGATAGCTGAGGTCACCTCCCTCACAATATACTGCAGCTGGTCCTGATTAAACTCAACTGATGTCCTCTGTGGTGTAGGAGGCTCCTCAAGATGCTGCTCAGATCTGGGTCTAGCTCCCTTATGAGAAGAAGAAGATGGTCCCTCAGCAAACACCTCAATCTCATCCTCTCTACCTCTCCCAATGGACCATCTGCCACCAACCTTCACAAATCCCATTCGGCGAAGAGAATGCTCATTATAGATATCCGAATGGTGCAATTTGATTGTCTCTTCACCCCTTAGTCTTACTCTAAAGTGTTTAAAGAAGTGGGTGAGGAGCATACCATAAGGCAAGGCAGTCCTAAGTCTGTTGACAGTCTCTCTCAATACAGTAACATCAGCTATGGAAAGTCAAAAGGGGTGTCACTGATAAGATGATACATCAAGCATAGGTCTCTCTCAGTAACCAAATGGAAGCTTCTAGCCCGAGGAATGAAGATTCTAGATATAATGTGGTGGAGGAGTCTCATTTCAACACTCAGGGAGTTGGCTAGCACTCTGTCAATCCCCTCCCCATCATCAATACCAAGAACAGCTTCAATCTGTCGTGCCCTTCCCTCAGGGAGATCATCCCAAAATCCACCAATCGGCACTTTTAAAATATTTCCAATAAGGTCACGGTCCAAATTTATCCGGACTCCCTTTACCATGGATGAGGCAGACATGAAATCAATAGACAAATTTTGATAAAACTCTCTTACCAAAGAAGGGTAGATGGGGACCTTAGTCTTGCACATATAGGACCATCCTCTCTGCTGAAACATTCTCCCAATGCCAAACCCTTCACGAGCAAGGAAGCCGAAGTCAACTACTCACCCGTTAGAAATGGGTCTCGTGGACAAGGAATGGACCCCGGAGACACGGAAGGAAGAGGGCAAAGTCGGGAGAGGCATGGCTCTCTCTCGCGGGTCCTCCGAACTTTCTTCTTGCCGCGCGTGGGGGATTCTCGCCCGTGGAGCCATCACGCTAGGGTGCACGATTGGAAGAGAAAATCTAAGGAAAATGAGAGGGATTTAGAGGGATCAAGGCTTGGGAAAAATCTGAAAGATTGGATGATGATTTGGGAGAGAGGGAGATGGATGGTCGCTCAGGTTTTCTTTTAAACCGAATGATCGAGCGATTTAGTCGGCTCACGAGCCGGCTAACTCCCATTAGCCGTTAGCTCAAACGGCTCAGAAACAGGGGAAATAACGCCTAGGCTCCAAATTCTTTAGGAATTTTCATGCAACAAGATTTTTAAATGTTATGCATGTTATGGGATCATCTAGGGGGGTCAGTTGGGCTAATTATCATAATTTTTAATCATTAAAAACATGCCTAGAAAAAATTTAAAAATTCAATCTATCTAGCTAACTCATTTAATCAGGGGGTCAATCATGCCATGTTCTCTTCTAATTTTAATAAAATCTATTTTAATCAAGGGGTTTTATGAAAATGTCAACTAATTACCTATCAGTACTAACAAAATCAAGAATTATATCTTTACTTTAAACATGATCTCTAATGAAATGATGTCTAATTTCAATGTGTTTAGTCCTACAGTGCTGAATTAAATTGTTAGTTAAGTTTATGGCACTAGTATTATCACATCTTATGGGAATATCTTTAAGTTTGATGCCATAATCTTCTAGTTGCTGCTTGATCCACAAGATTTGAGCACAACAACTCCCAGCAGCAATGTATTCAGCCTGAGTTGTAGACAAGGCTACTGAAGTTTGTTTCTTGCTAAACCAGGAGATTAAGTTAACTCCTAAAAATTAGCAAGTTTCACTAGTTGATTTTCTATCAATTTTACAACCAGCAAAGTCAGAATCAGAATATCCAATCAAATCAATAGAAGAGTGTTTATCATACCAAAGTCCAAGATTTTAGTGTCATTTAAATATCTCAAAATTCTTTTAACAGCATTTAAATGTGCTTCTTTAGGATTTGCTTGAAATCTAGTACACATGCATACACTAAATAGAATATCAGGTTTACTTGTAGTTAAATACAAAAGAGAACCTATCATGTCTCTATAAAGCTTTAAATCTACATTTTTGCTACTATCATTTAAGTCAAGTTTGCATGAAGAGCTCATAGAGGTACCAGCACATTTAGAATTCTCCATGCCAAACTTCTTTAGAATTTCTCTTGTGTACTTGCTTTGACTAATGAAGATTTCATCTTCAACTTGTTTAATTTGGAGTCTAAGAAAATAGTTGAGTTCTTCCATCATGCTCATCTCAAACTCTCCTTGCATGAGCTTAGCAAAGTCTTAACATAAGAGTTCATTAGTAGCACCGAAAATGATGTCATCTACATAAATTTGCACAATGAGCATATCATCATTTTCTTTTTTTATAAATAATGTAGTTTCTACATTTTCTCTAACAAAATTATTACCTATCAAGAATTTGCTCAATCTATCATACCATGCCCAGGGTGCTTGTTTCAAACCATATAATACTTTGTTCAATTTAAAAACATGGTTTGGATGTTCATGAATTTTAAAACCGGATGGTTGTTCAACATACACCTCTTCAGTAATATAACCATTCAAAAATGCACTCTTAACATCCATTTGAACTAATTTAAAGTTCATGAAGTACACAAAGGCAAGTAATAATCTAATGGCTTCTAATCTTACAATTGGAGCAAAGGTTTCATCAAAATCAATGCCTTCTTCTTGATTATAACCTTTAGCTACCAATCTTGCCTTATTTCTAATGATGTTTTCATGTTCATCTAATTTATTTCTGAAAACTCATTTAGTGCCAATTATGGGATAATCTATTGGTTTACTAACTAAAGTCCAAACATTGCTTCTTTCAAATTGATTTAATTCTTCATGCATAGCATTTATCCAATCAGGATCATCTTTAGCATCATCAAAACATTTAGGTTCAATTTATGAAACAAATGCTAAATGATTCATGCATCTCTATAAGAAGATCTAGTTCTTACCCCTTGAGATGGACTACTAATGATTAGTTCTTTGGGGTGATTGTGAACATACCTCCACTCCTTTTCTAATTCTTGAGTACCTTGTGTTTTAGCTTGTTGAAGTGGTTCAATGGTGTCTTCTTGACTGATTTGATCATCTGAATTTTCTTTTTCCTTTAGTGTGAGTTCTTGCACTCCCTCCTCAAGTAAACTTGCATCATCAATAACTTCTTTCTTCCTTGATGGAAGGTTATTAGTTTCATCAAATACTATATGAATGGATTCTTCTACCACTAAGGTTTTCTTATTAAAAACTCTATATGCATTACTGTTAGTGGAGTAGCCAAGAAAAATTCCTTCATCAGATTTAACATCAAATTTATCAAGATTAGATTTGCTATTGTTTAGAATAAAACATCGACACCCAAAAACATGAAAACACTCAATATTTAGTTTTCTTCCTTTCCAAAGCTCATATGGGGTCTTTTTCAAAATGGATCTTATCAAGGCTCTGTTTAAAACATAACATGCTGTGTTAATTGCTTCAGCCCAAAAATATTTTGGGAGATTACTTTTACACAACATGGTTCTTGCCATTTCTTTAAGAGTCATGTTCTTTCTCTCAACTACTCCATTTTGTTGAAGGGTTCTTGGTACAGAAAAATTATGGTTGATTCCTTTTTCATTGCAAAAACTTTTAAAATTTTGATTTTTAAATTCTTTTTCATGATCACTACGAATAGATAAAATTTGAAGACCTTTTTTATTTGTGGTTTTTCTGAAAAACTTTAAAAATGCTGAAAAGGCTTCATCTTTGCTTGTTAAAAACAAAATCCATGTAAAACACGAAAAATCATCTATAATTATAAAACTATAGCATTTTCCACCTAGACTTGTGGTTCTAGTAGGTCCAAACAAGTCCATGTGCAAAAGCTCCAAAGGCCTGAAGTTGAAACCATATTTTTGGATTTAAATGAAACTCTAGTTTGTTTTTCAAATTGGCAAGCATCACAAATTTTATCCTTTTCAAAATTTAATTTTGGCAAACCATTTACTAAATCTCTTTTGATTAGTTTGGAAAGCAAGTCCATGCTAACATGAGCAAGTCTATGATGCTATAACCAGCTAAATTCATTAAACTTAGAATTTATGGCAACTAGACATTCCATATTTTGGTCATTTAGCTCATTTAGATCTACAATATAAACATTTCCATGACTATGACCAACAAATTTCATGCTATCATCAGCACGATTTGTAACCATGCAAATAGATGATTCAAAAATGACTTTAAAACCTTTATCACATAATTGACTAATGCTTAACAAATTATGTTTCAAACCATCAACAAGAAGAACATTATTTATGAAGGTATGGGAAGTGATACCAATTTTACCAATGCCAATGATCCTTCCTTGAGCATTGTCTCCAAAAGTAACCACTCCTCCATCCTTAGCTTCTAAAGTGATGAATTGAGATTCATCACCCGTCATGTGTCTTAAGCACCCGCTATCCAAGTACCATTTTCTTTTTGTATTTCGAGTCACAAGACACACCTGCACCCATAAATTTAAGTCATGTTTTTAGGTAGCCAAGCTTTCTTGGGTCCTTTGGGGTTAGCATGAATGGTTCCTTTAGAAACCCAAATCTTCTTAATGTTCTTGTTGATGTGAGAGTTACATGCATAGGCCTTATGTCCTGGTTTACCACATTTGAAACAAGTAATTTTAGGAAGATCATTTGGGGGAACAAAAATATTTTTCAAAAACTTCTGTTTCTTTAAGGGATTATAGCCTAATCCAGCTTTATTGAAAATAGCCCTTTGGTTTTCAAGAATTATTTATAGTTTTGTAGAGCTTAAAGTAAATTTATCAACAATGGGCTTAAGTTTGTTCACCTCATTTTTCAAATTCAGATTTTCCTGGGTTAAAGCAGAATTTTCATTTGAAAGCTTTTCTTTTTCAAAAACTAAACTTTGGACTTATTTTTTAAATCTTTGTTTTTGGTGCCCAACCTTTTGAATTCAATAAGTAAATCATAAAATGCATATTGCAATTCATCAAATATAAATTCAGTTTGAGAGTTAGAAATTACCTCTTCTTCACAGGCCATGAGACACAAGTTTGTTGTTTCTTGTTTCTTATCATCTGAACTTGTATCATCACTGTCACTCCAAGTTGCCATCACAGCCTTCTTTTTAACCTTCTTGGGACCTTTCTTAAGTTGTGGACAGTGAGCCTTAAAGTGTCCCAGTTTCTTACATTCATAACAAATAGGAAGCTGCTCTTTTTCCTTCTCTTTACTGAAATCTTCTTTTAGCGATGGCCTTCTCTTCACTCCTTGTTTCTTCTTCCTCATAAATCTTTTGAATTTTCTTGTAATGAGAGCAAGCTCATCATCTCCATCACTTTCTTCAGAAGATTCATCACATTCTTTCTTTTGGTCTGAACATTTTAGAGCCATGATCCTCCTCTTTTTGGTCTCCTCCTCTTCTTGATGTTGTTTAACTTGAATTTCATGGGTCATCAGCGATCCCATGAGCTCTTCTAGAGGATGTTGAGGTCTTTTGCCTTTTGAATTGCAATCATCTTGGCTTCCCATGACCTAAGCAAAGATCTCAGAATTTTTCTCACTAAATCATTGTTAGTATAAGATTTTCTAAGGCTTTTAAGACCATTCACAATATCAGTAAATCTAGTAAACATATCAGTAATGGATTCATTTGATTCCATTTTAAACAGCTCATACTTATGTACAAGCATATTGATTTTAGATTCCTTCACTTGATTAGTGCCTTCATGGGTGACTTCAAGTCTATCCCAAATCTCTTTAGTAGAAATACAAGTAGATATTCTATTAAACTGATTTGCATCAAGAGAACAATATAAAACATTCATGGCTTTAGCATTCAACTGTGCCATTTTCTTATCATGCTCATCCCAATCCGCTTTCGGTTTGCAAATTTCAAGACCATTTGTTATAAGAATTGGTGTGTGAGGGCCATTAACTATGATACTCCAAAGATCATAGTCAAGTGCTTGAATAAAAATTTTCATCCTAGCCTTCCAGTATGTGTAATTTGTACCATTGAATAAAGGGGGTCTATTAGTGGACTGACCTTCAGTCAACATAGAACCAACTTGGGCTACCATGGATCTTTAGCTCTTTGTCGGGTAAGACAAATAGAAATAAGAGCACTAGCTCTGATACCACTTGTTGCCCAGTTAAGCAACCCAAGAGGGGGGTGAATTGGGTTTTTTGAAAATTTTTAACAAGTATGTCCAATTTTGCAAAACAGTAAATTGTATGTGAATGTGAAGTGTTGATGGCAAGAACAATTATAGCAACAATAGAGACAAACACACAAACACAGCAATTTATAGTAGTTCGGTGCTACTCCTTGCACCTACGTCCACTCCTCAAGAATCCCTTGAAAATTTTCTCCACTAATCATTCTTCAAACGATTACAAACCTAGCTAACCCAGCTAGCTTCTTGTTTTACAGGCACAAAGGAGCCTTTTCTTAGCTTTCTCAGCTAACTTCTTATTTCCGGGCACAATGGAGCCTTATAATTCATCAATTAAGGGTTTGGCACACCCTACATAAGTTTCAACCAAGTTGAAACTCAAACAAACTTACAATGAAAAGAGTTTCAGAAATTTTCAGCTCCTTAATGAGCAAATGTAACAATAAAAGCATTTTATACTTTTTGAAGACCTCCCCCTTTAAATGAGCTTCTCCTCTTTAAATGTTGGAGTTATGAGCATTTGAAGGAACCTCTTGGGTAGTTGGAAGGAGCCTTGAATGAGCCTTGAATGAGCCTTGGAGGAGTTTTGAACTCAGCAGCAAACTTTCATTTCAAAAACTGAAAGGCTGAAATCTTTCTTGATTTTTCCTTTGTTTTCCTCTTTATTTCTCACTTATAATCCCTCAAAAATGCTCCCAATCACTTGCTAATCAATCTCATTTACGAATATTTATAGTTTACTGTGAGATTGGAATGCTAAACTAGTCGTTTGTGACTGTTGGAGATGCAGAATTAGCCGTTACAATAATTCTGGGCAAGTTAGTCGACTCTAGAGTCGACTACTTTTGTTAAGCCTTTTGTTCTGACCATAGTAGTTGACTCCAGAGTCGGCTAACTTCAGGAAGCTTGCTGTCTTGGACACAGTAGCCGACTCCAGAGTCGGCTAACTTCTGGATGTTTACTGTTTTGCCACAGTAGCCGGCTGGTTAGTCGGCTAACTTAATTTTTCTCACTGTTTTGCCACAGCAGCTGACTAGTTAGTCGGCTAACTTGGTAAAACTTGCTGTTAACTCTCTTATGGCACAATTTTAACTTGATAGTTTCCAAAATAGTTGGTCAAATGCTTCAATCTTCCATTCTAAGTGCTGGTAGCTGCTGTAGGAGTTGACTAATTCCTCCAAAACTTGAAAACTCATTCCATAAATAATAGAACTCAATGAAATGAAGAAGATAATTGATCTAACTCTCATAATTTTGAACTTTCTTCATTTAAAAACCTCCCAAACATCTAAATTTCACTTGATTAAGGCTTGAATCATTTTAGCTCTCATATTTTTGAACTTTCTCCATTTGACAAACTCCCAACCATCTGAATTTCACTGAATTGATGCTTGAATCATTCTTAGTTGATCTTAGTCTTCTTCAAAAATTCTTCTTTTGAATCATAAACCCATTTAGGTGCTTGAAATCATTTTTAATCATCTTGATGATTCATGTATGCCTGCATTTCAACATGATTCTCCACAAAACTCATTAGTAACTTACTTAATTGTTTTGTGATCATCAAAATTAATGTGAGGTCAATAGAAGGCTTAAGTTTAAGTTCTATTGAATAAGAAAAACGTATTGTTCTTCCAATAACCCATTTTGATGAAATAAAAAATAATGAATTAGACAACATTTTGAAAGTTTTTGAATGTGATATTTAATTTGAATTAAAGTTAAATCTGCCATATTGATGAAAAATCTTGGTTAATAATGCTTTTTGGCATTTATTAATTGCCATAATCTTATTATTATAGGAACTTTGTGGAACATCATAACAACCCTTATACCTGAACTTCCTCTGCTTTATCCATGGATAGAACCGATCATTAACAATTGAGTCAAAATGTGGATCAGTAATCCCCGGTCCAACCATTTGTTTCCTACTCTTAGTGAAATAAACATAGGATAGAGGTTTCACCCATGGACAAAAAGCTGTGATTTTGGCACAGCGTAAACATGGGATGGGAATGGTAAAATTTAACGAAAGACTAAATATTCCTAGTGGGGAGGTAATAACTGAGAATTGACCATCATGTTTCAAGGCCAAAATATCATTCAGCCTTTCTATTAAAGGATTAAGCTTTCTTAAGAGTGAAAGAGGACCAGTTAATATTTGCTTAGATCTATCTTTTATATCTAAATTTATCTAGATATAAATACAAATCGGGGCATCCAAGTAGTAACAATTCTCATATCTATATCCGTCAAACGAAAACATATCTGAATATTGATATACAACTATTCAATTCATATTGTAGTCCTATTTAATCTTATATAACACACAATTTTTTTTAGAAAAAAAGTGATCATATTAATAAGGTATTGAATTAATTTATCATTCAATTAGTCATATTTTTAATTTAATGGTCATGAAGTTGAACTATCTAACTTATATCTAGATTTACATATAAAATTTTAATATTTGATTTGTATTCATAACTGTCAAACAAAAATTGATATGGATATAAATATGATATCCTATCAATATTTAATTTATTTTTAATCCTAAGCATTATGTGACCTATATTTTCTAATTAGTTAGTTTATAATGTTATTTTCTTATATTTAATAGCTTCTTTTGTGTTATATAATATTCAATAGCTTGAAACCTATCATTTTTGTTATGCTAAAATAAATGTTGGGGTCATTCGTTAAGTAAAACGTGTCTATCTTTGTAAGTAATGTGTGAGCATTTTATTTTGTTATTAAGAAATTAAACTTTAGGACTTTTGTATAATGTCCTAGGTCTTTTTTTATGATCTATTCACTATATTTATTTTCTTATATTGATAACTTCATTTATGGTGACTTTGTATGAGCAATTTCTATGCTTACATGGGTTAATGCCTAAATTGGAAAGATTTTACAAGATTCTATGTAATAATAAATTCAAAAACTTCTTAAAGCTAATAAGAAGAATAAAATAAATTTAAGAGGTCCCTTTGATCAGGGACAAAGATAGGGGAGGGGAGACAAAAGGTGAAGAAGAGTCATAAAATTCTTTATTTTAGAGGGAGGTAAAATAAAGAAGAGGAGAAAAAGTGGGGTTACTCATTTTTCTTCATTTCCTTTCTAAAGCTTAATTTTTTTACTCCCAAATTAAGAGGTTAAAAAGAAAAAGAAATATTTCATAAATTTTATCCTTCATTTACCTTTCTTTCTTTTCAAATGAGGAGAAGGTTAGAACTCTTTCTTCACCTCCATATCCCTTCCTTTCCTTTCTCTCTTTTCCCTCTCCTCCAAAGATTTAAATAGATCCTAAAATATGTACACAGAGCCTTCCAAAATGGTTGCATAAGTTTATAAAATTGAAGGAAAGAATATAAAGGTGGAAAAAGCCATCATAATGATCTTATATCTGAGCTAACATATTCTAAGAAATAATTAGTAGGTAGAGATGCTTCATTTAAGAATAATATTATGTATAAAGAAAAAGTATAATGCTAGATTATTTTATTTTTTTATATCTATAAAATATTTTTTTATTAGATCGCATGAAAGGAGAGTAAAACAACACAAAATTTGAGATGGTACATAAAAAATTTGAGTAAATCAAATCTATAACAATAGAATATAAATCAAATCAATCAATGAATACTTTATCTTCTATCATTATTTATGAATGGTAGGCTTTCTTAAACTATTTCTATTTTATTGTTGAGTTTTCAACCATTTAAAAACTATAGCAGAGATGTGGTGCTTATTGATTAATTTGGTCTGTGTCCTCTATTGTTGACTAGACCTAATCAAAATTTTCTTATGGTGGTCAAGTGGGGCATGGAAACTTTTCAATGCATTTTTCCATCATTTAATGGTGCCTACGACTCTGGCAATATTCATTCCATGTGCAAGATTTGGGCCAACTCCAAGCCCATTTTTGTCTCAAGGCATCCTCGGCCAGATGTTGGCTCTGTGAAACGGATTACAGCCAGAGCGATCCAGGTATGCTGGTAACATAAGAGGAAAATATATGAATAAAAAATATATTTTCTAATTTGTAGAAAAATAAAGGATGAAATTTGTAGCCATATAGAATCTAATAATATTTTCCCTAAACCTTCTAGAACAGCTTTTGGTATTGTCTTTTTTTTCCATTTTTCTTAAAATGAACAGAAAAAAACATTAATTTAAGAATACAAATATTTGACACTATTTTTTCTTTTTCCTCATTTATTTAATAGGTTTTCTTTTCAATAGCAAACGTTAAAAGAAGTGAGGTGCTCTTAGTAGGAGGTTGCAAAGATTTCATAGCATTATCTTTTTAAAAGGCTACCTATGGACTTCAGATAAATAGCTTAAGATAATACATTGAAATCAATTTTTTCATAGCATTACCTTCACTTCAATTCCACTTTGGGTCCAAGGAAAGGCTGCTCTTTATCTACCCATCTTTTTATCGTGTTTGTGGATACACTCTCTTGAGCTCTAAGCTCTGAAGTGGCAATGTGAAATCTATATAATTATAGATTAAGGCATGATTCTGCAACAATTCCTCATCTTATGTTTGCTAAAGGTTGTTTAGTTTTCGCCAAAGCTAAAGCTAAGAATATGCCAAGTATTCTCTTGGTAGTGTCAAGGATGAGGCTGGTAGATTAATTTGCGAGAAAAGTCCTATGTGCTTTTGAATCCTAAAATTGGTTGTTAACTTGCTTGAAATCTCACTGATATTTCAGAAGGCCACAGGGTCAGTGATATTGAGTCATATTGAGAAGTATTTAGGTGTTCCAATTGTACTTGGCTATTTTAAAAAGGATATGATTGAGAAGCGTTCAACAGTTTGGAAATAGAGGTACTTATCCATACTATTTCATCTCCTCTCAAATACATCCTCTTCCTAATAGCTTCTTGATTGGTTAGATGTTATCTTGAAAGCTTTCTTATATCTAGTCATTGAAAATGAAAATAATTTTTTAAAAAATATAACTCTAAAATAGTAAAAAATTGAAAATAATTTATAAATATTTTTATTATTTTCTATCAAAATAAAGAAGAGAAAAAGAAAATAAAGGCTAGAAAACTTAAAACTATACAAGCGAATGATATTTTCTTTATTTTTTTTTTTGCTATCATTTTAAAAGGCATGCTTTATAACAAAAATAATTAAAAAAAAAGAATAATTTTTATTCTCACTGACCAAACATATTTTATAAAGTTTAAAAAATAAAAAAATAAAAATATTTTTAAAAATTAAATGCCGCCTTAGTCACTTAGAAGTATACAAGCAACTTCAAGGACTGTTCTTGATAACTCCAAACACATAAATGAGTCTTAACATGCGAATGCTCGTCCAAGAGCCAATGTGTTTCTGGGATGATGAGCCCAAACTTGTCTTTTGGTAGCTGAATTGTTTCATTGAAGGAATCCCTCTCACCTTAGGTGTAAAAGATGTAAGGGCGATGTCAAATCGTTCCAACATTGCTTCTTCCATTGTTGTAAGGCAGTTGCTAGGTGAAACATTTTAAATTCATGCAATAAACGAACAAGAAGGATTGCTAATTATCAGTTAATGGTGGGGTTCTTTTCTAAGTCCACTTTTACGTCAAATAATCTCTATAGCCTATCCAAACTAGTTTAACTTCCATGGTTGATTTTGAATAATAAGAATGGGGAGATGTTTCAAGCTAAAGTCATTCAACCTAGTGTCATAATAAGCCAACTAGGAACTCTAATCCAAGAATATATTTTCGATATATCATTAGCTTTGGATAAATTCTCTAAAAGTATTAGCAGCTGAATGACATGTCACATTCTAACACTAGTGCCATATGTTGGACTTCTCCACAACTAGGCACATTAAAAGTTAATCTTGATGGAACTCATAAAGGAGCAAGGAAGACTAGCGAGGGTTAAGCAATGTGTAATCAAAATGGTTGATTGCGATGTGATTATAGACCTGGTAATTGTCTATAGACTCAGCTAAGTAATGTGCAATCAAATAGTTGATTGTGATATGATTATAGACTTGGTACTTGTTTTTGAACTAGTACTTGGATGGGAATCAAATCAGCTTTAGACACTAACTGCGCACAGATTATAGATTAAAGGAGATTTATCTACCATTGTGGTTGAACTCAAATAATGGCTATGGTTGCCTTTAAGATATTGATAAAATGTAACCCGGACTGCAAGAAGAAAATTAAGTCAGGGATCATGTTATAGGATTAGCTCATGATTGTGGTCACCCTTGCTTTTGACATATTAATAGAATGCATCCTGGACTGCAAGCTCTCCGTTCTTCCCATGTATCAAGAGAAAGAAATCAAGAAATAAAGCCCATGCTGATGCTATTAATTTTGCTTTCATGACTTCTCAATAGAAAAGGGCATTCAAAAAAGTTAATGCACTAAACAAAAAGCACTTACAAATATAATGTATGCCCTGCTAATATAATCTGCTCATATGAGTCCCAATATAACACAACGATTGTTGGTGAGAAAAGTGGAAGGTTGGTATTGCACTTAAAGGTTCAACGTATCTTCTCTAATGGCTTTATCTGACTAATGTTTACAAGTCCAAACATAACATTGTCATGGGTGGTTCAACCGTCGAGTCCACAAACGATTGTAGAAATATGTCAATAATTTAACAGCTGAACAAAAGCAAAGATGGCGTATATGGTGCTAGGAAAGGACTCACCAGAATCTCAATAGAGATGCGAAACATGGCAAACAACATTAAGAAGATCCTCAACACCAATCGAGAACCGTGAAAGGGGATAGAAATTAAATTATATATATATATATATATATATATATATGTCGGCTAACTGATGAGGAACCCACTTAGCCATCATTTGTATTTTTCTATTTCCTATGTAAAGGATGCCCATAGTACCTATCCCATTCCTTTAGCTAGAAACAAAGTGAATAAATTAGTGAATGAAAAAATTAATCAATTTTTTATATAACTTATCCATCGGAGAATAGAACTTGAATTTTCTCTATTTAAACCTATTCTTCCTATAAATCTCTCTTTTGTAAAGACGTTTTCCTCATTTCTTATTTGCTTCTACAAGTTGTATAATAGCGAGTCATGTATAGAGGTGTCAAATAAGCCAAATGATCTATGGCATGATCCAATCAGGTACGAAGTGGGAAGTGGGTTGCAACAAGCATGGCAAATCATCTCAAACCGTGTCAGAACCCCCTACGACCCACGGGCCATGCCAACACAACATGGTGGGCTAGCTTAACATAGCTTGAACAAGCCAAACAGCATGACCTGGCTCACACGTACCTAGCACGACATAGCCTGTACTGGGCCAAGCTTGTCTCACTATGCCAATTCCCCGAAATGCCCCTCTAACTACCAAAAAAGAGGCTAGTTTGAGAGTATTTTTTGCCCATTATTTAAAAAAGGACTCTTTTGCTCTTTTTAACTACTAACAATAACTAATTTTCAGCAGCATTTTTGTTTATTGCTTAAAAAAGCTTATTTGTCCTTTCTAACAGCAATAAGCAACTAGTTTTCAAAGTTATTTGGGACATTTGAAGGCTCTCCAACTCCTATAAATACCCCCAACCCCTCTTTCTCACCCCACACAAAATCCTAAGCTTTTCTAAACTCTTTTAAACTGTCTTAAACTCTTTTACACTCTCCTAGTCTTCCTATAAGCCATCTCAATCTTTCTAAGCTCTCTTAATATCTCCTCAAGCTGTCCTAATCTCCTCCTTCAAGTTTTTCTAATTTCTTTACTAGCTTTCCTAATCTTCCCGGTCTCTACAATATTTAGTGCTACTAGCTTTTGCCCATCCGATGAGATCTTCGAGCTCAACACCGAAATGAAGGAATTTCCTTGTTATGGGGCCGATCTTGGCACACCGCAGTCATAGACAAGAATCGGTGTCCCCACCTTTAGTACGACCACTGGTGCCACCTCAAGCGTCAAGTCAAAGGCTAGATTCTGGACCTTTGATGTCTGAAAGAACTTCACCATTGAGAAGATTGCTGGCAAAAGGATCTGAGCTATATGTACTATCTATGAGGAAGACTACAATTACAACATTTCAAGGGAAATAAGCCACTTGATCTAACATTGAAAGAAGCAAGAAAATGCTAATGATTCTACCCAAGCCTAACTTAAATTCAGTGGAAAAAGTGAATTATCAAAATTTTCTTATTCTTAGGAGATAAATATAAAAGTTTTGTTAAAATTAATTATAGGTATTGAAATGTCCATTTCTTTTGTTGGAAATACATATTTTGAAAAATATATAAAAATTACATTAAATCCGACATATAAAAAAAAATTCGGATACTACTAAATTCTATTCTTTAAAATAATTTTTGAATATAAATAAAATTTGATTTTTTTTATTTTTTAAATTTTGGTGGTAGAATAATACTTACCTTCAACATTTAGACTAGCAGTTTTGATTTATCTTATATTTGTTTTATTGCTCATTTTATTGATTCCGATTGGATTATGCAAACATGAATTCTTTAAATTATTTGAATTTCCATTGCTACCAAATCTCTAGTTCAATCATGTATACTGTATGCAAATACCATATGCATGATAAAATTTTTTTGATTAATTTAAATAATTTTGCTAATAATAATGTTGCTGTTGATTTATTCAAATAGTACCATCTTAAATGAAAGATTATTTCATGTAAGATGTATATATCACATCTTAAATTTAGTAATGCAAGGTGGTTTAAAAGTTATTAAAGAATATATAAGTAAAATTAAAGATGTTATTAAATATATAATATCTTTAGGAGTTGGAAAACAAAACTTCAAAAATTTATGTATTGCTTATAGTAAAAAATCTAAATAATTTTTGTTAGATGTAAAATATAGATGGAATTTTACATATGTAATATTATAATTATATTTCGAATATAAAGATATTATTACTTATTTTTATAATATTCACTTCTCTAGTGAATCTATATTAGATTTTCACTAAAATACTTGTAATATTATTATGTAATTTTTACAATATGTTTATAATGCTACTTAATTTTATATCATACTTATTATCCCATCTCTCCCCTAATTTTATGATTAATCTATAATATTATCAATTGTTTTTCAACTTATAGGAACGTAGAAGGATTTGAAAATATAACTGAACCAATGAAATTAAAGTATAATATATATTGGTAAGAAATTTTATATTTTTATTGTTTAGCTTTTATTATGGAACTTAGATTTAAATTAGATAATGTATTAAGAATATTAGAAGAAATTTATAATAATACGATGCCTAAGAATGGTAAAATTAAAGATGAAATTACTAATTTATTAAATCAAATGTATATATTATGTGACTAAAAATATAAATAATGTAAAAGGTCTTCTACTTCAAGACCGACCCCAGGTTATAATAGTGGGGCAGTAGTACTCATACAATATGGACTACTTTGATTTAAAAAAATCAAAATATATAGCTTCATCATCTAATGAATTACCTTTCTATTTAAATTATAGTTTTATAAATTTTCTAACTTAAGATAAATTAGTTAATTTTGATATTTTGGCTTAGTAGTGAATAAATGAGAACAATTATTCTCTACTTATTGCTATGGCCTATGATTTACTAATCCCTCTAGTGTCTATAATAGCATCTGAATTTGCTTTCAGTTGAAAACCTTAATGGTTGTGATATTAATTTGGGTCAATGATCAGTATGACGTGAAGGACAGAATGCAAGGCTAGATGACGGATAAAAACTCTTCTTTAAATGAATACAAGAATAAAAAATGATGGAAGATGGCACGATATGTCATAGTTCTAAAGATCAATGAATAGAAGAGTAGAAGACGATAGAAAATAATACGACATGTCATAGTTTTAAAGGACAGACGAGATGAGTGATTGATAGGTTGCAGCAATAGCAAGGTTTCAAAAAAAAAAAATTATACATTTTAATTTATTTTATTTAATTATCTTAAAATTAATTTAAAATTTTAAAAAATAATAAAAATTAAAAAAAAAAATTTATCTTGGGTTTGATAATATAAGGCTTAGGTTGTGCGAGAGGAACGAGGAGTATAACAGTGTATATTAAATTTTGTGTGCCGGTATGATCCACGGGTCAAACCCAGCGCGTCCGCCTGATAGACTTGCGGAGCGTGCCGGCCTCTTTGGTGTGCTGGTTTAGTCCGCAACAAAAATCGTAGCGAGCCCGCAGCTTGATGGGCCATGCGACCGCATCTTGTTACTGGTTTCTATTGGCGTCTATATTCCATTGCGAGGTGAAGTACAACCGGTTGGGATCTTTCCATCCGATTGATGTAACCTGATAACCACAACTACACCAAATGCAAAATAGACGTGGAACCTAGCTATAAAACCTTGATGAATTATGGAGCCGTAAATTCCCTTCTCTTTCTCCAAATAACCACTTTAAGAGGATATTATTACACCGTTCACATAAACGATCGAAAGTGTATCATCATCAATCAATTTTCTTCATGAGTTCACAGCATTTTTGAGAGGAGGAAAACGAAAAAAAAAAAGAAAAAAAAAAGAAAAAATCATTCTCATAACGGCAGACATCAGACATCAAACATCAAACATCAAACATCAAACTGCTCAAGCTGCACATCTTTGGCTTTGAGCGGCACGTACTCCCCGAGATACACCTCCAGATGGTCGGCCAGGCTCGACTTGTCGATGCTCTCGTGATGGTAGGACTTGCACACGAAATACACCACCGTCTGCGCCACCAACGCGAACAGAATCACCGCGCAAAGCAACGACAGCATCCCCATCGCGTACCCGACCCTGGACGCCACCCCGATGTTTAAATAATGCCCCTGGACGACCAGGAGGTTGAAACCCACTTCCACGGCCAGGAAGTGGCCGTTGAGCACGAGGAAGATGGCGACGGCCGTCCAGGTCTTGCCCCTGATGAGGGCCCGGCTCTTGAGCATGGCCTCGATGCCGCAGGCGTCCTCGAGGACGGAGACCACGCTGGCCACGTGCCAGACGACGCTGATCCAGACGAGGCCGACGGCGTAGACGAGGAAGATGAGGCCGACGGCGACGGCACCGGCGGGGCCGGGGCCGAGAAGGAAGACGGCGATGATGATGAGGAAGAAGGCGGCGACGTTGTAGGCGAAGAGGAGGAGGAAGGCCCAGAGGAAGGTGACCATGAGGCGGCGCCAGACCTTGGGGACGACGGAGAGGACCTTGGCGAAGGAGAGATCCTTGGCGGTGTAGATGGAGGCGACGGAGTAGACGACGGCGGAGGTGGAGAGGAGGGAGAGGACGAGGAGGGCGAGGAGGTAGGCGGCCTTGAAGAGGAAGAAGGCGGACCACTCGGAGGAGAGGCGGGAGAGGATGGCCGACTCGGAGGAGGAGCCCGGGGCGGCGCCCTTGAGGGCGTCCTCGTTGCGGTCGATCTTGGAGAAGAGGAGGTTGGAGACGTAGATGTGGACGAGGAAGAGGACGGAGAGGGGGAGGACCAGGGTGAGGACGATCAGGGAGAAGAGGCGCTGCCATGAGAGAACGATCTTGTAGGCCTCGCGGGAGATCCCCACGGGACCCAAGAATTGGAGCTCCTCCGGCTCTCGATCCATGCCTCCGATTCGAACAAGAAGAAGAAAAAGAAGAATTCTTAGAGCGAAGGTTTTTCTTTGGGGGGAAGCCGGAATCGGGGAAGAATTAAAACGGAGAGAATAGAGAATAGCGACGGGGAAGGAGGGATAAAACGGAGAGGAACGAGGAGTATTTTGGGAATATAGCTCAAGAAACAGAAAAGGTGGACTTTAGCGTTGGGGAATTGCCCTTAAGCTTTGAGCAAATTACGGAAACGGGGTGTTGGAAGATTTACCGAGGGCGTCCTGGATTTGAGTGTATCCATCATGCGGGCTTTGGAGGGGGTCCAGGGTCGTGATTGATTTTGGTGGTGTTGTTCTGCGGTGCACGGTGGACATGCGTCATGGTGTACATGTGGGTCACATGATCGCATCCATAGGAAACGGACGCCATCAGTGACGTGTGTTAGGGTTGCAACCATTTTAATAATAATCTTAGTCACGCAAAAAGGTTCATGGATCGAAAAAATAAAAAAAGGAAAATGCACATGAACTGAAAAACAACTAATTTCTATTTTCAAATTTTAATAATTCCTTAAATTTTAAAAATTTTAAAATTTATCTTTATAAAAAAAAAAATATTCTTAATTAGGTTGCTCTTGCATCAATCACCATAAACATTATCATGCCACCATTGACCATTGACCATTGACCATTGATCATTGACGATCACTAGCCATTGACCATTGATTAAGAGATAAATCTAAAACTTTTATTTTATCAAAAGAAATTTATTTTCACACAAATCGAATAATCTTTTCTTATTGGATTATGAACCAGTAGAGCAATCAAAACTAATAAATAAAATTAAGATTTCCATTAATCATATAGTCATCATCATGTGTATCTATGTTTTGAAAAAAAGTTTAATTACTTTTCTATCATGGTTTTGAACATCTTCTTGCGTTATTATTTGATCATTTTTCTTATAAAATGCAGTTTTCATATACCATTAAGATGCATGAATATCGATGTTTCATATCATATAACTGAAAGTATGAAAACCACAACTAAAATGCCATTCTACTTCACAAATAGATTTAATTGCTGCCGGGTTCATTAGAAGTATAATTAGCTCTACTTTGCTAAATTAAAACTCTAAAATTATATTCAAAGCGACTAATATAGATACATCCAGTGTTTTGTTTCTCTAGTAACAAAGTATAACCAGAGTTAATAACAGTACATGTTAATTTATTAGATCAGTAGGCACATGTACATATCAACCATTAGGCAAATTTTTTTTTTTTTTTGCATGAAACTTCTATCGGATCAAATCATCTTGATTTACAGCCATAAAGAAACGCACCAACCACCTCTCAGCCATAAAGGGAGGTAGTGGCGTTTCCGTGGTTTACTTTGAGACTGGGTATATTTCCAAAGGGCTGGCCGCTGCTCAATTCCACGGTCAAACAAAGAAGGTACCGCGTCCGATTTAGCCCGTTCTTTGGAGGAAGTTTCCTCATGGTCGGTCCGGTCAATTCCACAAAGTCTTCGATGGCAAGTCTTTCGTTGCGTCTTAATCTTATCACCCTTCGAGATCAAGAAAAGTCGGAGAAGAGCAGCTCGCCGGCCGGTTTTTTAATCCACGGAATCTCCATCCAAGGGAGGCCTAACGAAGTTTCGGCTCAGGTCAGGTCAAGACAAATCCAGGCTTTATTCTCAACGGCAAACAATCTAGATCAAGGTTTTAGCCACCGTCTGTGGTTTCAAACTTTTTATTATTACAATAATAAAAGCCACCGTCGCTGGTATTATAACTACAGTATAATAAAAAATAATGGACGAGAAAGAAATAGTATGGCATTAGTTTTCAACTCGCTTAGTTCATAAATTCTCTTTACCGATATCTAATAAAATAGCAATTCTTTTTTATATAGATATGGTACAAATGAAAATAACGACCTTCATATGTGTTGTTACTCGTAGTTACAGTACTAAGTAACTTGTTATAATAGCCATCATCTCTGTTCTATTATTATGCATGTAACAAAGGAGGATTGTTAAGGGGTGGGATCATTCTCACCTCTTCTAGATTTAGTTTGGAGGATGTTGGCATTGAGGAAGCTCATTTTTGTAACTCTTATCCATTGATTAAAAAAATATATGATTTTAATTGAATGCATAATAAATCAAGCACATAATTGTGCTTTAAAATTACGTTATTTTTAATTGATGAAGTCCATCGATTAATATATACCATATTGTATCAATATTTAATATTTGTAATTATATTTTCTGATCTAATAGTGAATTGTTATGTTATTTATAATTTTTGGATTTTCAAAATGATTCTCTGAAATAACCATAATTTACCAAATGGATCTAGAAACCTTCGGTATTCATAATTTTTTTGATTGTTTGTTGACTATAGAAAAAAGAAACATTAATCGTGTATCAATGATTCATAGAACACTTAAGTTTCTAAAGGGAACTTTCTTTGAATGGCATCCATCATATCTACTAATTATGCATATCTTTTAATCACAATAATTCTTTTTTTTGATAGAAATCAAAGTAACTTTAATAATTAATGTTTATTATTCTAATTTTAATACTATATAAAAAGGAGTCCAGTCCTTTAACTAAAGTAGAAAACACATCCTTTACTTTTAATCGATTATTGACAGCTTAGCAAATTTTATATCCAACGACATGTATTGTTAGTTCGTTTAAACTAAATTAGTTGTCATTTTTTTAAATAAAATGATGTAAAAATGAATACTTTTGGATATAAAAATCGTTGAATTGTTAGTTTTTATGAAAAGTAAAGAATGCACAAGGACTGAAGCCAAAATTAATAAGAAATTCAAGACATAATAACAATAAAACTATACAAAAGAAGAAATCTCAAATGGATAAGAAATTCAAGATAAATCCCAAAAAACTCTATAAAAGAAGAAAATCTAGTCTTATAAAGAATTTAAGATAAATATCAACAAAAGAAACTTTCTTCTCAATTACATCCAAATTTTCATCTTTTATCTTTTGTTCCTCTACAAACTCTATCATACATCTTATCATGCAGTTCAACTTTAACAACATTCTCCATCAACATATATAAGTTTTGAGAAATTTTCTTATCTTTAATTGCCATCAAAGCACCACTAAAGACACTTCTTCATAATTTCCTTTCTTACATAGTTACTCGAACATAAAGTGTCAAAGTTGGTTTATATAAATTATATCCCTTCCAAGTTTTGACATGTGCTTCACGTTGCTAATAGCTTTTACATTACCATCATACATCTTAACTTTATATTACTAACTCCAATAACCTCTCATGCTATATCATTAATTAAAATAATAGATTTTTCATTACATATCATATAATATTAAACCAATCTTTATTCAAAAAAATATAGAAAGAGTGGGCAGAATCTAAAATATATTAATCTTTCAATGAATTCTTACTTTTTTTGAATCATAAGAATATCACCATATGCGTACACATTATCTTCAATAATAGCTATAATATCTACATATTTCTCTTGACTCTTTTCAAACTCTTTTATATTAGCCCTTATTTTCCTACATTTGAATTGCATGTGCCCTATTTTATAGTAGGAGTAGCGCTTCCTATTTTTATAATCTAGCTTTGTGAAAATAAAAGCAAAAAGGTGAGGTGATGACTTAGAAAGCAATTAAAACTAGTTAAGAGTGGATCAAGCAAGTTGACTATAAACACTTCTACTAATACAATGCATAAGCATAAATGATTTTTTAATTCATGAGTAATTAGTCAAAATACACATTTTTCACAAAGAACTTAATAGATACAAGGTTTCCATATAAATCATAATTGCCAAAGTCTATATAGTGAATAGAAAGTTAACAGAACACCTATGCAAGATCAATTTCTAAGCCATGTTTCATAAATATTATTGAAAATTAATTTTAAACTATTTTCAAAACTATAATTCATTAGTTTATAAGACCACTGCCACATAGTTCCTATGATAGGATCCTGAAAATAGAGTACTACATTACTCCTGATGAGTAGGTTCAGAGTACCGCACTCTATAAAAAGATTCAAAGTACATAGGATTCTTGAACCTACTCATGCCAAAGTTTAACCCTATAAACAAGGTCTACATAAACATAGCTTAATTAAGAGTTCATAATACATATATTTCAAATAAAATTACAAAACATTCATTTATGCATAATATCAATATTTCATATGTTTAACAAATTCATATGATTTTTAAATTAAATAATTCAAACACTATATTTGATATACTTAACAAATACAAATGATCTTTAAATAAAATATTTGAAGCACTGTATTCCATATACTTAACCAATACATATGATTTTTAAATCAAGCAATTCAAATACTTTCAAAATGTAAACTTGATTTCATACCATTTTTATAGTTATGACAAAATCTCATCAATATATATGTGCACACAAATATCCAATTTTAGAAATATAGAATTTCTTATTGATCCAAATTTGCATATAAATGGAGCATATAGAATACAAATATTTAAAACATTTGGCAACGTATATGTATATATGCATAATTTTGAAATAGTTTTAACTAGAACAAGGTTACCTACATGCAATGAGTACGACCATAAATTCAATCACTTGAGCAATCTCCTACACCTAATATTCCAATATATAAACACATCAATTACAAAATTAGTTCTTAAAATTATTAAAAGTCTTCAGTTAAATTATTTACTTATTTTTCTATTTTCTCATTCCAAAATCTTGATTAATTTTCCTAATCTTCATGCTAAGTTCTTGTTAGTCCAGCTATACTTAGTGCTACTATTGAATTAAAAGTAAAGATTGGGGCCTTGCCTTATGTCGATGATAATAGAAATTTGGCTTCAAACTAGCCTTCTTCATGTCTAAATTGTTGACCACCTACCTAGGTCAAATTGATCCTAAATAAGAAAGTAATAAGGCTAGGGTCAAAGCTCTAAGGAAGACAAAATGAAGAGAGGAGAGAGAATATAATAGAGAGTTTGGTTGGGACTTCATAGAGAATTTGATCTAAACTTTTGTTTATTGGAATGGTTGTTGCATGAGGTGGTCCAATTACAATCAAAATTTTCACTCATAACACTCAACCTTTACATTTTTTGCTAATCTCATTAAATTTCTTATTCTTCAAAAGAACTATGGTCACTTCCTCTACTTTTAGCATTTTCTTTCTAATTAATAATGTAGCCATCAAATCATAATGCAAGACCAGAAGGGATGTCAATAATAATGAGATTTTATCTTTATATTCAATTTTAACATTCATTAAAATATTCTTGAATGTCCATACCCTCCTCCATCCTCAATCGGTATAATTCTCTTTAATTTTACTAAGTTTGTAACTTCGATATATCTATATATATAAGGTAAACTTGGCTATAATTAAATATAGTTAAGTTCAAGATTTGATCATCTTTTTCAACCTTGGATCAACATGGATCCTAAAGCGACCCCACCTTTTCATCTTTAGAATTCATAAACTATGTGGATCTAAGGATGGGGAAGGAACCGAATGTAGCCAAGTCTATATATATATATCTTCTTCAACCTTTTTCTACAACTCTTAAGGAGAACACTTATTTAATAACTTCACCCCAAGTAGTGTGTAAAATAGGTTGTGCTACCCATGGACCAGCATGACTCGACACGACATGGGTTGTGCTTAACACAGCTTGCAATGAATAGTATTTGACCATGCTAAGCACAACCTGCACCCTTGGGGCATTCTAGGCTAGGTGTTTGAGGCCTATGGGCCGCGCTGATCCTTGGCCACAACAGGCCGGCATAGCATAGTAATAGTTGAGGGTTTTTACCAAAATACCCCCCTTTAAAAACCATAAATAGTTATATTCCAGGTGTATTTGGGTCTTTTAGCATACAAAAAATTGAAAAATCAAAGAAAGGACCTGACTAGGAAATAAAAAAAGACTTGACTCGTTGGCTGATATGGCTTGGCATGGACCCATGAGCCATGGGCCTCACGCTGTGCCAGCATGGTCAGTGAAATCCTAGGCCAAGCAAGCCATAAGCCATTCCAACCCTTGCATGGCCTGTTTTACATCACTAACCTCAAGTGCTAGAGTCAATTCTATTTTGCTAATCATTTTCGTCTCAAGTTCTTAATATTCATCATTCATGATGGTTGGCTTCTTTGCCTTCTTATACAATGCTTTGATTAACCCTTACTATGGTAAAATATCTTTTAAAATGCTTGGCCATAGACTAAAATTATTTTTCTCATTAAAGAGCTCAATCTTAAACTTGTATTGAACCTTAGAGTTCAATAATCTATGTTTTGATGATAACAAGACATTGATTAAATTACTAATAATATTCTTGAGTTGTGATGACTTAGATAGGTGTGCATTCATTTGAAACACACTTGACCCTATAAGAGCTTAAGCCTCACCCTAGCACATGTATCGAAAAATGTACAACAAATTTTGAAAATTCATCCGACATGTCAAGGTTCAAAGGAATGAAGGTTAATTATAAATTTTATTTTTCATAAAAATCATATGTAAAACTAAGTAAGACATTAAGCACACAAAGCTCAATAATCATAAAAAATAGTTTAGATTCAGTTTTGAATCATAATTAATGTAAAATTAACTTAAAAATCCAAAATTGGGCTTGTGCAATCGACCGGATCCTGAAACAATGATCGGGATTGGAAAAACCAATTGAACCCTAAAACAGTCGATCGGGGTTGGAAAAAACTTAAACAGGCCAAAATACCCCCTCTCTGCCTTGGCCTAATGGTTGACTAGCATAGGCTAGAGCGGTCGATCGGCACTAGCCTAGGTGATCGACTGGTCAACCTCTGACAGTCCAACAGTCATATTTTCATATAACCATTGAAGGTGCCTAAGAGCCCCAATGGTCATATTTTCTTTTACCATAAGAAAGGAGGTTAGTTACTGGTTTAAACACATATTTTTGGTTTTAAAATTATTAACAAATGATTGAAAAAGCATTCTTTGAGCCTTTTTAGAGCCTCATTGAAAAATCCACATCCTTGGATGTTTGTTTTTTATTGTTCTTTTCAAGAGAAGAGTATCAAAAATTCAAGTTCATTTGTGAGGGATACTTCTTACCTCGAAGAAAAGAAGAAAGTGTAAGAAGGGTTTGATTTTTATTCGGAAAGAAGATTGAATAGTGGAATACACAAGTAGAAGACTTGGAGAATAAATATAGGCAATGAGTACTGAATCACTATAAAATCTCTTGCCTCATTTATTTTTCTTACTTTTTACATTCTTGCATTTATCTTTAATCCTGCATTTATCTTTCTTTAAATTGTGCTTAGTATTAAATTTTTATTACCCAATTCACCCCCCTTCCTTCTTGGGTTGCCCCTTGGGCCTTCACTTTGTACTTTCAACATCACAAATCATGACTTTGATATCAATTATTTTGAATATTATATAAAAAAGAAAGTAAGAAAATGTTTGATTTTAATACGGTCCAACGAAAGGCTACTCCATGATAATCAACTCTCAATAGAGATTAGTATGGTATTCAAATTTTCAACTCTCAAACTCATGAACCTTAATCCAAATATGTATATAAAATCAACTCATACATAATCACACTTTTGTATTTTAAACCCTAATCTACCACTCTCTTTCTACTAGCATGTACAAAAAATCTTAGCAAACCTCATTTTATAGAATAACAAATCTTATTCTTTAAACCAATCCTAATAAGGAAACTTTATAAAAGAAATGAATTTCAATTTAATAAAGAATTCAAGATGACTCTCAATAAGGATAGTCCGCACAATAAAGAAATTTCAATCAAATTTATGATAGATCCTAATAAAAATCTCTAAGAAAAGAAAAATTTTAATCTAATAAGAAATTCAAGAAAAATCTTAGTAGTTGTAGTTTTCGAAAAGAGCCATAGTGACTAGCCTCGAGACTCATTCAAAATAAGAAACAAGACCAAAGGAACAAACAGAAGATTTTCTTTGGTAATCGTAATCCATCTTTTACAAACAAATTATGGTATTTAAAATGTCAAGTAGGATTTGATTGACTCAAAAATTTGTCAATCCAAACCTAATCCATTTATTAAATAAGTCAAAAATCTATATTCAAATTTAACTTTTTAATTAAATAAGTAATATAAACTGATCCACATATCTCATTTATTAAACATATAAAATCATGTTAAATAGACTAAGTGAAGTTTTAATTGATCAAGCCAATTAGGTTAAACAAATTTAAAATGGGTAAAGTAGGCTTTAAATAGGTGTAACATGTCTTGAATTAATTAAATAGGTCAGAACATAATACAATTATTGAATAGTTCAAAGAGAGTTAATTGAATTAGAAGTCTAAATCTAAAACCATTGACCCATCTATGATACAAATACATATATACCCAAGCTTGAACTTTCTTAAAGCAAGTCAATTATGAATTAGATTGATAGAATGGACCCTGAATTGCCACCTCAAATTCAAGATGCTAAAATTGTCCTCGCTCTTATGTTATGGCAGGTGAAATAACCCCTACTAACTATACTAGAGTAATTTATCTTAATATTTTAACTTACTCTCCATGAAATAACAAATATTTCATCAACTTTTAAGTGCCATGTTCGTTCTAAACACATACACGGGCACACAAAAAAAAGGGCCCGTTGTTACAAAATACTGTCTCAATTCATCCTATTTCATCAGATCCGACATGTGATATGGTTTCGAAGGATGAACCGGATATGGACAGTTCCAATAAGATTTTATTCTTAAAAAAAAATTATTTTTTGATTTATTTCATCTATTCTATGATCGGAACAAAGAGGATACACGTTACACCACGATTTTGAATCAGAAAAGAGATTTCAAGAAATGACAAATCTATTCACTCTATCAATAACCCTGAATCTTATGTTCCAAAGACCAATCACACCGTCCAAACTATTTGACCACATTCGTCCTAATTTCCTTCTAAAACAAAAGTAAATAATCCGAACAGGTCATCTACATTAATTAGCAGAGTACATAGTATGCGAAACTTTGTGATGCGAATGCACCCGCCGAATAAGACGGATCGCGCATTCCCCGCCTCAGATCCTGTGGACTTCTTCGTCACACTCCTAATTTATTTACGGTCTAATTTGAGAAGGAAACGATTCCAACAAAGAACTCATATCGGAATCGTCGACGACACCCAACGTAACGAGCGGACGGCCTTCTCATGGGACATGGAGGCCCCGGAGAGACCATGGCTTCCTAAGAAGCCATGGCTCGCCGTCGCGAGGCCATCATGGGCTATCATACTCATAGCCATCATCCTTCTGGGCGTGTCGTGGCTCCAGATGAGTCCGACGGGGCCGATAGGGGTCGCGTCCCCTTCGGCCTCCGCAGACGCCGGCGCCGGCCCGGTGGAGCCGGGCAGCTGCTCTGGCTTCTACCGGCCCGGCGGGCCGAGGAGGATGATTTCCTCGATAGAGCGGTTCGGCGGGGTGGGGGACGGGACGACGTCGAACACCGACGCGTTCCGCAGGGCGGTGGAGCACCTCAAGGCCTTCGGCGATGAAGGCGGGTCGCAGCTGACCGTGCCCCGGGGGAGGTGGCTCACCGGCAGCTTCAACCTGACGAGCAACTTTACCCTCTACTTGGAGGAGGGTGCAATTATTTTGGGATCGCAGGTATCCATCGAATCTTGATTCGATAACTTCGTTCTAGATTTCTTGTCTTCTTTACGTTTGGATCGCCGCTTGGTAATCAGAGGATATGAGACGTTGAATTTTTCTAGTATCGATGGAAGAGCTTTATTTAATTCTTAAATATGAAAAAAAAAAATGAAGTTTATTTCTTTGATGGGAGAAATTGACGGACTTTGTGGACGCAAATAGGTATTTAGGGATAAATAATTGCTTGTATAAAAATATTAATACAATTAAAACTAGTAGCTTAATAATAGTCAGTGACAACTTAACTGCTGTTTTAATTTGACCCCCCCGTGAGCGATTGCCCCGCTTAGCCGGTCCGTTTCTTGCTGTCTCTCGCTTTCTTTCCAGGAGCTTCCCTGCGGTTGGAAACCAACTACTGCCATTTAATTTGCTCAATGAAATGGTCGTGACTTGACCATCTGTTTTCCACAAGAAAAAAAAAAAAAAAAAAAAAAAAGGTCGATGTGGTGCCAAATCCCAATCGTACAAAAACGTTCTTAATATTATAAAAATATTAGAAAAGGAATACTAAGGAGAGGGAGGAGTAGATAATTGTGCGACCGAAGCAAGATATGAATGAAAGCTAGCATCTTTGAAAAACTTAGTGTAAGACATGATGGGAGTTCAGATTTCTAGAATATTGGTAATTTTAAAACTCAATCATTTAAGTCGACCATATCATTCATCAATTAATATATCAAGTGGAACTTGAATAATTATATTGCAGTCAGCTAAATAACTTGAATTTTTTACTAAATGGGTTGGATTGGGTGTGTAGGATCCAAAAGAGTGGCCTCTAATAGAACCATTGGCATCCTATGGGCGTGGAAGAGAGAGGTTAGGAGCGCGCCACATCAGCCTTATTCATGGAGATGGCCTCAGCGATGTTGTTATCACGGGTATGTCTACTTCCACCATAATTGCAGTTATTTATCAGTTGGCCTACCCTCATTTATCCTCTTAAGTCTCTCTGATATCTACACCTCAAAAAATATAAATATTTGTATAAGATTAGTCTAAAGTAGCAAATAGAACTTGTCTTTTATTTAGTGGCAAGTGTTATTTTTTATTGATAAGCTTTTAATTAATTCGTTATATTCTTATCCTTACACATTAAAATACACCTTTCCCGGTAGAAGAAGTGTTCGAATAGGCTTTTCAATAGCGTTCAAGTGAAGCTTATTTTAAATTTTTATTTTAATAAAATTAAAAAAATACTTATAAAAATATGATGATTGATTGAAAATAAAAATATTTTTTTTTTAAAAGCATAACTCAAAGATGGTAGAAAATTGTAAATAAATGTTTTTATTTTCATTATTTTTCTTCAAAACAAAAAAGAAAATAGAAAGAAGATTACAAAACTTGAAAATATGGAAGTAAATAGTATTTTGTTTAGTTTTTATCTTTTTTTTTCAAAAGGCATCATTTGTGATGAAAATAAAAACTAGAAAATAATTTTTGTTTTCACTTATCAAATATATTTTTTTAAAAATCAAAAATATATATTTTTAAAAATAAAAATAAAAAATATTCTTGAAGGTGGCCTTAAATTCTCTAAAGATCTTACTTCTTATAAATTATTTTTTTCTCTTCAGTGGCACAAATTTTATAACTTAGGCTCCCTTTTTTTTTTTTTTTTCTTTTTGCACATGGTCAAACTTTGGCACTATTTTTCTTAATTTCCAAGAGCTTTTATACTTCTAGAACTATTTTTTTGGTATGCAAACTTATCATTCTCGGGGTCGATTAGCCTATGGCCTTTTTGTTCCGGCTATCTGGACGACCCAACTTGCAGACCTTCCCGTAAGCAGTACGTGCCTCAGGGTCTCCTTTTCTTTGTCCATCCAAAAGCATATTTGGACACATTTTTGTCATCCTTTGTCAAAATGGCCAAAAATTTTATCTACTCTTAACAGCTTTTCTCATTGCCCAACCATTCTTTTTCTTCTATTATCTCCATTAATTGACTAATAGAAAGTTTTTCATTCTTTTTTTTTTCTTTCATTGAGAAAAAGATTGGGACTGGTTTCATCTGATGAGAATATGAAAAAATACAACCAAGAACAACCAAAAAGTTTTTCCAGTTTTATTTGCTAAAAGAAGTTTTCTACATTTAAATGGATCGCAAGCCAAATTCTAGTGCACTAAATTTTTCCATCACAAGCACATTTGATTCCAAAATCAATAGCATTGGGACAGGGTGGCCTCTTGGGAAGCTTTGGAATATGATGCCCACTTTTCTTGTGGTCTCAAGTTTGTAACTAGGATAATATAATCAGTTTAAAGGGTTAGAAAACCCATTTTGAGATTTGAGTGGGGATGGAAAATTATTGATACACCGCTTTCTTAAACTAAAAAAAAAAAAAAATTATTGATGCATTTAATTATCTGTGTATCCATGAACAGGATGCAAAGGAGAAGCAACAATGACAATGTTGATTAATATAAAAATACTGATCAAAATACTTTAATGGTTAGTTTACAAATGTTCCTTAGTTTTGGAATTAATTGTTTTGGGATAATAAGATGTTTCAAAAAGATCAAGAATCATTCAGCCACTAAAAATTTGAGTTTGCTAACTTTCATCACTGGACAATTTCCACAAGAACAAAATTCATGGTCTTGAAGTTTTAAAAATAGCTGCTCATGAACAACTGCAAATATAAAAGAATAAACAGAGAAAAGGGAAGAGCAAATTTTTTCTTTTACTTTTTCTTTTTTTTTTTTTAAAGAACTCCCTAAAGAAGAGTTTTGGTGCATAGACTTTGGTTTGCAAATAGATTCCCCCAAAGCACTGTTGGATTAAGGATTTTCAGCTAGAGCAGAACTAATTGGCTCAGACAAAATAGGCACCATGTTTTGTGGCATCAGTTACACCCAGTACTACCACCTTTTGCTCATAAAGAGCAAAAAAGGGAGGAGAATACCAGCTATGCTGAAGGCTGCAAATTGATTGCAGGACAAAATGGGAGCATTGATGGACAGGGGAGGATGTGGTGGGAGCTGTGGTGGAATAGAACTCTGAAACACACAAGGGGTCACCTTCTTGAGCTTGTGAATTCGCACAACATCCTCATATCCAACCTCACCTTCATCAACTCTCCATTTTGGACAATCCATCCAGTGTACTGCAGGTAAGTCTTCCTGTAACTGCTGCTCGCTTGCTTAATTTCTTTTATTATCCTTGTGAAACTAATAGTAAGATCCTCTGTTCTACAGCAACTTGGTGGTAAAAAATCTAACCATACTGGCACCTCTTAATGCTCCAAACACTGATGGAATTGATCCTGGTTTGTACCCATTGAATTCTAACTTTCTTTTTCAATCAGTTCATTTAAATCATATTTTTCATATAATGAATGTCTTCAACATTCTAATGTCAAGAAAAAAAAGTTGTTCAACATTCTTGCTTATTCATCTCTCCCCCTATTTTCTGGATATTAAAGTCATGTTTTTCCATGAAGGACAACCGTTTGGGTTTGATTTAAAAATTTATATGGTTCTTAAATCATTGCATGATTTCTCTCTCTCCCTTTCTCCGCAACTTTCCTATCTAGCAACCTTTTTTAGCAACAGAAAATTTCTTAAGCAATCCAATTTTTTAATTATCTGAAATCTTATAAACATTCTTGAAGACTATAACATCATGTGCAGTGGTCTCTAATATGCAGTAAAATTCTGTAGGCCGTGGCAACAAGGATTTCTGGTGTTTCAGTAATCATTGTGTGAGACTGCAACTGCTTTTGGTCATCTTCTTTTAAATTTTTGTTGCCAAAATATAGAATTAAAGTGGGGATGGTATTTGCTGATCCTATAATGAATTGATACCTTGCAAACTTTCTTCTGACATGCCATACTAATTTTAAACAAATCCACAGACTCAAGCTCAAAGGTGTGCATTGAAGACTGTTACATTGAGAGCGGGGATGACCTGGTTGCCATAAAGAGTGGATGGGATCAGTATGGGATCGCCATGGCCCGGCCTAGCTCTAACATTGTTGTTCGAAGGGTCTCTGGCACAACTCCCACTTGCTCAGGTGTTGGATTTGGAAGTGAAATGTCTGGAGGCATATCCAATGTCCTAGTGGAAGACCTGCATGTCTGGAATTCAGCAGCTGCAGTGAGACTGAAGACTGACAGAGGGAGGGGAGGATACATTTCCAACATCACAATTGCTAATGTGACCATGGAAAGGGTCAAGATTCCCATAAGATTTAGCAGAGGCTCTAATGACCATCCCGATGAAGGTTATGACACAAAGGCCCTCCCTAGAATTAATGGTGTTTACATTAAAAATGTCGTTGGTGTGGACATAGGGAAGGCTCCAGTTCTGCAAGGCATGGAGGGAACAATGTATGAAAATATATGCTTCAGAAATGTCAGCTTAGGGGTGACAAACCCTAAGGCCAGATGGCATTGCGAATTCATCGCTGGAGAAGCTTATGATGTGTTCCCAATGCCTTGCCAACAGCTTAAAAACAAAGGTTCTTCAGCTTGGTGCAGAGACTCTTAGGCTATAGACAGGAATCAAACTTTTTATTCCTCAATTCTGCTTCAAAGATAATGAGGTGGAATGATCAACAGCAATTTTAAAGTGGTAGTTCAAATGGTATACATGAGAGTGGTATATAGGTAATGTGAGCTTTGAGATTGATTTGTTGTTTGTTTGTTTACATTATTCTTTTATCTGATAGCTTGGGTCAGATGTAAACTATGAGGTAGCATATAGGATTTTGAAGATGAATGTTCCATTTTATTTGCACTTAACTAAAGAGAGTGATATAAGCCATTGTGATTCTTTTAGCAAGGGAGTTCATTCTACAACTTTGTTGGGAATAATGGAAGAGACTTAAATTTTTTTTTTTTTAAAGAAAAAAACCTATTTTCAATATCTATGATTGTTTACTTGTGGACAATGTTCTTAGCATCCTTCACTAGGTATATATTTCACTGACAGATTCTCCTGTCTTGTATACTTAATTTGAAGTCGCCATGCATAGCTTCAGTATTTGAAACTAGTAATTTCTAGATTATTCTTTTGGATCAATCATTTCAGTGTTGGAGGATGATGTTTGAAATTGAATGAAGTAGAAGGACATGGGTTTTCCTTTCAAATACTTTGGTTAAAGGAGGCCGAACTTATGATGATGTTCCTAGAGAATTTTTCATGTAAACCGGATTGAATCGGATCCAAGCATGCTAGACTCTAATTTGACTCAATTTTATATTTAAATTCTGATTTTAGACTCAAATTTAACCAATTTGCTAATTAGATTGGATCGAGCCAAATTCATCTATAAAATTTCAGAGCCAACGAGTTATTTGGATCAATTTGAGGTCAAGATTGAATTTACAGCCTAAATGCAACAGAAAATATTTAGGCTAGGTTTAAGATTGGATTGGACTTATTTGCAGTCAAGCATCATCTATTATATTTATCTAAAATCTAATAATTGATAATTAAATATAGTCATTAAAAAATTTACATAAGATTAAAAATAATCAACTTAAACTTTAATTTTTATTTAAAAACTTTACTTTTTGTTCAAAAATTTTTAATTCCATCCAAGTAATCGATCATCCTAAAGTTTATAAAACTTGATTTTTTAAATATATATTGATATGATCAAAAGCATTATCAATAAGAATTCATTAAAATAAAATATAAAATATAAATATTTAGATATGATTAAGTAATAATATATGAATATTTAGATTTAATTATTAAGATGAAAAGAAAAATTAATTTAATAAAAGTTTATTTAATAAATTAATAAAAAAATATTTAAAGTGAAAAAAAAAATAAAAATTATATAATTAAAATTTGTGAGCTGAGTTAGATCGTGTTTGAGCTAAGTTGGGCTAGGTTCATTTACTTTTGATGCCTGGGCCTATGGCCGAACTTTTCTTTCGGCCATCGTATGAAATGGTGACTATTTTCAAAACAGGGTGCCGCTTTAAACACAGTGCAGCCCCTGGTTTCTACCAGATAAGTCCAATGGAAAATTCTCCCCGATCCCATGCTCTCTCATCCTCTGTCTCTCTCTCTCTCTCTCTCTCTCTCTCTCTCTTTCGGTCTCTCTCGTTCCTCCCACTCCTTTGGCTTCTTCTCATTGTTCACCCTCTCTCTCTCTCTCCCTCTCCTTTGGCTTCTTCTCATTCACTCCTTTGGCTTCTTCTCATTGTTCACCCCTCTCTCTCTCTCTCTCGCTCTCCTTTGGCTTCTTCTCATTGTTCACACCCCCCCCCCCCTCTCTCTCTCTCTCTCTCTCTCTCTCTCTCTCTCTCTTAGCTGGTTAGCCTCCAGTACTGCACCACTTGCATGACAGCATCCTTATTTTGATAGAAAAAGAAATCATGTCAGTGGATTGACCCTTAGAGTGGTAATTTTAACATTAAATAATTGCTATTAAGAAATTTTAAAAAATTATTTAAATATATCGGCATGGCATTGACACGATGTATGCATGATTTTTGCATTATTAGATTGTGAAAGGTTCAATTGAAGTAAATTGGTTAACTTATCCTAAGCATATGTAAAGTAAATATCATTATTAACTTTCTAAATATTTTAAAAAAATTAATAAATGATATACATAATTATTACTCTTATAAATAAAATAATATAAAATAAAAATTTTCTTTTAATATTTATGCCAAAATTGTTGTTCTTAATTGAGATGAATTTTTAATTTAAATTTGATATTTTCATTGGCTTGATTATATGAATGCTGGCTGGCTTCATTATGCTAAATTGATGATAATATGTGCATATCTATTAATAATTAGCTTCGTTAAATGCTTCGTCATGAGTGGTAAAATGTGATAAAAGATATTACTCGATCATGGATTAAAATGTGTTATGAGAGTTTTGCTTTATTATGAGCCGCAACATGATAATCTAGTCACAAGACAGGTATGACTAGGGCCAAGTTATCAATTAAATTATGAATAGTGAAACGTGAAAATAGTTGAAAATAACATGTTATAGCTTATTGATTAACTTCAGTTGGATTGATAACATGTGTATATGGTTGTATTATCAGAATTTTGAATATTTATAAAATTTTTATATACTTATATGTAATTAGATTTAAATTAATTCATGAGAATATATATTGGTACTTGCTGAGCTCTTGTGCTTATTAAAATATTATTTATATTTTACAAATAAGATGATTTAGAGGTTTATAAGTTATTATATTTGGGTGCATTATTAGATGGAAGGTTGTTGGTATGGTAATATAAAAATAGAATACAACTTTTGCATAAAGAAGTCTTTATAAATTAAAGTGGTTATAAATTAGAATGGTTCACCCATAGTAATGGACACTTTAATTAAGAATAGTAGTTTATGGTTATCTAATGTTATATTGATACTTACGTACGTATGACTTTTATTTATAAAAGGGTTAAAACCTTGTTTTTGATGAAACCCAACTTAAATGGTAGTTTTGATGAAATTTATGATTTGAAAATTTTAAGATGAATGTATATAGTATCATGAAATGCATCTATATAAATTGATCGTAGGAATTTTAAAGGCTGAGCATATTTTAAGAGAGAAACTTTCAAAAAATATACGGTCATGTCGCATGCTCAATTTTATGAGTTGGATTGGGGTATGACATTATAATTGATCTAAATTAAACTGAATGATATACGGATTGAATCAAGTGACAAATCGGGTTGAAAATGCAAAACTCAAACCCAATTAAAAATTTAAATCAGATTCAATTTTTATACTTGATCCCATCCATGGGCCCTTAAACATGGATTGATCCAGGATTAGGTTGGATCACAGGTCAACATAATCTTTTTGCAGCCCTCCAAGCACACATTTGAAAATTTCCATTCAGAAGATGGCACCTTCAATCTGTCTCCCAAGGCCATTAAGGCAAATAAGCAGCGTCCGCCGCTGGCTGGCGGTGGGTAAAAAGCCCAGAGAAGCTAATATTGGGCGGACGCCATGGCCCTCTGTAGATAATACATGTATGGAAGGATGCTGTTCTTAAGAAGCATCAACGGCGGTAGGTAAGAGCAAACGCCTGAAAAGATCTGTGTGGTTATCCTGAAATAATATATGTCCAGGCTTTCATGAGTGGTTTCTTCTACGCCCTAGATCTAGATGATGATGTTGGAATTGATCATTGAAACTTCTGGTAGCGTCTCGCTGTCAATGTTGCCAAACCGTGATAACTAATCCCTTGTTATTGACTTTGTCCAAGTTGATGGACAAGTTTTTCTTTACTACGTCAACCATTGCAGCTTCTAAGCTATACACAAACCAGGATATCTAGCACCATCTATGAGGTCATCCTGGGCCCTTCCTTGGAGTACAAGTACCACAAACCTTATCGGCAAATCCTCTTAAAATTTATGGCCACAATTAATTAATTTATCCAACATATGTGATTATCTTTTTTCTAAAAAAAAAACCTCTTAGATGATCCGGTGTATGTCCAAAATTCAAAGTTCAATATTGATCAATATGAAAACTAGAATCATATCAGGTTGCATTCAAAGATAGAAATGAATAAAAGGAATCAGCCATATATACCTGTAACTTACGTACGGCCTAAAATGCGAGAAGAATTTAGAATACTCAGGCTTCTGTTGCCTATGTGGTGATATTGATTCCATTAACATGCATTGAAAAATATAGATTTTTATTGAGGATTTTATTTTTGTTTGATAAAAATTGTTAATCTTTGTTCTGATATGAAGCAAAATGAAATTAGGCAGCTTGCTCCAGCCACAAATTTGCTTGAGTAAGAGACCATGATCAATATTGAATTTTCTTTAATTCAATAGTGAAACGAATATTGTGCACCATGTTAAGGGAGATGCTATTCTTTATATGAGCTTTTCTGTGATAGTTTAATGACCAGTTCTATAGTCAAAACCGTAGCAGTCCACAACCCTACTGTTTGGGTTTGGTGACATGATAGAGAAAAATTGCCTTCCACTGGGAAAATCTCCCCTTACCAGTACTTAACTACGACATGTCCAATCAATTGGACTGACAAGGCTGGCTTAATGAGAAATTTGTTAACATCCCTATTGATTGCTGGAAGAATTCACACAAGGAGCATGCAAGTTCTAACAATAGAACCAACTAAAATATGATTAATTAAAACTATCATGAACGACAGTCTAACCCATCGTGATTTACTTCAAGAGATTCTCACTTACAAGAAGTTGGGCCCCTCAAACATCAAGCTTGATAGGAATGCAGCTGAAAGCTGAAGCACCATTCCTATGGAGCCCTCCATCATTTGGTAGTAGCCTTGCTTTTGCCCCCTGCCCAAGGGACTCGGCAGGTTACATGGTCTCATATTCAGCATCGTCCTTTCAGCCGTTCAAAGATTTCAAATTAACAAGCACATAGTTATCAGATTGCCTTCGTTTATATGACATTCATTCATTCACAATGAAATGAGATAAGAAATATAAAAGAAGGAAAAAAAGAATCAAATCAAACAATGTCTTGAACAATAATAATAATAACAAAGCCTTATTTTCAATTTAGCTGGGCCCAACTCTCAACTTATAGCCATGTGTTTTTGAGGTACCAGCATAAAATTGAAGTATGGCTTCTTCACAATAAATAACTAGCATTAGTTACACTAATTCAACTAAGACACGATGGGATGAGCATATGCAATCACTCCATCATTGCCAACCAAGACAACTACCATCTTGGTTGTTCCTCTCAAATACACAAGAATTTTTGGAATTCATGGGGCAATACCGACTCCCAAGAAGTCTATGAATGGGACATCCTTGTGTCTAAGTGATTCCTCTTCCGGTTCCTGCTCATCATTAGCACTAATGTTCACTAACTGAATGACATCATCCCTGACTCTAATTATTTCAGACCCGTATGATCCCTTGCTAGCACAACCACCACCGTTCGCAGAGGTGAATCCAACGGGGTAATAAACAAATGGCTTGTTGTTAGCCTGAACTAGCGCACCGAAATTCTGATTGGTGCCATGCATGGAAGTGCAGTTGTTAGAGAAGAGACACTGGTTGGTGGAGTGAAAGCTCTCAAGTACGTTGAAGCCACGTTTATGATCATAGCAATCCATTCTCTTTGCAACATAAATATCAGGTGGTAATGATTTGGTTGATCCAGAGAAAGCCCACGAAGGTGATGAGATCGAAGGTGATGACCCGAGGACCCCATCCTTCGTCCGGTTTTGAAACTCAAATAGCTTACTTTTGTCCAACTGGAAGTGCCTCGAGTTACTCTCTCCTTGATGTCCAGTGCTGACGTTGGAGCTAGCATCAACAAGGGGATTCTGACAATATCTCTTGGCAATGATTCTGGAACGCTCTCTTTGTCTTCGAGCCATGACCACATGCCAATGATTCTTCACGGCATTGTCAGTCCTACCAGGGAAGAACCGCGCTATGAGCGCCCACTTGTTGCCATGAGCCCTGTGGGTCGCGAGGAGCCTCTCTTCCTCTTCTTCTGTGAACGGTCTCTTGTTGATCTTAGGGTCAAGTTGGTTAAACCACCTCAATCTACAGCTCTTTCCTACAAATAATTTTGGACAAACATAAGAAGACTTTCTTAAGAGCCAAGATAGGACAAAAACTATGCTAAGTTTCATCCTTGGAGTCTAATGGTAGACCTTTCACATGCCCTATCTTGGACTCCACGTAAGATTACTTGGCTTTACAGAACTTTTCCGATATTCATTGGCGATGATGGAACTAAGAATCAAAAGAAAACTTCGAATCAAATAGAGGGAAATATTGGAAGGTTTTGCATCTCTAGATCTCATCGGATTACCTGATCTTCCTTGAAGCTGCTCGGCGATCGAGTTCCAGTTCTGAGGTCCATACTTCTCTACAAGCTGTCGTAGCTTCTCATCTTCATCGGGCCTCCAATGGCCTCGTGGGCACCCCTTGGTGTCATCGGCTCCTCTGGTATCCGCTGATGTCTCCATGATAAGAAAAGCTCCTCTTTCGTTTAAACTTCCTTGCATGAAGGTATCATGAGTGGAACACCATGATATCGATGTAAGAGTTGGAAGAAAGAGGGGGTGAGAAGAAGAGGAGAGGGAGGGATAAGTAGAGAAGAAGGGGTGATGGATTGGTCCGGGCTTTTGATGGCAAGTCACTTTAGTTGGCTTTGCACGATAAGAGAAGTGCTATTCTATGTGGATTTCTGTTCGTGTGTAGCACCTCAGGTACAGCTTGCGTGTTTGGATATCGGCTCATCTCTTTCACTCTCAAATCCCACCTATCCTTATAATTTTCTTAACGATATTTAACTCAACTTCCTCCACGACTCTTAGATTTCACCAATCCTTGTGACTTTCTTAATAATATTTTTCTTCTCTCTCTTTGTACACACACCATGTTCACACGTGTGCAATCATAAGCATTACATCTTCCGTGGTGATATTAAAGACTTCCCTAAAGTTATTTTTGATAATATTAGACCAGTCTAATGCCATTAAAAAGCAGAATTCCAATCTCTATAACTTTATCAATTGCACCAGTGGGCACCCTCCAATAATTTATTACTATTTAATTATTTATGTATGATCATAAATAAATAAATTAATAATCTATTATGGATTAGTTTTTAATAAAAAATTTTTAGTTTTCACTTATTTTTGCTTCTCTTTGTTTCTCATCTTTAGTTTGCAGGAAACATTTTTGCGTGTAAGCAAACATATGTCTTTTTTAAAAAATTCTAATTTATTATGGTTTATTCCTTCTAGAACTCAATGATTGTATTGAATAAATAGATGTTTATTTTCTTTTCTTTTTTTTTATCAGGCACTGGTCTTATTCAAACAAGTTAGTGCTACAAAACAAAGTGGATGAAAGATTCATCAAAGGAATTCTAATTTTTGTTTGGATCTAATTCCATTGACATCTTATTTCTCAAAAATAAAAAATAAAAATAAAAATAGTAAGTATCTTACATGTGTATTTTAAATTTACTTATGCTTTAGTTTTGTCCAATTTGATTTGTGTGCCGCTGGTTTCATTTATTTTCTTTTTTTTGCATTAGGGAGAGCAAGGGCAAGTTTGGTTAGGCATTAAAGGGAAAAATGAAGAAAGTATCCATTCAATGGGTTGTAAACGAATTGTACCAACTTAAAAGTATGATAACAAATGTGCCAATCAAATATAACTTATTTATTAATCATGTCGAAAATCTAGATATGAGTACGATCTATGTATTATATAGGTTATACGACACGACATATGTATCTCATTTAATAAATAAATTATATTTGAATTGATATGAATATATGACTTATTTTCAATCTGTGTAATTTACAATTAGATTTTACTCTATCTAACTCGTATAACCCATCTAATTCTAATTCAATCACAAAACAAATATGCATCCACAATCATCACTAAAGTGGAAATAAGAATCCTTCCATTCAGGAAAAAAAAAGAGAAATAAATATAAAATCCTTACATAAACATCCTCCACTTATTTTTTTAGGTTTTCTCAAATGAAGTGCCGAAATACACAAATATCCTTCATTTTGACCCATTTAATAATCATGTTAATTATGGATTAATTTCAGGTTAGTGGGTCAACCTGAAATACGACTATTTTATTAATCATGTTTAATAGGTCAACTTGATTTTGATCCAAATCCATTTATATTCAATCCAAACCCGCTAACTCCGTATTGAGTTCGAATCATATTCATCAGTCATGTCCAAAATTACCACCCATAATTTATTTTTATAAATTTATTTTTTCACTTATGAACAAAAAATATAATTTCACATTCTCAAGTTATTTGGAAAAGATTATTAGTTTAGCAACTACACTGTGATCAACAAATGTAGTCACTAGCCAAAGCATTTACCCAAATATATAATTTATTGTTACATATGAAATTTAAAATGAGCTAGCATTATTTAGGATCTTATGAGGGAGAAATTTTAGATTTGTGATATATATATATATATATGACAATTCAAAGTAGATTTGTTAACCGAACTAGCCTTTTCCTTGCAACTTCTTCTAACCATTCGCTGTAAAGTTAGAAAAGTTAATGCCGTTCGTAAATGAATCAAGAAAATTTGGGTGGACCGTCTGTGTTTCTCTCCCTATAGATAGCCAGTCTGATTTTAAATGATGAAGATATGTTTCTGACGACTATATACCTTACCGATGGAGATGTTACATCCCACGTAATCATAGAATATACTGTGCACATTTCTTTCACTTCTATGTGCAGGTAAACCATAGCACATGGACTAGTCATATCCAAACCTTTTTTTATTTATTTATTTTCCCTCATCAAATAACTTTTGGCGACAGCGATGGGGTCCATTGGTCTGAAAAATCAGCAAACAATCATATCAACTTTGATCTTCAAAGCTCCAAGGTGTTGTCATTATCCAGTTAAGGACCCATATATGTAGTTTGAAAACTAATGCCACAGCGTGTAACAAGTTGGCATTCGGTAGCAGACTTCTGCATACAGTGGTAGAAACTTCAGAAGTAAAGGAAGGGCCAAGGCACGTGTGCATGATGGTGGAAATTGGGGACCCATTATCTGATTTGCACAAAAGAAATCAAGGATCGTCTGTTCAGGAACCATCAGCCATTGGTTAAAAGAGAGAGGAACAACAAGAAACAAGAATGGCCATCTAACGTACATCGTGCCCCCTTCAAAGTTCTTACCTTATTCAAAAATGGCATGCAACGATGTGAGATGATCAATATCCAGCAACTCAAGTTACATCGACCGCAGTTGTTTTCTGAACTAGCTATCATGTGCATATATGTTCTCACAAAAGGAAAGAAAAAAGAAAAAGCTACACTAGGTATGTGCCTGTTCAATGAACCATTTTGCCCAATTAAAACTAGAGTAGTACAAAACATAATGGTTCTTGTGGGAGTGATGAAAGGAATTCTGAAAACTGGAAGGCATGCCATCTTGATGGCTCTAGTGAAATCTTTAATCGGAAAACATGAAGTTAATTTAATCTTTGATTGCCCAAACATTACAACATTCATACTTGGGCTCATTCATTTTATGTGGTTTTCTCCCACTACAACAACCACATATTTGGTGCACTTGCCTATAGAACATAAGACTGTATGCGATGTATTATGTATCTTAGCATGTAGATGCATTATATATGCACTGTTAATATGTATTATATTAATTGCTTTTGTTGTTATGGTTGCACTTATCTGATGGATGTAAAGATAATCTTGATGAAATTAAAATGGAGATGTAAAGATAATCTTGTTGTGATGCATGGAGGCTAGACTAGTTTGCAGACTAGTTTTAGTCGTACGAAAGTTTTACTCTCTCTCTATATCCCTACTGTTGGCAAACAAGCTGAATTTGTGCTCATTTGTGGGGGGCTCTGCCACAATAGGACAAACTTGATTTGCAGAAGGTTTGGCATTTTAAGTACCTTCTTATTATAGTGTCTCAAGGATCCAGTCAAATAAAGATTTACGCATGGATTCGCTCTGCATGCATTCCCAGAGGAAAATAAAAGATGCCGGCAACCTTCTCCTTGTTTTTATTCCTACTTTACATAAATTCATTCACATACGAAACATACCTTTCTCATTAGACAGCTCTCTCCTCGCAACCTCCTCCTTGTTTTTATTCCTACTTTTCATAGATTCATTCACATACGAAACATACCTTTCACCTCCTTTTCTCTCTCATCATGTCCTCTCTCTCTCTCTGTGTGTGTGTGCGTGTGCGTGTTTGTGTGCGTGGAAGTGCGGTGTGGCCGACAAGCATGCATGTAGGAAAGGTCTGACGTAGTTTTCAGTCAGTAAATGGAGAAACTTGCATGTTACCTACAAATGCCTACATTGCGAAGTATAGCTTACCTATATAAAAGAAAAGGCCTATTTGAAGTCATATACAAATATACACAGCAACCACCCCTCCGGACTGTTTCAGTGAAGGCCAAACCATCTTTTCCCAACCAGGGACCCATTTTGACAGCAACGGACCTTGATAAGTAGCTCAAGAAACGAATGATTTCGCCATCAAACCTCCAGTTTTGTCACAAAGTTCCCAAAGGCCACCTGCCCATAGAATATTTTGGGCAACACGCTATGCTGCCAACCAAGTTTGAAGACACCCACATGTTCCCACTCTTATCTTTTCAATCATAACTTCCCATCTCGTGCTCCTCCATTTAAGCCCTTCGTCACCCTACCAGAACCATTCATTGCACCCTCCTTGCTTTCGTTTGATCGACACCTTAGTGGTGGTGAAAACGCTGGTCCAACCAAAATCTTCATCCACCTTCAAATGAATCGGTCTTTCCACGTGGCGAATTTGGAGTCCAGTCAAGACAGCCTTCCAAACGGCGGCTTTGAACGGCTCGGTGGCTTTGTGAAGACCTATGGAGATGATCCATTCCTTGTCATTCTTTGTGGCCCCATGATCATGACAAAAAGTTAGCCTTAAGATATGCATTCAAATGTTTAATGTAATCGTTCTCAATTTGCAACTGCAACAGAAATCATATATATATATATATATATATGATAAAGATAATTTAGAAGTCACCGCTGAAGTATTGCTTGGAAACATGGCTTGTGATGGTGGGAGAAGGACAATTAAACTACTTTTGTTTTGTGGAGGAAGAGAAATAGTAAAGTTACCGATATCGTTGTAGTGTACGAATTCAGCAATCGCAAGCAGACATTAGATGACGGGTTATTATGAAGTGATATTAGTAATCAAAGATTGGCTGACACCAACGTTGCAACTCTTATGCCCGCACCACTGCATCCAAGACCACCAACATTCTAGAACGCTTGATGTCGTAATGCGTGGTTAGATCAATGAGATGGACATTTCTTTTCGAGATGACCAATGTTTTATTTATAGAAGCAAAGTATACAGACTAGAGGTGATGATACAGTAGAAGGAAAAGGACATAGTCGAAGTAGGAGAGTTGGAAATAAAACAAGGGGATATCTAGATAGATAACAAAGGCTAAAGGTGAAATTGAAGTGAGTTATACAGTTTAAAAAAAAAAAAAAATTAGGATTTCTATCTTCACCGGTTCAAGGCTCTTTTGAATGCAACAACGCACCATTCTTATTCAAGAAGTTTCTCAAGTCTCCTTCCAAATAGATGATATCATGCTGGTCTCCATGTCCATGAGTCCAGAGCCATTGGACAGAGGGCACTTGATCTCTATTGTTTAGGGCATTTAGAATACTTAACTAGATATATTTTGTATGTCCACGTGTCATATATTTTTGGAATAAAGTGTGAACATAGTTGCTGAGTGGGTGGCGATTTTTCTGAAGGAGCCCGTTTTCAACATAGTTTTAATTTTTACATTAAATTAATTTGAATTTTAAAAGTCAAAAATAATAATTAAGGGATATGTTTATTTAGAAAGGTATTAGATGGGTTTGTTATGAAAAAATATCGTTTGTGCAGGGCTTTTGTTGTACTCTAAAAGCTTATCATATTTAATTTTTTTATTTACATAATAAAGATTAATTAGTCGAAAGGATAAAACCTTAAGAAAAGTAACATTCCATACATGTTGAAGCCTTTTATTGAGATTTTTAAATATTTTTCTATACATCACTTCAACATTAAAGAGACAACAAATAAGGTATACCTTACTTTAATATTACAAAAATAATAAATAAAAGATGCAATGAAAGTATTTTTTTTTTATCATTTAAAATTTTATTTCTTACTATTTCATTATAATTTATATTTTTATTAAGATTTTAGATTGCAGCTGATTGGAGATTTCTTGATAGTTTATTTAACCTGTAAATTATTTGGCCGGTAAACAAACAACAAATGAATTGTTAAGTTTTTAATTAAATTCCTATCTAATTTTCTTCTCTTCTTCTTCTTCTTTTTTTATTTTTTTATTTTTTCAAGCCGACTTATCATTTATGGGACCACCATAGCTGCACTCTGCGTCCCAACCTCTCTTAAAATCTCTTTGGATCTCTTAAAAATTAAAATTAAATTAAATTTAAAAAAAAAAAAGGATGTTTTTGCTTCCCGAATCGATCCACCTTTTCCCCTGTTTTCTTCTTCGTTATGCTTTTGGGACCAAACCACCGCCTGCGCTTGAACTGGCCGTGCCCCGCCTTTGCATGCCGGCGGCCGTCTGTAGCCGGCCACTCGGGCCCAAGACCGGTGAAAGACGAGCAGTTTCCCCTCGACCAACCCCTTTCGGCATATTTCTCATGCCCTAGGCTGTCGCGTCATCATGGAAGTCCTCTCTCGGAACCCTATTTTTGGCCGAATAGCCCGGCTAACTCTTCTGCCCTCGTCTTCACCACCGGCACGACATCGGCTGCCGTTGAAACCTCTTTTAACCGATTGATTCATGACCGATGGCCACCCCGTGGCCGCCACCGCTTTGTTCATAACCGCCGCCACCGCCATAGCCGTAGAGAAAGAGCAGCAGCAGCCGTGGCTGCCCTAGGTCGGCCCCAACTGAAGGATCGACTACAAGGTGGCGAAGACCCACTGGAGAGACGTCTCCTACGAGCTCACCCAGATCAAATTCTATAACGATGGGTGACACAGCAAGGCATGGGGATTAGATACAAGGCTGGTGAGTCACAAAAGTTAAAAACTTGGTCTTTGTCATTTTGCTACAGAAAAGGAGAAATTTTGTGAAGAAAACTTGCATGGTCAAGAAAGGTTTTTAAAGTGGTGGTTCTGAGAACCAGAATTGCTTGATTGCTAGCTTCCTTCTCTAACGAAGGAAGCATGAGGACGAGAGGGTGGAGCAGACGAGTAGGATTGAAGCGAAAGGAAAGTGGGCAAGGCCACGGACCTGGGGATAGGAGGACAGTTGATGGATGGACTTTGGTGCGAAGGAGGCCTCGGGGGGAGGGATGATAGGTCTCAGGGGAGGATTGTAGAGGAGGGTGGAGGCTGGAGTAAGAGAGTGGGAGGATTCCAAAAGGGCCACTCTTTTGAGTCAGAACAGAGCAATTCATGGGAAGGGTTCTAGACCTATTTCGATGGTGACACTGGGTTCCGAAGGTGAAGCAAGAGTGATCCGGATGTCTATGAGGAAGGATAAGGAAGACTACTCCAACCTCCCAGCACTTCTAATCGAAGTGCTGTCTCTGATGTGGTGAAATTGGTCACTTCAAATGGGAGTATATGTATGGGATGGTGTGTGGAGAATGTTATGGCGTTGCGCATTTGAAGGGGAAGCGTCTTTAGAGACGGAAGAGCTTGCACTCTTCTAAGGTACCGTTCATTAGAGATAGGTCGGAAGCCATCTCGGTGTTTCTGCCTGTTGACGATTGGATTGAGGAAGAAGTACAAAGAGCTTGCTAACGCAGAGACAGTGGAGTTTCATACCACGATGTAGGGGATGCCTTCACTAACCCGCAGGGTGGTGAGAGGCTTTCTTGAAGGCTTTGACCACAGACCCAGATGGGATGTGAAGGAAATGGGTGGAAACTCCTTCCTGATTACTTCTTCCATCCCAAGAGAGCCTCCTCCGTGCATCTTCGAGAGGGGTCTCTATTTTCAGAAACTACGAAGTGATATAGGACTGGCACCGGCCTGTTACCCAGCCATCAAATCTAGAAAGAAGTTTGAATCTCTCTCAAAAGAGAACCAATGGGAAGGCCTTCTTTGGAAGAGCAGTGAAGGATAAAGATGTTACCTTCTTCCAAGGGAGATGCTAGATTTGTGTGGGCCGTGCGTGCTAAAGGAGCGTGCTGGCAGAAGAAGTCCCCCCTGATTGAAGTTGAAATGGGCGTACCTAGCCAATCATGCGGACTAGATGGAAGTCGCGACCGAAAGCCTGGTCTCACCTGGGGATGAGAGGGCTGGGCGAAGTCCATTTGTCCCACTTAGCTTCAACCGCCAGATGGACAACCAGCTGGATTTCTACGGCCATATATATATTACTGTACTTTGACTATGGGTTGAGCATTCAGAACTTAGTATTCTGATGGACGCCTCTGTATGAATCGTACCTTTGATGAATTCATCCTACTAGGTTACGTGAAGTTCCCAGGTACCCTCTCGTATCGGTATATTTTAAATACACATGTATTCCAAGGGTGCCCGTTACTAATTTGATTCCCTACCGTCCACTCCGGTTTCGATTAATTTCAGCACACCACATTTGAGGGATTTAAGATGCAAGCCTTCTTCAATGGCATGAACCTGAATATGTTCCCAATCCATGCAGATAAAAAAGAGGCCGTCTCTCGGACGGAAAAGAAAAGTCAGTCTCCCAGCAATGGGGATGGACTTGTTCAAAAGAATGACGAACATTTCTGCTGCAGACAAGGATGGCAATAGGCAGGTCGGGTACGAAGAAGGTGCCTTTATATCCGTACTAATCAAAAAAAAATTATATTCAAGCCCGTTCTGCATCCATCCGAATATAAAATTTTATGGAGGTTACGTAATACCCATAACTATCCCGTTAATCCATACCCGCATCGATCATCTATTCTTCTTTTTTTTTGAATTAAATAAGTCTAATTAATTCCTAGCTATTAGTTTAATGCTTTATTATTATTTTATATTATTTATTTCAATATATAAATTATAAACAATAATTTATATTATATTATAAAAATATAAAAATAATACTATTATATTATATTATTATAACAATAATATAATATAATTTGAGAAAAATTTGACTACATTCAAATGTATCCAAGACTAAATCTGATCACTTTTCAATCCTTAAATTCACATAATTCACACATTACAAAATAGAAAAAATACAAAATACAAAATAAAAAAAATAAAAAACACGGGATGACTTTGGAATCCGTATGAATCCAAAGATGAAGAAAATAACTGGATCCTGTATAATATAATATAATATAATTTTATCTTTAATATAATATAATATATTATAGTATAATATATATTTAATCATATAATATAATTTTATCTTTATAATTATAATAACATATTATAATATTATACTATAATATAACATCATTATATTTTTATTACATTATATTATAATTATTATTATTATTATTATTATATAGTACATAATGTAGATTTTTTTTATTGGATCTTCTTTTTCTACGGATGAGGAATAAGTTTGCCTCCAAAACTCAACCCAAAATCACTAAGATGGCTATGGATGCTTGTCCTTAAGAGTAGGTTTTAAATTATTGGATTAAATGATGACTCTAAAGATAAGAATGTTTCAAAATTATTGCTGTATAGGATTGTTGGAGTGCATCGAAAATGTAATCCTACCACCTTTAAACAGATTATCAGTGATATCAAATACTTTCATTCCGTATCAAACACTCTCAAAGTATCTTTATACCAAGCGGATGGTCTAATTTTTTAAGGTTAAGCCCTTCAATTGAGGGTACCAGATTGAGTCACCAAGAAACCTGTTAGATTTGTTTTTTCCCCTCTGCAAATGCTGATTTAGGATGTATCGGCTTAAATTTTGTCTCAATCAACGCTAAAGCTGATTATTTCAAATTGTCAGCACAATAGAAAATCAATAGATGCAGTTATTTGAAATAAAACATGTTAGTCTGCCCCCAGCTTTTGGTTGTGGCTTGGCTCGCCTGAGACATGCCAAAGTTTTGGATCGGCAAGTGGTGCGACGACCACTTCCGGCTAGCCGATTCCCCCAGTTGTTCAACATTGCTTTGGCATCTTGGAGGACATGATTAACAAATGAGGGAGATTTATTAGGTGACCATGGACCCTATTGCGGCGGAATGAGAGCGGAGTGGAGCAGGGGTCCTCTGGTATTCTTAAATGGGGGTTCGAGGTCAGGGGCGGGCCAAGTGCCTGTCGAATGGTTCGAGCTTTGTGATCCCAAGTAGGATGGGCCGGCCTAGCCCTTTCGTCTCGGCCTCGGCCTCGGCCTCGGCTTATATCCGTTTTCCCTGTTCCTCCTTCCCCCATCTCCCAATCATTCTACACATCAACGAAATAGTGATGATATCACAGTTTTTCTTAAAAAAATAAAATAAAATCAATGGCGTTGAAGACACCCAGAAAATTAAAAAAAAAAAACAAAAACAAAAACCTTCATTCGAGGTCTAGTGCCAACGTACAATCGTTGACTTGTTACATATACTTGTCATAGGGTTTACATATACTTGTCATAGTGTGTGGTCTCAACTTCCATATCTAGCCTTGTAGTCGCTCCAGAGCTGATCCACCGTCTTGCCGAGAAGCTCTACAAAGAAGTCATCACCATACCCGGTCTTCATCTTGGCATTGAGCTGGGCCACAAAGGAACTCTTGAGGCCATTGCAGTAGTCCAGAAACCGAGCGGTCACGTCGTAGCCCTTGTCCCACCGGTCTCCCTGCCCCGGCTTCACCCAGTGACTTGGAATATACCCGGCCTTCAGCCTCACGAAGTCCGCTATCCCTTCTATCAGCCCTCCCGGGGCTGTTCCATTCCCGTCCCACTGCCAGACGTGGGTCGACTCGTGGTAGAGGACGCCGACGATCTCCGTCTTCACGTCGCCGGAGTAGTTGGCGATGTAGCCCGCACTGACGTAGATCTCGTTGCCTATCGTGTACGCGACCCCGTCCATCGTCTCGATGAACAGAGACACGAGCTGGACGTTCTTCCGGTCCCCTTCGGACTGCTCGAAGGTCGACCAGATAAATGAGGAGGCATTTGAAAGGACCTGCTTGCTGTAGTTGAGCCCAATTTCGTTGTCGAAGCGCATGCCACCAGGGCTTCCGGTGGCGTTGTTGGTGGCCTCGAATTCGACCGCCATGGCAGTATCCAAGGCGGCAGAGGCCAGGAGAGAAGCGATCAACAGCAAAGGCAGCAGCTCCATTTTGCTCTCTTTTCCCCTTGCGACGAAGCAAGCATAGAATCATTCCATCATAAATAAGGGAGCTGAGTGGTTTAGTTAGGCCAAGAAGGCATAATTTAAGATTCTTGACCTCGACCTGGACGAAGTCTTGGAGGGGCCAGGCCTTCTCAGGGGCTACTGGCAATTGGTCCTCGAGCTTTCGTTCAAAAGTCATTTCGGTCCTCAACCTTTCATTTTCTACAGTTTAGCCCCTCATTATGTCTTTAAAATATAATTAAACTTAATGGTTCAGTCAACGATTCAGTGATAACTTAATTATTCTATCAATGGTTATACTTCCCACCTCATCGAAGAGCATAATTGCTCTGATGTATGCTTGACAAAGTGGTCATCTAGTACCATGGAGGGCATTATCATGGTTAAATCCATGAAGCTTGGAAATTTTCACCTTCTCTCTCTCTCTGTGATGCTGAGAGAGATATGTACTATAATTTCTGATATTTTTGAAAATCCAGGACAATTCAAAGGAGTTGACCTTATTTGGTATTTAAATTAGGGGACATGCATCGAGACACTGAACAGTCCAAATTTATACAGATGGCCGAATAGAGCAGGGCCGAATGTTCAAATATTATTCTGACAACACGTTTATTCGATCATTCATCAGTGCCACAAATTTTTGGAATGAAGCCTTTCGCACATCCTGATAGAGTTAAGAAACCTTCGTGGGTTAACCAATGTTCATCAAATATGGGCTGAATCCAAATCTCTTTTCTTTTTCTTTCATTCCCCCCTTTTGTATGCAAAAACAGTGAACATTCTTAGCGAATATCATTTAAATAGGAAAACAAAAATGATAACGAGCAATTGGTAATTTGCATTTAGATCTAATTCCATGGAGTGTTTCAATATTGATTATATACTAAAAAAATCATGGATATTTATATAGGATCAAGAAACTTAAATAATAGGTTCTTGGTTAACAGTTTAAAATTGCACTTGGTTGGAGGATTTAAAGGAATGATTTGAGCTTATTGTAGAATAGTTATAAATTACATAAATGAAGGATAAAATAATAAAGAATCAATGAGATGCTATATAGATTTACTCTACAATAAGCTTAAGTTAAAAAAGACACATTAATATTTATCATAGGAAGAAAAAAAATGATATAAATGCAGATTGTGCATTAATATGAAAAAACTTGAAATTGCATGAAAGTAGTTCTAAAGAATTATGATTGTAATTCCAATTAATATATGTTAGAGGTGATTAAAGAGAACCGTCAAATCTATTGTAAAATAGTTTAACTACTCTACATACATCTGAACAAACTTTAATTATAAAGTACATTACTATTAAGACTTGGTTGTAAAATATAACTTACATAGATTAGGGCTTTCTCCAACAATTCCCATTTCAATGTTTCAAGTACCAAATAAAACTCTCATCGAGTACTCAGCATAGGGGTGCGGTTGTATTGGATACATAAAATAGACAGATTGTTTTTTTTTTTTTTGAGTAATAGTTTGACTTAGTATTCTTCTAGTTTGAGAGGAATTAGGCAACGTTCTAAAGACAAGTTAATATAAGAAACAAGATTTTATCTTGTATAAGTTTTACTTTAATGTAAATTCTTTATTATTTTAAAATATATTTATTATTCTAATTAGAAAAGAAATTTGACCTAAATTGGAGGCATGAATTTATTAATTAAATAATAAAAGAAAAAAGAATTTAATATCCTAATTGTGAAATTTCTTATTTTCTTTTGTTTTAAGAGGTTTGAGGCAAATGGCTTAAACAATTCACTCCCTCCAAATAAATGGCATTCATTTTATATACAAAAAATTCCTCCAAATTTAGGAGCAATAACTAGTAACACTCAAAAGCCACTACCATCTATCATATCTGCTTTATACCCCACATGGATAGATATAACTAATAGTTTTTTTTTCTTTATACTTAAACCCAATTATTATACATTTTATCCCAAACAAATTCTATAATGCTTTTTGCTTTTTTTATGGGTGATGTTGTAAATAATGTAAAGCATCGTAAAAGAGAATAAAGGTGCTGTGTAATAAGGATGAATGGCTGGGATTAGTTATGGTATTAAACCCTTCAGTAAAAATTTCTTTCTCTCGTTTATCACTAGTTACCTAAATATACAATCTTATCTCTTTAAGTAATTAAAAAAAATTCAAAAGTTCAATTAATGGACTTGATAGGACCTTGGTGTTAATTTTCTTTTTTTAATTCTAAAAGTTCAATAAAACCTTCTAGCAAGAGCTCTCTTTCTTCTACCTATAATCTGTTTTCTCAAACTATCAAGATTGTTTTCTTCTTTATCCATTCTTTATTTGTGGTCCTTCAATTTTAGCCACGTGCCTATTTACCTAAACATATGGCCCTACCTTTTTAAGAGATAGATGTTTTAGAAATTTTTGCTAACGTCTCATTGGAGGAATGGAATAATAGCTTTAAATTTCCTTTTAAAAATAAAAAATTTATCGCTTAAAAATAAAAGGTGATATTACTCTAAAAACATTGCGATTGATTCAGATCATAGCCATCAAATTAGCATCCAATGCTAATTAATATTGGCTCATTAAATATAGTAAATTATTAACTTTAGATGATCTAATATATATATGCTAAGTATATAATGCAGAAATTTTAAAAATATAAATTATTTGCCAGAGGAGAATGTAGGAAATTTTAATTAAATGATGTGACTATTTTTCTATCTCCATTTTTCTATCTTATTATAAAATTTAGATTACACCATGCAAGGGCATATACCTCGTTTCTTCTAATTTTTCAACTATAGATTCTCCTTTCTTGCATCAGAATCCAAACTTCAAATATCTAAGCATACTTTGTACCCATATTCATTTTTTTGTCAAGTTTGTAGCTTTAAATTCAGGATTCCTCAAATGTCTCACAAGATATATTCATTTAATTACATCCCAAGTTGCAAATTAATAATTCCCCAAGCCTTTTTTTTTAAAAAAAAAGAGAAATAAAAATTCTATTTTCATTTGTTTTACATTATTGATAATCAAGATATGTTTAACAGTTATTGCTTTTTATTTTCTATAATTCTGCTAATAAAAACATGTTTGGTAACTGCTATTATTTTTTATTTTTTAAGCAAAAAAATACTTTCTAAAAATTATTTTCCCAAAAAATTGTTTAGATTTCTAAAAAATACTTTTAAAATACTGTTAGTGAAAAAAATAAAAAATAATAAATCAAATATATTTTTACATGTTGCATTTTTTGTTTCTGCCTTTAAAAATAAAAATAACAATAACGTGCTTTTTTCTCTCTCTCTCTCTCTCTCTCTCTTTAATGATAATAGATGGGTGATGGTAATCCTCGGAGACACCCGAGACCATAAGACAGCATCCTGCAGCGCTGTATCCTAAGATAAATTGTGTTTTTGATGTAATAAAAAAAGAAATCACGAACATCTTGGTGTTCTCCAAATAATTTATTGATTAATTGCGACCAAATGGACCAGGCAATCTCTAAATACTATAGAACACTGGTTGGCGTAGCGAGCGTAGTTCATTCCAACCTCAAGTTTTTTCAGCATTGGATGCTGGTTAATTTTATGCTTCTTCACTGCTATTCTGCCACAGCCCTTCCCACCAGAATAATTTTAGACGCGACTTCGGCACTCGATAGCTCTCGTTCATCGCCTCGGCATCCTGGTCCTCTGTTTCGTATTTTGAAGGCATTGGAATCAACTTCAGTTAATTATACGGCGAAAAGCTGGTGATCCAACAAATAATGTTCTCAATGGTGGATGCGGTTTAGGCCTCGCATGCAATACTAATTCTCTATGCTTCCAAAGAAAATGCGGTACTCCTCAAATTTATGATCCATCTTTTATATTCGGCGTATGATGCTAGTTAATTTTTTCAACAGTGAATGATGTTGTAGGATACGACACGAGTGTTATATTTCTCCTATGAGAGGGAAAAAGAAAGAGGATTCTTTTTTATCTTTTGAGTGAGAGAGAGAGAGAGAGAGAAACTAATTGATACGATGGCTATTCCTCATACATAGTTCATGCTTATATGGTATTTAATAAATTTTTCATTGCATTCTAAGCATATTACAGCTGTTTTTTTCCTAATATAAAATATATAGCAGCTACCTAAATATGTATGATATTTGGTGGTGGCACAAAACTTTTACCACATAAAATCCGTGCAGCATCCAGCAAACAATATAATTATTCGGTTCACGAACCAACTCGTATTATAATCAATGGAGATATAGCTCATTGTGCCCTCAAATAATTTTAGAAGTTGCATGGTAGAAACAAAAAATATTCTTAAAAATTTCAAGTAGATTTCCTCCTAAAATTGCTAGCTGAAAGGCTCTATATAAACTTTGTTAGTTAGGAAGAATAGCCGTGCACCTAAGTGAGAGATAGAGAGCTTCTATTTGAGCTTAGGAAATGGATCGGACTCCTTTTTCTTCATGCTCTCTGTATCTTCTTTCCTTTAATTTGTTTTACTACAAACTATTGTTATGGTTGACCATCTAGTGCAGGCTCTCCAGTACTTCCATTTCCTCGCTCTCTTCTTTGTAAGCTGCTGCTATTCGTCTAGCCTTCTTCTTTTATCGTCCATCGCTCTCTTCTTTTTTTTTTTTTTTTTTTTCTTTCTTGTGAAATGAAAATAAGAGAGGAGTTAGATGCCAGACGTACCAGGGGAGAAATGGCAACCTTCTCTCCCTGCATGCTAAATGGAGAGGTAATCAAACGACTGGTGAAGGACTAGATATGAAGTTTCTTTCTTTGAATATTTAACTATATTTCTTATGAAGTCAATGGTATTTTCATGTATTTTTCTTTATTTTCCATGGTGGTTGATGTGGTTGCATTCTTTTTTATTTTTATTTTTTTACTACCATATGTATCTATAACCTATCAATAATCATTGTTCAAGGCTTTCAATAATCAATTGTATAGTTATATCAGTTTAATCAAACTAAAAATTGCGGGGATAGCTCAGTTGGGAGAGCGTGAGACTGAAGATATGAAGGCTTCCACGCTCGCAAGAGCAACGAAATAAATATTATTTTTCTATTTTTTGATTTATCATTGCAGTTTTTATATTTATGTAGTTACAACTTTTATGTTTATAAATTGAAAGTAAAGGAAGATGTTTTGTGAAGCAAATGATTGTTAATATTCTTATGTTATAATTTTGGAACAGATATGAAGCATTCAACTGCACATTTTTATTTATTATTTTATTTTTATTTTTCATATTTTTGAGTAATTAAGGTATATCTAGTAGTTGCAATTTTTATGCTCACCATCAAGGCCAAGTTTAGAATCAAGATAGGTAAAATAAGGATAAATCATAGTTATCTTCACAAGATATGACTAATTTTAGAATAAGTGGGACAGGAGCTTTTAGTTCTAATAAATAAGTTTTATTCTCATTTCTTGCTTAGTTTATACAATGGTAACAATGAATTTATTTAGGTGAAAAAAATTCTTTATTTTTATTAATAAAACATTAATAATTCTACAATGATGATGAGACAAATTGTGAAGAAACCCTATTTTGGGACCTAGAAGAACCGCTAATCCTCCTTGTCCTCAATTAATTAAATTGTTAGGTTAAGTTAATTCGAGGACCAAAATATTGTGTTTGTCACTTATATAAGAATAAAGATAAGATAAGAAAGATTGGTGCCCTATAAGAGTGTTATAATTACTTTATTATTATAATTTTATTTTAAAATTTTTGAATCTTATGCATCTACTAGTTATAGATTTTTAGTTTATAAATAGAATGCAATTCAGGATGTTTTATGTTGATGCTAATGATTATTCCAACGATGATAGCATGTAGTATTTTAAAAGCAAAGGGCGCATTGAAAATCATTAAAGATGTATGCATATATACACACTAGAGCTCTAGCAAGCATTTGAATTAGATGTTGCCGTAGTACAATAAATATCTCTTTGGTCACAAAAAGATTAAACTAAGGAGCAAGTCTAAATTTTTTAAACTAATTATAGATAAACTTTTGACTTATATTTATGAAGATGAGCCCTAGTGTATGCAATTTTTAAATGTCATAATATTAGCTATTGAGAAAAGAAGTGAATTAAATGCTAGATTTAATTTGTGGATGAAAGATTTAAAAAATTAATAGAACAAACACACATAAAAATAAAATTTTAGTGAAAATAGACAAGACAATGAAGTTTCAAGTAACTTGATCGATAATAGTACAATAAAATGATAGGATAGGTTGTTTAAGATAGCTTGCACAAAATAGTAAAAAGATAGATGAAATATATATAATAAGATTGGAACTAATTAGATGAAATAATCCAGTGCCTTTGAAATACTATATGACTTATAATGAAAAGAAATTTTATTGAGAAACAATAAAGGTTTGTAATTTTATAGAGCAATAAAGTAGATTCAGAAAAATAAGTATAGTAAAAACAAGAATACATATCTAAATGTGTAGTAAAACTAGAATGGATGGATAATTGAGATATGGTAACATTAGAATAATTGTTAAATTACTCAAATGAAGGGTAAAATGATAGGGAATCAATTAAGATGCTATAACTATGTACAACGTATAAGGCTCTAGTTAAAGAGACACATCAATTTTTATTGAAAGATGGAGTGGCAGGAGAAACCTAAGATGATATAAATAGAGATTGGGCAAAAGATATGAAAAAACTTGACATGAAAAGTGGTTCTAAATAGAAAACAAGGATATATGAAGCTAACCTCAATGGTTATGATTCTAGTTAATAAATGACAGAGGGAAGTCCAAGAGGACCGTTAGATCTATTATAGATCAGTTCGTCCACTTTGCATAAGTCTGGACAAAATTTAACTTTAGGGTGCATTGTATCCAAGAGTTGACCATAAAGCATAGCTTCCAAAGGCTAACTTTCTTAAATATTATCCATTTTCAATCTTCCAAGCACTAAAATAAAATATATGTTGAATATTTAACATAGGGGTTTGATGAAATCAAATACAAAAAATAGGCAAGTTAAAGTAAACCTTTTCTTTTTAAGTAATATTTTGATCAGATAATCTTCCAATCCAAGAGGAATTAGGCAATACATAAAGACAAATTGGCGTAGGAGTCAAGATTTTATATTGTACAAGTTTTAGCTTGATACAAATTTCTCATTATTTTAAAAAATATTTAATAATCTAACCAAAAGAGAAATTATTGACCTATATTTGAGGTATAAATTTACTGATTAAGTAATAAAAGCAAAAAGGATAGTGATGGCAACAGGTAGGATCTTTGCAACTATCTGAACCAAACCAAAGAAAAAAAAGGTTAGATAATAAAATATTGGATTCAGTTTAATTTTGAATTTAAAATTTTAAAATCTGGTTTAAATTTAGTCGAGTTTGAGCAGGTACCTAAAAACCTCAGTTTCTATTTTTTAAATTTTAATAAGATTTATGTTTAGTGAACTTCTTATATTTTTAATGGTTATAGTTTATGTTATTTCTTATTTAAAAAAAAGTTATAAATGCATCTTATTTAATTTATTTTAATTTTATTTATATCGTTAAATTGATATAGGGATATAATTTATTTTTTATTTTTATCATAAAATTAAATTTATTTTAATTTTGGATCAGGTTCAGATTGAATAACTGATTTGACCCAATCAAATTTTCATAATCAGTTTGAACACAGTTCAATTATGGTTTTAACCAACCGATTCAATTACGAATTCAAGTTTAACCTTTTTTAAAAAAACTAATTTTAAAATCAATTTCAATTTTTGGGTTTTAAAATCATATATGGGTTCAGGTGGTACAAGAAAATGCCATCCTTATAAAAAAAGATGCAATATCCTACTTGTGAAATTTTGTTTCCATTTATTTTGAGAGTTTTGAGATAAGCTGATTAAACAAATTACTTCTTTCTCTCTCCAGTTGGATCAAGGGGCATTCACTTTACATACAAAATATCTTCTATCACATAGTATGAGAGGATGAGTGCAACCCGCAAAATATGAATACATAGGCAGTGGTTGAATGTTGAATTGCCAAGCATTGCATGGGTTTGAGGAACATTTTGTATACATTCGTAGGTGCTCCAAAGCATTTTTCTCCTCCTAATATCCTCTATAGGACCACAAATGGGTCAGGTCAAGTTGGGTTGTGCTTGACCCTAACCTAATTCGGTTTGATATTTAGGTTATGATTTTGGACCTAAACCTAATCCATTTGTTGATTAAGTTAAGTAGGGTCGAGCCTATAAGAAGAATTTTAGACCCAACATATCATCCTGATCGGTTTGAGGTCAAGTATGATCTAAATCCAATATAAAATGTTTAGATTTAGTTAGAGTCAAGTTTGCATTTGAGTCAAGCAGCTAATTATTATTTTATAACTAAAATTTAATCATTAACAATTAGAGTCATTAAAAATTTAAATAAGATAAAAAGAACGAATTTAAAATTTTATTTAAAAACTTTTAATTCTATCAAAATAATTTATTATTTTAAGTTTACTAATTATAATTTGAAATATATATTGATATACTTCAAGGCGTTGTAAATAAGAATTTAATAAAATAAATAATAAAATTTAAATATTTAGAAATAATTAAGTGAAAAGAAATGAGTGGAGATATAATTATTAAAATTTAAAAAATTAGATTAAATGATTGTTTATTCAAAAAATTAATAAAGATGACCTAACAGAAAGAAAATAAAATTTATATAATTCACATTTATAAGCTAGGCTAAATCTAATTTAGATCAAGTCAAGCCTATTTTTTATTGACTCAAATTTGATTTGACTGATATACGGATCGAATTGGGTCATGAATCAAATTCAGAAATATATAACTTAATAAAATTTAAAAATTAGATTAGATCTAATTTTTAAATATGACCTAATTGTAGCCTTAATCCTTTAAAACCTAAATAGCATGGAAACAAGCCTTAGCTTTTACTACCGTTCAAGTCACCATGGATCCGAGGAAAACGTTACACTGTTTTTATCTTTTTATCACTAGGCAAGAAATTCATTCCACACAAAAGTCGCTATTCTCTACCATCACTGCTTCATTCTCCACCAGGGAAGAACGATTTGCAAGAGATATACCAATTGCTGCCTATTAGCAAGATATTAAATTTCATTTCTTCTAATTTACAGCTAGATTCTCGTTTCTTGCATCAGAATCTAAGCGATTCCTAATATTCCACCTTACTGCCAGAGTATAAATATTTAAGCACACTGACACTCATACTCATTTTTTGTCGAGTTTCTAGCTCAATATTCAAGCTTCATCTAAATTTCTTGCAAGATATATTCAGCTATATATATCCCAATTTACGAATTAATAATTCCCGAAGCATTTCATTCTCAACTTGCTAACTGAATCAATTCTATCCAGCATGAGGCCCGTGTCATCCGACCAACTATCATAGTTGGGCGATAGTTTTATTGCAGGTGCGCTTTTTTACCTTTGGAGAATAATGCATGGATGATAATTCACTGCCCCACCCTTATTTTAAGATAACTTGTGTTTTTGATGCAATAAAAAAAAAAAAATCAAAAGTATCTTAGTGTTCTACATGAAACATATTTGTTTTCCGAACAATTCATTGATTAATTTTCACCGGATTGACCAAGTAATCTCTAAATACTATACCGCACTTCGACCCCCAAGTTTTTCAGCATTCGACACTGGTTAATTTTCCGGCTCCACTGTAATCTGCCATTTGTAATTTGCCATCTAACCAAACCATTTTATAATATATGTAGGCTAACTTAAGTATTTCAGCAAAGAAAAATTTGAAACCATCAGGTCCCACAACTCACTTATAATAGCAAATTCACTGCTTAAAGCCCAGCACTGAGATTTTTTTTTTAGTGAAGTGCCTTAGTTCTACAAGACAATAAAACAGTATTCCAAAGAATAAACTTCATAAATTAGAAGCGAATTAGCAGAAGTACAGTACACCAAAGACGCAGTGCAAAGTATGTATGCCAGTGCTCATCAATTTGGCCATCCAAAATTTGAGAGCACCCAAAGGAAGAGCGTCTTTCCACTAAAATGATTTTGGACTTCCTTTGAATGATAATTTCCAGTAAACTAAGGACATCGATCAGATCATCTGTTTCTGAAACCTTGTGTCAGATTGAGAATCACGGTACCTGCCAATATCAGCGCTAAGAAATGATTTTTGATGAATGATCCCTCTCCCTCACGACTGAGATCTCGACCTCATCTTGGCCTCGGCAAAAAATACACCTGCTAACAGACCTGTGGAGTAGAATTTTGTTTGCATGCATATACTGTAAGAAGGTGACTTGGTAAAAAAGAAATTGCACAGATACATTATTAAATGTAAAACACCTACCAAAAAGGATGCTTGAGAAATTCTCCAAGCTAGTTGGAACTTTAAAGAGAAGGATTCCAGCAATGGAGAGAGGTATCTTATTCAGCGATCCTACAAGGCTGCAAAATAAATAAATTTATATATAAAGCAATACATCAACAAAGAAATTCCACGTACATATTCTGGAAAATTGTTCAATTAGCACAATACTTGAAAAGATCATTAATGTTTAACTGCCCGATTGAACTTTTACTCATCGAAAAGATAATATATCAATGTCTACAGGAAAGTTGTGCATAGAAAGACCATTGTAATCCTATAGTGAACTCAGGTCTTTCAATTATGTGAAAGGCAAATGTTATTGTTAGTACCTAAGACAGCCATGTTTATAGCATTAAATTTGCATCCTCATATAAAACCTACTAATCTGAACAATATGGGCATGGTACTTCCCAGTTAAGATGTTCATTGTTTTAAGAGGGCTCACGGTAACACATCGTTGACCAGTAATGTTTCACTTCTGCTCCCAGCTTGCCAACCCTGACAAACCCTTACCATAGCTAATATGCCACCTAGTACTAGGGCCTATAAGAGACTGCCATACAAGCCTAAAAGAACTTTGAGCAATCCCAAGCATCAAAACACTCAAACCAAATCTTTTTCTTGAAATATTTATTGAAACTTCTAAAAATTTATCATTGTGTTAAGTCATCTTCCAATACATTATTCTTAGATTGACAAACAAGTTGATCAACTTTGAAAAGTTTATCAGTTTGTACACTGGGTGTATTAATTTCTCTAACTTGCACCAAACAAAAAATAATTCATCCTATCTCGACCATATATGGCACAAACTCCTAGCATGGTTGGATATTTGCACATTAGATAGTGCCTGTTGCTGCTAGAGAGACACTTTAGCTAAGCAAATGCACCTCTTGAAATTTACACTCATATGACTGAGAAAGAAGAGTAGTGCAACAACTAAAATTGGGAATATATTTATCAAATCTACTCCAAAGAATGATGATTGATGGAATCACAACCATCCTCCAAGTACTGTTTCCACCTGAATAAACCATGTGCATCTCACATCCCCAGCTCTAGTTGATAGTAAGGCAACCATGGCATTTATTTCCGATCTTGTGAATATCCCAAAGTCCTTGAAATAAGAACATGTACTGCTCCAGAAAGTGAAGTAGAATAACATATATTGAGTAAAAAGATGATTCAGAGAAGACACAGGTGTGTGCAATCAACATCATACAAATTGAGGCAGCTTGTGAAGCAGTCACTGTTTGTTCCAAATTTCTTCCACAGAGTTGACACCATGTAACTTTTATGCACCTAAGGCCTCCAAGCTTGATCATGAAATGCTAACATGAAATATTCCTTCCCTTGGAAATATGTTTCTAAACTTATATGTCTTGTCTGTTTCTAATCAGATCCAAGCAGGGAAATAAAGACTCGGGTGAAAAGCTAAATATTTGAATGTAGGGATGTGGTTTTGTAATCTTTAAGACGGAACAAGCCTGGCATTGTCCTTTGCACCACTAGTTCATATGATTTAGTGACTTCTAAGAAACCACTGTCAGAGAGAATATAAATGTGAGATATGGTACATGGGAGACCATACTTAAATCTTTCTGGGAATAAAAATTAAAATAAGGAACAGACTGTTAAGCTAGAGGAGATCAGAACAGTACACACATATTTTGGTAACTGACCTTGTGTTTAGAAATAGTAAGCATCACTCAGATTAAGAACTGCAAGAGTGTGTTTTTGAGTTCAAACATCAATTTAATAATGAGACTTTAGTCTTTTGGTTGGCACCTCTCTCCAAAGTGCACGCACTAGGGTGAGGGTTCCAGTTTCAAACCCAGAAAGAAAGATATAAAACGTTCAAATGTTAGCTTCAAAGTGTCTCAGCATACCTGTACGTAGTTGCACCTGTCTGGTGAAGAAACCACAATGAAGTGAAGCTAATTGCAAGCCCCAAAAACCCACTTGAAGTCATCACCAACCAGAACATAGGCATCCTCAAAAGTGGCCTGCCAATTCACTTCACAGATGCATAAACCCAATAAGAAAATAAAGAAAATATCCCTGTTGTTTAAACAAACATGAAGTAATAAGTAAATAGCATCATTGGCAGTTAGAATATCATGACATAACAATGATATCATGAATCATGATGATCCAATCAATTTCACCCTTACTTTTGCTAGTTATATTTCTATCCAATTTTAACAGATACATTTTCATACATTGAAATCAACTTGTAAAGATGCTTCTATAAAAAAGCATAGAGATGATATAAATATGTGTGTGCATGCATGCCTGCATTCGTGTATGTGTGCATGTGCATGTGCATGCATGGGCGCATATGTGTGTGTGTGTGCGCGCGCGCGAGTGAGAGAGAGAGAGAGAGAGAGAGAAAGAGAGAGCGAGAATATCTAGAATTTGAGAATAGTTCCTAATGAAATATCGTTATTTTTTATATTAATATTTCATACTATACTAAAATCGACTCTCAAATAGATGGTGTATACTTATTTTTATGAATATTACTAATTATCATATAAGAAGAAATATTGTTATTTTTTAATTTAATATGTCGTACTATATTAAAATCGGCTCTCAAATAAGTGAAGTGTATATTATTTTTATGAATTTTACTAATTATTATATAAGTTTAAAAATCCAACCACATGCATCCACATATGTACCTACATAGCAAGTTATGTGTTACCTTGACTACCCACATATGGCAGCCGCTTTTTAAAACCTTGGGTACATACAAGCAGGTAAAGAGCCAGTATATCCAGCATTTTAAACCCCAGGTTCAATGCATAGACACAATATGCATGCTATCTGTAATGAACAAAAAGAAAGGTGTTGCGCAATCAACCTAAATCAGGCTACATGATATTGATTTATTAATTCACTAACTAGTTTTGTCAAGGTGGTTGTTATCAAATGCATCCCCCACCCCCTTCCCTTGACCCTTTTATTTTTTTTTTTTTTTTTTTTTTTTTGGTGGAACTTTCTCTTGACTTTTAAGCAAAAGCTCAGCTATGCCACTACCAACATAACTAGCAAGGCTTGTACCAAAACTTTTTGCCACCTTGTAAAAATTGTATTTTGCTCAGTTTCAATATGCATATTGATATGTGGCATGATATGTGAATTAGCTTATGTTCAAGGACAACATGAAAGCAGCGTATATAAATAACTTCTGCTGAAAATGATGTAAAAAGGCACTAATATGTGATTTTGAACGATCAACTTACGTTTTACAAAGGTAATCCACTTCGTTAAATGCAAAAATTAGCAGAATCCCCAAAGGCAACGAAAGAGTGTTATTGAGCAAAACCATTGAAAACTCATTCAAATTTCCAGATTTTGTTACTTGCTTAGCTGTATCCATAACCCGCCGTAATGTTAGCTGAAGAACAGCAAAAGGCATGTGTCAGCCAAAAGAAGTGCAGAAACATATCCCCCCTCCCCCCACCCAACACACACACACACACACACACACACACACACACGCACGCACGCACGCACGCACAAAAAGTCATTGCAGAAGCAAAGTTATATCATATGGTCATCTAAGTACATAGTATCTATTATCATATTGCCATCTCGCTGCTTATCATATATTACAGAAAATAAAATCACTGACAACATAGGAATCATTTTCTAACAGTCAACTAGTAAGCAGTTGACTTCCACAAAGATTGGGAGCATTCATGTTCAAGACTGCAGTTGGATAATAAAGTAATCCAGACAAACATGGCATCAGTAAGCCATAAACTTGATACTGATAAGAAGATAATAAATTTGATACTGAGAAGAAGATAACTTCTAAGAATACCTAGCTAGAAGAACTGTACTATCTACCACAGGAACCTACAATGGCTATGTTGAGCTGAACAGATTACAAGCAGACTATTTGAATACATTTACAAGAGAATTTACATGGACCATGATACGTAATATAAAGTTTACACAACTTCTATCAGAGCCATGGATTAGAATCTTGGTTCTGGAATTCCTACCAAAGATCTAAAATAAAATTTTATTTGTTTTGGTACAAAATATATCAACTTTTAGCCGAAATAAAGTTAAACTGAATATTCTTCTGGAGTCCAAAAAGATCTAAAAATCCTGTAAATTTTGACAAAAATTATAATTGACACAAAAAAGAAAAAAATTCATCTAAATAAAGATTGCATATATACACAAGTTAAAGCCTTTAAATTTTTCTAATTAAGATTTTATCTAGAATCATGAAGAAATTAATAAAATATGTGCACACAATTTTAATAATATCATTGTTTATAACTAAAGTAAAAGACATGTTTTTTAAAAGCAATAAAAAATGCCAAATATAAATATTACTGAATATGACGCAGTTAGGAAACAATTAACAATCTGCCATGAATATCCAACCGCATGAAAAGAGACATCTGTGATTCCTCCTGAAATTGCTGAGATTATCTGCATAAAGAAAAAATTGAAGTCAAAAACAAATCAAATTATTTATCGATTAGTTAGAATTAACCAAACATCAATATCCTATCTTAATAGATAAAGAAACTTAGTGTGAGAAATATCATTTCGATTATTAAGGAACATAAAACATAGAAATATTATTCCATCATCAAGTGATGAAACATTTCATGAATTAAATTGCTGAGCAGATGTGTCACATGAATATTTTTATTTTTCAATTCTTTACATTATGTAGCATTTGTGAATTTTCTTTTAAAGAAATTTGTTGGGAATAATATGATCCTTCGCACCTTATTTCTGATTTGAGATGGTAAATAGAATATTTAGTTCAATTGAGTTTGTGAGCACTACAAAAACAACACAACAGATTCAGCTATTAAATAAGTTTAAATATTTGTTAGATTTATTGCCATTATTTTGTAAACAGGAATAGCAGTGACAAAGGGGTCCACAAGTCAGAGAAGAGGAGGGAAAGACCTTAAAAGAATATGCAAATTTGCAATAAAACTAAAAGTAGCTGTTAACAGGAATAATCAGTCAAGAAGAATGTACATAAAGCAGTTCCAGATATTTAGGGTGAGGCATAGTGATTATGGTTATTTCCTGCACACTAAATCATTAAAAAGGACCTAGCTGACCAAGGGGGTCTTTCCTAACATATTTTTTTCCTCCAAGGCATATCTTCATCAGCAATAAATATGATAAAATGGATGTGCCCAAAACTTCGAAACCATAGGTATATTAAGATAAGCATGTTTTCCCCCTTTCTATTTGGAAGTAAGTGACCACAGTATTAGAATTGCAATTTAGAAATACCATAAGGAACAAAGCAGCCCAGACTTTGTTTCCATGATGCTTTTGGAAAAGGTACATTTCACCAAGAGCAGTAATGACATTCGTGACATTCTTCAGAATTGTTACCATGGCAACATTAATGTACTTTAAACTGCAAGCAACAAGGATATTGAATTAGCAAAATAAAAAAGCTTAAGGTAAGCTAAAATAGAGTTGCCTTCTAAGTATATCATGAACTTCTGTGAGATCATGCATGGGCAAGCACTCTAAAATTACAGCAATGGTATCCAGATATCCAGTATCAAATTGACTTTAAAAAAATGCAATATAAAAGCTATATTAACAACACCAACATCCCTAAAATAAATATATATAACTGATGAAACAGATATAAGTAAAAGGACAAGTATTCAGTTATGCACAAAGACCATTCAATCTAACAGAACCAAAAACAAGAGAAAATTTCTTCCAAAGATGTCAAGAACTAACAAAGGTTGATAAATTCTTTTTTCAAAAAAAGGAGCAGGGAAAATGACAAAATTCATCACATGTATCTCACTGAAATGTGTAGCTGATGGAGGATTATGATTGCAGGATCTGCCACCATCTTCTAATATGTTAAAAATGACACGATTTCATGGATGGCTGTGATTTCAACAGATGTGATTCACTTGGTAGTTTAATTTACGATGACTAATAACACACCAAATTGTGGGCTTGTACCATGATTTAATTGATACGTATTTAGCTTTATTCTCTAGAAATAGGTCATAAAAAATTTTTCTTAAAAAAGAAAAGAGAAGATGATTGCATATATTAGTATTCACTGTCTAAAGAGAGTAATATTGGAAAAGGAGAAGGAGAAGAGAATACTACTCAGATTGGTGTCCCAAACTTCCAGAAATGCAAGGTTCTTCCTTTATACAGTGATTTCTGGCATGACTAGCACACTTCAAACATCAAGTGATCCATGAAACATGAAATAGCTTTTTACATAGTCCGTAGTTTATATACCATATTCTAATAATTTAAGTCTCGACAAGATGGGATCCGAGAGATGTCTCGTCCTAGAGAGATTTTGAGACCGATCTTGGCTATCCCGTCTCATCCTATCTCGGTCATAATATATTATAATATCAATTTTAAATTAATCTAATTTATCATAAAGATATTATTTTTGAAGTTCAAAAATATCTAAAAATTGAATAAAACACTAAAGCTTCACAAATAACTTTTTTAAGAAAAAAGCATCCCAAGCAAGTACTGAGACGCCTGACCGGGTTAAGAATCGAGACGGAACGTGGGGTGTCTCATTCCATGAAAAAATCGAAACACCTCTATCCTACAAGATTTAAAACCTTGCTATATTCAATATCTAACTTATTGGACCATTTTGAAGCCACAACTGTTATTAGCATCAAGGACAAAATTACTGTCATAGAATTGCAGATGATTTTAAGAGAGATTGGTTTTAAAGGAACTCTTGGATTGATAGCTGAGATGATAATTGAGACATTTATTAGGAACACTGGTAATGATGCCTCTTTGCTGCCAAAAGACAGCATGGCAGGCATGAGGACGCACCCATGCCCACCAGCATGACACTTCAAGTTGCCTACAGACAATGAAACATGCTGCCAATGAATAACTTTCCCAGACAAACACATATCTAGCCTTGAAACTCAAAGTAAAATTTAGCTGGTGGCTAAATTTGCTTGTAGTACAGTAGAAGCTAGCAAAGAAAGAAGAAATGGGATTGATCGAATGCCCAACAAGAGCTACACTTAAATTTAAGATGACATAAAAGAAAGATGTTATAATAAACTTCAACACAGAAAAAATACCTGAAAGTAACCATGACTTTAAAAAAAAAAATGACAGACAATCACTCTATTTTAGATTTTCCGTCAAAACCAATTTCTCAAGTTGATCATGGCACACATTTGCCTGGGCTTTGACTGAATTTCAAATCTTTTTGTATTTGTTGGATTGTTACTAAGACCAACAACCCACAAAATAAAGCCAACAAATTTACACAAAATCAAGGACTAGGGAGCCATCACCATAACCCTGCTTGTCATCATGATCTTACTTGCCAAAATATAAATCTAATGCATGAATTATCAAATATATACAGGTAAATTGCTATGCTAAATCCTCACCACATACCCAATTTAACACATGAACCAAATATTCTGTAACAGATGCAAGACTCATTTGACTAGACAATGATAGATGACAAAGTTACCAGCAGACAGCAACCTTAGGCAGAACTGAATTATTCCTACTCTATAAGAAGCAGATCTGAAAATCAACCTTTCACCATGTATGAAGAAATTAAACAATTGAATAAGGGAGGGAGAAGCTGAAAGAATGAAGATAGCACATGCACTTAAGTGGATATTGGAACAAATTAAGAACCCAGGGAACCCAAATGAACTAATATATTTCAGACTTATTACAGTCTGACAGCAATACAAACTATAAATGGAAAAGGAAAACTAGGATGAGATCCATTACTCTCAAGGAAACATAACTAAATGAAATGCACCGAGAGTCCTCGGTGGAAGGGGGAATACCTCTTAGTTATCACTGTTGAAAATCACAGAAGGAAGCCACAATACAACCAGTGCAGAACAAATGCAACAAACAGCCCAGGACTCATCATATAATTCCTTAAATTCCTCTAACAGTGAACCACTTCAAATATGTCAATGAATTAATTATACATTCCATTTATGACAGTGATTTCCCCTTACCTAGAAAGACATGATATGCAACAACACTTCAGCCTAGAGTATAAGCCAATCTTTTAAATAATGATACCACTAAGGCAATCAGGTCCACACCTCGATACCAGGCACCGCACTAGTTAAGAGCTAGTAGGTACAATACTGAACCAAACTGTACCAGCACTCGGTATGCAGATACGCACCAGTTAGATACTAATTCAGTTATATTTTTTTGCCTTTTCATTTGTTTTGTTTTCAAGATTATGATTTTGAAGATATTTTGATGTTACTTTATTCCATATTGATCCTGAGAGACTGTATGATTGTTTAATGGATACAAATGTAATAACTAAACATGAATTTGTAGGTTGGTATGCAAATATGTCCTAGTTTTTGTCATCTACATCTTTTTTCCAATCATTATATTCTTCTTGATCAGTTTTTTTTTATTTGTATCATCTTCTCCTTACTTTTAACTCTACTGTATTTGCCTTCATTTCATAGATTTATATAGGCAATATTTCCGATATAGAGGTAGACATGACATCTAAAGGTCTATTTAATGTCTTGCTCCTAAGCTTATGGTTGCACCTCTGTATCTTCTATCTAATTGTCGCTTTACAATCAATGTCTACCAGAGAGGCATTGGTCTAACCAAACCAGCGGATTCTCCTATAAATTTTCAATTAGAGACAAATATAAACTTCTAGCCGGATTTCCATATTTGTAATTGAATATTTTTAGTATATTTTTTAATTATTGGGTCCCTTTTCTAGTATGATTTCGCATTGGTTTAATGCTGAAATTAGGGGTCATGTCCTTTATATGCACTACATGTTGCAAAACATCTAAACAATTTGTTGTTTTAATTCAGATTAATGTAGAAGCTTACCAAGGGTACTACAAAATTTTGGCATGATTTTTTCTAATTTTACCAATTTTTGACATATTTTAAGAGCAAAAATTTAAATAAAAGAGAATAATGAAGAGAATGAAGGGGTTAATCTTGAGTTGGCTTGGATTTATTCTCAAAATCAACAAACCATTCCTGAATTTCCTCACAAAATCTACTCCCTTGTTGAAGAAAAGAGGGGAGAAGGCCACAAGATGCCTTCTCTATTATTAAGATTAGTAAGGGGTTGAACCACCCCAAACACAGCATAACCCAATTTCACTTGGTTCGAGCCCATTCCCAACTTGACCACCTTTTTTACCTGATACTGCACCAATTTGGGTCGATATGCTGAACAGGGTAGTTTAAATTGGTTTGGCTTACCTTGAAGGCATTGTTTCACCAATGGTGGTCCGATGTCATGTAATGAAGCAATTCATCACAAAGTGAAATGATTGAATTGATAAATCAAATTCTTCTAATGGAGAAGGCATTAAAGAACCTGGAAGTGAGGGGGCACAGAAGTGTTCTGAAGAATTTATGGCATGATATGGTATAATATTATATCCAAGTGTATGTAAGGACTCATCTTTTACAAAAGAATAGAAGATGACTTATCAGCTAGTCCTAGTTATAGAGTGCACGGATCATATTTAATCTACAAAGAAAAGTGTTTGCATATTAGGTGTTCAAATCCCTCTAGTTGACTAGAAACAAACCTTTGAACTTGATGATCAACTTCAGCAAGTATATTTACAATTATTTTAAAAGGAAACAAGCAAAAGGAAACCATGAAACATGATTACATACCTAAAAATGCTTGTAATAAGCATCCCAACAAATATAACGTTGACGGGCAACCAAACCTTGATTAATTTCCATGTAAGTGGTTCTGTTGTGATTACTCCAAATAGGCTCAAAGCAGTGACTATAATTACTGACACAAGATTCTGCAACCAAGGACAATGGGCATAAACCTGTTAGTCATCTACACTCAAGCTATTAAAATGTAAAACAACCAACTAAATTTTCGGCACTATAGTATTAAATAGATGAGATATAGTTCTTTCACCTGGTAAAGCATCAACGATATTCCAGCATTAAAATCATAGCCTGAAAGAACAGATTTATTAACCAGTATCATGCTGCATGATGATATGCAGTATGCAAGACCAGACAGAAGGGCCTGATTGCGGATCTTTACAAGTCTGTAGGAGCGTGAAATCTTCTCTCTGTCTTTTGCCACTTTACCGTCTTCCAAATCAATGTCATCTTCACCAAAGGATTTTGCCCCAGCAAATGACCTATGAATGAAAATTAAGTATTTAGGAAAAGCCATAACATAGTAGTTTAGTATTGCTGTTGTACAAATATACAGAGAAGGTTAAACATAGAGAATACATAGTTGAATATACAATGTATAACAGAAATAGGACTTATAAAACAAACTAAATTTATTCACAAATTACAAGACTTATAAGTAAAGAACTGTTGCAGTGCATCTATGCTTTAACCTTTCAAATGTTAGATAAAGAAAGTACACAAAAGCTATTCTTCGTATATGTGACGATGTGGAAATCAGAGTCACTGCAGCAATGATAGGAGCCCTCATCTAGTCCTGTCAAGATCATCAGAAAAAGAATCCTTTATGCTATAAACAGCACCTGAGATTAAAAAGAGCTTATTCTGCAATTGCAGAGTTAACGAAGAAAAAGAAAAGGTAAAAGAATATGACGTTCCTTTAATGGAAATCTTTTTAAAGACGTTTTCTCACAAGATTGGGATAAGATCTACAAACAGATGCCTCCTATAACAAATGACTAAGTAAAAAATGAGAAGAAAGAATAAAATTGGTGAAGAAAAGAAGATGAGAAAGACAAATTTTGGGCAAAAAATTAAAGCTTGAATGATTTACTTAATTTAAAATAGGTTTAGGGAGGTCAAATTAGCACGATGGTTCCAGCTGATGTGTTTGGATCATTTGAATAGCACTGAAAGGCATAAGATCTGAAGATTATGGGCTTCAGATGGAGGATTTTGATATTGATGTGGATGGGGAAGAATTAGATCTAGGGTTCTAGGGCCTAAATGTATGACAAACATTCAGGTCCGCAAGAGCATTCCAGGCAGACCTGAGCATAATTGTCAAATAGCCTAGGCGACCCATGGCAATAGACCCCCTATAGCCTAGGCAATCATTCAAGCGATTAGATGACCATCTAGGTGATGAATTTTGCACAAAATTCATAAACTAATTTATGCCTTCATGCATTTCTAGTATTGACCAAAACTCACATTATTTTCAATAAGTCATCCATGATGCATGACCCTAGCATTCATCACTAACAAGTCATGCGTAAGTTCTACTTTAAACTTGATAAAACTTCCAAGCTTATTACAATTCCATTATTTGTACTAAATTCTTTTATTTCTAAAGCAAAATAAAGAAAACATACCAAATATTAGCAACACTTGAACATTCCTCACCTTGAAGATATATGAAAGTAATAAATGTATATGTGTGTATGCTTGCATGCATGCATGAATGTATGGACATGTGTATATATGTCTTTTTGAAGCAAAATAAGACAACCAAAACATAATAAAGGACATGATTTGTATATAAAATGCAGATTAGTAAATTAATAAAGGAGAAAATCACAATATGCTTTGGTTTACAGATGGAAGTTAAATCCCCTCAGTCCTTGGATGGAACTCCACTTTTGAGTTTAACTTGTCCATCGTCTCTTACAATACAAATTAGTAAATTAATGATCATGTAACATAATGAGCCAGCTAAACTGCATCTTGTTTGATATTCCTCATGAGGGATATATAAGCCGCTGAGATTTCACTGGACGCTTCAAGTCTCAGCAATACTGTCAATCCTTAGCATCCCAAATTGATTAAGGTGTTTGATCAGGTCAACAGCCACATGCTATGCTAATTGGACCAACACCACAGGCTCATGTTGTTTACAGTCACAAATGCATGGATTAAGTAAAATATAATGGCAAAAATTACCATTGTTTTGCTCCATAATATCTATGCCAAGCCATGTCCAGCATCATTTAGCAAATTTACTATAATCCCAAAGCAATTAAAACAAGCAAAAAGCACATGCGCTAAGGGATCATCCTTAAGGTCTAGCAGAACCCACCACCATAGCAGATATGTTTTATTCATAGATCAAATAAAGCACATAATTAAATTCGTAAGAATGGCTTTCCATATATAAAAAGCTATGAAAAAAACTCATAGACCAACTAGAGCACTTGTTAATCTAGCTACCAACTAAGGTATCCCACAAGACACTTTTCTAAAACTATTCGCATTTTGATGGTGCAAAACTAAAATTTTAAGCCAAATTTTGGACAGTCATAATGACCAAAGCAACTAAAACACATGACATAAAACCTGTGGGCCTTGAAGTCAGCTTCAAAACAAGTTTTTACATGCCTGAAAGACATGGATATCCCAGGATATGCCTTCGAAAAGGAAGATGACTAGTTAGATCCAGAAATTGACTAATCCTAACTTGAATAGAATTCACAAATTCGATCGATTGAATCTCTCACAATCTTTAATTCAATTCATCAATGAAAGATGGCAAAAGACCTTTTGGTTGCAATTAATTCATCAGAAAATTGAGTATATGAATCAGTACTCCAAAATTTGATAATAACAATGGATGTAGATTGGAACAATTGAAAATGCCCATATTCAAGTATATTATTCTAAGAAAGCTCTTTGGCTCAAGAACTCAGAAATCTAGAAATAAGATAGTAGTTGGGGATGCTCATAGCATGACATATCCCATAAGATAGATCAAAGCAGGATTTTAAACACCATAGGATGGGGCTATCCGGATTTTTCCATGAAACAAGATGCCCCACATACCAGCGCTCGAGACAATGAACGTCCCATCTTGTTTCGATCCATTTCATAACTTGTCCCTTTTCAATTCTTTGAACCATGGGATATCATATTCGACCATTGATATTCAAATCCTTGGATCAACGGCAATACTATTTATAACTTTCTAGATCTTACAGCTTTGGTGAACTATTAAAACTTCAACTATCTTCCACTCATCCGTGCTCCTTGACAAACCCTTGACTGAAGAAGAATACCACCTATTTCCAAGGACACTAACTTATCTTTAGTTTTTCAGACAAGCCATGAAATTCTTTTCTTTGAAGAGTGGATACGAAATTTCTGAGCTTGCGACCCAATTTGACGGGAATGCACCCAAGTATTAAGAGCATATCTTTTTTGCCTACCCAAGAGTAGGAACACGGTTGCAACAAACTAGCTGACCCAACCTTGGATGCATCATGCAGCACAGCAATACATGCCTAGCCTCAAGATGGACTAGCCTCATCAAATACGCAGCGAGGTATACTATCAGCCCTGAAGATGGCCTTTGCCATCAGCATGAAAGGATGCACGAAATGCATGGGGCAAATCTACATAATGCAACCAGTCCCTTGCAAGATTTCATGCCTTCTTTTGTCTATCATGACCACGCCAACTAGACAATCAACCAATGTCCACTCATGTTAACTTGTGTTAGATCAAAGCTATCCAAGGTCTGTGATAAACTCTATGCCTAATTCATACAGAAGCTCTTTCACCATATTATAGAACTTTTTATTTGCTTGTGTCGGACAATAATGAGCTTGCCCAACAAAAAGGATTAAAGTTCGCTTAATTCTACTTACGAGGGAACTCTCGCCCTTCCACTATGTCACAATAACCTCATAGTTGGTTTCTTTTTGCCTGATTCAACAATCTCTATCCAAAAGTCTCCCCATACTAGAGCCAAGATTCGATGTGACCTATTTTGATAACGGAACCTAGTTGAAAATCTGAAAGAAAAATTCAAATTTTGATCATAAATTTCTCTCGATCTCGTTACTTTGTTGCCAAGCTGCATGCAACCACGACAGCAAAGAAAATTAAGCACTAAATACTTGGTTGCTCTGCACCCACCACCACTCCAATCCAAGAAAAGAAAAGTAGAATAAAGCAACAAAGATAAAATTCCGCTAATTCCAGATTAAAATTCATCAAGATCTCGTAGCTCCCAAAATCAATGAAATCCAACGACCAACTTCCCCTCCTATAATTATTTTCAAAGAACCCGGATCAGAAGAACACGCATCTTTTCGAGCAAGTACTGACGAAAGAGCAGAAAAAAAAGCCTACCTCGAACCCATGAGCGCTGAGAGAAGGCCAGACGACGAGGACTAACCTCTCATCCTACACTCTAACCATAGATTCACGACGATAACCAGAGAGGGGGTTGTTGGGAGGAAAATAGTGGGGTGGAATTGGAACTTGGAGAGAAGAAAGGATAGAGTCTCTATACCTTTTTAAAGGCATCCAAGAGGGGGCCCTATGCTTTCCTCCCCCTTTTTTTTTTTTTTTTTTTTTTTTTTCTTCCTCCTCTTCTTTTTTCTCCCTCTTTTTTCTCTCTCTCTCTCTCTCTCTCTCTCTCTCTCAACACGGCGATAAAATTCTAAGATCGTCGCAGAATCCTCCATGGAACATAAAACGGAAAAATGCTAATATAAATATAAAAAAATTTGTCACCTAACCGCTATAAAAAAATTAATTACTGAAATCATCTATTATTTTATATTATTTTATTTTTATTTTATTTTATTTTTATTTTATTTAAAGAAAAAACTCATAAGATCAATATTAATAACATGATATTAATGCTAAAAGTCTCCATATAGAGACAAATTGCATAGAGTAAAGAGATTTTGCAAAATTACTCATTGGTTCATATATAACAGAAATTCAGTTATTAAAATTTTTATTTATATAATTTATTGTATTACTATTAGAATAATAAAAACAGAAGAAAAAAAAAAAAAAAAGTACCTCATACATCAGATCAAGAGCTGAAAGGAAACATTTCTGATTGTGCAAGTAGATGGATATTAGAGCAATGATCAGTTTTTTTAAGGTTGCTCAACTTGACCAACTTGGTTTTAACTTGTTTGAACTAAAAATAATCAGAGAGCTAGCAATGAATCTATTTCATCTTGCAGTGGTGATTCTTTTTCTACCATGATGATAGATTGTGAGCTATTCCGAATCGTTCTGTGAGTTGACCTATCAATCCAATTCACCTAATCATTGGACTTGCATAAGTTTGCATAATTTTTTATATCTGGCATCTCCGTCAGAACAACTTGCAAGTTTTGATATTGCATTTTCGAACAAACACTTTTCTTTTTTTTTTTCAAAGAAATATAATGGACTTGGTCGGAAAGTAAAACCTTTCTGCCCAGAGAAGGGGACTTCAACAAGCTGACCAAGAGATTTGCTCCCAAGCTGAATTAGATACGTTCATGTGGGTTGGAACTCGCTAACGTCAAACTAATATTATATGCGCACTGACATGTGGGTGCGAAGCCTATCCAAACTTTGCACCCAATTTTGCTTGGTGATCAATGCTTTTGCACCGGTGGAGTCAACGTTTCTCGTCGGATATTAAAAGAGAACGAGCCTTCGACGCCAGTGGAGCCGCAACGATTGCCATGTTCAAAGGTTTTTGCCAAACACGCTCGGTCCCACAGCGTCGTGAGGGGGAAGAGGAGATCGGCCGAACGTGATGGGCGGGCATGGCAGGTCCCGTGATGGACGGACGCCCAACGTAAAACTTTTTCTTTAGCGTGCCTTTGAACGGAGGTTGCCATCACGGAAAGGACGCGCTTCCCTTCGGCAAAAGGCTTTTCTCAGAAGCCAGGCCTGCAGTCGAGGAATTGCGGGCTTATTAGGCTGGCATTCCTCAACTGGACCATTCATCGTAACCAAGCATACCATGTGCCATCAATTGGGAAAGTCTCAAGGAAACCCAACTCTCCGCAGCACTGCAAAATACTTTTGCCACGTCGGCTGGCACACCGAATTTATATACTCTTAATATTTAATATTATATCAGTACATTTTTTTTTAAACAATAAAAATAAGTTATGTTTATCCTCTTAATATATTACATTAAATTTTTATTTATAAATATTTAAAATTATATTCTACGGCATACATAAAAATGATTTCACCTACGGACGCGCCTAATCCACGAGATAGGTCTGGATGAAATGGTTTTATGATATATCATTATGAATATAATATAATTAACTTTATATCTTTATCAAAATTTTTAAAAAAATATTTTGAAGATTATATCTTTAACTATCGTGACTTCAAATTGTTAATGATCCCAACCGTAGGAAGCACACAAAGCTGCTACTAGACCGTTCTACCAAGTTTGAATTCAATTCAAAAATATACAATGCAGAGCTACGATTTATTATTTATGGACGAACTGGGGAGGATCATTTCTGTTTTCAATTTCCATCAGCTAATGCAAGCTCACCGATGCCGCCACATGCACGTAGCATTCCTTGAAACCCAGCAATTGGAACAGTCACCAACCAAAAAAAAAGATAATAGCATATAGAGAATGACCGTTCCTATAATCCTATGATACCCTAAATTTAGTTTCACATTAAATAAAAAATAGATCATATACTTATAACTTAAGTTCACTTACTATCCATTAATTTTTACTTAAATTTTTGAACCACGTAATTTCGATCCGCTAACGAAGTTAATTTGATCGTATGTAGACTTGCAACGTTACAAATAGTATCAAAGCCAATCAAAATATACGGAAGTTGATGGTATCAAAGTCGATTCGAGTATGCGAAAGTTGATAGTATCAGAGCCGATCTGAATATGTAGAAATTAGTGGGCGTAAAAGTTGATGGATATGAGAAAATGACTATCCATGAGCGGTGGTGGAGTCTTCGTCATGGCGTGAAGCCATTCTTGCAGCACCAATGATCAAATTCGAGATAGATTCTGGCTAGTTTATGGCATGCAATGAGAACGTTGCATTATAAGATTAAAAGATTGTGATAAAAAGATTGAGATATCCCAAATGTAGTTTCATATTGAATGAAAAAGAAATGGACTGGTTCATGGTTTCTCTTGGCTATATGGTTTATCTGGGGGGGAGATCGAGCTTCAAGAAATAGTGAATGGTCTTATCAATACACAAATGTATAACTCCCCAGGAATTTCAATTGCGCTTATATCCATCACTGTAAGAATTGGGTTCAAGTTTTTCCCAGCTCCTTTTCATCAATGGACTCCTGACATATACGAAGGAGTGCTGTTCGTTCGATAAATTTCTACCTCTATATCTATCTATGAGATGTTTGAATTTTTCAAAACTCCAGAAGAGAAATGCTATCCCCACTCTTATAATTTAAGTTTGCTTGTTATTTATTAACTTTCACTTAAATTTTTAAGTCATATGATTTAAAGTTAATCGGATCGTACATGATCTTAAGACATTACTGTTCAATCCGATCTGCTCTGTCCCAGGTTTTTGACGGTAAGAATAGCAGTGCCCTTTGATTCGCTGAACGCGAGTAAGAGTAGCAAAACGATTTTTACTGGACTAAACAACCTAGAATTACTCAGTTCCGATTTTTACTGGCACAGCCCTTACCCTCAATAATGAAGGGAGAAAAGACCGTCATATCCCTTTCTTTACGAAGACAAGTAAGAAATAAAAGAAGGAAGAGAAAGAATGCAAGGATGAGCAGAGAAGGCAAATCTAATGTTCAGCAAGGTATTTTCTGATGGTTCCTCTTCTATTTTTTTAAATTATATCTTATAAATAGATAAAATTTGAAAAATAAGATAAATATGAGATAAACATAAGACATCATACTAAATTTTATATATTTTCCATATTTTCATGATATGTCATATATCTTAGTAGAAACTAGGCAATAAATTTTTTTATTTTTTGATATTTATTTTATATTTTATTAAAAATACTTTTAAGAAAAAATAATAGAAAAATAAAGATAGTGTTAAATTTCAAAAATTACTATCATGTTGAGGGTCTAATATACTGCCTTCTATCTTTTTTGGTAAGTAATTTGAATAATTTTTAGTATATTAATTGCTTCATAATAAAAACCCAACTTCAAAATAATTCCTAAATTTATTAAGCTATCAATGCTTAATAAGGATCATAATACATACATACATGCATGCATAAATATATATATATAAGAGGCTACATTATCCTAATTAAATATTAATTTTTTAATATTTTATTTAAATTTATTATTATTAATAAAATAATAAAATATTATTAGTTAAAAATTTTATGAAATTTTAATAGCATATAAGGATATTTCATATATCTTTCCTTGAGAATGTATCATATTTTTAAATAGTTACACAATTTTCCTTAAGTTTTTTATAAATTTAATTAAAAAATATTAGCATAACGAAAATTTAAAAAAGTTTATAATTTGGGTTTTGCTATGATACTCTTTAAAGCAAAGGATATTTTGGTCAATTAAACTGATCACCAAGTTCTAAAAGATAAAGGCAACACCCTTTCTCTCGTGTCTACTGAATGTCATTCGGAGATATTAATGAGTAACAAACTTTCAAATCTTAAATTAACTATTGGAAGGGATTACTTCTTTATCAATTATTTTCATTCCCATAATCGCTCACTCTTTTGCCTTATCAACTTTATTCTACCAATCATCGTCCTCTCTTCCCATCGGTGGATCTTATAAAATCCTCGAGATCTTCCCTACGCGAACTTCATTTTACGGATCATCTCCCCTTTTCCTATCGATGGACGTTATGAAATTCAGATTTTCCTATAGATAATATGGTACGCTTTATCTTTAGTATAAGGTCATCGTCGAATAACAACGTCAATAAAATCCAATAAACATGAGAAAGAAGTGGTAAGACAACTTCATCTAGTTTTTTTCTTTTTTCTTTTTTTTTTTTTTCCTGTACCACCTACGCACATAACCCATTAGAATGATACATTTACATCTTTTGAAATAAAATCAAACTGCTGATATTTTTAATATTTAAAAAATTAAAGAGTACTATAGCAAAACACTTATAATTATATAAATATAGTTTAGAAGTAATTTTTGAAGCAACTAGAACTTTTAAAATTTTAATTTTTTTATTTTTGAGCAATTTTTTTATTAAAACTTGACTCATAAAAATGTTGGATAATTCATAGATACATAGTTGTAATTGTTGCAGCTCTTTTCTTTTCTAGTGTCGATGATAAGTAATTTTAAAAATTCTAGGATTAGGATTTACAAGATGTTTATGATAAATAGTTTTAAAAATTCTAGGATAAAAACCAACCAAATTATATCCTCTCTTGTTATGACCTATATTGATGTAAGCACTATAAATATTCATATTCAAATGGGTGTTATCCTCTCTAATTTCAATTAAACTATAAATCAAATCTCAATTCGATTTTAGAATTTTATCACTTTATATAATAGAGCAATAGTATTGGCATGGCTATCGAACATAAACTATTAGGATCCTAAGGAGTACAATACGAAAGGTTATAGTCATGCCTTAAGACCCAATCATGAGCATGACCTAAACATGCACTAAGGATTTGGACACCCAAAATGGAATTAAATAGATGTTACATTTATAATTTATAACATAAGTATTTTACAATTTTGATGTTATAGCAAGTTAATTTAACATGTATTATATAATAACATAAAAATTATTATATCATATTTAAATATCAAAAATGAGCATGTAAATCTTTATTTTTTACTTAAAATAAAACAAGTTCAAAGAACTTGAAAAGCAAAAATATGGTACCCCATTATTTTTTTAAAAAAGTATAGATAAATTAGAACCATTGATACGGTAGATAATCTTTTGACTATTTAGCTCCAATGATCAACCAAATCAGTAAAAGAAGATCTTCTTCCTTACTCCAAGGTTGCTACTCGGCTGTTGTGTCCTCTGTCACCATCGTCTCTCCCTCATTTTTCTAATGGAGTTGCTGCCTCTTTTATTTTTTTGTTGAAGCCACTGTCTCTTTCGTGTCCTCATAGTAGCCACCATGACAATGAGGCACACATCCTCTGCTTCAAGGCCCAGCCACTGTCTCTTATGCTTTCTTACCACACCATGAACCCATTGTGCTAGTAACTTCCACAACAACAATTAATCCACTTTACATGTAAATATAAGAACAAAAGAATAGCATTATCATACACTAAAACACTCTTTTTTACCACATTAGTTCGTGAAATTCAACTTTCTTTTATTTTAGTACAACACTGGCCAAAATTAGTTAACAATAAAATATTCGCATCACTTAGAATAAACAGAACATTGGCTGAAATCAGTTACCAATAAATTACCTGCATCACTCAAAATAAAATCAAATAATTTATATGTTTAATATTTAAAAAGTAAAAAAAGTATAATAGCAAAATTTTAAAATATATTTTTTTTGATGCATTGATACGTTACTGGTACCGATCATCTCTCAGACATGCAAACCCTTAATCAAAGCTAAAAACCTTGCTACCAGGTATGAGAGATTTACTCATGGCATTGACGCTAATAGCAGACAAGCAATGAGCTCCTGAGCCAGTATTAGTGATCATAGGAATTACGATTTAGTACCGTTATCATATATATGCCTAACATCTCTAGCTATGCTTGCAAGATGCTAAATAAAAAATGATAGAGTAATAGAAAATTCATATTAATAAATAAAAGAGATACGAAGTGCTCACTGCTTTCAAGCTCTCTCAAAAGAAGACACCTTGTACTCGAAGGTTCAGAGCCGCTCTGGGCAAAAAGCCGAAAGGATACTCGGCAAGGACCTCGCACCAGACAACATACTCTAGGCTCCTATATATATCTGAACCGATTAACTCCTACACAAATTAGGAAGACTTGTTAACTAACAAGTAATTATCTCTTATTCTTTGCCGCGAGCTGAAGTTACGGACGCCCACTAGCGACTGGGGTTCGATGTCTAATACATCCCACCTTTATTAATTTAACTAGCCTATTCCGATACTAAATACAAACAAAAACTTAGAAAAACTTTTACATATGAAATTATAATCTTAACTATGAATGACACGGTTACTCATTTCTCTTCTCGATGGTTTACACATTTCGCTTTACAAGGTAGAGAGGAAATAGAAACACATCAAACCAGAAACGGACGTGCGATCATCAAATTTTATGATAGTTGGAAAATATTCAGATGTTGCATCACAAGCATCCATGCTTCCTCATGTCCACTCAACTCGCATCTCAATTTGTAGGACAACAAATCCAACCTTTTTTTAGGAAAAGAACAAATCTAACTTCTGATTCAACAAGTCTCAATGGCTTGGTATCTTGTTCAAAGCCAGGGGGCTCTCGGCCTGTCATGATTCATTGTCATTCGACCAGGTAACAGGCCACCGAAGGCTCCGCAGAACAAATAGGAACCTCCACGTCTGAGCGTATGGGCGAGGGGCTCTTACCTACAAACATGCCTCCTCCGGTCGAAAATCCAGATAAGTCATTAACTTTTTTCAATACTAACATCCAGTCGATTCATTGTTATTTCACTCAAAAAGTTCTTTGCTGGAGAACTACCAATAGACCCATATCATGGTTGCCACAACTTTAATGGCAAATAAACATTTGTCTTATTAATCTGCCAACTAAAGTGTTCTCAACTTTCTGCAATCTGAATATTTTCAGAGTATAAAAAACTCGAATTTGGTTAAAATACAAATAAATATTCTGCACTGTAAAGAATTGAATTTTTAAAAAGAATTACAAGGATAGACTCATGAACACTAACCATATTTTTCTTCGCCAAAGGAAAGAACTCAGGTGAATTCTAGCAATAATTCACTCCTTTATTGCTGGAATCAGAGCATATCTTCATCCGTTTAGATGTTTGCATTAGCTCAATCAATGATGGAAGTGGTCGAGGAACTGGGACATTCATCGATCTGTACAGCTTTCTCAAGCTTGCATTTAAATTCTTTGATGATCCAATTATTGACATATCCTTCTTAACATCAGCTTCTTCCAATTTCTCAATACTAGGCTCCGTATTGCTGATACTCTTGGATGATTTAATCTGCGACGTATCCTCTTTAACATCAGCATCTCCTAGGTTCTTAATACCTGGTTCAGCCATGTTGTCCTCTACTATGGATGATACTTTCTCAGTAGTTGCGTCCTCTTGTAAGGATGATGCCTGCACAGCAACTGCAAGGTTCTCTTGCAAAGATGATGGTTGCTCTACAACAACATTCTGTTGCTTGGATAAAACTTCTTCATCACTGGCATTGGTATGCTCAGATTTCTTCTCTTTAAATATATCAGGATCTTGGATTCCAAGTCTTGCTCTTCCAAACAATGTAATAGGCTGTACTCTAGAGGGTGGAGACAAGTTCAGTTTCAGTTCCAAATGATCTGTGCGCAAGTCTTTAACTTCCAGCTGATTGCAGTCTGCAGTAGTTGAAATTCCAACAGCTGAAGTGGAAGCGATGATATTCTTCAAGACCTCTTTAGTTGTGGAAGCTGGCAAAGAAGTAGACTTCCCTGTAGGGAATTTGAACAGTTTCCACAATGGATCATCACGAGTTAAATGAGTTTTAAAACAATGGTTCTTGACATAGTCCAGCTCCATGGCTCGGCAAGGTGGGGTCGTAGATATAACCCACTTGGGCTGAAGAAGTTGCAAGGTCCATTCCAATTCTTCTCGGGATGAATGCATGGAGTAACAGACATGCCAAACTCCAAACTCATCTCTCTCTGCTTCTGCTAGGCTTGGTTTTTGCTTTTGTGTCATCTCCAAATGATCGTTGCCTGCATACCACTGCGCAGAGGGGCGAACAAAAAGAGGCTCAGGCTGAAGATTAGCCCGTGCCTCCGCAAGTTTTTCACTTGCTCTTTCATATAACCCGGAAAGTCCAACCACCTGAAAAACAATAGACAGAATGCAGATACAGTTAACCACATGCATTCTATCAGAAAGAGGAGATGAAACAAATTTTAGTTGTCCATAAGCATAAACATAGTTAGAATATGTGCAGCAAGACTAAAAAGAGATCAAGTCCTAAATTAATGTGCTTAAACTCAGGCCATGGAAGGCATTAAGAAAGTGCCAGCTATGGTAGGATAGGGTCAAATCAGTCATGAAAAGAAGGGGAAAAAGTGTCAACTATCATAATCCTCATAATAATAGAAGTTACAAGACAATATAAGCAATCTACATAACCCCCACACTCATATTCATAAGCTGTGAAAAAAAGGGGGGGAAAGTGCCACCTATCATAATCCTCATAATAATAACACTGTAAGGTACAGGACGATAAGTAGCAATTAATGGGAGAACTTATGGACCAGTCCATGGTAGCATAATCGACCATTAATACAAGTTAACAGATATGCTGTTAAGAATTTAAGCTCATCAGCACCAGGATGCATGTTATAGATGATTTAGGATATCAAATTTTGTTATATCCAAAAGGCAAATATGGGTACAAAGTTTTTTTATGGTAAACATAAAGGTTTTAAAAGTTATTGTTTATTGGAAATTCATACTAATGTACATACCCTAACAATTTGGAATCAGAAAATACTAGAATTATAAGAAAAGTTTCCAATCATGTACCAACAAATCTTCAGCATGGCATGACTGCATCTCTCTCCATTACAGTAGGTTAGCAATCAGCTTAATATGGGATGATTTGCATGTCAACTGATACCAGAAAGAGAAGCGATATCCTGAATCTGAGTAAGCATCCAATTACAGAACACCAGTAGGCAGTCTATAATCAGCAGATAAGAAAAATTTCCATCTAGTCGATTGATTTATATCGAAAATTCTTGTTATACATTGATTAGAAGGAAAATTGAATGTGCAAGCCTTTTTATTTCTTTTTTTGAGGAATAGTAGCTTTTTTATATCAAATGCATGCTATGACTGAACCAATGAAACTAATAACCAAGTGCATACCTGAAAGCGAGAAGAAGCATCTTGTGAAATGATTTCTGGTGCCACATGAAAGAGAGCCTGAAAACAATCTGAATTGTTTGTCTTGTCAACAAATATTTTTGATCCAAATACCCTCGATATTTCCACAAGTATCTCTTCTTGGCCAAGAAGATCGCATGCAAGATAAATAAACGGTGAATGTGGATGCTTCCATATGCAATTAGTCACCTGCAGTGATTAAATTAAAGTGAGGATGGTCATTGGTTGTGCTGCAGGTATGCATCAAAATATTGAAGAAAATTAATAATATATGAACACAAAAACCTGCTGGATGGCTGATTGCTTGCTTGGAATATTAAGGGTGCATCTACCAAAAGTGCAGTCAAGAAATAAGTAATCAAGATGACACAAAGTTTCTCTTCCTTTCTTGGATATATACTTCATAGGCAGATACTGTGTACAATCGGTTGTGAGCCTGCAATCCCCAGTATGTAATATGTTACCAAATTCACCTTCAAACAAGAACATGAGAGCTCCTGTAAGATAAACATAGAAGAACAAGGCATCAGATATTCAGATGTTGTTTAAGTCCTTGAAAAATTATGTTGTATTGGGGGTACAGAAGGCAAATATTAGAATAAACAGAAACAAATTTCATGAAAGCGGCAACTTTCATGGTAAACAGTTTTTAATCTAATCATATGCAAAATTAACATCTCGGTTAAAAGAAAAAATAAACAAAACTGAAATTGTCAAGAGGGGAGCATATAATGCATTTTATTTTTCTGAGCATAATGTAGGAATAATCCTCCAACATAGAATCTCGGCAATACTTTTCTCATTGGAGCTTGAAAATAAGGGACTCCAACCAAGTCAATGGACAAGTGTCCTCATTTTTTTCAATTTGATTATCATCTACCTTGCTTGGCAGCACTAAATTCATACTATCCCAGTATATGTTTGATATGGTTAACTTACAACTACAACAATTTAAAAAAAAAAAAAACAACAAAAGACATTCATTAACATTGTTTTGCAAAGAGTACTTCAGTTTCAGGGGGCATTGGAATCTGACATTTGGAAAGAGTGCTACATGGCAAAACACATAATATCACTCCAGAAATGGAGTGTGCTGCTTACACTTGTTTACTTTGGTCATTCTTAAAGGACATGTCAATGCATCTACATAAGTGATGGCATTTTAATTCTCAACATTTCAAATGCTAAATTATTTTAGTCTCTCTCTCTCTCTCTCTCTAGCATCATAAAGCATCAAAACAAAAAGAAGGAATAAGTGATCATTGGCTAATCAATTCAGTTAAGCATTTGTGATATTAAAACAAAAATGTGGAGGGAAGAAATGTCTCCGTATTAGGAATTCTGGAGGTTGAAGTATTGGACATTTTAGTACAATAGGCACAGCACATGAAATAAAAAGTGCATCATAAAATCAATTTACAAAAATAAGACAAAGCCAACATATAGAGAACTTCTCATTCAATGAAACACAAGGAAATTTCAACAACCACGAAGTAGCAAAATCTACAACAACCCTGTGGACTAACTTCCACACCCCGAACAAAAAATCAGCCTTAACAACAAACTGCCCAATATACATGCTCTTGGATTTAAAATGAGTTTCAAAATAATAAGTAATTTAGTTTTATTTTTATTTTTATGAATTTCCATGTTTCCAAACATTGCATGTTTTGAATTGCATGAATGGGGTTCAAAACCTTCTCCTTCATGGCATTCTTGCCCATTGATTCTCTTATGGCTCATTGTGTGTGTGTGCCCATATGCGCACTTAGATCCAAAATTAGTGCAGTCTTGACTTGGGCGAGGCTTGGCTTTTGTCCACTTGATGTGCCTAAGTGGTGGGGCTAGCATGAATTGGTTACAACATGGGTTGTGTTGGCTCAAACAGGTTCAGATTGGACACACTCCAATCCATGTTAGACATAACTTGTCATGCATAGGCTTGTATTTTGGCTTGATACCATTTTTGTATTTGACTCAACCTATTTGATTTGGACTTAGCCTACTTGCTTCATATAATTTCCCTATCCCTTCCTTCCTTCTCTAATCTGCTTATGGGGGCATTGATGCAAATGAATCTCTTTCATCTCTACATCAAAAGAGAGGTGCCACCTCACCCTACTATTCTCATTCACTTCTCTTGGACGAAACCCCCCTCCAATTCTTAAGACCTGGATAGTGACTACCGTGGAAGGAAAAGGCACCCCTCCAAACCATTCCCTATATGTGGTAGGATGGGAGAGAATGAGGGAAAAATTGCACTTACACCTATCCTTTGGTTCAGCTCCCCATTTAGGGCTTTTCTCATTCACTCGGATACCTGTAGCCAAGAACTTGGGGGGGAAGGGGAAAAGAAGAGCGAGGAAAAGAGAGAAGAAAAAGAGAGAGTGAAGAAGAGGAGGAAGCTCGGGGTTGCCCTTCATTCTCAAAGCTTCTTCAGAGATAAGCTTATGAATGCTTCATCAAAGCTAAGCTTATCAAGGCTTCATCAAAGCTAAGCTTATTAAGGCTTCATAAAAGTCAAGCTTCTCAAGACTTAATCAAAGCTAAGCTTATCAAGGCTGCATAAAAGCCAAGCTTCTGAAGGCTTCACCAAAGCCAAGCTAAAGGCTTCCTAAAAATAGAATCATACTAAGGCTTCTTCAAATAAAAGCTTGCTAAGGTTTTCTCATTAAATCCATTCTAGATTTTAATTTTTGGAAATTGCAAAATCAAAGCTGAAATTCTACCAAAGTTTTTGCAAATGGTAGATGATTTGCATCCATGATATTATGTCTTATTCTTGAGACCTCAGATGGATGCTTAAACTTAGCCTGGATATTGAAGCAGGTGATTCATGGATGATGCACCAAGAATTCTTGAGCCACTGATTGAATAATCATGCAAGAGTCCAGTTAATTTAAACCAACCAGCATGTTGTTTTGAAAATGACTCTTTACACGTTCTGCAGAGAGTGAAAAGAGTAGCATAAAGTTTTCTAGAGCTGGTGTTCAACAAGACCTGAGAGGTCAGCAGGTTGTTGTCTCCTAGCAACTAAATTTGCCAAGAACCACTGTACCATGGGGTGGATTAAGTCTTTAAGAAAGTGTTGCCTAGCCTCAAGCTAGTTCTGCAATTTTTTATTTTTTATTTTTTCTTTTAAAGACTTGTGTCATTTTTGCCTGCTGATCCTCTATTTTTGACTCCATGCCAGAGTGAATTTCAGCACCAACACATATGACATCTAAATTGAAGAGAGCAAAGGGAAAACGTTTCATCGAACAGCTATCAAGATCAACATTTCAAGGAACAGTTTTGAAAAGAACTACTCGTAAAGCCTGGGATGCATTTATTGGTTGCGATTGTGGCCAATTGGACAGCATATCAACAATAAGCCCAGCATCTTCAAAACAATCCAACATGTGCAGCCATAAAAAAAACTAATCGACCCTCCATCTTATACTCGATATAATAAATAGATGTGACACAGTAGAGAAATTGCAAATAAAACAACTGCAGGAAAGCTCCCAATTCTAAAATTGAACTAAAATCATCGACAAGTCCCGAAAGCCAAATACCCTAATTTCCAAGAAAACCAAATTCTCAAACCAGCAAAAAGCGACAATAATCAAAAAATCATAGAGACAGAGAGAGTACCAGGGCAGTGATTGGCATCGAATGCGGTAACAGAGAACGTGCCGTCCGGATCATCGATAACCACCGACTCTCCGACCTCAATTTCCAAAAACAACGAACCCTCGAGCTAGAAAAAAAAAAAAAGGAAAATAATAATAATAATAACAATAATAATAACAATAATAATAATAATAATAATAATGGTATTGGTATCAGTCGAACGTGAAGAAATTGCCGATAATTAATTGGAAAGAAAGGAGAAATAGAAACCTGAGGGAAATGGCGGAGGACGAGGGACTTGGTGAAGCGGGTAGCGTAGATGGGGTAGGAGGAGTTGGAGGCGAAGCCGGCGAGGTGGTCGCGGTGGGCGTGGGTCAGGAAATGGTACCGCTTCCGCCTGGAGGCCGCCGTCCACGTATCCACCGAGAACGGCAGCCCCTTCGGCATCTCTATCGGCATCTCTTCCTCCTTTCTCTCTACCACCTTCTACTGCGTTTTCTCCATTCCAATTCCATGGCCTCCTATTTTATTCTCCGTTCCTCCTTGCGGGAGAAGGAAGGAGGAAGCAGTCGGTTATTTCCGATTCCAAAATCTCCAATTTGTCCGTTTTCCCTCTAGCGTGCAGTTTGTATATGGATTTGGGGTCTTCAACATCTCCGCTCTTGCTTTGATGGTCTCTCATTGTGGTGGTGGTAACCTGGCCTAGAACTCGGCTCTAACCTATTCGGAAGAATAGGGTTAAGATTTCACCACCTCTTTTTAATCTGAAATCAAAATAATTTGAAAATTTTTGAATCAGATTGGATCAGGTCATAATTGATCAAAAATGATTTTAAAATATTATTTACTAAAAAATACATAAGCTTTAATTGCCACTCATAATTAATTATTTGGATATAAAGGTAAGATATTTAATTTTATTTATTTTAAATTTTAAAATTTTATCTAAATTGCATTATATAATTTAATAAATTATTAATTAAATTGTTTATGTAGCTAATATTTTAATATTTAATATTTTTTGATACATAATATAGTTGATGCTAATGAGAAATGATAAGATTAAAAATATATTTCTTTCAAGTTGAGTATTATTGAAGGATCAACAATAATAACTTTAAATACCATTAAGGAGGTGGATGGAAGGGTTTAATCAATTATAACTTTGTTTTTTTTTTTTGTTTATGAGATTAAGCACATTTTTTACATTTCCTTATTTTATTTTATAATCTTATTAATAATTTTGCATTAAGGTTTGTTTTATTTTAAAAGTATACTTTTATGAATTATTACTCAATTATATTATCTTAATATTTTATAAGTTTATATCTATTATTTTCGTTTATGTTTAATGATGCTATAATTTTGCGCCTAACTTCTCAGACATCTAAGAACAACAAATAGATAAAAGAAAAAAAAAAAGAATTGAATTGATCATCGGTAAATACTTAGAAAGAACAACAAAAAAAAAAAAATAACACACACGCACACTAAGATCATTCAGGTTAATGTTTAGCTTAATGGTTCAAACTTAAAATGATCTTATCCAAAATGACCTGACCCAACTTGATTTGCCACCTCTAGTATCTCAAACAATCAAATTAATACCATGCCCTATTTAAATGACAAGTAGACCTATCTTCAAAATTGTTGATTAGCATGCATGACTATAGATAAGGGTGGCTAAAAATTAAAAAATTATATATAAGTATAATAAAAAACCAAGGCAAATCATCACTGCCTTTGGAAAGACGAAACTAAGCCGAGAACTCTCTTAAAATTAGTAAAAATGGTCTTTCCTTTTTAGGAGGGCTTCCGTTTCGATGCCTCTTACTTCACCCTCTTACATAGGGAAGATACTAAACTCCTTACTCTTTTTTCTTTCTCCTTATCTCCTTCAAAATTGGAAGCAACCTGCGTAACAACTAATAGATGTAGTTATAAATATGTAGATAAAAGTACTTCTAAGCATGCCAATTGTGCTAAATATTCAAAGCTAAACAAAGGGTCTAATATTCAAAGCTAAACAAAGGGTTTAGTTAAGTCAGAGTTGGATCAGTAACGATACCGACATCATGATGTGCCTCCTGCTCTCCGCTCGCTAGCCCCTCGTCAATACTCTAATACTGCATCATATTATAGCAGAGGTTATACAATGGAGATGGCCAAATACCAAAAGGACACTAATATTACATTTAAAAGACCTCTAAAATTATGTACTCTAATATCGGCTTTGTGGGCATCAAAACCCACGTAAGCCTTCCATCGATCATTGTTCAAAAATTTAAACCTCTCTCTCTCTCTCTCTCATACATCTCTCTTTAGGGGCATTTATGGTGACCCCACGAGTTTTCAAGTTATCCTCAGTGGAAGAGATTTGTCTATCAATTGGCTTCAATATTCCTTTTAATACTGAATCAGATAATAACGAGGGTGCCTAAGCCGCAGAAAAAGGGAATAATTAGTAGATGAATAAAGATATGTCTTGCTTCAATTTTGGCTTAGACTAATTTACCTGTTGACTGAGTCGCACTACAATATTTAGTGTGGAAACTAACGGATTTATATTTATTTTTACAAGTTAATAATTTTATCCATAGAATTAATTTTGCATTGCTCTAAATATTAAGAAATTTGATTCCTACTCTCTATATTATTAATATTTAAAATTGTAGCAAAGTGAACTTAAGAAAGATGAGAAAAATTAAGCTTTCTTCGCGTTTCTATTAGATCCTACGTATCTCACTCACATGACAATTGAATCCTCGGAAACGAGAAGAGAGGAAGAACGGGCTCAGCTCGGATGTGCGGTCAAGCTCCGACATGTGGCGACGAGAAGAGAGGAACCTCGGTAGTGCGGTGACAAGAAAGCTCAGTCATTCGACCTCACCCACAGTGCCGTGTACGGCGAAGCTCCGACGAACGGCGACAACCCACAATGTCGACGACCGAAAGGCTTGAAGCTTTCAAAGCAGAGGAAACAAACTCCTGCACGCAAGAAAGGCGAAGGAATCAACGGAACGAAGAAGGCAGCCGGATGGTTACGGTTGGAGCAGAGACGTCTTTCTAAGGGATGGGGGCAGGATGGTCAATTCGAAGGAGGGCGGCAATCACGTCATTTGGAGATTTCTCTTCCTTGAGAGGGATCGGAGGTTCTAAGCCGGTCAATGGTGATCGGATGTAATATCGAGTAAATTTGGGGGGAGGGGGGGGCCTAAAAGGTAAATTCGTCGAAGATTATATTTCATTGAAAATAATAATAATAATAATTTATGAAAGTTACGGTGCATTGCATGAGAGCGACATTAAAGGCAGGACGGTCAGTTGTCTCATCAATTATTATATAAAAGGACAGGGTGGTTAGTTGTCCCATCAATCATTATATAAAGGGAAGGGTGCCACGATTTTTTTAAAAATTTAACACTGCTTTTTTTTTCTTTTTTTTTTATCCGCGACTTGGACCGGCGCGAACCGACTCTCTTACTTCTTGACCATTTTACATGGAGATGACAACTGGCCGGTCCTGTCCAGCTTGCTACAGGACACGGCTAGGCCATGCTATGCCTAGCATGGGACTCCTATTATTGGCCCATGGTGCCGACCCATGTGCCGGTCTGCTTGACCCAGGCAATATTTTTAATATTATTTTTAAAAAAATTATATATAAATTTTTTTTAAATAAATAAATAATTTTTTATAGTTGTATTATCTCATTCTTACTTTATTTTTTAATTATTAAAAAAAATTATCTTTTAATCTTTATCTTTATCTTTTATCTAACATAGTTCAAGTCTTAAGTTGTCGGATCCGCTATACTAATCTGTCAAGCAAATTTCTATATATTATTATTTTTATTATTTAAAATTAATTTTAAAAAAATTAAATAAAATAAATTAGATATACTTATCTTTTTTTAGGACTTATTGTTGGCTTGATTCATTACATTCATTCGTCTCGTTTGGCCTCTGGTACCATATTGTTGATCGTAGAGCATAGAGAGTAAGGATAAATAGTAGAGAGATTAGGATAGCTAACTAGAAAATAGAAAAAAATTAAGATAATTTAGGAGAATTTTAAAGACTTGTAAAAAAATAAGAAGGGTTTATGAGAATTTTGAAGAGCTTAAGAGAACTTTAGAATGGTTTAGAGAGCTCGTGGTTTGGTGTGAGATGAGGAAAAAGGTTTGTGACCTATTTATAAATATTAGAGGGCTTTCAAATGACCTAAATAACATTGAAAACTTACTGTTTATGGTAGATGGAAAGGGTAAATAGATATTCTTGACCAAAAGACTAGAATTCCCTTGAAAATTAACTCTTTTTACTGTTACGGGGTATTTTAAAAATTGAATGAAAATACCTTCCTTAAGTAGCCTTTTTTTGCTTTTAGAGAAAAATATTTTGGGCCTTTTCTGACTTGTCTTAGCGTACGTGTCTGGCGTGCCAACCTATCAAGTCGGCCCGTATATCGTTACATAGGTCAGGGCAGTAAACCTATCGATTGGTGTCCAGTGGGCCTAGTAACAAGCCATAGATCGTGCCAGCCCCTAATGTGTCATCATGCCGATATCACCTGTAGGCCTTAAGAGGCGGCCCAACACAGCCTGTTAAGTGAATCATGTTTAGCACAATACGATTACTGTAGCAGCCGTGTCATGTGTGGCACGATCCATCCAGTGTTGGACCGTGACACCACTAATTTTACATGAGAGCCGATTCAAAAGTAGATAACCATCCATGTTCTCATTGCATTACTGATAAGTTGAAAACATCCAAACGAACCGCGATCCCAGTAAACCAAAGCAAAACAGCTCTTGGCTTCTTTTATTTTATATATGGATATATGTCTCATAAGGCATGCCTAGGCCGTAGCAAAGTCGGCGCTCGAGCGAGCACCAAGGCGCAACGATTCAATAAAATGGCGCGGCAGTGAAATGGGAGTACCGGTAGCAGTGATCCCCCCATCGACCAGCAGGTTATGTCCGGTGACAAACGCCGAGTCGTCGGAGGCCAGGAAGAGCGCACCTTCCCCAATATCGCTCGTCTTCAACGACCCTCCCTTCAACGGCATCATGTCCCTGGTAACCTCCTCTGTCTGGATGTGGCTCAGCCCAATCAAACTCAGCGCCATCGGTGTCACCACGCCGGCCGGCGACACGCAGTTCACCCGTATTCCGTGCCTTCCAAGCTCCCCTGCCGCCGCCCGCACCAGCCCCAGCACCCCATGCTTCGACGCCGTGTATGCTGCCGGCCCGGATCCGCCCATCGTCGCCGCTATGCTCGCCGTGCATATGATCGATCCTCGCGTCCCCCTCGCCACCATCGCCCTCGCTGCGTGCTTGATCGCCGCAGCCGTGCCGCGGAGGTTCACACCGATGACGTTATCGAGCACGTCGAAATCCAAGTCCAGAATGCTGCTGGTCAACTTCTCCGAGATCCCGGCGTTGCTGTACATGACGTCGAGCCGGCCGTAGGCCTCGATGGTGAAGTCCACGAGCTCCTCTACTTCCTTTTCGTTGCGCACGTCGCAGTGCTTGTACTTGCACTTGTCGAGGCCGATGGAGGCGACGACGCTGGCGCCCAGCTCGTCCTGGATGTCGGCGATGACGACGAGTGCGCCTTGGGCGGTGAAGATCCTTGCGGCGGCCTCGCCGATCCCACTGGCCGCGCCGGTGATGATGGCCACCTTGCCTTCCAACCTGCATGACTTGATGGTCATCACTTGCTAGTGCTAAAACTAGTGGAAGCCAGCATATAATCATGAATTAATTTTAGAGAACATATCCTCACCTCCGCTTAGACATGATATCGACTAGGGCTTGCTGCTGCTGCTTTACCTTATCGGCCTTCACACGCTTGAGGGAAGAGGCTCCCACTCTCTCGTCTTGTTATAAAGACAGTGCTAGGAAAGTCGACGACTAGGGAGAGTTATGGACTGACCTTGGAAATTACTGGAGCTGAATACTAAACTAGTGGGCAGACGATGTGGCGCTTTCACGTGCTGATGCTTTACGATTTTAACACACTATCAAATGGTAAAACGATTGCTGCCAAAAAAAAATAAAAAATAAAACTACAGAGATGCGATTTTTTTTTTTTTTTTTTTTTTTACCAATAACACCTTCCGTTTTCTCTATTCTCAAAAATTACTTCCTGTTTTCCTTGGATAAGTCAGCTTGGAATTATATACTTGGATCCTGACTTCTAGTAGCACTGATGCTCTGAATTTGACTCGGAAAGGGAAAAGTAAGGGGTGAAGGACGAGCACTACAATCCCACCTCTCTCTCGTTTCCTCCTAAGAAACCACACACCCCACTCTCATTGAGTAAGAAGAAAACAAATCAACGCACCCCCTCGCTACAAGAGCTAACTGTTCAAATTGTTTGGACCTTTTTTTTTTTCTAATAAATCTTTAAATTTCAATTGTAAAAGCTTTTAATAGTTATGAAATCAAACATAATACATACTTTTGAATTTTAGTTCTCTAATTGAAACATAGGTTTCATTCCTCGCTTCTTTCTATCGTTGCTTGCTTGTGTTCCCTTCTCCTTCTTCTTCTTCTTTGTGTGTTCTCTCGTCTCTCATTATAACCTTTGAGACCCAGTCATCACATTGAAAAGAGATAATGCCATTGAAAGGCCCATCTGAACTGGTCTTTGTATTCCATTAAACACTGCGCAAGAAAGCTGTTTCATGCCCCCATCAGCCTCCCAAAGCGTGTAAGCCAGTGTTTTAATGCGATACAGAGGTTGTTGGCTTGGGATAAAACGTGAACTTTGCTCTTGGCGATTCATTTAAAAATCTTAAGCTCTGGATGTTTTGGAAACTTTTGGGGAAGTTAAAACCTTCTCTGGCATCAGCTGATGGAATTTAGGGAAATTAACAGAGAATTTTCTGAGGCCTTGTTTGGGATGACTGTTTTTGGGCGGGCCTCACCGTTATTCCGAGCCAGTCCTCAATCTATAGCAGCCACTGCCAAACTACTACAAGAGATAAAATCCCTAAATTATCTCATGGAGTGCTATGGGTCGAAATTTTCTACAGAAAAATAAACGAAAGGGAAAAATTTAGCTGATGTCTGAACTGCGGACCGGCACGCCACGGCACCAATGGAATATTGAAGGAAACGCGTCTGATGCGATGGTGCACCCAAATTTTCCAAGATGAGTGCGAGCAGATAGGGACGGAGACGAAACAACTCTGGAGAGAGACGATGCGATATTTTCGCGTTCGCGTGCTGCTGCTTGTGGAAATCCACGACGCAAATGATGGGGATGGTGCCAACCAGTCAACAGCCAGCTCTTTCCGAAGGCAATCACCTTCTGGATGGAAATTGAAAGAAATATATATATATATATATATATATATATATATATATATATATAATGTTAAATTCATTGGTTCAATTAATTTTATTAGTGGATCGAAAACATATAATAAAAAAATTTAAGTAAAAATTAATAGATAACAAGTGAAATTGAAGTATTACAATTTTTTTTTCTTATAATGCAATGTACGAACCAAAATTATATGACCTAAAAACTCGAATAAAAATTAATAGATAGCAAGTGGACTTGAGTTATAAATACATAACACTTTCTTTTCCATGGAACTAAATTTAGGGTATCACAAGAAGGAAAGAAGAATAACATTGAGAATTTTTGCTTCTAAGGAAACAAAAAGGAGCAAAAAAAAAAAAAAGGTATTTATTCTTCTTTATTTTTTTACAAAATGTTTAAATTTGTTTACCTCTCGGTAAAGAAAGGAGGGGATGAATTTATAATTTTTAATTCATCTTTTCAACTTTATTTTTATAAATTAATTTAATTTTTTTCTAATAAGGATATATTTATAATTTTCTAAATATAATTTCTTTTTTCTTCCTTTCTTTCTTCATCCAAACAAAATGAAGGATATATTGGCTTTTATTGTTTATTTCTATAATGATACAGCTTATTCTTTTAAACTATATATTTATCATTTCAGGATTTCTATTTATTATAAGGTCATTAGTGTTTATTTTAACCCCTGTTAGTATGTATTGTCACCTGCAAATTAGCGAGGCAAAGAAGAGGACTCCTTCTATTTATCTTGATCCTAATTAGTGTTTACTCTAACCAGATTAGTATTTATTATTTGAGGTTTTCTATTTAGTCCCTCCTTTTTACTTGACTTGATTGTACCTAGTGTTTATTTTTACTTGGCTTCATTATGGAAGAGTTGGTTTTCATTGTTATAAGCTATGTCTTGGCTTAGGGCTGACCGAGGATGAAGTCAAATTGCAGCAAGATGCAAGTAGTATCATAATATCTTTAGAACAAAATAATAAGAAAATACAAGCATTAAAAACAGGATGCTTGTACCAATTGCAAACGAGTTCACAATTTAAAGCATAAACATCAAGCAATGACCATCCCTAGGATTGCTTTCCTCTTCAAAAGACAACATTACAACTAAATACAAAGTTATGAAGAGTAAAACTCAATAATGCATACAATATCCAACAAAGTTGCGTACATGATATTTTTAAGCATTGGAAAATATGCTCTTAGTGCTTGTCTTACCACTAAATTGCTTTTCATCAGAAAGTTCACAATTTTCCCCACTACCAACTTGCACAAATGTGTATCAATAAAAGCTTCTAAGTTGATTAAAGTAATGTATTGGATCTGAGCCAGCATGTGATTTACCATTTACACCAAAAATCAAGTGGTTTAAACAAAACTTGAATCAAGATTAGACTTGGCTCAGGCTACTTTTTTTAATTAGATGATGAAGGGTGCACAACGGTGAGCTAAGTTCTTAAATATAATTTATTATCTGTACACTACTTTAAAAATCATATAATTTAAAGATTCATAACCTAACCTATACATTAAGTGGTAAAATTCGTTAGATAAATCCTGAGTGAAAGCAAGACGAGAGTCCAGCCAAGCATCTAGTAACACAAGCCGAACTCCAAATTCTCCCACTTTCACAGCACCCAAACAAGGCTGTGGAGCAGCTACGGATGGGCGTGATCCGGACCAAAGTTAGGATAAAACGGAAAGTAGAAGGCTTCTGACCGAATCCGAGCCTGGGTCAACTACAAACTTCGAACCCGGTCCAGTAGGAATCTCTCAAAGCCTCAAACCCAACCTGAGCTCGGCCGAGTAAAAATACATACACATCATACCTTTAAAAAAATAATATGAAACAATTGTTGCTACGCAATGCCTTTTACCCTTTTTAATTTTAAAAACATTTGTTTAAGTTTCATTAGAAAGAAGCCTTAAAGTCCTACAATACCTTAAAATATAAGTATCGGACAACAAAGACGTCCTTTTTTCCCAAAAATACTCTCCACCACTAAAATCTCTAGCTTATAAAGCTCTAACGTTACATCAAATCCTCAGGTCGATGACCGAGCATTGGGTTAAAAAGGATAGGTTGTCTACCAAAATAAAAAGGATATGTTAACTTTAAAAATGGTACGCAAGTCAAGCAGGCACCATGACTTTTCATCTTGTTTGGACAATGACCAATAAATTCATATACTGAAATAATGAAAAAAAAAAAAAAAATTGCCAAGAATTTGCATTGGATAATGAAGCTTTGACCTCACCAATTATGATTTCCTTCAATTGAGAAAAATTAAAACAAGGAAAATAGTGGAAGAAAAACAAATTCAGATAATAAATATATAGGCCGATTGGATAAATCTCTTTCACAGAGCTCCCAGGCTCCAAAGCTTGGACTACCAACTGGACAGATGAGACATACCAATCAGCCCGAGGGCCTTTCACCACCAAAAACTACAAAAAGCATTAAACTTTCCCACTCCTCTAACCTCTATTGCCATACGCCAAAGTGACAAGCCAACCAAACGCATTGGTTTAAAGAAGCAGAACCACCAGAATACACATGCACAGCACTTTGAGCTTTGCAATCACGATTTCATTCACTGCCAGAGAAAAAAAAAATGAAAGAAAAAAGAAACGGGCAAGCAGATTCAGCTTACAAATTTCTTGGACAATTAGATACATCCCTTCCACAGCTGCTGAGCTCAAGCTAATGCCTAGACTCCCCCTTCACCTGTAATAAAACAGCAACAAGAAGTAGAGCAATCATGCTTTCCTCTTCTCTCACCTCTGTTAATAAATACACTTCGCATTGGTTATGCGCCTCAAACAAGAATTCATCATAATAGAAGCATGATATACAGAAGAGAGCTAGGATCCAAGTCAGAACTCTCTTGAGTAATGAGAGCAAGGGGGTCAGGATTATATGAGGGAAGCTAATCTAGACACTGGTTCTTTCAGAGAATTGGTCCAGGACGGGCTTCCCAAGTTTAGTTTAGGCTTTAACTCATGCTTGCAAGAATCTGATTGCAATTCTTTTCACACTTCGGATGATGAGATCATAAGCACAGTTGGTTTCCCTAGTTCCAGTCAAACTGAAGATTATTGAAGTTGTTGACCGATCCAAGGCTCCCCAACAGTCTGTTTCCCATATCTTGTTGCTGCTGATGGTTCATGGCTGTTGGATCCTGCGATAAATGACTCATTCCAACCCTCCCATTCATGCTTATGGTACTGTTTGTCATTGCAGCCCTTAACCCACTCTGTGTTGCCGGTGGACCAATCGCACCTATACTCCCAAACCCCATGCCACCCATGCCTGAGCTGTTCACCATGCCATTTCCAACCAAGCAGTTGCCTCCATTCAGGGCCGGTGCCATACCAATTCCCTTCATCTCATTTCCTAAGGTATTGACACCATTTAGCTGAGAGGGCATCATCATCTCTTGTAAGATCTGGTGCACCGAACTCTGCGACTCAGTTGGGTCAGCTTCATGAGACTGCGTTGATGGCTGCTGGATCGTAGACAAATTTGCAGGTGAATTGACAGAGCATAAATGGGTGGTGTTATGAGAGGTTGGGGTCATATTGTTGTTTGATGTGGATGGTGTTGGCGAGGGGAATGGAGATGAAGGATTAGGCTGGGATGGAGGCAGTGAATTGGAAGAACTAGATGATGGAATTTGAACAGCGTTCCCACCACCATAGGGGCTGGTCACGTTGCTCATCTGGTTTTCTTGCCTTGAGTTCATTGAGTTTTGGTGGAGGAGCCCAGCTATAGCAGATGCAGTACAGGTGGATGGCGGAGCATTAAGGGAATTATTCGCACTCGCAACACCATTGCCAGCAGAAGAAAGTTGCACACCAGTTGCATGAGTAGCAGTCCGATCTTTGTGGTTTGAATTCTGGGCAATGTTTTGCTGCTCCTCACGCTGTTGTGCTAGTTGAGGATGGAGGCCTGAAGATCCAGAAGTCCTTCGAGGGAAGTTGATCAGGCTATCTGAACAAAATGTGAAGACAAATGGGAACCCAAAAAGGAAAGAAGGTAAAACAGAAAAAGAAAAACATCCCTTCTTGATATTCTGTTAAACCTTCGTTTTCCAACAAACACTCTCAAATCTAAACTCTAAAAATTCAAAAATTAAAATTATTGAAAAGCATAGAAACATGATTTCAAATTTAAAGACCTCAATGCTGTAAAGCTCCTCATTAGATTAAGGACTAACTAAAAGTAGCATCATGAGATGCTTTTTCTTTGCCCCAAACACATCAGTTCAGCCATGTTAAGCAGATATAATTAATTCAATGCCTCGTAATGTAACTAAAAAATACGTCACTTCACAGGATCTACCACAGCAAAAAATAAAAGCAGAAAAAGAATGGCAAGCATTTCCTTCCATTGGTCTCTTACACAAACTTTTATGAACATTACTCAGAATTTGAAAAGAATATGCGAGTCAAAAAGTTTAAACTTACCCATAGGTCCTCTACCTGTTTCTCTGCTATAGTCGATCAGATCCTTCATACTGTTTACCACCTCGGAGATCTGCAGTAGAATTTTTCGGCAACGGTGCATCTCTTAGTTCTAAAACAAATCTTGTTTTGTTAAATAGAAAAGTACGATGAGGATTACCAACAGGAAAGTGAAGACATGATGCAGAACAAAGTATTTGAATACAAGGATAGCATTTTTCTTTTTCTAGTCACTGATCCTGCTTAGTCACTAGGCAGATGCACTTTTTCCAGTCCCCCAACAAGCAGAAAGACATCATATTCTCCCAAAGCACTAGATCGTATATATGCCATATAAGAGACTAAAAAGAAAAGAGTGATGCCCAAGTGATTCATCAACCATATTTCACTCAAAGACAAAATCATGAAAGTTAATCCAGGCCATCTATTAAGAAGCTGGTTTTGAGCATTAGGTGTTCTTTCTTTATCAGCCACCCTGACAAAAAGCTCAGGCTACATTGAGGAGACATGACACATGATAAGACCAAAAATTGTGATGTTTAAAGATTATCCCAGAGAAGTTCACAACAAATTGAAAAAAATTTAAGAACTTTGCTACATGTGATTATAAGCATTTACAAAACTCCAAAAGGAGCCAGACAAATTTGGACAAACAAAGTATTTTTAGAATAGAAATTTTTTTCCACCCCAGAAGCCCCAGATAAAGCCATGCCACCCCTAGAAGTGGAATATTGGGCCAAGCACAAGGACTAGCTAAAAAGAAACTACCCCTATGCATGAGCTATTTTCTCTCATTTTAGGTGTTTCTGCAACAAACCTTTACCACTTGTGCATTCTTCAATCTATCTCAGATATGCAAGTTGCAAATAGTGAACTGGTATTTGATAGAAACATTTGATTTACAATTTTCTGGATTTTGAAAATTATTACATCTTACTTTATTTAATAAAAATAGATCCAATAAAATGGCAAGCCTCAAGGCATGAGATATAGGCTATAAAGATCCTCCATTGATAAAACACAGGCACACAAATATAATAGATCCAAAAGAATGTGGTAAAGCAGGAGCCTAGACTTTGGATATTGGACCAAAGAAAGGGCAATCTAAAGATCCATGAAACAATTGGCTTTGTATACAAATCTTGAGATAATTACCAAAATATCCTTGAATTTTAACATCATAGTGTTTTGATATCCATTTAAATACAACAATGTGCAGTGAAGTTCTTTCTACAAAAGTTCTAATTTGTATAACTTTTGAGATTTCTTAAGCAACAACTAGAGAGTGACCTTGTTCCCTGTTTACACCAATCAAGGACTGGCATAGTATGCTCAACACGCCTTTTCCACGCTTGGCATGCGACAGTAGATGGAAGTATGCATGACTTGAAAAAACATATTAATCTAATTTTGGTTAAGTGCAGAAAATAAGGGATAAAGCTTACAGTTCACCTACAATCCTGTCATGCACATCTTAGTTCACATAATTTATAAGGAATGAATAAGGGTAGAGAGACGGGGATACCTATAAGATGCTCTACCCAGACAGCCATCAAAATCTGGCAAGAGAGTGGGGCATCTTGTTTCATGGAGAAACTTGGACACCCACATCCTACGAGATTTAAAATCTCAGATACAATGTAAAATGTTTTCAAGGGAAAGAGTGGCAATATATTCAATCATGCAAATTAGTCTCCGGTAACTGGATAGGAAAAATTGAACAAATCTTATCCCTGATTATCCACAGCTGGCAGTCTTATCATTAGGATAAATGAGATAAAAAATGCTCAGTTTGGATAAAAGCATAGTTTGGATTAAATGTTGTTATCCTATTGTAATGATTGCATCATATTACCAATGGTCTACCAATAGTACCTTTTCATTGAAAGACAAAACCGATCTAGTTTTTTCCCTCATGAGAAGGTCAATGAGGTTAATTTTTGGTTATTTTGAAAGCTAAGTGGGTATAAGATGGGTATGAGGCTCAGATGGTCCAGTTTGCCTCGGTGGAACTGTAGTAAAGGATTTGTCTCAGATTTGACTGAATTTCCTAGAATTTGCTTATCGACATGCCTTATATGGATGCTTTATCCAGCCTTTTTTATTGCTTTCCATTATTTCTTTTGTTCTTCCTTCCTTTCTTTCCTCTTTCTTTTTTAATTTTTATCCTTTCCTTCTTTCCTTTCTTTTTTTCTTTCTTCTTCTTTCCCTTGTGCTTGGATGGGTTTCAGAGTCACACCACTATCTCGGTCTCATTTTTCTACAGCAACGAGATGAGACAGTTGGAATGCCCCCATCCTACGAAGACTTAAAACCTCGATTGTATCAAAGTAAGACTTCAACCACTATCAAGGAGATGCGAGGTATCAATCTCCATACCTCTCACATGCTAAGCAAGTGAACTAAACCCTCAGTGTGGTAGTTTATCAAACCACTATCATATCAAGGGTTTGCCAGCCTATCATCTTAGGGATTAGCCTCATCAGACTCATCCAATTCCTCAGTTCTAGTTTCTTCTGAAAGGTGACAGCATGCAAGACCTACCCACTATCTTGATACCTATCAAGATAAGAATCTTTATAGCACGTCTCTTTAGGTCCTAACCAAAAACCCTGCATCACCTCTAACACATGCAACCACCACCAACTGGCTGACTAAATAAGTTGCTCAATAATGAGAAGTGGACGTCCCAAACAAGCAGACAAGTAGTTTTACTGATATAAACTGATCTATCACTCTAAGCCATACAAGATGTTTTACTGATATAAATTAATTGATTGCTCCAAGTCATAAAATGTGTCTTTTCTATTTAAATAAGTTTAAAACACAGGACAAGCATGAATAAGCATCATATTAGATCAAACAAATCATAAAGACTGAAGACAATCCAAAGAGGAAAAATAAGAAACCAAACTCCCTCAAATGATAAATACAATTATGATTTGTAACTCCATGCAGTTGAACATCTTGCCTGGATTGTCTTATCTGTGTATGTATCATTGAGATATACCACAGTATGTAGTGATACAGGATAACGCATACCGAAACACGCTAGTATCATTGCAGCACCCAAAATATCATGCTAATGACCATTCAAATATGGCCATCGCATCTCCTCATACGACAGAGACTCGGACTAAATCCATGATTTCAATGACCAACTCAAAATATGAGGCAGAAGGAACCTCAGAGAAGCCATTTTTAATGGTCAAACTTTATCAAAGCTTGAAACAGAAGTACAAGCCAGGTTCAAAATTAATCTTGGAAATTTACCAGCAAGTCAAACTGATACTTAGCACAGCACACATTGCTCAGAGCTGCCATTGGAAAAGGGGTGGTAGGTGCTTTTATACCTAATGCATTTGTGCAACATGCCAGCATTATCTCCAAGGAGCCCTTTTTAAGAGCACTCAACCAAGCACCATGATCTGCTCATATTGTAGCCCAAGGGCAATGAGCTGGTGAACCAGCCCTCAATCATGGCCCAGACATGGTGCAACAAAATGCTGCAACAAGATGTGGCACAACAACACAGTACCAACTGCCCTAATTGAACCCCTTTCAGATAATCCATATCATGAGCACAAAGTGTGTGGAGGATTAACACAAGGGCAAGCAGATGTAGATGCATTATGGTCAAAGAAACAGGCTTGGCACATGCATCCCACTAGGACTCACAAAGAGAAAAAAACAGCAGGCAAGGAGAGCATGATGAAGGTTGTCTATCTTGATGTCTCAACCAGACAGAAAGTTATCATGCATTACTCAATAAGATGGATGGCATCTGGACAAGATGCAGGCAATAGCAGGCTGCACAAATAAGAGTGAAAAGGTGGAGATGTAGAGATGACCAAGCGCATTCTCCAGAATCATGGTTCAACAATAGTAGATGAGAAAACTAGAGGACACATGCAAACCAGTGAGCAATTTGCGCAGCACCTGCAAGCACATAAAGACTCCACCCTTTCACTTGTGTGTATTCACACAAGGACCACAACCATGTTCAAGCACGAGTGCACATGCCAAAAGTTGAGACAAACTTGCACAATTATCACATATAAAAGAGTGGGGCTTGTTATGCATACAAGCTTAAGTTGTCTATCAAATAAGCTTGATTTGTTCAGACTTGGGTGGATGTAGATTACATGCTGGGGATATGATCAACATAGTCCCATCTATTTGTTGATGTCATATGCTTAGCACATGATCAATGATGCAATCAAATATAACATGACAAATGCCAAGGTCATTAATGACAATCCATGAGGTAAAACAATCTTAAATTTACTAATAATCAAGAAACTTAAAGGAGTCAACTTTGACACTGAGAAGATTATTGGAACTTGAGGTGTCAAATTTTAGTTGTTTCAACAAAAATTTGCATGGCTTAAGCCTCAAATAGTCTTCCTAATCTTGATGGCAAAATGGTGTTTATCAGGAGCTTTATGGCTATTATAGAGCAAAAGGGCAGCAAAATCAATGCCCAATAGGTACTGTTGAAACATCTTTGTTTCTTCCATGATCTTGTCTTCAACTTTAAACTCTTAATCTCCCCCCATCATTATAGCACTGAATCCTTGGCCAAGCTATCAGGCCTGCTTGGCCTTCCTCATAAATTTGACAAGATGGCAACTTAAACAAGACAACTAATAATCAGTGAGTCCATATATGGGTTATGACACTTCAGGGGCAAATGATTATTGCTGCAATTCAATTGCCAAGAAGATACTCACTTGAGACACCTGCTTGAATGATAGAAGACTTGGTTGTCATAATGACATGTTAGATCACCAATATACACATCCCATCCCATGCATCATAAGGCTTTTAGCTTTGAAATGAAGATGGGCCAATCATCATGATTTTATTTTTTAGTAGTCATGGTATGATTATGAAAAATGAAAATGGCATCTCCACAGGTCAGACTCAGCATCACCAAGTGATGGATCGAAATTCATGATGCGATCCAGGCAGAATGCACCAAATCAGGATCAAAAAAGACTAATATGACCAACAATAGATCTGAATTAGGCCCCATGTTGTCTTTTGGAGTCCTCAGATACTCATTTTATGAGTGTATGGGATCTTTAGTAATTATTTTCCTCTTTAGTGGATGATGCAGGTAACTGTCAGTTTCCTAACATCTGATAATTAGGATTATATATCAGCCATCACCTTGTTTATCTTATTTCATCTATAATTTAACTAATGGAGCTTATGACTTATTACAGTCACCATTTATAGGTCCTGCTGCATTAAGGGGCCCTTCTATCAATGAGGGAAAATGGTTATGTGTGGAATCCTAGCTACACCCAGTATGACGACTGCCAGTGAGCTCTGGCAGCGAAGAAGAGAATTAAAGAAGACGAAAGGAAGACAAGGACAACAGGGAAAACTAAAGGTATAAAGAAGAGGATAAAAAATAAATGGGCAGCTGTTGCTAATCGCCAAACCCTCCAACACCCTTCCCATTTTTCACTCTCTTCTCAACCTAATAAAGAGTATTGACATTGTCAGCACAAGGTTTAGAAACTCACCTCCAAAATGGATTGCATTTTAGAGTTCTGTGACACTTTCTAGATCAGAACGCTGAATCCTGATAGGGTTTGGAAGGAAATCAATATCAAAATCAAACTACATGAATTCACCATCCATATTCACTGCTTTTGAATGATGAAGAATATGAACTTTCTACTTATGAATGTCAACAATTGACTTATGTTTGAATGGTTTTGGGTGGCTAACTGAATAGGATTTCTCACTCTTCACCCATTTTTTTAAGACTAAGAAGGCAACTACATGTAGATGCTCAAATTGTCTTGATTCTCCTACTTCTTAGGTTGCTCCTTGCTTCATTTTGCAACTAATGATATTCATGTGAATGAAAGTTAACAAATCAGAAGTTTGATTACTTGTCTTTCACTTATATAAATTCTTTATGAAATAATCCAAAGAGATTGTTCTGCAAGTGGATCAGTTGACATGTTTCTGATCTGGAACCAATCCAAAAATAATCTGACCCAGTCCAAACAGAACTTAATTTCATCAGGCTTGCATTAAACAGACACATGACAAATATAGATTGGATTCCGATCATTAAGTACCTCAATTCAAACCGAAACCGCCAGCAAGTAAAAACACTATATTTCACAACATAATCTCTCTGGAACAACTTTAATGTGGTTAGCTATTAATTTATGTTGCTGCATGTTGACAATAACTTGTACATGGTTGTCAATCAGTCCTGACATGGAATAGGTTCTTGATAACGTGTACATGCTGCTTATTGTTGTTTTATTGCATTATATGTTCATCATCATCAATTTGTACTTGTTTATTGTGGTTTGAATTTGAAGTATTCTTGGCTCTATTTAACTCAAGGACATGATGGATCGATCAAGTAAACTATAAACCCAATCCAATCTGGAGGAAATGGATTCAGTTCTGGCCCAATTCTTTTTATATGATTCAAATGCAGGTTCACACGCACACGCACACGCACACAAAGGAGGCGGGGGGGGGGGAGGGAGAGAGAACATCAGACTTAATTCAGCATTGCATATACTTTTTAAAGATGCACTCTCATTATAGTGAGCGATAAACATGCAAGAAGCTTGCATACCAAGAAAAAACAAAAGAATATATTTATGGCTTCCCTTATTGCACATAATGATATGTATTAATTTTTGATGATAAGACAGAATAATACAGACATGCCTTCACTTATTTAAAAATCAGATTCATGCTATAACATAAGGAGGAAAATTTATTTATAAACATTAGATTACATTGTTCATTAAAAGATTAAAATAGCATGGAATCAAGATATGCATAATAATATTAGAGCCAGGGAAAGCAGAAAAGGAGCTTAATGATATAATTATTAGCTTAAGCCACAAGTAATTCTTGAATATCATTTAATCATTACTGGATAGGTTAGTGTTTCCACATGAAAAAGCTCGTTTGCTTTATTTCTCAAGAGTTAGACCACCTGTAGAAATTTTTCCTATCATATTTTTGTATGATCAGCCAAACAACAGACCAGAAAACACCATTAATTAATTTTGAGTTGGTTTACTTCTGTAGCACCACTTTGCTCCTACATCCTTTAATCGTTTGCTAATTTTTGTAGCAAGTTCCAAAGATTTGATCAGGGTTCAAAAAGGCATCATAAACAGAGCATTGGCTTGTTGTCTTCTCTAGGCAGCATATTTCTCTGTGGGTTTTAATCAAACATATTCTGACCTGAGTGTAACTTCAGTGTATATATCTTGATATCACAGCATTACAACATAACAATCCAATGTGATTATCATGTGGAGATCATGAAATTACAACTTCTGCAACAATTTTAAGTGTTATCCAAGCTTAACAGAACCAATTCAACTCATGATATTAGTATTAAACTTCTTTCAATTAGTGGCAGAGTATTCATTTTAAACCCAAGCACCTTGTGCACGAATATAGATGTACTTGGAATCATGGTAAGACCATGAACAAACCATAACAGCATGCCTAGTTCTACCTAACAGAAGACAACTCTCTGCCTCCAACTTGCAATTGGCCCAGACACAACTCAATTTTCCACACACACATGCAGAAGTTTCTGTGTGGATGTTTCTTCCCTCACCCACATCAAGATAACTATTTTGTCTACCTTTGTCTAGTGGCATACCCAAGGAAAAGTGATGATTCAACTTGATGCTTGCAAAGGTGGATGGGTATGTAGTTTTGGCCACCGAGCTCAGCAGACATGAAATGGTGTATAGAAATTTATTTGGCTGCATGCAAAAGAGAGCCATATTTTCTTGATATCTAACCAAGGACTAATTCAATAAACTGGAAAATAACTTAAAAGAGACTATGGGTGGCATCTTCCATGCTCTATTGGTTCTTCCCTCTTTCCAGATCCTTCAGACTGAACTTTGGAATCCACAGATCCAAATTATCTCAAAGCCATCTCCCCACCTTGTTCTCATATTACTTTCCTCTTTCTTTTTTTATGCAGTCCTTTTCTGTGATTACAGATATGCCTCTAGACACCAAGATTTAATTCATGGAGGCAAGTGATTTTTGCTCACATAGCACATATTTCAAAAACAAATTATTGAACCATAATAGAGAAGATTCTGATATCCAAACATGGTTAACGCAAATACAGCAACCAAGGAATCACTGCATGTACGAAATAAAGAATTCAGATAAATAGGTTGAACCTATCATGATGTTATGAAGAAAATGTAGTATCAGACAGCAGCATACCTGAAGACAACGAACATATCTTTTGGTATATCCTAGATCATTTACTAGTGGTACCTCCAAAGCTTTAGCCATCTGGCGAGCAGATGCCACAAACCTGTTGAGCAATTCCAGAAAATTCTCAACTAAGTTTTGCTTAACCAAATAAAAAATATTTTTAAATAATATTTTTAAAAAAATGTTGCTTTCCATTTAGCATGCCCAATTAATTGTCACATAAGAATAATACAGAGATTCTACATATATGAGGTCATTCAATGTAAAGAAGCACACAAAATGATATCCAAATATAGAAACAGTATCATTTTTTGTTGAAATGGCATGGCACACAAATAAGATTTCTAGTGCATGAGAACTTAAAAGCACGTAATCTCTTTTTTTTAATTGTAGTTTTGTTGGTAAGCCAACACAAATATTAGCAGAAGTCCCTGATCAGGAAAACTTCTTGTTAAAAGAATAAGCTTCATAAATATAGCAGGAACTCATCTATATAGCAAACCAGCTGCTGACAAAGCAGTACAGTTAGTCTTTTACATTATTCAGCATTTGATTTAGCACAAGTAACCACACCTGACACTTAGAAATCAGTAAAGGTATCACAGTTGAATATAGGTCGAAAAGAATAAATTCTAAGAGCCTAGAAGTTCAGACCCTTAGAGACATGCCTGCCATGATGCTCATAGCTAAGTCCTCTAATAGACTCCAATCTTTTTAAAGTTAATTGACTTGCAGCACTACTTTTTTTTTTCATTTCCTTAATCATCGATGTTGCATGTGCCTTCTATAACTCTGAAGCAACATAATATTTTGTTTCCGCAAACATACTAGGCTAAGAGCCCACTTCCAGAAAATCTCCTAATAAACAGTTTTTATATTTTCCAAATTTCAAGGAAGTCTACCTGCTATATAGGAAGCCCCTTGCATCCTATAAATAAACGTATTTCTTGCCAATCATGCCCCTAATTTCAGCAACAGCCAAACCAAGCATCCCTTCTTCTTCTTTTTTTTTTTCTTTGATGGAGTAATGCCAAACAATGCATTTCAAAAAGAAAAATGCAATCAACTTTCTTCATCTATAACACAAAATGCACTACGATTCTGGAACCAACTCCATAACCCAAAGATCCGCCCTGAAGAGTCAGCTAGAGTTCCCTGTACAAAACATGACATTTCAACCTAGAAGTGCAACATTGCCCATATGGCTTATGTTGGAAAACTGATGCTCTAATATTGCATATTCTTCAACAATACAATTGGTACATGCCAGAAAATAGATCAACCATTCTCTCACCATTTCACAAGAGTAAAGATAGCCATGCAAGTGGTCAGGTCAGTTTCAGGTCCAACTAGTCAAAAATCCAAACCAGCATAGTTTTAAGATTTGGGCCAAAGATCCGACCTGAAACTTTAACATGCAATAGAAATAGAATTGGTTGCATGAAGTGGAGAGGTGCATCTGAAATAATGTAACAGGCACATATCTTGAAGACTTCCAGGACAACTCAATAGAATAACTGTAAGGTTTGCAATGTTGTGTGGCTCAGAGTACTACAATAAAAAAAGTACATGAAAACTAATTGAGTACAGCAAAAATGAGAAAAACAATTGCGATGGAATAGAAATGTACAACAAAAATCTAAGAAGGCTCTTGTAAGGAAACACACTTTAGTTTATATTGACGGTAACATGGAAAGAAAAGGAAGAACTAATACAGATAGAGGTTGTGAGGAAGGATATGCAATGCTTGGAATAACATCAGAGATGGTTCAACATAGGAATGCTTGGCAAATGCGGATCTACAATGCCAATCCAGAATAATTGGAAAAAGTCTAGATAATTATGATTATAATTTATTTATCAAAACATCCTCCAACAGCATTATGCATACCAATCCGATAGTTGTAGTTACATATTTATGCATATGCACATTCCTAGATACAATGACGTATACGTGTACATTTATGCATATAAGCACTTAGCAAAAAGGCCAATTCATCTGCCAACTTGCACAGAACGCATTTCACCATTCCATAACATTTGAACAAAGCAAAAGTTCACCAAAACAAAAAGGTTCTCAACTTCTCGACATTTCAATACATGCATTTCATCTATAAACATGCATACACCCATGTATAAAGCAACAAAAAAAAACCATACAAAAGCACAGTTAGATAGATCGGAGCAATTTAAAACCAAGAAATAAATGAATAAATAGCACATGCTTAATATGCTATGGAAGAATTAGACTTACGAATTACAAGTATTTTGCAACTCTTGGGTGGATAAACCAGATGATGCATTTTGAGCAGCATTCTGATATCTCTGCAATGCAGCTCCAAGTTGACTAACCTGAACAGAAGCATCAATTACCTCAAACCCAGAGATGCTGAAATCAACCCAATAGCCAGCAAAAGATAACATTTAAGTGATACAAGCATCGATTAATACCTGGGGTATTAACAATCTCCGAGGAATAAGCTCCTCATGACGCCTAGCACAGAACTCCCAGGAACAAATCTAGACAGAGAAAAGAGAACCAAAAAAATAAAGATACAATGACTGAGGCTATGCACAGAGAGATGGAGCAAAACAAGGTTTCTAAAATGCAACATACAGACTCTTCTGTAATATTTTACCTTTAGATCAGGGGAGAAAACAATCCTCAGCTGACCTTCACGCACTACACGTAATTGCTCAAATACACTCTCTTGAATTGCTTTAGCATAGTCCAAGACAATCTGGCCCGATGCATTCTGATACTCACGAGGCATGTCAACATATAAAAGTTCCTCCAAAGTACCACTAGCATATTTAATTTGGCATAGTCTTGGCAGAACCTCAACGGTTGTTTCTGAAATTACACATGAGAAACAGCAAAATGACATAAACAAAGAAGCCCTCCATTGCGATATGTGTATCACAGTATAAAACATGAATCTTCATTGATGAGAAGGAAATAAGCATAAAAAAATTAGATTGAAATACATATTTAATTTGTTATGATCCATGGGCATAATATAAATTGATGATGCAGTGCAGAACATACCAAAACCACGGCCAGGTTTACGGTTGCATATCTCACAATGCCATATGTCCTAAAACATCAAGGTAGCCTTGCATTAGCACATTCATAAACACAAAAATTCATAAACATACAAAAATACATAGGCTACCATTCACTGAAAAGCGATGATGCCAAGACATCAAACAGGGCAGCCCACAACTCAAGCATAGTCAATAAGCAAAATAGATGAATCCAAATTTCACCAACAATGACCCGCCTCATGCATGTGTTTAAACACTCAGATTATTCTTCTCATCAGAATTAGACATACCTGAGGAAAAACACCAGTGGTTTGACGCCCACTTCCATAGAGAGAAACACACCACCTCTTCTTGGCATTGGGAGCAAAGTATTCATTAACAAATTTCCGCCAGAACTCAATATTGTTATCCTTCATGAGGGAAAAGCAAATGTGAGTATAAAAAGGAATAACGCTTTTTCTTCCAGCTTTGGCTTGATATAGTCAAATGCATTCGGCCATAAGAGAAGCTTACTTCTGGTCTATGCTGCTGATGATACATATAATGGGTCAATCGCCGTGCACACATTCCAGGCTCATACAACGTTTTCACTTGAGGTCTCAGAGGAAGACTTTGCTGAAGCTGTTGCTGCAACTGGTTTCTTTGCTGAGGTAAGGTCTTAAAAAGCTGCTGCTGCTGCTGTTGCTGCAGTTGCAAGATCCGCTGCTGCTGCTGCAGCTGCTGCTGCTGCTGCTGTAAGAGACTAATTTGAGCAGCTGAAGCTGGTGATGGCTGCCTCGACATTTGGAGTAACTGCTGTTGCTGCTGCTGCAGAAACAATGATGAATCGGAATGTTGGCCTTCCAGTTTAACAGGGCCTAAGCTTCTCATAGGCGGCTGCTGCTGCTGCTGCTGAGGTTCCATTTTCACCGCAGCTAGACTACGCAATGACTGTAATTGCTGCGGTGGACCATTATTATCGGAAGGACCCATCTGAGGCTCCAACTTGACAGGACCCATGCTGCCCATATTGCCCAGCCCTCCTCGGAGCTGTGTTTGCTGCTGGTTGTGAGGCATTGAGAACGGTTGCTGGAAGTTCTGCATCCCCTCAAGCTGCTGGGGCTGCGATTGATCCTGCACAAGCTGGCTTCCAGAAGAATTTGGGAAGTGCTGCCCCTGAGCTGGGCCCGATGAAGAGTTGAAGGAGAGAGGATCAGGCTCGGCAGGGCCTCCTAGCATATCAACTGCACCTCCAACACCACCTCGCTGTTGGATATTCACCGGAGGGTTGGAGAGCCCGCCACCAGAAACAGGCCCTCCATTTCCAAATGAGTGGTTAAGGAGTGATGATACGTTGGAAATGTTACCCAGCAAGCTCATATTGTTGCTGTTGTTGTTAAAGTGCGTTCGAGGAGAGACCAAGGAAGAGAAAGGCTGCTGAGAAGGTATGGAATTAGTCTGAACTCCGCCCAACATTCCAGAGTTTGTCCGCAGAAGAGATTGAGGGACCGACTGGGCTCCCCCAACTGGCGTCGGTGGTCCGGAAGGCACCATTTTTGCTCAAAGGAATGGCTGTGCCGACTGAAAAAGGAAATTTTTGTGACATGAGCTTATAGATGTAAAAATGATAAACAACAAACCAACCTCGCAATAAAATCTCACCTGTAACATCCTATAGAATCCACCGCCTGTTCAAGAATCTTTTCTTTTTATCCAATCCTCTAAAAGTACCGATTACCAGATCTCAGATGCACCCTTAAAAACCAAATCTTTCTCCGTGCTTTCTTCTTCTTCTCCTTTTGCTTTCCACAACCACCAATAAGAGTAGAAATCTGGTAAACAAAACAGAGCAATATACTAAACTATCAGAAGAAAGGAAGACAAAAATGATATCTTTTTCCCAGGAATGGAAACCAAAAAAAGCAGAGCACCTTCAGAATAGCTCAAGATACAATAAAACGATCTTTTCCTCTTCCCATGAGGTAAAACATCCTCACGAATTCAGACACCACCGGAAGCGACGGAAACCTTCGAGAGAATCCTCGATCGCCACCTACATCACAAAACCCAAGTCGAATCCGACGATCCGAGCCTCAGTCGGATCCAATTCCTCAAAAGTAACGGAAATATAAGTCGCCAAAGGCGACAGGGAAGAGTTGGAACCGAAAAACCCTAGCGAAAGGGGACTCCAAGCCGAGGATCGACGCGACTTACGTGGTTGCGAGTCCCCAGAAGACGCCTCGGTGCGGTAGCTCGAAAGAACTCCTCCCGCGATCTATTCTCTTCTCTAACTTGAACTCCGGATTCTCCGGTTAGGGCTTCTTCCGAGCTCTCAAACGAGAGCGCTCTCGTCTCTACGACTGTAGCCTTCTTTTCCTTTCGATTTTTGTTCTAAACCGGAAAAAATTCCCCCCTCTGCTTTCCTCCCTCCAGGATTGAGTGTCGTCCTTGCGGACGTCAAAGTTCCTTTAGATTTTATTAAATTTTTGATACATCCACCACTTTTGTTTTGATTAGAATCTTCCTTTCACCTACAGTTGGAGGTTACAATCGCAGCAACATACCGGACTTTTTATATAAGTCCCAAATAGTTTGCAAATATTATAGATAAGCACCCGATCTCTCTTAACGACGCAGTCCCTTGCAAAACCCATCCTTTTTTTTAATTTATTTTTTAATACAACCAAAACCCGTTATTTAATTTAAGGGATTATCGTTAGATTTTCATCACAAAAACATGAACACATTAGGAGGGGTTATTTTGATAAATTTTTATATTTAAAAGCTTTTAAGGTTACAAAATAGATATGAATATTGGTACTAGCAAATATAAACATGCTTAATAAAAATTATATTAATATTATAAGTTAGCTATCAGCTGTTATTAAGAGTAATTTTAATAAACATGATATCAAAGTTATTGTTATTTTTCATATTAAGAGTAATTTTATTATTTTGTAAGTTTTTTTATAATTTAAGTATTTTTTTATTGATAAAAGAGTAAATTATTTATTATTTTATTAAGAAATAATTGTGAGAAATTACATAAAGACATTGAAAAAAATTTTATTTAGTTATTTTATTTTAAAATTGCACGCTTTAACCTAATAAAAAAATTCATTTAGATGCCTAAAAAAAAATTGAAGACATGAAACATTAAAAAAATCAAAACAACGTCAATGCATCAAGATTCCAATTTAAACCTAATTATAAAATTTAAACCATAATAATAATAATAATAATAAACTTGGCAAATATCTTAAAAATTTTATTTTGGATCTAATTTTAAAAGAAAAAATTTATGAATATTTTCTTATTTTTTTCTTCACACTAGCCGTATTATATTTATTAATCTCCATATACCTTACAACCAATAACCACCCCACTTTCATTAACTAACGAATTTTGGGATGCTATATTCAATTATAATAAAAAATAATACCATAATATTAAGCAAATCCCAACATTTTCGAGGACAATCAAGCGATAGCCCAAAAGGCAAGGAGTTTATCGAAATATTAGATTTTTTCAGGAGTTTTATGTGAAACCGGTAATAGCCTGTTGAGCCACCGGTGGTTGCCGGTTGCTGTAGCCGAAAAACGAGTGCAAATATCGATCTTCCATCATTCGCCTCTCTCTCCTCTGCTTGCAAATATAGTCAAATCTTATTCCTCTCATTTTCTTTGGCATCATGACATCCCATCGCCATACCCATCGATCATGCATGCGCATGCTCATCATCCATGCGACCGCCCACCTGTCGCGGGGTTCGCTGCTGCCTGAAATGCCCTCGCAATCCCATCGGCGTTGCGTCTCTTGGTCTTCTCCGGCGCGAAAGGCAATGCGGACCTCACGCGTGACTCTAGATTCTCGCAGTGATCGTATGCTTTCCGTCACCGTCCGACATCGGTGCGGAAGAGAACGGGGTGACCTTGTGGGCGGTGACTTTGCCTGAGTCACCCAGCGGTGAGAGGAAACCCCGAATTTGAGACGGTGGTGCTGCCACGTGTTGCCCTTGGTCTGAACGAAGGGTGGTCCTGGCGTCGTGTTTGACTCAGAGACCTATCGGAAGTCCATCAATCTGGACCATCCATTAAATCGACCAGGTCTTCTCAGTCAAACTTTGGTCCCGTACTTTAAGGGGTGCATGACATGAGTTTCTCCACCTGGATCAACGTCCAAGATACGTCCAAGATTCCAGATCATCCCAGCATCTAAAATTACCCAGCAATCATCTAGCACCGATATTTGAAGGTTAAAACGTCTCTCATCCGTTAGAAAAAAAAAAAAAAATCATAAAATATATAATAATAATAATAATAATAATATAGTTAAAATATAATAATATTATATTTTGTTACATTATAATATTATAAAATATTATTATGTTTATATTATTATAATATAATATATCATAAATAGGTAATATTATTGATTATAATAAAATAATATTAAAATATCTCGTATCATATATTATATTATAATATTAATGGTAATATAATATGATATAATATAATATAATATAATAATAAAAGTGGTATTTTGGTATTATATGGTTTATGACCTTAGATTTTTACAACATATTTAACATGTTAACTATGGATATATGAGATTTTTTTAATCATTAGAATATAGCATATGAAATATTATGATTTTTGATAATTAGATATGAGATTATTTGGGGATACAGATTATTATGTTGACCTAATTTGGATTATCAAATGTATCCTAAGTTTTGAATAACAACATTATATTCTTTTTAGTGAACCTTAATTGAAATTATTGCTAATTTCTCATATAATAGTCATTATTTTATTAATAATGTATAATCTGAAAATTATTTAATATTAAAATAATAAATAGTGCAAATAATACTATCATATTGGTGAGCAATAAATAGTAATAGAAAGATAATTGTATTATTGTTTGCATCGTTGTCTATTTAATAAAATTAATTGATGTTGTCGAGTTGTCTTATCTGCAAGAAAGGGTTGACCATAATTTGCTCTCAAAGGTAAGGATTGGTTGGTTACATGTTGCCAAATTAGAGGTCATCGATCCAATGAATATTTATGTCTACATAACTATTATCTTTGAATGCCATGAATTATTTTGGAAGTCAAATTTGTTGAATATTTTGAATTTTGACAAGTAATATTCTATTTCTACAAAGAAATAGCAACTATTAAATGTTATTCCCATAAAAAAAAAATGCAATTAACAACTTCTATAGCAAGATGGCCGTAAAAAAATTATTTTTATTTAAATAGTTGTTATTTTTTATAATGTAACAAACTTGAGGGTAAAATTTAGCATATTGATCTATTATAATTTAGATGCTTAGGTCTCGTAAATTTAAAGCATAGAAACAATCTTTTTGCATAATAAGATAAAACAATACATATGATTCTTCGCATATCTTGAACTAAAAAAAAGCTGATGATGCTTTCATCTCCAATGTTCATATCTATATGCACACAAACATATATACATATGCATACCCTTGCATAAATACGTACATATGTATGTGTATACTTAATTGTGAAGGATTAAATATAATATAATATAGTATAATAAAAATAAGAAGGTTTGCCTTTCTATTGTCATGTGTTCGTTTAGATCAAATGGCATTAGAAGCAGCAAATTTTTTTTTACCTAAAATCATAGTTTTTTAAAAAGATTTTTTTATAATTCTATTAAATGCATTGGTATTATGACATGCTTTTACGTTGTTCTTACGCACACACATACAACATAAAAATACATACATACATATTTATGACATGCTCTTACGATGTTCTCACACCCATCCCCCGACCCTCCCCCCCCCCCCAACACACACACATATATATATATATATTATATGCAGCCGTCTTTCCCACCAGACCGTAAAAGAGCGTGGACAACGCATCAGGGGTAGTTATGTAAATTGAAAAAAAAGAGAATGGCGTAATGTGGCGAGGGTGGCTTCCGGAAATCGACCGCACCGCGCCCCCCGAATTCATGGCCCACTTTTTTGTCTCACAAGACCAAATCGGCCTTCACTTCAACTCCCAGCGCCGCACGGGTTTACTCGCCAAAAAGGTCGCGTACGTCCCTTTTCTTGAGCTCTTAGCCCGCCTCTCCCTCTCAAAAAGAAACAAGACAAAATAATCCGTGCCTTATTATTCCTTCGCATGCCTTGAACCAGAAAGGCCGATAATGCTCCCATCTCCAATGTCCGTGTGCATGCTTGGATGCTCATGCCATGAAAGACTGAAAATTATTTACAATCTTATTTCACAAAAAAAGGGAAGGATGGAGAAAGGGTAGTGGCATGGTTAGCTTGAGCTCAATAAGGTGGCAAACCTAAAGGAAGTTCATTTTGGGACGATGAGAAGACCCAATTGAAAATAAGAGAGTGGCTTATTTGTGCGGATATACAATGTGCATTTAAAATCTCATGCAGTCTTTCTCGATTGTGGCTTGGTGAAACTATCTAAATGATTGAAGAGGTCAGCTGACCCACAGTCCATAAGTAATTTATAACATTTGAGAATGGTATTTTAAGCGCGACAGAAGTCAGACGGCTCCGCGGCCCGCTCCCATCCCATGTCACAGTAAATGGAAGGAAGCTTTAAGGGCAGGATGGTCACATCTGGAAGGGCAATTTCGTCATTTTGAAAAGTTTCTTCAGCAAGGACGGAAGGCCGTGTGGTCCACCTTCGACGCCTGGGAGAACCGCACCCGTTGATGGCATGCATGTTCTCGACCACCATCCATAACCATGCATGTCATGTCATCATCTCATGCATCCATCCTTACCGGCGAGTACCGTCAATCGGCGTCAGCGTCCCCGTAAAGACCGTCAACAGACGGTCACCGCTCGCTCGCTCTCGACTTAACGTGCGAGTCTGGCACTCAGGAATCTATAAATGTTGATGAGGGACACCATTGGTCGGACGGCTGTAACGATTAATTTCGTGCACCGTGGAAGATCTCAGCCGTGGGTTTTTCTGTGGAGGTGATCAAGGGAGAGATCCACGGTCACCGCCAACTTTAGGAAGAATTATTAGTTTTGGCTGTGCCCCGGGATGACGTCTTAACGAACTCCACAACAAACCTTTTGTCCTTTCGTCCTTGTAGCGATTCCTCTGGGCACCAAATAGCTAATAGATTCTTTTAGGATGACTGTTGCCTATAGAGATATAATCTACAGTGAACTCTTGCTCTCTCTCTCTCTCTCTCTGTGTGAAGGAAAGATCTACAGTTCAAATTGTCACAAGATTGTCCCAGTCACGAGGAGGCAGGAGAGAAATATTTCGAAATCAGTTAAATTCATATAAAAATTATTGAAAATTTGAAAGTAAATTTTAATTTTTTTAAAAAATATTATATTAATAATTTTTTGAACATAAATACAAATTTGAAAGATATAAATGATAATAAAAGCTTTCTAATTAGCCGTCAATTATTTGCCTATAAATTATGAAATCCTTGATTATCCAAGAATTCTTGAATATTCCATATATTTAGAAGAATGCAGGGAATCATTTGTTCAAAAAAAGTAATTAAAAAATCTTTCGAAAGTTTCAGAGTGTTGTTATTATGTCTACGCATGTATTATTATTTTCATGGAGATGCTCCTTGATAACCTCAAGCTGGAGATATTTGAGAGGGAAATCTACACATCCATAAAAAGATTATGCATAAATTAGCTTTTTCAAAAAAAATGAATTCAATAATTAATATTTTAAGGTTAATCACGGATGGTATCAATCTATTTTTTAATGCATGATTCAATTCAAAAAACTTTAGCATCCTTATATGGTGCACATTGCAACAATATAACAGCAACAATAATTTAAAAATCTTTATAGTCAAAAGGATTTTAGAACATAATTTCTTTGAATGAAAGAAAGATGTTTGCTTGAGCTAAAACCTAATTGATTGTCGTGTACAAATTAATTGTATCCACTACAAAGGTTAAATGAGTTGTACTCCTATATGATTGCATTTGAGCACCTTGGTTGCAATTAGATAAAGCTCTTTTTAGTTCGTTCTTTATTATTGATCATTATAATAGTCCAAAACTTTACTTTAAAAATAGATAAATGAAAGATAATATTTTGATTATTTAGTCTTATTTAAATACCAAAAATGTCTTCTATACATTATTGATATGCAGGTTCTTATATATTTCTCTTATTTAAGCTCTACATTTTTGTTAAAATAAATATTTTAAATTTGATCAAATTTAATCATAGACATCATGATCAATTTATAATCAAGTACAGAAGAATTTGTCTATAATAGCTTTTAGTTTACATAGGCAATAAACTAAATCTTTTCTTTATACAATTTGTTACAACTTCAAACTGCATCCAAAATGAGGGAGTTAAAAGTTATTATTTGAATTTATTTACCTTATATAAGTAGTAAAGTGCGACCTATGCGAGACTAAATATACACAAACATAACTTCTAACCATATTGATTGGATCATTAGAAAATTTCTCTTGATAAGAAGCTCTAAGGCATGAATCTGCTTTGTTGAGAAGATTTTTGCTTTAGCAAAAGTATTAACGGTTTAGAAATTTTTAATTTAAAAAAAAATAAATGCATTTTACCAGCTAAAAGTATAATTTGAAATAATGTATCATCACATTATAATGGCCTCCTATCAAAATTATTATTGACATTATTTGTCTCAAAATAAATTTTTAATATTAAAATAAACACTGAAATTACAGCTATTTTAAGTGTTATAACAAAAAAAATTTGTGAGAAATAATAAAAAAATAATCGTATCATCTTTCCTTTGTCCTCTCGTAGATAAAATAATATATATTTTTGAACCATGCAATCCTTTTTGGAAAAATTGAGGAGAAAAACTAAAATCTAAAATAAATATTATTTTGTTACAAAGTATAAAGAAAAAAAAAAAATATATATATATATATATATATATATATATATATATATATATATATATAACGGCCATTATTTTTATTATTTTTTGTTATTTTCGATTATAATGGACCGTTATAATGGAGAATAGCCAAATCATTATAGCGGTCATTATAGCATTTATAGCTGTTATTTAAAACCATCGCTGGAAAGGAAACCTCAAGTCGCGCCTGGCGGTGCTTTTGTTATGGGTTTCAAAGGTGTCAGAATGCATATAAAGACTTATTAGTTGTCTTGGAATCTCAGGCTTGGCAAGCCATACTTTGTGACAGTCAATGCAATGGAGGCACTTTCGAACGAGCTATTGGTAATAGAAACAGCTATTATGCTATAATGATACCTTCTCGGGTCCCTCATCTAATTTCTCAGGAGAAAAAAAAAAAAAATCTCTTTACTGATGCCATTGTCAAAGGATTTTATCCATTCTTGTTCATCTGAGCACATAGGATGATAAACCTTGTCTGGAACCTAGTCATTTGGGGAAGGTCTCAGTTAAGAATATTTATCATGCCTTCTCTCCTATCGTCTCTGATATTAACAAGGCATGGATATGAAAAACTTCCCTAAATCCTGGAATTCAAGTTTTCGTTTTGAAGTTTTTTTTCCCTTTTTCAAAAAAAGTGTAGTCATAATCCATCTCCAGAGGTTACCATTTCAGCTCTCTCGTACAAGTGCCATGCTGTTCCTGGCCTTTTCGATTTTGGAGAGCTGGAAATTGGGACCGATGCGATCAGTTCTTAGTCCTCCAAACATATGACAGGGAGACAAGCTCTAGTTCTTTCTCAAGAGCATATTTGACACTATTTCTAAGACTTCAGATCTTATTACTGCTCATTGGGGTCCATTGACTGGAAACAGTTCTGCATCACCCTCCTCCACAACAAAGGTCTTCTAAGGTTAATGCTGATGGAAACATTCCTTGATCACCCTCCATCCATTTTAGCTGGTGTGCCCTCACAACAACAAAAGGTCTAGAAAGGCTAATGTTGATGGATCACCCTCAATCAATGCAAGCTGCTTGTCCCCCACAACAAAAAGTCTTCAAGATTAATGTTGATGGTGGTGTTCAAACAAATCAGGCAAATACGAGATGAAGGCAAGTTTTTTTTTTTTGCCCCCTTAAATATTCAGTCCCAGTGGCAGAGCTTAAGGCAAGTGGGGCAGAGCAAAAGAAGGGATAAAAACAGAAAAATCTCACCAACAGACCTGGCTGAAATAGAAGACGGCCTGAAGCAGAGCAAAGGATTTTGTCGAGAACCAGATCCTCCAAATCTTCACCAATGGGAACCTATGGTGATCAGTGAAGCGCAAGAATCGGTATTACCAGAGCTCTGATTATATCGCCACTATTCCCTTCTCTAGGAGGAACAACACGGGTTTTAAGAAAATATCATTACATTATTCACCTCCAATCTTAAAAGCCTGCACTAATGTTACATTCATACAACAAACCAGAGATTAGAGAAATTAAAGAAGCTTAGCTGTGTGCTTCTGAGGACCTTACAAATGATCTTCGCCACCAAACCTGAAAAGCCTTGCTCAGATTTGGACATGTCGTGCCATGGCCAACAAAATAACGAAACCATTCCTCAAAAAAGCTTTGCTGCTGCTTTAATGGAAGGGTAAGGAGAACTTGTCCCAAGCTCTCCTCCAACATCCTCATGTCCAGCCCCTTTGAGCATCTCTGTAACCAACCAAAGTCCACTAACATAGGTTCAAACCAGGCCCTGAGGACATTGGATCTCACGTCGCCCCTACACTGCAACCTCCCCCTTCCTAGCGCTATAAATACACTCGCTGAGATCCTACTGAGCTCATATCTTACCATCGGTGATGCCATTTCATGCATCCTAATCAATCCATCTTGGCTTGCCCACAAGCACACAAAATCTTCTGCCATCTGCTTGTCTACAAGAATCTCAAGCAGCCAGTTGAGGTTCTCAACTTGCTTAGAGACTCTCTCAATCAATGGCTTTGTTTCTTTCGTTATTTTCATCTGATCTACCGGACTAGATTTGGAGGCTTCTTCAAAGAGCTCCACCAGCGAGTTTAAACAAGATCGAGAAATGTGGTACAGGCTCTTCTTATTAAGACCAGCTGGGTCTTTTTGATAGACTGAACTTTTGGATAAGAGGCCATTGACCAGGGACTGCATCTCCTTCCTTGCATTACCATTAGCTCCATTTGCAACGGACTGTATGAGCTGCACAGCTAGATCTTCTGAGTGGTTTGAACCTTGTGGGAATAACCTGGCTAGCACATCTTGAGAGATTGTTTCATCAAATGTGTATCGTGCAAACAAGCTCTTGATCTTCTCCTCATCACTCTCACTCCATGGAACAGCCTCGATATACTTCAAACATGATGCAACACCTCTCTCAAACATGATGGAGGAAGATACCTGAAAGAAACAAATCAAATTAAGTCAAATATGATCCAAGAGAATTATAGTAGAAAAGCCAAGCAACTAAGCAACAGATTATCATCAAGAAAAGCTATTCAGAGGCAAGAAGGACAGCAAATAAAATTTGACAATTCAGCAATAGCACATTAAAACAAAACTACCAGATTATTTCAGGCCCTCTCTGTCCAAGTGCCTATCATGATCAAGATCACCAAGATATATGTTTGAGCGCAGACAGATTTATTTCTTGATTTCTGTAAGCTTGCTGCAGATATGATAACAATTCATGAAGTTGAATCCTAAAACTGAATGCATTGGTTGTCCTTTGGAAGTGGTATGCTACAAATCATGATCACAGAAGGAATGGTGGGGTGGAGTGATCCTAAGAATCAACGTCTGCAATGGTGTCTCTAAGGAATGACAAGCAAGAAGGTTCCCTTAATATGGGAATCACCATAAATTACGTTCCACGAGAATTGGATTAATCTGGCCACTTAGAATGTCAAAATGTGATCAGAGAGAAGTATTACTATAGCGAACATAATGTTGAGATGGCTAACACATCTACTTGTATGAGGCCAAATGAAAAATTAAAACCAAAACCTGAGTAAAAGAAGAATCTATAATCATGCAAGGATTATAGTAAATTAGGGTACAGAAATGGACTTAGAGACATGCATAACATTATAGGATCGACTGGTGAGAAGACTTGAAATGCAATTTACAGATGATATGACTTAATGGAATTCCATGAATTTTATCAGCATCCATATTATTTATCTCACATTCATTCTGTCAAAGAGTTGATTGTGTCAACAACCAAATCAACTGTTATCCAAATTGTACCAGGAAGTTTTCGAAGGACATGTAGGACAAAATCAGCTGCAGCCTAGTTCAAAAATAAAAGTTCTGACAACATTTTAATAAGTTACCAAAGAATATTGGCAAAATACCCTGATTTTCATTTTTTCCCCCACCCCTCTCTTTTACTCTTAATTTCTGCCTCTGCATCTTCTCCCCTATTCCGACTCATTTCTTCTTCAGCAATAATATCCTATTATTCTGATGATGCCTGAAAAGCAGCAAACATGCAAAGGTCCCAAGAATCCAGATCACCGAAGAAGTCTTACCTCCAGAAAAAAAAAAAAAAAAGGAAAAAATTAGGGAACCCCAAAGAATCAATGTCTAACGATATCCAAGTCTATGAAATTTTGGGCCACTACTGAACACCAAAAAACTCAATTTAGGTCATTTTGTGGACCCCACTACCCATGTCACTACAACAGATAAAAATAATTGGTCCATCCAATAGCATCACAAGTGTTCAGACCAGGGGGTGGATATGCAATTTGCCTTGCCAGAACCTTGCCTCTAGCAGATTTTGAATTGGATCAAAGCCCCTAGAATTTGATTTGAAGTCATGAAGATATTCTGATTGACTTGTAGTATGCACAAATGTAAAATGTACATAGTTAGCCTGATAAATCATGGTGAAGATTCTACTTGTAACCAATGCACCGAGCCCAGGCAATGGCTCAAACAGCAAAGCCAAGACATTAACTCATGAATCTACTTTTATGTTAAATTTTTCCCCCATAATAGAACTTTTAATGGGTAGTTTACCATTGCGTTCACCATCCATTTTGCCTCATATTCATTTCTTGGCATCCTTTTGATGAGATCAAACTCATCTAGTTCATTGTTTAGGGTGCTTCACGTCTCTTTTTCTGCATGTTGTGATCACCAAACATCAATTGGTGTCATCCACATCATATTGTTAGTTGAGTTTGCTAACATGGTGTTGTCATGGAGCCAGCTTTGGTTGAGTATCATCCACTTGATCATGACAGATAATTGATTAGCGATTCCATCACCTCCATTGTTTTTGTTAAAATCTGATATTTGATTCAAACATACTTGTTCGCAGTCAAAAAAGATTCAAACATACTTGATTCCAACAATTTCTGGTTTTTTACTAAAATTTTGGGCTTTAATACCCATACTTATAAATCCATCATCTCTCTAATTTCACAGATGTTATGCATTTCATCAAACTCATTTGATTGCATCATCTTCCTATCTTGCACAATTGCTTTTGAGTTTTATCCAAACCATGTTACGAGCCCATCAGTCATAGACTTGTAAGGCATGCATTGTGGTACAAGGCCTGTATTGACAGATATTTCAACTGGCACAACCAGTACTCTGTATAGGTACACGTCAATACACAGGTAATAACGATACTATGATAGTACCTGTATCCCTGTCCCAAACCCACTTTAGATTCAAAGAAAAAACAAGAAAAAAGGGTTTATAGCTATCTTTGCACCAAACAATATCACCAATTAAAAAAAAAAAAAAAAAGATGCAACCTTAAGGACCTTAGCCATATTGAGAATTATAGGAAACTTTATGCATAGAAAGAAGAGTTGAGGGAGAGAAGAAACAAGAAAATGGAGATCAGCAAGGCATAAATGGAGAGTATAAAGTCCATCCCCAATTTTAGGTTATACGAAATGGCTCAAGTACATCTTTAATGGACACTTCCAGCTCTTTCCAACTGCCACACCTTTACATTTCCCAACTAACATATTCACAAGCAACTCCCCCCAACCACTACATCCAACACTATATATAGGTGGCTTCATTCCCAATCTCTCAAATTCCATAAAAACTGATCTTAGATTTCTCTCTTGAAGATTTAAACCATGATAAACTACAGCAAGAAAAGGGTTCCTAACATTGATGGACTTGGAGGATTCTAGGGGAAGTCTCCTCAAGTTGGGATTTCTATGATTCTATGCATGATAAGAGCCCCATGTCCCCCAAAGTTCAAATTCATAGTGATTTGTTGATCATAAAAAAGGTAAAATACTTAGCAAAATTAACAATGTAATATAGCAAATAAACTTAATAATTTTATGAAGATAACATATTACCACATAAACCATGCTCAAATCTTTCTAAAACTCATTTATATCTATTTTTTTACCAGCATTGCTTGTTTGCGCATGCATTGTAACTAGTTAATGTATGCTTTCTAGAAAAAGATCTTTCTTCATATTAAAAACATGAATTTAATTAGATTAAGATCCAATTTAGAAGACTCTACAAGAATAGGCTCATTTATGCTTGCCCAAAATCATCTTCACCTTCCACATGAACCCAAAACATGACCTTTAGGCTTAAAAATCTCAACTTGTGAAACATTTCTCTGTATGGCCTAAGAGAGGAACAAAGCACATGGAATAGTTAAATCGACATATCTTTCCAAGGAAACAGTTTCACTAAATGCCTTTAAGTGCATGCTCTATATTCTAAATATATTTAAGACAGAGATATATTGCTTGTATATTTGTATGCGGACATATTGATTATCACAAGGAAAAAAAAAGCATACATGATGAGTTCAAGATAGCAATAGCATAGGAACTCAAATTGGCACTCACATTTCAATATTTTGACATAGAAGTGAAGCAAACTTAAGAAGGGATTTCACATCTCAAGAAGGCCACACAAAAGAGGTTTTTCAAGAAATTCAAAATGAGTGATTTCAAGGAGCTAGACACATGTGAAGTGTGGTACCAAGTCGTTATGGCATACAAAAGGACAAATGATAATTCCATCCTTTTTCAATAGTTTAATAGGAAATCAATGCTACATGGCATGGATGGAACATTCTTTTCAAGTAAGACTTATGGCTACTACATGGAGATAGTAACAATGTTTCACTTAAAGAAGGTCTTTTCAAACCTTAATAGCATAAAAGATAGATCCCTTTTTTAGGGATAGGGAGGGAAGACTAACAGGGTGGAATTACCCTAGGTTTAGATACATGAGGAAACACTTTCCAGGTTTTGAATTCAAAATCTCATGCATTTAAAAGAACGGTGTGAACTCAGCTATTGTCTAATTCACTATGGTACACTTTTTTCTTATCGCATGGCACCCTAAGTAGACCGAATAATTCACTCTCTAATAATTTCAAAATTGTTAAATTTGGTGATAGTGTTTGGTTTGAAAACTTAGATGATAGAAATAGTGTAAACAATTGACACATTACATAAAAAGATGTGATATTCATATCCTCTTAAAAAGAACCAAACAAATGTTGCTTTCACTTCATGTGTATGCCATACAATTAGATCAAGAAACTTATTTAAGATGACTAATTTGCCACAATAAAAACAACGAAAACCTATTTAGATAATCAACCTGCACTTGCATTAGTATTCAGATATTCCATGATTCAATCAAGCACATGGACACAAGGTTTAACTTTCTGGATCGCCTAAAGAAGTAGCATTTTAGTTTCACAAAATTTAATAACCAAGCTACTGACATATTCACAAAGCCCTCCTGAGCATGAACTATTTCACTAATTTAGAACTCTTCTGAAATCTTGAAATCAAGTTCAAAAGGAAAAATTAGAAGGTAAACTTGATTTTGGGTCACAATCTAGTGCAAGGATATTCTTGTAAAGACTTCTAACTTGCTCAATCTAATGAAAGTTGGTGTTTCTTATCACGGAGAAAAAAAAGTAAAAAAATATCTTTAATTTAGAAATTTCATTGTCAATATAGTATTTAGAAGTTGTAGTTAAAGCTTCAAATTCTATGGGATAGGAGTGCCCTAGTTTCTCTACAGAACAATAACAATGTAACCCATCATTATACCCCATCCCAACGACCATTCTAGTTGTGCATCCAAGTAGGTAACCTCTGTCTCTTTCTCTTTTTCTTTCCTTCAATTCTTTCTTTCTTGTTTTTTTCATTTTTTCTTTCCTTTCTTCCTTATTTCATTTCTTGCTCTCTTTCCTTTTTATTCTTTCTTCCTACCTTTTGCTCGTTTTTCCTCTTCTTTCCCCTTCTTCCTTCTTTCCTTTCTTTCTTTTTTTTTCTTGCTTCATTTCTTTTTTTCTTCTTCTTTTCCTCACTTCCTTTCTTTCCTTCCTTTTTTTATTTTTTCCTCCTTTCCTTCATTTCTTTTTACCTTCCCTGTCCCACTAAGACATCAAAACTTGGTTGTAATGAAGAAGTTGTATACTAGGACTTGGAACTACAAGTGGTAGATGGAGAGTGCTAGAATTGTTCATTGAAGCCTACAAAGAGAAAATGTACTCACGCGATGGTGAGTAAGTCATAATCGAGAATGAAACCCATACTCTCCATTTATCTCCATTTCCTAACTTCTTCCCCTTCCCATCACTCTCCTCCGTAAGCACAAAGCCCCTATTTTTCCCAATAGCTCCAACAAAATTCCTAAATCTTTTCATATTCAATGCGATTGTCCGCTCTAACTGATTCATTCTATATCTTATTAACTGCTAGTAGCACTATTACAAAGTTTGTTTAAGCGTTGTCTAATAGAAGATTATGCCACACCCTCACCTCAAGCATGTCGATTGCTCGGGAGACTCCCACTTTCATCAGCCACCTCATTGCATCTTTCTCATACATCAGCTCGATCGTCTCCTTCAAAACACCCAAATCCTCGACACCGGTAACCTCTATCGTCTGGCAGCCAGCCAGAGCATCCGAAACCTTCTGGCCGGAGTTCAGAACCATGGAGGCAAAAAATGCACTGCTCTCGCACAAAACCTCCGAATCCAGCTCCAACAACAAGCATCTCCCGTCCTTCCCCTTCAAGCTGAGCCTCAAATCCATAGATCTCTCCCTCAAACAAGCCCCATCCTCTGCCTCCGGCCTCTCAGAGACCAAAGATCTCTCCTTCGGGAGCGGATCCGAGCTCTCCGGCTCCAACTCCACCGCCACGGTGGCGATAGAGGCCGAGTCGGCGATCTCCGGCAGCGGGCCGAGGGGCGCGTCGGAGTCGATCGGGGAGACCCGCCCGGGGGAGAGAATCCGGCGGGGGTCGATGATGCCGAGACCAAGCTTGCTGCTGGGAGAAGGGGAGCTGTGGAACGAGCCGCCGGAGTACGGCGGCGGCGGCGGCGGCGGCTTCTGGTGGGGCTTGGAGTGTTGGTACTGGTCGTGAGGGGAACTCCGGCGGTCAGGGCTGCGGGGAGTGGCGCCGAAGGGGCAGCACCAGGCCCGCCGGAGGCCGGAGTTCTTCCGGCGGGGGGCGGATCGCCGGCCGCCGGGATCTGCCATGTTGGGAAGAGCCGGGGAGGACAATGTGGTGACGAGTATTGGGGGGGTTAGGTTTAGGGTTTGGTTGGCGGCATTGGGGAGATCGGAGGATCTTGGGTTGTGCGCTTTGGCTTCTCTTAGGTTTTGGTGATGGGAGGCATTGGATTCTTGCGTCCTTCTCGCTCCTCTCTCTTTCTCTCCTCTTTGGCTTTTCCCTCTTTTCCCGTTTCTTTCAGCAGATAAAAGAAGAGGAGCGCAGGAGGATTCAAGTGACGTTAAAAGAGGAGAATAAAAATCCGGCTCCACCGCCAAGTGTAAGGGCAAGTTTGGTATGGGTGTCGTTGGAGATGAGGGTGGACTTCAATATTCGCGCCAGAAGCTTACACTCCATACTCTTTATCTAAAACATACACTGATAGTTAATAATTAATAAAAAGATTAGACAATAAATAAATTTATTAACATGAAAAATAGGAATTAAAGAGGTCCATTCAGTCTTGATTTAACAATCTTAGTTTGATTTGTTGCGACTCAAATATATATTTTTATCTTACAAACACAAACATATATAATAAATTATTAAATTACTATATTACTTTATTTAATCTTTAAATAAACTAAATGTTAATACTGGGTTAAATCATCCTACAATTGAAGCTTGAAGTAAGCGCGGCTCAAATTTAAATTCACTTTAGCTTAAATTCAGTTTAAGATTAAACACAAGATGAGTTCAAAACAAATCAAGCTTGATGCCAAAGATCAAGCTCAGGATTAATATCAAAACAAGTTAGGCTCTCTTACACCCCTGGATAAGAATGATAAATGATAGGTTGGAACAAATTCTTTAATTGTAGCATATACGTTCAATTTCACAAACATTGCACTAGAATTGATCACAAGCACTGCGAGAAATAGATTCAATGGTAGCTGGGTGGTTTGTTTATTGGAAGTAAATCAAGAATTTTCAAGTAATTCGAGATACCGTAACCATGCTCATAAGTGATAGATTTTGGCCGGCATATAAAGAGCCAGAAAGAAACACCAGATAGCTGCCGGTAGAGATCACGAGTGTACTCAAGCCAGTGCCAGTGCGCGCGGGTTTTGGTACAACAACTGATGGAGGGATTGGAGTGAGGCCAATGAACGCTGTAAACTAGCGAGAGGAGAGAGGCTAGGGCTTGCCACTTGAATCATTGGATAAGGAAAGCAAATAACATGATTTGAGTAATGGATTGGCCCCATCTGTCTACCTTTGGGAAGGAAAACAAGGACAAACGTCAGTTTGCACGCAATTTTTTTTTTTGTAGATGTCGTCCGGATAATTTTTTTTTTTTACCCAAATAGTCTTTCGAGTACGAACCCTTTCTTATAATATTTCAAGAGATTTATGAAGCAAAAATTATCTGAAATATTTTATTTAATGGAACAAATATTCTACCTCAAATATTGACGCCATATAAGCTGTCTGCCGCTGGTCAAAAAGTATAACCAGCACAGACAACAAAGCAATTTTTTTTTTAAAAACTTTACAATAGACTATGGTTTCAAAAATAAACTTTAGTTCTAACCCAAAGCCCAATGTTTGAAAGTAAATTTCTAGGTGCCATGCCAATTTTGTATTTCACCTCATCTCCGTGACCATATCTTTACATGAATCGTATTGTATTTTAAACTCTAAGATGTAAAGCCGATCTAATGCTAACATAATTTAATTAATATATATTATGAAGATAATGTGATGGATCATCTTTCACACGCATGGATATTCTTACGTAGGTGAAGGATCTACCGCTATATTTTTATCCAATCAAACATGTTCCACTTGTACGTTAACATAATTGTACGTACCTTATCTCGGATTTTTATAACTTTTTTCATGTCAGGCGTATCTCAATTATAAGAGCTATTTTTATAACTAGGGTTAAAAAATATTTTTTTAACAAATTCAGGGTGGAAATGAAACTTTTTGCAAAAAGAGGTTAAAGTAAAAAATGTCATTTCAAATGGCATTTTTTTGAAAAAAAAAACGTCCCGTCAGTACCAGTATGGGAGGTTCGGTGGCATTTAAAAAACGCCTATCTGAGTGGTGTTTTTTAAAACGCCACTTAGAGCGGCTTTTTTTTGTTTTAACATAAAACGCCACTGAGAGTGGCGTCTCTCAGTGGCGTTTTTCTCAAAAACGCCCCCGCCCGCTCGCCCTCCCCACCCCCTCGTCCTCCCCCTCACCCCCCCCCCCCCCCAAGCACCCCCCCTCCCCGCTCCCCCGAGACCCCACGCAGACCCCCTCCCCCGAGGCCCCCGGGACCCCACACCGCACCCACCCCCCACCGAGCCGCCCCCACCCGAGCGAAGCCCCCGGTCCGCACCCGCCTCCCCCCCGCCGCCCCGGTCCGCACACGAGCCCCGAGCCTCCCCCTCCCCCGAGCCCCACGGGACCCCACTCCACACGCGCCCCCCACCCCTCGCGGGGTCCGCACCCGAGCCCCCCCAAGCCCCACGGGACCCCACTCCAAACGCACCACCCCCCCCCCCCCCCGAGCCCCACCGGGACCCCACTCCACACGCGCCCCCGGCCCCCCCGAGCCGCACCCCACGGTCCGCGCAAGGCGGCCGGTCCCCCAGAGCTCCCTCTCTCTTGTGCACACCTGAGCCCCTCGTGCTGCCTCTCTCTTGCGCGCACCCAAGCACCCTCCCTCTTTCTCGTGCGAACCCACCCGGTCCCCCTCTCCCGCACTCGAGCAGTCCCCCCTGCTCCCTCTCTCTCGCGGCTCATCCCCTTCCTCTCTCGAGCCGGTGGTTCTCCAAGGTAATTATTTTTAATTCAATTAAATTATAAAAATTTAAATATGCTTTGTTGCTAGTTGCTTCACATTCATCTTTATGATAAAGAAATTGATAATTGAAACAATAATATTTTTAGTTCAAGTACATCAGTTAATCGCAATAGAAAAATTTAAAAAATAATAAATTTATGTATCGAAAAAAATAAGTAAAGGTTAGTTAGCTTTTTGTGGAAAAATTACATTGTTTGATAAGTAAAAAAAATTCAATGAGCATGAAAAAATTAAATGAGCATGATCTATATTATCAGTCATGATGAGCAACATTGACACACTTGATATGCTAATGTCTTGTTTTAATAATAATAATTAAAAAAAATGAATGCTTTGGATGTGTTGCTCGTATGATGCAAGAGGAAAATAAGGCTTCCTTAAGAACAACAACATAACAAGCTTCATTAACACTGCCACATTTAGCATACATATCAACTAAATAGCCTCTCTTGTAACATTAGGTTTAAAAAGTTCTTAGATTTTTTAGACCACGGCACCGTTCTTTTAAAATGCATGGCATATTCGCAAAATTACTTGAACCATAAATTACTTATGTAAATACATTCTCAGTTTCAGGCAAATATAATTTATTTTAAAATTATATCATATTTGAGCTATTGCCTTAGTTGTTTACTGCTGTTGGATTAACATTCATTCGAATAATTCTATTGAAAATTATTCTAATAAAAATTTTATTGTACATCATCATGGTTTCCATCTTATTATCATTGTAGTTATGCTTTTTTGTTCAAATAAATCAAACTTGTTTTTACTTATTATTATCAGTGAAAAAAAAAATTTTCTTATGTGATGTTTTTACTTGTTTTGACAGAGTAGTACGAGATGGCTCATAATGTTGAACCCCCTACCGAGGCATTTTCTAAAGGCCATTTCCGCTTATCATTCTTCGATCAGTTCTACCGAGACTTCCACTTGAATGATGATGCAAATGATGAGGTTGTCCAGCAGTTTGTGAGGGGGCAACTTCTTCGAATTATAGGTGGAGTCATCCTTTCAGATACATCCAGATATTTAGTGAAGTTGATGTATGTGCCTCTTTTCGAAGACCTGGGAGCATTTGCTGCATATAGCTGGGGTTCTGCTACACTTGCCGGTTTGTATCGGGCACTCTGTCGCGGAACGAGCCCTACTCAGACAGAGATAGGAGGATACTTGCCCTTGCTACAGGTAAACAGTTGATTATATCGAATGAGTTTGAAGATTTTTCTTTTGTATTGTTTACTAATATTGAGCATTATTTGAACATTAAGATATGGGCATGGGAACGATTACCTATTTTTCGTCCCATCAGACTCGAGACTCCGGAGGCTAGACCTGTTGATGCAGATGATGCTTGGCACTTAGGTGCACCGTGGGGGCATAGATGGAATGTGAGATTGAACCAAAAGAATGTCCCAATTCATACACTGCGTGCCTACAGAGACCAGTTCGACGTATTGGATGATAGTTCCCAACGGGTATGACATTACTAAATTTTAAATCTATTTCCAATGTTATTTTTTTATTTTATGTAGGTAAGTTGTAGATTGATGGTTTTTTTACATGCAGTTCATATGGTGTCCGTATACGCCCGAGATTTTCTCTATTTTGCCTCCAAGCTGCTTATTCGGTTCGGATATTTGGATGGCATGGACCCCACTTATTTATTTTGATTTAGTGGAGTGGCATTTCCCGGACCGAGTGGTTCGGCAATTTGGTTGCCGCCAGTCGATCCCATCACCATGCGATACGTCACTTTAGCTTCATCAGATAGATCGACATGCAGCATGAGAGGTTTCAAGAGTTGTCCTTGAATTTGGATCGAGTTATGCATTCGACATCGGAGGCCGAGCGGCAAAGATTCATTTGGACATGAGGGCGATTTTAGATAACACTTTTTCTGTAATTGGCCATCAGCATGTGAGGAGTATACCTGTTGCGGCACGAGTTCATGAGGAACCGGCGATGGCACACGCATATGAGGATCCTGGAACAAGTAGATTTCGTTATACACCATCGCATTCTTACATGCCGTCGCCATATGCACACGATTTTCCACACATGGGGCATGCAGGTGAGGGTATATCTGGTAGTCATTATCAGAGGCGTTGCTGATTACTGACATTGCTGATACGGATATCACCGAGGTCAGCGATGATGTTTTCCACTATTTTTGCGACATTGATATGACATATACGATCCCCGCGCAGGAGGGGGTCTCCTATGTGGTTGACGAGGGCCCTCGATCGATCGCGACATATGTGCGACGCTCTAGACAAGTTCAACGACCTCCTAAACGGGGCTGTGGTACTTAAGCTATGTAAATAAACTAATTGTTGTAAAGACTTTTTTGTTTAATGTATTAAATATGTTTCATCCATTGAGTTGTTTCTTGTATTGCTCAGATATTGTGATGCTAACTAAGTGATATTCTAAGTGATATTCTAAGTGATATTGTGATAGGAACCGCTTGGAATATTTAGAGCAAGAGTTTTGGCTTCATGCTAACTAAGTGATATTCTAAATGTTCTCTTGAACAGTTTATCTCAATATTTTTTTTTAGTTTTTTTTTCTCTTGTCCTATGGAAGAAGATTAATTATATATTTCTAATTTGTATGCGCATCCTTTTCTTACACAAAGCAGAGTGTGGATCCTTCTATATGGGCCGAAGTTTGGGAGTTTCTTATTGGTTGCTATGCTTTAAGCAGCACTGCTGAGTACCGAAAGCAATTGAAGATGGCTCGAAGGTTTTACTTTTATTTTTTACTGTAGACTGTAATTGATTAGTTGGCTATTGCACATGCAGACACATTCATTGGGTTCTGTAAGGGTCCATTTTCCCTTCATTGGGTTCTGTAAGGGTGGGTGGGGAAGCCCAACCCCGCCCAAGCTTTACCCAAATATTGGGGAATAAGAGGAGGGCCCACACACGTGTTCCATCCGGGATTCCGGACGCCCCCACTGGTCACAAGGTGTTGGCTTAGCTCAGATTTGGTGAATCCGATGACTAGCTTTTACCGTGTAACTCGTTTTAGCTGGGGCTGTTTTTAGTGGTGAAGTATGGTCTACTGAATGTTATTTTGGTGAAAAAGGCCTCAAAAATTAGAGCTTCAAAATAACACCTAGTCCATTCTATTTGTGCTCGACTGAGAATATAATTTATTCTGATGGTGGTGTGCAGAAATATTTAAGCTCTTCTTTGGCTGCCAATGATGGTGGATCAAGGGTATTTGAGTGTACTTGGTTGTGCAATTAGATCATATAATGTTTCATAAATTTGAAATATAAGTTGATAATTTATAGGACATGGCATCTAATTTGTCTGAATGTAATTTGTTATATGAACCCTAAAATCATGGAACTAATATCATCTATTATGTGTAAAATATTTACAGAACTTGTTTTTAATCTCCTTGGTGTTTTGCATTCTTTGCATTTTTGAGTCTTTTCTTTTGGTAACCCTTTCACTCCCTAAAAGAATATGTGAAGAACATGTGAAGAGGATGAGATTGTGGGTTGCGAATTTGAAGACTTCTAAATGTTAGATTTTTTTTTTTGGATTGATTTTTAAGATGGACATCATTTTGATCATGAATAATGAAGGCTGGACTTCAAACCAAAGTCACTGTCACACCAACTAGCTCACGTGGCACTCTTTCATCTGCTATGACATTTAAATATTTTTATTTTATATCCATGGCAGCCTTCATTGCTTCAACTAGATCTATCTATAATACAATCATAGATAAGGCTCTACATTCAAACTTCATGCCTTCTTTTAGAGCAAAACCTTATGTGAAGCAGCAATCACAGCTAATTGAACACCAAAGTAAAACCACTAAAAATATCTCATCATACTTTAATAATATGTAACCAAACATTTGGTATGAACCAATAATATCAGAAGGATAGGAAACATTTCTTTACATAGTGCAGCATCCAGGGAGCTCCATGAAAACGTCAAAGACAGCATGCCCAGCGTCCACCCAGGAAAACAAGTTGGGAGCATTGTCAAAGTTCGCTCCTCTACTTTGTTGCCTATAGCTCCTTAACAGTGCAGTTACAAAATTAGAAGGGTTTATTCCTCCGATTGACTGTGACCTGACAAATGCTACTGAGATGTTCGCTATGCCAATAAAGCCTCAGTACCAGCTACTTATTCCCTAAGCTTCTGAACTGACCACAGTAAATGCACAAAAAAGAAGAGAATGAGCAACTCTGGGAGTTAGAAGAGCAGACAAGTTGATCAAATCAGAGCTTCAAGACATATGAAGTAATGATGATTCTTAATATTATCTGACGCACAATAATATTTAAGTATAATACACCTACAAGTGAACAAAAATCAGCCTGTTCCCCCAACTCTTGGCAGCATTTTAATTGACTAAACTTCAAGGAACATAGCATAGGGTCATCACCAAGAAAAAAGAAAAAAAAAAAAAACATGTCAGATCAGAAACCCACAAAACATAAGTTAGTCTCTAATGAAGTAAGCACTGAAAAGGAATATCTTGTACTGAATATCATAGCATAGCATAACAAATAGAAAAGAGTAGCCCAGACTACTAACTTTGTATAGATAAGCCGATGGAGCAAAACACACCTGTAATTTAGTTGTAATCACTAAATTGTAATCAAATCAGCGCAATTGCTTGATGAAGCTTAAAACTAGTATCAGTAATCACTGCCAAAATGTTGGCATTGGCAGGGCCTAAAACAAAACAGCTGTATCGAGCAAATGCTCCACATCTTCCCAGTGGTCATAAATAAAGGTGCAACCACAGGGCGTAACAATTAAAATGTCTGCAAATTAATTGGCAAGAACAAGAGCGTTGAGCCAACATAGCAGCAAATCATATATCAAGATGGTATAGTCAAGAAAACAACAGAAAAGAAGAGCAACTCTGACGTTTTTAGGACCATCACAACAAATAAATAAGAAACCCCCTCGCTCCTACATATGAAAGTTACAAGAGAGACGACTGTGTTAAAGTAAAAATTGAGAGAGTCAGCTCTGTCCACTTGTAATATTACAATTACTTCTCTATGTCCTCTCTCCATTCTAACACTGCAAGTGCAGCCAAGATGAGATAAAAGTCACTATCAGTGATACCTTTAACACTAATCAGAATTAACATGCATAGCAGTCCAGAAGGATAATGATATAGATTCTCTCTGTGGTGAGGTTGAACAATTTTCTTCCACCAACCAGCAAATCAGGCATAAATTTCTTTTAGAAATAGCAAGTATTGAGCAGTTAACATGCATCAAAAGCTTGATTTTTGGCACTAAAAATTTGATTCTGCCTTCGAAATATAAAAAGGTGTTCCAACTCCGAAGCAGGGAAAGTTGTATGGACGTACAATATCAAACAAGTGACATATAATTAAGCAACTTAATTTGGACAAATGTTCTCACAAGAAGCTTCCACCAGCTAACTCAGAAAATTTAAATGTTTATCAAACAATCAGCTACACATGAATTTATCAAACAATTATACAACCAGTCTTTATAGAATTCAATTGTTTCAAAACTTGGCACAACTCTTCATCAGTTGTGATGCATCTGGGTAAATTAGCAGCCTCCTACACAGTCCAACTTGAGAACTACTTCTTTTTACCATGGCAATTCATTAGATGTAGGCAAATAAAGAATACTTTCAGCAAAAGTAAGAACATGGGCCATATTTGCGAAGAAGTATGACAATATGACTAGTATAGAATGTACAAATTTCACTTCTGCAGAAGAGACATCTCTCATTTAACCAATGCCAAGCACATCTTGAGATAAAAAGATCATGATACATGATATTGAATGTATAATTTTTCTTTTCTTGCGCCTAACCCTGTGTGCAATCAATATGACAATAAACAAAGGCAATGAGATAATAGCAAAACAAACATAAGAGAGCAAGATTTATATGGTTCGTCTCTTTGAGCCTATGTCCATTGAGCCACCGTAACTCTCTCTATTTGAGACTCCCACTCAAACAAGAACAAACATACCCTAAAAAAGTAGAAGAAAAATCAAGCAATTCAAGGCACTAAACCTTGAGTGCAGATAGCCTAAATGAAGACTGTCAAAATTTCAAATTCTTGCTCTCATTTATTACAATCAACCATGCAGAAGTTGTTTCATACATAAAACATAGATAGTACAATTTAGGATCCTGAAGGTCCAACATTTATATTAGGACAACGGCATCGAGAATGACCCATTTGCTTACAAATACTACAACGACATTTACTTCTTGGTGCACCTCATCCATTTCATTATGAATGCGTGATGACTTAGGCTTACCTTTTTTCTTCGGTCTGAGACGGTTGTGATCAGGAATGCATGTGAATGTGTCCATCCAGTAGTCTTCGTGGGGTAACGGATTAAACTCACCTCCCCATGCATTTATATAAGAGCCAGTTGTGTATACTTCATCAACAAGAGGGGTTGTATCCATGGTAATTTCATAGCACATGGTTAAGACATGTGAACATGGATACTTATAAATTGTCCACTTTTCACAAGAATAATTTCTGTCTATGAGTGACACATTCTGAACGTTGCCTCCACCCCTAAGAGCTTCACTTGACCTTCTTGTAATGACTTCATAGGTGGCTCTCTGCATGTTGTATCTAAACACTCTGTGCTCATTAGCTTTGGCTTGACTTTCAATAAGCTTAATTGTCACATGAGGAGTGAAAAAAGCATTTCGATTATCCTGCACATATCTCATGGCTTCCGCGCGTCTCGTATTGAAATACTTAACAAGACGGTAAAATGTCATCTGAACACAGGCTGTTATCAGCACATTTCTAGCTCCCTTCAGTACACTATTAAAAACTTCTGAGAGATTTGTTGTTAAAATACCATAACGGAAGCCTCCATCATGTGCCAATGTCCACTTCTCTGGCTCCAACTCCGATAGCCAAGTCCAAGCCTCTGCATTAACTGTCTTGATCCGTTCCATGATAAAGTTAAACTTTCGAAGCTGATGTTCGCTCCCTGCTTTCCATACAGCTCTTTTTAATTGAATATCAGAGAATCTTGAGTTAAAATTACTGCACACATGTCTCAACCAGTAGCGATGATAAGCTAAAGGTGGAGCCCATCCATTACTGTCATCTGCTATGGCACTTAGTATACCTGGATGTCAGTCTGAAATAAGACAAATGCCATTTCTGTCTTTCACAACATGCCTCCTGAGATTCCACGAAAATCAACTCCAGCTAGCAGTGCACTCTTCATCCATAATTGCGTAGGCCAGTGAAAATATCCTGTTGTCAGCATCAATGCTTGTTGCAATGAGCATCTTCCCCTTGTACTTTCCATAAAGATGTGTTCCATCAATAGAAATGACTGGGCGACAATACCGAAACCCCTCGATGGATGGATGAAATGCCCAGAAAACATAATTCAGGACACGCACATTAGATGTCCCTGCATTGTAGAAATCCCAACAGACCACCGTTCCAGGGTTTACATTCTGAAGTGCAAGCATGTATTTAGGTAACTTAGCATATGAGGGTTCCCATTCACCAAATACATCAATCAATGCCTTCTGCTTCCCATGCCATGCTTTGGAGTATGACACAGTATAATGAAATTGTTCTGCCACAGCTGCAATAATGGCTTCAATATTTATACTTGGGTCTTTCTCCACAATATGTCGAACCGCATGACTGATAACTCGTGAACTTATGTGTTTGTGATCCTGAGTTACATGACTGAATAAACAAGAGTGTGGCCCCTCGTACCTTGTGATTTCAAAAAATTCATGCTTCTTCAACTTTGTAGCACGCAACCTCCAATGACAACTCTGTACAGAACTTGAAGATGCACATTTCATAGACCAGAATGCTTTCTTTGATTCCACAACATTATATGTGCAATGCTTCTTGATGTGATAAATTTCACATGCTTTTTTCAGTTCATCTTTGCTAGTAAATAACAATCCTGTAGCAAACTCAGTCATTGATGAATCCCAAAATTAAGAATTAAAGGGTAATTGTCTTTGAGTGCTAACACAACCACCATCCTGCAAATTCAAGTCATGATAAAACTCCGGTATTTGACTATGTGCAAAGACTTGATGCTCATAGACTTGATTAGGAACAATTTCTGGATGAGTAGATATAGGAACAGAACTACAACCAGTTTCATAAACTACATCATCTCCATGTGAGTCTTCATCCTCATCTCGCTCTTCGTCAGAGTCATCATGTTCAGACCAATAGTCATCATCTGCACTGTCGTCTGACTCAAGTCCCCGACTATCAACACTCTGATTATTTGCCACATCAACACTCTGCACTACTGGCATAACTCCTTTCATCATCGAAAAATCCACTGAAGTTCTGATCTGCTGCTGGGCAATAGGAGAACTATCCTGAATATCTTCTTTATGATCAACATTGTATGGAGCTGGAGCATCTTCTTTAAAAACATATAATTCAACATAGCGATAATCTGAAAATTTGGAAGGAAATGTCAACATTTCCTCCACATCGTCATCCTCCTCGATTGGATGAAGCACATATTTCTGATGCAATGTTGGAGATCTCCACATCAATCTCAAAATATATTGCTGCACTGAAATTTTAAGCACACTATAAACCTGCTCGATCAACTCAACATAACGGGTTCCCATGCTCAATCTAAAACTTTTACGAGGAGGTTGATTATATTGTATTCCATTTAAGCCATGTTCAATTAATCCATCACAATAAAGCAGCAATCGAACAGTATCGGTGCTCATCTGAAAAATAACATTCAAAATAAATCTAGCATCAATACATAATATTGTATCATCAAGCATAAACTGAAATAAGTATAAATTTTCTACTGATTAACCGCAAACAAACTAATAATGGAATATGCACGTATTTTATAAGCATTTAATATTTAAATAATAGATGCGTACCCTATTAAATATTCGATATTAGCCTATTTATTTTCTGTATGTTTGTTGTATGGTAAAAATGAGATTATATCAGAGACTTAACATCCAAAGCATTTATTTTTTTAAGTATTATTATTAAAATAAGATATATTGGCATATCAAGTTGTCAACGTTGCTCATCATGACTGATAACATAGATCATGCTCATTAAATTTTTTTTACTCATCAAACAATGTAATTTTTCCACAAGAAGCTAACTAACCTTTACTTATTTCTATCGATACATAAATTTTTTTGTTTTTTAGTTTTTCTGTCACGATTAATTGATGTAATTAAACTAAAAATATCATTGTTTCAGTTATCAATTTCTTTATTATAAAGATGAATGTGAAGCTGTTAGTAACAAAGCATATTTAAATTTTTATAATTTAATTAAATTAAAAAAAAATTTACCTTGGGAGACCACTTGCCCGAGAGAGGAAGGGGACGGATCGCGAGACGGGCCACAGATGAGCCAAGAGAGAGAGAGGGGGGGACCGGCTGCTTGGGTGCGCGAGAGAGAGAGGGAGCTGGGGGGGCGGGGGGGGGGGGGGGTGCATGCTCGGGGAGGGGACGGGGGTATCGCATCGGGGGACTCGCGAGGGGGGAGGGGGGTGGGGGCTTGGGAGGGAGGGGGAGGAGATCGAGAGGGCGGGGGGACCGGGGGCCGAGAGGGGGGGGGAGATCGGAAGGGAGGGAAGAGTGGGGGCTCGGGAGTTGGAAAGAGCGGGGGTGCACGGGAGGGAAGAGTGGGGGCTCGGGAGTTAGAAAGGGCGGGGGGGTCTCGTGAGGGGGTGCATGGGAGGGAAGAGTGGGGGCTCGGGAGTTGGAAAGGGCGGGGGGGGGCTCGGGGAGGAAAGAGTGGGGGCTCGAGAGATCGGAAGGGCGGGGGGGGGTGAGCTTTGAAAAAATGCCACTTAGGGGGGAGGGTGAGCTTGGAAAAAACACCACTCTAAGTGGCGTTTTATCAAAGCTAGAAAAACGCCACTCTGAGTGACGTTTTCTCAAATGCCACTCTGAGTGGCGTTTTAAAAAATGCCACTCAGAGTGGCATTTAACACTCAGAGTGGCATTTTTTAAATGCCACCGAGCCTCTCACGCTGGTGCTGACGGGGCGTTTTTTTCCGAAAAATCATAATTTGAAATGATATTTTTTATTTTAACACCATTTTTGCAAAAAGTTTCGTTCCCACCCTGAATTTGTTAAAAAAATATTTTTTAACCCTAGTTATAAAAACAGCTCCAATTATAATCTATGTCCTTTTCTTAAAAGAATTTTGGAATAATCATGTGGCACCACCAATTATTTCATAATTTCTAGATATGATGAAAAAACTTCAATATGAAATATAGAAGAAAATATTTTTTTGAAGGTTTTTCAACCTTAATAGGAGGTGCAACTATTTAAGGTGTAGTCTTTTTTTGGACAATATTCTAACCTGTATTCTAAGTGGATCGATTCTAATTAATTTCAATCTCATAAGCATGGATGCAATCTCTTTTTGGACTTCAATGAAGAGGTTGGATCCTTGTTGCACTTGAAAAATGCTTTAAATAGAGAAGTTAGAATCCTAATATTCAAATAATATTATATATATATAATAATGTAGTAGAAAAGATTTTTTTCGAGCTAAATAAAGAATGATACCAACCATTGAAACTAATAATTTTTGACATTATTTAATAATAAAGATTAAAATAATAATTTGGATGACTTAAGGCTTAGATAAGATTGTGTAAATCAATCATTTGCATGTTTGTGATTTTTTTTTTCAATGATCATTTTTTGCACATGTTAAATATTATTCTTGAATTGCCTTGTAAAGTAAATAAAGAAATCCTAATTTAAGATATGCATACGTGTGTGTATGTGTGTGTATGTGTTTCTGTGTGTGTATATACAGATATAAGTGTATATATATATATATATATATATATATATATATATATATGCCCAATGTTTTAAGTAGAAACCATGCTGAGAACCCCAACCCTCCTTGTCTTGATGGGTATATTCTTGTTGATCCAAAAGAGGGGAGAGACTAATGTTAGAACTCTTTCCGTTATTTTTTAGAGTGGTAAAGATGCACATGTATGTTTGATGATTTAGCAAAGATATTGTTTTGATTTTAGAGAAGAAATGGGAAGGCATCCTTGTATTATGTGGAGGTTAAAGTTGCGAAGAAATGGAGCAAAGGCAATGAATGGATGAAAGAAATCTGATTGTAGGTAAAGCATATTTGAAAAGTTATCTTAAAGATTGTATGTTTCCTCTTTAGATGTAGAAAGAACTCCACAGAAAATCTATCCTCAAGATACACTGCTTATCATAGGAATATGCAAGATTGCACTCCTTGAATATACTTCCAAACTAAAGAATGAAAAAAATAGAAACAAATTAATAAAGGAAGATAAGAAATTATTTTTTATTGCAGCCACAAGCCCCTTTAAAAAGAGAAGAAAAGGTTTTCTTATATATGTTCAAAGGGATGCTTCTTTTGGTTTGAAACAGTAGATTTCTGTGAAATAGAAAACTACAATAGACACAAGTCGATCGATCTTAAACTAGTAGACCGCTCAGTGTCTATAGTGGCATCTATAAAATTCAATTGATCACCATGCCAGGATCGGTCAACAATTCAAACGGCCATAGTGTCCATTGTAAAGTTTGGTCAATTGCTCCTTTAGGTCGGTTGATTGCTTGGACACTATGGCCATTTAAGCGATCGACCAATCTTGACATAGTCGATTCAATTTTACAGAGGCCATTGCAGCTACTAAGTGGTTGATCGATCTAAGTTTGGTCAACCACTTGTATCGTAGTTTTCTGTTTCACATAAATCTACCATTTCAAATAAAAAAAAGCGTTCCTTTAAACAAATGCATAAAAACCTTTTCTTTTCTCTTTAAAGAGGCCTTTTGACTGGATAAAAGAATAACTTCTTACTATCAAACTCTTCATTCTTCTCTTATCATTATCTTTTCTATTAACCTTTTCCTTTTTTTAATTTTTGAGTTAATTATAGTTTGGAAGAATATTCAAAGAGTGTAGCCTTTTTTATTCTTGAGATAGATACTATATCCTAAAAATAGATTTTTCATGGACTCTTTTCTATATCTAAAGAAGGAAAAATACTATCTTACCTACAATCAAATTTCTTTCATTTATTCTTCAGGTCTTTATTCCATTTCTTTATATCTTAAACTTCCACATCTCCAAAACAATTTAAAGATAGCATTCCTTTCTCTAATGGATTTTGTAATTATTAGGGTGCAAATTCAAGATATGGAGAGATTTGAAAGACTGAATGGTTTCAATTATAAGAGATAAAGTATCAAGATTGTATATCAACTCATAATTGCAAAGTTGCCTATTACTGAATATGGTATATCCACAAGATGATAGAAGCAATTCGGCAATTCTGGAACAACAACAAAAGGGGCTTAAAGATGACTGCATTTGCCGTTTCATGATCCTCAATTCTATGACAAACATGTTGTACAATATCTTTCACAAGCAGCCTATGGCATTAGATTTATGACAGTCCATTGAATGTAGGTATATTAATGAAGATGCTAGTAATAAATCCTTTTTTGTTAACAAATACATTGGCTTCAAAATGATGAATTTTAAATCTATTATTGATTAAGTTAATAAATTGAATGATGTTACCATCAAATGTGCTGACATCGGTGAACTAATTTTGGAGATCTTGCATGTTACCATAATTATAAGCAAATTGCCTTCTTTTTGAAAGGATTATCAAAGAACTTTGAACATAAAAAGAAATATCTGAATTTGGATAAATTGGTTTAGCATATTCAAATTGAAAATGAAGCAAGTTCATAATGTTGAAAGGCTAGCATCTTCTTACTCCAAACCCTACAATAAGTCAAATGATAATTATAAGTATTCTTTCAACAAGAAGAGGAAGAGAGGAAAAAATAATGTGAACAATGGAAAGGAAAGAGGTCTTTGCTTTGTTTGTGATAAGACGAGACATATTGTAAAAGTATGCCCCATCACAAGTGTCTAAAACCTTATAAAGCAAATATGGTAGAAGAAAAGGACTTGGTTGTCATGCTCATCGAGTTTCTTATAATAAACATAGATGATGATTGGTGGGTAGATTTTGGTATAACTTATCATGCGATTCTCTACAAGACTGCTTTTAAGTCTTATGAAGAAATGGATTAAGAAAAGGCTGTTTTCATGGGCAATTCTTCCACATGTGCTATTGTTGGTAAAGGGACCATTCAAATTCCTCTTACATTGAAAAAAATGCTTAGTCTTAAAAATGTGCATCACATTCTAGGTCTAAAAAAGAGTTTTGTATCTATTAAGAGACTTAATAATCATGGGTTTAGAGTCATATTTGATTCATAAAAAAGTGATCATTTTAAAGAAAGAAGCCTTTGTTGAGAAAGGCTATACTAACGATACTATGCATTTATCTAGTATTAACAAAAATTTTAAAAGTTCTACTTATATTGTTGATGTGAATAATGTTAATTATCTTTAGCATTATAGATTAAGATATATTGGTAGTAATACACTAAATAGGATGATATCATATGAATTGACTCCTAAAATTCTGGTTGTGCATAAGCAAAGATTATTAAGTCTCCTTTTAAACTAATAACTAGAACTTCAGTTTGTTAAAATAAATTCACATGGATGTTTGTGATAACAACAAATTGATCAAAGGAGGAAAACATTATTTTATCACTTTCATAAATCATTTTTCAAAGTATACTTATGCATATTTGCTTAGAACTAAGATGAAGTGTTTGAAAAATTTAAAGTTTTCAAAGAAAATATTGAGAATAAAACTAAAAAAGAATTAAGAAAATTAGATCAGATAGAGAAGGCAAATTTCATAAAGTTTTGTGAATTACGTGAAATAGTTAGAAAAGTTTTATCATTAGAAAGAGTTAGTACTATTCTTATTCATTCCAATCGATCTATTAGTTTTTTGGGTGAAGCATTGCATATTACTTGTTATTATATAATTTTGCACAAAAATTATGAAAAGAATCCTTATAAATTATTGTATGGTAAAAAACCAAACATTAGTTATTTCGAAATCTAAGGTTGCATTGCATATATTTTAGATTCTACTTAAAGTAGACCTAAACTTAATAATAAGGCTGTTAAATCTATATTTTTGGGTTATGCTATGCATAGTAAGGCATCTAAATTTCTTAATTTGTATCCAAATAGTGTCTTTGAAGCTTTGCATGCCATCTATTTTAAGCATCTAATTATTAAAGAGGTTGATGAATAAGAACTAGATAATGCATTATCAAAAGAGTTGTTCTTCGATGATATACAATAATCATTAAATAATGTTCTTCATGAAAATGTCTCAAATGAGAATATTGATGATTCTAATCCTAATCCTATCGAGTTAAGGAGGAGTAAGAGATGTAGAATTAAAAAAAAATTAAGTCATGATATGTTTACATATATAATAGATGAGGATCCTGAAACTTTTCAAGAAACTGTCTTTACCTGATGTTAATTTGTGAAAGAAAGCCATGGATGATGAGATTAAATCCATAAGTGATAATAATACTTAAACCTTAATAGATCTTCCTCCTAACACTAAACCTATTGGCTGCAAATAGGTTTTGAAAATGAAACTCAAATCTAATTGGAGTGTTAATGAATATAAAGTAAGACTTATAGCCAAAGGTTATAGTCAAAAAGAAGGATTAGATTAATTCGAGATATTTTCTCCTACAACTAGATTTACTTCTATTAGAATTATGTTTACTATAGATTCTATATATAACCTTGAAATGCATCAGATGGACTTGAAATCAGTATTTCTCAATGGAAAACTTGATGAAAAAATTTATATTTATCAACCTAAAGGGTATGTTACTCCAAAACAAGACAGGTATGTAAACTCAACAAACCTCCTTATGGTTTTAAACAAGCACCTAGATGATGGTATAAAAAGTCCAAGAAAGAACTTAAAAGGTTTGGCTTTAAGAATAACAAGATAGAAAGTTTTGTGTTTACTAAATAATAAACGATTATAAAGTTTTAATTACTTTATATGTTGATAACTTGTTCATCTTTAGTATTGATTTACACTATATAAATAAGACTAAAAGATGCTTAACACAAACTTTTGACATTAAAGATTTAGGTTAAGTGGATGTAATTTTACGAGTTAAAGTGATAAAGAAAAATGGCTGTTATTTTTTAACTCAATCATATTATACAGCGAATGTTAAGAAAGATCAACCATTTTAACTATAAATCAAGTAAAACTCCTATTAGTACATTTTGTAAATTAGTTACTAATTGTAGAAATTAGTAAAACAAAGTAAATATGCTAAGATTATTAGTAGTTTAATGTATACCATGATTTAATTAGGCCAAATATTGTATGTGCTGTAGGTACACTAAGCAATTTCACTGGTGATCCTAGTGAAGAACATTAAAAGGAACATGGTAGAGTAATAAAATACTTAAAGTATAGATTAAATATGGACTATATTATAAATGTTCTACTCTTGTTTGTAAATGTTATAGTGATGTCAATTGGGTATCAGATAGAGTACGTTCTAAGTCTACTAGTGACTGGTTATTTACTCTTGGAGGAACTATAGTTGTTTAGTCATCAAAGAAGTAAGCTTGTGTACCCTTGTCATCTATGAAATCTAAATTTGTTGCTATATCTCTAGCAAGCAAAGAGATTTTGTAGGTCAAAAGGTTTTTTAGATGCATTAAATTTAAAAGACCAACCACATTATATTGTAACATCTAGGCGGCTATTCAAATTACTTTTAATAAGACGTTATCAAGCAATGTCAAGTACATTGCTATGAGATACAATCATATAAAAAGTATCATGTAGAAAGATAGTATTAAAATTGAGTATTTATTGACTGATCAAATATTAGCAAACCTCCTTATAAAGTCTCTTTCAAGCAGTAAGATTATTAAAACATATGAGATATGAGGCTATTACTGGTTTAAGAGGTACCCTAACTAAAACCCGTTCTATCATATTGATGTTGATTGAGAGTATATATCTTAATAGAAAATCATATACATGAGAGTTAAATGATAATTCAACTAGTATTGCCTAAGAAATGTCAACATGAGGTTGTATTTTCAAAGCATCACTTCTTAAGGAATAGTAGAGTGAGTTTACCACTAGTGAGGGTAACTCAAGCACCAAGTATAATTATTCTTTTTAAAGTCCTATATCTTGTTAATATCCTGTCTATTCACATAAAGATAGGCCAGACTATTATCCTTAACAAACTCATAGTTTTATAAGTAAAGTACAAGGGCAATTATGAACACTTTTGATGAGTCTGCATTTATAAGTATGAAAGTGAAAGAACACTCTCTATTGATCATTTAATAAGGTAGTATTTGCTACGATAGGATCAGCATAAGGCTTATTAATACACTGCTTTGGAGGAACTAAGAACTTTTGTATAGTGCTAATATCATTCTTTGTGTCTCATATTCAATCTATATAGGTTAAGCCTTGGTTACCTAAGGACATGTGCTATATAATATCTCAAGAGATATCGTTTTCATATTTATATGTACGTTATTTTCCTACTATTGATAGAAAATAAGTGAAGGATTATTATGTATTTATATTTAGTTGTAGCTATCAATAATAAAAGTATAATGTAAAAGATATTGTAGAAGGAAAGTGAAATTTTAGTCCTCCATCGATTCTTAAATTTAACTTAGCTAGAGAGAAATTTGATTTAGTCCCACATTGAATCTCAAGTTATAATCTTTTCTCTTCTTCACCTATAATATCAATAGAATTCTAATGCTACATTTAGAGATAAATAATATCTCTCTAACACTCTCATTAAGGCTAGAGATGGAATATATTCTAAATATCTTTTCCTTTAAAAACTAAGTCCCTAATCCAATATTATCTAATTTTTCAACTTCCTATATCCATAATATTTTTGAATTAGAGCCTTTTTGTGAATCAAAAAAGAGAAATAGTTGAGACCATAACATTTTAAACTTAAAAAAGGCATGATGTTAAGGAAAGATAGAGATCAACTTTTTACCTTTTCACAGGCAATATCTTTACCTAGCACTCCTTTTTAAAAGGAGACCATCAATTTGATGATCATTTCAATCATTCAAAACTAGACCTAGATCTTGATTAACCTATCATTTAGGAATAAGCTATTAAATTGTTAGTAGGTATTTTGAAAGAAACTTAGAGTGTGTTTAGTTTTTGAAGATAGTCTCATTTTTTATTTTTATTTTTATAGAAAATATAAAATACTTATGAAAGCACATCTGATAAATGAAAATAAAAATATTTTTTTTGAAAAACACACCTCCAAGATGACAAAAAACTAAAAATAGTTTAAAAATATTTTCACTATTTTTCATCAAAAGAAAAAAAAGTAGAAAACAAAGGCTAAATAACTTGAAAATATGGGAGTTGATGGTATTCCTTTTATTTTTTTTACTTACCATTTTAAAAGATATTATTTATAATGAAACTAAAAAATAAAAACTATTTTCAAAAATGAAAACAAAAATAAAAATAAAAAATATTCTCAAAATCTAAATATAGCCTTAGATTTAAAGAACTTATAGAAAAATATAAAATAAGACTAGTAGCTAAGCACTATAACTAAAAAAAGATCAAGACATTATTTAGATATCTATTCTTTTATAACAAAAGCTACAACTATTAAAACCCTTCTTGCCATATTGTTTTCTTCTACAAATTATCTATCGAATAAATAGATGGAAAGATTGCATTCCTAAATAGAGATAAAAGGGAAGATATTAACATAGGATAATTTGAATTTTTTAATATAAAGGAACAAGAGAATAAGGTATGCAAACTTATTTAGTCTCCATATGATCTAAATAGGCTCCTAAACAATAACATGAAATGTTTGACAAGGCCATCCCATCCTATAATTCTATCATCAATGAACATAAAAAATATGTTTACTCCAATGCCATCGATGATGACTGCATAATTCTTTACTTATATATCGATGTTATTATGATTTTGAAAATATTTTTTAAATTTATATTGGAAAGAAAATTATTTTTATCAAAAAAATTGATATGAAAAATCAAGGTGAAACAAATATCATTTTAAAGGTAAAACTAATCAAATTTCTTGGAGGGACAGCTCTCTTCGCTTCTCATCTATTGATAAAATGATTAAAAAATTTATTTTCTCTAATTTAAAACTAGTTTCCACTTCTCCTGATCCTAGCATACACTTTGAAAAAACTTAGGCAAACTTGTTGATCAAGGTACTATCAAGTTATTAGTTCTTTCCTACACATGGTAAAAAGGACAATACTTGATATTGCTAATGCTAAAGGGAAATTAAGCAAGTAAACCTAAAAACCAAATTAATTTTGCTAAATTATTTAGAAAGAGTACTATGATATCCTAAGAGAACCTTCAATCTTTATCTTCTCTACATTAGATACCTTAAGGTGGTTCAAAGTTATATAGAAGCAAATTGGATTGTCGATTGTTTAAATCTTAAATCAACAACTAGTTTTTTATTTCTTCTTGATGGTGCTCCTATAGCTTGAGATCTTCTAAACAAACTAAGAAGCATTGTAGAAGCTAAGTTTGTTGTTCTAGATACCAATTGTATAGAGGCATAGTGGATTAAAATCTTATATAAAAACTTCTTTTGATACCAAAATCAATTTTGGCCGTATTAATTCATTGTTACAATAAGATCATAATCAAATGGACATATCAAAAGAGTACTAATAAAATGATGAGCTGATATATCTAATTTTGTCACAAATATATAAGATGGAGTAAAAATTAACAAAATTCTCTTGGAATATGTCGAGTTAGAAAAAACTTAGCAGATCAATTAACTAATAGTATATCTAAGAGTCGAGTCTTAAAATCATCAAGATGGATGAGGCTTAAGCTTACAATATAGTCACTGACCGCCCTTTCTCTCCTCTTAATCTCTCTCTAACTTTCTCTCTTTTTTCTCTTTTTTTTTTTTCGACTCTACTCTTATCCTGTCTTAGACTTAATCTCTAACTCTTAGGAAAAGGAAATCATCACCCTTGACCCAAGACCAACACACTGATCCCCTCTTTCATCTTGGATTCTTTCTAATTAGGGTTGGTTTAAACTTATGTAGGTAGATAGTGGTATGATCAGGAAAAGGATTAGCATTGAGCCTTTTTCTTGCATTAGGTGTGCTTGTGGATTGAAGCAACAAACTTAAATTGACTTTACCATTGGTAAAGATAAGAATATTTATACATAAATGCTTTGTGGATGTAGATCGATCTCTATCTATCTATCTACCTATAATTTATTGATGGTTTTAAATCTTGCATGGATAATGATATTAGTTATTACCATTCTACTTGAGACAAGATACTAATTTATGTTTAAACTTGGTAACCATTTCATATGTAATTAACTAATATAATAATAATAATAATAATAATAATAATAATAATAATAATAGGATTTTGTATGATTATGAAAAAATAAAGCATCTGGACAAGCTGGCCGCTGGTGGAACATCATGCATACAATCGTTATTATGATTGTTAGCAATGAGCCAAAGCGTGGCTTGATGTGGCTCGTTGTTGGACGCCATCAAGTCTAGTTAGTATCATGGTGTTTGGTGTAGCTAGCCATAGATGAAATGTGTCATGTATAATTGTTATTACAGTGTTTTCTAGCTACAGACAGAAGTGTGGCGCGTCACGGATTGGAATGTTGTCATGGCAAGTTCAATATGTGAAGGTTTATATAACCCGATCCAACTAGTACTAACGATGATGATAAATATTTTATTTGAAATCCCTATTGAATGAAACCGCTAATTTGGACATACGTGATGTACATGTTGATTTGCTATCTTAATGCCATATGAATTGGATTTGATAAATAAATATTCTAGTACATTCTTTTGACATGAAGTAAATCCGCAGTCTTGTATTCCTTTCAGAATAAGTCTGCGGCCATGCATCCAACTGAAATAGCAGGCTAGGTGTTGACATTATGAAAACAAGAAATAAAACTTCAGCCATTCATGCACTTGATTCATGTTATTGATCAAAGAAAACCAGGACATTATTCCAGCCAAATAGAGTTCTTTAATGGTGCGACGCAGGCAGCCTCCGGCCAACCAGGCGCCGTCCAGCCAGCCTTACACCTGGTTGTTCACTGTGTTGCAGGCCTCGCCGTTCCCACTCCCGGGGTTGCTCGGCTTGGCTTTGCTCATCTCCACCGAGTCACCCTTTGCGGTGACTGCTCCCTTGTGGTTCCTGTAGATAAAGTACAAGATGAGCTGCAGTGCTCCGAGTCCACATCCACACCCATTAGGCACCTGCAAGAGAGAGAACCATTGCATCTAATTAGAGTTTATCAGGTAGTGCTTTCGTGATCTGACTCTTTAGTCTAGACAAAAACTTTGGAAGGAAAAATGAAAACCCTTATAGACCTCGTTTGATTGTCTCGAATCTTCCTGAAAGAATGCCTTTTTCTGAAAAGATCTTTAACCCGATATTATTTGGTTACTGCATTCAATGCAGTCAATCAAAAAAAAAAAAGTCATACCAAGAAGGAGGTAAGTCATCACAATAAGTCGAAAACCTTCAATAAGATGAGTTTTAGACAACCAAATGAGGTCTTAGAAATGATGCAAGATTGCTACCATATCAAGCAAATGAAGACACCTTCAAGTTTTGAACCTAGAACCTCCAAATAGAGGGGTGGAACCAATGGACTTTCATTTATCTTGTGATAGTGCTCACACAATGAAGGTGGGTCACGAATGCTTACAATAACACTTCCATGTGGAGTGATTCAACAAGATGAGACACCTAGCGCGATTCAAACTTTTGACTTTTTGGCCCGTATTGATATACATCAGCTTCAAAGGTCTGGTTGTTCTCTAGTACGATGTTGTGGTACCATGTGCTGGTTGGTAACTACTAAAGAATTTCTACGAGTGAAAAATGGACCATATATTGTACTTTAGAAGCTTCAGCTCCGTGAAACATTCCGATGCTATTTAGAGTGAATATTTTTATACAAATTATTGAATAAATTAATTAGCATCTAAAATTTTAACATTTAAAATATAGCAAATTATTCTTAAAAATTTTATTTATTCCTAATTTTAAGAATAAAGAATTTACTATAGGTTCGAATCTGACCCCTTGCTCCAAATAACCTCTCAAGATTCCTTACTGTGATTTCTCCTCTTTGGCTGTTTTTACGTAATTTCTTTGGAGTGATTGGTGGAACTCAAACTGATGTTTTCAAGAAAAACGGAATTAAAAAAGAAAAAAGAAAAAGACTAGAGTGATGATAGATATGAAAAATAAGAGCACCGAAGGTTCATAAAGTGTACCGCAACAAAAGGATCACCACCGAGCAGCCCGTAGACGAACCAAGATGTCCCGCACAAGAACGTACACAAGGAAAGAAAGAAGGGCATGAACTCCACGCTTTTAGTTTTGATCACCAGTCTCTGCATCAAATAGTAGAGTCTATTACCAAATGCACTTAATTTTCTCTTTCAAATATCGCACAACTTGTCTTGGGGGAAGGAGGAAAAAAACTTCAGTGGCCTGGCTCAAATTGCTGGAAGCCCAATAGAGAAGGCTTCACCATGCTTACTGTTAGGTGAAAAAATTACGGCTGAAATATACTTTCGATCCTCAAAATTCACTCTGATCCTCAAACTTTCCTTCGGTACACTTTAGTCATTCATGTTTTAAGAATCTTGCACTTGTAGAATCTTTTTACAAGGTTAGTTGAAACTGATAAATTAGTTTGCTCTATGTGAAGCAACATTCTTTAATAAGGGATTGAACTGTAACGACTGAAACTTTGAGGATCAAAAGTATATTTTTGCCGACAATAATTTGTCACAAGGGGGAAAAGAGAGGGTTGGATCCGTTTCAGTAGCTGTCTTCTCAGTTTGAGCTGGTGTGAGCCCGCCCCTCTTGGCTTTTGTGGATGTCTGTCTCCGAGTTTGTCTGCTTGCATTACAATTCCCACGACTTATTATTCTCTCCTCTTCGCCAACGGCTGTGTGGTCCACAGCGTCGATAGTATTCGAGCGGTGGTCTCGGACAGTAAGCAAAGAAGCGGAAGTACACAAGAAAACAAAATTAGTAAAGTGAAGCAAAGAGAGGAAGGATGGTATAGGTTCAGTACCATGATGGAGAGTGGCGAGCCATACATGATGATGGAGAAAACGGTAGCGGCATAGCCGCCGAAGAGCTGGCGGCCGTGGCCTCGGAGGGCGAGGAGGGAGATGAGGACAACGGCGGCGAAGAAACTCACGACGGCGGCGAAGATGGCCAGCGTCTTGACCTTCTCCTTCCTGGGCGCGAAGAGGACGAAGAGCAGCACGTAGACTGCCTCAATCACCGCCCCCGTGCCGTTGATCACCGACACCAGCAGGTTGTTGGGTGACACAATCGGCAGCCCGTACCTTCACACAACAAGTTGGAAGTGAAGCCACAGAGAAATATTTTCACGTCGCCCCTTCGAATCACTACTACCTTCAAGCTTTTAGGGCCGTTTGGTTAATCACCCTGACATCCTTAGGAACGCTTGTGATCCAACATCTCATTTACCATGAGATATTTTAATAATTAAAAACCAACGATCATTATAAACCAGTATGCTTATAAAAGATTATCACATGCATGCAATACAAATGATATTTTTAAAATTTTATTAACATAATATATGAACATAAAGTCAACAAATTTAATCTAAAAAAACATGAAACTTACCGCATAATTATAAAAGATATATATATATATATATATATTTTTACTTTAATATGAATAATAATAATTTTGGTGATAATTTCATCCCTTTAATCATAATTACCGAACCAAGTTTCTTAATGATATTTTAAATATTACCTTGGATTGTTCAAGCTCGGCTTGCCTCACGTCACCTGACAGGCATAGCCTAGATGTTAACGAATAGTTTCTTTTATATTATCCTAAATCTAAAATTAAAATTAGATGCACCATAAGCCCTGGGCAACTCACGGGATAATAGAAAACCCATTAAACCAGACTATTTTAAGTTTATCCAGCAGCTAGAAACGTATTGAGTGAACGGAAAGCGGCGTAGGCTTCCATCGAGGCCCATCCTAAGCTCTGATCGTACCTTTGGAAAGGGACGGGACGTAAAGCCCAGTCCAAGTCCTCGGTCGGCGTGCACGCCATGGGATTTACCGCATCACATAAATGAGTCCTTCGGGTGGGCCCAGTTTTTGTTCGCATTTATATGCGTTTGCGACCGAACTCCCGTGTCGTCGTCTTAACAAAGAGAAAGGAGAAAAAGAATCCCGCATCGGATGGTCCCATTCAAAAAGACGTAAAGGACGGCATGCAGGCGATAAGCTACCATGCTCTGTGCTATTGAATGCGTGCAGCCAAACCGCGCCCATCCCCTGCCTTCGAGTCCGATCGGATATTTTTGCGATTTAAGTGCAACGCTGAGGCACGTTATATGTTTTCGATGTTGGGGGATCATGGCTACAAGCTGATTAAATTCAGTTTATTAATTTTAAAAATTAAATTTAATCTAAATTTAAGAATAAATCTATGCTTTGTATTTTTCAATATTTCAATTGTGGCCGGAACTTGAATACTTTTATGTTTTAACCATTCGCTAAGGAATATGGGGCTAAAACCCTGATTTTTTTTTTTTTTTTTTTTTTTGTTTTCCTCTCAGGAAAATGTTAAGAATAACACACTCCATAATTCATCTCCCATGGTACGGAAGATTCGACAATAATGCGGTGGCTAATGAATGGCCCGAGCCCATGTGATGTGATCCTACCCTATTATGCATCATGCCCAGCCCTACTTGCCATACTTGATGGCTGACTCAGTGGGTGAGGACGCGGTGTCCCATAACAGTACTGCTGCTTGTTTATTTGTTTGCTATTTATCTTTGTATGAGAAATTTGAGCAGATTCAAAAGCGAGCGCAAGATGGGTGGAGGGCAAGCTTACCAAGCGGAGAGGAGGCAATTGAGCAGGGTCATGTTGTAGGGTATCCCTGAAAAATCCTCTGTGGATTTGCTCTTTACGATCCTCCAAAATGTGACCCTTTGAAAAAGAACAAGGAAAAGTTTAAAGAATGCTAAGAAAGAGACTTCCATGTAAGATCTTGGAAAACAATATACAAAGAATAATTCTCATCTAATCATATAAATCTTCGGAGAAGTAGGAAAAGTAAATCCAACCAGCACTTGAAATTTTAGCTGTGTGCGGCATCCATCAAAAGATAAATCATGGAAAAATCAAGAAAAAGGGAGAAAAAAAAAAGAAGAAGAAGAAGATGCATCCAGAGGTTGGACAAGAACCAGAGAATTTTTATTCCCCACAACAAATTATGTGTAATAAAAATAAAAAAAAATAAAAAAACGCTCGGCTTTGAGGAAAACCAAACAGAGAGTGAGCAGAGGCAGGAAGATTGGATTACTGCAACAAAAAAACCAAGACCAAATAATAGAAGTTCAAGAAAGCCAACTGCGAAAGAGGAAGAGAGAACAGAGAAGAAAAGGATGGGAGATCTGATAGCTTACGTGGGACTCAAGAAGAGGAAAAGACCAGTCGCATCCCCTGCCCAAAATCACATAAACGACAACCGGATCAGAATCCAACACAGAAGTTCAAGAGAGAACGAGCAATGATGAGAACAGAAAGGCCACGAGGCGAGAGGAAAAGAGAAACCCACCGAAGATCCCAAACAAGAAATGCAAGAAATTCCTCACATCCATTTCTGCCGTCCTCGAGAACCAGAACCGAATCTCTTGAGGAAAAACCGAAGAGAACCGCTGACGCCCGCCTGAAACACCGCCAACCCTGAGCTCAGTCGCGAGATGGATATTGCATTCATATATAAAATAAGGAACGAGGATCTTCTAATCGGACGCGTTCTTATCTAATTTGGATAAAAAGGAAAGAAGGATCGATGCGGTGGATCATGTTTTTTTTTATTACCTACTTTTTTTTTTTGGTTTCTTCGATAATGCTTTGCCGCGTTTGACAATATGCTGTAATTATCCGCTTCCTTTTTTCGTCATCGCATGGAGATGAAACGGTGTGCTCACCCTGAATGGGTTGGAGATAATTGGCAACGCGGTACCGGATCAAGAAGCGTGCTAAACTTGGGGCGTTTGACTCAATCTCAAATAATTCTGCAAACATTTCTTACTTCTTACAAAAATATTTTATATTTTTTTTAAAAAAAATAATTTATGAAATAAAAGAAGATTTGTATTCTAACAAATCTAAGCTAATATTACCAACGCAAAACAAACATCATAATTTTGTATTTCTAATAATTTAATTACTAAGTATAAGATTATTAGGAATGTAAGATTTTTAGTAATATTATATTATCATGAATCAAACACGTCGGATAATTTTTGTAAGTTTTTGTGTCTAAAGTAACTTGTATATTTTTTATTTTTAGACACACCTGCACCTAAATAAATTCTAAAAGCTTACTTAAATCTTCGATAAAAGATTTAATGAACTTAACCGAGTTTCTTAAAAATCTTTCATGTTTAATAAAGTCAAAGAAAGAGTAAGCAAATCAAAGTGCAGATTCATCGTAATGTTTAGCTTCCTTTAACCCTAATTATATTCTTTTGATGATTGGTATTAAATATACCATTCTAGGCCTTGTGCTAAGATTAAGATGCATGATTGTACTAAGAACAAGCAGCATTATGTTGGATATGAAATGCGCATCCCTTATGCAGCCAATTATAATGCTGACATAAGTTTTAAATCCTGTGGAATTGGATCATCCTTATTTTTTCATTCAATAGGATGCATAACTATCATACTTTATCCCAACATTTGAGATAAAATGTATCCCAAGATACATAGATAGGGACACTAGAATGATAGTGGAATGATTCTATCTCGATACTTGAAGGAGCTCTTTGAAGTGGGATGAGTCAAATTTTCATGGTAATTCTTTATTTATGGGAGTTAAAAATTAACACCCCTCCTCCTATTAATTTTATATTATCAAAGTTAAATACAAACGAGATTCTTGAGAATAATTTACTGCACTTTAAATATCGGAATTTTATATGCCAATCAATATACTGAGAAATTTGTATAGGAATGTTCACTCCAAATAGTCTTAAAATGATAATTTATCTCATCATCCTATGAGACGTTCTGCTAGAACTTGAAACTATATACTAGCATGTGTGAGTCTATCTTGTCAACAAAATATTACTCATCTATCACAACTCTAGATATTACAATATCTCGTATAATAAATACACATACAAATAGAGAGAGAAGTGCCTGATTCAAGTTATATGCAGTATAAAATGATTACGTCGCGTGCAAGCAATAGCATGCTAAATATGAAGTGAGACACTTACTATGCGACCAATTACTAAGCTGGCATATATGAGTCTATCACTATCCACAATATTACTTATTCACCGTAGCTCCATATATTTCAGTATCTACTATAATAAATACACATATACATATATACATAGGGGTTAGGTTTAAGTTACATCTTGTATAAACTCAACAACTCTTATTAAATTAGATGATGAAGGCTTCACATTGATGATTCAAATAGTTAGATATAATTTATTATTTTTAAACTATTTATATGTAAAATTTCATATAATTTAGAGATCCTAACATCAATCTTTGACTACTTTATCGATAAGCTAAGGATTTCTAAATCACTTGATTTTTTTACGTATCATTATTTTAGAGAAAGTAGATCACGCTTATTAGTTAGAATCATCAATCATCTACTTTTAAAATAATATAACTTGACCTTGATATATACATAAACACACGCATGCATAAGTGCACTCACACACACATGTATGCGTATAAGAGAGAGAGTGTGTGTGTATGAGAGAAAGAACAAAGGTCTAACATTTACTTTTGCCCATTACTTTGACATTAAGTATACTATATTATTTCAAATTCATTTTTCTAAAAATTGGCAGAGTAAGAGAAGATAAGCATAATTTTTTTTTCTTTTTGATAAAACAAAGATACATAAATAAAAATAGAGCATACTATTTATTCACACTCTTCTTCCTCTTATTCTCATCAAAAGTTTTTGGCAATAATGTTGAAAATGAAGAAAGATGCTACTCTATAAGAATAATCATATAAAACTAATTTATTCACTATTAGAAACAATAGGTGTAGCTCTACACTGAAACCTACATGACTACATGATATCTTTTGCTATGGAAGAAGATGCATGTTGAACTTTTATTTTTCTTTAAATATAATTTTGCTATAAAAACATTTGCCTGAAATCAAATTTATCAAAATTTGGCATCTAGCATTCACAATGCATATGATCTAATCGCTCAAGGAGAAAACTATTTGACACATGGCTTACTTATTAAAGTAAAATGAGTATCAAAAACTACAAACCCATCATCACATGCTGAACTTAAAGTGAAAAGAGTATTTAAACAATAGTTATGACCCCATAATTAGTATCTTTTTAAAATAAGAAATTCTTTTTATTATGCTTTTTCATTTGTGTTGACATATTGATGGTTATATTATGGAAATAGTTAGCATGTTGATTCATGAATAATTAGTTGGGCTAAGGCTTCAAGGCTATAATTATTTTAACAATAGAATGCATAAATGTTAAAGCTATGACATATAAGTTTTCTTTACCCAGATTTATTTCATAGATAATATCCATCTCTAAACAACTGAATGAAGAGAAATAGGCCAGAGGGGATGCAGTTATAAAATGCAATTATATTATTATGGTAGAGCCATAGCTTCCCTTGATTAGCACAACTATCTATCTTAGATTCCCATAGAATTCAATACATACATTATATTTAATTAACTAAAAGAAAGAAATATTTAGATAGCAATATTTTCATGAAATAAAAAAATATTTGAAAGATATTCTCTTTCCATCATTTTATTTATGTGAATTATTATGATGCATGAACTGAAATGAGGAGTAACTCATAAAAAGATTCCATCTACTTCTTGTTTTAAATTGGATGGAATATCATTTAAAGCGATCTATTTAATTGGATACATAATAATTTTTGCCTTTAGCAAACAAAAAGATAAGAGATAGATTGTGTTGTTTTAAATATTACCAAAAATATCCTAAATGGTATAAGTTATGGATGTGTATATAGAAAAAAACTGCGGGCATTTTTAGCCCACAAATTTGATAGATAGATTTTTTATTGTATTCCTCTCTCATTTTATAATATATAAGAAGATGGATATGTGCAATGCATGTTTAAAAAAATTATTAAATTTTAGATTGTATTATAAATAACATTTAAAGATAATAATGAAAAATTTTTCATATCTTTTTCTCATATTATCACCCTTAAAAGAGTGAAAGAATCCACTTATTATTTTTCTTTTCTTTTTTAAAATTAAAATTTAGAAATGGCATTGGAGCGAGTATAGGTAGCAATGAAGAACCTTTACGTTGGGGTGCCTTGAACCCATCTAGTGGGTTGGGTTGGAGATATTCCAAATCTAGCTTACCCCACCCTACCTCACCTATTATTTTCGCTTTTTTTTTTCCTCATCATACAAAACAAACTAACAAAAACAAGAAGTATTAAAAATTCTAGCATAGCAGCCAAAGAAGTAAATCTCAATAGATGGACACAACTATTGATGCTCTTAACAATTTGTTACAGTAAATGATGCGAGACTTGTAGGTGTTAATATCAAGAGCGGTAATTTGGCAACACCCTTCAAAGTGATAATTTCTTCCAAGTTAGTATTACAGTTTCACAGTGACTGCATAAGATGAAAAGAACTCTACCAAGATAATACGATGAGGAGGAAAGATTTCTTAAGAAGCATGAAAGAGAGTAACAGAAGTTTAGGCTAGATTTTTTGAAAAGCCCAATTAGTAAGATTGTTTAGGTTGAGTTCCACAATCTAGGAGCCCCACTACTTCTCCATCCATGAGCTTTGTCAAGGTGAGGATACTTCCTATACTTCAGAAAGAGGATCTCTTCTTAAGTACATAGGATAACTATAGAGGAAAGAAAGGGTGCAACGTAGAAGAGAGAGGATGGTATGTAGATTTGATTGTTAGAGATTTGGTTATTTATTCCTCTAAATAATTAATTTTATTTAAAATAAAAATAAGTTATCTATTGTAACGTAAATGAAAGTGATAATTTGAGATAAAAAATGACAAATGCTTGGAATGGAATATTCATCAAATTCAAGGTGAATTGATAAAATAGGTTAGGTAAGTTTTAGAAAACTAACATGTGGATCATAAATACATTGTATATTTTAATTTTGCCCATTAAACTTAGCAAGAGGATATTCTTATAACAAAGGAGTGTTTTCTTGGTTAAATAACGGTGATATCACACTACTCTAATGTAGATATAGCCCATAAAATTGGAAAACAAAAATATCATAAAGAGTTTAAGAAAGCAAAAAAGAGTCATAGAAGAAATTGTTTAAGTGACAAGCAACTTAAGTGGATATCCAATCTACAGTATTATTAGCCTCTCTAAATATATAAGTAGACTTGAAATTGATAAGGGATGCCAATTTTCAAATGTCTTAAAGTAGAAATCGAGCTCGTGACACCTTATACACAAGATCAGGCACCTACTTGATACTAGTCTTTGAATCATCCTCTAATAAAATATGAGAAGCTTAGAGCTTAGTAATAACATAAATCAATCTTTTTCATATGCCTTTCAATTCTGATGTTGATATCAAAGAGACAAGATCCATGTTGCAATAAAAGAAAAGTTCATTTATGAATTTAATGTAATAGTTGGCTGATATTTCGTTGCATGACTGAATGGTCCAAGGAAAATGAGCGCCTTACCACTTCCCCATCATTCAAGCACATTGTGAGATAGATTATCATAGAATTATTTTTTTATATTCTCAAAACTTTGGCAAAATGTGTTTGAGGTGAAAAGTTTAGAAATTACTAAAATATATGAAAGATAATAAATATTAAATAAGGATAATAAATTAAATTTAGGAAAAAAATATGATTGAATTGAGGCATGTATTACACCGTTCTAAAGACTAATATTTTTTCTGTTGTGCAGAATGTTGATGAATTGTCTTCTATTACAATGACCAAGCTTGATTTGAACCTCCTATCATCACAAGCACAATCATACAAAAATACGATTCAAAAACTATTTCAAATACTTAAAAACTCAAGAATAAGAAAGTATAAAAATATTATTATAATAAGCTTTGGGCTTAAAGCTTATTTATAGGCTTGATCCATTGGTTATGTTATACTGAAATATCCTGCCAATACACTGATCATGCACCCATAATTGTGCCTGGATCCCATTATACCTACGCCTACTTGCTGGCTTCAAGAGTTTTCTCCCAAATTTATGTATAAGCAAGCTGATTTAATTTCTTTTTTAAAGGATGTTTCTTGAACCAAAAAAAGAGAGCACCGGGTGATGCAAGCCAAGATAAAAAAGAAAGCCTAAGAATTAAACCTACCAGTACAAGCGCTACCTCTTTAAGAATTAAACCTTTTTTATTATTTTTTCTTCCTTGTAAAATGTTTTCCATCGCGTCACCGCATTTCACACACACGATCAAGGGTCATGTAGGGTCAAAGATTTTAAAACTTTTCCAAAACTAGTGATGTGTTTGGTTTACCGATACGGAGACGAAGGAATGAGAATGAAAACTTCTATTCTCATTCCACGCATTAGGTTCACAAAGTTTTTATTTAATTTTTTATTTATAAAAAATAATAAATTTATATTTTAAGGAATTGATATTTTGTTCAGTCACTTTTATTCTCACATAGACTTCTATTTTTTTAAGTTCACATATAGTGAAGACACATAAGGTATCATCTTTTTCTCCTTCTCTCTCATTTCTTTCTCTCATGAACATCGAACCTACTTAACTATTACCGTCACCATTGTCACTGATGGTGCCTCCATTGATGCTGAACAATTAGAAGGTGGAGGTCCTCTGACTAAAATTTCTGATAGAAAAGAAACTTCAATCCTTATCACTCAAGCCTATCCTCAAGCATCGAAAATGCATATCTCAACTTCACATCAATCTTGATAGAATTTCTTAAATGGCCACTGCCTTCAAGATCCTTCATATCATCCATCTAATCACTAATATATCCTATGCCTCTTACTTTTCTCCTTTCCTTCCTTCATTCATTGCTAACATGGGATCCTTGCCCTCGCCCTCCATCCGAACAAGTCCTCATCCTCCTTCACCACTACAGCAACCATCAAGGCTTTCAAGCATGTCAAGTCAACTCTTTCTATTTTTTGAACCGTGCTCATAAGTACAATTTTAAATTTTCCTTGATCTCACAAAGAAAAAAAAAAGGCTGCTGCTGCAACTAAGAGACCAATGGAGATGTTTTGGACTTAAGTCATTTATATTTCAAATATATTAATTTTTGTTACTGTACGAGTCAAATATAAAATTAAAAAAAATAAAATATTATTTATATTTTAATTTTTACGTAAATCAAACGTAAGTATAAAAATTAGAATAGCACGTCCATTTACTTAAGAATGAAATCTGATTTCTCATTCCACCTATACCTATCAATCAAGCGTGCCTTTTAAGTTTTAATTCAACAAAAGTGCCTCTCCGAAAAACAATTTACCCCAGGCAAGAATATAGAGGCAAGGTGGCAGGTTACTGGATAGCCATAAATTTTGGAAGGGGGTGTAGATAGGTGACGAGGCGAGCTCGCGTCCTTCGTCGTTCGGCTAAAAGAGAGAGGAGGGGCGCCGGGGCGGCATGGTGAGCCTTGGGGCCTCTTTTAGGCGGCAGGCCTTGGCTTCTGGCTCCCAGTGGGATGCGGAAGTGGCATCTCTCGCGACGGGCGGTGACCATAAAGATGAATTATCTGGAGCTTTTCTCTCCGGATTTGGAGGCAAGCGCTTGTTTGTCCATTTTTTATAGAGTGCCGACTTCCCACCACCATTCCACCTTGGCTCTGCGACGTCCTTTCATGGGGAAGGTTCTCGCTGGGAGAAAAGTTTTCGAGATTGGACGTAAAGGTTCAGCGTTACGCATCACCACAATTTTATATTATCAATATTGTTTCGATCGTGATTTCTTCTGTGCTTCTCAAAAGTATTGTATTTAATGTACCTTTATCACCAGCGATCATTGCCAAGGAAGACGCTTTCTCCCATGCTTGTGCGAGAGGAATCTTATTCTCAGCACGGAGGGATAATTTATTTTCATTTTAAAAGGTTATATAATTTATATATAAAGCCTGTTGTATTGATTCCTACCACAACGTATACTGAGATTGGATTAGGTATATGAGCCAAATTAGTTTGTACCGATTCAGCTGAATAGAGCCATCCTGCACCGCCCAGCACTGTCCTATACCGTTGACTTTTGAGAAATAGAATGTCTGGATGTGAGAAAAAAATGTTGAAAACTTATGTTAATGCTATATCAATTATACAGGATGTGCACTATATCTTATCGAAACGGCGGTGTATGAGTTAATCCTAATATTGATTCGGTAGACTTTAATGAAGTACATATTGATAAATAAAATATATTTATAATAATTATATATATATATATATATTTGTTACATTCAAATGTAGTCAAATCTGAATCCGATCATCTTCTTCGTTCTTAAATTCACATATTTCATGAATCCCAAAGATGAAAAAAATAAAAAAGATGGGATGGATTCGAAATTCAGATAAATTAAAAAGTAGGAAAGATGATTACATCCTGAATTTGGCTACATTCATATGTAACTAATTCTAGTTCTATATGTATAGAGAAATAAATTTGGCTATATTAGCATGTAGTGAAGTCCAAATCCAATCACCTCCTTGACCAGTAGATCTGCACGGATCTTGAGTCAAAAGGTCACCCATTAACTACCGTTAGCTAATCTATTTTTTTAATAAAAGAGATGCATTTATAAGATGAGACACACAATATAGTTCATGCCTCTACCATAAAAACATCATAATACGGTAGCATATATCATATTTTTGTACTCTTATATCGTATCACTATGTTTATAATATATAGTAACACAAATATATGATATAGTATTATAAAGATACTCATATTCCTTTACTGATGTATGATATGTCTATCCATATAATATAGTAGCACAAGAATATGATACAGCATAAATATACGGTATAGTATATTATTTCGTCTTATAATTGCATATCTTATCTCATAAATGCTTTTTTTCTTTTTTTTAGAGTAGGAAATAGTTAATCTATTGGTGGAAGAGGTGACTAAATTTGACCTTAGGTGCACACGAATCTAATTAAATCTATATGCACAAAAAGAAAAATAGTACTTAACATAAGAAAGTTAATTATTTTAAAAATGAAGAAATGCATCATGTGGTGTCCTTGGGAACTAGCTTTTAAAATTTTACTAGACATTATCAGGGCTGGGAGACCAGTCTCAAGTTCTGCTGATTGGCACCCTTTATGTGGATCAGAGATTCGATCATGGTTTGTCATCCTTTTCAGATGTTAAATCTAGAGCATTTGATCCCAAAATTTATTTTAAGAATTATTAAAAAAATAAAGAAAAAAAAAAGGATCAGGTGAACCGGCTGTGGGTTGGTTTGGATCCGAGTCGGTCATTCTTGTCCCACCACTAATAGGACAAGTCGGGTTCATATCAGGCCTCCATGAACTTTCGTACATATGACCTCCACCCAATCTAACCTGATAAGAACTCATTGATTGCCAACCCTATCTAATTAGGAGGTCCAAATGAGTTTCATGGCTTGTCTCAGCTGCTTTGTGTCTGTGTTTGCCTTCAAATGGTCCTTTTTTTTCAATGTCTTTGACTGCCTTTTTGTTGCACATCTCACACGATCGAGTTTTGGGTTGGAAGTTCTTTGAAGCCACCTTGTTCTATTTATGCAAGGGTACAGCCAAAAAGTAAAACTAGTCTTAGATAGGAGAACGCCCGTGATCACACTTCGTTGCTTTTGCCAGGACGAGAGCTTTTCTAGCGCATGGCGTTAGCTTGTTCCATTTTGATGAGTCGTGACACACACACACGCACACCTTGCTAATTGGTAGTGTGAAACCTTGACTGAGTTTGTATTTTTATTTAGCACTGTATATATTTTTTGGATGGTGAAATTTGAGAAGTGTTGTTCGGTTGGCCAAATTTCTATTTTGCACCAAAAGATCTATACCAAGTGGATTCTTGGCAGCTATGATGGATTTGTCTCACAGATTTATAGGGATAGTACCAAAATTTAACTAGCTTTCAAACAGAAGCTCTAAGAGTAGGGATCGGTGTGTTGCAAGGACAACGATCATGACAGCCTAAATCTAACTTTTCTTGGACGGCATTGCGACCTTTGATGGACCATCCTAATAATGGATCCATCTGACCAGGTTTAAATTTTTGCAGCATTCCTCTATACATCTATATATATATATATATAGAGAGAGAGAGAGAGAGAGGTAATTAATAAGACAAAAAGGACATGGATCAATTGGTTGGCACCACTCTTCTCAGCAAAAATCATATTTGGATTTAGCTTTTTAACAACTTATTTTTTCAGAAATACAGTGGACGTTGTCCATGTTGGAATGGGAGATGCATGCGTGGTAAGAGTGCTTGTCTAGTTTTTTCTTTAATTTCATTTCTTAAATTCTGAAGTAGTGTAGTTTGAAATATCCTGTTCAGTTTGAAACAAAAGATCTTAGTTCCCATTTTTGGTTGAGGTTCTACCTACATAAGTTCTCAAAAAAAAAAAAAAAAAAAAAAAAAGTTAAAGAACTAAACAAATGTCATTCTCAATATTTCAAAGTTGTGCATGATTGTAAAAATCTTCTTTCTGTAACATAATGTTTTGAGACTCTTAAAAATGGTGAACCCAAATTAAAAAGTGTGAAATGTATTTTAAGTGCACCCTATTTCCAGGGGCAATTATATATGATAAGTGAGCTTTTGTAGTAACTATTCTCCACCAAAATTTGATTAACTCTTTCCATAAATTCTTATGGTGTACTATTTCAATGTTTTTTATTAAATTTTTGGAACTAGACATAAACATCATTACATCATCAAATATGGTCAAATTGATTGTTTTCTAAATTACAGGCATTAGCATGATGATAAGAATAGGGTTCTTTAGATACTAGGTAGCTTGATTTTCTATTCCCTATGCAACAAGGTTCATGGTAAAAGTTCAAAAGAAGATAAATAATCAGTTTAATCTATGTATGATATAATTGGTGATGCATAAGTCGAAGATCTAAGTTATTGCAATAAGATGTGGCAAGCAAAAAATCATCAATTGATTCTCAATGAATCTACTTTCTCATCATAAATATGGAGATTAGTAATAATTCAATACAACGTGATTATGTCCTCTACAAAGTTGACAAAGCATAAGCAGCTACTTGTGGATAGGAGTCACGTGAACCTTTACAGTTGGCGATCCTCATGCTATTATATGATGTGACAATTAGAGACTTCTTCAAGGTTATTTCCTAATCAAATGTTTTATTCTTAAATAAAATATATGTAATAAAATTAATATTTTTTTTAAAAAAAATGAGCCTGATTTTTAAAAAAAAATGCTGAAGTTTAGTGGCATGGTAAATTTTTGTTTATTGGTCATGGTCAGATTCCATGCTAGGGCTTTTTTTGATAGGGTTCAAAGCAAGCAAGCTACCAATGCAACTCCTTGTGAACGATCTAAACTCTCAAAAGAAATTCTCTGGAATGCATGATAGACATTTGGATGTCCTTGTGGGGAAATAAGTGGATGTCTTTTAATTTCTTCTACTCATGAAGAACATGGTGAGTGTGTTCAGTTTTGCTTCCAACAAAGAGGAGGTGGAATTGGCACATCCCATTGTAGTTGTCACACATGAAGTGATTTATCCTTCAGACATATTCAAATTAAGTGATTGCAGATGTCCTGCATATTCACTTTTGATGCTCTATGTGCTGGCAATTTGACTTAAAAATTATGGATGAATGATATGCAACAACAATCTCGACTAAAAAACTAGCCAAGAAAATATATTTTGATTTTTTTTATTTTATATAAGTTCTCAAAATCTTTTTAAAGCATGATTAATATAGGACAAAATACATGTCAGTATAAACTTTTATATCTTTCCTCCGTTTAAGTTTTAACATCTTCATCAAGTTAAGATTCCAAATTCAAATGCAGAGCCAAATCCAATTAAATTTAACCATAAACATATAAAACTCATTTGTTACATTCTTTAGTTTATACAAACTATGAGTTAGATCCATTTTGATATCATTTTTAGTAACTCAAGATGCTATCAAAAAAGTTAAAAATGCATAAGCATGCAAACACTCTATAATCAATATATATTTAGATGCATGCCAGCATACAATCTTACGTTAAAAAGCACACCACTTAGGCTTTTGATGAACAACTTCTCTAGGTGGATCCTCAAGGCGCCATCATATGACTTGGCATGGCAAGGTTTTGCTAGAAAAGCAATTGTTTAGAGGTGAGATTTGAGCAATTATGGTTTAGCATTAAAGAACTGATAGATGCACCATGCACCCCATGCCCCTTCCTCCCATTGAATGGGCAATATTCCATTTATGCCAGCGGCCATAATAATATGATTGAAGGCATAGAATCAACTGACAGCCAACACATATTGGGATCCTTGTCGTACATCCAATCCAATATAAGATATTGCATATGATTGCTACGGATTCCCGCCCGCACCAATGTGATTGTCGGACGCTTTGAAGCCCTCGATTGTTTCATCGCAAAAAAAACTACAACTAATATAATATTAGCACTAATGTGGCCATAGCTAACTCGCTTGTCTGCGGTGCACCACAGACACTAGCTTCCTTCAGTTGTCCCACAATCTAAGAAATACCTGTGGACTAGCATCGAATGTGAAAGCCATAAAAAATAAATAAATAAAAATCCAATTGAAATCCTCAGCAAAACATTGCATCGAGAGATAAGCAAAAATATGAGCAGAGTTATATAACAATTTCTTTATTTAATTTGAATTTATTCTATATAATTTGTATGCATTTGTAATTAGTTTTATGATATTTTATACATTATCTCTCAACGATTGCACTTTCGGATTTTCTTGTCTGCTACAACTCACGAGTTCCAAAGAATTCGCTGTGGTTTAGGCATCATCTGATGTGACAGACGTTCGACTGCATGCATGAATTGAGGAATACTACTGCATGGTAGGTAAGGTGGCACTTATCCTGGTGGTTGCTTGGCAGCTAAAACAAAGGACAAGTTGCTAGGCTTTCCCAATCAACGCCTGTCTTCAGTCAATGAACATTCATTTGTTTTTGGTACACAGGGTAACCCATCGTCAACTAGAAAGTAATGCCTCTTGATGGAACCAATAAACAACTTAATTGGCTTCTCTTTATGGATGAGATGTTTCTGAAAATATTTAGCTTCAACTGTTTTTTCAGTAAAAAAATAATATAAAATCTCTCAAAATAAAAATCAATACTACTGATTATTATTTAATATATATATATATATATATAAAATGCTTAGAATGGAACCTTGGTGAGAAGGTTTGCAATAATTATATGGGCGCAAGGTAGATGATTTCCTTTGGTGCAGCAAGTTTTAGCCCTGCATTAGAGGATAAAGTTTTCAATGTAAGACTAGTCACTATCTTTCTAAGCTTAGATACTCTATAGTCTATACTCTATAATCCTTGTGATAATTGGATAATCTACTTGCTCACTAACAATAATCTATACGAATGTGTCCCAAAAAACGACGGTAAGTGATTGGAGAAATGATAGGACTAGCATATGTTCTACACTACTTAGGTACCCAATGTTGTTTGGTGGTACCAACTTTTATGGACGGCAATACGAGAGTTTTTGTTGTCTTAGGAATTGCTTTATTCAAATGACTGGTGGTATGCAACATTTCAATCCATCAGTTAATTCCAAACACCTTGAGGAAGGGAAAAAAAAAAAAAAAAAAGATTGTGATCATTATGAGGTGGCACCTTTGAAGAATATGTCATTACCCTCACCCTTGAGAAATGATCACATAGATATAATCAATTCAAGAAAATCAAGCCTGCTACCTAGAAAATAACTCCGGTATCTCTGTTAACTCTCACACATTAATGCATTACAAATTGTTAGATATCAAAAGCCAATGATTTTTACAAGTGACATCATCTCTTTTTTTTTTTTTCAAAGCAAGAGCAACCTCATTTGGTATTGTTATATGAAATATTGGTTTTATTTATACTGATTTAGGCTGTAGAGCTTTCCATAATAAAGTTTTTAATAAAAAACTAATTATTATCTCATAAATATATTTTTAAAGTATTATGAAACTTTGATATCTATTTGTATGATCAAAAACTATTATTATAAAATATTATTAGCTTATAAGTTATTTATTTTTAATATTTTAACTTAAATAATATAATAAATAATAATTTATGTATTTATTATAAAACTATAACAATATTTTATATTATCATTATATCATAAAAATAATAATATAATATTATAAATTATTACAAAATGATAAAATATACTAATATTATATTGTACTATATTATTTTATCTATTATACTACATTATTATGATGAAATATAAGAATTTTCATCTCTATGAAATTCATTAAAATAAAATTAATTTCTCAAAATGCACCAAGTTGCTCAAAAAATTAAAATTGGAGCTTTCCCAAGTTCATTAATTTTTATTGAAACTAAAAGGTTGTTTTGAATCTTTTATCAATCACATTAAAATCATTGAAAAATACTTTTGATCCTCTAAGAAGCATTTTTTTGGCCTTCCAAGATAACGCCCAGCCGATCAAATTTATGAAGAACAACGTTTAGCTTGAATAATTTTTTTAATTTAAACCGGTGTTCTGTAAAACGGTGCTAAAGCTCTACACAACCATAAGTTTGCAAACTTAAAGTGCCTTTCAAATGTAAATCATCTTTATACTAGCTGTTGGCCTTGACCTTCCTCTAAACGCAGCGGCTGGGAGAATGCGTGAATAAGATCGCTGGCTTTGCAAAATTTTCATGATTGATGATGAACATATAGTGGTGGATATAGTGGTGGGTGATAGAACGAGGATGGCAATGGAAATGGATGGCAAAGATAGTGTAGCAGTAGCGATGATGATAATAGATGGTAATATAGTGGTAAGTGATAGAAAAAATGGTAGGATAATGGATAGCATAGGTATGATAATGGATGGTAGATAAAAATGATAAAATTAGATATGACATATGAACACAATTCAAACGCGATACGTAATAAATGATTTTTAATTAACCTTAAGTAGATTCGGATTGTAATTGTATTGATATGATTATGATAGAAAATAATTATATCATGTTGCATATTGAACTGCCAGTTCAAAAAAAAAAAAAAAAAAACATGGTTAGAACCTATTTAGTTAATGATATTTTTTGCTTTTTATTTATTTTTTTATTTTATATCAAGAGTACTTAATATGTAATTATGGGAAAGAAGTAGATTACCTTTACCTCATTAAGTAGGCTCTGTTAAATGAATTATTTCTATTAATGCTAAATGAATATTAAGCAAATTGTATCTATTGTTGTTAAGTTATGCCATGTTAATCTAACATAATATGTGGTGGACGATGGCTGTGGTGGAGGTATGGTGATAATAGTTATGACATTGGTGGTGGGTGATGGAAGTAAGGTGGCGGTGGTGGGGAGTGGGTGGTAGTGGTCATGGAGGTGGCAATGGTCAATGGTAAAAGATACGTGATGAAAGTGATAATAGATGGAAGTATAGTAATGGATAGTGTAAGTACGGTGGTGGTAGTAGTGGATAGTGGTAGCATGGTAAAAATTATGATGGTAGTGATAGTTGTGATCTTCGTAGAGATATAGTGGTTATGTTGACCAAGGATAGTGGGTATAGTAAAGATGTAGTGTTGTGGAGTGTAGTAGAGGGTGGCACTAATGAAGGTATGATGGTAGTGATCATAGTGCTAGTAATAGATAGTGAAGATATAATGGTAGTAATCATAGTGTTAGTGGTAGATGGTGAAGGCATGGCAACAGTGAAGATGATATAGTAATGAAAAATATAAAAAAAAATTTATTTTATTTAAAAAATAATAAAAATAATTTAAAAATATTTTTTAAAATCCAATCTATATTTGGATAACAGAAAAACATGTTTTTAATTTTTTATTTAAAACATATTAAACTTAAAAATAAAATTCTCTTTTGTAGTTTTCATGAATTTTTTTTTAGAAAACATTTCTAATTTTCATTAAGCAAAAATTTAAAATCTAGTTAACATAGCAAACATTGAGCGTTTCAGCACTCACACATTAAAAAGAATATATATATATATATATATATATTCCTGCATTATCACAGCACTCATCCAGCCATATATACATTATAGCGATACATTATATACCAGTGAAGCTCTAACCAGGAAACAATGTATCACTGCCACATCGACAAGGCTCCACGTAGAGTCCCCGAAACATAACATGAGCCCCAAATAAAAAAAATAAAAATAAAATCACTGGATTTTGGTTTCTGAAGTTAAAAAAAAAAAAATTCAAACACGTGCCTGCTTAATCACAGCCTTGATCCACCAGAGCCCAGTGATCATAGTCCTCACATAATTTCCAAACATGTTCATCCGAAGACCAAACAGCCAGATATTATACATGCACACCCAGATCAAACGGCTAGCAAATCATCCATCAAAACAAATTGCCTCTTTCTTCTCCCTTTTTCTTTCCCTTCCTTTCTTTTTCCTTTTCCTCTCTCATTTTTTTTATGTTCAAAACCTGCGGTTGTACCCGCCGATTTGGTAACCCTCCGGCGGGTGCTGCAGTCTGGCCAGGCCCAGCTGCCCTTGCATCCCATCCCGAGCATACTGCTGCCATATTTGCTCCTCCTCCACCAGCAGTTGCTGCTTCTTCCCCATGTCCGACATCTGGACGTACGACGGCGGCGGCACCACCAGCGATGCGGCGAATGGGTCCCCTCCAACGTTGTTCGCCCCACCGCTCGTCGGCGGTGCCGGCAGCGCCAGCATTGGCTGCATCGTCGGTGCCCGGACTGCGACACTGCTCGCGCTCCCGCTCCCACCATATCCTTGGGCTTGGGCGGCCGCCGCCGCGGAAACATGTGCCTGGGTGTACATTCCGTCCAGCAACAACATGTCGAATCCCCCGCCAAGCGCTGCCTTCTGGCCCGACAGGTTGCTCGCCGACTGGACCAGCGCCATCTCCCAGTCCGACGAGTCGCCGTCTGTGAACGCCTCCCACTTTGGCGCCGTGTTCGATGCCATATTTCCGTCGAACAACGCCAACGCGAGGCTGTTGCCGTGCTCTTCACTGGTCATCGCATCGTCCTTCAAGTTCAGCAAGTCCACTTGTTCTTCCAGCTGTTGGACACTGGGCGAGGGCTCGTTCCGTTCTTCTTTAACTTCCTCCTTCTGCTCGGCCGGCGGCTCGGAGTCGTCTTCGGGCGCCGGCAGAGCTTTGATGTTGGACATGTCGTAGTCGGGCTCTTCGGGGGGTTTGGTTTCCTCGTGTTCGGGCTCGAAGTTGTGGTGTTTCTTGCTCTCGGCGAGGTTGGACTTGTCGCGGATGAACTCGTCCATGACGTCGAGCTTCTTGGCGGTGATGCGCTCGACTTCAGGGTACTCGGAGGAGCGGCAGATGCCGACAGTCCTGCACCAGTTGTAGCAGAGGTCGAGATCGTCGAATTGCTTCGAAAGGCGGGAGAATATACCGTGGACGCGGACGCATTCGGGGACCTCGAGCTCCATGAAGCGATCGATGAAGATGTTCATGATCTCCGCCAGGTCGTAGTAGATCTGGAAACTCTCCTTCACCAGTGGGTAGAGTGCAACGTGAACGATCCGGTTGTGCTTTGCCGCTCCTGCTCAGAATCGAAGCAGAACGAAGTCAGTCCCCTGAGCCTAATTGGACCCGTACCGTAGAATTGTTCCGGGCCTAAATAAACAACTAGCGAAAACCCGATTTGAGTTTGGGTTAGCTCGAAAATTTCCTAGGCACAGGTTGGGCGTCGGATTCTACCAAGTCGGACTCAGGCCTCGGAGCTCAATGTGAAGCCTAATTTGCGCTTAGATTGAAGCTGATCCTTTCACACCTCTAAATAACCAGACGCACTGCCATCGAATCTTATTTTGAGGTAAGAGAATGATCAACGACTCAACTCAAAAACAATAATAATAATAAAAAAAAAAGAGTAAAGAAAAAGGGATGCCAAGCTGCAACAAAGGACTAGCACATATTTGTAGGCCTCTGGACACATCTTAATGATACGAAGTGGACGACTAGTAATGCTCTGGTTGCACATTTTATAGGCACCAAGTTCTTTCTGCCACATAAGACTAGGATATCGAGCAACTGGCACAAATCACTTGAATACATAGCACTAGGGATTAGTGCAGCTCGCGCAAATTGGTGCAATGGAAGTGGTGGAGTACTTGTTTGCTGCGTTACATGAGCCTAGAAAATCTATGGTTTTCTCTACCACATGATGGAACGGGATTAGCTCCACTAGCACTTATTGGTGCAATACACAAGGGAACATTACACGCGCTTAGAAAATAGAAAATTTTACGGATGCGTTTTCTAACGGACAATATCCAAATCTTTTTTTTAGATGCTTGTTTTGAATTCGGCTTTTGCTACCATGCTGGAAGTGCTTTAATGCCAGCAAGGCGAATGAAGGAAAGGAACGGAAAGTAAAGGCAGGCATGATACCTGTTGGCCGGCAGGCGAGGACGCGTTCCATGAGCTGCTGCAGGTGCTGCGTCCGGGTGAAGAGCCGCTCCGTCTTCATCTCCCTGACCGGCGTGGCCCTCGCGGCCACCGCGTCGGCTGCGACGGCCTCCTCCTCCTCCTCCTCGGACCAGATGCTGCTCCGGCTCCGCCGCCGCTTCCTCCGGCCGTGCATGCGGTACTCGAGGCGCTCGTCCAGGTAGAGGGCGTACGTGCGCACGAAGGCGGAGAAGTCCCAGGCGTCGGAGCGGGAGGTGTCCCTGAAGTCGGACATGTTGAGCATGCGCGTGCCCCGGCGGGTGGCGAGGTAGATCTCCTGCTCGTAGGCGGGGTCGCCCTCGGAGAGGAGGCGGTGGACGAGGATGAGGGTCTTGAGGGCCACCGTCCAGCTCTTGGTCTTGCCGAGGCGGCGGGCGAGCGTGGAGACGCAGGCGCTGATGTAGGCCCGGGAGTAGCAGGTCAGACTCAGGATCTCCCGGACGTGCTTCTCCTCCGCCGGGAACTCGTTGTGCCGCGTCGCCTTCACGATCGCCACGTCCAGGTCGGACACCGTCGACGTGTTGCTCACCTTCGCAATGCCGATGCTCGTCTGGTCCTTCACCGCACCCAGCGCCTTCCTTATCGAGCTCGGTGCCATTTCCTCCTCCTTGATTAAATTTATCTAATAAATCAATGTTCTATATTCTGTCAAAGAAGAAGACGAAGAAAAACTGTAGCTATCTCACGACGAGTTTGGGTATTTTGGAATGTTTCTTAGAGGAGAAGAGAAGAGAGAGAGGCAGAAACAGAAGAAGGAAAGAGGAGGATGGGAACCCGGTGTTTTCTTTGTCTTGGGTGAGGGGCGCTCTCTTTTTCCCCCTCTTCCACCCTTTGCCTCTCGTTGCGAAGCTGTGACTCATGTTGAGCGGCGAGTCCAGGAATCACGCGGGTCATTAATGGACGGACGGAACTCCGGCAAATCAGGAGAGGGGGAGGAGACCGACCAAGGTTGGTAGCATGGGTTTGGAGAGAACGATCTCGTTATAACTTGAGTCGTTTGACGGGTTCTTGCTCATGGTTGAACGAGGACAGAGGCAGGAGGGCCCGACCCCTTGGTTGCACCAAACATGGTGACGTAACTATTTAAGGCGACCATGGACCAACTCACCAAAAGCCCCTTCCAAATCTACGGGACAGCAGAGCCATCAACGAATACGGACCTACGGTTATTTAAGGTTTTTTTTAAAATTTACATTCGGCATGCGTTTGGTAGGGGTTAAAAAAAAAAAAAGAAAAAGTTACAAAGTAACATTGGCGTAAAAAGGCTTTCTATTAGCTTCGATTGTGCCTATGAATGATAACATTTTCTATTTGTCTGGACGCTTCCGGTGTTGGGAGGAGAGGAAGCAGTTACCGGAGATAAAGTTAATAAATAAAAAATAAAAACATTATTAATATTTTATTAATATGATTAATATAAAAAATAAAAAATATTATTATTATTATTTAATATTTTATTAACCACAATATTTTACCACTTTTCGTTTCTAAATAATTTTTACCACTTTTCGTTTCTAAATAATTTTGACCTTTAAGTCCGTTATACCTCCTCCTAAGATAACAATCTTCTTAAAAAATTAACGCGGACCCATAAATGCTCGCGCTAAGATTAACTCGTTGATGCATGCGTCGCGAGAAGGGTAAATTAAAAGCAGTAACAAGAACCTTTAAGAGTTCGGCCAATATTTGGAAAGAAGAGGGACAAGTCCATAACAAAACGGAGCTTGATGGCATCGCATGTCGCTACCAAGACAAAATAGCGAACAAAAGCACTAGTAAAAGATGAAATTACAGAAATTTCTCAAACAGTAATATGATCATCAAAAACTAAAAACAAACCAAAGAGGAAAAGAACTATTCTTTCCAAATTCTAATCCATTATGCTCTTCTTTCATAATAATTAACTGATTCGAAGTTCATAACAATGAAAAGCAAGGACTTCATCATCTGAGAAAAACGATGAATGGGCATCGATCTTACATCAAAAATAAAGAAAGAGAAGGAGAAGTTCATCATCCTCCACAAAATCGGGAGCACCCATCTTTGGCACTAATCTTCCAAAATCTTCCATCTGAGAAATATATAAGAAATAATACCAATGAGTACGAAAACGAACACATTTAAGTGACAGCAGATGGAAATGGCAAGTGCCAAGACTATGTAAGGAAATGTAAAACACGTACCTCCAAAAACATTGTTGATGGATCATTAATCATAGCAGTTTCCCCTGGAAGAGAATCACTCACAGCACCTGGAGTGACACTACCACAACCAATGGAAAGGGTCTGAGCATGCATGATATTTAAATTTGAGGAACTGGGATTTTCGACAAGTGGATGCTGGGCAAACATATTATTCAACACAATCAAACAGAATATTCAACACAATCAAATCAGAGGGATCACTTTCCCAGAGAGAAGAAATATCATTAAGTTCCGCATATTGCTCACAACCAGGTTCTGATAGCATAGGCTGCAGCTCGTATTCACAGTCTATGGTGTCAGAGTAATTGAGGTTGTTATTATTCCTGCCTGAGAGCACAGATCCTCCAATTCACCATATGTTCCTGTTTCTACACCAGAGACTTCATTGATACTTTTATACAAAACAGCTGAACTACATATCTGTAGAACACACCAAGAAAAGAGTTAAAAATTCCATAAGTAATGTTTTGCTCAAAAAACACAAGGATTCAGGAAAAAAAAAAAATCCAGCAGTACCTTGTTATCGACATTTTCAGAGTGGAGCAGAGAGCCATTGGGAAACTCTGGCAGCTGATCTAATAACATTCCATCAGCATCCGGAAGATCAGGAGTAGAAGACACCTCACAAACACCAAAAGCTGCAGATTGTTGGTAGTTAGGCTCCAACAAGATAGGCTGAACATCCGATGGGTTAGGAGAAGATGCAGAAGGTAATGAAAAGGCATTGTCAACAATTGCGCCACCTTCGCGATCCTCTTTGTCAAATGGGGCACCATACTGTTCGGATGGGCCAGGTAGGAGAAGATGCAGAAGGTAATGAAAAGGCATTGTCAACAATTGCACCTCCTTCCCAATCCTCTTCATCAAATGGGGCACCATACTGTTCGCCAATATTAGGACCTGGACCACTTTTTGAAGATCTTGCAAACGACATATGCATCCTGCAATGGTAGATCAACAAGATAATCTCAGTTCATGATAAACACATCCAAAATATGGTATGGCAGACACATGGAATCTTAGAATGAGAGAAGGAATAAAAATGGCACGAACAAGAAAGAAAATAATTACAATAATCACTGACAAACTAATTTGCAGGAGCAAAGAGAAAATCTGTTTCACTACACCAAGTCGAGCCTCAATAAAAATCCTCTCACAAAATTTATTTAACTCCTCTAGGTTATCTTGCTGCCCTTTATTTGAGACCTCTTGACATAAGCATGGATTTGTCATTCAGTCCCATCAAATCTTCAATACACTTCTGTTCAAACCAAATCAATCAACTTTTCATCACTTAACCTCCATTATTTAAGTTCCTATTATTCTTCAAATACAATCAGTTCTTCATTTTACAAAACAACCTCTTCAGCATTAGTCTTACTGCATAGCCTAGAATCTTGTTCTGGACGTTACAACTGCCTGCACAATTTTTCCTCACCTCTGAAAGGCATATCTTGAGCACACAAACCCATAGATACTACCATACACTTCATCCACACTGCTCAATCCTTGTTGACATTGCTTTTGTTTACCTGCTCTCCTGTATCAATCAACTATAACAGAAACAATGACATCAAGGCATCTCTTGGCCACAATTTATATCTGAACTGTAAACCTTAATTTCTTATAATCTAATTAATGTATTATATTATAGATTTCACATCATTTAGATATATTTCATTAGGTCTCAAAATGAATCAAAATATGAATCTGTATATCCATATTGGCATCCATATGTTCCTATGAATACAAATACACGTACAAATCCAATATTAAGCATATCCACATTTGTTCTAAATAGATATGGATAGAAGGGGTATTAGTCATATCTATGTTCTTTCTACTCAAATATAAATATAAGTTGCATATCATTCGAATATAAATTAGATCTTGAGTGGGGACTGAAAAGTGAAAACTAACATAAATGATACAATCGTAAAGGATGGAAATGGAATCTACTATCCACACTGCATATGATGATGCACTATTAACTAGGTAAGGGTCTTACACATGGTAAACTCAAGAAGATTGGCCCAACAAAAATATGAAAAACTAAACATTATTTTAAATAAAATATATAGAATAAAAATATTATTAAGTTTGACAAATATTTTATATCAAATATCACCATTTCTCTTTAATTGAAACATATATAAAAATAATCATGAACTATCTATCTTTAGATAACTAATACATATGTAAATAAATGTAGAACTTATTGATATTCTTTAAATATGTTTAAGAACAAAATTTTGAAAATATCATAAAGAATAGAATGACATATATTCATTTTTCATTTTTATCAAAGGGAAAGGACAGATGTTTTATGCAAAAAAAATTGATTACTAAAATATAAAATATTACAATATACACCAAAAAACTCTATTTAGTGACATGTCTTAGGCTTAAATAAGAAAAATGTTGTAACCTAATTGTTGAAACTAGAATCTAATGTTGTATCCTAGTTGTTGGGCACTTGTTATCCAAGTAACAAGTCGCAGCCTTGGAGCAAAATTATTTGAAGGTATTTTTTCCCACCAGATATATAGAACTGGATTTGAAAATTCTTTAAAATCCAAATCCAGATATGGATCTACCAAAATTTATGGGTAGGTATCCAAATTGTATTTGTATCCAATCAGATAACAGAATTTCTATATGAATCCCATCCAAATGCAGAACCTGATCTGGCTGGATATTATGTGACACATTTTCAGCTCTATATTTCATCAAAGATTAATTTTAAGCTTTAAAATTACCCTATCACTTAATACAAACAGACCAATCAAATCGTTAGCATATGTTTGAAGATGTTAGGTCTACTGACTATATTCTATAACCATTGTACATCTCTTAGTCCACGCATTGCTGGGATAGATTATATAAGGATTTCAAATTCCTGAAAGAAAAATTACCAGAAAACCACCTAATACCTATTGCTTTTCTAATAAGACAAGCATAAAAGTCAAAAGTAACATAGAAAATCTCAAAAATGAATATCACATATAGCATAGCACATTTGGGACAGCTCCACACTACAAAGCCACTAGCCAAAGCCACTGCAAGACAAACTTAATATATACTACAACCAATAAAACTAAGCTGAGAATGACACAACCAGCCTTTGGACTGTAAGAATAGCCATGATGTCTACCATACACAACTCGCATGAAAGAGACAACCTTGAGATGTCTTGGGTTTGAATCTAAGCTGCTACTTATGCACCTAGGCATTAAAAACAGATACATTCACCACATATACCAAACAAAATCTTTCTATGATTCAATGTTAACTCAAAAGTTACAAGATAACCTGTACTTTCACTCAATCTTCATGATTAATAACTCTTTCAGTAAGTTTTTTAGTGCTCTTACAAGCCCATGTAAAAGAGCCTCATGAACATACAGAATATGCTTTCTTTTTTGTGATCATAACTTGTTGTAGATGATCAAAAGGAGGAAGCAAAAATAATATTGTTTTCTAATGATTATCTTCCTTAAAATGTAGCTTGATGTTACAAATGAGATCAATAACCCCAATCTTACACCAGTTCAAATTGTCTTAAGTCAATGATTTCTAATAACAATAGAACAAAAAATAAGCTACAATAGGCCTACTGTATGTTGTGTCCTATGTACAATTCCAGTTCAGCTTGTTTTCTGTCACATCAGAGAACCGCATCTCAATGCCAGCATAATTGATGACCATGACTGGCAGGAAATGGGTGTTCATATTGGAGTCCGCCAGCCTTTGACATTGAGAGCAATATTACCCAATCCAAACATGTCCTTATCTAAGCACAGGAGGAAGTCTAATAAAGGAGGCCAGGGCTTAAAAAAAGCATAATATTTCTCAAGATGGGATTATGTGCACTGTTTTAATTTGCATATTCAAAATCTTCATATGTTATCAACAAAGAAATCTTGCCTCATTCCAAATTTTTTTAAAAAAAAAAAAATCAGCATATAGCATATATTTATTCACAGAGGATTCAACTATACAGCTATCCACAATGGTACACAAGAAGAAAGATGCATACAGTGAGAACAGAGACAATAGTTCAACCGGGGGTCAGAAAGTGCAAGCAAGATGTCAAGCCTTTTTTACTGTCTAAGATTATATATATTGTAGACAAATTTCCAAGCTATTATCAGCTTTTTTTCAATCTTACTTGGCTTACGATTGTCTTAAATGAGGCACAAGAGCTCTTAAAGTTTGCATTTATCAACTGTAGGTCTACAATGTAGCATCCACATGAGAGGTGTGTACTGTACATAATTTGACACAAATACGAGATGCTATCGAACAAGCAATCCAAAACATCAGGAATCATGATCTACAAACAAAAAGGTTACCAGTTTATTACAGGGAGTGCTGCCTCCTTGGTTCTTATCCATGTGATGATGAGATGGCCTACTATGATGCACTTATCAATTAGTCACATAGAGTTGGTGTGAGAGTTGACAATGCTCCTTTGAATTAGCGCATTCAACAAAGCAATGTCAAAGAACCATATTTTGGAATTGCTTAAGTACATCACTGACAAGAGGTTAAATATATTAAGAATATAGCCCTCACCGGATTAGCCTTGTCTTAACATGAGTTCTTGATGTTCATATGAATACAGGAAACCCCTCCTACAGTACAGAGTCACAAGAAACTCGTTAATGTTTTAAATCCCCCACTCTAGACAACAGTGGTTGATAATGAAGAAAGGCAAAAACAGTCAAACAATAGACATCTAGGAGAAGATTAAATAGCAGGCAAAAATTCCATGCATAACCTAGCAGCATCCATTCCATTTCATTATCAAAAGAAAGCCACAAACACAATCAACGTTTTAAATCTAGTGGAACGAGGACAGTTCCAAGTTTCTCCATGGAATGAAATATCTTGTTGTTCAGCACTATCTCAATGGCCATCTTAGTAGAGCATTCCAACACCCTTATCTCTTTCCCCTTCTCTTTTCTTCTTTTTTTTTCCTTTCTTTCTTTTCCTTTACTTCTCCTTCATTTTCCTTCATTCCTTCCTTTTTTCTTCTTTATTCTTCTTCTTCTTTCCTTTCTTTCTTTCCTCTTTCTTCTTCATTCCCCATATAGTTGGGTTTTGTTGTCCCACCCCTATATCATCCCATTTTCCCAAAGCAATGGGAAAGGATGGCAAGGATGCCCTCCGTACCACTAAGACTTAAAACCTTAAACACAGTAAGATATAACAAGAGCCTACAAGTCTGGTCCGCAGACTCATCCATCCCCATGCAAACATTCAAACATGCATTCACAATAAAAGATGGTTCCTAGAACTGAAGAAAGAAATGCCACCTGCACTCAAAAATGTATATCCATGAATTTTGGGTACTTGGACGTATGATCATGTAAGGAATGAAGATCCACTCTGTTCTTCAATTATTAAGACATTAAAATTCATCTAAAGGATAATGCCATTTGCTACATGAAATAATCGAATAGTCCTATAAATATACACCCAGTCAAACATAACAAGCACTGATTGCATACTATACAAGGTCATAGGTCCCTGCACACAACTATGCAACCCAAGATAGTGAGAGTACAACATCAGTGGGTACTGCAGAAACCTTTTAATGACTAATAAGACATGTGAAAAGTAACATAAAACTTAAAGGCTAAAACAACAGCAGCGTTGTAGCACAAGCCCATCTGAAGCAATCTTTGCATATTAAAATATCCATACAATAGTTTCATGCTTAGCATCAATCATGACAGCAAAATTAAGAATAAGGAACGGCTCTCAAAATCCCCAAACAGTAAAAGCATTGCAGATTTTTTTCTAAAATAATATAGACAAGTTGTCCATATATATACAGTAAAAAAGCCTTACCTGTATGTATCCAGCACCAACCGATTCCTTGTCGTCTAGCCTGTACTCATACATCGCCCAGTCAGTCCTCTTGCCTTGTGGTCCCTTGCCTACATGAAAGACTAGAGTCTTTTTCATCCCCGCAGTACGAGACTTATAGATGACAGGCCTATCTTTTCCAATGGTCTTCTAGTAACCAATATCAGCGGTTCGATTTCTCCTAGACCCATTAGGATACTTTCTATCTTGAGGGCAAAAGAAGTACCACTCTAGATCTTTGCTTTGCAAGCGAGATTTGTCTGCACAGACACAAAAAAGAGGAAACCCAATTAGAAGCATGGGAGTCAAAAAGGCAGGAAAAGAAATTTTGCAGAAAAATGCAAGCAATATTTATCCAAAATTTTAAGAAAGGGTCCCTTAAATGATCAGCAATTATTTTCATAAAAGAATCTAAATGAATTATCAGAAAAACATCATCATCTTAATGACATCTCAGGAAAATTGAAGGAAAAATTGTTCAAGTTTCAAAACAATTAAAGGAGGAATACGTATAATTATAAATGTCTCTAGTAACAAAGTTCACACTTTGCATCAGTGATTACAAATAGAAGTTACAAATTGAATGATCAAAACAGAAATGCTTGGATTATTGTTAAAATAAATAATGTTTCTGAGAGAAAATGGGGAATCAATATCAAAAAACTTACTAAGAGAAGAAGAGGTTACCTGGAAGATCCCAAGGAGCAAATTTGTACAGCTCAATTTCAGAAATAACATCAAACTGGATAGGCTGTCCAGCTACCTTTCTCTTCAAGTAGTGACAGACAAGCTCGGCATCACTTGGGCGAAACTGGTAGCCCGCTACCAGCAAAATCTTGGCCATCATAATGGAAGAGCTTTCTTTCCTATAACAATAAAATGAGTTCCAAAATTGATCTTAGTCCAATTAGCAAGAAAAAGTAAATCTGCACCTATCAGAAATATCCTTACATTTATTGCAACCACAGCCTCTTTAAACTTGGAACTGGAAAATTCTAACCCAAAAGTCCACAAACCCTCCGAGTATCTCCCAAATTTAGTGCCGAGGCAAAATCTTTACACCTATCAAGTCCAATGCCGAAACAATATTCGACGAGAACACCACAACTGACTTTGGCATATGAACCAAAATTCACACCAAAGAAACCCGAGGGTAATCCTTTCTGATGTCAAATGACATTTGAGGTGCAAGCAGAATCCTGTATGCAGCAATTCAACATTACAAGAAGTTCATAAATTAGACTATTTTACGCTACCCTGTTATGCCAGTCAACTAGGAAAACATAAAAAAGGAAAGCACTAAAAAAGAATGGCAAAGGAATGCAAGACATGATAACACCAGCACAAATAATGTACGCAGGAAAACATAATAAGAAAGGTCCTAAAAGATAAAACAAGAGGAACATCTTCAAGAGGCTGCACTAACCAGTAATTTCTTCAGAAAACGAAAATGCTTCGTTATATAAGGTGGAGTGGAAACTAAGACAGAAAAAAATTATAGAACAGCAACCATCTGAATAAAAGATGGATAATTAATAACATAGCAAGGATATATAAATCTCAGTGCCTCACTAGGATGGGAAAGCAAAGAGTTCCTGACTATAGTCAGAATTTGTCTACAATCTCAAGCAGTGATGATCCTGCTCAGGTATAGGCCTGCAAACAGGCCAGGTCAGACTGGGTCCTACCTGATCCTGACCCAACCCGGTTCCAGGTTCGGGTCCTGATATTGAACTCAAACCCAACCCAATATATGATCAGATCGGGTCGGGTTGGATTCATGAAAAATATTTCAGACCCAACGGTCCTTTGGATCAGGTCGAGTTGGGGTATGTATACCAACAACAAACACATTCTTCAACCTATTTGAACAACAAAGCATGACTAAATAGAATATATAATTTCTTCTACACTGCAAACACAACAAACAAAACATAACAGAACTCTATAAAGTTTAGATGGAATATCTAATTCTCGAGGGCAACGTTCAAGTCAAGATGTCATTATAGAAAGAAGGTGAATGTATTTAAATAAATTGTGAAGGAACATAAAACCCAAACTCCAGTCCAAACTCTGCCATGAACCAAGATCACAAATGCTGTTACTCACAACATGGGCACTTGTGATTTGAAATCTAGGACAGCAGATTTATTTCTAAATTCTGTTCAGTCTTATAATAGGAGGATTTGTTCATTCCTCTCTGAGTTGTCATTCCAGCCTCAGTCCCATCTTTAAACAGCAATACATAGAATCAGAGCATTGGGATTGAACAACGTTACAACAGGGGACCAGAAGAAGTCACAGATGAGTTCAAGTGACAACAGTATGGTGAAAAACAAAGTAGCGATGGACTGGAGCAGAGCAACTTTCAAATTGACATAGGTGAAAATTGTAGAAAATTTCAGAAAATTGCAGAAAATTTCAGAAAATTGCAGAAAATTTCAGAAAATTGCAAACAGCAGGCAAGGCATCATGACAGGGAGGAAAGCAAAAATCCTACAAACAAATACCCAAAATCAAGTGAGAAATCAGGCGACACAAACAATCACGGACAATGTAAACCTACGAACCCTAAACGGAGCAAAAACCCAGGAACCCTAAATCAAGCGAAACAAACAAAGAAGCTCAAGAATAAAATAAACCTACAAACCCTAAATGAAGCAGAAAACAGCATAAACATGAAAAAAAAAAAAAAAAAACAATGAAAACCTCTGATGAGAAGATTGAGCCTCCAAAAGAGAGATTAACGGAAGAAGCGAGAAGGTAAGGGAAGGAAAAATACTTGACGGAAGGGATTGGCCCGAGCAGCCACGGGTGTCGACGGGAGGAGAGGCGCGGGTGCCGACAGAAGAAAGGCGGCTAGGGTTTCCAGCGGGAGAGATGCAGCCAGCGTAACCACAGTGGCGACCTCACGAAGGCAAGTCGGGCGAGAGAGAGAGAGAGAGAGGCTCTTCTATCGCATATAAAGCGGAAGCTGAGAGAAGGTCTCCCAGCTTCCGCCTCTTGCGCGGCAACGGGCATTTAATGGCTTTTTTTTTTTCTTTTTTTTCTTTTTTTTCCCTGTCTCTTCTACGCTATATCGGAAGCAAGTTGCCAGATGGACTGGCCCGGAGAGGTAAACACGTGTCAAGTTCTTTTAAGTACATAGCTTTTTATTTCCCACTACCGTTTCTTGATCGCCGATGTTTTAAAGTTTCTTGCATTATTTTCCCCTCCAAGCGGAAGCTGGGAGATGCACGGCTTTTTTTTTTTAATCTTTCCGCTCTCCCGTTTCTTAATTCCCCTCCTTTGCTCAGAGAAAAATTCTCCCAACCTCCATTGCCGCGTGCCAGAATTTCTATTTTTCTTTTTTCTTTTTCTAAATATAATATTTTATCCTTTTTCCTATTAATTATTTAACCAATTAAATTATTATTTTTAAGCAAAAGTTCGTTCTTTTTTTCTTTTCTCATGATGAACTTTTTTTTTTTTTTCAATCATAAACCATTCATCTTTTTTTAGCTGGCTCATTCTCTATTTTTTAATATTTTTAGTCAAAAATTTTTTAGTGAAACTATTAATTTTTCTAATCGATTCTTTTTTTTCCTAAAGAAAATATTTTTTTAAATTTTTTAATGAAACTATTATTTTTTAATTTATTCTTTTTTATATATATGAAACATTTTTTTTCTATTAAGAAATTTTTTTATCAAATTATTAATTTTTTTAGTCAATTTTTTCTTTTCCCACGAAGAATATTTTTTTTAATTAAAAACTTTTTTAAATCAAACTATTTCTTTATAGCTAGTTCTTTTTTCTTTTTATCTCATAGAAAATATTTTTTCTATCTCAAACTTTTTTTTTTTGCAATAATCTATTAATTTTTTCAGCATGTACTTTTTTTCTATTAGTTTTATTGTTAGTCAATCAAACTATTGTTTTTTCAGTGGATTTAATTTTTTTTTAGCTAATCAAGCCATTAATTTTTTTAGCTAGTTATTTTTCTTTTTACTCATATAAAACATTTCTTTCCTGTTGGAAACTTTTTTTAATCGAACTATTAATTTTTTAATTAATTCTTTTTTCTTTTTCCTAAAGAATTTTTTTTTTTCAATCAGAAGCTTTTTTTTTACATCAAACTATTAGTTATTCAGCCAGTTCTTTTTCTTTTTCTCATTGAGAACTTATTTTCAATCAAAAATTATTAGTTCCTAGATGCATATCTTTTCCTCAAGTTATTTTTTTTTAGCTAAACAAAGTTTTATTTTTTTTAGCTAGTTTGATTTTTTTAGTGGATCAAACTATTAATTTTTTTAGCTGATTCTTTTTTTTCTTTTCCCATAGGAAACATTCTTCGAGATAAAATCTACTTTTTTATATTAAATTTTAATTTTTTAACCAATTCCTTTTCAATACAACTTACATAATTTAAAATACTTATAATTAAATTTATTTTTTTATAATTTTTAAAGTATTAAAAATTGTAGCGTTAAAGTAATATCGAAAGTAAAAATATTTTTTAAAAATAATCTATACAGAGGTAACATGTGACTTTACTTGAAATAGATACATATTAGGTTGAACAAGCAGTAATCATGTTTTAAATTTGATTTGTTTAGATAATTTTATCGTTATGTTTACTTAATTAAAAGTCATAGATTATGATATAATTTTTTTTAATGACATGAGAAAATAAAAATAAGTTGATAGCTTTAAAAATTAAAAATTATTTATGTTTGATAAAATTTAATTTGCTTCATTTAATAAATTTTGTTAGACCACCATTAATATATGAGCCGTGCAAATAGAATTAATATATGTGTTTCTACGCAAGGATCATATTTCGAAAGCATTATTAAAAATATTATCGCGTGTCAATTTATTATTTAAGGAAAAAAAGAGGCCTATTCTTCAAAGGTTCCCTGATGTATCCTCCCTTCTCGCTGGGACCCAACAAAATATAGTCGCATAGTTCTACAGGAAAGTAGGCTTACAACGACACCAGGAAAGAGGTGGCCGAAGTTCATATGAATTTAGTCCTTTCCTCTTTCGATGGACCCAGTCTTTCCCTCACAACATCGTTATCCTTCTCCTACCCCACAAGTAATTAGGAAAGGCGTTTTGCTTTTTGCCTCTAGCCACAAGCCAAGCACTTGCTCTCGTGCAACATTAACTCCAAAGGGTTTGCGCATCTCCAACTACAGTGATGGTTCCTGAGAATAATTTTCAAACCTACAATGAAATGATAGGATGGCACGTTTTTTATGTTGTTAAAATGCACCAATCCAAGATCTAAGCAGCACTAATTAAAATAAATAATAATAATAAAATATTAATATATATATATATATTATAAATAAAAACAAGTTAAGGGTTTATTTTGACTCATCCTTTGTCTTCCAACTTTCTCTTAGACAAATAATGCCTTAAGCCCACTTATATCCAGCATAACTAAAACACATCTCCATAATTCTTCATCTCTCTTTTGCTCTTTCTAGATCTGTGGCCAATAGTACTTAGGTTGTCTTACCATGTGCTTATATAAAGATGAAATCAATCATATCCCATAAAAATTAAAATTTATGTCCCATAAGAATTAGAAATTAATCTTGACTATTAAAAAAAAGGTTTTTAAGATTAAAACTAATGCTAAAAGATAAAGTTTGTTAAAAAAATAATAATAATAATTTTTAGGAAGCTCGTAATGACTACCAATAAAAATTGCACAAGCTTGGAAGACACTAGTTTTTTGAATATTTCAACGAGTTAATGTATCCAAGTTGATTCAGATGGTAATATATTTAAAAGCTTGAATCGGATCAAGTTGGAGCGGATCGGATCAAAATTTATAAAACCCAGACCCAACTCGAAATATAGTGTGGGTTTAATATTTGGATCCGACCCAACTCCATGGGTCTTAAAAAACGAGCTGAAGGGGGTCTAATTAGATCGAGGCGGTGCGGGCCAAGTCACGGGTCTACCTGTGCCATCTGCAACCATGCTCGGATATGATGATAACATCAACCAAATGCTAAGGTATTAATAGCACAAGGTCCCAGACCCAATAGATAATCCTCCAACTTAGGATTACAATATAAAATCCATTGTATACTATGTGTAGCAAACAATAATCCACCACAAACGAGTCATGATACGTAAATAATAATCATGATATAGGAGTCAAAAGAAAAAAAAAAATAATTTTGAAACTTCATAATTTAGCGAAGAAATTACATAAGCAGTAATAAGAAATTCATTATAACTATGCATGGTCGATAAACAAAATTTGTAAGGAATATGGATAAAGTTTCACTGCACATAATGAGACGGTTAGAAATAGAATTTTTTAAAAAAAAAGAATAAAGAGGATTTGTTGACTAGGATCACCAGGACCAAGATCTCTGAGCAGTTGACAAGTTGAATAAATGTGCCATATAATTTAGCCCTGATCTAAATAGATGTTAAAAAAGATTCCTAAAGAAATAAATGAATTAAAACAAAACATCTAATTCATAAGAAACTAGAACAACATCACATTCATAAAACTATGGATTAAGGTAAGTCTAATGCTACATAGCCAGAACAATTAAATAAAATTAGAATCCTACCGATATAATGATCCTATGATCTAAACAAATCCATAAAAATCCAAGACTTCCAAGCAGAAAATTAAACCCTATATATGATCATAGTTATAAAACCCATGTTTGAGATAGAGTCAACAGCGCTTCACCTACATAGATTCAACCAAATCGAAAGGATCGAGATCGCAAAGATATCAAAGAGAAAAACAAAAGCCCTAGATACTAAAGATTTAGGGATCAAGATTTTATGAAAGAGATGGGAGTAGAGGAAGAAACAACGCACGATGATGGGAGATGGAGAGACAGAGAGCATGAGGGATTTATATAGCTCTTGAGAGGTTTCATCTACAGGAAAATGCATCATGCATATGTGATCTTGCATACCCTACCAAATTAGGAAACTAGTTTGGTGTTACTCTTCCGCGGGCTGATATCTTGTATTTATTTTAGATACGCAAATTATAGTCGTTAGATACTCTTATGTCAAGCCAAAGAAGAGCCTACTCTTAAATCGAGCCTGATACAAGCTAAAGGAGAGTCTTACCCCTAGTTTAAGCCCAGATGGAGATTAAGAGGAATTTTGATTTTAGTTCAAGCTTAAGTCGGCTCAAAGAAGAGCTTTCCTTCTAAATTAAGCCTAAAAGCGACTCGAGCCCAAATCTATAAAAGCACCTAAGCCCAAGAGCTGCATGAGCCTAAGTCCAAAAAGAGCTTAAGCCTAAAAGTGGCTTCATATCGAGTTTAGATTGATCCTAAATTTGAGCTCAAGTTAGCTCAAAAACCTAAAGCCTGCTCAAACTTACGAAGCTATGCTCCATAAAAAAAGCCTATAGCCTTGCTCCATAGTTGAATCTCTATAGCCCTGCTCTATGAAACAAACTTGGAGCCTTACTATGTGAAAGAAGCCTAGACCTTTGCTCCATCTAATTCATAAGAAACTAGAACAACATCATAGTCATAAAACTATGGATTAAAGCAGGTTTGATGCTGTATAGTCAGAACAATTAAATAAAATTAGAATCTTGCTAATATAATCATCCTATAACCTAAACAAATCTTTGAAAATCTAAGACTTTCAAGTAGAAAATTAAACCCTAGATATGATCATAGTCATAAAACCTTGGTTTAGGATTGAGTCAACAATGCTTTACCTATATAAATTCAACTAAGCGAAAGGATCGAGATCACAGGGATATCGAATAAAGAAACAAAAACCTCATTAAGATCGCAAAGACATTGAAGAGAGAAACAAAAATCCTAGACTAGAAGTTTAAAGATCAAGATATTATGAAAGAGATGAGAACAGAGAAAAAAGCAATCAAGGTTTGGATTAAAACAATTGGCTCCTAATTAAACTGAACCCATTCCTAATTGGCTCGAGTAGGGACTTGATTGGGCCGATGACCCCTAATTCGATCAGACTCATTCTCAATTGGCTCCAATGGGGCTCTGATTGGACCAATTGACCCTAATTGAACCAAATCTAATTGGGGAATTAGCTCAAGTAAGTTCCTAATTGGACCAATTGGCATCAATTCAGTCGAATCCTTTCCCAATTAGCTTGAGTAGGTGCCATATTGGACCAATTCAAACAAAAACCTTATTGATATCTCAAAGATATCGAAGAGAGAAACAAACACCTTAGATATTGGAGATTTAGGGATCAAGCTCTTACGAAAGAGATAGGAGTAAAGAAAGTATCAGGGTTTGAATTAAACTAATTGACTCCTAATTAAATTGAATCGATTCCTAATTGGCTCGAGTGGAGACTCGATCGATTGCCCCCTAATTCATTCGAACTCATTCTCAATTGGCTCAAGCGAGGACTGGATTAGACCGATTGATCTTCAATTGAATTGGATCCATTTCCAATTAGCTGTAGTAGATAACAGATTGGACCAATTCACCCCCAAATTATATGTATATCCTATTTATATTTATATATTATATAAATACATTTAATTATAATATGAACTGAATTTTGTTACATTTGAATGTAGCTAAATTTAGTATCCAATCATTTTCTTCACTCTTGGATCTGCATGAATCTCAGAACCATCTCACCTTTTTGACATTTTTCATTGTTGGGATATGTGAGTTGTCTGGATCCAAGTGTAGGGAAGGTAATCAGATATAGGCTTGGTTACATTCGAATATAGCTAAGTCTACTTTTTACAATATGCATTATTTATAAAAATATATAATATAATCATATTTTTATATATCTAATTTATTTATAAATATCTATTTTTATAGTAAGTATCTATTAAATTTATATTTGTATACTAAAACATATTCTTATATATGAAAATATGTATTCATATAAAATATAATTTTAATTTAAATATATATTATTTTCTACATATTTTTGAATTTATATAATATATAAGTTCTTCCAAATTTATTTGGGAGGCCGTGTAGGAGTCAAACCCATTTCTTGGGTTCGAAAAATCAAGGTGATTGTTAATACAATGCAAGCTAGCAGGATGCTTAACCCCAATAATTAGCAAGAACTTCATATAATAATATATAATTACATAATAATATTAAATTAATAATTAATAATGAAATAGTAAAATTTATAATGTTATATTCATATTTCTAAAATTACTATTTTAGCTAATAATCAAAATATGCTTAATTAATAATGAGCAAACAAAATATACATAGTTACATTCATATAATGATAATAAATGATCAGCAATAAATAACATTATTGAACTATTACTTATATATTTGATCATAAATTAATGTTAATTAATTTACTTAGTTATTATAATATATATTATTTCATATTTTATATCAATTCATACTCAAGTCAAAGTCTTGAAATTGTACTTTTTAATATTTATCTTGGGAAATTAAACGTTAAAACTTCACTTTCAACAAAAGTCATTTTCAAAAAAAAAAAAAAAGGAAAAAAGTGATTATTTTCTATTTTACCCATTTTTCTACAACTAAGATATCATAAATTTTATCTTCAAAAGAAGTTAGAAAATGTAGTTTTTGTTTTTTTGTTTCATGTGAAGCATTTCTAAAAAAACAGAACCAATGGTAGTAACATGAAGATTAGCATATTAAGAGAAATAACTTAGCAAGCACATAAATTTTATAAAAAAAGTTATATATTTCTAGTATTTCTCCTATTAATATATTATATTATATTATATAGTACTCAATGTCAAAAGATATTAGTAATAATATTTATTTAATTGTTTATTTTAGTTTAGTTCATAGGTTGGGATGAGTTATGCGACGAGTAATTCATTTGCACCAATTTATAGGATATAAAACTAAGGCAACATGCTATCACTTTTCTATTCGGGTATAAACCATGCACAAAGTATACTATGTCTTAGATGGCTGGCTCATTCCCGAGACCTCTAGCAAACAATGAGAGTTTAACCTTTTTCTTTTCTTTTTTTGTCCCTCTTTAAAAAGATTTTAGTTCGCTAACAAGAGGAGGAAAAGGTCCATCTTTTAACTGCTAGGAAAATGGTGCTAGTCATGTATAGAATTAATATTGTTTTGATGTTTTTTCAAATCACATACTTTATTATTGTTTAGAAAAATTTTCAACTAATACAAGATCTTGATTTGTTTATGAGTATTGAACACCGAACGATGTGATATATACGAAACCTTAAGCCCTTATTAATTTTTGATGATCTGAAATCAAATATACCTTAAGATATACATTGTTACATAATAAGCTAAGATTTTCTAATATATTCTTACAATCACAAATGAATACTGAATGATGAAATAAAAGAATTATTTTAAAATAATAATTTATTTGGATATCTTTGAATCTAGTTGCTATTTTAGTATCTTAACTTATGGTGAACGGTTTTGTCTTCACCATCGCACTTCTTCTTTTAGCAATCAAAGGTTTTGGTTTAATACTTAGGAGACTAATCTTTAAAAAAAAAAATTTAATTATTTTAATATCGGTTGGCCTCCCGATCTATTTTCTCTTTCTCTTCCAAAGTAATAGTCCCTAATATTTTTAAAATATCTTTTCTTTTTTATAAGTTTTAAACTTTGTTGAGCTTTTGGCTCCAATAATTTGCATTAGCATCGAGTACTTTCTTTTCACATGACAGCCAATCTTTTACGTACCGCATAACTTGAGATCTTGACATATTAGTTACCTTTATGCGGACCAAGATCTTTGAGTTTCTCAATAAACTTGAAGCCAATTCATCTCTGTCAGGCCCATGGGCTGGGCTCATGAAAAAATACAGTTTGAAGGACTTTTTGGGCATTATCGTAACAACATCTTCCAAGAATTGGGCCTGTCCGTCCACCCAAATTCCAACCGACGGTCCGTCGGTGCATTGGTTTGCTACTGGTTTTATAACTTATGCTACTGGTTTGCCATCCAATCTACGAAGCCACTCCAAATGCCCAAAATCCTACAGCACCACCCTAACATAACTTGATTAAACTTATGTCTGATAATCCTGGTATCTTTGTATATAAGTTCTTTGTTCCATGGGTAGTAGCTCTATTTGGCGAAGCTCTTAGGTCGAGATGGACGCCGTTCCCGGTTCTCAAGAATAAAACTAGAGCTTAAACCTACCTATAAGTGATTTTGATTTTTTTTTTTTTTTTGTGATAAATTTGTGTAGAACTAAATCGTTGACCGTCCATCGCTCTGTGCAACTCCATCAGAAATTTAGAATTCAAATATCATAACCGACCGCATATAAATTTCTACGCGGACGAGCGTCGCCCCTCCCCTTCCTCGCAACGCTCGCCGCTGCGCGCCATTTTCTTGAACCCCGGCCTGTCACGTCGCCGTCTGTCGGCCCAATGGAAACCCCTCTCGAGTCCCTAAACCTCTCAAAACCTGGCTCATGAACTCGAGTAGTGGCTCCGGCCTCGCCACACTTACCGTCCATGGCTTCCTCCTCCTCCGCTGCGTACGCGCTCCCCCTCCACCGCCTCTCGGTGGGCGACGGGATCCTCGTCTACTGGGGTGGCGACCGGAAGTGGTACCCTGGGGAGATCACCGCTGCAGCCGGCGACCACGGCTGTGAGGTGCTGTACCAGGATGGGGAGCGTGAGTGGATCTCTCTCGATAAGACCAGGTACATCTTGAGGCGGGACCGGAAGGGATGCATCCGCGGACGGAACAAGAAGCCGGGGAGCGGCAGCGGCGAGGAGGAGATCAAGATTGGGACCATCAAGGACATTCTCTTCGACATCGGTAAGGGAAGGGAAAAAGCTGCCTTGCTTTTTTTGTATATCGGATGGCATTGGCCCTTTTTCTTCCTTTGAGAGCTTTCTCTTGCTTGTTTTTGGATCTCAACTCTCCTATTCTCGAATCTCATCTATGGGTGTTTTATTATGATAGTGGTGATCAAAACCTTTGAAATTGCTTTTGGGTAGAGTGATCATGAATCTACTTCGATTAATTTGTCTTTTTTTTTTTGTATATAATGCGATATGGTGTAATATATATCATTTTTTCCACGAGAACGATGATCATTAAGGAAGTTTGCTGGAGCTTTTCTTGAGAACAGAGTCCCAATTAAGAGGCTTGAGACATGGCAATTGTTACTGAAATAGTATCTCATGTTCTTGAAATTTCTAGATCATTTTTGCTGAATAATATATCCGCTCAAGGTTCTTGATTTTTGACCAGTTTATGCTTAATGATGGATTTCTGTTTTAACGACCTGGTTTTCCATCTTAATTGTGACATTTTCCTTTGCATAACAGTATTTGTTCCGATATCCTTTAGAACTGCAGATTTTTAAGTTGCCTACAGAAATGAATAGTTAAATCTTCTTCCTAGAGATAAAAGTCTGCCCTTCCATTAGTTCAATATTTAACCACTGCTCCACCATCAGGTCTTGATACTCACTTGTCAATTTAAAATTTAAAACCATTCCAAAAAAGGTTTTCAGTAGCTTAAATGGGAGTTTCTGGACCCAACGGCTCTTATAGGATAGTCTCCAAATCTATACTGCAATGCTAAAACACAAATTCTGCTATCATATTCACCTGCCTTGTGTAGTACCTCTTGGGGCTAAGGTTACAGCCTTCTATTCTATGGGATGCTCATCTTGCATGAGTGCTCCTGGAATGTCAAAGTATATTATGCTCAGCTTGGAACCTTTGATAAGTTATGTGCAATCTATATATAATCTCAAAATCAATAAGCTGCATTGTCACATTGTGTGCTGTTAACATTATCAAAACTTATAAAGGAAACTTCTGAACATCTTGGAATTTGCTATTTTTCTTACAATTAAAACATAATGTCCTAAAACAGTGTTTAAGAGTCTTGGTTTCTTAGATGTTGAAAATTTATAAGATTCATTCAAAGCGTTTTAGGATATTCAATATGAAGAATAGATTGGTGTTCTCAATGGGAAACATGGATTAACGAAGCATCAAGTGGTACCATCAAGCTTAAAATATAGAAAATTTGGTATTAGTGCAAGGGTCATTAAATGTGCCATGAAAGGCTAGAACACTGCTTAGGAAATATCTGGTCTCCACAAGGATATGTTGTACCTTGTCACCCTCCTATTTTTGGTGCTATCAACATCCTAGAAGGAAAGCTTCACATTTCAGAAATCTTACAAGTTGAGGGTAATCATGTTAGGTCATTAGAGAAGATGAGCCTTGGTGCAGTGGTAAGGATGCTTTATGATGGCCTAGAGGTCATAAGTTTGAAACACAGAAGCAGCCTTGTTGCATGTGGGGGTAAGGCTGCGTGTATTTGTCCATCTCTACACCCTGCAATGACTGGAGCTTAATGTACTAGGCTACCCTTTTTTATGTGAGGTCATTGGAATCTTTTGCTTCGACCTAGTTGTAACACCTGCTGCTGAAGGATCAATCCGAGTTAAATAACCAAGGAAAAACTGAAATCGTCAAGGTCTGTTGGGGCTTTGTTTAATCTCTTATTATCCTTTTTCTCTTTGTTATGGAATTTTGGGAAAGAAAAGTGTTCTGCTTTATTAACTAACCACTAGATGCAAAAAGCTTAAGCTATTAGGAGATGAGTACAATGTACGTCAGGCTTGACAACACTCCGTATATGAGTTTTGAATCACACATGTGGAATCTGAAATGAGGCAGGATTCCTCCTGGGTTAATTAAATAAATACTTGGCAAGGAGGGAATCTAGACACATGCCATGTAGCAACTTTTATTTTTATACCACGTTAATTAATGACACCCATTACCATTGTCTCAATCATTGCTGGTCATTGCTTTGAGATAGAAGTGGTGATTCTTGTGTTTTTTTGGTTCTCAATGATTTTTTATAGATCTCATTAGTTATTTCAAGATATTTTTTTATTTTTTGGACTAATTGGGACTTGAAAGTCACTTTCTCTTCTAGGGTTTTCAGGAAGCACTTCCTTAATTCATTGCTTAAATTGTAAGCTCTTATATTTTTGGATATGATTCTTTATTTGTTTCGAGTAATTTGCATGGCTTTAGGTTTTTTGCCCCTATTTCCTCTTTTCTACCTTTTTTTTTTGGAGAGAGATAGAGGGTCTTATGCATATGAATGGATTATCTAAGTTTAGAAACGAGGATGGGATCATTGGTTGTGCTGCAATTAGGTCGTTGTACACACTAGTCTTGCCAAATGGGCCTTAACAATGCATATTGCACTCGATCATGGTATACAATATCATATCATATTGTCTAGTTCGGTCAATATTGTACTGTATCGATCACAAACCGAGATGGTTTGTGGTCTCACTATGTTATTTAGCTTGAACTGGTGTGAACCAGTCCTTACCAAGCTGAACCGCTTGGAATTGCTTAGTTTTGAGTGATTTAGCCCAGTAAAGGCTGTACTAGTGAGTGGTTCGGAGCAGTTCAGCTCTTATGAGCCTCGTATTAGTTTTTGGGGCCCTAATGTTTGGGGCAGAAAGGGCTTTGCACTCTTTTCTCCATCTATTTCGAGGTAAGAGAGGAGGAGAGTAGGAATAGAGTTTAGAAGGGTGAGCAAGATGTTCAATCTAGTATTTTCCCTCTTCTTTTTTCTTTTTCTATTACATTCCATACATAGGTAAAATTAAAAGAAGTGACATTAATGTTAAAATTTTGTATTTTGGCACAAATTCATAAGATATATTGTAGATCTTAATAAGATATATGCAATGGTACAGCTTTTTGATTTTTTGGTATTTATTTTAGTTTTGCTAGAAATAGTTTTGGATAAAAATCAATGGAAAAATAAAGATGTTAGATTTCAAAAAATAATATCATGCTTGAGGTCAAACATGCTATATGTTATCTTTTTGACTATAATTTGATTAATTTTTCACATATTAATTGCTTCTTGAATAAAAGCCCAATTTTAAGTAAGTTTTTGAGTAATTAGTCTATTATTATTTAATATAGACTGAAAAAACATATATGTAGTTCCTCTTTATTGGCCATAATAAAAATTAATTTTGAAATTTTATTGAAATTAAATATTTTAATAATAGAAAATATTATTGATTCAAAAATTTATGATTTTTTTTAGAAATATATTGGCAACCATCACTTTTTTTTATAAATTTTTGTTTTTTATTATTTGAATAAATTAAATTTTAAAAATTAATCAACCCATTAAAAAGGGCAATAGTGCTTGTTGAGAGCAGAGCCAGTTTGGGAGGTGGAACTAGTTAGGGTAGTCTATCTATTTGAGCCAAATATAATAGTTAGGGAGGTCAATCGAGCTATTGTAAGAAGTCAGTATCTGAGACATCCACTTAGGCAAAGCAAAAGAAAGGAAAGAAGGTAGATCCATTGAAGATAGTAGATGAGGAGCAAGTTTGTAATGATTGAGACTACCAGACTACCAGGCCTTTTGATGATAGATTGCCTAGATCATCTTGTGATGTGAGCAATAGTGACCATGACTCTTCGAGTGAGGATGGATTCAAATGTTAGGGTGGAGGTATTCGATAGGGAGGGGGTGGCATGGAATTCCCTTTGCTTACTCCATTCAATGGTGTCTCCTATTTTGAGTTTATGATGCAGGATAGAGACCATAGGTCTTGGGCTAAGGAAGACACTATGGATACACGAGGAGGTGGCCTAGAGGTGGAGGACTCGATGCTAAATTGGCAGATGATAGTGATGTATTGAGTGGAAATTTTACACATATTAGGATCCCCCGATACTCAGGATCATCATCCCATGCTGGGTCATATCCTCCCATGCTATGTTATGACTGACTCTTAGCATTGAGTCTAACTATTAATGCTCCCTAGTTTTCTATTTTTCCACCAAATGGGAGAAGAGTGAGAAATGATAGGTAGCTTTCATACTTCATGATTGTGTATTTGGAGCTCAGATCACTGAAAAAGCATGCAAAGCACAATAGTCATTCATTGTATCTTTTTATGCAGTCATATAAAATTATGTTTCTGCAAAATAATATACATGATAGCTATAAGACAATTCCAATGCATGGTATGGGATGATTCACGCATATATATCACTATAAGACTAAATAATGACAGCTTCTTTTGAGGCCAGAAATGGCATTATCAAGGATGTATTTGTTGGCCTAAACCAATGTTGTGGTACCATGGTACATCTAGCGACTTGGAACTTGTATTCTCCCATCCTTGGTGTTTGAATTGACACAATGATTTGATATATTTTATCTTATGCCTTAGGTTGGGGGCGGGATGGCTCTTACAACCTTATAGAGGTGGAGTGGTAGAAAACATAATTCAATTTATAAAACTATGTCCATTAGAAAAAGTCATAATTTTTGTTGTAACTTTAGAACCCGAGAAGAATGACATCAAGGTTTAAAAAAACATCTTGTTCCCTACATATTACTTATTACATCCTGCACTGTCCCTAAAGTGGTATCGAAGTCTCGATTCAGGCAAATTCTACTATAATTGCATTTGAGCCATTTGAACTGATCCCTTAATTGAGGTATCCGGGTCGAATCAAGGCCAATATGCCTTCTTGCTATGATAGTAAGTGGTTTGCTGCAAGATTCCTTATCGAGAGAATCTTAGACATCTTCATTTTCTTGTTTGGTATGTTCAGATGATTTCTATCTTCTTTCGGTGTGTTTCACGTCATGTCTATCTCATAATTAGCTATTCTTCCATTACAATTACAGGTTGGTACTATACAATACAATGGTGTCACCATGATCAGTGATTTTGAATCCTTGCAACTTCCATTATGAATTTGTAAGCAACACTATATTTCATACTAGTTGTGTGGGCAGTTGAGAAGATATATATGATTAAACTTGTACTAGTAAAAATGCAAAGACTAAAATAATGTCTATGCACATGCTATGGGAATTTAGTGTTAACTTGTCATTTTCAATGTTGCTCTTTACCTTATGCTTGTTCCATGAAGATTCAATTTCCTCTTTTCCCTATGAATATGTGATCTTTTCTTTCTAAAAGAATGAAATACATGTCATCTATTTTGTTATGTTAATATGTAAAATTTGTGGTATCATTTGTTCACAATTATTCCTTATCACCTTTTCTATTTTCCTGTTTGGTAGAGGATCGAATTCCACTTCAAGGTGTATATGAGGATAATCATGATTGGTGGAAAGTATGGCATGCACGCATCTTGCTCTGTGTGGAGAAGAATGATATTGAAGGACTAATGGATTCTACACTTACCCTTTCTCAGCTGTTGAAACCTAAAATTACTTCCACATGGTGGTCTAAACATGTGAGTGAGCTAGAGTTACATGTTTATATAATAAATGTGAACTTAATGAAGTTATGCTTATTTAATAAATGTAAAATTCTCTTCTATGCCTGCTACTGATTGATTCTAATGGTCATGTGTCACGTTCAAGATGTCTTGTTCTCTATTATTTACTCTGTTGCAATATCATGATCCAATCCAATTATAAATTAGTTAGCTTTTTTGTGGAGATATCAAACTCTTACCAGTACAGTACCAGGACTCCATGCAGTGCTGTACTGACACATGGAACAGCTGCTGTCTCACCTCTAGCAGTGTACTTGTCTTGGTACCGGTACATACAATACTGATCCATACCATGCCAATAAGCTACTGGAATTCTGTCTCAGTTAGAGGCTTTTTGTGTTTAACACTGAGGGCTACTTAGATGCCAAGTGTCCAGCTAACACTTCATTTTGGTTTTAGTAACCTAGACGGATGATTTTGCCAACTGAGTTAATATCAGTAACCTGAGTTTTATGCAGACTAAGTTAATATCAGTAAGCCGAGTTTTTGGTATGCTATATTGTCTTTAGCTTATACTTTATAAGTTGCTCCATCTTAAATTGACTTCTGTCATTCTTTCCCTGGCTTTTTATTTTTTCTTTTCCTATTTGTGATCATACGCAACTTTTGTCTATGTATGTGGTCACGTTTTTGCTTCACGTGCTTGAATGTTTTCCTTAGATTTATTTTAGAATAAAATATGGGAGGTTTAATTTTGTCATCAATTGTTTTGCAATTCTTTATTGTGTTTATATCTTCATTCTCGTAATGGCGTTGAATATATAAACATGATAATGTGGTGCGCAGAAGTAATGGTAATATGACTTTGGTTTCCCCTTTTTGATTATTCGGTATCTTTGTTTTCAAGTCTTATAGTTTCCTAATTTTCTTAAAGTAACTTCAGATTTTATTTGACTAATTATTGCAGCATACTGATTGGAAGAGACGTCTTGAAAATGTGACAAGTTTTCGGGATGCGGTGATAGTCGTGAAAGATCTGCAAAATCATGCTATTAATTGGTCTATTGCTCGAAAATTATTTTTAGATGGTAATCAGTTTACTAATTATATTGCTCTGTGTTAATTATGCGCTGGATCCTTGTCTGCTTAATAGAATATATTACATGTCTACTTAATTAAATATATTATATTGCTTTGTGTTAATTATGTGTCGGATCCTTGTCTACTTAATCTAACTTTCTGGTTTGCCTCCCAACACATTTTATTCTACTAATTTAATATTTTAGAAATTCCAGTGAACATGGTCTTGTCCCTGTGATCACACCTCTGTGCTTAGCGACCAGAGGTTATGGATTCAAATCTTGGGAGGTGCATCCCAAGTTTTTGAGACTGTTTTATTGTAGTGTGGGTGGGTCTCCTTCACTTTCTCTTAAAAAATATATAGATATTCTGGTTTTTGATTTGGACTAGCTTCACATTTATGTTTTGCACATACTTGGAGACCTATTTTTAATTGGATTGCTGTTGATATGTCCTTCTTTAGATTTAAATTGGATTTGGAAATGGTTAAAGGTATTAGAATGACTTTTGAAGAGATGTTGATTGCACTCTATGTAAATTTCTATAAGAGTCTGAATTTTAAAATGAGAATCATAGCTTATCTTTTATTTCCAGTGTCTTGAAAGTGTCAGTTATCTTTTATTACCACAGTCTTGAAAGTGTCTGTGTACAGTCTGTAGAATTATTTTTTCTTTAGGCTTATAAAAGAAGTAGAAAAATTCGTGCAAGGACCGGCTACGTGGAATTCAAACCTAGGAGTTCATTTTTTTGGGTGGTTTTGAGCTTGAATATTTGGCTAAAATAAACCAGGGCTTGCTTTTAGCCATCTCATTCTTGAAAATTACTTAAACTTGATCTGTCTTGGTCCTGCATTTTAAACCCCTGGCCAAATTTGACCAGATCAGCAATTCATTGACGCTTATAAATGTTGGTTTCTACATCGATGGCTTTTGTTCTTTATATACACAGAGGAAGCACCCCTTGTGTAGCCAAAATTTGGTCATGGTTCTGACTGTGGGCTTTACTCAAGGTCATCGTTTGATGTGCTGAAGTTTATTTATTGTCAATTTATCAGGAGTTATTTTAGTGCTATTTTTTAGTTATTATTTTCTGTTTTAGTGGGTCAATAAACATCATAGTACTGTTCGTGGGTGCGTATAATTCATGCTATAATACTATTTGGTGTGAGCAGTAATAATCTATGTATCTACTGTTTAGTGTTTATTTCTACCAACTCTTATTAATATATTTATATATACTATCTACTTCAGCTACTAATAATAATATGTAATATATAGCTGAAATTTGCTCAAGGTTCTGACTGTGGGCTTCACTCAAGATCATCCTTTGATGTGCTGAAGTTTATTTACTGTCATTTATCAGTTGTTATTTTAGTGTTATTTTTTAGTCATTATTTTCTGTTTTAGTGGGTCGATAAACATTATAGTACCGTTCATGGGTGCATATAATTCACACAATAGTACTGTAAGCAGTGATGATCTATTTTCTACCATTTACTTTTAACATCCATCCACTCTTACTAATATAACTATATGTACTATCTACTCAACTACTAATAATACATAATATGTAATACATATAATATTAATATAATACATCCATTATATTTATATAAATAATAAATATAATAATAAATAAATATAAATAATATAATGGAAAGGAAAATGCTTTGGAGCCAAACATGGTACCAAGAAAAAGCTTCAGGGCCTTGTGTTGGGAGGGGATTGGTTCCTCACATCAGGAACCTGCAGTGTATGATGCTGACTTACCAAATTGCACCCACCCGCTTTGTCATGTGATGCCTTGGTCGTGAAGTGCTATACGATGTTTGGGCCTGGGAACATTACTCTAATGGAAACTTAGTTCGCTCCCTTGTACTGAGTATTGCCTTCGCACCAGCATACTATGCCCTGTACAAGGTAATATGAAGCTTGCATTAAAGTTTCAAGTTTCATAGTTTGTGTCATCGCATCTGTGTGTATATTTATATATGTATATGTAGCTATCTACATGGTATGTATGTATATTTATATGTATATATGTGTGGGTATGTATGTATTTGTATATATGTGTGGGTATATATGTATGTTTGCATCTCTTATAGCATTTTGGCATATTTTGGTATATGCCTGTATTATGTGTTGCATATAATTTTTTTAAGCAGTGCTGCCTATTTTATTTCTCCATGTGATCCTATTGGTCATGCTGTGTTGGACAAACTCCTCTTTCTTCTTTATATTATATCTTCTTGCTGTTCATTTATGTGGTGTAAGACTAATGTCATTGTTCAAAATATGTGAGAGTTCTCTTTGATATTTTAAACTTTGGCTAGATGATGATCCTTTGGATGTGGAGTCTGCTGATGATGCTGCAAAAGCTGGCATGCACCATTCAACTGCTGGACTAATTTGCTCCATTTGCCGGGTTTGCTTGTTTATATTTTTGCTCTCTTCTATCTTGTGCTCTTTTAGATCTACATTTTTGTTAGCTTTGTTTTTTTTCAGACTGGAGTTGCTAGCAATTTTTTTGTCCAATGTAAGAATGCTGCTTGTGGTCATGCTTTCCACACTTTCTGCCTTCATCCTCCTCTGGAAAGTCTTGAAAAAGACTGGCTCTGTCCTTACTGTGATGGAGACTACTTATTTGCTTCCAAGTTGACTAAAGGGAGGAAATTTTCACCCAGAAAAGTCCAAAGCATGGTTGGCCATAGACGGGTGATTCTCGAGGTTGAGGGAAAGGTCACACAGGATCAGTTTTTGGTGAAATGGGAATCACTTTCACACCATCATGATTCTTGGGTATGCTTCTTAGCATCTTGTTTAAATATCTCTGCTCTTCCAGATATCATTTTCATTTTAATGGATATTTGTAATTTTTACCAATTGCACTGTTCTCATGGGACAACTCCTAATTATAATCTCACTTGGTCATGTTTGGTTTCCTGATTTTATATCACCTTTTCATTGGTTTTAGGACTCTTTTCCTTCTTATCCCATTGTTTTAATTCTAGTTATGGCTGTTTTCCCTAATAAATGTTCTGTGAAAGCTGTATCTTGTCTCTTGAGCAAATCATCCAATAATTGGATAATCTGATCGATGAGCAGCAAAATGATTTTGCTGACGTTGTAGATGATTAAAGTTATCTTTTTTTAAATTATTTTTCCAACTAACATTTTGGATATTGTGACTCACTAAATGATAGAGATCTATGGGAGATGGTGCTGAGGGCTACAAGGGGGTGTTTGATTCATGGAATCTTTCAAGATTTGTAGTAATCTTTTGGCGACAATGTCTCATTGCCACGTTTAGTTCAACATATATAGGAAAGTTGATGGGCATTTAAGATCGTTTTACGAATTAGATTGTCATATTTTGTGCCAATCTGATTCCCATCAAGGGGGTTAGGTAATCTCATACTTGCTGGTAGGTAATCTCATGCTGCTGGTTGGTGGGAATTTTTGTCTTACTTTTTTTTCCAAAATTTTTCCTCAAAATAAAACATCATTCGTGAGAAAGGAAGAGCCCATTTAATATAATATATTATATTAAAATTTTAATTTATTTTTTTATTACATATTAATATAAATAATAAAAATTACTATGTTAAATTATATATAATAATTAATTATGTCAATATAATTATATTTATATATTTATTATTGGAATATTTATAATATGTTTATACCAATGTATTAATAAAATTTAATATTCTATAATATAATATTAAATTTATCATATAGTTAATATAATTTAATAATATTATTAAATTATAATCATTGTAATAATATTAAATTATTATTTTATATTGTATTTATTTTATAATATAATAAACAATATATTATGAATTTAATATATATTTTATATTATAAATATATTATATTAGTATTATTATGATAATGTTATATAATAATAATTATTATATATAGTATTATTAATATTAATAATAATAATATTTTGTAATATTTAATAATTACTACATTATTATTTTTTATTTATCATATAATTAATATAACTTAATAATATTATTAAATTATTATTTTAATAATATTATATTATTATTTTATTCTATATTTATTATATATAATAAATATAATATATATTTTACATTATAAATATATTAATATTTTTGTTAATATAATAAATATATGGGTTCAAATGTCATATTATTTTATTTTTGTTGGAATAAGAGTCAATCTCCAACCTCTAATTCCACCATACAACGCTCTTAACCTTTATGCTCTTATACATTGCCTCGAGAGTTGAGATTATTTACGGCACCACCCACAAAATGCAAAAGCATCATAAAATTTGCCTAAATATATATAGTTATTATTATTATTATTATTATGATAATATTATATATTAATTATTATACTATATAGTATTATTAATATTATCAATAATAGTTTTTGTAATATTTAATTGTATTAAATAGCTATAATAGTTATTTACTTATAATAATATTATGTACATTATATTTATAAATACTTAATTTTATAATATATTTTTAAATAATTATTTATATTAAAATATAATATTATATACTTTTTATACAACATACAATTATAATAATCATATTAAATATATCTATAATATATTTTATTACTATATATTAATTATATATTTTATGTAATATTATTAATAATAATTTGTATCATATTGTATAAAAATAATATAATTAATTATTATATATTGTATAAAATAATAGAATTAATTATTATATTTTATATAATATATAATATAATATTTGAAAACATTGCTCTGCATTGGTTTCTTTTCAATTTGAAAAAGGGCAATTTTGAAATTTTAACATGCTTTCCACCTCAATTCTTAGTAATTTGGGTTGTCAATCAAACATGTCAATGTGGATACCTAGCAATTTGCAATTAGATTATTGCGTGAACCAAACGTGGGTATCCTAGATGCCCAGATATTTAAATTGCAGCAATCACATGCCTGATAATGTGATGCCAGGATGGAATCTTGCAATTCATGAACTAAACGCCCCCTAAGTCTTCAAAGAACTTAAAATTGTGAAGAAAATGAAAATTCAAAGTGTGGACAATTATAAGCTGGCTGCTGAGCCTCCTATAACTGTTGTAATGAATATGTAAACCTAGTACCTATGCTTGAATTGACAACTGCATAAGCTGAAGAAAATTGGATAAACATTGTATGCCTTTGGCCTAAAAATATCTTAGTCTGAAATAACCTGTGGTTTCAAAATTCAAATTTCCTGTGTTCTTTCTTTCCAAATGCTTTCTTGATTTTTTTGGTGCTATGGAATAAGGGCCCCATTATATGACAATTAGGAGGAACTATCATTGTTTCTGTATTTTTCTGCTATTTGATACATTGTTATCTTGATTGAGTGGAAGGAAAATAGAATATATTCAACTTTGGGTCTACAGAGGACTATGTACTCATTTTGTCTAATTCAGTCGTTTCTGTTTTCCTTTCTTTTACTTATTACAGTAAAGCTTAGACTGGGTTTATCATAGTGCAGTGTGACCTTATATTTTTGCATATTTCTCATCTTTGTTTATCTGCTGCAGCAATTAAGCAATTGCACTTCTACATGTCAGGGCCATATTGCTGCAAATTGTTTCATTAGGAGCATTGGATCTATTATCAAAATGAATTTATTCAGCTTTCAAGTAGTTTAGATAATTTGTTAGTTGTATCGCTGACTGTGATGATGTATGATCTGCAATTAATTTAAAACTTCGACTTTACATGGCTAGATTTTGAATGCAATGGATAAGGATGAGATTTTACTCAAATGTTCTCTCTTACTAAACCAACTAGCTGTTAACTTTACTGGTTGGCCCCCCTCTCCTAGGGGCTTGCTCTTGTGGTGAGTCCAATGATCAAACCTGATAGTGGCACATAACCACCATTCTCAAAACAGAAAAAAAGATCTCTCTTACTAAAGTGGGAAGGAAGGAGTTTGTAACTTCAGAAATTATTTCACCCATCCTGTCTTTTATAATGAGGTAGATTTGCACTATTGTTAACAAATATGCCTTGTGTTGATATTTGGTTTGAAACATGCCTAAATGAGGAGCTCATGGTTATGGCAATTAATTACATCCACTGCCTTCATTTCCTTCACAATGCTTGATGCTCTTTGATAGATCAACTTAATTTGAGACATATCCTCATGCTTTTGGCAAAGTGAGAGATTCCATTCCTCTAACAGAGATATCAATAGTAGGTAACTGTGGTGCACTGTGAACTGCAAACTCTAAAGATATGTTCGTTCCAGAATATGATTACAAATTTACAATCTCTCACAACCACTTGATCTTCGAAAAGCAAATAGTAGGCTCTCTTGCCATCCATTTATTCTCGCTAGGTGTCATCAATCTTTCACTGGGTTCTAGCCTAGATCGCGGGATCCCAAGGGAAATGAGCCCCCAAAAATTGATGGTGCTGTTGATTGGGTAATTAGTCCACTTAATGGAGGCTCTCTTGTGTATGAGAGTGGAATCCTGCAATGTACTATCCTGAACAAAATTAATGTCCTAATTCATTATCTTGGCCCCATTTCATTTACTTATTTCCCTTTTGTGGTCTTACATTTTTTTTGTTTCATTTACTCATTTCTTTTGCTTCCTCATCTCTTGTTCTCTCTGTATGCCCAAACATGCCACTGGAAGAAACCCTTAACAGTGCCACATTTGACTGTCAGTGTTATTATTTTTCTTAACTTTTAATGAAAGCAATATAATCAATTGAAGATACATTCTCCATCATTTAATTTTAAAAATTGGGCATGGTAGATGAAATTATTCAACAATCTCCATCTTAATGCATATTCTCTAGCCTCCCTGGAGAGTGGAGACTGTTTTATATGTTTTTATCCAATGCTCCATGAAGAGTGTTTCCTCTATATTGGCTGATCGAGTTCAGTAAAATATTTGGGTTTAACCTTTCTACCAAATGTTTTGCTCAATCAGAACATTAAACTGCTGCAATCTAAATGAGTCTAATAGGTTGTTCAAGGAGCACCTCTTCATAAAACATATAGTTGTATATTTGAAAGTTTCCAAAAAATCTATGTTCCAGTTAATATTGAGCCTTCTACTTAAGATTTTTATAGTCTTATTTGGCCCATCTATCATCATGATCATCATCATTATCAACAATAACAACAACAACAACAATAAAGTCTTAATACCAAACTAGTTGGGGCCGGCTATATGAATCTTTTTACTTCATTTTGCTTGGTTGAAATTCATATTTTTTGTAAGATGGAAAAATATTAAGATTTCCTTTATTACTTCTTGTGTAATTTTCAATCTATCTCTTTTTTCTTCTGTATGTATCAAATAATTCCTTCGCATCGATGCATACCTAGATCTATATTGCAAATGTCCAAATCATTTAAGTCATTTTTTCCTCAATTTGTTCTCAATTAGTGCTACCTCAACTTTTTTATAAATGACTTCATTTCTTATTCTAATCTTTTCTTGTATTATGACACATTCATCTCAACATTTTTCATTTCAGCCACATTCAGTTTGTGTCCATGTAATTTTTCAACTGCTTAACATTTCGTACCATAAAACATAGTCGATCTTGTGGCTATCTTATAAAATTTTTCCTTCAACTTGTACTTTTTCACTTTATGCAATCTACTTTAATTCTATAGACAACATCATTCTCAATCTTTGCAACCTTATAAATAATTAACTCTAAATATTGAAAATGATAACTTTTAGAAAATTCAGGGTTCTTAATTTTTGCTGGACATTCATCTCTATTTTCAATTGTTTTAAAATTGTATTTTATGTATTTTATCTTTTTTCTAATTAACCTAAAACCTTTAGATTTTAATGCATTTTTTCACAATTCTATCTTTTAATTAATGCCAACTTTAGGTTCATCAATTAGTACTATGTCATTTGCAAATAACATGCATTATAAAATGTTATCTTAAATATGTCTAGTCAACTTATCCATAACTAACGAAAAAAGGTAAGGACTAAAAATAGATTTTTGATGTAAATATATTGTACTTGAATTAGCTAGCCTATCTACCATCCTGCTAACCTTATTTTTAATTTCAAATGATGTCTTAACAGTCTCCTTGATGGTGTTCCTTTTTATGTTTTGTTCTACTTGCGTTCTTTGTTTCCCATTCTAGATCAACTTGGTCAGTCACACTTGTTGATCTCTGTTAGCTTCTTATTGCCTTGAGGTATGCAATAGAGGCTTTTATGGTAAGTCTCATGCATATACAATACTGTATGGCATGCTTTCCAAGAAGATATTTTGCCAACAATGCTTATTTGCAAATGCATCTAGTGCTACTCTATGGATCCTCATATTGTTAACATTCTAAAATCTGAGGTCTTAATTTTGTGAACAAGGGTTTTTCATTGTTATCGATAATGAAAAAATGATGCTTTGATATTTTCTTTTTGGCAGTAGGATGAATTAGTTTCTGTTTATATCATCATTCATGGTTCAATGATGAGCACAACTTATTTTTGGTGACTTTGAAAATTGTCCTTTCTCCAGGTTCCACTGGAATGGCTCTACATCTTTGATCGTGTGCGACTACATAATTTCCAGAAGAAATACCCGTAAGTCATGTGATTCTGTTTGGTGCTTGAACTCATATTGTGAACCTGCAGCATTTCTGTAATTCTTGTCAATATGATTTAAGGAGAAAATAAAGGAATCCAAGTATTTATTGTATGATCTGATTTATAATCTCAGTGTTTAGCATGGTGAAGAGTTAACAAATACTTCCATCTATTTGTCTTGGTTTTCTGAATTCTACTTCACTGTCCATATGTCCATTGACAACAAATAAATGGATTTTTATTTTAACTTTTCTAAAAGAAAGGGAGGGAGAACCACCCACGCTATAATTACCAGTTTCAGGTTTTTCGAGATGCACAACTCAATAATTGAACCCAAGACCTTTAGTTGCTAAATAGAGGGGTGTGACAAATGAGACAAGCCCTAATTGACATGAAATGGTGGTTTTTAGCTATGTTACTGTTATAAGCTTTGTTATCTACAATGATTTCTTTTAATTTATGTTATGAATTTTTTTTTTTTTATTACTGGTGAGCAGCCCTAGCATTGGGGTTGGATCACATGAAACAAATACCTTGAGAGGTGTAAACTCCACTATCTATTGCTTTTGTTTGTTTTGTATGATATATGTATCTGTAGCAGATTCCTCGAAAGCAGACCTCTGGTTTCCCTAAAACCTTAATTTTTTTTGGTAAACTTTATTATATTTTGTAACCAAGGAATACATCAGAAGTTTCTTGATGTTGATCTTATTAATTGTTTGATTTGAAATGGTAAGAGTTTTTATTGACTGGATATTTGATCTATCATTGCCATATTCTTTTCAGAATATGAACAGAAGGTTCTATTACATTAAGGCTTAACTATTGGTATTATAGATTTATGTTTAGGTTTCTTTTTAGAAAACATGTGAGATCAATATGTGGAGACTGCAAGGTGGCACAAAGAAAATATCTTACCATAGTAAATAGGCAACGGGTTTTAGATTTGATTGATTGTTGGAAGAATGCTTAAAAAAAATAAAGATGCAAACAAAGATCTGCCATACCATCTACTAGTACTGGGTCGGCACGGTTTGGTATGATGCATATTATACCGAATTGACAACGTACTAGTTAGGTAGACCAGGAGGTCCCCACCCATGTCCACCACTGTATGATCGATACAGCTTGGTTTGGTACTGGGGTGGTTCAAGGTGGTTCTGGGTTGTTTGCCCCCATACTGAATTGGGAGGCTGAATCCACTTGGCCACCTGGTTCGGGATGGTTTGGCTAAAACGTTGGTGCAAGCATTTTAGTTAATGTAAAGGGTGAAATGTGGCATCATTTAATCCTTCTTTGGGGTGCTGGGAAGGTAAAGGAGAGAGAAAATGAAGGTCCAATGTAGTAAATTTACTTTAAACGCTCCCCATCTAGGGGTAACCAACTCAATTTTTTATCTGAATTCTCATTCTTCACCTAATATCAAACTAGAGTCTTTGAAATCAATGGTCGATGATGAAGAGGTGGAACATAAAAGTTTTATTAGTATTATTTTGGTTCAGATGTTGTTCTCTACATATAGAGAGCTCCTAATTTGGTGAACTTAAATGTTGGTGACATAAATAATGTTTGTGATGAAATGGTGTGAAGGCAATCATCAAAGTTAAGTCCTAGTTCATGGTGTGGTGGACATCAATGACTTTGTAAGATATTGAAGGCTAGAAATTTTTGAAATTCTAGATATGTAGTTTGTGGTAATTTTTTTGATAGATTGGGCCTAAACAAGGGGTAAAAGAAATCTACATACTACGATATGTGTGTTTGTTTTTCTTCTTCCTTTTTTCTTGTGGGGAGGGGGTGAGGGGTGGTTGATGATTATAATGAGGATGGCAAAGCAAGGCATATCATGGGTATCAACAGTAAAATTTTGGTAAAAAATTCTGATTAAAGAAGGAAACTGCATTAGTTGAATTAACAAGTCTGTTATGGAATCAAGTTAAAGGCAGTTATTGAATAAATAGTACGGTACCCTTATAGAAGGATAAAGGTTATTCACAAAATTGCACAAACTATCCAAATGGTTCTATTATTTTGACTTCATGTCAAATATTAGGCATGCGGACAGGATATAATATATTGACAAGAAACTGAAGTGGTGAATATTTTGACTAAGAAAGGTGGATTTAGTTGTATATTGAAATTGTCAAGGACATTCTCAAAGGGATAATGACAAACAAGGCTTGCAAAATCAATGCTCCAGTGTACCAATTTGTTGGTTCGGTTTGAGACTTTGTCCAAACCAATTCAAATCAAGCGAAAGCACACGATTTCTCTTGGTATGACTTGATTTGAGTTAGGTTTGAGCCTTCTCATGAGTGGAAAGGGAGAAGTCATCTTGATGCCTTTTTCCTCTCATTTTTGTTGTGAGGAAGGGTGGAAGTTGAGGAAAATTAGGAGAGAAGGGATTTTTTGCGGCTTAAAGTTTCAATCCAAGCCAAAATCAGGTATAATCATATCCTTGTGAGAGCACTTGGTCTCACATCAGCTGTGCATGGAGTAGATCTTCGGTAAATATATAGGGCAATAGGATCCCAATAGTATCTCACCTTTTTGGGTGAGGTTCTTTGTTGTTACTAATGATATTAGAGTAGACTTAGTCCATGGTTCATGGAAACAAGGGAACACTATAAATAAGACAACCACAGGCTAATCATGGGTGATTGTGATTGTATTTAATTAAATTTGGATCCTTAGCTTGGTAAGGATGCTGGGATTTAAGTAGGGGAAATATGTTTGCCTGTGTTAGTGTTTAGTTTTGCATCTATTGTGCATTGGGTAGATCTTAGGTATACATACGGGGCTAACAAAACTAAATAACATCTTTTAGCTAACCTTTTTGGATGAGGTTCTAGGTTGTCACACGTTTCATTATTCTTTTTTTTCTTTTTTATATAAAAAGGCCGAAAAATAGTAAACTAAGGAGAAATCATGCCAAAGTCTTATATGCTATCATGGTTTTATGATATGCTAGAGATCTAAGTGTGATCTATGCATTGAAGAAGAAATCATGATTTTGCATTGATCATATGATTTTTAGATTAAAAATATATATTGATTTAATAATAAAATAAAAATAATATTCAAAAATAGACAAGGCATATGTTTGGGAGCATACATGTTATCTTTTTTTGGCATTAGTATGTTTAAATGTGGGCATGGTTATGGCTACTCAAATCTAAGAGCCAAAATTCAAACAAAAAAAAAAAATGGTGGTGATTAATCCATAACATGGTTTTCCAAATCGGACCGAACTGGTTAGTTTAGCTTAAGTCGAACTGAAGTAACCGGGAACTGGTTTGTTTTGCCCATTCGGTTTGGTTTGTAGCTCGAACCGGTCCGAACTGCTGATTTCTGTACCAAACTGATTCGGTTTGGGCTAGTTTGGCTATTTTTGGGTTAAAAATTGGGTGCCCTAAGGAGAATGCCAGTAGTATTTAATGTTCATATATAATACAAAGAAAGAGTCAGTAGTATTCAATATTCATATATAATGCGAAGAAAAGAAATAGCTGTTGAGGATAGAGAAGCATCTTACCTGCTTTCAAAATAAAGAGGAGAAGAAAGATAGAAACAACTTTTGGCGTGAGACCTTGTTGGACAATATGAAATCTCTCTTTGGATTCTAGTGGTGGATGAGGTATTAATAGTGGCGATTTCTTTATAAAAGTGATTTTTTCCTTGAATTCAATTCTTTCTGCTAATATTGGCTTGATTTTACATTGTGAATTCTAATGTTATTAATATTTTATCAATTATTAGTTTTATCAAAAATATTGGTGCATATAGGTTACAATTAAAAGTAATAAAAAAAAGTTCCTAAAATGATTGTATCCATTCATTGGAATGTGATTCATCATCTCTAATCTTGTCAATCTATATATATCTCTGCTTAACAAGGAAAATACTAAGCAAATTTTTAGTTCATTGCCCATAATTTTCTAAGATTTTCAATTGGTTATCAAGGGATCTAATTTGATATCTATTTTGACGCATATATTCATAAAATGTGTTATGATATATTGATAAAAAATGGACAGGTTGCTTTTAAGGATTATTTTGATATGTTAGAATTTTTTCCTTTTTGTTGGGCAATTTTGTTGGAATTTTTTCAATTTACCCATCTGCTATCTTGTCAATCTATATCTCTTCTATCCTTAAAGGGCAAAATTGTGAGCCAATCTTTCTTTCTTTTTTCCAATATTCCAAGATTTTATTTAAAGTTTCAATTGAAAAATGTGATATGATGTATCGCTAAAAAATGGACAGGTTCCTTCTAAGATTGTTTTCATTTGTTAAAGTTCTCTTTTTTTTGAGCAATTACATCGAAATTTTTTCAATTCACTCATATGCTATCTTGTCAATCTATATTTTTGCTAATATTTAAAGGACAAGAATGTGAGCAAACCTTTCTTTTTCTTTTTCTAATATTCAAAGATTTTATTTAAAGTTTCAATTAAAAAATATGCTATAGCGTAATTTCTCCATTATTTTAATAATATATATCAGCATTTTATTGGAAGTCTAAGATGTCATCAAGGGATTGAGAAATGGAAGTTAATGTGTTATCAAGTATTAAAACTTGTTGAACTTTTAAATCTTAGATCTTAGTCATTAAAACTTGTTAAACTGATCTGGTTCGGTACGAAAATTGATGAAAGAAAACCATTAAAATTGAGTATATCACATAAAAAAGGAAAAAAATGTCAAACCATGAAAGAAAAAATGGAAAAAGGGCCGAACTAGCCTGAGCAGGCAGTATGCTGCCGGTTCGGTACCAAATCGTGGTTCAGCCTACCTTGATCCATGACTATGGATTGAAAAGAAATTTACTCAGTACACCCAACAGGGTTCTACATTAATCCAATAAATGCATTTTATATGTTTTATAGCTAAATAATAATTTCTAATTAAACACTAACAAAAAGATTTAAGAAGTCTTAGAATATATTAAAAATTAATATTTTTTATAAAAAATTTAGTAGTACTTTGAGGTAATTCAGCCATTTTTTGCAATTCAGTGCAAATTAAGGATGGCAAACTGCATCAAATTGGGTGGTTCAAGGTAAACCATGTTGAATTGGCTCGGAACCAATACAGTTTGATGCTTTGGTTCAGTACAGGGGTTGAACTATTCTATACTGTACTCGGTATGCGGTGGTTCATCGGTTGGGGCCTCTTGATTCGCCTGATTGGTATGCTGTTGGATAGTTATAGTATGCTTTGTACCTAATCATATCAGTCCGATATTGCTTCGGTATCAGCTCTCGGTTAGATGAACTTCAGTGCAAATTGTCACTTTTTAAGTGTCTAATAACTTGAAAATTGTTAATTCAACTAAAAATCATGAAAAACATGACAATGTTACAAAAGTCAATAATATGTCTACAAACATCTAAGGTGTAGATTCATTTTATGTAATTCATGTTAATGAATGGGGTGGTTTATGATATGTGTTCACCAAACAATCATGCAGTCTTTGGGATTAGTGTGAAACAAAATCACATTTTCAAGATTCCCAAATCTTGAAATAACTATAATTAGATCTGTTCACAGGTCGTGCCAATTCTAGCTTGGGTGGAGCTTTGTTAAAGGTCAACAAAATTTACTTAGGCCCAAGCCCGGCTTGGCCTTTCGGTCTACTTTCAAGTCCAAGCCCTGCTCTTAATTGAACTTTGGGCTAGAGGCTAGACCTCGAGCTTCCCAGCTATTTTTCTAATTTTTTATAAAAATGTTAAAAATACCTTAAAGTACATCAAAATTTGCAATATGAATAACTATATATTGCCAGCAATCTATACGTCTATTATCTCATTAAGTTTAAATATCAAGTAATAGTTGTCAATTAAGTCTACAAATATATCAAACATAAACAAATAATACCAGAAAAAAGTCATAACAATGTATTAAAAAATTTTAGGTCAGGCCAGGTTTGGGCTGGGCTTTAATCTCCAAGCCTAAGCCCAGCCCATTTATTAAACAGACCTATCTTCTGTTCTTGGCCAGACCTGTTGGGCCTAAACCCGTAGCCCAAGACCATCCAAAGGGCTATGGGCTTGAGTGGGCCTAGTGAACCGTAATAACCAAAAGATTGTAGAAATGAAAAAGTGAAATAGTATCGTATTGTATGCTTCTTCATATTGAGTGTCGGTATGGTGCCCTATTGTATCTATTCAATGGTTGACTGTTATGGTACCTAGTAGTGAGATTACAAACTTTGATAACAAGTATCAAGAACATATTGAATGGTGAACAAAAGATACATGATGTCTACAGCAAGTTTAGAAGGATGGAACGTCCAAATTTCTCTATAGAACATGATGCCCCACTGTCTTGCTCCTAACGAAGTGTCTTGGTAACCTTGTCTCTCTCCTTTAATCTTCCTTTATTTCTTTCATTTCTTTTCTTTTTATCTCTCCTTTCTTCATTCTTTTCTTTCTTTTCTTTTTCTTCTTCTTTATTTCTCTTCTTCCTTCTTCCTTTTATTTCTTCTCTCTCTCTCTATCTGTCTCTTTCTTTCCTTTTTCTTTTTCTTTTTCTTTTTCTTTCTTTCTTTCCTTTTTCTTTTTCTTTTTCTTTTTCTTTTTCTTTCCTTCCTTTCTTTCTCCTTGCTTCCTTCCTTTGTTTCTTTCATCTTTCTTCTTCTTTCTCTGCATGGTAGATTATAGTGTCTCTCCCTTGTTTTAGTCTCATTTTCCCACAAGAATTGGATAGGATGGATGTGATGCCCTCCTTCTTGCTGGGACTTAAAAATCTTGAATATGACTGCAACAAGAAGTCAACGATATCATGATGAGCCTATACCAAACATGAAAACAAAGACCATAGTCTTTGTGCTGACATCTTAGAGATGCCTATTCATTATGTTGATTATACTGTTGCTTGATGTTGTGAGGATAGGTGAGAATGGGGTTGCATGCTTTTGGAGTTGAAGCTAAGCTCAAATGGAGAGTTGCTTTTGAGGTGTTTGTTCTTGGAAATCTTTGATCTTGCAATGCTGTCAAGTCTAGAATGCTTTGTTATAAACGGAGTTCGAATACAAAGATAGGACATCAAGATAAATATTCGTTGAACCTGGACTAGTGGAGTTTTACCAATTAAGAAAAATTTGCTATCTTGTTGTGCAAAGAATTGAGCAGGCCTTCTAAGGAGAAGGGGTTTGATGTATATCGTACTGTCAGATGTCATGGTTAATAGTTTTGACAGACAATACAAAAGCATTAATATGAACATAAATTGCCTAAAGGGAAGCAACGAAAAGAGGCACGAAGTAATATGAGAAATAAAAACAGGCACAAAGCAACAAAGAGAACATACTGTCACCAGAATTATTAAAAGAAAACATACTTAGAAAATCTCCACTTTCAGGTACAAATTTGCTAGGAAATCAAGTGGAATAAATGATGGAAGCACATAGCAGGTGCATGTGAAGACCCAAGAGACGACTGGTCTATTACTTCAAGCTGCCACAACACAAATTTTTAAGCTCAGACTTAGGACATTGAAGAAAGGTTCTTCAATTTGTTGGAAAACAATAAGAATATGACTGACTGAATGTATAAGTCACAAGGGAGCGTAAAATGCAATAAGCACTATTCAGCAAAAGCAACAGAACCAAAAATATACTTTTTTTTATGAGAATCAAGCCCAAAACCAGCAGCCTGTTGTTACACAGGAAAAATGTCGTTCATGAAACAACAATATTGTTTCAGGCATCAAACCTACCCATTATCTCTGATGTAACATTTTATTTTCATTCTGTCATATTGAATGTCACACAACAAGGCCAACCACAAGAGTGAGAAAGATATAACGATCAAATTGTGAGCCAACTATTTTATGTGCCTGTTATAAATCATTGTTTCCAAATAATTTATATAAGGACAACATATGTAATATAATCACTGCCTTTATCTTGCAGTTTAAAGGAAACTGATCTCATGGATCAAAGGAAACCTGAATGGTTTAAAATTGACCGTGTCATAGCTTGTAGGAGGAAGTTCAACTCTGATAACTCATGTGAAATCTGGAGTGTATCCCATGCTAAGCAGGATACTGGTGAATTTGAATTTCTTGTGAAATGGATGGGACTTGATTATTGTGATGCGACTTGGGAATCGTCGTGTACACCAGAATTATTGGCAGAAGTTGGCAATCTAGTTCTGAGGCATCAAAGAGCTACTGAAAGAGCAGGCAATGATTATCTGTCTTGCAGTAACGGCCCATTTGGTAACACACCAGATGACTTGTATGGTGATACTCTCCATGACTATCAGCTCCAAGGACTAAAGTGGATATTAAGCAACTATAAGGCCAGGAGGAATGTTATCCTTGCAGGTATCTATCATGAATCCTAATATCAACACCCTCCTCCGAAAATAAGGATAAAAAAGGGGGAAAAAAGAGAAAATAGTATCATAGTCTGAATATGATTGTTAATACAATGACTATTTATCAGTATTTATTTCCTAGTTATGTTTCTTAGAAGAGTTATTCTTCAAATATTTTTTTGGTTGCATAAATACTAATCTGCATTTAGCTTTTGACCACTATTTTGGGGAATAGGGTTCATCAGGATTTTGTTGTTTTACTAGTAGTACATATCAAGGTTCGTCGTCTCAATATTGGATCCCATACAGTTGTCACACTGGTATAATGTTAGTGCGCTCAATGTGCAGGTCGGTTCAGTGTACTGAGACTTGATACTTACCAGCACCGAGTCTTAGTTTGGTGTTTGTATGCTATGGTACACTTTGTATCAGGTGGTACGCATTGGCACGGCATACCATGATATATGTATGTTTGATTCATCATAATCCGTATCTTTATCTTATTTATGGATGTTAAATATATCTGATCTTTTGTTGCTGGATAAAGCCAAGTACAGTCATCTATCACTGTTCTGTATTCTCACTGTCTTCACAAAAAAAGGGCAGCCTATTGCACAGGACTCTGACCATTGTGGGGTATGGGGAGGGTCAAACATACAGAGCCTTGCCCATGCATGTAGATAGATTGATTTCATGTTTCAAACCTATGGCCTTCAGGTCATAATGAAGCAATATTACCATTACACTAAGGCTTACTGTTTGCACCATACCTAATTATTAGTTTTATTAACAGAAATTATTGTTTCCCTATAAAGATGATTCTAATGCTTCAAATATGTTTATGATGCTTTAGAATCATTGTTCTGCTTTGTGCTTATTCTAGTGTAAAGGATATGAAGTTCTTGGTGTTGGTCATTCGATTTGGAAAGTTTCAAAAGAAAAGATGTATAAGGGGGAAATGGAACTTGCATTAAAAATTCATATGTTACTTACTGGTGAATGAAGATAAACATGGAGAAAACTGTAATGGTGAAGTGATGATGATAGGATCATGGAGTCGGAAATGTGACTGCTGTAGATTTCATTCCTTAAATTTTCTTGCTAAGGCTGCAACAACAATAACCAAGCCTCAACCTAAGCTAGTTGGGGCTGGCTACAAGAATCTTTTTCCTCCATTCTGCTTGGTTTAAAGCCATACTTTCTATAAGATGTATAGATGTATTTTTTCCTATGTGATTTTCGGTCTACCTCTAAAATCACATGGAAAGAAAATCTTATAATGCTAAGGTGTGAGCCAAATATTTCAGCTTATATTGTTTTAAATTTCTATGATCAGATTCTAGTTATGTGAAAATACAAAGCGTTTAGATGCTTACATAATGTGAAGTTTCTAGAATTCTAAGATGCAAGGATATAGTTTCACTTATACACACGGTCAGGGCCAGGATTTTGTGTGCTGTTTTAGAGTGTTAAGATTTACTCATATTAATTTTTGTGTTTTAAAATGTTAAGCTTACTCGTACATGCACACATTATTGGCACAAACACAGAGTATGCTCGGTCTGTGGTTTGGTAATGATTGAGTCTACACCCTATGTGGTTTGGTAATGATTGAGTCTACACCCTATGTCGTGCATCATTCTGCTATCTGGATTTGCTAGGTGAGAAATTTGCACGGTCATTTGTTTCTCTTAGCTAAACTTGAACCCGTTCTGAATGATCCATCCATCTTTCAACTGGTTTCCTCCTTTCTGAACTTGTCTATTCTTCAAGAGGATTGGAAAGATTGGTCAGCAGAGGCTGGGTACCGGCTGTAGGCCTTCTCGCCAATCTTCAATCGAATGACTGATGAGGCAATGATTTGGACAATCATTTTCATTTTCAATCTGTTCCACCTCATCAGATCTCTTGATTTTCGGGAGGACAACCTTTACTTTTTCTCTATTCTGCTCCATTTAGGGATTTAATACAAAAACATACATGTAGGCCCACACATAAACATAACATACATATAATGTCCATTCTACTGGTGGCATACCAAAATGCCATATGAAATTTATGTTTAGTGATTCTTTACTGCTGATAGATTCTAAGAATCATAATTTTATGTTTATGGGATATTCTAACATAATTCCTTAGATATCTTTAGTGTACTAGGACATAAGGAAAAAGAAAAGTGAGTAGTTCAAGATTGTTGAGGGAAGGGATTCAAAACCTTTGGCACAGTAAAAACTAGGACTCTGAAACTACTTTCAGGGCCTAGAATTGAGAATTACTGAAGGGATATAATTAGTCTTGAAACCTATATCACCAAAAAAAAAAGAAGGGCTATAAATAAAATCGTTAAAAAGAATTCTTGAATAGATGAGTGAAAGAGCTCAGATTTAGATTTTGACAAAGATCATGTGAATCCAATTTTTGAGCGTCGAGTGTAACTTTTCTTAGTTATCCCCTGTAAGAAAATGAAATAATATATGCTGACCCTTAAGGTGTCTACAAGGATAAAAGAGGCCATACCCGAGTTAACTCCTAAGTGCAAAACAAGAAATGAATACACCAAGTCAATTACCAAACTGGGTCCAACATTGTGGTTGATTCGACACCTGATGAATGGCCCAATACCAATTAATGATGAACCATACTGTTTTTCTGTGACTCGAACCAATCTTCTTCTAATGTGCTGGAACGGAGTTTAAGGTGAAACACAGATTTGCCTTGTAGCAATACTGGATTGGAAACATAACCCCAGTAAACAGCCCATAACTACTCCCCTGGACCAAAGCCAATGGCACAGGGGTTGCCTAGGAGGGGGCACATAGTGTCATGTTTGGGGGTAAAGCCAAGTGGGTTTTGTTTTTAACAGGTATATGCTCTTCTATGGACCCCAGGAAGGAACAGGCTTCCTCAGATCTGTCTGGCTCCGACCTTACTTGTTCACATTGGTTATATTTGTTACTCTACAGAATGTGTATATAATTATGCACTAGTACACAATTTTCAAGATTAACTCATACATTCTAATATAAAAATATAGTCACAAGTCTTTAAAATAAATTATCTGAAACTTATAATTCTTATACAACATTCCTTTTTTTTGGCCCCTGATGGTAAACCAAGCATGCTGACATGCATTTGAATGCAATTGCTGAATCTTGTCCATGCACCTGTAGTCAGAATGACTGCTTTAATAGTTTACATGCTATAAATATGGACTTGCATTGTTATGCTTAGGGAACGTTCTCTTGGAACCATACATGTTTATGTCTCATCTTGTTAGATGTGATGATTTGCAATTTCACTCTAAGTCTGGGTGTCAATTCACTTTTATAAATATTTTCTTTGTGATAAAGCACTTTACAATTATTTTATTGTGCAAACCTACTCACTTCACCGATGACAACCTTTTTTTACTTCTAAGCACTACCCTACTACCAAAGTGTGAAGTGTTTAATCTCTTTGCTGTTGACCTCTGATTTATTATGTAACGGCTTTGTGGAGAAAAATGTCTCAACAATCTTCAGGAAAAGTGGTTTTTTTTTTTTTGGGCTTACCTTAATTGTTGAAAATAATGATGCCCCTTAAGCTGTTGGTTAACTAAACTGTCGCTTTCATAGATCCACTTAATTACTAGTTCCAATTGAATTATTTTGAACTTGATTCCGTATAATTTACAATTTACATTAGCTGTTGTAATTTACTTTATTTCTCCTTCATGGTTTTGTTATATATTTTACATCAAATGATTCGCATCATTCTGTGCTAACTAGTTTCTTTTATTCATTTCATATAATTTTCTCTGGGCTTTATTTTGATGCATCTGCCCATTTTCATGTATATTGTTCTGTAACTTTTGGAACAAAGAAATGATATTTTTTGTTTTGGCTGCTGCTTCTACAGATGAAATGGGTTTGGGGAAAACCGTTCAAGTGGTTTGTTTTGTACAATTTATAATGCAGGAGAGATTTAATGTCCGCCCTGTCTTAGTTATTGCTCCCAAAAGTATTCTCTTCCAGTGGGAGAAGGTTTGTGGATAGTTGTGGTTTCTTCTCTTGTGGTCCATTTATGTGTCTCCTCTAAATTTGTGGGCATTGCATATGGTTTCTTGGTTTGTTTGGATGATTGTGCTATCTGCTGCTATCCTGGATTCTCAAAGTGAACTACCATGTATGTTTTGTGTACAATGATATGTTGCTAAAGAGACCCAGTAAATGACTTCAATCATTGGCACTTTACCATTTGTTATTATATTTTGCTCTCCTTAAGACATTCAGGGTAATGTTGTGTAGGAAGATATCACTAGGTTGATGAAAGGTTTTCATTCTGATCTTTTGCCTTTTTTGTTTAGCATTGGCATATCTTTGTCCATAACTATGTTAGCTTAAAATTTGCTATTTATTAAAGTTAGTAGTTGCATTAGCGGATGTTAGCTCTGATTAAGAATAAAATCTGCCTGTGTACTAGCAGCAGAAATTTATTTTAGTTTTTTGAGTTCTGACAAAGCATCATCTTGAAGGTCCCATTATCAACTTTAAGGCATTGATGACCAATATATTGTCATGCATATACAAATCTCATGCATGTAACTTTTGTCTATTTTCACTCAAGAATGCATAATTGTGGCATTATGAACTTTATTTTCTTTCTTGCTAGGAATTTCACAACTGGGCTAAAGATCTGAATGTTGTTATCTATCAAGGGGACAAGCAGTCACGTCGTTGTATCCAGTCTCATGAGATGTATTCTTCTGATAAAAGGGTTTTATTTGATGCTTTGGTGACAAACTATGAGCTTGTTCTTTTAGAGAGTGCTGTTCTGAAAAAGTTCAAGTGGTCTGTTATTATTGGTAAGCTCTAATCATAGTCTTCTGTTTAAAGATGGAATTGTAGTTTGAAAATCAGCCAGTAATATGACCTTGTATTTCTGCATGTCATAAAGTTTCCTTCATTATTACAAATTTTTTAAATTTCTTCCATTTCAAGGGAGAAATGATCATCCTTTTTGGTAGATGTTATGGGAGATTTCCATTTAATTTGACGGCCTTCAGTGATTAGAGCTGATCGAATGCTGTGCTGGAGTGGGCTCAAGCTGAGCTACACATTGGTAGCTAGACCCAATGGCCGTAACCAGGACCGGCCTTGCTGGACCGTTAGTCTTAAATTTTTTGATTGGCTCCATCTGAATGTGCCAATCCCAAGCTTGCCATTAGGCCCAAATTCCTTTTCTCCCCATCATTTAGGCAGGCCGAAATTCCTTTTCCCCCTCAATTAGGTTCTATTTTAAGCTAATACTAAATTGAAAAGAACCTAATTAGGCTGGGCCAGCCTTTTTTTAAAAATTTTCATTGGGCCAGTCTAATTTTTAATTGGGCCTTTTTTTATTTTTGTCCATGCTTGCCCCATTGGCCTTTTTTAGTGTCCAAGCCTGTAATCCTTTGGGCCAGGCTGGATGGACTAGGTGACTCTATGATGAAGCTTTATTAGTGATGCTCTTGATTTGTCTATAAAAAATGAGATATCCGAAAGCATGAACGTACTTTGGATATTTGTCTTCATTTAATCATTTTATTAGTAATTTTTGATGCTTCTTTCGATGTAATAGTATGCTTCATTGGTGACCTTTATGTAGACAACAAATATTCAATACACAAATTTTTAATGCCTTTGTTCTATAAAAGTTATCTTGACACTTTGAATTATAGAAAAGTGTTGCCTGTGATTGAAAGCCATTCGATACATATATCTTTGTTCTAGGTTGCAGTGGGGAAACCTGGTGGAGAAATGCTACAATGACATCCTAAATTATTACAGTTGTAAGTTCATTTTAGATGGCTATAGGCAAGGCAATCTTACTCTGGCCCGACGGGGACTTGCACCGATCGAGGTGGGGTCTTCAAGCTTTGATTGGATTTAGGGAAAATCGAAAGACTTATATTTGGGGTTGGGGTGAAGCCGATATAGGGATTAGGGATCCTCGTTTCCCGTAGGGTTGGAGATAGGGATTATACTTGTTGCTCGAGCGGAGCATAGGTAGGGCATGGGAAGTCGGGGCCGGGTTAGGAAAAATCTAGCTTTGACCCACCCCATTGCCATTTCTAATTGGCAAGAAAGATGGGAAAGAACTGTTGTAGATGCATAGGATCACTTGGTTTATGTTAGCAAATGAAAATAGTTAACAAATGGTGATGGCAACCTATGCAATAGTGGTGTATTGGGACTTAAAATGTGCAGATAAGTGGTATTGACCATGGTTTGCTAAGCTACTACCAGGTGTGGTACCAATGAGTGTCCGATACGATGAAGCATCTCTAATAATGCTGATACACTTTTGTTTTTGTTTTTCATTTTTTATTTTTCCATTTTTTTGAGGTTTTGAGGGATTGTTTATGGTTATTATGGTTTGAATTAATGTTTTAAATCTTATAGGATAGAGACATCCCAATTTCTTTATGGACCTAGATTTCCTGCTACCCAACTCCATTGGTATAGTTATTCTAATAGAGCATCTTAGTGGGTACCCTTGTCTCTCTGCTTTTTTTTCTTTATTTTTTCTTAATTAATTAATATTTTTTTTTCTTTTCTTTCCTTCCTTTTTTTTTTTTCCTTTCTTTCTTTCCTTCCTTTTTCTTCCTGTTTATTTTCCTTCTTCTTTCTTTTCTTCCTTTCTTTTTCTTCTCCCTTACTTTTTATTTCTTTTTTTTCTCTCCTTTCCTTCTTTTCTTTTTTCTTTTTCCTTCTTCCTTTCCTTTCTGTTTCCTTTTCTTTCGCTGCATGGATGGGTTTCAGAGTGCAGCCTCCATCTTGATCCTATTTCCCCATGCTAATGGGATGGGATGGCTGAGACACCCCCTATCCCATAGTGAATTAATAATTATGATTTCATTGCTATTTTATTTTTTTATATTATATTGGTCTTGACAAACTGATTCATGAATGCAATTGTGATATAATTGACAAAGAGAACACATATAAGTGAAAATGTATATCAAATCAATTTGAAGTATAAAATATATACTAATATCTATTTTATCGTGGGATGTCTATGTTGCTCGTATAAAATATGTATTAGATGAATTACTGTTCAATTGAGATAGCAAGTACCATGCATATTTGCAAGTACGATATTATTTTTTTAGAAAATTTTTGAATGTTATTTTGTTTATATTTTTGTTAAAAAATATATTTTTAATCTAAAAATTACATGATCAATGAAAAATTATAATTTTTTCTTCAATGTGTAGATCATCTTTAGATCTTCAATGTATTGTGAAATCTTGTAAAAATACAAAATTTTGTATGATCCCGCATTTTCTCAATTTTTTACCTATTTAGGGCATGGAAAATTAAAAAAAAGAGGAGAGTGGGAAGAGAAAGGTTTGTACTTGAAGAAGGTGAGTTTTGACTTTCAATCCAACGAGAATTGGTCACCCCCCTCTTTGCCTCCATCCCTAATTATTTGAGTAGCACAATCCTAGAATTGCCTCAAGTCGAACCAAGCCAAGTGGTTTTGCTCAGTTTGGCCTGAATGGATTTGCCCAGTTCATGCCAATTCAAAGCTGTGACCAGTTAGGGTTGGCATGCCTTGAATTGGATAGTTCGTAATGGTTTGGCCTTTTTTGGTACTAATGTTATTATTGATAGGCAATTGTTGCCATTATGATGTGGATGATATCATCAATTGTGCCAAAGCTTCACTTAATGGCTGCAATGCTATTCTCTCCATCTTTGACGATGGTCAAAGTATATGAACTAGCAAGTCAATAAAATTGAATGCCTTTAAATCTTGCTTTAATGGTCCTAAAATGGGCTTAGAAGATTTTTGAGCCATGACCATGTTCTCATTCTTTTAGGTGCACCATTTTATGTAACTAGCATTATGATATCTTATCATCCATTATGAGGATTTCAATGACATTTTAGATAGGTGAATGAAAGACTTTTGGTCGGAATCACTGCAAATCGGCACCAGGAATTGTATTAATGTATTAACAGTTTGGTACAACATAATTAGTGCGGCACGGTATGCATCTCATACTGAGGTAGATTTTCAATGCTTTTTCCTCACTCCTAGCCTGATACAACCCACAATTGGGCAGTACAAGATGGTTCCGCTTGGTTCCAACTAGTTTGATTTGTATTGAATCAAGCCTCAATATTGTACTGGTGCCACACTAGTTCGGTGTGTTATGGTTGGTAACAGGGCAATATAATAGACCTTGATTGGAATTGCAATAATGTATCCCATGCTAGAAGTACCATCTTTTTTTAAATGCTATCAATGCTATCCCAAACTCTTTGTTATCAACCACATGTGTCATTGTTTGAATGATGGATTTTGCTGCCAAGATCTCTTGGCTCTTCATATGGGAGGAAAAAAAACTGATCCATCATAGGGTCACACCATTTTAGATGGGAAAACCTCTTTCATAAGCATCATGGAAGTGTCATCCTTTGTATCCAAGATGAGCCAAATTTGTGATGTTGGGTCTCTATATGCTGAACCTCCTTCAATGGAAGAATTCTCTTCAAGTTAAGATTGTGGCAGATAAATTTGTCAGCCTTGGCACATGGGGAACCTCTTCACTGGTAAATCATTATGGAATAGATAGACTATTTTTTATTTATTAAGGAAACCAAGGATGGGCTTTGAAAGATGTCTAAATATAGGCAGCACACCAACTTCTTTTGACAATCTTTGGGTTTCTGAATTATGTAAACCTGCTTCTATGCCCACCTGAATGAGTTTGTGATGAGAAGGTTGGCTGTTTGAATGGAACAAATGCTAGATATAGATAATTTGAAGAAGGTTTTTTTTTGGTGAGCAAGGATCATTGTACCGGAAACATGAATCATTTTGTTATAGGATGGGGGCATATACCTTACCAAACCATGGTATGCGCCTGGAAGGTATGCCAGGTTTTTCCTTTTTTATTTTTTTTTCAAAATTTTTTGATAGATTTTTGGGTTTTTTCTTTCTTAAATGTTGTATACCTAATTTTAACAATTTTTTTTTTAAAAGTTACAATGCTTTTTGTGTGTTTAATGAAATTAAAGCATATCAATGTATTACTAATGCAAATGTAAGTAACAAACAACTACAAGGATGTAGTTTTAAATTGTATATGAATAAAAATTTCAAATATATAGAAACACGTAATAGATAATATATTACCGATATCTAATATTTAGTGGAGTGTTTATGCCATTTGTATATATCGGGGTCCTACTCATAGTTTGAGTCTAAAAGGCGAACCTAGCTCTCATGAACATTATGGGTCCACTCTACTAAATCATTAGTCATGCCTAGTTATCTTACCTCTGGTGTGCGATGAGATACTAATTGGGTCATACAAAAATTGTGTTGGTGAAATCTAACTTATAACTATCATGAGCTGTGGTATTGGAACATAGTTGCCACTTGAATCTTCGGATGTAAGATATCCATAAATTGACATATCGGATAAAGGATAACTGTATCCTCAAGGATGCAAGTCAAAGCTAGCCGGCATAGAATAGGATTTAGTATGGAAATCCAATTCAGATATGTCCAAAAATCTTACTCTGTGCTAGATCGTCTACATCAGCAGCTTTATGCCCCTAATGACCTTGTGGGCCATCTTTTGTAAGCAAGTCTTCTTGTCTGCTCTACTAGGTCATGCCCCGTGGTCCCTATCCTGTACAGCATAAGTGTTTTGTGACTTGCTGGTGAAGCGAATACTATAAGGTTGTTTCCTACGTGGCTCACTGACCATCTGATGCCTTGTCATTGCCTAAATTGTCATCATTGATCATCTTACTCGATGATTTGGGGAGTCTATTTCGAGAGCTCCTATGTCTTTGAATCCGAATCCGAGTGCATCAACTCCTTCACCCTCTGTAATGCCTTACCTCTTCTTATTGGTTAATGAGCTATTGCTCTCTTCTCCTCACTGGCTGAATCAGACCCACCACCTTGACTAGAATGAGTGCCAGGCTCTGCTAGATGGCTGAATCAGACCCACCACCTTGACTAGAATGAGTGCCATAGCGGCTTCTTCATAGCACCTCTCTCAAATCTCTGAGGATGTCTCTAATAAGGATGTGATCCATACCAAACTGGGCACTTCAGGGCAAATTGTACCGAATCGGCTTGGAACCAATATGGTTCAGTGGTTTGGTTCGATTTGGTACAAGGATCGAGCTGCTTGATATTGTCTTGCATCTTCCTGATCCGACCTCATATTGACGGAAACCAAACCAAAATTGCCTTATATCGTGCCAAATCGCTCCGTATCATGTGAATCATTTGGTTCAGCTTAGTACGGAGTGGTTCATGAGTTGGGGCCTCCCTAATCACCTATTAGTGTGTTTGTTGACTTGGTATTAATTTGATATGGAACCGTACTGATCTGATACCAAAATGGGGTATTGGTTTCTGGTACAATGACCCTTGGTCTCAAACATGGAGCACTTTAATGAAAGCATGTTACCCTTTGACCTCTGTCATTGGCATATGTTTCTTGATTTATCTATCTCGATCCACCCTAGCTTCTCTAGTGATCTCTCGATGATTGTGAGGCAATCTTGGCTCATCCAGCTCTAGCTCTTACTGCTGGCCCTTAAGCCACCCAATTATTAGATCCTCATTTGAGATGAAGTTATTATGGAGTGGATTGGCATGCTTCATCTCTAGTTCCTCGATGCACTTTGGTTCGAGTCACAGATTGTAGTGAACATAGATAAAGGTTATTCAGGTGCTTCCTCTGTTTGTTGTGGATTAGTGCAAAGGTAAATCAGCTATGCTCACATCTAATGGAGGAGACTATTTGGGAGTGGATTCGGATCATCAATCTCTTGAGGTTCTGGGTTGCCCCTCCAAATCGAACCCATCATTCAGCTTCAAGTATAAAGAACCAAAGTGCGGAACAAATACTTCTTGTCAATGGAATTTAGAGTAAGACCAATTGTAGCCTTGTTTAAAACATGCAAAATATCCAGAGATATGTTTTTTTACCTTAGTCATGGCCATGCTATCTCTGAAGGTGTAGTTGCCCTTTCTAAAGGCCTTGCTTTGTTAAAAGGATACATTATACTTTTTCAATTCTAGCTCAGATATATCATGAAATCAAATCAAAAAATTACTTACGTTCTCTGGAAATCTTGCCATGCTTGTGGGATGGTATACTGTAAATGACATTGTAAATGACATTGTGTAGGGTTTCTAGAGTTTCTTGTTCATCCCAGTTCTCGGGATGGTATATTGGAACCTCGGACTCAAGTAGCGAGCTACCAATTATATTATTCAATTCAAACTACTTAACAAGTAGATGATGGAGGAATTGTATTTAATAATTTTGAATGAATGAATGAATTTTTACCAACTAGATGCAGCTCTTTACCTTTTTGATAGTCCCATCGCTGCTTGTTAACAACTCATGGACATGCTTTGAATTTGCTTGCTCAATGATGTTAACATCTCATGGGCATGCTTTGAATTTGCTTACTTGATATCCTCCTTGGCATCATGTGATATTTGAGGGTTTTGCTGTCCATGACCCTTAGTACTTGGTACAATGGGATGATAGCCTTCATACCCTCTGAGCTCGTACTTAGAACCACTGGTTGTTGACCATGCCCTTCACCTTAGCATCCTTTATGCTGACTTGGGTGTCTCAACTTCCCTACCATTCCTTGCTCACAAACATCTTATGGAGGTCGTCTTTCTTATCTAGGATGCTAATGAGTATTATATAATGCATGGCAAATTGTGTCACTGTGGGCCACAAGATCTTACCCCAGGTGTACCTCTTTATTAATCCCAAGATGCATATGTGGTTATAGATAAACTTGGTTATGGCCTGGGCTATCTTGACAACCTGTTTGACTCTATGGATCATCAGAAAATCGTCAATATTAGGTCAATACATTATGTTGTACAGCCTTACACTGTATGCCATTATTTATGACAACTTGCACGATTTGCTACTCTATAATCTTATCATCCATATCCTCTTATTAGTTTGAGGATGTGTGTATCATGCACCACATCCGAAGCATCTATAGACTTATAGAAAAATGTCTTTCTGTCGTAACAGATAAGGTGTTGTAATAGATAAAAAAATTGATGATGCTTTGCCTATTAGATGCTGTCCATCTATCATATATCAACGTGAGGTCGTATGTCTCCCAGCCAATGATTCAAGTCTCGGCAAGACGGGGGTTGAGAGACGGTCGAAACGTTATCTCACTAAGATTTCAGAACCGATCTTGGCCGTTCTATTTTGGCCATAATCATTATAGTGTCAATTTTTAAATAAATCTAATTTATCAAAAAGATATAACTTTTGAAGTTCAAATATGTTTAAAAATCAAATAAAACTCTAAAGCTCCACAAATAATTTTTTTAAGAATAAGCATTTTAAGTAAATACTGGGACATCCGACTGGATCGGGAATTTAGATGGGATGGAACAAAACGTGGGCCGTCTCGTTTCCTGAAAAAATCGGGACACATATCCTACGAGATTTAAAAAGTCATCGTATATGTCCTTCAGCCTTGGAGGATCAACACCAGAATCGGCTCTTTAGATAGCATTGATTATAGATTGGTAATAAGTGTTCCCCATGGCATTTGATGCTGTGTGGTTGAAGAATCATCACTTCCCAATTACCTTCCACATGTTAAATTTTCTATCCTTCACGAACATTGTATCAATTCTTTGCTATTGCAAATATTTGCTCAAAAAGGTATGTGGATCAATATTATGGATGTTTGCATCTAAGGGGATCTACCTGGACTTCTTCCCCTTTTTGCTGCCAAAGAGCCCAAACATGGTAGTTATCTAATTTTGGTCCTTATCAGGTACTTCCCTCACTAATGAACTCCGGACACCTGATGACCTAGACCACCACCCTTCTTGCACTATAAGAGCCTTCTAGCGAGCCCTTCTCTACCCCTGGCAATCTTCACCCTCTAACACTCCTACCGATAGTCTTGCATGGCCTCCCTGATCATCTCTGCCTTCATACTAACTAGATTTGACTCCTGATAGTCATTTGAATCCCTCTAGCGGTAAGATGATGGCTCTACTACCCATTGCTCTACCTTCACCCTCTTCTCCATAGCTTTTTGCTTCTTCGCTTTGAAGTCTATGAAATGCTTTTTCATCGGTTGGCGGACCTCTAGTGAGCATTTTCAGCACATGTTGAGATCGAGGTAATCACTAGTCAGATGTTACTTCAACCTAGTCGCTCATCCCCCTCTTAACTTTGCATCATACTAGTTGTACTTTCAATGATGCTGGCTTGAAATCGGTTTATTGTGAGCCCACCCTTTGTTGGATTCATATTTGCAATTTTAAAAAATGGTGAATTTTCATTGACAACTAAAAAAATATAATCAATGCGTTACAAGATGCCCCTAAATTATCCATATAGAGTGCTAATTTCTCTTTTTTTAAAAAAATTAATTTAATATTTTTTAATTAATTTTTAACTGAAAATATAAAAAAGAATATATAAAAAATTTAATTTAATTTAGATTCATGCAGCACCCATCTTGTAGGAGCTATGTATGTCTTTTTCTCATTTAAGAATAATTTAATTATTTTTTAATTGTAAATTTTTGCTACTATGCAAAAATTATGATCATTGTATAAGAAAATACTTGTAAAATATCTATAGGCAGTGCTAATTATTCATAATTTTTTAACTTTATTATTTTTAATTAGAAATTAATTTTAATTATAAAATCTTAAAAAATTAATTCTAATTTAGATTCATGTAGCACGCAACAAGAGATACTACATATATTTTTCCTTGTCCTCACACATGTGCTGATTGCTATTAATTTTTCAATTTATTTAAATTTAGGCTTATGTTGTGAAATTAATAAATATGCCTAAATTTCAACAAAATTGGGGTAGAGAGTAGGCATCATATCCAAAATCCTGTTTCTGATTTCATAGTCATTTTTTGATTTTATTTTTTTAATTAAGTTTTAATCAGAAAATATATTTTAATTTTTTTAAAAAATATATTCAACATAAATTCAAAATTTTGGCTGGTATGAGTAGATCATCCTTAGATCTACAACTTATTACGTAATCATGTCAAAATCCTAAATTTTAGCATAATTTCCCTATGTTTTCCTATTTTCAGCTTTATGAAGGTGAAAAAAAGAGCGGGAGAAGGAGAATGGGAGGAGCTGGGAATGGAAGGAGCCATACCTAATTTTGGATTGACATCCTCCTTTGGCTCAAATATTCTTAAAAATGGTTGAGAATGTAATATTTTTGAAAAAATGAGAAAGAGACAGAGCTAGGAGCTCATGGGACGTACCCACGTGACCCCCCACTATGCCCATAGCATCGTACTAAGTTGAACCACTCGGTTTGGCTTGGTTTAGTTGGCATAGGTTGGTTGGGCTATGTACCAACCCAAACAGGTGAATCATCTTGATTTGCCCTGTATAAGGCAGCTCGGGATGGTTCGGCCTTCTTTGTTAGTGAGGATGTGGTCTACCAACTCCTTTAGGCTCCAACTTCTTACACTAATATTCAGGACAAATGGTTGTGGTCCAGAAAGGTGCATGGTCAAAAGATGGCCAAGGCCATTTTCAACAACATGATGAGGATGGCTTATTGACCTATAAGGATACATAGTGATGGAGTTGTTTTATCATATGAATTCTCGATGTGGTTTTAACTTTTAAGAGTTAATATATTCTTATGGAAACTCGCTTGTGGGCATTTGCCAACTGGGATAAGGTGAGGTCAATGGCATTAATTTTTTTTATATTCCTCCTTTCCTTATTTGTCTTCACTTTCCCCTTGATTTGAATGAAAGGGGACCAGGTGAGTCTCTTCTCTACTTTATTATCATGATGAGAGAAGGGATATGGAGACAAAGAACCTCTTTTCTCTATCCTTTTTGGATGATGAAAGGCATCTAATCTATCTTCTTCCTTGTTGTATAAGAGATGAGAGGAACCATCCTTTCTCTTAGCTTAAATTTTGGGATAAGTGGGGAATGTGGGTGGCTCTCCTATTTTCTAGAAGACATAAGAGGAGCGAGATAGTTTGGCCTCTTCTCAGCTTTCTGCTGCATTACTCTTTAGGCCTAATATAGCATACGAATCACAGCTCCTTTCCTCAGATGGCCACTGTGACCCTGCCATAGAGCCAATGTTGCAAATTTTTACTCTAGCACTAGATTTGTGAGAGCAGGAGACGAAGAGGTCAAGATAGAGGGGTTGATCTATTCTTTCAATTATAACTATGGCATTTCTTTATCTTTTAATTATTAAGATGGAATGCATTGCTCTGTGCTATTATTGAATAAATTTAGAAATTTTGAGCTTTCCTTTAACCCATTTATTCTTGGTTTGACGCTTTGTACTGTTTTGTGTTGAAGAAATATTAAATCTCTGTTTGTGGGCTTGCTAAGTTCTTAGTTTTTTGTCTGGTGGAAGGTTCAAAATATTGTTATTTAAGTATATGCATTCCATATGGCAGTAATTTAACTGAATTATTTATAGCCTGGTGAATGGAATGGAGATTTGCAAATAGGGTGTTCCATGGACTCTATGGTCATTTGAGTTGCTAATGACGAGAAGCTGGAAAACAGATAATGATTTATAAACATGTTCAACTGACATCTTTAGGGGGGCATGATTGCATGGTTAGGTTATTTATGATAGCAGAGACATTTATCTAGAAGTTCTGACTACGAATTTTTAACGTTTGTATCCTTCAATTCTTATGTCTTTTGCTTTTATGCCTTTTAACAATTGAAGCTTGTTATATTAGCTTCCTTTCTTTTGCTTTATCCTTAAGTTTGGACACTTTTATTTTAATTGATAGTCTAGACTACATTTCAAGCAAAATTTATATACAGTTCTTGGTTCTTATGTCTTTTGTGTTTTATGCCTTCACTCTTGTGCAGTTGACGAGGCTCACAAAATCAAAAACCTTGATTGCAAACTTGCTAGTTGCCTTAAACATTATAACTCAGAATTCCGATTGCTGTTGACTGTAAGTTTCATCTTATTACTCTTTTTTTTTTTTTAATCCTTTTGTTGCGTAGGCATATATTTCTCTCAATCTGTGATGAAAGTTCCACCTTTTTTTTTTCAATATAGATTTTCATGCTTATCTTTTATTTTTTCAATTTTGTTTTGTTGATTTTAATATTCTATGCAGTTTTTCTGTCTTCATTTTTCTCCTAATTGCCCTTTCCATGACACATTCATTTTATTTGTAGCTAAATAATGCAATATATATGTTAACAAGGAGTGACCAGGGATCCTCCTCTACTTTTTTTCTCTCAGTTACTCTTTTGAATTCTACTTTGAGAATTTCCATCCATATTCTGCATACATAGATCTATAACATCTTATCCTGCCTATTGACTCAAATACTCAGCCTTAACTGTTTTCTTTTCTTTATTTATGTATCAAGAAGATCAGAAATATAGACAGGCAGCCACACACAAAGAATCATGCATTCCTGTCTCAATAGTACTTAAAATTTAACCTCAATCCCTTCTTTCCTGCTTTCATTTTCTTTTTAATTTTTTGGAGAGGAAAGGAGTATGACTGAATACATCTTCTTATTCACCCTGAAGTTAAAAGAACTACTACACTTCTATGTGTCAATGGACATCATAATCTGTCCTGAACTTGTCATGTCCCTGTGTGGAACCCAAACAGCAACATTTCCTCAACATACTTTCCTATTCATACTGAAACTTAACCCTAGATTTCCTTATTCAAATCTTATATCCGTTTGTCTGAAATTTTGTTTTTTCCTTAATTCTAGTTTCTGATCCAAAATTTATTCATTCCTTCTTTTGCATCATGGTGATTTGGTGTTGCAAAAACATATTTTTAACCTACTTTCCCACTTACTGAAACCAAATCTCAGATTCGTTATTTCAGATTTTATTTAGTTTATGCCAAATTCCTTTTTGCCTTAGTTCTATTTTCCTCGTTGGTAGTTTAATCATTCTCTCTTTTCAAGTCATGTTAATTTCACGGTATAGCAAATCAATCCTCTTAAGAGGCTTGAATAATAAGAAGCTTGCCTTAGTTCCCAAAACCAACCAAAACCACCTGGTTTGGGGATACCTTCTTGAACTGGTGCAGAACTGGATCAGTAAGGGGGTTTAGAAGGAACAGGCTTGAACTAATAATTGAAATGTGAGAGGAGAAAGGGCCTTCGCCACATTTGTGTCCTCTCCTTAGGAACTTTGCAAGGCTTGGGAGTACGAGGGAGTAAAGAATGGAAGGGGAAGGAGGGATTTTATAGGCCAGTAGCTCAAATCAAATAAGAAAAAGGTAAAAATCTTCTTCCTTGTCTCCTCTCCTCCTTTTTTCTTTTAAGCCTAAAATATGCCAAAAATTGCTAAAACAAGGAGAGATCAAGCTTCTTCGACCAGCTAGTATCATAGCAAAGTAGGTCGGGGTGAATGCTGAGCAGCAGGCGGACTGTCACTTGCCATGCTCATAACCAACCGATGCCTAGCAATACAAGCAAATCATAGAGGTCAGAGGAGAGCTGGTTGGGATAACAAGGCTCTATGTATGAGATCTTCACCTAGATATATGACAAGGAGATGTCGAGAGATCTGTAGCACCTAGTCTAGTTTTGGAGGTGGGCCTTGCTGGGCTATGTAACAGAGCCAGTCAGGCAAATGCAACTAGGGAAAGCAAGTAGTTCCTCAGGGTAGCAAGAATGAGAAGGAAAGAAAGCTATAGATCTGTTGGAGAGGATTGATAAAAAGCCTGTACAATCATATTTGAGACCATTGAGCCCTTGGACAATCAATTGCTTGATCATCTCACGATATAAGGGATGATACCAATGACAATTTGAGCAATGATGCATTTAGTGGATGAGTTAGTATTGGATATGATGAGGGTCTATATGGCTCATAGCCATATGGTCTGAGTCCATTCACTATTTCACTGACAAATCTCAGTTCACTCATGCCATGTGGGATGTGGACCATCATGCATGATGTATAACCTAGAAGACTATGATAGCATATAAGTGACGGGCCCTTTGAGGTGATTTAAGATCTTTCACTGGTACAACTGATGATATAGCGCACAAAGTAAGGTCCTTGGACATTAGTGGATCCTCGTCATATACTGGATCCTGTTCTGTACAGCCAGTGTAAGACCTATATGCATGTCCTCCATTTGAGAAATTGTAATTGACTACCCTCCAGCCTCAACCAGATTATATGTTTTTTTTTTTTTTTTTTTTTTTTCTTCTTCCTCCTACCACAATCTTTCTTGAGTTGAGACAGCTGGCCCAATCAGACAGGATCAGTATGGGGGTGGCTTTCCAAGTGGTGTAGATGGTCATATGTAGGGGTGCACATAATATTTAAGTTGGAGTCAAGTCCAAGATCAACATCCATGGCCAGGACGAACACTCTATTAGGGACTATGCTGATATGTATTTTATAATCTAAATTTATTTGACATATGTATTTTCAAGCTAAAAACTATGCATTATCGTTTATTATTATTTATTAATTTGCATCCATCAATCATATGATCTTGGGACCAATATAAAATAAAATAGTAATGAAACCATATTAAAATCGATCCCTAAATCTTAAAATAACCATAATAATCCAAATATTGAAAAAAAATAAAAAAAATAAAGCAAATTGATTTAATACTGTACTAACAAGCTTCAGTGTACAGAGTGTTGGTACTGCATGATACCTAGTACCAAAATTGTGAGCCATCGTTTCAATGAGGCTATATATTATATTTTATCAGATCTCATAGATTTTATTGTGGATTTTTGGTAGATAGTGTTAGTTTTATTATTGTTGTAGCAGTGCATTATATCCTATGATCCATATCCTCAAGTGCAAATCTTTATGTTTGATCATTGAATCTATTTACCACACTTGGAGGAGGATGAACTTGTGAAGTCCATTATAGATCTAATAGGGAAAATACTAATCACCAAACTTTTCTCAAGGACAGAACCACTTTCATCTTCATTCATTGATGCAAATATTCATAATTACTTAAGAGAACTTGTGGGTTCTGTACATGCATGAGAGAAAGGGCATATGAAGAAAAAGAAACAATCAATTGAGAGTTCCATGCAGTGAAGATGTCCACAAAAATAGTTTGGTTGGAGCTGTTCAAACAGAATCATGAGATGGGAGGTATCTGGTAGCTAATGTTAGGCTGTGAATTCTGAAGGGGCATTCTTGGTTAAATTTGAACTTTTGACATAATCAAACTTTGTACTTTCAATTTGTCTAGGTGTAATATTCTAGCATGTCTTTTGGTTTATGTGGGTGCAGTTGCATTGTCTAGCAATTGTCAAAGCCTCAAGGGCTCTGTTTTGTCCTATCATAGTTGTCTGATTTAAAAGTTCTTATGATCAAGGTAATTGGTCATACTCTTTTCCATTCTTGAATGAATATATGGAAGAGAAAGAATTGAATATATCTTTTTTTACATTGTTTCTTATATGCTCATCTCATGTTGAAGTATCTTTTTTTTTTCACTTATATTTAAATAGTTTGATTTTTTTGGTCTTCATCACTATGTTTTTTTTTTAATTTTTATTCTAGGGAACACCTCTACAAAACACGCTGCTTGAATTGTTTGCGTTGCTTCATTTTATTGATCCCTTGGAATTTTCTGATCCAAAATCTGAAGCAGAATCCTTCTCAGCTATTGAAACAGGGATACACCACTCTTATACAGAGTCAAAAATTGCTCAAATCCATGAACTGCTAAAACCAAGGTGTCCGATTGTCTGCTGCAAATGAATGTATATTTCAATATATGGTTGAAAATAGAGAAAATGATTTGTTCTTTTTATCAGGATGCTAAGACGGTTGAAGTCTGATGTTCTACCGGGGGCTATACCTATCAAAAAATGGGTTGAAGTTCCTTGTTCCCTAACAGATTTTCAGAGGGAACTCTACATAAATATTTTGGAGAAGAACTACAAAAAGCTAAATCAAGGAATTCAAAGTGGTTAGTTGTGACTACTGTCTTGCCATATGCTTTTGGTTTTGTTTGCGTGCTTCAGTGTATTGCTTTCTTGTTTTCTCGAGCCATGTTGTGACTAACAGTTGACATGCACTGTGCTGGACTGGTATTACTACCTAGCAGTAATTGGCATTTATGTTTGAGCATGCCAGCCTGTATCTGGGCATGCATTTGCCATGGTTTAGTGTAACTTTCTGTCAATTTGAAATATTCTTTTTTATTTTTCCCCTGCACACAATGCAAAAACATTTTTCGTTGTATGTCTAGATTAAAGTTTTGATCCATGTTTGTATTAGTGATTCTTTGGATGTCATATACACCAGTGCTTATATATAGTTTACTAAAGAGTGTCTGAAAGTGTAAGTGTCTAAACTCTGAATATTTTCCCACTATGGCCTGTTTGGATGGCTTGGTAAACCATCCTTTTATATCAACTGGGAAACTCTGTGACAATGCCTTTTTTGTTTGAGGGGAGAAAGTGATGGAATAGTTGCAGGTGTTGGGGTTCTTTTAATCATTGATTTTGGGGATAAAGAAATTCACTGGATAAATGATTCCATATGTCTGAAAAAATTGTGAATTCTGTATTCAATGGACTTTTACCCACTCCTCAAATATCTACTCTTCATCATCACTTTGAACATCAAAATTTGCTGTTTTATAAGACATTGCTGGATCTGGAATTCCAAAGTACTTTCAAACAGTCCCATAAAGTATTTGTCTCCTGGGAAGGTGTTTGTTTTGTTGGCTAAAGCCTTCGGGTTTTTCCTATGTGTTAAAGAGTTCTTTATGCTCCAACTCTATCCTTGTGAACTTGTGATGGGAAATGTAAGCAAGCATGTAAACATGGATAACTGGTAAGATCTAATACATTTTGTAACTTGAATAAGGTTTTGTGTTGTCTATAGGTTATTGAAGAGCTTCTTAGTATAATGCTTCGTAGTTCTTACAGCATTTTTTTTTATGTAATTGTTAACCAAATAAGTTTTTCAATTGGTATTCCTACTATGTGATTTTTAGATAATAATCCATGTGCATAAATCAAAACAGATCCATTGACTATTTTTTCCTTTAATTTTCTCCTTGAACCATGAACCTGACTTCTTTTGATTATGATATATTTGAATTTATACCCAAAAGTCAATTCAATGTTTTCTAATTTCTTAATTTTTCTGTTCTTTGTTATATTACTGGTTTTCCAAAGCATTTGAGGCCAAAATACTATCCATGTTTACCATTCTTGGGGCTAGTTGGTGTCCTCACATATCATAAGTTTGTGGTAGGATCTCCATAGTTTTTAAGTTTTTGTTATTGACTTAACATTTGTGAAAAATGGTTCATTGCAAAGTATTCACCAAACCCCACTACATTTATTCTCATTGTTTTGATTGGATTAAGATCTGATATATTGACTTCATTCCACGAATTGCACATAATATTCTGTTTTCGCACCCTATATATACATAAAATTCAAAAACATCTTGTTAAGCACCTTTAAAGCATGTATAGATTGAAGGTTTTAAATCCCATGGAACGGGGTTGTCTCAATTTTTTCATGGAACCGAACACACCATCATTCTGCCCTATCTCAACATTTGGTAGAATAGATGTCCCAAGATGTGCTAATTGAGATGCTGGGACAATGGTGAAATGGTCTTGTCTTGACACTTGTGATGACAACCTATCTAGGCATCCCATGGAAAGTCTTGCTGAGACCTGAAACAAAGGTTTACAAAATTAGTCTTGAGATTTGTATTAGTACATTACCAGTTGGATATGGTACGGATCGATATAGTACAATATGCTCATCATACCATACAATATGCTCATCATACCGAGACAAGGTGCCCATTTTTTTTCTCACTTATAAATATAATACCAATTGGTACAGGTCAGTACCATACAGTATAGGGTGGTTCAGCTTGGCTTAGACTGATGTGATTCAGTACCATACTAGTACCTTACCAATGTAGTATTGTGTGGTATGGATTAGTATAGCAGACTTTGCCTGAAACCATGTATAGAACCATTTGGAAAAAAATAATTATAAATTATCTTGAAAATTCTATAGCTTTTCATCAGTCCCTTATCCTTCTTCACCCCCTATGGTATTTTTCTGATCTTGCTATTATTTCTCAATGTACTTGATAGTACGGTTTCAAATCTTAGTGGGATGATTCGTGCAATGCTGGGATGGGTTACAATCCTATGTGTGGAGATGAAACCTTCCTACCATTGTCCCAATATCTCAATTGACGTATCTTGGGACATCTCTCATACCAACTGTTGGTATGGGATGGGTGGGCAGTGCATCTTGTTCCATTGAAAAAATAGGATGGTCCTATCCCATAAGATTTAAAATGTTACCTGCCAACATGCATTACAGAAATAATAAAATTTTTTATACCAGTACATATTAAAGTATGAAGTAGTTTATGAAGTCAGAGTCAATGATAACATTTTTGATGATTTTCTTAAATTTTCAATAATTTTGTGATCATTATTGGAATTAAGATCCGAGTTTTTAGCCACCTTCTCTTCAGAATCTAAATGTATCCTGAAATGTATAAGCAATTTTAGAGTGTCATGTTATAGTTTGTCTATTTTATATGTCTGAATCTTACTAAGGTGCCAACAAATTTTTCTTGCTATCACAAGGTGAGCAAAAATTTCTAAACCAAACCTATATTATTTGCAACTCTTATTAGATCTTTTCTGTTCTACCTCCATCTGTTACACTCTTGTGGTGTAAGCAACTTGTTATCCTTTCCATAAATCTATGAAGAATGTACCAATGGAGACCTTTTCTTTATGTTTTACTAGTGCTCAGTTTATGTAATACCCCAAAAATAGTTTCACATCGGTCGGAAAAGAAAAGTTTAAAGAGCTTACAACTTAAGTTCACCTGTTACCAATTAACTTGTACTCAAGTTTAAGGCCATATGATTTCGGCCCACTAACAGGTTAATTGAGCCAACAGATGGGTTTGGCGTATTACAAATGGTATCAAAGCCGATCCGAGTGTGCGAAAATTGATGGGTAGGAGGTAAGGGCTACCCATGAGATGATGCTAGAGTTCCACCATGGCGTGGAGCCAACCTTGCAGCATCAATGATTTGGCTCGTGTTAGATTCTAGTTAGCTTATGGCGTGCGACAAGGATGTCACTTGATAGGGGAAAGATTGTAATACCTCAAAAAGAGTCCCACATCAAATGAGAAAGAAAAGTTTGAAGAGCTTATAACTTAAGTTTACATGCTACCAATAAACTTGCACTTGAGTTTTTAGGGCCACGTCGTTTCATCCTGCTAATAGGTTAATTGGGCCAGCAGGTGAGCTTGGGGTGTTACAATTTACTAGTTCAGTAATACGACTCTTATCATGAGGCATGATATGGTTGCTTGTAAATTGAATTTAGTTAAAATTTGACTTTCTAGATTTAAAGCTTAAGGAGCTCCAAGGCAATCGAATTGCAACGGTTGTCCAATGAAACTAGCACATTACTTATGATTAAAATGATCCTTGTATCATGCAAACAAGGTATGAATCTTTTATCCTTTTAATTAGAAATTATTAACACCGCTCCTACCCCTAGTTCCATTATAGTTGAATATAAATTTAATTTTTAGCATTGAGACTAGGATTTCCCATTTCATTAAATACGAAGCCAAGGCTTTTAACCAAATGCTACCTAGTGATGATAAATTAGGGATGTAATTTTTGCTTAGATTCAGCTGGTTCTCTCTTCTCCTTTCATTACTATTTTTTCGCTCATTTTTCCCTTTTGACCCCCTTTGCCCCCCTCTCCCACCATTTTTGGCTTCATAACTATCAAGCTTGATTATTTCTATTTAGAACTGATATATAGATCTACCTAGTCTATGCAAGCATGCCTGTAGTGATTTATGAATACCTCAAATTTGTTATCACCCCAATTCTTGTACCTACGTTACGTGAATGTTCTTATTGTGCGAGAAATTATCTTGTCACTTGTTATAAATGCCATGATACCCTTTTTATTGGTCTTAAAAGGTGTCTTGATAGGGATCATTGTCAACCAAGACTATGGGCATGATTATGCCTTTGTGACAGAGTATTTTTTTCCTCTCTGAGAAAGCAAATCTTGAGTTCTTCAAGTCATAAAGATTTAGTTTGATTAGGTATAGGTTAGAGTTAGCAGGATTTAGGTTCAGAATGTTTTTAACGTTATTATACTTGGAGTTTTTTTGGGGATATGCATTTTGTATCCTAAACTTTGAAGGGCCTTTTATAGTCTTTATAAGATGTGTTCCTGTATGGTAAATGGTACATAGTTTAGATTTGGTCCTGCAAATCTAGAACCAAATAAGAGGCAGTGTATGCAACTGCTAAAATGTTTTGGTGAAATAGATTTAAATGTTGTCATATATCAACTAAAATTCTTTATCAGCAACATAATGAACGTTGTAAAATCATCACTGAAGAGTTTGTATTGCAGCCAATAATTGGTAGCCGAATGGATTTAAATTAAAAAGAAATCAATCTAATAGTTGGGAACTCATAATTGTTCTTCAAGCCTTATTAGCCAGATGGTGTTGGCTTCAGAATAGAACTTAACAAGAAGGCTTTACACAAGGTTCAAGTAGGGCTTGATGACCAGCTGTTGACTTGATGTCTGCTTACCCGTCAATTGTTCTAACAAGTAAGACCAGTAGGAGACAAAACAATTGGCGTTGATGGAGAAAAAAAGCCAGGGTGGAAACAAGCACAGAGGAGTTGACATGAGAGTCAAAAATGCAAGGCTTGATAAAGAACCTTTGGAGCCTTATTGTACTCCACTGTTTCTTTGTTTCCTCTTCTAAGTGTTTACAAGGTCTCCAACTCCTCCATCTTTGTGATTGTAAGGATCTCTGTCCATGTTCATTCCTTCTCTCCATTGCTATCCTCACGTGTGACATTCATCACACTTGTTTGGACTGTACCTTACATGCATTTGAAATTAAATTGATAGCCATTAGTGAAGTGGATAGTTTAGTAGTGCTGCATGAATTTGCATTTTTAGACTATAGGAATTGGCAGGTGGGGGGCTTTATTTAGCCTTTAGGATTGCACAATTACAGTACCACGTGTTGGTAAACCAAATGCAGTACTTTGGTCATGTGCAACAAAGATACAAGATTTCTAGTATGTTGAGATGGGAAGTTGTTCAGATGGATCTGATAAACTTTTCAAATTTCTTGCTTTCACAAAAGTTGTAGCCCATGGTTGCAGTAAAAAAAAGGTTGCAACACAATTACAGTACCATAAAATTGATGAATAACTCCTTTTAGTTTTCGTTATATTTTCTGTGTAGATGATTTTGGTCCGAACTCTTTATATGAAAGCAATTTTTTTTAAAAAAATAATGGTTACTCATGGTTAATTTTTTTCCATTATAGGCCCTTGTTGTGTGTGCTTAACGGTTTACCTGCATTTATGCAAGTCCTTAGTGCTGGCAATGATAACCTTAAGTCTTTGTAAATATTTGGACTGCATGATAATGTTTTAAAACCCAATAAGTTTTTCTTTTCCTTTTTTTCTTTTTTTCTTTTTTTTTTTTTTCCAGGGCGTTGTGGTGGGGGGGGAGGGGAGGAGGGGGAGCAGTTTGGTATCCCAGCCTACTTGTCCCAAGAAGATGGACTGGGATTCTGAAACATGTCTGTGCAAATAGAGGAAAGAAATAGAGAAACGAAAAATGAAAGGGAAGAAAGAAGAAGAAAAGGAAACAAATGAAGGAAAGAAAGAAGAAAGGGAAAAAAAAAGGAAGAAGAAAAGGAAGGAAATAGAGGAATCAATGGGAAAAGGGAAATAGGAAATGAGAGAAAAGAAAAAAAACAAATAAAGAAATGAGGAAACAAACAAGGGTGGAGTAGCAGAGGGTGCCTACTACATGGCTGTTGGGATGAGATAGGACAATAGGGCATCCCATTCCATGGAGAAATCAGAACATCTCTATTGCATAGGATTTAACATGTTGCATGATCTTGCTAATCGTGCTCGACTTGGTTAAAAAGTTATTTTTTCATGTTTCTGCAATTTTAAATATTAAGATATTTGAAAATTCATGTTAATTTTAATATGTGGTGGGCTTGTTGAAAAATAAGGGGGTTGGACAAATGGGTTTTTTGACATGCAACACAATGAGAATTCACATATCCCACAAAACACATTTAGAATTGTCATGGATCTTGTGCACGTATGCCCCCATGAGTAAAATGTGGGTGCATGTTTAGAGTGTTCATATCCTGATGCATACTCACTTGTACTCATTATTTCAAACATGAATTGTTTGTTTGTTTATATATATATATATAGATTTTGTACGACTACTTGCTATCTTATTTATTTTTGCAGGCAGGAAAATTATTCTGAACTTTATCCTTGCTGAATTGAGGAAGTGTTGCAACCACCCAGTAGGTTACTTTCTAGCACTTTATCAATTATCAGGCCATCTGTTTTTGAAGATGTGATTTTTTTATTTGATTTTACTTGAGCATTAGTTGATGCTATCTAAACTAATTTCTTATATGACTGATTAATAGATAGGGTAGGTTTTAGATCTGAATTCGCTTCTGGCCTTCTGCAAATGGCAGTACGTGCGCTTCACTTTTTAATGTTATGGCTGAAACATCTGCACGATATTAGAAAATATCATGTGTCCTAATCTAACAATCTTATATGTTTATATGCTTCCTGTAGAGTGAAGGTGCTACATATTTGGGGACTATTCAAATTGTATGCATTGTTTTGAAAACTGGAATAGCGAACGAGGTAAACAAATTGGTTGATTTGTTCCTTGCAGTCCAGTTACTTGTTGGACTTGGTATTCTGGTTGATGTCATAACTCATAATATTTAAAGTCAGTCAGAAAGTAATTTAATTGGAAATGGATTTGATTTCCATATGGCACACTCTGAGAAGGCTGACTGGATCAATTTGCCCCATCCAAGCCTTTTCCTGTGTCAATCTGTCAACTCTTCAGCTATCATACCCAGATTAGCTACCGTTTTCGACCATGACAGCTGATGCTTGAGAAAATTTCACTGGCTGTCCATTTTGGTATGGTATAGTACAGTCGGCATTAGAGACCTTGATGATGGGCTTTTGCATGGCCAAACTGGGGTTTTTGAGTAATATATGTTAGGATGAAGAGAAACTCAAATTCTCTAAAGTCTAGTCATGGTTGTTCCCCCTGATTGCCACACCCTTGATGTTGAAGCATGTGCCGAGGGATGTGGCAATCTGCCGCACACATGTAGGGCCAGGCCCCAAGAGCATGCAAGGTGACAACCGTCAAACATTGAATATAAACCAATCTAGTGTAGGCAGAATAAATCTCAATGCTATTTAACTTCAAATAATCTGAATTGCCTACACACCAATTCTAAAGCCACCACTAATAATGCCATAATTACACATTAAGGCAATTTGCACATGTATCTACAAGACAATTCAAGTCCTTTGAGTTCTAAAATGTTATATAAAATTACAATATTGGTTCTGGACAAAACTATGGTAGCATGGTTGCGTCAAACTAAATCCAATATCTCACTCTATGCTTGCATCCCAATCACAACCTGTCACCTCTGAATTAGTATTCCATATATGATTCCAATTAGTATTTGATAAGTCTCTGCCAACACTAAAGTTTATTATGCCAAAATTTCCAATAAATAATTTATGTTCATTTTCCAATTGAATTTATCAACTCACCATCTATACAACTACAGCCACGTTATCTTTGTGGCAGGGACCAAAGTATTGGTATTTAATCCTTGAGGAGTAGGTCAGAAGTACCACATCTAACCCTTGGGAAGTTGGTTTAAAGTACCATGTTTTCTCTCTACAGGGTAGGTGCAAAATACTAAAGTTCTGGAAAGAGCAGAGTTGCCAATGCATGAGCCCCATTGGGGGATCCAAATTATAGTTAGACTATGTCCAAAGAAAGCACACAAAATCCAACTAATTATGGTATTATTTCATTATATTTTCTAAATTATAAAGGTGGCTCAAACAATTCATAAAATCCTCAATTATAGATGAGTATTAAAAAAATTCAAATATTCGACATACGTGTATGGCTTTCAAAGAAGCATTCAAATACTTTCAAAAAGATATAAGATTCAAAGTTATGCAAAGTTTTGCATGATTTTAATAATACTTGCAAACATGATGGTAGCCCATAATTATGTTTGCTCATGAAATTCAAAGATGTCAAGGTGTTTTTATGATAGGATAATCTTTTGCTTGATCCTATTTGTCTAATTTATATTTATATATATAATATTTGATAAGCATAAAAGTTAAAGTTCTTGTTTTGGTGCTGTCAATTGGTAAAAATACCGTGCTGCCTTGCATCAAGCATGGCATGTGCCAACAATAAAGCACCAACATGGATGTGTGCTAGTGGCATGCATCTCATACCAACCAATGCTCCCTGCCAGACATTATATCTATCAGCCTGGCATGATATGGACTGGCACTGTTCAAATCTTTTAAGTGTTTAATAGGAAAACAATTTATTTTAGAGAAGCATTTTACAAAGTGCAAATATACATTTTTATGAGTAATTTACAATTATTATCATAAATGTACATTTTCAAGATATGTGGTTGAAAATACTCTGGTTAGGTTTAAGTTACTTACCAAAATGGTAAGATACTCTCAACTCAAACCAAATCTTCTCCAGTACCTAACAATTGCAAACAATCTACACATCAAACTATAATCACTTGAGCTCTTTAATAGATCTAAGTACCTCATCAAAATCTGCATTAATTATTCATCCTGTTGACCACCAAAATTCTATTCAAGATAGAAAGATCCTATAATTAATAAAATCAATCTCCAAAAATTAAGTATCAGTCCTTCTAAGATTCTTTAAATATGAGGACTTCAAAGAGATAGGCTGTCAGTGAAAACTCACCTGAGGTAACCAATCACATGGACCTATATTTAGATTCTTATCCAAATCTACCCTAAATTGACATTAATCCATCAATAAATGTAGTAGTAGGGCTGGAAATTATCTCAGGCATGCCTTCAACTAGAAGTCCAGGCCTTAAATCTGACTTCGCCTCACTCCAAATTAGAGATGGCAATTGAATCTGGTTGGCTCATTTCGGGTTCTGGTCACTTTTGGGTTTAAATCATTAAAACTAAACCCCAACCCTAAATGATCAGGTTAGTGTCAACCCATGGGCCAATTTGGGTTGGCTTTTTTTTCAAAGAATTTAATACACACTTCTTTTTTCCTGTTTGTTTTAAGTAATTTATCAATGACAATTCAATCCATTTTTTTCTTTCACCCATTTATTCCTCTAAATGCTAGAGCAACTAGGCACAAAATTATAACATGCTTAGACCAATAGAAATAATGGTTATAAACTTATAAAACATTAAGATAATATAATTAATTGATAGGCTATAAAAGTGTACCTTTAAAATTAAACAAACATCAATCTCAAATTTTGATATTGATTACGAAGCGAAATGAGCAAATGCTGGAAATCAGCTTAATCCGTAAATAAAAAAAAGAGAAAAATCATGCTTAATTCTACTCTTCCATATCCTTCTTAAAGGTGTTTGAAGCTATTGATGTCAATCCTTTAATAATACTCAACTTAGAAAAGCGCACTTCTAAACTTATGATTTGTTGAGTCTCATTAGCATAACTACATTATATATCAAAGAATATAAAATATTAAAATATTAATTATATAAACAATTTTATTAATATTTTATAAAATTATATAACGCCATCCAGATAAAATTCTAAAATTTAAAGTAAATGAAATTGAAAATATATCTTATCCTTATATCCAAATAACTAGGTGATTAAACTTGTACGTTTTTTTGGCAAATACCATTTTCGAGTCAGTTTGCGTCACCTGTAACTTGATCTGACTCGACCTGAAAATTTTCCTGGCCTTTTGGGTTTGGAAAAACAAAACCCCCACCTTATTTTTTTCGATGGGTCAGGGTCGGGTTTGTGAGTTGGGTCGGGTTTTTGCCACCTCTACTCAGATTGATAATCTCTACTCCCTATACATAAAAAAATTAATATTAGAGGGAGAGTTCAGTGCACAATTTTGCTTATCAAAAGGCCGAGAATAGAAGAAATAAGAGAAGGGATGGGTGAACGATGGTGATTTGGGCAAGATTGAGAGAGGAAAGGTGGTAAGGGGTGTTGTGACTAGAGAGAGAGAGAGAGAGAGAGCTGCTGCTGGCAGGATGGGAAATGCTGGTTGTGCAGCAGTTGTGGCTTCAGTGAGGAGAAGAGAAGGACAAAGGGGGCGCTCAGTTAGTGTGGTGCACGGAATTAAAGTGATGGACGGTGGGATACACACACAAAAAGACAAGGGCATGGGGTCCTGGTATCACACTGACATTCCCATATAGTAAGCGTCATCAATAATTTTCTGATTTTATTTTTTCTACTGTAACTAGCATATAACAACAATATAGATTCATTGTCTCCAAGAGTATCGCAGATTTTCTCTCTTACTCCAAAGTTTTCTTATAGCAGATAGATAATAATAATAATTTCTAGAAATCTTTCATTTGTGGTGTCTGCATCTTGTGTCGTCTCATGTTCTAAGATGACGTGATCCTGCCAGATCTGGCAAGATTCAATCAACCTAGTTGGAACAAGCAGTCTCCCTCTGTTTCTCTCTCCCCTCCTCTGTAATGGCTGGTTGCCAATGACTCCACCCATTCTCTCCTTAGTCTCGCACTGTCCTTCTCTTCTCCAGTCCCCCACCTAGACCCTTTTTACACCACCACTTGCCCATGGTAGCATCAACCACCCTTTCTTTTTGAACTACCCACCAATATCACTACTTCTGGACTTGGGTTCAGACTCTTTATTTCCAGATAATTCATTCAACATTCTTATACACTTAAAAAACTACAACAAACTATTTGTTGAGCTATACCATGCCTTGATCCAAACTAGAAACTGATTGTTAAGACATTAGACTATCTGATCGGCCCATTAACAGTGCTGTTTGTGCAGAGAATTCTTGGTAACTCCAAGAAAAATATAATAATTTGACCTTAATGTTGTTTGCACTGAGAACAGGATGATTAAGAAATGATGGAACCAGGTTAAATTTATTAGCAGACAGACAGTAATTGATTAATAAGTGGAGAGTATCAGTTGACAATTGAAACAACATTGGCACAATGGATCCTCATTGATGTGCATTTTAAGGAGGTGAGATGAAGAAGCGTTCTAAAAAATGGAGCATAAATCGCCATCTACCTAACCCGGCAATAATGGGTCTAGATGGATGGTGAAAAATGCTAGTTGTGATAGGTGTGAAAACTATTGAAGTGAACATTAATTATGCTTATAAATTTTTTGAGAATCACCAAATTGAGTAAAGATAGGCCCTATTAGATTTCTAAGGAGGTTGTATGGTGATGAATCAATTATGCAGAAAGCAAAGTGGAATAGACATCAGATATCATGAGGAAAATGTCAAGTGGTCAACAGTATGGAAGTTGGTTTTCTTAAGAAAAGCTCGGTCACTTTCCTTTTGAGGCTAGGATGTTCATTGTGATGGATTCGATCTTCCAGGGGCTCACGCTTGAAGTGTTGATAGAGCCATCAGGGTTACCTGGGCAGTCCAAATTTTGGGTTTTCTAACATGTTGCACGCATGGAGACTTGCTACACTTCATAACACTTCTTGACACTTAATGCCACAAAATCATGATGTCATTCATCATTACATGCCATTATATGTGAAAGTTATTCACATGTAGATTAGCAAACCTTTTATGAATTTTGTGAACTAAAAGAGATATTAATTCAGCTTATTATTTACTATGTACATAAATCAATACATATTTACACAAACATATATAAGATATGGATGTGTCAGCATGTCCAAATTTTTAAAGGTTTGCATGCTGGATCTTTCGAGACACTTAGTTACTTGACGCCATATCAGATGTCCAGGTAACACTGAGCCATTGGCTCTCCATGAAGCCTGAAGGCAGAGCTAGACTTTATATATTGGAGTTTGTTGCATGATGTACTTCTTGAATGTTCTGATCACTTTGCAAGTGGTTGTCACAGGCTCCTTTCAATTTAAAGTATCTCCTGCAGAGGGAATCCTAATTCTCATATAAATCGGCTGGCAAAGTGAGGTCCTTCATTGAAGGATAATTGTAAGAGCCTGGAGAGGAATTTACAGAATATGGATCACTGAGAATGGACATTGATTTCTTGTCATGGTTTACTAAGAACTCCGGTCAGACTGTTTTTTTTTCTACTCAAAACATTTGAATTGTTAGATGGGTTAACTATCAATTTTTTATATTCAGGAGCCATTTAGGTCTGTCTCCATTTGCTTTGCATTTGCGGCGCATCTGGGGCCTAAACATGGTCCCACCCATTTAGAGATCACAAATCCCATCACACCATCGCACTTAATTTGTGTCCCACTAGGCTGGATGCTAACAATGAGAAGACCCATCATCCTGCTAGAGACAAAGTGGGATGCAAGTTGTTTTCTTTCCATACAATTCATGAATTCCCTCAAACTTTCTTTTATGCCTTTTAATTTTGAATGGAAATCTAACATTATCCTTAGGTGATCTTGTTATGCCCAGTTACCATTAGTTAATAAATTCTTAAAGTCATCTTCTTCTCAAACTCTAAACAGATGGATTCCCTAGATCAAAGAAAGCGGATAGTTCTCAGGTGCATCTCTATCTTTTTTGAACCTTTTCTCAGTCATTTAGGTATTTTTCTGTTTGAAATTTTGTACACGTCAATGTTGCCTCAGACAAGATGCAAGACAGCAAATGCTTGTACCGAACAAAACGCAAGCAAATACTTCTATCCAACGAAATGCAACACTATTTTTCTAATGCAACACAACACAAATGCAAATGCAAACAGTATTCCAAATAGGCCGTCACTATAATATAAACTCTAATTAATCCCCTGCAAACAGAGTGATATTTTATATATAATAGACAGAACAAAATAACTTTCTGTTGGTTTTAGTAGCTTGTTTATCGTGTGATGTTGGATGTTATTGGTTCTGCCATAGAGGGTGACTTAGTTACCCGCTATTCAGATTGCTCAGTCCATGTACTTTTTTAATTACGGTGATAAGAAAATAATAACGAGTATCATTTGTTAAACTATTGTTTTCTGTTTTTTTAAATTATTTCTTGACACCATGGGTCCTCTATACTCCTGAATGGATCTGCAATTCCCTAAGGATAAAAAATGCTAAATTCATTCAGCAGAAACATAAATATAGCCAGTGTCAATGTGAAAACCTTCAGAAACCACTTCACTTTCTGTGACATGCTAGTATCTTTTTGTATTTCATATTTTATATGTAATACACAATTTTTATTCTATTCCAGAATCCTCAGTTGGGTATTCTAATTCTATTCTTTTACTCCGTGCAGTACCTTTTTCCAGGACAGGAGACTTCTCATTCAACAAGAGAAGCTGCTTTTTCATCACTAGCTGCAACATCTGGGAAGCTTGAGCTGTTAGAGAAGGTCTGTTTGAAATGGCATTGTTTAAAATGTTGAGACTAATGATATAAATATATTTTTATTTTTTTAAACAAGATATGGCCATTCCTGTTATTGCCATTATACTTGATGGAACTAATTGTTTTGGTTCCACAACACTGGTTAGTATGATATAATTTTGGCATTCTTCACATTCATATATTGTGTGTTCTCGCAGTTGCTTCCAAAACTGAAAGAAAGAGGTAATCGTGTGCTGCTCTTCTCACAAATGACCAAAATGCTTGATATTCTGGAAGACTTTTTGTTGTTCCTTGGGATAGCATACTCTAGGTAAATTATGTATTATGAAAACTTATGTTGCTGAAATTGTTTGAACATGGTGAGATTGATGAAAAGAATTTGTCTATTGTCAGATCTCATGCAAACTTGTTTACTATATATTGCTTGTCGTTGAATCATAATGTCTTCTTCTATGCTTTACGGTGCTATAATCTTGTCATATCTTTACTCTTGAAGTATATTTTTATCTCAAAACGTCAAGGTAAACTTGTTGCTGCATGTCTCTAACTCATTACAGTGTTCATTTGTCATTTGATTGAAACTTTGTTGATATGAATAATCTCTGTTCTCTTTAGTTATTTTAGCTGGGACTCATGGTAGGATGGTCCTGTCTACCCAATCTGGATTTTATTATGAAAACAATTTTGAATCCACAATCTCATTCTAGATGGCTATACTGTGTTTGGAAATGCAGATGTAGGATTTAGGTAACCCCAATTTTGATAAAGAGGACTTGGTTGCAAGATTAGTGAGCAATGTTTTGGTTAAAAGGTGGGATATGGGTGCTAGCATTCATTAGATCACATATTATTAGCATAGGATCCTGTTGGTGAATTTATCTAGGCCATTTGTCAAGAAGAGTAACTCATCAACTTAAATGACTTGTCCTCATCTGATTGGAAGTCCACGTGTTAAGGGATTGAGCATTCTAAGTTTTCTACAACAAATTATATTTCCTTGTATAAACTAGCTGCAACTTTATTTCCTAACATTAGCGTCTTCAAACCCCCTGTTTATGCTTTGCTAACATAAATCCTAAGCACTATTCCGATGACAGGAAAATGAATTGAGTGCACGCATGGGTGGGTTGTTCATTAAGATGGAGAGGTTCTAGGAAATTACATGGATCAAATTCAAAAAGACAATGGATGACCAATATAGCATATTTAACTAGAGTTTAGTAACCAAGAATAATAATACACATGTCTGTAGAAATTAATGAATGCCCTAAGGTCATTAGTTAATACATCACTGTTAATACATGCATTATTGTTGGCTGTAGAAATTAACTTCGGATTTGTTGGTTGCACAATAGGAGGCTTATAATGTAAAAATGCAAAATCTGTAGCATATGTTAAATAATCTAATTCAGATTGTTCCACAGTTTGTCTTTGGATGCTGGCAATGCAAAAGGCATTCAATTAACATATTTTAATTAGTGATAAATGAGGGAAATTATCTTAATAAATGCCCAAGGGTGTTTATCAATATTTCCCCATATATGCATTATTGTTGGCTGTAAAATTTACCCTCAATTTGCTTATTGCATGGTAGGAGGCTTATGATATAAACATGCAAGGTCTGTATCCTATTGATGAATAATCTGATTTAAATGGTTCCACATCTTGCCTTTGAACTTTTGATGGTGCAAAAGGTACTCAATTAATAGAGTTGAGGCATTAAGAAGTTGGTGTAGGATGCTTAGCTAAATTATAAGGAAGTTGTGGAGTCTTGTTTGAAGTATAAGCATCTAGTTCAAAAGTTGGATGAGTAAGGTTAATAGAATGGCTGGGGAAAGGGTTTCATGCAAGATTTGCTGCATCAAGAATCGGTACAGTTTCGATACCAGATTGGTATAGTTTGGTACAAGATGTACTATATCGAACCAATAGCGTACCGATCACTCTATACTGAACTAAGGACATACCGGTTAGGTGAATTGGAAGGTTCCAACCCATAAAATACCTTGTATAGAGCTGAACCGAGCGGTTTGGCATGGTATGGGGTGGTTCGAAACAATATGAGGTCTATGTGAGGTTGTTATAGGACAGTTTTGAGCTATATAGGGTGGTTTAGAGTAGTACCGTTCTTATATTATTTCGAAACAGTGAACATACCGGTTTGAATGTAGGGTGGTTCGAGATAGTACCATTTCCATACCATTTCGAAATGGTGAATCGTACCAGTGGTTTCACACCAATACGGTTTAGTACGCTCCGTATTGGGTGGTCTGGTATGCTTGAACCTTAGTTTCATGTTTAGATGACTGATTTTTCATGCGTGAAATGTTGCTTGAATACATGAGTTCAAAGAGACACCAATACAATTTTGTAGTGGACATGAACAATGCTTGATGAACATAGAAGATAAAAGGATGATGTGATTAAAAGTGTGGTATATCGTATATGTACCATAATATTAGTAAAGAATGCAAACGATATGCTATGTTTATACAGTAAATACTCCAATGGTATAAATGCAATAAGTTGGTGTTCTTCTGATCTTTTGAATAGCTGATTGGCTGATTATAGTTATTTTTGGCAGGATTGATGGAAAGACATCCTTGGCTACAAGACAGCAACAAATGAAGGAATTCAATAATCCTGAAAGTCAGGTCTTTATATTTCTCATTTCAACTCGTGCAGGTGGTTTGGGCATTGACTTGGTATGCATCATTCTCAGATGCTGTTTAACTAACTAAATTATCTTCTATCAAATAAGACTAATATAACTATGCATGCACGTACTTTCACCGATCTTTACATTGCATTTGAGGGGTCTGGAAGGGCAAACTTGTAGCACGTCATAAATAATCCTTTCATTAAGCTGATTAACAAAGTCTCATAAGCAAATGTCATAATTTTTATGCTTAAATACCTAATTCAGATATTTAAGTTGATATGGACTGACAGAATTCCTGTCTCTGTAACAGCCAAGTGCTGATAGAGTTATCATATATGGTAGGTGTTACTATGGTACATTGTTCTTCTGGAATTGTGGTAAGGTCTACTTCTGAATACGCATTTTTAACAGTCCATGGTTTCTACAGATCCAGATTTTAACCCGTTTATGGATTTGCAAGCCCAGTCTAGAGCACACCGGATTGGTCAGACTCGACCTGTTGTAGTTTATCAGCTAATCACAAAATGTTCTGTTGAAGAAAAAATACTGCAGAAATCAAAGCAGAAATTAGCGATTGAAAATCTAGTCATGAATCCATCCAAGAAGCCAACCGTAAGTGAACTGCACTCCATACTGCTTCATAGAGCTCGCACAATTCTCAATAGGAAGAAAGTACATGCAACAACGATCCACTATGATGACCGGGCCATTGAGGCTCTTCTTAAACTAGACCCAACTCCAGGTGAAAATTGTTCTTCAGATGACAACGGTTATCTTGGCAGCATTCAGAGTTTCATTCCTGGTGCTACTGAGGACGAGGAACCTCCCCACTCTCCAAAAGTGGAGGAGTGGAAGGAAATTCTTGGGCCAGTCGCTGAAGAGAGTGGAGATTTTGGGCGAGGAAAGAGACAAAAGGTGGTGGTTAAATATGAAGATGAGGATGGGTCTGACAGCGACGAGGTATACTCACCAGAGGGTTCCACGACATCAGGAGGTTCCTCAACAGATGATTCCAATGATGACAGTAGAAGAGCTTGTGGTGAGATCTGACCTTAGGGGGCATTTGATTATGTTAATACCATCAAGTAAACTTTTTAAATATCCTCTGAATGTTTATCATTATCACATGCTGGAACTGCATAGGAGCTTGGGATTCTTGCTTGATCCAGTTGGTAAAGTTGGAAGATATCCGGGATTCGATCATTTTTGCATCATAACCCTATCATGAATCCTCTCAAAAGGCTGTGCGCGCAAAAATATATTCTGTATGGAATCAGCCAGTTGCTTGTAGTTTCATCGTAGTTATCTGGCTGTTGATTATTTATGCATTACGTTCCAGATTGGTTTGGAGGTGTAATACTTGTTGCAAACTGCTTGTACGATGCGCTGTACTGGGTTGCTTGCTATACTATCCGATACCTTGGAGTTACATGGATAACATTAAGCGGTGCTACTGGGGGATCATGTGATGGACGCATATTTGAGGTAGGGTGGTTCGATTTAGTCTTAGTAAACAAATTGTATGCAGCAATTATTAAAAGTTGAAAATATACTTTTAGTCCATAATCTCTCATTTAAAATTCCTTTTAGCTTTTAGAGTGTTGCAGTTCAGCTCATCATGTTCGACGAATGTTGCATTTGTGAGCTAGTTAAAATTAAAATTGATGAAATGGTTGATAAGTTATACTAATATATTGATATATAGATGGTTAATAGAGCAGCATATTAGCTACAATGGTAATTTTAGTTAAACCTAACATTCTTAAAACATAAAGGGTTCAAGGGACTAAACTGGAACAACCAATGGGAACCAAAATGAATTTTAAGTGAGAGCTTGAGGATTAAAAATATATTTTGGCCTTATTTAAATTATGTATTTGTTTAAAGTAGGTAGGCTAGTGTGAGCAGTAATTATATTTGAAGGTAAAAAAAATATAGATCGAAGACAAAGCGAGAGAATTAGTAGTAATTATATTTGAAGGTAAAAAATATAGATCGAAGATAAAGCGAGAGAATTAGTCTGTGGTTGTACAAGCAAATGCATTCTTCCGTGTCTATGTTACGTTGCCCATTCTGATTTTCAGGGTCATAGGAACTGGTAAAAAAGAAAAGGATTTAGACGGAGGCAAGTTCGGGATTATCCTTGCCCCTTTTATCTCTTCAAAAGCAAGGAAAACAAAAGTAAAATCAAACTATATGACTGTCTGCAGGAAGCAACCCATCCATCATCATTCATTGAAGAACCAGACACCCTTCCTCAAAATCAGTAGCCCGTGGGGATGCCTGGAGGTCTCCGTCGTTCTCGTTTGCACCCATCTCCTCAGACTCCTCCAAACCGGCGGCATCAAAGATGTGGGCCTTCACCTCTTGAAACCTCTCCTCGGGGAGAGACACTTCAGACAAAAGCCTCCATGCATAGGCCTCTGACTCTGATGCCTCTTCAAAGTCTTTCTTCCGCTTTAGCACCATGTGCCCGCTAATCTCCCACACAGCAGGGTTTACCTGAGTATCCAATAGCTCCCGGCTCACTTCACCAAGAGCCTGTTTCTCAGCATAGCACTGCACATATGTTCACCAGACAAGACAGTCAATAAACTAGCTCATGATATCTTTTTGAGCAGATAGCGGATGACTGCTGAGAGCAGGCTTCCTTGCTAGTTCCCAATATCATGGTTCAAAATTGTAGGTTTTAACAATTGTTTCTTTTTTCTTTTCTTTTCTTTTTTCCTTTTCCCCCTGAAGATAAGCAAAAGAAATGTCATTATTCAAAAGGTGAGCGGTCAAGATGAACAGTTCTAACTAATGAGTGACCCCTATTATCTACCCATAAAACCTAATCCCAACTCTAGCAACGGAGTAACATTTCATAAAAAAACTAAGATGCTATCAAAGAAATAAAGAACATAAATGCAACCACAAACTTCTAAGTGAATAAAATTCAAGTTCATACCACAAACCCAAAAAATTTCATAGAATGTAAGATTTTTATTTTTCTTATTAAATCAAAGAAATAGAATGGCTGTTACATTTTTCAAATCATGGCATAAACGTTTAAACTAAGATAGGAAATGGCTTTTCCATTTAAATTTGATATTGACTTCAAAAGATCTTCTTGTATGATGTAGCATATTTAAAATAAGTTATCTAATTTTGGACTTGCGATTGAGAACAAGCATGAAATTCTTCTCCTCAAAAATGTGTAACATTTAATAGAGGTTTCCCATTATTGTGTAAAGCTCAATACCGAGATGAGAAAAACTAAACATTGCTTAAGACAACTGCATTACGATGTATTTTAAAAGTAATACTCCTTGTAATACATAAAAGCAACAAGTCTCTCTCCCTTCCAAATTTATTTACTCAATTTATTGTCAAATTCAAAAATCTTAAATAAGATGACATAAAACATTCTCATTCAAAGATCTTAAATAGGATGATATAAAACATTCTCATGGAAGAGAATTATAAATAGGTGCCACTTGACATTGTTAGAAATCAGAAAATTAGATTAGCTTCTGCTACCTAAGGGTAAAAATATTGAAAAGCCTTTAAACACCAGAAACGTTCAGATGGAAATAAACAGATATATTTGACAAATAAAATAGTATGAGGCCCCCCCAAAAAAAATTGCATGAGGATAGCAAGCAGCTAAAACTGATGATGTTTTTAGGCCATGACAAGGAGATTATTTTTGTTTCTCCCAGTAAAGTTATTATTTCTGTAATTTTTGCATCAATACATCTGTAGAAATGTATACTGTAACATCATTTTACAAACACTGAAAATTCTAAGACATTCTATCGGTAAGGTTTGCTGTAAAGTATGCATCTTACTTTAAAGTATAGAAGAACCAATATCAGCATGTCACTTAAATGTGAATTGGGAAAATGTATAAAGACAAGGAAATGGGACTTTTCCTTATGACAAAGGCAACACTAAATCCTTATCATGACATAATATAGGTACATATAAGCTTTATCAGTAAAGTCAACGTGCACTGCTGCTAGTCTCCACCAGATTTTCCTATATAGGCTTCATTATCGCATACTATATGTGCTTCTAACAATCATTAGTTTCTACATATCAAGGGTTCATCAAGCCTAGAAATATTTAGTATAATAGATTAATAACAATGTATGATTCTGTAGCTGTTCATGATAGATTTTTAAATTGCTCTGTGGAAAGGATAAACTAGGAAAGAGACCCTTGCACTTTTCAAAAAAGGCCAAGCAATTATATCATTTGGGCTACTGATCTTTAGAGTTGTAACTTTTATCCCTTATTCATAAAGTGAAAATCACAGCCAAATAAGCCAAATAGCTTAAATTAAAACAAACTCTCTAAAAACCTCGAAATGGCACACTCTTGCATGAGGGTTCTAAAGGAAATTCAGTAACACGAGTAGCAGAAGTAATAATAAGACAAATGACAACGGATACCTGTGGGAAAAGGAAGATCCTCTTGCCAGAATCAGAAATAAGAACATTAAATGGGATATTATTATCTTGAAGACACATGCAGGAGCTGGCAACCACATCAGATAAATCCCTTAATGTGTTCCCGCGTTCAAAAACCAGGCCTCTAATAGGATAATTCAACAATTGCGAAACCTTCACACCACTCTCCGAGGGACCCTTTATTATGGATAACCTTTGCATTGGTGCCTTCTCTACAGGGAAAAACATCGACAAGTAATAAGCCTGCGCCATAAAAACACATATACAGCCAACCCAAATTAGCATAACGTGTTGATTAAGTACAGAAACCAAAGTTACACCTGGAAGTGGAGGTGATTGATGGTGGCAAAGGCACCCAAACTATTGTAGCCCAGCCTGAAATGAGGAATCCCTGCTTCCGCTGCCATGCACAGAGCAACCAAGAAGCTCTCAGGATCAATCCTTTGAGGCAAACATTCGAGCACACGGGGAATCAGCAGCACATGGCCATACTCTATAGGGCTCACCTATAACCGTTCAAAACACCAAGAAACTACATAAAAAGCATGCACCAAAGATCAGAACAATTCAAAGATAAGTCAGGATTGTTCTTTTACATTGATGGCAACGACATTGGGAGGGTTTGTGGCACCAACAGGGGCACTCTCAAAGAAGTGAGACCGGCTATCGCTGCCTGCCTCGAAGCGGAAGAGGACCTCCTCCTGCCCCACCTTGGTGAAGTTGAACTTGTCGTGGTCGAAGGGCTGGAGAACACGGTCGACCCGGAACTCGGTGAGCCGCTTCTTGAGGTGCCTGCCCTCATTTAGCTGAGCTATAAATCCATGCTCTCCGGGGATCACCTTGGTCTCGCAGGCTGTCACGTCGTATCGAAACAGCCCCCGACTCATTCGATCCTCCCACTACCAAACACGCAACCAAAGTCCCATATAATTACGCAATTCTAACAAATCAATCAAAGAAAGGGAATTCTTGGCATCGATAAATGATCAAATACCTCTCCGAGAACCAGCGAATGGAGGAAAAAGCCGGACGATGGATCCTCTAAGGTGGAAGAAGACCCATTAGGCGATCTTGAATCGAGCTTGAAGGCATAAAGGGGAAGTTTCGAAACTGCGAGCGATAAGGCGAATCAAAATCAATACATTCATCAAGAAATATGTACCCCCACAAGCTGTAAAGAAAAAAAATCTTCAAAAAAGAAAGAAAATTCATAGAAAAGGAACGATAATGGATGGAGCATTCTCGCACCAGGCAAGCAGCAATGGCCGAGGCAGTTGCGGCCGCAGCCGAGGGGCTCGGAGGCGTCCTCCTGATAATTGGAGACGACCGTCGGAACCCTTTTGATGGTCAGCATCTCTATCTAACCCGTAGAAACGATACCCGTATATATAAATATGAACAGAAGAGAAGAGCTATCTAGAGCAAATTAGCGAGGAAGGCTGGGGAGAGAGAGCCGCCGCCGGCGAGGAAGAGGAGGTCGGAGGGGCTCCCGCCGGCGGAGGGGAGGGCACCGCGTCCGCCGTGGGCGGAGGGGCTGCGCTTCTTGTCCAAGAGGAGGCGGTGTCCGCGGGCTTCTCCACTTGGGCTCGTCCGAAAATAGCCGTGGTTGGAAGGATTCAGCTGGAAAATCCCCGCCGGCTCCCTCCCTTCTCCTCTCCCCCTCTTGCGTTCTCCTCTCGAAGTTTGGGATGGAGTTCGAAAGCTTTGTGGCTATTTATATAGCGGAGAGGACGGTGGGAAAAGGAGAGGGGGGGGGGGGGGGGGGGGGGGGGTGGGTGGGGTGTTGGGACGGCGGTTGCTTCGGTACGGAAACGGACCCGACCATCGGAACGAAATTGGCCATACTGCCCCCATCTAATTGTTTTTTTATACGAATGCAATACGTATAAAGATATAGGGTTCTTAAAAGTGTTGTTATATTGAAAAATTATTTTTGAAGGGAAATGAAGGAAGTGAGTCACTTCCCCTAGTTTATTAATCAAAAGAATAAATTACAACTGATCAGATACGTGGGTACAAAAAAGTAAGAAGATAAAGATATATAAATGCTCGAATGTACCTCAAGAATAAAAAATTAAAAAAAATTGTATTGTAAGTATAAAATTGATAGATAAATTTATCTCCTTATTTTCATTCGATTCTCTTTAAAAGGATTACTGTTGTCTCCCTAACAGATACATATAAAGGTTAGAATGTGCCTCAAGAATGAAAAATTCTAAGAATTTGTATTACAAATATAAAATTAGTAGATAAATTTGCCTTCTCGCTTTTATTCATAGGCAATTCTTTTTAAAAGGATCATACCATTTATTAAAGTTTGATTGCCGATGTCTTCCTAATAAACCAGTATCAAAATATTTATAAATAATTATGATTGATTGGTAGAAAATTTAATGAAGAAAGCCTTCCTCTACTTTCTACTTGAATATATTCTAAAAAATTTAAAAAAAGGCAAGGGATTGATAGGTGATAAAGTACTCAATAATCTAATATTCAAATTTGGAGTACAACAATAATATTGCCATTTTGACACGTAAATCTTAGCATGTGAGAATATTTTGGTCATGTACATTCAAAAGTTTTATTGTTTTAGAATGCAGATTTAAGCTGTTTACATTATAGATATACTAAAGCCATTGTTTGCTCATTTTGAAGTCATCAAGCGTTGAATAGCATTTTTTGTTTCTTTGTGTTAGCAAAAAAAAAAAAAAAATGATTACCCGGCTTGTTTAATTTTATGGATTTCATTGGTACTTTCTTTACATTAAAGTGGTAAGAAAACTTTTGCTGCTTTTTGCACTTAGAAAAGATGATCAATAAACTATATATACTAGACAAGGTAGCAAGATCAATAAATATTATTTATATATTTTTAATATATATATATATATATATTTCTATTATCTTTAATTATCTATATATATTAGAAAATAAAAGATTAAAATTTTAAAATTTTACCTTTAGGATATCTATCAATTTTTCTAACTGAAATATCCTTAGATTAATTTTAAAATAACCATACACTTTTCAAAAAATATTTCTATCTGAAAATAAAAATATTCTCATCTATTATACTTTTTTTAATATTTTTTTTTGAAAATAGAGTTTCAATCCCATCCATTTAAACCCATTATTCCATGTCTTTAGCTTTCACCCCATGTTCTTATATTCTTTTACTTTCTATTATTTATAGTACCATCTATCCAGAAGCATGGTAGTAGAAACATACTACTAAGGAGCTAACAAGAAAATAGTGGATGTAGTTTGATTTCTTAATTTATAAAAATAAATTAATTTAAAAATATGTATGAAAGTGATCTATTGTGAAGAATCTTTAATAGATGGTGGATAATTTAATAGTCATAAAATCCATCATGGAGTGAACAATTAATGTAATACCGTTGATGGCCCTATAAATTTGAAAGATTTATTTATTGTTGTTTTGCATTCTTGTTTTATATTTTGTTTTGTTCATTTAGTCTTGTATATATTCTTATGCTTTTTTTTGTTACCTCATTTTTTACATTAATATTTATTTTATGTTTTCTCATACTTTTACAAAATAGGTGCTCAGCATCTAGATTACCAAAAAAAGAAAAAAAATGAAATCTTAAACATAAATTAGAAGTTTAAAACAAAGTTCACCTTTATTAGCCGACTAGTTTGCTATCTGTTTGGCCTTTTTTTTAATTTTTGTTCTATCATTTCTATTTGTGGATATAGATTGTAAGTTATAAATCATTCTATCTTTTTGTATTTGCAAACTCTAAACCTACACTTTTTCTAGCAAACAGAACGTATTTGAAAGAGGGATTTTGTTTGAAGAGAATGAAGAAGAAAGTAAAATAGGAATATTAAGATACTTTTTTTTTGAAAAGGTTTTTAAGAGGAAAAGAAAGAATTTAGGAGGTTTCAATATCCTTTCAAACCCTTAATAGCAAGAATTTTTAACTCTCTAGGTCAGAGGGTTTGCAGAGTTTTAATTTATCTTTCTTCTTTTAATTAAATAAAAATAAGGCGCAAAACCCTCGTTACCCTTTTATGTTTATGAGACTTCCAAACAAACAATAGAGAAGTTTTAACTCCACATTTGCATTCCTTTTCTCTATCTTCCTGCAACCCAGAAATCTCTCAAGCATAAACAGGAAGATCAACTGTTCCTGCTAACAATTGTAGATGTAATTCCCTTCCAACCTTATCGGAAGGTCTCCAAGCTAGAGTGAGCACAGATATATGGCAGGGATAGACCTCATGCATGCGTACGTACCAATTTTTTAATCATTCCAACATTTGAGACCGTCACTTGTAACGCTCCAAGCTCACCCGCTAGCCAATTAACTTTTAGCGGACTGAAACTATGTGGCCCAAAAACTCAAGTGAAAGTTAATGGGTAGCAAGTGAACTTGAGTTATAAGCAACTTGGGGTACGTCCTCCTCGTCGCATCTACTCCAAGTCTCCACCTCATGGCGGCCAGAATAATGGTACGTCCTCCTCATCGCATCTACTCCGAGTCTCCACCTCATGGCGGCCAGAATAATGGTACGTCCTCCTCGTCGCATCTACTCCGAGTCTTCACCTCATGGCGGGATTCCACCATCGTCCCATGAGTAGCCCTTTTCTCACGTCCTCCTCGTTGCATCTACTCCGAGTCTCCACCTCATGGCGGGATTCCACCACCGTCCCATGGGTGGCCCTCCTCACGTCCTTCTCGTCGCATCTACTCTCCACCTCATGGCGGGATTCCTTCACCGCCCCATGGGTAGCCCTTCTCACGTCCTCCTCATCGCATCTACTTCGAGTCTCCACCTCATGACGGGATTCCACCATCGCCGCCCCATGGGTAGCCCTTTCTTCACCTCTACTCCGAGTCTCCACCTCATGGCGGGATTCCACCACCGTCCCATGGATAGCCCTTTCCTCACATCCTCCTCCTCATGGCGGGATTCCACCACCGCTCCATGTGTAACCCTTTCACCGCCCGATGAGTAGCCTTTCCTCATGCCTACGGAATCCCGCCCCATGGGTAGCCCTTTCCTCACATCCTCCTCCTCGTGGTGGAATTCCACCACCGTTCCATGAATAGCTCTTTCCTCACATCCTCCTCCTCATGGCGGGATTCCACCACCGCCCCATGGTAGCCTTTCCTCATGCCCATGGAATCCCGCCCCATGGGTAGCCCTTTTCTCACGTCCTCCTTCTCATGGCGGGATTCCATCACCGCCCCATGGGTAGCCCTTTCCTCGTGCCCATCAACTTTCGTATACTCGGCATACTCAGATCGGCTCTGATACCATTTGTAACGCTCCAAGCCCATCCGTTAGCCCAACCACGAGGCCCAAAAATTTGAATGAAAGTTAATGGGTAGCAAGTGAACTTGAGTTATAAGCACATAATCCATTTCTCTTCGATTTAATATGAGACTAAATTTAGGGTACCACGTCACTTGAATGTAAACACACGTGAACAACAGAAATAAAACATGGGTAGTGAACCAGCTATATATAGTTTAATCCTATTTAAATTTATGGCATCAAGAGTCATTCATGCTCTCATTCATCTCCCCTCTTAATTCGTGTACTGAACCAGCTATCTTTTCTAACATGAATAGCGTGACCGATGATGCACGCTCACGTAAATCTCAGCTATAAAGTTCTAAAAGAGCTCGTCTCCATGTCTCGTGGTTTCCTCCTGCTTTCCCGTGGCTTGGCATTAATTCATAGAAGTTACCATAACGTGGAAACCAACAAAAGAAACCTGCTAACACTTCTGAAAAGCAGTACGTCTCCATGTTCAAAAACACAACCTCAAGTTGCTTTCCATGAGTCCTACGCCTCCATCCTGAGTCCAGAGCCCCCAGTTTATGGTGTACTCCATTCTAAAACATCCCATTTGATTCAAATTTCTATCTCAAGAGAAAGACATAACAAGGATCAGAAAAAGAAATTTGAAAGAGGAAGTTTGCATTTCTTTTTGATTGAAAGAGTTGGACTAAAACGAAACGAAAAGCAGATGGCCATCAGGTTGACTTAATACTCCAAGTTTATTCTCCTGGTCTTTGGGTCGGAAGATAAAAAAAATAAATAAAAAGAAAAAATAATAAAGGAAAGAAGGAAAGAAAGATAGGCGTGCCTGCTGAGGTGAGACAGAATGGCATCTCATTTTTGAAAAAATCAGAATTTATCTTATAAAATTTAAAATCTTGTTTAAGGGTATATTCTGATGTTCCTATGTTCCAAGCAAGACATATTTCATTTAGACTTAAACAATAATTCTTAAGCATGTCAATAATGCGTAGTCCAATAAAGCATAGAAAACTTATCTTCCATAGTGTAGAATCTCTTCAATGTGCCACATTGCCAAGATTATTAGTGACAAAAGAAAATTTTATAGATAGCCACTTTGATTTTGTGATTATCTACTCCTTTGATCTATACATTATATATCTCAGCACTTATCTAGTAGCAAGAGTTGTTTCTGAGTGCTTCGCTAAAAATCATTGAAAACTGGTCATTCTAGGGAATAGCATTTGTCTTATAAATAAAAGAACATCAATCACCATTTTATTACACTGCATCATTAGCGGTTATACAGTACACGTAATATTTCATGTCTCATACTCTGACCATCAAGTACAACTATAGCCACATTTAGACATCAGAATCCTTGCTCTCAACCTTGTCAACTAACTACACCTCACGATACTCAAACCAACATTCTCATTAGCAGTAGAATTAAGCAAGAAGGCCTGAGATTTCCTCTCATAGTAGTATCCATTCGATGAGGAGGCATCAGCTGAGTAGATCATCACCCCATTAACCTCAAAGCCATTGCTCTCCAACAGCAGCAAGGCCTCAAAGAAGGCATCCCCTTGTATCCCCCTCCCATTCACCTCATAGCTCGGCAGCAACTTGGTTGCATTAAACTGTGAGGCCCTTAGTTGGAATGCCTCCAAGTATCCCTTCGGCAGCCTCACCCGGTCAGTGTAAAACTGGTGATTGACGTAGTCTATGACACCGCTGTATTGCCGGTATAAGTCCACGTAATAAGGAACAGTTTTGTAGTATGGGGCAATGGTGGCCACTGTGATCACGCTTTGGTTCTTAAGCATGGTGATCAATTCTCCAATGCAGTAAGCAAAAGAGGTGTCGTTCTTTGGGAAGTTCTCGTAGTCGATGTCGATACCATCTAGAAGGAATCTTCCTGCAAGGGACTGGAGGGAGGTGAAGGCATTGGCAACCCACAGCTGGGGGTCGGCCGGCTTGTACCATTGGATAACTTTCTCACCGAGACTCCAGCCGGCGAGGCTCGCGAGGACCCTGACGTTGACGTTGGGATAGCGAGCTTTGACGGCTCGGACAGCGCTCGGGGTGAGAGTGGAGGCCCAGTAAGGGGAGAAGACGCCATTTTGAGGCTTCCCAGAGCGGTCTGCGTCGATGGCAAAGCCTAGAAGGAAGTGGAAGTCGATGCCGCTGTCGATTGGGACGTCGGTGAAACTCACTGGGACGCCGGTGGCTCCTATATATTCCATCATCACCTTCCCATCTGTGAAGATAACAAAGTGAGATACTTGAAGACCGGGTTGGTAGTTCTTAAGATCCATCAAGTTTTAGCGATCTCAACCAATTTATCTTTGATCATGCTCAAATCAGCAATAGTAGAGTTTAACTATTCAAAAATCAAAGACTAAAGGCTACAAGGAAGCATATGGGATTATAAGGAAGAAGTGATCCATTGGAGCCATTGGGATGTTACAGGAGGGAAGCCAACAAATTTTGAAATTTTCTTAGCATCAGAATGCCTACCAACTCTTTCTATTGTTAGTTGCCAAGTCTGAAAAACTAGTACTAGTTAGAATAAGAGTGCCAAGTCTATGCGAAAATCTAGTTGGAATAAGAGTGCCAAGTCTATGTGAAAAACTAGTTAGAATAAGAGGCCAGGTGTGGATAGTAACCTTCTGCATGATATTGGTCTAGTGCTTCATTGGTAACGCATGGTGTTGCCAAATGGTAGGTGTGGGTTGGGTCTACGCACTGATGTGAATTTGCAACGAAAAGAGTCTCTGCACTGAACCTTTATGAGGGTCGATTGATTAAAAACATCAAGCGATTTTTTTTATTTTTTATTTTTTTAAGCAGAGGATTTTGTACTACAGCTGAAAGCAAGGGATTGTCAATGAAATGAGAGGAAGGTTGGATACGGCTGTTATCTTTTGTTCTGCTACTAGCTTGCTCTCCAAAAATATAATGGAACCCTCTCTTATTTTTTTCATTCAATAAAATGAGAAAGCTAGCAACCTTCTAATCACATAAATTAGACAATTTTCTTGACCCAAACAGCTAAGTAAATGCTCAGAACACATTTCAATATATTTAAAACCATCAGCAAGGTTGCTAATGAATTAGGGAAAAAAAAAAACTCTTAAATAATGCTGCACTAAAATAAAAAGGATCGATAATCTCAAAAGAAAATAAAAAGAATAAAAAGGGATCGGACTTACCGCAGAATGTGAAGGCCAAAAAAAAACAAATGCAAAGAGAGAGAGGAGCACAGGCTTGATGTACATGGTTAATGATGTTTTTTGATTGATAGAGGGAGAAACCATATTGAAGTTTATATAGGTCGGGGGCTCTTCATCTGATCCTAAGCCCGCTTGACCTCTTTCTTGTTCTTTATGATGCGGCTGTTGGTGCCTCCTAAGCTTTGATGTAGCTGAGGTTACAAGGTTACAGTTGGATGGTTCACTCAACTGCTTGCTTTTGTTTTAACGAGACCATGACATTCATTCAGACGGTCATACGTTCCTCGAGGAGTTGAACAAACCCAGATAATGAGTGAATTACATGGACCTTAAAGTGGACCGCGCTCATCCAGCGAATAAAGACTTATCAATTATTGAATTGAAAAAAACAAAAAAAAAACAAAGAAGACTTTTCTCTTTGCAAAATTCTTCCTCCAACTTAAGTCCATAGATAATGAACTCAAATCTCAGAGTGCGAGACCGGAACCCATCTCTATTGACTTCGCCACCAAGAGACTAAGAAAGAGCTAAGATGGCATCTTGCACCAGAGGTAGGTCGTTAATTTTTGAACTCTATCATACGCCCCTTATAAGTTAAAAGTAAATAACATTACCTCTGAGGTATGGCAAAATTACATTAACATTTTCTTTTGATTCAAAAATTACAGTCTTTCTCTGAACTTGCCATGTTAACTTGAGAGTTGAGAAATACAATTACAGTTACACCAATCTAAATTTTATCCAAGGTACAGCATAATTACATTCACATTCTGTCTTAATTGAACAATTATATTAAATTTTATATAACAATGCAATGGCATACATGCTTAATCTAATTTCATTAAATTAGAATTAAGCGAGGAGCCGAATATAATTATTCTATACCTCACGAGAGATAGATGTAAAAAGATAATTTTGGATCTAAATTCAACCTCATCCCCACATGGCATCATCTTTTTGTTTAAATGTCAACTTAATAAAAAGGATCATTTGTTACTCCAAATCCTAACTTAGGAAGATGTTTATAATTTTTGAATTTTTGAATCGAGGATGCAAATGTAATAATGCCATAGGCAGATGTAATAAGTTAAAACCCACCACTATTGGCTCGACGTCAACTCTACTTTGAAAATGAAAAAGAAGAGGGATAAAGTACCTTTTCTATCTTGATATTCATTGTGCAACTTATAAATTATAGAAAATAAGTTATTCCACGCTAGATTCAACATTGTGCTAGGAATTATTCCAAGATGTAGCCTATTTTGAGTACCAGATACTTAGGAATTTTCAAAAAATACAGGACAGAAGAAACCCGCAAAAATCTAGGGAATTGACTTTCACCAAACGCACTAGTTTGAAAACACTGGTTTTCCAATAATTGCAGATGGATAGGTAATATAAACATTAAGCAATAAATAATCTCAGATGAGATAGAAAATATGAACCTTAAGAATTATTCATCAGGCTATTAGCTGATTCCAATCACTTAAAGCTGGAAGGTGAGTGTCAAATTCCTGATTCCCTCCAGCAGCGCATCACTCTTATCCACAGCGAAACATGATCAATTTTAACATAATGAGAAAATAGCAGTGCCTGAGAAATAAAATATAAGAACAGCTACAACAAAATCTTGATTTTTGTAAAATAAAAGAGCATGAAAAATTCCAAACAAATAAAACTGCAGGCCAACCCCCAAAAATACAGGATTTCTGAGTGGTTAACCGTGTTTAGGGATGGCAGGTCCCTGCAAGAAGAATTTAGGGGCACCAACTCCCGACAATTAAGGGTGGTTTGCCTGCGTTGGTATTAGTTACCATTGCTTATTTGTATTCCATTTCCACTCCACTCTCCGTGTACAACTATAATTTCCTTGTTAAACCACCAACATTATTTCCATGTGGTTACAAAGCAATGAATAAAATAGCATTCATTTGTTGGCTTAAAGTTTCCTCACCTCATCAATTTTCCTGTACCTTAAATAGACCAGCATTTCAAAATTCAAATAGAATACTTGTACAAGGAAACATGTCCTAAATAGGGGTAAATGAAGCTTGCCATTAATTTGAATAGCAGTACGGTAACAACAATCAGCACAAATATTTGAATGGATGTGTTCTAGGCACACAGTTTCTATACTCTGAAAATTGAATAAAACACAGAAGATGACACGGAGACTATAAGATCACCCATCCATGATGCAGAGGGCAACAGCAGGCATATACCTCTTCAAATAAATATTTGGGCAAAACTTCAGCACCAGGTATGAGCGTAAGAGATCTAATTAAGCTGCATCCAAATTTCATTTTGAAAACATAAGTTAGGTCAAAGGCATGATCTCATTAGATCATTAATGTGCTTGTCTTTGAAAAGCTTTTGTAGATGTGTGTATGTGCACTTGTTCAGGTGTGGGTGTGTGTGTGTGTGTGTGTGTGTGTGTGAGAGAGAGAGAGAGAGAGAGAGAGAGAGAGAGAGAGGCATAAGCGTATATGTCTGACAGATCAATCGATTTAGCAATGATAACTTATCTCCTGCTTCTGATACAGGGATTTAGGTATTGCTCAGGATAGTTAGCCTGCTTTAGAAAATATACAGCAGGAGGAAGGGAATACGGCTCTAACCCCTTAACTTGCATAATTCAACCATCTCCCTATATTAAAATACCTTTGTTTTGGAAAGTTTGCCTTCCACCATATTTTAAGTGAAGGAAACCAAGCTGAGATTGGCTTGCTGGTATTGCTACTGAACTGTCTGAGGTCCACCTTTGCAGAGATTGCCTTCCGCCTAGTTGATATTGTTACTTGAGGCTGATGCTTGATATACTATGTTTCCTAAATTATGATTCCTCCTTTGTTACCAAAAAAAAAACCATCCTAAGTCCATGGCCAAGAAAAGTAGACACTTATCCACCTATGTCAGTTGGCTGTCATTGTTCCTTCCAATTTTAACCACCAATGAACCGTCATATAGCCCTCGAATTGTAACACTATCTCGTTTGATCCTTCTCACAGGAGCATCTAGAAGTTCCGCACCATACTTTAATCATTGTCAATCAATGTCCTGCCCCTGCTCTTTGGAACATTGACCCAATGAGACATTTGTCATTCCACTTCCGCGAAAAGACACCTCTTCCTCCTCAACCCTTTAGCCATCCACCACTAATGACCATAAAAATAAACCCACTCCTATTCAACAAGTACCTCCTCCACCGAGGTGTTTTCTGCAATTCATCACTCTCACACAAACTTCTGCAGGTCTGATCAATCATTCCCATTTGCTGCTGTCAACCTTCTATAAAGATGAAAAAGTATCATCATACTTATTATAACGGACCTCTGCAAATGTATAACAATTTATCCTGAAAATAACATCGTTTGATGACCACATCACACCACCCCCAACAAGTAAAAAAAAAAAAAAAAAAAAAGGAGAAAAGCCCACACACAACCTCTCTGACCGCATAACGTTTCATCCTGACCAGCCATCCAACAAGTCCACATGCACACAAGAAAAGAGAGAAAACAAAGACTGTACCCCCAACAAAAAGCATCTACATGCAATCAGAGTAAACCAGTGCCACCTTAGATGGTGTTAAAAATGTTGTCAAACGGACATTCAACCTATAACGGCAGCCAACTATGGGATGAACTCCTTATGAAATACTCGAGAAAGTTACAAAACTGGATCCATACAAGTGCCACCTTTACTCAACACATAATGTCAGAGATAGCACACCAAAAATATGATCCTCCACACTCCAAAGACCTCTAAATAATACAATCACCAAACAATATTCCACCATAGGTCATTTTCCTTTCAAGAATTCTTACCCTATTGAAAAACCACCATGAAAAATTTTTCAGTCTCCCCTTCCTTTCAATCAAGTTGCTTGAACATTCTTCTCAAATCACGTAATTTCTAGCACAACATAACAATTTTAGACTCTGCAATTTCCATTCTGTTCAGCTGGACAAGAGTTTGTTTCACTCGTGCTGTACTAATCCAAACAATTTTCATCTAAGAATCCTGCAGCTCATCAGTTTCAAACAATCTTTTCCACCCTCCAAGACCTGCCTTTCCATAAGTTCCATCCCAAACCTTCTTGAATGATGCTCATTCAAACTCATAAGCTTGATAAAAAAAGGGAAAAAACAGGTGGAACAAGAACTACCATTTTTTCCTTTTAATAACAGTCATCCCTGATCCAACAGAAAATCCATAACCACTAACCAGAGCGCCTTAGTCTAACAAGATAGCAGTAGATATCATATTCTGCACAATTTATTCTCTAGGATCACATCCTTCAGTTAAAGTCATCATCCCAAACACAACTTTTACAGCATGAAAGCTAACTAGAGCAACTATTATGCAGCACAACCGTTTGGCTAATCAGTTTCATTCCTTTAAACTTTCTTTCTTGAGGTTTCAATATTCAGCACGTAATCTTCATTTTCATGTTCACAAAGAGAAAAGGGTTACAAATTGATCAAAGTGTTGCTTAATTACCTTGAGTAGAAGGCTCATCTTGAGGCCTCATGGCAGGGAAAAGAAGAACTTCCTGCACTCACATAATTTATTCATCGTGTTATTTGACTACTAGAAAGATGCATGAAAATTTAGTATTTAACGAAACTAACATGATAAGTATGAAAAAAAACCAACCTTTATATTTTGGGAATCTGTAAACAACATCGTGAGCCGATCTATCCCCAACCCCCAACCACCAGTTGGGGGCAACCCATACTCAAGAGCAGTGCAAAATGTTTCATCTAAAGGCATTGCCTCGTCATCACCTGATTGTCTATCCTGCAACAATTGCCGCCAGGTCAGAACTACAGATATTGACAATTCCATGAACCAACAGCAAGAATCTGGAGAATGAAGTCAATTAACTAAACTACCATGGCATGATGTTAAACATTATTTTATTCCAAAATTTATCACAAAATTTAGAACAGTACCTTCAGCTGTTCAGCAAATCGTTCACGCTGCACAACAGGATCATTCAATTCTGTGTACGCATTACATACCTGTATGGTACATAATGACACAGAATTAGGAATTAACAAAAACAAAGAATAAGTTTGTAACCACAAATAAAGATTAACATCACAAACCTCATGTTTGTTAACAAACAACTCAAACCGCTCAGTCAGGCTGGGTCTTGACCTATGCCACTTAGCTAATGGACTCATTATCTCTGGATGGTTGATAATGAAAGTTGGATTAACGCATGTCTCCTCCAAGAAATGCCCTACAAGCTGTCAGTCAAATAAGAACAGAAAATTTTACTCATGAGGAAGAATTACTGGGAGAAATACAAAAGAGAAAAAATTTATTTATCAAAATTCCTTGATTATGAGCAAATTAATCTATTATAGAAGTGGAGATTTCACTTATTCATAACAAGAATAATTTAGTATATGAACCACGCAGGCATGGATTCCTAGTATATTTTGTTAACATTGAGGCATCTTCTGTCCTTGCTGTTCTTGCTATTATTCTGCATTAAAATCTTAAGTTTGCTAACAAGAAGTAAAATAGTGGCATGGTTACAGTGCAAATCATGATATGCTGTACCAGTGCATACCACCCTATATTGGGTGCACCGTATGGCACCAATGCCAAAGCAAGACTTAGAACAGGTGTGCACCGAGACCAATGTAGTATTGAGACTCAGTACCAAACCAACCCACAAACCGGACGTACCAACACCATAGCAGTGCAGTACTGATACAAAGTCCAATACTAAAACAGCAAACCTTGGTGCAATTACAGCTGTTCATTACCACTCAAATTTCCTATGGCTATGGTGAGACAACAATGATTGAGATGAAGAGAAAATAATGAAGTATCAACCTTGTCCAACAGCCTTGCAGTAGTCTGTGGAGGCGGGCATTTGACATCAAATTTTTCACATGCATTCAACAAATATTTGTTTGCTGCTTCACTTGAATAATCTTTTGGTATACTGAGGTTGGCCATAGCTTCCAGTCCCTCAATCATGTCGATTCGTCTGATTAAAATGGTATCAATCAGTTTAAATTCAGATTGAACTTGCATAAAGTGTTGGTTTAACCAGAAATAATTATATATCTGGTCTAAGGCATACCTGAAAGGGGGAGTAAAATCAATCTCTATAGGATCCTTCTCCACCCCATTTGCATGATACTTTATTTTATAACCGCCAGTTATCTCTTTGATCATTCCTGATATGAATTTTGGGAATAAGTAAACCATAACCATAAAGCTACAGAAGTTAACCAACTTATCAGCAAACTACATTTACAATTTTAAGGGGCACTGTTGTGAATTGTACAATGCCCCAGTAGCTACAAACCCCATCCATTTGGAAGAGCTTCCAGCTTCAAGTCTTGGGAGGTGCACCCACACAGTATGTGGAACTGAGTAATATCATCCTAATAACCACCACCCCCCCAACCTGGGGCTCTATTTTTTTAACTTTAAAAAAAAAAAAAGAAATATTGTGCTAACCAGATAGCATTTGTTCCGTGAGTTCCATCAAGTCATTGTAGTCCGCAAAAGCCATATAAAACTCACATGTTGTGAATTCAGGATTATGAGTTAAATCAATCCCCTCATTCCTAAACTGTTTTCCAATTTCATAAACACGGTCGAGCCCACCAACAACCAACTCCTTCAGGTAAAGCTCAGGAGCAATACGCATGTACAACTTCATGTTCAATTCATTGTGATGAGTAACAAAGGGCCTTGCAGCTGCTCCACCAGCAATCATGTTCATCATTGGTGTTTCCACCTGACAATACAGAGACATGTTTTTAAGTTGAACACAGAGTAAAAGGTTGGATGGTAACAAGAAAATACAATATAGGACCAGAACCTAACCTCCAAGAAACCAAGATTGTCAAGGAAACTTCGGATGTAAGAAATAATCTTTGCCCGGGTCTTAAATATTTGCCTAACCTCATGATTCAACATCAGATCTAGATATCTTTGACGATATCGAGTTTCCTACATCAAAGAGAGGTGGATTTTTAATGGAAGTCAACCAAATACACATTGATTAATTATGCAACTGAATTGTATGTTAAAAATGATATTCCCCTTGAATTTAAAAACATTTTAAAAAAATACATATATGGCAACCAAATATTGTGAAAATTATGAGACTGAATTATTGATTGGCACATACAGTCATATAATATAACTGAAGAGATATAAAACTTTGAATTAAAAAATGCAAAGAAATTGAAAGAAGCATCTCTTATGGAATCCAGCTAGACAAACATTTTCTCAGATATAATACAAGGATCACTAAGAAACTAGTGAAATAGAGTTTGGAGCGAATATGAAAATGAGCATAAAGTGATGAGGTTATTCGACATAATTCATTTGGCCAGATAATTTAAGAACTCCAATATACTGTGGATTGGCTTTAGCCATGATATCATAAGAAAAGGCGCACCAGGCAGTGTCTTATAAAAATTTTATATAAAAACCATCAAAAAACATCTACCCATGCTTATTGCACCTCCTCAGCTCTCTTTGGACAACAACTTGGAACATCACAACTGGATTCAAAATAATACAGAAAAGAATATTCCAAGCAAATAAAGCATCTTAGCCTAATCTTCATTATGTGATTGGACTTCCACAGTCCACCTCCTCAGAGAATTTAATGACAAAATTATCTTCATAAGACTGTTCCTGATGTATAATATGCCTTTTTGACAATTTGATACAGCTTAGTCTCCAATTCACTAATCATATTTGAGTCAGCCCAGAACAGGGAGGACAAATAATTATCTCACTATCAGGTTTTCCAAGCATAGCAAGTTTATCTGGGTTTTCACAACAATCATGTTGTAAGCATGACCATATCTGACAAGTTTTGTCAAAATGATTCGAGTCAATTAGATAAAATTAACAAATCTTTGCCATTTTTCTATTGTTGGGCCACATACTGAGTCAACAGAGGCTACCAGATGTCCTCCTTAACTTCCATGCATGTCCCCTCCACTTCTTACATTTCATTCATAACCAAGTTTATCTCGTTTTTACTGAATTTTTAGAACTCCATCACACCTCCATCAGTTCACTTCTCATTATATTTCTATTGCTGCAACTCCCATGCTTCTTTGCATTTCAACTTCTCTAAAATTTTTCCTTCATCATATCTTTCTTTTAATTCTAGCTTAACTAATTTACAACTTCCATTTTCTCCTACTCTCCCATCCTAAGAAAGTAAAAACAATCTTCATTGTCCACAACTCCTAATCCACTAAACATATGGAATCTCAATAGGAAATTGTTAAAAAATGACTCGAACTTTTACTTTTGTATTTATTAAAATCAGAAAAAGTAAAATTCTCATATTGTGGCATAGACATTGCATCTAAGAAGTGCATTACCACCAGATCTAACAAACCACAGTTCTTTAAGTTTGTTTGAACCACTTGTTAGCAAAATAACATTTACATATGATGAGTTTACAACCTCAATCTTAAGATTGCAAGCAGTTAAAAATTTCAAAATATACAAGTTTTTACTGCATTATATAAGAACAAGTTATTAAAGTTACACTATTCAGTATCAATTTAATAACATCTGCAGTACACCCAAGAATTGTGTTACCACCTTGTCCAACTTTTCCTCACCTTTTAGAATGTCTTTACCCATTCTTAGTATAATAAAGCAAAAGATTAATGTGTAACATGTTGATTCATAAGATCAGCAAACTCAGACTAATCAATAATTCGCAGTGAAAAGAATTTGTGGAACACTAATGTCGTAAACAACTTCATTATCTTTCCTTGGGGAGAGGCAATATAGTACCTTCACATATAGTGAGGCATAAACCTGAAATTGAAACCCTCAACAAACCAAATCGCAAGGACAAAAAGAATAATTCCCCCTCACTCAAAGACAAACAAAAATAAGGAAAGAAAGAAAGAAAAAAGAGCATGCAAGGCAGCAAAACAAACACAAAAATAGTGCAAACCAGGATTAAATTAGGCTTTCTATCTCAATAATTAAGAACATGTAAGTCAGAGATCATCTGGCCAGATATTCTGCATATCCTGCCAACAAAACCAACATATGGAATGCACCGCAGCCCCTGCCAACTTAAGAATGCTTAACGTCTAGCTCCTATAACAGCCCCTGAATGGTACAAATTGCAAGAATAATAAGTTTCATACCAAACTTTTCCAGAATAAGTACTTTGAATGAAGAGGTTGTGTGACAACTCTTCTAACAATAAATAGTCATCTGGCCACAAGTTTTTAATTACAGTTCATTATGTTATCAGGTTCATAATCTAAGAAACCAGGGGCAGAAACAGAAGCAAGGGGAAGAACAAAATTCTCCAGAAGGTGAAAGGCTTTGTGTTCCTCAGAGTCCAGTGAAGCAAAGCAAATAAGAGGACAGAAGTGAGAGTGCAATTATTGGATGGGTATAACATCATTTAGTTCATGATCCCTAATTATCAAGCCAAAGATAGTCATGATAAACAATGTATATTGCATTAGTGTTATATTTGAGTACATAATTTTTGGAGAGTTCTCAAGCAAACATGGAAGACTGGAAGAGTCAAATACCTTTTTCTTTGAAGGAAAGAAGAGTTAAATACCTGATCTTTCAGAACATATGTTTCAGGATTCCTTGTCATTCCTGGAACCCATGCATCTGGTGTTGTTTTCCCTTCATTTTTCTGCATATCAAGTTGAAACCATTGGCATAAAAAGAAAGTAAAATCCACATAACAGACCAAGCTGATTAAAATAACAAAACACAACAGAATGAAGTTTTTATGTTCACATATTTTTCACCTTCGCAACAGCATTATCAGCACCTGGGGCACCTTTTTGTCTTGGCATCATGTGAAGGCAGGGGGATAGGACAATAAACTTCTTTGGAAAGATACTAAGCTCTCCTCTTTTACTCTTTCCTGTGGCATAAGAAAGATGATACTAAATCATGTGCTAACAGAGCTTGCTTTTGGGAGAGGGTAGCATAACTCTTTAATCACAAAGAGTATAGTTCTTGCACTGATTGCTTACTGCATTCATGCTAGAGTCACCTAGTCTGTTGTTCCATTGCTAATGGTGGCCGTGGTTACTACATTTTTACCTGATTTCTTACTAGCAACTTGAAGTCTTCACTCATTATGCGTCAGACATATAACTAGGCTATTCTTATAATAATTGATAGTTGTAGGCACAGCAACTAAGCTACTGTACAAGTCAATCAAGACTGAACTACTCGCCAATAGTATTGGGCAATATAGCTTTGCCAACTACTTAAATGTTATACACATTACATTTCTCTCCTACTTGTCAATGCATGAAAGTAAGATATGTAAAAATTGTTAAACTAATTCTACATAACATGATTCTTGCATAATTGTAGTTCACAGTTATGCATAAGCATAAACTAAAACACTGATCAATGGACCAAATGAATGACAGACAGAACTTAGCCCAGCTAATTAAAATGTCAATATTTCATTAGAATGATTTAAACAATTAAAATTCCTAGTTTTCTTCATAACTTCAATATGTCAACAATCTATCAGTATCTGTGTTCATCAAAAGAAGATAAAGATGAAATTCATCACTTAATTGATTTCTGACTGCAGCAAGCAACAATAAAAACAGAATCTGGAGATGTCAAAAATTTGCATGGTATGTTCTGATTGGAGATTCATAATGTGATGATACCTTTGTCCTTTTCTTTACTTTCTGCAAGAAATCCCTCTGAATAATCATAAATCATGCCAGAAGGTAGCCGAGGGAATTGGAGATGGATATATAACATACCATGCAATTAGACATCACTGCATTAATGGGAGAAGCCTACTGCACCTTTGATTAAAGGTTTATGTTACAGTTTCCCAATCATCTCCTCATTTCTCAACAACAAAGATTATTACTAATAACAACAAAATAAATAACAGATGTTTATTTAAGATTTAAGAATCCACTTGGTTATTCTGAACTTTTAGTGGTAAATTCACGAGCACAAACAGAAAACAAGAACATATTATAAGCAAACAACCCAATGCTGCCACGTGCATGCCACCGTGCATTGTCAAAGATTTCATCATGACAAATTCCAATAGAAAAAGAGACAGTCTATGCTCTGTAAATAAACTGCCAAAGCTTTGTTTCATTTTCATATCTATTCCTAGCTCAATTCCCTAGAAATTAGAAAATTCTCTCTTTTTTTTAGCCAGACCATTTTACAGTCAAATAGATCCATCTTGCATTGATATAGATACACATCCCCAACAAACTCTCCAACTTAGGACCGATGTGATCAAAGAAAAAAAAAAGAACCCATAGACTTAATAAGACCATTAAACCCATATTTAAAATTTCATATGTAGAACCCTTTAAGAAATTTCTTCTTGTCCTGCATGTCAAGTATATTTGTATAACATTTCCCACAACAAAACCATAATGCTAAATGTACAATTGTATTATGAATTTCATCATCAGAAAATCTTTAAGTTGAAAATGGATTCTCTTCACTAAACTGTATATAAACCTCCTCCTCCTGCATGCTTTGTCCAAAGAAAAAATTGGTATGCACTACACCATCAAGCCAGAATAGTCCAATAAGTATTCAATCAATATGTTATTGTGTACTAAAATTCTAATGATGCGTGGGAGATGTGACTGCGACAATATCAATTGCAAGCTCACAAACCTGGATATCCACAGATACCCACAACATCGCCTCGTTTCACACCAGCATGGTATCTAGCAAATTCAACCTCATCCATATCCGAGTCCCTAATCAACATAAAACCAATATAGTTAACATCCCTATGTGAAACAAAAAGAAAAAAATTCAGATAATGTTTTTTTTTTCATATGATCACTTACTGTAATTGAATTCATATAAATACACAGTTTAGGTTATAATTCAAGAAACATAACACAATCAAATAAAAAAGCATAGCCTGAAGACATAGTGAAGTAATAATTTAAATACATACAAGGAAACCAACAATTGAATGTTCACAACAAAATAAGTAAGTTATAAAGCAAAAGTGTATGCATGGTGCGCATGAAGTTTAAATCATAGTTTCATTAGTGGATTATACCATTAAAATTCATGACAATTAACATGGACTAATAACAGTTTTACTCCCTAAATGATGAAGGCCTAAATTATTTGACTAATGTCCAAACATAGCAAGTACAATGTTGCATGTCAATCTCCTTGTACAAGCACTTAATATGACCTTGTTGAACTAATCCAATCTCTTATTGGAACCACATAAATCTGATAAAAGTGCTGCTGCCTTTAAAATCAAGAAAGTTTCTGTATGCAGCCAAGGAAAAATTGTTATAGATACATACATACATACATATTACGACCTTGTTGAACTAATCCAATATCTCATACATACATACATAAACACACATAATAGTCATTTCTTTTATCAGTGAATAGGAGCATATTCAAGATTGGAAGCATAGGGAAGTATTGCTTGATCATGTCTACCAAATTAAAGCCCTTATTATGATTCATTTTGTGAAGAAATGTTTCCTTTTTCTTTTTTGATGCCTTATATTATCCCCTTACCAATCCTTTGTGCACTTGGTGTTCCTAGCTTTTATTGACTCTGGTAAAGTAGTTCATACAAGACAGTAGTGGAAACTCCATACAGTTGATGTTTTGCAACTACTTCAAGACTAGATGACTGATCAAAGAATCTCAATCTTGGGGTAAACAGTTTGCACACATGCATACATAATTTTTTTTTCGCTTTTTTTTTGAGAAAAAGGGTAAATCCATAAAGTATGCTCTTTGACATCTAGTACTCAGGTTCATAAGATCACGATACAAATGTATACACATAATAAATGAATGAATAAATGAATAAAGATGAATTCATCTTCATCATTGATACCTGGCATCAGCCATGACTTGAACCTTAACACCACCGCCATATAAGTCATAAAAGTAAAGCTTTGATGAAGAAGCTCTCTTGTTCATGATTCTCCCTAACATCAGCCAAATCATTTTCATTAACAATGCACTAAAATTCATAATTATAACAGATGGAGTGTGCAAAGCAAACAGTTTCTAAGCAAAAAATTTGTGAAACAACAAATACCCGCTAAACTGACTTCGACATCCTTAAGGTGCTCCCCGTCATTCAAACTTCCATACTTCTCAACATACTCCACGATAGACATGGACACATGAAACTTATGAGGGTATGGATTCACTCCACCTGCCTTCTGGGATGCAAGGATCTTCAGCCTACTCTCATAGTATTGCTGCAATGAAATGGTAGAACAATTCAATCCGCATTGGATCAGACCACAAAAACAAAAACAAAAAGAAAAAAAAAAGAATAGTTCCCAAACAGAAAGGAAGTGAAGTAAAACAAACCGTAGGGTCCATATCTTCATCGTCCGCAGAAGATGGCTTTTGAGACTGCGAATTCGCCGTAGCCGTAGCCGCAGCCTAAAGAACAGCAAGAAACAACAGCGATCAGTGAATATTAGGAAACAAATTGGTAGAACTACATAAAAACAGCCTATCGAAAAGGGGAAGAAGGGGAAGGAAAAGAAAGAAAGAAAAAAAAAGATTCTTTTAAGGCTTCAATCGCATGCAATCATGAACGGAAGCTAAAAGGAGGAACCTTCTTCTTCTTCTCTTCCTCTTTGAGCCGCTTCTCCTCTTCCTTCTGCTTCTTCTTCAACTCCTTCTTGAGAGCACTGCAAGCGATAAAGAAAGAGATAGAAACTGGGGGTGAGAGACCAAAATGGATGAAAGAACGGCTCTACAGAGAAGGAGATGGCAAGCAGGGAGATACTTCTTGCTGGGGCCTTCGGCCTTGGAGGAGTCCACGGAGAGGCCGGCGACGCTCTCAGTCGCTGCTTCGACTTCGTCCGCCATCTGAGATCGAGAGAGGGAGACGGCCCAAGCCGGCGGGAAGATTAGGGTGGAGAGAAGTGGAGGAAGTGGAGAGGCAAAGGGTGGGGGGGGGGTTTGCTTTAGGTTTTGGTGCCATGCCCTCCGTGGGATGCCCCGGGGAAGCAGGTTCCGTCCGCTAGAATTCATCCGAGCCGTTCAGATGGGCTTTTAGGTTTCCGGGAACAATATTCTCCGGATTGTTGAAAAATTCATGGAGTAATCGTGATTATTTCGTTCGATCCATTCGAATCAACTTAAAATTCACGAATTTTGTATTTACACCGTACAATGGTTGCGAACTAATAGTCCTTTTGTTATTTCTATAGCACTATAGTGATCAATTCTATCCGATATTTATTATTTAAATGTATACTATTTTATTATTGCATTGATTAATATGGTTATTTATGAAAAATTTTATATATTTTCATATCTTTTATATGTAAATGCTAAATTCATGGCCGTAAGGTCACATGATGTAATACTCTCAAATAATTATACGTTGAATGAAAAAAAAAAAAAAAAATATATATATATATGTTTATAACTCAAATTATTTATTATCAATTAATTTTTATATAAATTTTTGAAAAATTAATTGAACAAACAAGTAGGTTTGAGACATTACAAATGGTATCACGAGGAAAGGACTACCAAAATTAGCTTCAGTCATTATGTATTGAACAGAGGAAAAAGCTTCTGTAACGATTGAACGATAGTAAAAAGTCATAGCAAAACCTGTAGCTACTTATACTAAAAAACAAGTAAGTGTGATCCCCCTAAACAATAAAATATGTTTACATGAGGAGGAACATATTTACTAGTTATATCATCCGCAATCGTCTGAATCTCAAGACGTTCCTCAAACCAATCATATACCTTATTGAGATAGGTAATCCAAAGGAATTCCCCTTCTGAGAACCGTATATGAGAATTTCTACTCATAGAACTATAGTAGAGTCCCACTATGGCATAAAGCCGCTCTTACCATACCAACAATCCGATTTGAGATAGATTCTAACTAGCTTAAATGAGAAAGAAAAATATTATGTATTTATAAGTCAAGTTCATTTGCTACCAATTAACTTTTACTCGATTTTTTAGGTCATATAGTTTCGATCTACTAACGAATTAATTGGACCAGCAGATGGAATTAAGGCGTTACATATGAGTAATAAGTTTATTAGACTTTTTTGTTCTCTTTTTTTTTATTTTACAAAACTTTTCTTTTCTTAAAAAAAGGCCTTGATATTTTTGTTCAAAAAATTAAAATATAAATTATTATCCTCCCTAAAATTTTTTTAAAAAGTTATGAGATAATTGATTAAAATCAGAAAAAAAATTACATCTATATTTTTGATATATTTCAGAGTTGGTTAACCAATCAACTACTTTATTAGGATTTTTTTGGTTAGAAGATGCGGCTTTGGATTTACTTACTCTAGAGTTATAGGTGTAACCTTATTATGATATACTTTTGTGATTTTATTTTATTTTCAATTAAACACAAATAAAATTTGATTGCCTATTGTGATACAAGACTTTAGCCTCTACCAGTAAATTTATTGTCTTTAAATAGTTTGCAATCAATCCTGCCACCTTGACAAAATCTTAGGTCCTCTAGCCACATCCACCACCCTTCAATCTAAATATGCCATGCGTGTTCTAAACTTTGTGCCTAGCCCTTATTGAAGAAACCAAAAACCTCTTGACATCTAACAATTCATGCACCATGAGTATTTAAGCATTTAATTATAAGATTATCCTCTTGAAAAATGAAATGTCATATGAATAATATTTATTTTACTAAATATCTCATTACACTGTATGGATACATATTTTAGGTCACCTCATTCGTTGTGAGAAAAAACACAGATGGTTGAATGTGATAAAATTAGCATTCAATGAGGAAGGAAATGGATTAAGATTATATGCACATTTGACCTTTTTCCAGAAGTTTTGTACGCTAGAATGTCCATTTGTTTTCATGAACTTTTGTATTTCATTTATAATAAATTTTATACTGCTCTGGATAAAATTATAATGAATTTGTATTTAGAGCCCACGGACAACAATGCAAATGAAGAATCTTTCTATTTCAAAACTAGGTTTCAGAGGAAATTGAGATAGACAGAGATATGCTAGATAGAAAATTGATCTAATTTTCTTTTACAAACTATTTAATTGTGTTATTAGACTCTTATAAGGATTATTCTATAACTATAAACTTTGGATATTATAACTGAATTTTTGAATAGATGAGAAATGAATTATTATTATTAGTTACATTTATTGATGGGTAGGGTAACCTTTTTTTATATGTGAACAGCTATGGTTACAGACAGAGAGAAAAAAAGATAAGAAAAGAGCATGACGAATAAATCAAAGCTAAAGCAACTTGTCAGTGGGAAGGCACCGTCACCTATTGGCCCTTGAAAAATGCCTTCCTAGCGACCGCAGAATTTTTGATGTTCATAATAATAATAATATATCCTTGATCATATGAAGCACAAGAAATTTTCTTTAAAAAGCCTACCTCCTAATTGCTATTCCCCTGCAAAAGAATCTCCTAGGAGACTTCATGAGGTGATTTCCATGAAAAAAATTGATCCAGACATGTAGGACCCTGTGGCAGAGATGAAATAAAAGCTTCCATTTATTCAACGTTTAGTACAAGGCAGGGCTTACATGTCCCAAGCTCATTAGTTGTTTTACATTGCCCTTTCTTGTGGTGAACATGAAAAGTGAATAAATAAATGGATACAAATGCAAAAATCCAATATCCAAAAGTCCATTGAAAGAACCTCTACCCTCCAACATCACTTTGAAGTTGGTATTCTTATTTGAAGATTCTCTATTCTTTTGCATAACATAAATAATTTGCATTAACAACATTGGTTTGGAGTTGTTTTTCTTCCTTGCATGCCCGAGCTGCTTCAATGCACCCTTTTGTAGTTTCACCTAGAAAATAATTCCTAGATGGTTATTGAAACTATAGAATAGATTTGCATTGAAAGCACATAATGAATGAATATGAACAAGTTAACACAGCAAACTAGTTCATTGAGAAGCAGGTTCTGCTGAACTTACTAAACTACCAGTTTCGAATATTTATATGACAGTGCTAAATCCACATTAGCTTTATGTGCTTGGCTTCTCTGCAATTATAACCATTCAGCTGTATAGGCTGCCAAATTCCAGCTCTAGAGTCTTCTCACCTCTGGAACTTCATGAAGGAAACCATGTGGTTTGACTGCACATAAGCACCCTGTGATATTAGTTGGGCAAAACCTTCCAGTCAGCACTGTCTGTGGCAAACCTGATGTAATGACTAATGATGTCAATTGCCCATCATGTTAGGTTTGCCGAAGTAGTCCTCCTCTCTGCCTTAAGATCTCTGAAGTTCCTTGATTTCAACATAAAGCTTCTCACAGCTGAATTACTGATCCTTCCATCTTCATTTATCACAATTGGTTATTTTTCATTCTCTGTTAGCTGGTTATGACACCTAGTAGCTGATCCTCACAAAATCATTTCTTGTTTTTTATCATAATAAGCCATATTGAGTTCTAGAGGGCACATAGCCTATTTGTCTCATCAATTTTGTCAGTCCATCCAAGGTCTCATAGATCTCTTTCCTCTGCTCATGCCTAGTATCTTTAACTAGAAACTCATGGACCTCTCCACCCACTTGTATTGAGCTACAACCAGGCACTTTCTCAATTCCCTCCTGACGCATCATGGCACGGAGATTCATAACTCCCTCCCAACTTCCTTCTAAGGCGCTAGAATTTGAAATTAGCACCCGATACCCAGAATTTGATGGCTCTAAGTCAACAATCTTTTGACTCACAAATTCTACCAACTCCCCAGCTCCATGTGTGGCACAGGAACTGAGTAAAGTTGCCCATATAACCACATTGGGTTCCATGGGCATGCTCTCAATAAACCTAAGTGCCTCATCCAATCTTCCAGCTCGGCCAAGGAGGTCCACCATGCATCCATAATGCTCCATTCTTGGCTTGATTCTATACTTCCTCACCATTTGATCAAAGATAGCCTTACCTTCTTCAACAAGCCCTCCATGAGTGCATGCAGAAAGAACAGCGATGAAGATGATGTCATCTGGTTCTATTCCCTCTCTACACATTTTACTGAAAAGAGTCAAAGCTTCACCACATTGGCCACTGAATGCAAGACCTGAAATCATTGCTGTCCATGTAATTATACATCTTCTTGTCATCTGATGGAACACCAACTCTGAACTCTTTACATCTCCACACTTCGCAAACATGTCTATTAGTGCATTTCCTAATGCAACCGTAAGTTGAACATTGTTTCTCTTTATGTAAGAATGGATCCAATTCCCATGTTCAAGGCTGCCCAGGTTAGCACAGGCACAGACAACGCTGGTCAGAGTAGCCTCATCTGGTGGGAACTTCCCATCTAGCAGCATCCACTGAAACATATGCAATGCCTTGTCAAATTGATAGTTCTGGTTGTACCCTGCAATCATTGCATTCCATGAAACCACATTTTTAACTGGCATCTGATCAAAGAGTTTTCTCCCAGATTCTAAATCGCCAACCTTAGTGTAAGCTGAGATCATGGCTGTCCATGAAACAACATCTTTGTCCACCATCCGATTGAACATCGATCGTGCAGCTACAATGTCACCTCTCATCACGTAACCAGAAATCATGGCATTCCATGAAATAGCATTCCTGGTTGTCATCCTATCAAAGACTAATTGTGCCGCTGCCATGTCTCCAGCTCTAGAGAGACCAGTAATAACACTATTCCAAGATATAATATTCCTTTCAGGCATTAACTCAAACAGAGCCATCGCCTGCGCCATCTCCCCACGTGCCATATATGCTCCAATGACAGAATTCCAGGAAACTACATCTCTTTGAGGCATATCATCGAAAACTTGACGGGCCCAGTCCACCACCCTACTGCATTTCGAGTAGACGTTCAAAAGGGCATTTTGAACAAAGACATCAAGCGCAAATCCATACTTTATTATCTGGCCATGGACGCCTGTGCACCACTCTAAAGAGTCTAAAGACTCACAGGCTTTAAGCAGGAAGGTGAAGGTGAAGTTGTTGGGTAAAATTTCCAAAATCCTCATTTTATTGTAGGTCGAAAAGGCCTCATTTTGGCACCTTTTCTCTATGAAACATTTGATCATGGTGTTATAGACCACAATATTTGGATTTTGAGCAGTCTCAAAGATTCGAAGGGCATAGTCAAGAGAATGGAAGGCCAAAGAGAGATCCATTAGCTTGGGAAGAAGATGATTGCTTTCTCCTAGTCCATGGACCAAGATTTGGAGATGGGTTTGCTTCAATTCCTTCAAAGCTGCAACCTTTTGAAGGACTCTAATCATCTTCTGCTCCATTTTCGCTGTTCTCGCATCAAATTCATCTTTCAAGCCTATTTGTCCATTCGCCAGCTAGCGGGAGTATTTCCGTAATTTTGTTATATTGCAAGGGTAATTAGCAATGGTCCAGAGGGCTTTGAGGGGTATCAACAAAGCTTCACCATAAATACCCTCAAACATGGTCAGAACCACCAAAATGCCACCTAAGAGGATGCTATGGAACCAGATGATTACTTTCGCACAAGAAATCTGTTTCAAGAATCTGAGCTGAAGCAAGGAAGAGAGTATGGGCTGCAAGTCTCCATGGTGGATCGCTGGCTAAACCAGGATGCTGTAAAAGATTCTGATTCAAGGTTAACCACGGTAACACAAAGCCGTTCTCGAAAAGGAATCCACCAAGGGACCAGGTATCAATTTCCCCTGCTTGAAATCCTGGTAACCAAAGCACAGATTCCACTTAACAAGCGAAGTTTTAATTTCTTCCATGGCCATGATGCATCACCCTCAGGGAGCGCGTGATGACTGCGTTTAATACTAGTACTTTGGAAAGTCATTGCCATAGTAAATTTTGTGTAAAGGATTTTGTTACTATCATTTTGTCTTTGTGTTGTGACGCCATAAATAAATAAAATGAAGTTTGAAGATACAAAAAAAAATGATATAAGGACTAAAAGCATTGAATGAAAGTATCGAATGAATAAAAATAAAACTAATTGTCAAAAAAAAAAATCAAAAACTACCTTGACTAAACCATAAATATTAAAGGGTCTCTTTGATGAAATATATGATGTTGGATTTTTCATAAAAACCTTTTTTTAATAGAACCATAAAAACATTCATTTAAGTATTGATTTTGCAAAAAAATTGGGTTATTTTTTTTTGACGAAATAATACATGTTTAGGGATCTCCCGAAATTATTTTTCCTTAGATCTAAGAATAGGAGAAGATTCAATCTCAATAAACATGCATTAAATATTCAAAATATGTGTATCAAGCATTTAGTAAATGTATCTTAGGTTTGTGACCTATTTTCATATGTTGGGTTAACACAAGTTTACTAGGAAATCTATGACCTATTTTCTACACTAAGGTTGCAATTTTGATTATTAAAATTATCTATTATTAATGTTTGCTCTTTTTTTCATATCTAGTTTTCCGTTACCAAATCCATATTTATTTATATAATTAATCTCAGTGGTTTAAGATGTTGATACCTATAAGATCAAGACCTTGTTGACGGAGCTGATGGTAGTAGAACTTTTGAAAGTATAATTTCTAATAATAAAATTTTTGTAAGTAGAAGTTTTTGAAAAAATTATTTATTATTTAGTAACTATATTTTTAAAGTGTGGTGAAATTTAATATATATTTGGTAACCAAACTAAAAATATTTTTTAGAACTAAAAATGATAAAAGATGTTGTATGATACTTTCAACCATCTAACCATTTATATTATTAAAAAATATTATTATAAATTTTTATTAATTAATAAATTATTATAACAATATTATATATAATAATATCATATTATAATAAAATTAAATTATTTCATATTATAGTATTTTAATATAGTATAAAAATAATAATCTAATACAATAATGATTATAATGTAAAATTATAATAATGTATTTTTTATTATTTAATAATTATGTTATAATATATTATTAAAATTAGAATAATTATTATCTAGTAATATAATATCACAATATTGTGAAATATGATTATAATAATATTTGTATATAATTATAATAATTATATTTAATTATAATAATATTTTTGATATATTATATTATATTATCATGATTATATTATATTATTATTATGTTATAATATTAAATATAGTTGTTCTTCTAATTTGAATTATTGACTTTCAAGTCTAATGAAAATAGATTTTTAAATAGAGCTTTTTAAAAAAATTTTAAATTTAAGCTTTTCTAAGTAGAGCGTTTAGTAGCTTTTATATTATTCTAAAAGTATTTTTATAATTTTTATACTCTAAAAATACTGAATAGTATTTTTATCTCTCCAAAGGTGACTTCAACCATCAAACACTCAGCCAAATGGGGTGTAAATCTTTTATAATTGAAAATATGCATTTGAAGATTTTCTTATTTTATTTTGTTGGTCTCCAACAATAGACTTGTAAAAAAACTAGGCCATATCTATATTGAATATTAGAAAGATGTAATTTATATATATTCGTAAGTATGTACATACATACATATATATATATATATATATATATATATATATGGATAGGAAGATGTATATATATGTATATGTACATACTTATCTATTTCCATTTTTTCCATCCTCATTATTGAAATCTTATAAATTCTATATGAGAGGAAAAAGAAGCACATGAGGTCATCTTCATAAAACCAAAAAGTATTTAAATGCATATAAAGTTTATTTATAAAATGAGAACAAAAAAAAAAAAACTACACGTATGCATATACATTTGTTGTAATAAAGAAAAATTATATAAAAATATATAAGTTTGTTTTAAAAAAATAAAAATTATATTTGGTTGTGATGAAGTAAAAATATTTAAATGAGCAAGAAATTTGTTTTGTGTTTGCCCCTATAATTTCTCTTTTTATCTTTGAAATTTTATAAATGCTATAGAAAAGGAAAAGGGGTGCATGGATCCGTCTTTGTTATGTAAAACCATTTAAATGTGCATTTATCTTATATTTATAAATAAGAACTAAAAAGTTAAAGTTGCATTTGTGCTTATGCATTTATTATAGTAAGTAAAGCCAAATTATGCATATATGCATGTATAAATATAAATTTTTTGAAAAAATAAAAAAATATTTAGGCCTAATGAAGCAATATTATTTAAATATGTATTAATTTTATTTATAAAATATGAATGAAAAATAAAAACTACGTTATGAAATGAGAAAAAAAAAAATAGAAGTGGAGTGTATGAATGCATATTTATTATAAGTAAAATTATGCAAACATGAAATTTGTTTGAAAATATTTTAAAAAGGAGCATATATAGATTCATCTACACAAAGCAAACTTATTTAAATATGTATTAATTTTGTTTATAAGATGAGAATGAAAATTAAAAGTTTTGTACATGTACGACGTGTTATGAAGAAAAATAATTCGCCATCTGCATGTATGGTGTGTGAAAAATAATGTGCCCCCATGCAGGATCGAACTACAGACCTTCAGTTTACAAGACTGACGCTCTACCACTGAGCTATAGGGGCTGCGATACTTGAAAGGTTACTTGAATAATAAAACATAGATTAAATGGTCCACATGTCGCTCCCACCATACGGCGTTGCGCTTGTGGCAGAAGTCACCGAACGATGTTTAACCGGTGACAGAACCGATGCTCAGGAGATGATCTTGTGACAGAACTGATGCCAAAGCCAGACGACCAACAGCAGATTCTCCATTTTTACTGTTTGAGGTCTGTTTCCTAATAATAGGCTTTTCTTTTTTCGAGCATTAGTCTCAAACAAAAGAACCAAGTATAGCAATTTCCAAATATTGTACATCTAGAACTTCAAAAATGCTCCATGTACAAGTACAGGATTTGAAGCACCAATGAAATAACATGCATAAAAAAAGCTCCAATAGAATAATCAGTCTAAACTCTGAGATCTCTATCAAGGAAAAGGTACAGGCGTTCTCCAATTTTGGAATTCAATCAAGTCTCTGTTAACGATCGTCCTGTTGTGGAGCCAAAATGTTTCTGCAGACTGGTGAAATCGCCTCACCTTTCTCTGTAGTTCCCACATGATACCTACCATAGCAGAGCACGGCTCGGTTTCAGGGGCATAAACCCACAGGCACCTGACCTGTCTGCCGCGTGCTAACATACCCTCTATCTCTACATCTGACAAGGTAAAAGCTCTAATATTACAGACCACCACAATGCCTATAACGATGAAAGTTAGAAACTAAAAGAAACAGGCAGGCAAACTCACCTGGTATGCTTTCTAGGTACTCCAGGAGTTGAGTGCCTATCCGAGTAGACGGCCACTTGATGGATATCTGAGTGTAATCAATCACATTCTGAAAAGGTAGCTCTACTTGATCTGATAAGATAACTGGGACACATTCCTGTTTCAAGTTTCACTGCATGGGTAAGGGTTTCGCAGATGCTTAACCTATGTTTCCGGCACACATATGACATATTAAATATTCATGCTCAGAATCAAGGGTGTTAGATGCACCACAAAGTCTTCCCGAATAAATTCAAGCCAGCAGTACAGACAATTCACCTTCAATACATGCATATTATGAGGAGAATATGTTTGTAAAAGCACTCATTTTCTTACTTGATTTATGAGCAACTCTTTTTTTTTCCTTTTTGTGTGTGTGTGTGTTTTGAGGGGGGGGGGGGGGTTTGCACAGGTGACAAGAAGTGGGCAGCATTAGGACATAGGAAGAGTTAGTTTTACATTGGATTTATTCTGTTATAATTTTACAATCATGCAAAAATTTATGTTCAATTATTAAAATTACATGTCTGTCTGATGTATGTATGCACATGTTGTGGCTTGTCATGTGCAGAAAACCAACTAGATAAAAGTAACAAGTCTTAACGTGCAGATATACAGCACCAACAATTATTGTGTAGTAATTGGTGTGCTCAAAGACGCAAAAATGCTGAGCATTCATGCTATGTCTCTGCGTGCATGTGTGCGTGCAGGCAAGTGAGTGAGTGAGTGAGTGAGAGAGAGAGAGAGAGAGAGAGGGAGGGAGAGAGGGACCACAAAATAAGCCTCATAGAAGCGAAGTGTCCACGATGACTCGCCGCGTGGAGCTAGGCAGAACTTAGCGTTCCTCAAATGATTGAAATACTCAGTCCTTCCCAGTTTGTCAGGCCCAGTGAGCTTCAGCTCTGGAGATTCCAACTGTTCATGAAGTCAATGTGCTTGCTGTATCAAGGAACGAAGTGATGACACGAAAAACAATCAAAACAAACAGGCCATGCAAAAATTCTGCAGAAGGATCTACACACAAAAAACAAAAGGACAAAAAAAGAGAAAAAACAGAGAGAGAGAGTAACTAAGGTTATTACATGAACAAAATTTACAAAATCATACTTTATGAGCAACCACCATGATACACCTCTCTCAAAAGCTTGCTATAACCCAAGCTATAATTTAGTTGAGACATCAAAGCTGGCATAGACCAAGAGGAATTCATTATTGAAAGTTGTGAGGCAATATTAGGAAAACTCACGATTAAAACAGAGGCAGCTCTAAATAGAGATGATTGCCAATAATGATCCATGAAACAGGTTGCATGGTCACAGTTTTGGTGTGTGTCAGATTCATTAAAGTTGAAAAATCCTGACTTTATGAAAAAAAAATCTCAAAATGCTATATACATATTAAATAAACATACCTTGTTTAAATCCTTGATTTAACCCACTAGACTTGTAAACATATCTAGAAAACTTTCTATGTAGTAAAGAAGTTAGATATGTTACTCTCTGGGTCAAAAAAGATCATGTAAGTTCTCCTCTATCCAAAAGGCACCCTTAAAACTGAGAACGCTACCTATATCTATAAAAGCTTCAGCTTGATAGCATTGGAACCTGAAGAGTTCAGCATGTTCCACTTCTTTATCACCCTTTAGAAGTTAGAAATTAACATCATTAACTCCGTTGGAAAAATTTGACACCTTATAACTGTCAATAAACTAAGACTCAAAAACCTCTTCATATGGAAGCATGGCGCTTTGTATTGACCAATGGAACCATAACCTTTTCATTTCAATTTCAAGTTCAAGAACATCTTTCTTTTTGGTTAGCAAGCACCACCCTGAAAGGTATTTGAAGGAAACTAACACGTGACCAATAGATAGCCTAGAACTTGATTAAGTGATGGTAGCTTGGAATAACACTGATGGTTTTCTTCATTAGCAAAACAATACAAACATTGGTTGGTGATGACATCTAGAAATTTACTTCTTAATCCATTAACTTCATTAAAAGTTGGCAGCTCATTTATTTGGCTCTTTGGCTTATGATTGGTGCCTCAGAGATGAACATAATTCTTTACAAATCTTGTCATCTTTCCTCTTCATCAACACCCCTCTCAAGTCCAATAAAATTTGATCAAATGAGCTTAAGAAGTTTAACTAATATGGTACATTACATTTTCTTCAATGGTCTTACAGGTTTCTTGGTAGCCAACTTTCCAAACTGCTTGGATAAATAGTCCAACACCAATCCAAAATGTTGACTTAGGTTGAGAGCTGATTTTCTCAAACTATGCCAGATCATGATCTGAACTACTATGCCAGATGCAAATAGATGGAACAAGGCTTGCAGGTCAAGTATAAAACAATTGTAAAAATATATCAGTTTAGTATCTCATCTGAAATACCATTATGACTGTTTACCACATGTCTTCTGTCAATCTTCAGTTGAGATGTAAAATTTTGTAGGAAGAATAAGGGCAACAATTTCACCATGAAGCCATTTGTAAATGTCATGTTATGATCTGTCAACTCCATATACATAGCATGTTTATGAGGCCAGACTTTTGAGTTGCTTTAAAACATTAATGACCTCCAAAATTCCAGAACTGGATTGACAATCATTGGGATGTGCAACTGTTGTACATATTAGATTTAATTACTGGAAACAGTGAAGTATGCTTACAGGGGGGCAGAAAAAGTTTCCCTTCTTGTAAGCTTATTAAAAGGGTGCCCAATGCAGTAGGCTCTCATCACTGCAGAATCTAGCAAGGGGCATATATACCAGCATCCAGAGAGGCTGCTTTCGTGTTTTGAATTTTTGACACTTAGTCAACAATGGAGGAACCTTGCTATTGTGTCAAGGTCCACCTTTCAGTGAGCACAGTATCATGTCAAATAACTAATGCCACTATACTGTCATAGCATGACTTTCTAAAATCTTTTTCATTTTCTGGTATCTCAGATTTGTACGCTTTGAAACAATAATTTCACATTTGAAACACTGACATGTAAAGACTAACTACAACATGGAATACCAACTCATGACATTGCTACTACAAATTGTAATTATATTCAGCACTATAGAGGCCATTTAACTTGAACAAGTTATTTATCCACTGCTATAGACAAACATTACCAAAATAGGACCATAAAGCTCCAATAGTTGCTTTTGAGCACAAGGATTTTAGATAAAAACTATCTATTTTAATATTCACTTTCAAAGAGTACAAATATAGCTTAGTTTAATCCATCTTTTTCATGAAAATTGATCCTGTTTCATTCAGGATACAGACTTATTTAATAATTCATTAATTATAATCATGAAAATTTAACATATTTACAAGCCTTAATGATTCCTTGAATCAATTGGAAGTATTTTGAGCCACCATCACAATGATTGTTACCTTGATTATGTTTTCTGGTTTTTTCTTTTAAATTTTTCCTATTATCACAAATAACCCTAACTAACAACAACTTCACATGAGAAGGCTCACATAAAAGTAAAATTTATGTTAAAATAAATGACTTTGTGGTAATGCTAACCTTATCAGGATATTGCTTAGCTAGCTCCACCAATTGAAGACGACCAACCTTTCCCTGGGCACGTCCTAGAAAATTTGCCAGATATTTCCTCTTGGATAGGGTTAGTGGTTGGACAATAGTAGATCCATGAAATGCCGTCATTCCATCATCAACATTCCCAGGGATGATAATATCTTTCCATGTATTAAAAGCACTTGTATCTCGCTTATCTGTACGGTCACCCTATACAAACCCAGCACCAATCTACCAATGGTTACTTACAAGAAGCTTCAATTAACAATAAGACATTAGCACTGACATGTGCAAATGCAAAATATAACAACAATCATAATAATATTTCACATCGTTTAAGTAAATAACACTGCTTTCTAACTTCAAAATGGAATTATGCAGAAAACCCTAAAACTATGCCCATTAGTAGAAAACACTAAAGCTACAAAAAAATCCTACTTAGCATGTGAATGCACATACACTTCTAAGAAGCATGGACACTTCAAATTGCAAACCACGATTGTGTCAGGCATGGATAGGATATCTATACCTCTTGGATACAGCCAAAAATCATGTCAGGTACTTATTTTAAGGATCATTTTCTTAAAATTAAAAAAGGCTTCTGATACTTCCTGGATACGCTTGAGATAATTTTCAGATACCTCCAGAGATGAAGTGATTTCTTTACTCTTTCCTTCTTTTCTGATATGCTGGCCTTTCAATAATGGATGGCTGATTTAGAGTTTTCAATTTTGATGTTACTATATGGCATATGGATACATAACAAACACATGAATGCATACATATGTACATATTATTCACACACAATATATGTGTGTATGCATGCATGTGGGTTACCCAGCCATATCATTTTTCTCTTTATTCCCTAGAGTAGTTTTATCAACCTATCAGCATCAAGCTGCTGACATAACTCTCATCCTTGAGCATGCTTCATAGATGCACATGAACATACACACATATGGATGAGGACATATTCAAGAATCATGCGTATAGAAGTGTCACATGAAGTAATGATTGGAGGTTTGGTATTGGTTAATGTGTTCACTGGAAGTATCATAACAATATGGAGAGTAGCCAAAATAGACATAGAGGGCTTAAGATAACAGAACAGAAAATGTAGCATTGTTAATATAGTGTAATAATTTAAAGAATGAATTATATAAAAGTATAGCTATGACTCATGTACATACTGCACTATATAAAACTCAATACTACTAAGTCTCCCACTTGTGGGAACTATAACAGCTTCTAGAGTTTCCAAAATGTACTCCTTCTGTGACACTTCTAAAGACATCTTTTTTGAAATAATCATGTGACTGACACTAATCACTAAGGGCTTGTTTGGATTAGCTCTTGGCCCAGCTGTTGGCCAACAGCTGCCAATAGCCACTTAAAGGTGCCCCACCAACTAATCCAAACAGGACCTAAGTTGCTCTAGCCAAGCACCAATATACCATGAATTAGCAACACCTTTAACACTCCAAAGATGTTAATAGGAGCTGATGAAGATACTTAAATGGCAATGTCAAAACTTTCCTAACCTTCCCCCCCCAAAAACCCAAACCAAAAACAAAAAAAAGATCTGAGATTCTTATGGAATGTTGACCTTTTCAACAAAAGAGGAGATATTGGGTTCCCAATAATAACCTTGTCTAACCTTGCTTGCATATAAATGTTCCAGGAGCTTATTCTACATATAAATGAAAACAATGGCTGATAAGGGTAAGCATCCTCTTCCCACTGATCTTTGGTCATGCAGAATCAAATCCCTATAATTACCATTAATTATATTTCTTATATGAAACCAAAAGAAAATTGTCAAACCAAAGAAGAGATATAATAGATACATGACATTTTTGCAGCAAAGTTAGGCAATATCATTAAGGAATTTTGATAGAATTCAAAAGTAGCATGATCAGTACATTGCACAATAATTTTACCTACCCAAACCCCTAACACAATGTTTAGATGCTGGATAAAAGGTAGATAATATAAAGTCATCCAACTAAACACCACTCAAAAAGTGCTGAATAAACTTGTTCAGTTGACGAGTAAAAAAGGTATTTAATGAGGTTAAAGTTATTTCAAGGTGGAGGGTGAAACAACTTTAAGCATCTTAAGCTCTCTCTCCCACTCTACTTTTTAACTTTATTCCACTAACCAAGAGAGCACCAACCAAACAACAAGTTATTTGACGATTAGTTGGTTTGAGGGTGAATATAAATAATTAAAATCATTCAAGGGGTGGTTAGCTACTTGGCATCCAAATGCAGCCTTAAGTGCCATTTGATGGTGGGTCATCTAAAAATAAAAGCTAACAGAATCAAAAACTAAACCCCCATTCATCAACCACTTTTCATAAAATGATATTGACCACATAAGAAGACCAAGCAAACCTAATCAAGAACAAAGCATCAACCATGACTAAGGAAATGCCATAATTACTCAACATATTAGCTTAGAAGAAGTAATATTCTATAACTAGTTAAGCTAAAATAACCAACTAGACTAGCCTTTATGAGCAATTGTTCGATTGTCATTTACCATAAATTGACTTGATCAGCAATTACACACATATTTGGAGGATGTTGACCATAAAGTCTATCATAAAACAGTTTTGAACTTAGGTGACGTTTGGTTCATGATAATATAATATTACTAGGAGTCTTACTCTCCTAGTAATCTTGCATTTGATAGCCAGATTACCGGAAATGCAAGATTACTATGTTTGGTTTGCCTTAGTAATGTGAGCTTAAAATCTTAGCAATGCAATATTACCGTATTTGGTTCATAATAACCAAACACGATGATTACCATATCCTTGAATTCCATTTGTATTTTGTTATAAACCTTTTTTGTCTTTTAAGTGGCTGTCTTTTGTTTTTGTTTTTTTATTTTTTTTGGCTAGAATATGGCATGTTCCAATAAAAAGTAAGGATTTTTTGTAAAATCATTTTAAACACATTATATATAATATAATATATATTGCAATATTATTAAATATATTATCACATAATATATAGCATTGATATTAATGTATAATATATAAATATTTAATAATAATATATTGTATATTATATTATTTAAATAATATTTAAATAATATAAATTATTAAAACTAATCATATAAATAATATTAAATATGTATTATAAATTATTTATAAATAATAATTTAATATGCAAGAAGACCATAAATATTAATAATTTTTAAATTTAATATATAATATTATTTAAACATATAATAGTATTTAAAATATTAAATATTATATTTATATTAATATATTATATTATATACTTAATATTAAATATAAATATAATATTAAATATTTAAATATTACCAAGTGTATATTAAATATATCATTACATCAAATATTATTGAATATTTAAATGGAGGTCAAGAGCATAATCTGAGATTACCAGAGTTTGGTATTGTCAGATACCTACTTTTTAGATGAGAATCGGATTACCATGGTTTATAGTAATCTTAGATTCTTGGGAATCAAATATTATTACCTATATTAACATGTCTAATTACCAAATATGGTCATTTGCATGATAATCTTAAATTACTAAGATGAATTACCACCAATCAAACACCCTCTTAGTAGAATATATCTTGATCAACAAATCTAACCACATGTATAAAGGCAAGCTGGTTATGGTTAAGATATTGTCAAAATAATCGGTGGTAGTAATAGCAGTATTCTGAGTTTGATTATAAGTTGCAGAAAAACAAATATAAAAGACTAGTTTGCTATAAAAAAAATGAAAGACCGGATAAAAGCCATTTCAGCTTCTTTCTTTTCTCACACATAGATAATCCACATAGTATAGCACATGATACCTCTGGAGTGAGAATGATGGATCGATTCAAAAATTTTGCCCAGGAGCAAAATAAGAAAGCACCAGCACCACTGCATTTTTTTGTCAAAAAAAATGTAGAATTACATAGTAAGGGACTATCAAGCAACTAAAATAAGAGAAATGAAGCATATGAGATAATTAGACCAATAAATCTAAGAGGCATCAATAATATGTCAAAATAGGAAAAAAAAGTAGAGAATGCACAAGGCTCTCACTAATGTGGGGTCTGAAGATGATTAACGCTTCATTTGATAGAGCTGTTGGCAAAAAAGCTTTTAAAAGTAGAGCTTTGGGCAATGAAGCATTTGAAAGTAAAGCTTTTCGAGAAAGTAATTTACTGTTTGATAAATATATTTTTAAATTGCTTTGAGACTTTAATAACTATTTGGTAACCAAATTAAAAAAATGCTTTTAGAATAAAAATGATAAAAGATATTGCATAATACTTTCAACTATCTAGTCTATTAAAAATGATTATTATAAATTATTCTAATAATATTATAATATAATAATATCATATTATAATAATATTAAAATATGATATTATTATAGTATTATAATATGGTATAAGAAAATAAAATAATATTCTAATAATAATGATGATAATGTAAATTATTATAATATATTATTTTAATATTATTTAATAATTATATTATAATACATTATTAAAGTTATAATCATTATTATCTAATAATATAATATCACAATATTGTGACATATTATTATTGTAATATTACAAATTATGGCATTATATAATATAATAATATTATATTTGTATGCTATATTATAGTATTTTTATGATATTATTACATTATCTTATATGACACTACGTAATATACTATAATTATAATAATATTTTCATACAATTATAATACATATTTTATTTATAATATATTATAATATTGTTATAACAATATTCGGATATAACATATTATATTACATTATATTATATTATTATAGACATATTTTATTATTATTATTATATCATAATATCAAATATTATTGTTCTTTTTTACAAATTTTACCATACACCATAAAATCATTTAGAAATGCTTTTAGGCCTCTAAAAGTGCCTTTGAGTCCTCCAAAAGCTCAACCAGCCCAAATATACACCATCTTACCCCACATATAAAGAGGTTGTTCTCATATTTCGAACTCATAGCACCTAAGTTACAATGAACCAACTATATTGTTGCACCACGGCTCACTTTGCATGTCAAAGCATGGAAAACACTAAGGATATTTCATAGCAGAATGGGAAAATATGATACCTAGGGAAGACAAAAATGTGATCACGGCCACCTGAATAGTGGAAATACGGCATTTGGCTCAAAACCTGAATGCCAAGCAAAACAATGAGCATCCTTTACAAACTTTCGAAACCTTAAAAAAGTAAGAAATAAAGGGATCGCTCCCATGATTTGCTCAAACTTGTTATGACTAAAAAAGGCAAGTTCCATAAGCTTTGAAGGAATCTCACTTGCTTGCCAGCAAGAAAGAAATCAAAACATAAAACACAACATAACATTTGCTCAACATCTAAAGAACAAAAAGGGGCAGACAATCACAATATGCAGCCTGCCAAGCTGCACCAAGCATCAAGTCATATGTTTTTGGGCATATGAGGTCAGAAAATAGGAAATGCCATGATTTTCATAATTAGATTTTACCTTCACATAGGTTTGATTTATCTCCTTATCATTCAAACCACCCATCATCCTCACACATTTAACATAAGCTGGAACAAAGAATAAATCTGCCTCCTCCTTTTTCAATGTCCGGAATCTTGACTCAAGAAGTAACTGATGAATTTTGACCTAAAGAGGAAACACATAAAAATAAATAAATAAATAAATGGCATTACCTCCTAGATGAGACAAACCTCAAAAGTGTAATAATAGCAAAAAATGGAAGATGAAAAACTCTTATACATTTGGGTTTGCCGTTAAATTGTTTGTAAGTTCCTAAAGGTGGAAAACACTAAGTCAGGATCAGATTGGATCAGCTTGGTTTGTCAACAATTAAATGCTTGATCCACCTGACTAGACCTCTTAGCTGGTCTGCATGAAACAGCTCTAACAGTTTACTTGCTTCACACCATATGTTGGCAAGATGAGTTTAAGAACAAACAAATTAACATATCAACATTTCTTTGAGCTCCATAAATTTTAAAATGCAGGTATTGACTAACATAATAGATCATCATTACAAGCATATATCAAGAAAATGCAGCATAATCAGTCGGCTTATGTGTATTAAGTTTCAGTGTCTCATTTGGCCATATTGAGGTTCAAAACTACCTTACAAAAACCAGCTTGTAACTTTCAGTCTCCCAGTACCAGTTTCAGTCAATCTGAATTTTGGCAAAAATCAATTGAAAACTTCATTGACATAGAAAGGTAATTTCATTTCTGTAAGACATACCAGTGAAACTCTAAGAAAACTTGATAATTTTGTGACTACATGGCAGCATTATGACATCATAAAATAAGAAGTCCTAGGAACGAGGCACAAACCATCTCTTTAATGAAATTACAAGAAATGAACTCACTACAAATACACAGGCTACAACACTGTAGTTAAACCTGGTTTATGGCTGATCAGGTCCAGTTGAATTGATAAACTGAGTCCAAGATGTCCACCAATACTTGTTCCTATTAGGGGTGTAATCAACCCAAGGTTGATTGAGCTTTCAGTATAATCAAGCATGAGTTTTGAGATCAAGCACAGCTTGTTTATTATTGCATAAAGCCTAATTTCAAACTGAGCTGAACATAAGCCTATTTCAACTAGCTCGATAGCCTTAAATTAAGCCAAATTCAGTTGAGCTTGTATCAACCTTGAAACAAGTTCAACTCAGGATTGATTCAAGCTTGGTTCAAGCTTGAATAAAAACTAGGTTCAAAGTTAAAATAAAGCTCAGTTGAAGACTGAATTATAGTTTAACCAAATTAGGTTTGGCTTTCTCACCTTAAGTGCCCCAAGCATCAGTTATTAGATTTATCCCAATGGTTGATTACATATTATACCTATATGCATATTAGGTATTATGTGACTAATTCCATAATTGAGCTGAACCTGAGTAACATGGATCAATGGGTAACCATATTTCCCACTGAAGCTAGCTCACTAACAACATGACATGAATTTTCAGACGTTACCATATGGCTCCAATCCAGGTTCCTTCTGAACCTACCACTCCACTAATCAACCCCTAACAGCAAGCCACCCCACCCACCCCAGCTTGCAGTCCTTTTTTTTTTTTTTACTTTTATGCATAAATCAGAGCTCCTATCCTTGCAGGAGTCTCTTTTGAATCCGTATCAAATGGAAATATCATTTTTACTATCCGAATTAACTATTCATCATGTTATCTTTAAGATATCAAATAACATCATAAGTTTACCAAAATGATATTCCCACAATCTCATCACTATGGTGCTCAATTCTGCTCTCTTTGGCTCTCTCTTCACACCAAAATATTACGAGTCATCCAGCTTTGTTGCCTTCTTGATGAAATCCCTTAATCCACACTTGCTTGCAACCATCTACATCACTTACCAAAAAAACACATTTACGTAGTTTGTAGTTCTGCCAAATGGTCCACGCTAATAATCCCATATCCAATTATCTCCCCGAATAATAAATATTTTGAGTATTATTGGCTTTGTTTAGTCCTGCCTTCCATACTTCGTCTACTAAAATAACCACAAAAATCATTCGCATAATATATTTAACCCGAGAGAGATGGTAAAAATTATGTTCACATGTACGAGAAAATTGGTTCTTAAGAAAGTCAAATCCTTTATGTATGAGAAAATGGTTGTCAAGAGAGTCAAATCCTATCGGATAACAAAAAAATAAAAAGCAAGCAAGCAAAAAAAACAACCAAATCCTAGATCGTTGTTGGCAGTATACCTGAGTGCCCCATTGGCCTTTGAGGCAGGCCTGGGGGGAGATGTTGCCGTCGCGGCCGCGCATGAGCTCGCGGAGGCCATCGACCTCGCCCTCCTCGTAGACGTAGATCTTGAGGTCGAGGCGGGAGCCGTAGCCCCGGTCGGGCCAGAAGAGGGCGCCGGCGCGGTCGAAGAGGGCGGGGGCTGTGCGGTCGGTGGAGAGGGGAACGGAGGGGAGGGGGCAGGAGAGGCGATCGTAGGCGCGGGTTAGAAGGAAGGTGGCGATGACGAGAGCGAGGGCGCCGATCTGGTGGGCCCTCGTGAAGTGAGGGGAGGAGTGGTGGTGAGGCCCGCCGCCGGCAGCGGAGAGGGGGATCCGGCTCCGGTTCAGACTCCCCATCGGAGCGGGAGAGGGAGGAGAGCCGGATCGGAGCGTGCCTGAGTAGCGGGAGATGGACCTCGAACGAGAGAAAACTAGAGGAATTGGTGATCCAACAATAAATACATTGATCAGATCGCACGGAAGCTCAACCACGAGGGGGCTTTTTGGGTCCGTCCCCACCCCCCCGCCCGATTACCGTCGAGATGATTCAGGTTAACGACTTGGTCTCTCCAAACCAACCAAAAAAAATGCATACAAAAGAGGGTATAGCCATTAGTTATTCGGCCAGATCATATGCACGACCAGGTTTGATTTTGAAAACCGAGAGTAACGCAGAAATTTCGCACGACACTTAAAGTCCTAAACCCACCTCACCTGATCCGATTTGACCTAAGTGATCAACTCATAATGCGATCCCATCCTTTTCCACTCATGCTGATAAATTAACACAAAAATTTTTGATGCATGCTTTAAAAGAATGAATATAAAAAAATAACATATCATATAAAAATAGGCGTAAGCTTATAATATCTTTATTATTTTTAAAAGATGAAGAGTTTGAGGCTAACTAAGACTTCAAAACTAATATTAAAGAGGTGTACAATTATTTGCATCACCTAATAACGTAGTATGAGAGTTTTAATTTAAAGTTTGTTGAATTTGGATGTATGCAGTTGCTTTGATATCTATACCTATGATACTTTAGTATATTGCTTAAAGATTTATGAGTTATTATGATTGATGATTCAGTTGTTATATACTCTAGTATATGTTCAGGCCTGACATGCTTATAGGTTTGTATTTTATAAATATGCGGCTATAACATGATTATCTAAACTAAACATTTGATCAAGGAATGTAACATAAGTTGGGTGAAGATTCTCTATCTTTTATGGGGACGAAGATTAATTTTATCCTTGCTAATAGGAATAGGGCAAAGATAGGGATAGGTATATCCCCACCCCATCTTAGCTTGCCCAAACCCAATTGACCCTCATTAACAAACCTAGCCATAACGGCGCGCGGTCCCTGCAAGCATGTGTTGACTACGAAGTCATATTGACTATGAGGTGGTTAATCTACATTGCTGCAGGGTGCACGCATAGGTTGAGCCCCGGCAGGACGCGCGTATGGGCATGCAGGGAGTGCATAGGCCATTATACGGCATATGGGCTGAAAGCCATAACGGGATGCATATGGGAAATCACAGGGCGCGCATGGGCCATCGGAGGGTACGCACGGGTTGAGCCACGACAAGGCATGCGCAGGCCGCTGCAGGGCATGCAAGCCATTGCAAGGGCTGTGCAAGCCATCATAGGACATGTGGACCGCCACGAGGTGCACAGGTTATTGCGGGGTGCGCAGGCCATAGCGAGGTGCACACGTGGCCATTGCAAGGCACTCAGGTCGAGCCACGGGCGAGCATGAGCAGGACATCGCAGGATACAGGCGAGGCATGCAAGCTACGGCTGGGCGCACATATTGGCATGCCCTAGCTGCTGGGAGGTTGCGGCCAGCGATGCAATGTAGCTTAGGCTTTTGGAACCCTGGGGTGTGTGCTAGCTGGATGACCCCCTGAAGTACTAGGTGTCAGCCCCTCAATAGTTACGCACGATCAGAAGAGTCATGGTGCAGCCCGTGGCGTAGGCACGGGCAGAACAAACAACCAAGACCTTGTCAGACGGAACTGCAATGCTGCTTGTTTCAGCAGAATCCCTGGGATGGCCAGAATCTGGATGCTGTGCTAAAATAGTAACAAAGGAGCCCTTCGCAGCGGGGCCGCACGGTCGGGGAGGGCCGCGCGCCCCGCCGCGCGCGCCTGCATCCGGATGCCGTGCTAGAACAAAGAATGGAGCCCTTCAAAGAGCGCCGCACGGCCGGGGAGGGCCGCGCGCGCACCCACCTGCGCGCGAGTGGGCGCGCGCGGGCAAGGCAGGCAGCCGAGTGCCTGCCAGGCCGGTAGAGAGCTGCGCGGTAGGATGCGCACAGACCAGCCAATGCAAGGCACGTGAAGGCCGAGCACAACGATGCGACCCGTCGACCAAGTGGCATGCATGTGCACGCCAAGGCGCAGCCAGGCAGGAGGCACACCAAGGCGCAGCCAGGCGGGAGGCACGCGAGGGTTGGTATTCATGCGCGAGCCATACGTCAAGGCTAGGTCCGGGACACACTCCAGGTGCGGGCGGCACCACACCGTCTCGGCACGTACATCGCCCGATGGAGCAAGACGAAGTTGACCAAAGGATCCGGGAAGGCAACAGCGTGCGCACTCAAGCACGACACAGGTGGCGCCAGGCACGCACGCAAGGCGGTTCATCCGCGCCGAGCAGCCGCGCGCACCGAAACGGCACAGGATGCGCCAGGCGCGCGCGCAGGGGCACGTGCGTATGGGCGGAGGTACGCGCACAGGGCGCACGCGCGCGGTGGCAGCGTCGCGCGCGCAGGCGGCGCGCAATGCGGCGCGCGCCCTCATCCACTCCAAAAAGGGCGGCGCGGCAGGCAGTGCGCACCCTTATCCGCCCCGCAAGACACGCAGACCGACCAATGCAAGGCACGTGAGGACCGAGCACAACGATGCGACCCGTCGACCAAGTGGCATGCATGCGCACGCCAAGGCGCAGCTAGGCGGGAGGCACACGAGAGTTGGTATTCATGCGCGAGCCATGCGTCGAGGCCAGGGCCGGGACACACTCCAGGTGCGGGCGGCACCGCACCGTCTCGGCACATACATCGCCCGATGGAGCAAGGCGAAGTTAGCCAAAGGATCCGGAAAGGCAGCAGCGTGCACGCCCAAGTACGGCACGGGTGGCGCCAGGCGCGCACGCAAGGCGGTTCGTCCGTGAGGAGCAACCGCGCGCGCCGGCACGGCACAGGATGCGCCAGGCGCACGCGTAGGCGGGCGAAGGTGCGCGCGCGCGGGCACGCGGTCACGGGCGGAGGCACGCGCGCGGGGCGGCAGAGCGCCGGGTCACGCCGCGCAGGGCGGCGCGCAATGCGGCGCGCGCCCTCATCTGCTCCAAAAAGGGCGGCGCGGTAGGCAGCGCGCGCCCTTATCCGCCCCGCAAGACACGATGCCAAAAGCGGAGGAGAGCTTCATCCGGTCCGAGATTGACGGCGCCAAAAGCAGAGGAGAGCTTTATCCGGTCTGAGGTAGGCGGCGTCAAAAATAGAGGTGAGGCTTCATTCGGTCAAGGTTGGATAGGCCTCATCCGCCCGAAATCCACGGCGCGGATCTCGGGCGCTGATCCGCGCGGCGCGCGGCCCGACAGGCGCTGCGCGTGCCCAGGCAGGGCCCTGCGCACGCCTAGATGGGGGCGCCCAGGCGCTGTGCGGCGCGCACCTTGGCCCAGCCAGGCGCGTGAAAATCGGCCGAATAAGCTTCCAGCCGCGCATGACACGCTCCCAAGCGTGGATTGAGGCAAAATTCAAGGAGAAGCTAGGGCAGCCGTGTGCCCTCATGTGCTCCTATAAAAGGAGGTCATCCAAACCCCCGAGGGAGGAGAAGAAACTTGAAGAGTTTTCTCCAGATCTATTCCAAGGAAGGGAAGAGATCGCTTATCGTAGAGGTGGTTCCTACGTCCAAGCATCGCAAGGCTAGAGAGAGGACTTTGGGAGGGTCTTTCTTGTAAGTGCTTTTGCACATTGGCTTTGTGAATCCTTGTAGTAGTTTAATACTCTATAAAGATTGGGGGCTTTTCCTTGTATCTGCTTGTGTCTTTGTGGTGTGGGTTTTTGTATGCGCAAGGCCGTGCGTTTGTGCTTGTTCTTGGTTTCTATCATGCTCAACTTAGGGACGGCCCAGGAGGAAGGCTACTGGTAGTACCTCGGACCCTTTTCCAACGAACGCGTGGTAGGGTATATTAGGATTGATCTGTGGGGAGGCTACTGGTAGTACCCCAGATCACGCATCCAACTACCTGCGTGTCGGAGAGCGCAATAGGGTGCCGAGGGCATTGCGCGCGGTCTACTCTGTGAGGCTGACTTGGGGCGCGCAACGCACCAAGGCCAGTCGCTCAGTTGGGAACGCTTCCGCGTGTTGAAAAAAAAAAATACCTATCCGGGCTGACAAAGGGGTATCAAAGCGCGTTCACTTCACCAACACAAGATGATGCTGACAGATCGTGTGATAAGGTTGGAGACCCTGATCGGGGATTGCCCTAGTGATGATTTCTCAGATCTGATCACCCGATCCCTGGAGCATGAGGAGTGGCTAACTCAACTGGAGGCGGCCTCGGCGGCCGAAGATCAAGCTGGCTCGAGTACACCACCTATGGGATAGCAGGACGAATGGGATGTCTTGCTGGAGGTGGTTCTAAACCGCCTGAAGGAGCTGGAAGATGAGGTGGGTTTGCTGCGGCGAGTCTGTGCACGCCAGCCCATGGCGGATCAAGCTCCATCGCCCAAGATCCGCGTCCCCGAACCGAATCCCTTCAGCGATGCGCGCAATGCCAAGGAGCTGGAGAATTTCGTGTGGGATGTGGAGCAATACTTCCTCACGGCAAGGGTGCTGGATGCGGAGTGCGTTAACCTCGCCAGCATGTTTCTGGTTGGTGACGCCAAGCTATGGTGGCACACGCGCAATGCAGAGGACTGCAATGCTGGCCGTCTAGCCATTGCGGATTGGGAGTCCCTGAAATCGGAGCTGAAGGTGCAGTTCCTCCCTCACAACGTCGCATGGGTTGCGAGGAAACAGTTAAAAAAGCTACGGCAGACGGGGTCCATCCGGGACTACGTCAAGGAGTTTAGCTCGTTGCTGCTCGATATCCAAGACATGTCAGAAGCAGATAAACTCTTCAATTTTTAGTCGAGGTTGTAGAATTGGGCGCAGGTGGAACTGCATAGACAAGGGGTGAAAGATCTTCCTTCGGCGATGGCTGCTGCCGAGAGCCTCGTCGACTTCCGAACAGCACCCAACCCCGCCCTTGGCGGAAAGTAGAAGGCTAAAAGCTAAGGAGAGCAGGCCAGCTTCTCCCAAGAAGAAAGGGAAGAAGAAGAAGCCCGCTACTCGATCAAAGAAGGAATCCACCCAGCCAGCCAGAGGTACCATGGCCAGACCCAATCGTGCCCAAGGGTGTTTTATTTGCGGAGGCACACACCCAACGCGCGTTTGCTAGAAGAAAGGGAAATTGACAGCCCTAATTTCCCAACTGGCCGAGGGCTCAAGTGGCTCAGAGGAAGAGCCTTCGAGGGTAAACCCGTTGCAGACGCTTAACGCGCTTGTCACCAAGAAGCCTACACCCTACAAGGGGCTTCTATATGTTTCGGTGAAGCTGAATGACCGAGAGCTCAAGGCCATTCTCAACACGGGTGCCACCAACAACTTTCTTGCTGAAGATGTTGCGAGAGAGTTAGGGTTGGAGACTACCACCAGCTCAACCCTGATCAAGGCCGTTAACTCAAAGGCAGCAAAGGTGAACGGCCTTGCTGAGGCTACACTGGAAGTCGGCCCATGGAGAGGGCCGTGCAGCCTCATGATCATCCCTCTAGATGACTTCCAGATCATCCTTGGCCTGGAGTTCTTCAAGGCAGTTAAGGCAATGATCGCGCCACACCTGGATGGAGTGCTGATCGGGGTTGAGGAGTACCCCGGCTTCGTGTCTGTGCTGCGACCGAGCTCAACCACGCGCAAGAAGGAGGATGGCAGGTTGCTATCCGCCAAGCAGCTGAGTCGCGGCATGCAGAAGGGCCAACAAACTTATGTCACGGCACTTGTCAAGATCCAGCCAAATTCTGAAGAAGAGGTGCCCGCACAGGTGGGGGAGGTGCTGATCGAGTTTGCCGACCTGATGCCGGCCGAACTCCCGAAGGAACTCCCACTTCGGCGCGCGTATGACCATCATATCAAGCTGGAGCCCGGCGCGTGCCCACCAGCCAAGGCACCCTACCGCATGGCTCCGGGCGAGTTAGCCGAGCTGTGCAAGCAGTTAGACGACGAGTTGTTGGCCGTGGGACTGATCTAACTATCCCGCGCACCCTTCGACGCATCGGTCCTATTTCAGAAGAAGCAAGATGGCATGCTGCGAATGTGCGTGGATTACCGCGCGCTCAACAAAGTGACCTGAAGAACAAATATCCGATCCCTAATGCAGTGGTTCTATTCGATCGGTTGGCAAAGGCTGAGTACTTCACCAAGCTCGACCTGCACTCAGGATATTGGCAGATGCGCATCGCAGCAGGCGGTGAGGCAAAGACGACGTGCGTAACCCACTACGGATCGTTTGAGTTCCTGGTCATGCCCTTCGACTTAACCAATGCACCGGCCACCTTCTGCAACATGATGACGGATGTCCTCTACGACTTCTTAGATGACTTTGTTGTTGTCTACCTTGACGACATCGTTATCTACAACAACAGCATGGAGCAGCATGTGGCGCATCTGAGGCGGGTGCTCCAAAGGCTAAGAGAGCACCGCCTTTATATCAAAAGGGAGAAGTGCGAGTTTGGTCGCACTGAGGTCCATTTTCTTGGACACTGGATCGGCCACGGCGTAATCAAGATGGATAGCGCCAAGGTCCGGGCCATTCTGGACTGGCCGGCCCCTGCTGCAATAGCAGAGCTGAGGTCATTCTTGGGGCTCACTAACTACTGCAGAAGGTTCAACAAGGGCTACTCGGCAATTGTAAGTCCCTTAACCGATCTGCTCAAGAAAGAGCAAAGATAGGATTGGTCCTCTTATTGTGAGGATGCCTTCAACCAACTTAAGACGACGTTGTCCACTGAGCCAGTCTTGAGACTACCAAGATTTGAGGATCCATTTGAGGTGCACACGGATGCTTCCGATCGTGCACTGGGAGGAGTTTTGATCCAAGAAGGACACCCGGTGGCCTATGAAAGCAGAAAATTCAAGGACGCCGAGACGCGGTACTCGGCGCATGAAAAGGAGATGACCGCCGTGATCCATTGCTTGGAGGCATGGAGGCACTATCTGTTGGGGACTAAGTTCAAGATCGTCACCGACAACGTGACCAATACCTATTTCAAGACTCAGAAGAAGCTAACGCAAGCTCGCTGGCAAGAGTATATGGCGGAGTTCGATTTCGAGTGGGAGCACCGGTCTGGGCGTCAAAACCAGGTAGCCGATGCCCTCAGTTGCCAGAACGTGCAGGAGTACGTCGCCGCCGTAACAACCCTGCAGGCCAGTATCACTGAGCGCATCAGGCGTGCGGCCGAGCGAGATACGACCTATGCCAAGCTGCACGCGGACGTGAAGAGCGGCCTGGTGTGGCGCTTCTGGATCTAGGACGGCCTATTACGAGCACATGGAGGCCGTCTGGTCGTGCCAAGGAGCGAGGCTCTAAGGCGCGACTTACTCAAGGAGTCCCATGACTCAAGGTGGGCGGGACATCCAGGCATGGAGCGGATGTACGCCCTGCTCTCCAGAGACTTTTATTGGCCTAGGATGTGGAGCGATGTGGAGGCCTATGTACGAAGCTATTTGATGTGCCAGATGGATAAGGTGGAGCGCAGGAGGCCGGCGGGCCTTCTCCAACCATTGCCCGTTCCGGACAGGCCATGGGCGTCCGTCTCCATGGACTTCATTATGCGGTTCCCGGAGGTGGAAGGGAAGCGCGCGGTTTTCATGGTGGTCGACAGGTTCTCTAAGTACGCTGTCTTCATGGCAGTACCAGAGACCTGCTCCGCTGAGCTGTGCGCAACTCTGTTCTTCGCCAATGTGGTCAAGGTGTTCGGCATACCAGGCGACATCATCAGCGATCGTGATGGCCGATTCACAGGCAAGTTCTGGACAACCCTATTTCAGATTATGGGTTCGGAACTCAAGTTCTCCACAGCATATCACCCTTAGATGGATGGCCAGACTGAGAGGGTGAACGCGCTTCTTGAAGAATACTTGCGGCACTTTGTGACTGCAAGCCAGCGCAACTGGCTGGAATTGCTAGACGCAGCCCAATTTTCCTACAACATCAACCGGTCTTCAGCAACATCGCAGAGCCCAGCCGAAGTATGCCTGGGTTTTCAACCTAGGACGCCCTTGGAAGTAGCACGGCAGTATGATGGTCCATGCCCTGCGGCGCATCAGTATGCGCGGGACAGGGCCGACCGCATTGCCAAGGCACGGGATAGCCTCGTGCGGGCGGCCTGGAAGATAAAGCAATGCGCGGACGCACACCGACGGCCAGTAGAGTTCCAAGTGGGGGATCTGGTCATGCTGAGGCTCACGCCTTATCTTTGGAGGAAGGCGACCAAGAAATATCATCGCGGCCTCATGCCAAGGTACGATGGTCCCTTCTAAGTCATTCGACGCGTGGGGGAGGTGGCTTATCGGTTGGCCTTGCCGGCCTGGTTGAAGATCCACTCGACCTTCCACGTGAGCTTCTTGAAGCCCTACCATGGAGATCTCAATGGAGATGAAAGAGAGCAACCTGGGAAGGTACGCCCTACCCTTCGGCCAAAGTTTGCAAGAAAGATTGACAGGATCTTAGCAGACAGGAAGGTGGGGATGAGTCAAGGACACAAGTACACAGAGTACCTGGTACAGTAGAAAGGAGAAGGTATCTCTGATGCTACTTGGAGAAGGGCAAAATAGCTGTGGCAGTTTGAGGAGGACATTCAGGCTTACTTGAGCGTGGGTCCGACGGGGATGTCGGCGGCTTCAGGTGGGGAGGATTGTTAGCCCCTCAATAGTTGCGCACGGCCAGAAGGCCGTGGCGCAGCCCGTGGCGTAGGCGCAGGCAGGATAGGCAGCCAAGACCCTGCCAGGCGGAACCGCAATGCTGCTCATTTCAGCAGAACCCCTGGGATGGCCGCAGTCCGGATGCCGTGCCGCACGCAAGTGAGCCCTTCGCAGCGCCGCACGGCCAGGGAGGGTCGCGATGTAGCCCACGGCGCGAGTGAGCGCGCGCATGGGCAAGGCAGGCAGCCAAGTGCCTGACAGACCAGTAGAGAGCTGCGCGGCAGGATGAGCGCAGATCGGCCAGTGCAAGGCACATGAGGGCCGAGCACAACAACATGACCCGTCGACCAAGTGGCATGCATGCGCATGCCAAGGCACAGCCAGGCAGGAGGTACGCGAGGGTTGGTATTCATACGCGAGCCATGCGTCGAGGCCAGGGCCGGGATACACTCCAGGTACGGGCGGCACCGCACCGTCTCGGCACGTACATCGCCCGATGGAGCAAGGCGAAGTTGGCTAAAGGATCCGGGAAGGTAGCAGCGTGCGCGCCCAAGCACGGCGCGGGTGGCGCCAGGCGCGCGCGCAAGGCGGTTCGTCCGCGCGGAGCAGCCGCACGCGTCGCGCACGCGGCGCAGATGCGCGCGCGCGCGCGCGGGGCACGCGCGCGCGGGCGCACGCGCGCGACGCGCGGGATCGCCGGTCGCGCGCGGCGCGTGCAATGCGGCGCGCGCCCTCATCCGCTCCAAAAAGGGCGGCACGGCAGGCAACACGCGCCCTTATCTGCCCCGCAAGACACGGCGCTAAAAGCGGAGGAGAGCTTCATCAAGTCCGAGATTGGCGGCACCAAAAGCGGAGGAGAGCTTTATCCGGTCCGAGGTAGGCGGCATCAAAAATAGAGGTGAGGCTTCATCCGGTCGAGGTTGGATAGGCCTCATCCGCTCAAAATCCACAGCGCTGATCCGCGCGGCGCGCGGCCCAGCGGGCGCTGCGCGCGCCTAGGCAGGGCCCTGGCGCACCCAGGCAGGGTGCACCCTGGCCAGTTCAGGCGCGTGAAAATCGGCCGGATAAGCTTCCAGCCGCGCATCACACGCGCCCAAGCATGGATTGAGGCGAAATTCAAGGAGAAGCTAGGGCAGCCGTGTGCCCTCATGTGCTCCTATAAAAGGAGGTCACCCGGACCCCCGAGGGAGGAGAAGAAACTTAAAGAGTTTTCTTCAGATCTATTCCAAGAAAGGGAAGAGATCGCTTGTCGTAGAGGTGGTTCCTACGTCCAAGCAGCTTGTCGTAGAGGTGGTTCCTACGTCCAAGCATCGCAAGGCTAGAGAGAGGACTTTGAGAGGGTCTTTCTTGTAAGTGCTTTTACACATTGGCTTTATGAATCTTTGTAGTAGTTTAATACTCTATAAAGGTTGGGGGCTTTTCCCCGTATCTGCTTGTGTCTTTATGGTGTGGGTTTTTGTATGCGCAAGGCCGTGCATTTGTGCTTGTCCTTGGTTTCTATCGTGCTCAACTTAGGGACGGCCTAGGAGGGAGGCTACTGGTAGTACCTCGGGCTCTTTTCCAACGAACGCATGGTAGGGTATATTAGGATTGATCTGCGGGGAGGCTACTGGTAGTACCCCAGATCACGCATCCAACTACCTGCGTATCAGAGAGTGCAATAGGTTGCTGAGAGCATTGCGCGCGGTCTACTCTGTGAGGCTGACTTGGGGCACGCAACGCACCAAGGCCAGTCGCTCGGTTGGGAATGCTTCCGCGTGTTGAAAAAAAAAAATACCTATCCGGGCTGACAATAGGTGTCAGCCCCTCAGTAGCTGCGCACGGCCAGGGCAGGGCCGTGGCACAGCCCGCGGCGCAGAAGGGTGCAAACACGGGAAGGGCAAGCAGCCGAGACCCTGTCAGGCGGAACTGCAATGCTGCTCGTTTCGTCAGAACCCCTGGGGTGGCCAGAGTCTCGATGCTGCACCAGAACAATAATGGCTAGCCCTTCAGTAGTAGCGCACGACCAGGAGGGCCGTGGCGCAGCCCGCGGTGTAGGTTGGCGCAGCCCGTGGCGCAGGTGGGCGCGCGCACAGGCAAGGTAGGCAGCTGAGGGCCTGCCAAGCCGGGGAATGAGCTGCGCGGCAGGATGCGCGCAGACTGGCCAGTGCAAGGCGCGCAAGGGCCGAGCACAACGATGCAACCTGTCGACCAAGTGGCGCGCGAGGCATGCGCGCGCCAAGGTGCAACAAGGCGGGAGGCACACGAGGGTTGGTATTCATGCGCGGGCCATGCGTCGAGGCCAGGACTGGGACACACTCCAGGTGCGGGCGACACCGCACCGTCTCAGCACGCACATCGCCTGATAGAGTAGGGTGAGGTTGGCCAAAGGATCCAGGAAGGCAGCAGCGCTGCGCGAGCAGGCATGGCGCAGGAGACGCCAGGCGCGCACAGGCATGGGCGAGGTTGTTCGCACAAAGCAGCGCGCACGCAGGCACATGGCGCAGGGGTGTCGGGCGCGCGCGCAGGGCAGGCAGGGCCGCGCGGGCAGAGGTGCGCGCTCACGATAGGCAGGCACACCGGGCACGGCCACCCCGACTATGATGGCGTGCAACACGGCGAGCACCCCTATCTGCTCCGACTAGGGCGGCGCATAAGGCGGCGCGCACCCTTATCCACTCTGCACAACACAGCGCGCAAGGCGAAGCGTGCCTCTATCCGCACCGGGATATGCGGCGCGAAAGTCGGGATAAGGTCTATTCGACCAAGTCCCTTGGCACGGAATTCGGAGGCCAGTGCGCAGGCGCGGCACGCTTCAGGCGGGCGCAGCGCGCACCTAGGTAGGGCGCGGCACGCGCCAGGCGGGCGCAGCGCGCACCTAGGCGGGGCGCACCACACGCCCAGGGCCAGCCAGGCTGCGCAATGCGGCCAGATAAGGCCCGGGCGCGCATCACCCACGCCCACGCCGAAGTTTGAGGCGCAAGCCAAGGAGGGCGCGCGAGCGGTAGTTTGCCCAGCGCGCCTATAAAAGGGGATCACCCGAACTCCTATGAGGAGGAGAGTTCAAGAGTTCTCCACATCCATTTCAGAGAGAAGGAGGAGACCGCTTGACGCAGAAGAGGTTCCTGCATCCAAGCGAGGTTGCCGAGGAGTCTTCTTGCAACCCGTCACAAGGCTAGAGAGAAAAGGGCCCGTGAGCGTTCTCTTGTAAGTACTTTCGCACAAAGCTTTGCGAATCCTTGTAGTGGTTTATATACTCTATAAAGGTTGGGGGCTTTTCTCCGTATCTACTTGTGTCTTTGTGGTGCGGGTATTTCTTTGTGCAAGGCCGTGCGTTTGTGCATGTCCTTGGTCTCTATCGTGGTCAACTTAGGGGCAGCCCAAGAAGGAGGCTACTGGTAGTACCTTGGGCCTTTTTCCCAACGGATGCGTGGTAGGGTATATTAGGATTGATCTGTGGGGAGGCTACTGGTACCCCGGATTAGTGCAACCAACTACCCGCGTGTTAGAGAGCGCAATAGGTCGCCGAGGGCATTGCGCGCGGTCCACTCTGTGAGGTTGACTTGGAGCGTGCAACGCACCAAGGCCGATCGCTCGGTCAAGGACACTTCTGCGTGTTGAAAAAAAAAAAAAAAAAATCCTAAGTACCTAGCCGGGCTGACAGTAGAGGTCCAAGGTTTTTGGCGCAGCATGGGCCTTGGCGCAACTGCAGGGTGAGCCCGGTACAACCATTAGTGAAATATTGCTTAGTCCTCTAAAACCTCTAGAGTGGGCTTTGATCAAATGCCCTGTTAGGGTAATAGAAGGACTGAAGTAATGGATGCGTCATAGACCTTGGCATGGCCGTGGCGTGGGCTTAACGCAGCCAAAATGATGCCAATCAAGACCCTTAGCAGATAGATGGTCTCTAGGTTAGCATGGCTCGGTCCCTAGCTGTGCCACCCATTCGAACATGCACGTGGCTACTGGTGAGCCACATCGCAATGATGTCCCATCGGAATTGGTCCAATGTCCTGATGGTTGGATCAAGGCATGAGCAAATGCATGCCAGATGCAATGCATGGGCATGAACAAAAGGTGCACGAATGGCGCATGGGTGTGCACTCTAGGCCCAAACAGGTGCATCCTCAGGCTATGACATGGACTTTGGTTCGAGCCATTGGGATGAGTGTAGGAATTACCAAATGCGCTGAACCCATGAATGCGCAAGCATAGGCATGGGCATGACGAACCCAACATCCCAGCAGAAAAAATAGTTGAACTACTAAAAGAGTTTTGGTGGTTTTGCAAACCACCTTGTTGGAGTTGCTGATGGTTTCTGCTGTCTAAGATTCAAACTGTGCAATTTACAACAGTTCAGATAGTTCATAGCGATTAAGGGATTTATTTACTACATCACTATAAATAGCCCCATCCACTAAGCCTTTGAGGCAAACAATGCACTTGTAATTGTGAGGAGAGACCTTGGAGCGGGTCCTATATATATAATCGCTTGAGAATTTAATAAAGAGATTTTTTACATTCAAACTTTTGTATTGCTGAAAAAATGGGCTGACTAGACAAAAGCATCCAGTGCCACATAAGGCTTAAGATTTTACGAAAAATCTCATTCAAACTCCTAGCCTTGTGACACCTACCCTATTGTCCCCATATATTACACTCATATATTGTCGTACCTAAAAATCACTCTTATAACTTTTGCTAAAAATTTAAATATGAGTGGAGCGAGACGAGGGAGGGATGGAATGGAGATGAGAATTTATTTTTCCTCATCAAGCAGTGATGGGATTAAAAAAACCTTATTTACAAGAATAGTGTAAGAATATGGATTATTTTCTTTAGTATAAACAAAGGATGAAGATTGAGATCTCTGGCTTCATTTTTCTCCATGACCATCCCTACCTAAGTTTAATCAACCTCACCTGACAAACTAAAGAGGTGGAGGAAAGAGGTGACGGGAGCTAGCCAAAAGAAATGTGTAGAGAGAGAGAGAGAGAGAGAGAGAGGAGAGGAGAGGAGGAGGAGGAGGCGACGTGGTGGTGATAATGGCTGGCTAAGGATGAGGAGAGATCGAGAGAGAGGAAGAAAAGGTTACATTGAGCTCTAGTCGTAAGAGCAGAGAGTACCGCCTCAATTTTGCACATTTTATCTCTTAATACCTAATGCATAAGAAGCAAACCAATCACGAAAGTTCAACCTAATGGTGTCTTGAATGGAATGTATTAGTTATATCTAAAGTTGTGCTCAACAAGCAGAGACTCGTGGTCGAGCAAATGGTTGAAGAACCTGAAAGTGCTTTTCTACTCGATCATTTAAAATACTCAATAAAGTTGCCTGTGCAAAGAAGTCTCCGTTCAAATATAGAATAAGAAGAAAGTAAGGGCCATGTTGAAGTTGGATTTCGAGAAGGCATATGATATGCTAGGGTGGGTTTTTTTTTTTTTTTTCTTTTTCTTCCTTCCTTCCAAAGTCTGTAGGTCATTATTTTGAGGACAAATGGCAGAAGATGATGGACGTGCATATGGTAGTATTTGATAAATAGAAGAAGAGGAAGCAATGAAAATGACGGTGAGGCAAAGGGTGGGAAGAGACTAGGGATGATGGTAGCCAGGCATGCGGAGGGAGTGATGCAATGGGTTTGGGATGATTGCTGCAAGAAAGGTCAACAATGATAATGAGATGGTTGGAAATAGAGATGGCCGGTGACATCAGTGAGGTAGGTGGAAGGGTTAGGAGGGACAAAGAGAGACTAAAAAAAGATGACCTAATGACTATCTAAAAATCAAATGCAAGATAGAAGATAAGGTATCACGTCTAGTTGATTTATTTCTTTTTCTAATTCTATAATGTTTCTTATACAACAATACATCAAGCCAGAACATATTGTATCCTTGATTTTATCCCATAAACAAGCCTGGCTACCATTATTCTTAACCAAAATCTGGTATGCATGATGCATATGACTCGTTCCAAGAATTTGTTCAATTATTTTAATGAAGCACTAATGGTTTCATAAAGCACCTCTAATCTTTGACTGCAAGATAGATTTTAAAGAACATATTTATTTAAGATAATATATTATTTATATACATACAAAATAAAAGTAGTTAAAGCATAATGAGACAAACAAAATAATAAAACTATATTTAGATAGATTAGGATCTAAAAGAGAGAAACTTTACTCAAATCTAATTAGATGATAATTGAACAATAAAATGCAACATCAATGATTTGAACTATTATGCATGTTTTACTATTTTTAAAGCACTTATATATCAATAATCATGCGATTTGAAAATCTATAACCTAGATAGTTTATTTAATACAATCAACACATTCTTTTTGACTACTATGTTGGTAAAAGTCATGCATCTATTTGTATAAAAGATAAATCAGACCTATCTAGCTAGTCAAAACCTCTATCCACCTTGCCTTTTGATCCCATGTTTGTAGCATGAGCAGCTCCATCCTCCTACTTAAAATCCTTTTGAAATTTTGAATTGTTTAATGATTAACTAGCTATCTACTTTTGTTTGAACTTGACCCTTTCATATTATCAATGAACTCCTTTTCTACACTAGTTCCTTAGGTCACCCTTCCAAAACAAAAGACTTAGCTTTTTATATTTTACACCAAATTACCTTCTCTTCATGGGCTAGAGGGCTCTAAATAATATCAATTTAGCTGTATAAGTAGTTTAGATGTAGTAAGCTATATCCAATGGCTCAGGTCATCGATCTTAGACTCTCATCAATCTGTTATGACCTAATTGAATCCGATTAGAGATCCACTCAATCAAATTAGAGTCTATCTCAAACTAGAATTTTTTTAAAAGGTGAGTCCTGAATTAGGTTCAGAATTAATGACTTCTTAATATCGAAATAAAGATTTTCAAAGAATATAATAGAGTAAGAGAGGTTACCTTGTCAGTGGTCATTAAATATAATCACCATAGAGATGGTTAGAGGTGGAGACAAAGGTGATGGTTAATGTTATTGGAGAAAGGATGATTAGCGTGTTTTATGTTTAATAGTGGTAAAAAGGACTAGAGATTGGCGATTGATGAGATTGATAGTGATTTTATCATTGCAGGGTATGATGGTTAGTGTACACGATGTTTGGTGTGTCAAAGGATAAGAAGAGAAGAAACTTACGATTCTACTCAATCTCTCTCTAACATTTAGAAGCAGATATTTGTTGGAACTTTAGAAAAAGTGAGATTTGATGTGCATCGAATATCAAATAGAGTTTAGAAGCAAGATAGAATAGAGGTACCAAAGAGAGAAAGTAAGAAATTACTTATAACATGATATATCAATAATATCAAAATTAATATTATGTTACTTTTAAAATTTATTTATAAAAATGTTAAATATAATAATAAAAAAATATAATCAATATGTTGTTATCATTGTAGCAAGATATATCGATTAGGTTAGCTAAAGCAATAAAAAAAAATGAAATATCAAACATCAAGTGCTTTTTATTGAAACAATTTTTTTTTACTGAGATGAAATCATACAAATATGAGCTAATATTTATTTTTTTAAAATTAATATAAAAATCTCAATTGACCATTAAGTGTCATAAATTAAAGTGGATGTTGCTAAATTTATTTTCCAGCATAGGTACCACTTTTTCACAATAAACAACATCTTCTTCCAGCTACCCAAAAAAACTTGTAAACTCTTTTCTATAAAAAATAAATTAAATGCTACTCTTTGCTTATTTATGCATCCAATAAAATTCACTAAGTTTCAGTTATATCTTGTATTGATTTCATCCATCCCCTTATACATAATGGATCTTCAGGAGTCTCTTTCTTTTATCATCTGATTAAAACAGTCAGTAAATAATAAATTAGCCTTCTCCACTAGTATGATCATTTTAGTTTTAAAATATAATATCATTAATTTGGATGATAATCAAGATTCATGCAAACCAAGGCCCTATTTAAAGGATGCTATGGGAGGTCTCCATCAAAATAACAGCAGGCTTATGAAATAACAATCATATCATTCAAAAAGCATCAAGTAACATGATTCTTATTAATCTGATTGTTTTGTGAGAGGATATTAATCTGATTGCTTATTCTCATAAAAACCCAATTACCCCTAGAGATATTGCCTAAAGAAAAAAGTCGCAAATATTAAAAAAAACTTTTCAATGATGCGAAAAAAAATTCTTATATTATAGTGAATAACAAAATGCAGAGCATGCAATATTATGGGCTGCAGAATGTCTACCTGTATGAAATCAAGACCTTGCCTCACTAAATTGAACTAATATTTTACATATGCTATGAATATGTACTAAGAAAAAAAAACTAAACTGAGAAAGGAGAGCTAAGGTGAGAGATTGAGAGGGACCCATGCCATTCTGCTGGGACTCCTTTCAACATGCAGGAGAGCAAATGTCATATTTAAGAGAGAGAGAGAGATTCAGTGTGCGATTTTTAAGAGAAATAATGTGACATATTTAGGGGATCTGTTGCATTGTCATTCTCAAATTCTAGATACCAATGCCAGACTATAACAGTAACTGAGTAAAAACTAGCTTTTAGGTCCAATTACAGAGAAATCCAGTTACAACGAGACATGTGACTAGATAAATACATGAGCACATGAAATGGGACAGAATTTGGAGACAAGCAGAAGGGACGTGTATCAAATCCATGAGCTATCTGTTCGAGACTAGTCCCAACCATTTACATGGCCGCCTCCTTCCTTCACTCCTCCATGGCCATCGTGGTCGCTTCCATGAGCTTCATCATCTTTTTTCAGAGCAGGAAGCCCCATAGGCTGGCCTCCGGAAGCCAACATATAATAAACCTAGGCAAAACTTTATCAACCTTGAAAACTACATCCTTCGCACAAAATAGGTGAAGCCTTAAAGCCTCTTAAAACCAAACATCTTATGGTAACAAATTAAGCACTCCAACAGGAGGGAGAGAGAAGCCGTGCGATTAGAGTAGTCCTGGGCCAGAGTGGGAAGGGAAGTGAGGCACTACAAAGGCTGCACCCTCTGGCCTCCCCTTCTTCTCCTCCACAAATTTCTGCACTTGCTTCTCTTTATTGCTACTGCTCTCCTCTATGTTTGGCTTGGATGATGGATCAACTTTTGGCGGCGGCGGCGGCGGCGGCGGCACCGGGCTCATGGGAGAAGACTTCGTGAAAAATGGCAAACGAGAAAGGCCAAGACCCATTGTGGCTAGCCTCTGAAGAAGCAAACAATCCGCCAGTACTTTTTGGTGACCTGATGCTGGGCATGGTGGCCTTATATAGAGGAAAGACATGGAAATGGAGAGATCATTGGCGCAGCGTTTGGTACGGGCCGAAGAAGCTGTTTGCTTGGTCGCAAAGCATCGGAATTCAAAAGCGAAGAGGGATGGAAGGAGGCGAGTGGAAACTGGGAGCTCAGGTCAATGGTCAGATATGATAAGCCCCTATGGACGATTAATGAGATGGATGAAGAAACGGACAAGGCAAAAATAGTTCATCAGGAGGGGCTGAACTGGGGGTCGATGACTCGGTTCCTTTGCCTAGAAAGACTAGTCCAGCGTTGCTTCGCGGCCAAGCACCAAGAGTCATCAGCGGCGATGCCTTTGGGAGGTTGACAGCAGCGACTTGCAACTAAATATGTGTACAGATTGGCCCAACTTTGGAACGCCAACGGAGACTTGTCGTTCCCCCTTCTATTCTCACCCTTGATCTCCGAGTGTTCGGTGCGCGGCCGCGCTATCGTGACGTGTAGCAGAGCGGCACCAAATCTCGAGGGACCCAGGAGCCCTCGATTAACTCCGTTTCCTCTCGCCCTATTTTCATTAAGGACTCGTTTGGTTAATAATAAAAAAATTATAAAATTTTATTTTTAATAAATTATAATGTTTGATTTGCGCTTTTAGAATTCATTCATGGAAATAGTCTGTTTCTACGTGATTTAAATTCCTTTATTTTATGAAAAATAAAATCTCATCAGTACCATAGATTTATTTTTTCACCACAGTGTGTTTTATTTTCTTTCCAACATACCCTTCTTTCTCGTTGTATATTTTTTTTCAAATCAGTGCGGGTGAGAGAAGAAGACAAGAAGCGCCAGGTAAGAATTAATTGAGATTAGAAATTAGGTGGGAAAAGGGATTTTATTTTTTTACTTATCTCAATGTCTTAATCTTTTAAATTAATGATAAGTTTGTTAATATACCTTAGGGAATGTTTAGTATAAATTGACCTACCTAGGATAATTATGCAAGAGTAGTATTAAGTGCGCATCAGAATAATTATGTATGATTATCCAAAAAAAAAATTCTATATGATGCGAACCTCGTCAATAACGTAACGAAACCCAACACCAAAATATGGAACTGAACCCCAAGATCTTCAAAATGCAAGTTTGTTGAGTTTTGACCCATTACCTAACAAGATAAGAACCAAGAACTTGATAGCTGAAGACCCTACACCAAGACTCTCAAGAACCACTCAAGAACCTAGGTGATAAGTCTAGTTGCTTGAATGCCACAAGAATAAACTTGATAAGTTCAAGAGTCCTTTTGATATTATTTTTGACTGCCTCAAAGGTACAATCCTTGACCCTTTATATAGGGTTCACAAATTCTCTAGAATATTCTCCTATAACATATCTAAAGAAAGTTTTTCCTTGACATATTATATTTTCAAAATTAAGGGATTGACATCTAAAAGATTCTTGACATATTGAATTCCCAAAATTAAGGGATTGATATCTACAAGATTCTTGACATATTGTATTCCCAAAATTAAGGGATTGACATCTAAAATATCCTTGACATATTGAATTTCCAAAATTAAGGGATTGATATCTTGATCCTTTTAAGGCTGAAAATATGTAAGTCCTTAATTAGAAACCTTTAGAACCTTAATCATGGTGACCAGGTTCTCTTGAAACTGATTTGGACTTGAGCTGGCCTCCCATAATTTTGCTATTTCACCAACTTGTTGCATTAGCGCATTTAATGCTTCTTTAAAATGCTTGGCTCTAAATTTTGTGACCGGTCCACTTAGTAAGCTTAATGGATCATGTGTCTGCTGCCCTTGAGTCCCTCCAAGCCCATGTGTGAATTCTCCTTCTTGTGATTGTGCAACTTCATTTGCATCATTCTTCCCCTCTTGAAGAAGATTTGTCCTCAAATCATCACCTACATCGAAAGGAGATAAGTCAGAAACATTAAAACTCGCACTAACACCATACTCACCTGGTAACTCAAGTTTGTAGGCATTGTCATTGATGCATTCCACCACTCGAAATGGTCCATCACCCCTAGGAAGGAGTTTAGAACGTCTTTGCTCAGGAAAACGATCCTTTCTCATATGTAGTAAAACCCAATCTCTTGGGTCAAAGATAACCTTCTTGCGTCTTTTATTGGCTTGTTTGGCATATTGCTCTGTTCGTCGTTTGATGTATTGCTTCACTTTCTCATTAATCTGCTTAACAAAATCAGCTTTCTTCTTGTCATTTAAGTTAACACATTCATTCAAAGGTAAAGGAGTTAAATCCAAAGGAGTCAATGGGTTAAAATCATAAACAATCTCAAACAGTGAGAACTTAGTTGCAGAGTGAACACAACGATTATAAGCAAATTCAAGATGCGGCAGACAATCTTCACATGTTTTTAAGTTCTTTTGTATGATAGCTCGCAATAAGGTAGATAAGGTCCTATTCACTACTTCTGTTTGATCATCAGTTTGTGGGTGGCAAGTAGTAGAAAATAATAATTTAGTTCCCAACTTTTCCCATAAAGTCTTCCAAAAGTAACTCAAGAACTTTGTATCCCGATCAGAGACAATGGTCCTAGTCATGCCATGCAATCTAACAATCTCCTTAAAAAATAAATCGGCTATATGTGATGCATCATCGGTTTTATTGAAAGAGTTGTGCCCTAAAAGCCAATCGCAATCTGTATTACGATAGGGTTTTTTTTGTTCTTCCAAATTATGTACATGACATTTTGATTATAAATAGAAGGCATTATGTTTTATCATTTGCTGCTTTTTATAATTATGATGAACCCCATAGATTAGGGCAATGGTTTTAGGGCTATGATGAGATCATGCCAGTGAGACCTAAAACCCTAAAATCCTAATCTAAAACATTTTCAGTCGTTGGTACATTAAGTCGGGGATCAATGTTACAGGAAAGACTGGCACATCTTATGTATGCTCGATGCAGAGGGTGATTGATCTCACAATCACTTGTCTGAGACACTAATACAAAGATGTTGATACTCATTAGAGGAATGAGTTCACTGAATTGACCTACCAAGAGAACATCTTATGGATACTTACTTATTTGTCAAAAGCTGATTCTCTAAGTAGGAGTCGTGCAAGTGATCCTTAGATCTAAGATCACCATAGTATCTTATGCACATGAATCCATATTTTGGTTTACACTCCTTCACGACATTAAGTTGTGTACGAGGTATTCTAGATATGATGGATTGTGTATGAAGATTGTGAGTAGATCAATAAGGAATCAATCACTTCTAGTAAGAGAAGACCACATCCTACTTGTTCTAATCTTATGATGATTCGAAGTCTTTGATCAAAGCAGAATAAAAAATTAGAAAGAGTTTCTAATATTTTATTAATTGAATTATCATTAGAAGATTAAGAGAGATATGAATAAGTAATTAAGTTTGACATTGATCCATACTCATATACTTATTCAGAATGCAGTATGATTGAAGGATTGAATTGCACGGTAACTTGCCACTGAAGGGTATGTTTGGTATATCCACCAAATTTCATATTTTTCGGGTAGACATGATACGTTGCTAGACGTCAATCTTGCCTTGTAGGTTTGATTGAATTAAAGAGTTTAATTTGATCAACAATTAGAAAGGGTTCTAATTGTCAAGTTCGGGATCGCACTGATTGGACCTATAAGGATTAGAAATGTTCTAATCATGATAGGTCAACTTGCACCCACACCTACTGCTGGCTAGATGTGGAACCCAATGGGTCACACACAAAAGGAACTGATCAAGGGTCTAATTGGATTAGATCATGTTTGCAGGATAAACATGCTAGCACATGTTGCAAACCCTAGCTCCTGATTCGAATTAGATTCGAATCTGATTCTTGTATTAGGTTAATCTAATATGATTGGATCATAACTAAATGTGGGTTGGTCAAAAGTTAAAACCCAATTGGCTTTATTTGGACCATTGGATGGCTCTTTGAATAATGGATCTGGACAATTGGTCAGTGGCTCAATTTGGACCATTGGATGGCTCCCTGGATAAAGGACCTAGACCATTGGTTGTTGCTTGAATCTGGACCATTAGTTGGTGCCTGAATCTGGACCATGGGTGATGGCGCTTTGCTTTTGAACCATTGGATGGTGTTTTAATCTGGACCATTGGATTATCATAAAATAAGTGTGGGGTGAGGTTATCAGTGTGAGAAGGCTGATAATGCATGGATAAGGCGAACGGATACGTCTTTTCGCTCTCTTAGATGCGCCCTTCCCCTTAGCGCCTCATCATGATGAGGTGCTACCCTTGGGACACGCCTCATCATGATAAGCCGTGTGGATGCGATGCATCCCTTGATAATGTATCCCTCCGCCTCTTATAAATACGAGTGCATCTCGGGTTCAAAAATATATATGAATCCATCCGAAGAGAAATCAATTCCTTCTCTTTCTTATTTTATTTCTCTTATATGTCTTGTCCTAAACCAAGACAAGGAAGTCTTCTTCAGGACAAGAGGTTGTCTTGTCCTAAACCAAGACAAGGAGGTCTTCTTCAGGATAAAACTTAAACCAGGACAAGGAAGTCTTCTTTAGGACAAGAGGCTTTGAAGGGTTTTTTGTAAGAGAAAGAAAATTAGAAGGAAAAGAAAGCAAGCCAATCAAATCCTTTGAAAGGATTAAGCATCAAGGATCAAAGTTTTGAAGGAGTTAGAGTCTTGAACCCAATTCCTGTGTGGATCAACGTTGGAGGGTGAACACTTGGGTACCTTGTGGATATTCCAACATATTGGATTTAGCGTTACAGGTATTCTTCTTATCCTATATTTACTATTTATTCATTTAATTGTTACCATTAAGAAGATTTTGACTATTAAGGGTTTCATGTAAATAGATCCCATTAAGAAATTTATGAAATCTATGCGCTTCCACTGCACTCTTAGGCATGCACAAGAAATCCTAACATTTATGACATGCAATAAAATGTACCATCTTAGAGAACCTATCAACAACCACAAAAACTGAGTCCCTCCCCCTCTTAGTCCTAGGTAAACCCAAAACAAAATCAATAGAAACATCAACCCAAGGTGTACTAGGACTAGGAAGTGGTGTGTACAAATCATGTGGATGCTGTCTAGACTTAGCTTGCTTACAAGTAATGCATCTCGCACAAATCTTTTCAACATCACATCTCATATGCGGCCAAAAGAAATGCTCATGCAACATGCCTAAAGTCTTAGCTACCCCAAAGTGACCCATCAAACCACCACTATGTGCTTCTCGAACAAGTAATTCCCGCAAGGATGAATGTGGAATACACAATTTATTTTCTTGAAATAGAAAACCATCATGCAAATAGAACTTCCCACATGCCCCCTTAGTGCAATTTTTGAACAAGTCACCAAAATCTGAATCCATTGCATACAACTCCTTAATGTGCTCAAATCCAAGCAATTTAGCATTAAGAGTTGAAAGTAAAGCATACCTGCGTGATAGTGCATCGGCAACTACGTTTTCCTTACCACGTTTGTATTTGATTACATAGGGAAATGTCTCAATGTACTCCAACCATTTAGCATGGCGTCAACTTAATTTGGATTGCCCCTTTAAATGCTTTAAGGATTCATGATCCGTATGAATTACAAACTCTTTCAGCCAAAGGTAGTGCTGCCAAGTTTCTAGGGTTCGAACCAATGCATAAAATTCTTTATCATAAGTGGGATATTTTAGGGTTGCCCCACTCAATTTTTTACTAAAGTATGCAACGGGTCTTCCCTCTTGCATCAATACGCCTCCAATACCTGTACCTGAAGCATCACACTCAATTTCAAACGTTTTAGTGAAGTTAGGTAAAACAAGCAAAGGTGCATTAGTCAATTTTTCTTTAAGGAGTTTGAATGCCTTCTCTTGTTTCTCTCCCCGCTTCAATGGCATGTTCTTCTTAATAACTTCAGTTAGGGGTGTGGCTATACTACTAAAATCCCGTACAAAGCGTCGATAAAAACTGGCCAAGCCATAGAAACTTCTTACTTGACTCACCGAAGTAGGTGTTGGCCAATCTTGAATGGCTTTCACCTTTTCCTCATCAACTTCAATTCCTTTAGCACTTACAACAAAACCAAGAAACACAAGCTTATCCGTGCAAAAGGTACATTTCTTGGAATTAGCAAATAATCTTTGCTAATCTTTCTTTCATTAAAACCTCTAAAACAAGTCTTAAGTGTTCAACATGATCGACCAAGTTTTTACTATAAATTAGGATATCATCAAAGTAAACAACTACAAATTAGCCAATAAAAGTATGCAAAACATGGTTCATAAGTCTCATGAAGGTACTAGGTGCATTAGTTAATCCAAAAGGCATAACTAACCATTCGTACAAACCATATTTTGTTTTAAATGTAATTTTCCACTCATCACTTTCTTTCATCCTAATCTGATGGTATCCACTTTTAAAATCAATCTTAGAAAACACACAAGATTCATGCAATTCATCTAGCATATCATCTAATCGAGGAATGGGATGTTGATACTTTACCGTAATATTATTGATGGTTCGGCAATCAACACACATCCTCCATGTCCCATCCTTCTTAGGCACCAGTAGCATCGGAACTGCACAAGGACTCATACTCTCTCTAACATACCCCTTCGCCATTAGTTCATTGATTTGTCATTGAAGTTCCTTAGTCTCCTCAAAATTAGTTCTGTATGATGGTCGATTTGGAATTGTTGCGCTGCGTATGAAATTAATTTGATATTCAATGCCTTGAATTGGAGGTAAGCCAAGAGGCATCTCCTCGGAAAGAACATCCTCGAATTCCTGCAAAAAAGAAACAACATTGCTCGGCAAAGATCCGGCAAAGTCATTAGTACACAAAAAGGCCTCCTTGTACATAAGTACTATAAGGGGCTGTTGTGAAAGTAAAGCTCTCTTGATCTCACTTTTTTTTACAATGAAGTTGTATTTTTCCTCTCTTGCACTCACTAAGGCCGCAACTCTCTCTTTTTCTTCCCTCTCCTTTTCTTTTTTTCAACTTCGACCTCTCTCTCTTTTTCTTTTCTTTTTTCACTCTCTTTTTGCACTTTTAGTTGGTTTTCAAGGACTTATTTTGGAGTCAATGGTACAAGTGATATAGGTTGCTTCTTAATGACAACAGAGTATCTATTGGTGAAACCATCATGTGTGACTCATCGATCATACTGCCATGGTCTTCCCAATAAAATGTGACATGCATGCATAGGTACCACATCGCAAAGCACCTCATCTTCATACTTGCCAATGGAAAATGCCACTAATACCTGTCTTATTACCTTGACTTCTTTACAATTGTTTAGCCATTGAAGCCGATATGGTCGCGAATGTTTTACGGTAGGTAATGTCAATTTCTCTACTAATTCGGTGCTGGCTACATTGGTGCAACTTCCACCATCAATTTTAACGCTGCAAACTTTGTTATTCACAAAACACCGAGTATGGAACAAGTTCTCCTGCTAATTATCTTCTCTTTCCTTGACTTGTGTGCTAAGAGCTCATCTTGCCACTAATGATTCTCCTTCCACTGCATATTGCCCTTCATAAGTGTCTTCAAGAGGTGGCATGTCATCCACTTCGTCTTCTTGCTCATCTTCAGACTCAATCTCTCCTTGAGCATTGATCACCATCACTCTTTTGTTCGGGCATTAGCTAGCTATATGACCCCTGCCTTGACATTTAAAACACTTAATGTCACAATTTTTAGAAGTAGTGGCTTCAGTGTTACCTTGTTTTGGTGCTACAACTTGTTTGGCATCCTTAGAGGGTTCAGACTTAGGCTTAGTTGATGGAAATTCGTCTCATTTAGGAGCCGATTTCCAAGAGTTTGTAGCAGCCATGCTTGTTTCTCTCCTAACCTTGTACCTTCACTTTAATTGTTGCTCAACTTTGATGGCTTGGTGTACCATATCTGTCAATTCCGCATAGTGTTGCATCTCCACCACGTTCGCTATCTCGCAGTTTAAACCATTCAAGAACCTAGCCATGGTGGCTTCTCTATCCTCCTCTACATTTGCTCGATTCATAATGACTTCCATCTCTTTGTAGTATTTATCTACACTTTTGAACCCTTGAGTTAGACGCTGCAACTTATTGAACAACACTCGATGGTAGTAGCTTGGAATGAAACATCTTCTCATGATTGCCTTCATCTCGTCCCATGTTTCAATAGGACGTTCTTGGTTTCTCCTCCTATCCTTCAACAATTGATCCCACCAAATAATAGCATAATCAGTGAATTCAATTGCAGCAAGTTTTACCTTTTTGATTTCGGAGTAATTATGACAATTAAAAACCATCTCCATTCTCTTCTCCCACTCTAGATAATCCTCGAGATCATTTCTACCTTGGAAGGGTGGAATTTTCACCTTGATACTTCCCAAATCATCATCTCGCCTAGGTGGTTGTCTAGTGGGAGCATATTGATGTTGTCGTCTAGTTGCCTCCTCTTCCATCCTATCCATCCTCTCATGAACTTGCTTTAATTCATCTCTCATCATCCGCCTCATCTCCCCCAACAATGCCTCTAAATGTAGATTCGGAGTGGTTGTTTGTTGTTCCTCTTGGATTGAGTTTCCCTCTTGATTGTGTGACATATTTAGAATCTGCAAAATAAGGTTAGAAACCTCACAAGCAGTTACTCACTTGTTTCACTCAAAAAGGATTCACTTACTAAATGGCTTTACCCTCTTATGTTGTCGCCACTCTTTCACTCATTGTGTCTTCTTTTCACTTTTTAATTAGAATTAAGAATAAATGAGATTCAAGTAGCAATCAAAAATGAGCAACCAAAATAAATCACAAGATTCAATAAGCAGTTCTCAAGAACTGATGGAACAAATAACAATGATGGTTTTAAGCGTAAGGAATGCTAGATCAACAACTCAAGAAGTTATAGAAATAGTGTAAGTAATAGTTCTGAATTTTTTTTTATTCTTCTTCTTCTTCTTCTTCTTTTCTTTTTTTCTTTCTTTTTTTTCTTTTTTTGTTTCACTGTCACATAGGCGAGGTTGTAGCAGAATTTTTTTTTTTTTTCCGCCTATGTGCGTTACTTAAGACCTTGCCTCAAGTTAGCCTTCCCTGCGACGGCTATGCACAACCCTCTTGGTAGCCTACGGCACTCCCGGAACGTAGATAGTTGAGTCAAATATACCAAGGTACTACCATTAGCCTCCCTTATTGATACGTCCCTGATATCTCTACCAAACGTCCGTTGGGTCAAATAGCCCGAGGTAGTACTTCTAATCTTTCCCTTTGGACTATCTCTAAATGAGCATAATATAAACCAAAAGATGCACTTTTTCTTTTTTTTTGGGGGGGGAATCTAAATTAAGGAGCAAGAAACAAGGAATAATAAAATAATGAAAGACAAATCCAAACTTGCCTTGGAACCAAAGCTCTGATACCAACTAATGTGAACCTCATCAATAACGTAACAAAACCCAACACCAAAATATGGAACTGAACCTCAAGATCTTCAAGACACAAGTTTGTTGAGTTTTGAGCCGTTACCTAACAAGATAAGAACCAAGAACTCTATAGCTGAAGACGTCACACCAAGACTCTCAAGAACCACTCAAGAACCTAGGTGATAAGTCTAATTGCTTGAACACCACAAGAATAAACTTGATAAGTTCAAGAGTCCTTTCAAGAATGAAAGAAGAACACAAAATAAACACTTTGATATTATTCTTGACTGCCTCAAAGGTACAATCCTTGACCCTTTATATAGGGTTCACAAATTCTCTAGAATATTCTCCTATAACATATCTAAAGAAAGTTTTTCCTTGACATATTAAATTCCTAAAATTAAGGGATTGACATCTAGAAGATTCTTGACATATTGAATTTTCAAAATTAAGGGATTGATATCTATAAGATTCTTGACATATTGTATTCTCAAAATTAAGGGATTGACATATAGAAGATTCTTGACATATTGAATTTCCAAAATTAAGGGATTGATATCTTGATCCTTTTAAGGCTGAAAATATGTAAGTCCTTAATTAGAAACCTTTAGAACCTTAATCATGGTGACCAGGCTCTTTTGAAACTGATTTGGACTTGAGCTGGCCTCCCATAATTTTGCTGCTTCACCAACTTGTTGCATTAGCGCATTTAATGCTTCTTTAAAATGCTTGGCTCTAAATTTTGTGACCGGTCCACTTGGCAAGCTTAATGATCATGTGTCTGCTGCCTTTGAGTCCCTCCAAGCCCATGTATGAATTCCCCTTCTTGTGATTGTGCAACTTCATTTGCATCACTATAGAAATAAAACTGCTATAAAATGTTGGATGGAATCGAATGATGCTTAATGTCGATTCGATCAAATTTATATTTGAATCATAATTTTATATTCAATTAGATTAGATTCATAGAAAAAATTTTACACCCGATAGATTATTAAAGTCTTTCCAAAATCAGGTATAATCCGAATTCAATCAAAAGCATTTAGATTCAAAATGGGATTGAGTTGAGTCAAATTAGCATTCGTATTAAACATGTCTCCATTATTCATCTCTTTTATCATTCTACATCACCATCATATCTTCACCATCCATTACCACCATCACTATCATCACCATGCCTCCACCATAAACCTTATTGCCACCACAACCTTCATCACTTACCATCACCACTACAACAATACGTCTATCATTCACCACTATCATCACTATACCTATGATATCTACTATCATCTACCATTACTGCACTATCACTGCCATTATTCACTACCACAACCTTGCATTTCTTTACCATCTATTATCATCGTTGTCGTACCTACACCATTGACTATCGTTGCCACCTTTTTTTCATTTTTTGCCATCATACCTTCATTGTCAATCATTCTTCACGATCCATCTTTTTAAATTTTTTAAATTAAAAAAATATTTTTTTATTTTTAATTCAAGAACTGCTTCCTAGTTTTTCAATAGAAAAGAAAACTCAAAATGAAGAAAGAACTCAGTGATGAAAGATGAAAATATTTTTTACAACTAAACAGGCCTAGGCCGCCACGGGTTCATCCCTCTATTTAACGTTTCATAGTTTAAATTTGGTTTGAACTCTCGAGCCTTTCACATCATGGATTAAGGTTTTTGCGAGAGGATGGATAGAATTCTTTTTGCCAGCTGCAACCACCTCTCCTGCTCTCGCTGTGCATAACACTTGCAAGAATTATAATAGTGGTTTTTGTATGAAGTGAAATTCGAGTCTCTATGCGCCCTTCTGCCGTATATGTTGGACTTTATGAATAATTTTTACTTATATATTGAAGCTTCATTGCTTGTATTGTAAGTGAGCCTTATAGAGGAACGCCTTATATCCCAAACCTTGGTAGGATGTTGAATAGAGGAGTAAAAGAAGTAATAAATTTTAAGAAACTAGAAAGCAAACCAATTGGTAACAATCCTCTCATACAGATGGAACAAGAAATTTTTACAAAAGCCACCATTCTTATACAAAGCTGAAACTTGAGGGAAAAATAAGCTACAAACGAGAAGAAAATTACCACAAAGAACACCAAAATCTCCATTCGACAAGACAGTTTCTTCATTCACAAACAACAATAGTTCCAAGCAATTGCTCACAACATCTGGGATTAGCTCTAACCATCCATCCGAATGATGCAACCGAGGCTGTCCCCTTGAAGCATGTAGTCAAATGCCTTGTTGATCTCAGAGAAGGGTACTTCATGGGTGATGAATTTCTCCAGCTCTAGCTCCTGTACCCTTTAACCACCATTGAACCATGATTTGGTGTTCCGATAATATAAATCGATAAGAAAAAGCAATTCCTGGTTAAATAAATTCTACAATCTTACACTCTTTGAGGACTAGAGTTCTTAGAGTCAGAAGAGCTTAATAAAAAGGGATCTTGAGATCAGAACGTGGTTTGTAGTTTCCAAAGAAAGTTCCTTTGAGGGTCCTTTCATTCAAAACATTCATAGGATGGGTCTTAAACACAGCATCTTTGTGAGGTACACCAACCAGTACAGCAACACCCCAACCCTGAGATTTTATCACTAGTGTTAAAAATGATTCACATGCTAGCTTAAAGCAAAAACAATATATTCAATAAGAAGTTTTTGAATTCCAAGGATGTCAAGAATGAGAAGAAATACATCATGAACGCATTCGAAAGCAGATATCATGGCATCAATATTTCCAGTGCATTCAATACTTCGGTCAACTCCACCATTGGTCATTTCAGCTATCACCTGATAACATTCAACAAATATTGAAATGAGGCAATGGATTACGAAATCTGTTCTCTCTTCAATTGGCTAGCAATATTATCAAAAGAAGAGGAGCAGAGGCTACTAGTGATATCTAACCTCTTGAACTGGCTTGTTGTAGTGTTTAGGATTTACAAACTCATTGACACCAAATTTCTTGGCTGCAGGTAACAGAAAAGCAATTCAAGGACAATCAGTTAGAAACCACAGCACCATTGGTGTATCAGTAGAGGAATCCATAATTTGGAGGAAAATACAAAATATGAGTACATCTCAATTAAAAGAAGTGAAATTGGAGCTAAAAATAGATTTGCAGAGTGAAAAGGATTCTAGGATCGAGAATAGGAATCATTTCACCTTCATGAAATCTCCTTGAGTTCAAGTCAACACCAATAATCCTTGAAGCACCTGCAATTCTAGCTCCTTCAGCAGCCTATATGTAATGGAGGGATTTGAATTAGATATTAACAAGTTGGAGTCATAAAGAGAAAACTATGTATTTTATATCCAAGAGAAATGTGTTGGGAAGCAACAATTGAAGGAAATAGCTATCTAGACAAACCAAAAGTGATTTAGTTTAACTGAAAAAGGATCATGATGTATTAAAAACTTGAAGAAAATTAAATCACAGGGAAGAAAAAAATGAATGACACTCACAGCAAGGCCAACAGCTCCCAACCCAAAAACAGCCACCGTCAAACCTTTTGTCGGTTTTGCAACATTTAAAGTGGCACCAAGACCTAAAGATAAAGACATATAGCAATTTCAATGATCAAAATTGTTCATATTTACAACAATATTTCATATGCAAGTAAAATAGACAGGGTTTGGAAGAAGTGGTCTCACCTGTTGAAATGCCACAGCTGAACACAGGCTACACTAGGGGGGCTAAGGGGTTGATCTTAGCAACACAGCCAAAGTGAAGGACAGTGTACTCGCTGAAAGTGGAGGTACCAACAAAATGATAGATGGGTTTTCCATTGATGGAGAACCTGGATTGCCCATCATTTATCATCACTCCCCTGTCAGTGTTTATCCTCAGGAGGTCACACATGTTGCTCTCCTCTGACAAGCAATGGGCACACTCTTTGCATTCACCAGTGAATACTGGAAGGACATGGTCTCCTAGTGCAAGATCAGTCACACCCTCCCCTACGCTCTCCACAATCCTAAAATTAACAATGATTCAGAGTCGATGAATACGAAGCCATAGACTATGATCCAGGATATTGGTATTTTTAATTGAGAGAGATGGATTTTTTTCCCAAATATGCTAGGACTCAGCATCATGACCCAACTTGATTGTAGCAAAATACTTGTACCAATATTATTTAAAGATAAAAACTTAAAGTTTTGCTAGATGTTGCAATTGCTACAACATCGACGAACCAATAATTCTTTTTTTTGTTAGAAAAAAAAGAGTACTATTGATGTGAGAAATTCCATATTAATCATGATAGTTTATCTTTCTTTGAGCAAACTCTATGACCCATCTTAGATGAAGCTTTGGTCCTCATCTTTAGAATTTGGAAAGTTAAAGTTTGAAAAGATGATTAGGAATCATACCCTCCTGCCTCATGGCCAAAGATCCTTGGAAACAGAGGCTTCTGACCCTGTAAAATTATTTTTAAGAAAAAAAAAATCAATTAGTAATCCAGCTTATATGATGAGCAGAGTTATTAACCATGAATTATGGGATTCAGTAAGAATTTATTTGGAAAACATGCAATCAGTGACCATGGTTTAATAATACCTTAGCTTCCCAGAAGTAAACATCAGTGTGACAGAGGGAAGTGTACAGAATCTTCAGGCGGGCCTCCATTGCCTGTGGTGGCGCCACCTCCACCTCCTCGATCACCAGCGGCTTCCCTGCCTCCCAGACCACGGCCGCTTCACATAGTAACATAGTGATCCAATGAAAAATGAATCAATGGAACAGAAAATTTTAATTATAAATAAAGCCATCAAGTTTTCTTGTAAGTATGAATGCATCTTCTTTTCCTTGACACATAATAGCCCAGCTTTCTCTAAAAATAAATTAGAAAAGTAGGGGGAAAAAAGATTGCCACTTCATTGTAGCCCACCACCCTCAAAAATAATACATTTCTAAAATATAGATAAATATATAAGAAATATTCAACAGAGACCTAACAAATAATAAAGTAGAACCTTTTTTTTTTTTTTTTTTTTTCTTTGATGATAAAAAATAGGAATCTTCTTTTCTGTTCATTTTATGAGTCATCCTTTAAGTCCAAAATAATAACATATCCCAAATGTCCAAAAGAGACTCCAAAAGTAGTTAAAACTTTGCAAGCACAACAATTAAACGTCCCAAAATGCCCTCTTAAAATGCAAGCCAACGTATGTTACCACAAAAAAATAAATAAATATAAAAAGCTAGCAAGAAACTTTAGAAACAAGCAGGTGAGTCTTGTGTGAGGGTATTAACCTCGGCATTTTATGACCTTTCCAGCTGTGCTTGACATCTGTTCCAATTCTAGACCTTGCAATGCTCCTCTCTTTCTACTAATCTTCCTCCAATGCCCCTATAGAGATCACTGTGGGATGCCTTTGCCTTTCCTTGTGGCTAGTTGGAGAAGAACGGGACTGGTAGCGGCCCTTTCCACTGCTCCTATTCTATTCATTTGTTAACTGGATATCCCTGGTTTAAGATAGGACTGGGTTGGCATAAATATGAGTTTAATTTTTTAAACCTATTCAAGCTGGAAGCTTTAAAAGAGATCCAAGTTAAAAGCCTAATTTTTTAAGTGCATGGATCAAGGGGTTTTGACACGCTGGTGGTTGTAAGTTGGCCCTGGGATCAGATGGCAGTTTTAGTCATCATCAGAAGGAGCACCGGTGGAGATGGTTGATTGGAGTTTTCTATGATTATTTGACTTTCTAGTGCTGATCTTCAAACCCTAATCTCCTTGAGAAGCTCATCTTAGATTTGTTCAAATTTTGTTGGAATTTGGTGAGAATTTTTAATATTTGGATGCAACTAGTAGATTGGGTTAAGGCATGGCCCCCTTGACTCAGAGTTATTACAGACATTGAATGATTCAGATCAAGTTGAATCTTTTCCTTGTTTAATCTGGCTTGAGTAAAATTTTAATTTAGTTGGGTCCAAGTTTTGGATTAATTTCAGCTCAGGGTCCAATCCAAAATTCAACATTCCATGGTGCCAAAACTTGACATCTTGAATGGGAGTTTGGTTCTCCATTTAAGATCCATAGGTGCTCATAATTTTTGACTGGTGGTCGGAATCAAATCCAGAACATGGTGGATTTGAGCTCGAGCGAACTATTAATTTTTATTTATTTTCTAATTAATCACCACTCATTATTCAATTTTTTACAAAATTTTGGAGCATTTTCTTTGTCCTTATTTTCAATTCTTTATTCAGTTAAAAATTTAAGCAGACTGCAAACGTAATTTGAGTGGCATCTTTCAGGCTTCTGTTTTTCTATTCAATTTAAAAATCTAGACTTCAACCAATGTTTAAAAATAAAAATGGAAGCAAAATTCTGGAATCCCCGTTTTCACAGCTCATGCGTGTATTAGATTAAGAATACACTGAACTATGTAATTAAAAACAGAGAGAGACTACGAACCAGATGCCAAATTGCCTACTACATCAGACTTTTTTTTTTTTTTTTTTACTGCAAAATTTCAATGACTAGCGTATATTACAGCTAATAAAACAATCGATGTTGAGTTGGAAAACGTTTTGTTGATTCAATTGGTCTTTCTAACGTGCAAAACCAAGGCGGCAGCAGGATCAAAAGGTTGAAATCATATCTCTGAGCAAATTGCCTATATAATAATTAGACAAGGTTTTGTTTAAGTCTTTAAGTCTGCGTAACAAAAATATTCTACAGAATAGCATCAGAGGGTTGGTGCGATTTGTGGTTACTTGAATTAGCGTGGAAGATGCAGGGGAGAAGATGGATTGGATGGCTTATCCTGTGGGCAAGTCAGCAGGATTTAGCCACCCATATGGAGGGATGGTCTCATCCTTGAGAGGAGAGCACGGATGGTGGACCAACTAAGGGGAAAAATTGAGAACTTCGTGTAGAAGAGAGTGGAAGGTCAAGCTCACAAGGTACAATTAATGGGGGCTTCATATCAATGTTGCCACAAATTCCTAAATTTGTTGCCAACCAACTGAACTAAGTCACCATGTTAGGAAGATTTTGTATTCATTAATCTCAACATCTTGAAGCCATCCTAGTTTTGCATTAACTTACGTTGACAGCTATAAAACAAAGCAAATAAAATCCAAAATCTAGTGCCTAGAAACTTTTATTTTGCAAGCAAAAAGGAAAAGAGAAGAGAAGAAAAGAAGCATGCCTCCTCTTAAAACTCTTTTTTTTTTTTTTTCCTTCTTTTTTTTGACTGTAAACAGAGGAGTCTAGCTCCTAAAACTACATGTTTTTAAGATGAATTTGGAGATGTTTGGATCATGGGCTTCAGTTAAATAATTTTAGTGAGAGAATCTTCAGCGGCAAAACTCAGTGTTAAGTTACTAATTGTTCGGAAAGTGAAAGTGTAAATCTAAGAGGCAAAAGAGCATTGCCAAGGAAACTGAGGCATAGCTTAAACTAGCTTTACAGTTCTAGACATGAGATGGGAGAGATGTTTCTTTTCCTCAATCCTCCTCTGATATTTCCTCCAAGATAGATTTGTACCCAAGTTAGATCTTGGTCTGCTCGGCCATAAATACTTCGATGTATGAGCCCAGCTCTACTTAACCATCATTCTTTGTACGATAGGTAGTTTGCCGGGCTGTCTTCACTCCTTGAGGCCATAAATATAAGACCCGCAAGTAACATATGTGCACCTATATAATATTTTTTTAAAAAAATTATATCGAATAAAAAAAAATTAAAATATTTATAACCTAAGTATTTTTTGCTACCAATTAATTTGCTCTTAAATTTTTAAGAACATATAGTTTTGATCTACTAACAGATTAATTAGACTAACAGGTAGGCTTAAATGTTACAAATGATATCAAAGTCGATTCGAGTATGCAGAAGTTAATGAGTAGAAAGGAAGGACTCTGCCCATGGGATAGTGGTTGATTCGTATCATGATGTGGAGCCATCCTTGTAGAGTCAATGATCTAGCTCTAGCTTAGGGTGTAAATCATGGTTAACTTGGATGGTTGAGTTTCGCCATGATGTGGAGCCATCCTTTTAGCACTAAAGATCTAACTTCAGTTCGGAGTATAGATTCTGGCTACCTTATAACGTGCGATAAAAATATCGCTTCATAAGGAACGTCACTTGGCTAGCTTGTGGCATGCGATGAGGACGTTGTTTCATAAGGAAGAGTGATTGTAATATCCCCTACATAAGAAGGAAAGATTGTAATACCTTGAAAAAAATAGTTACATATTTGATGGGAAAGAAAAATTAAAGTGCTTATAACTCAAGTTTCCCTGCTATTAATTACGTAGTTTTGACTCGCTAACAAGTTAATTGAATTAGTAAATGGGTTAAGATGTTTTAGTACGTGTGTGTGTGTATTGAAAGATGATTTATGTTATACTAGCTTAAGTGAAATAAAAATTTTTATAATATTAAAATTCTCCTTAAAATCTCTCTTTTAGGTTCTTATATTATTCCATCAACAGCTAACTAAAGCCTTCGTCAAACGTAACGAAACCCAAGCTAGAGCAAATTGATGCTAATTTGCATCATAGGTATTGCCTCTGCATAAAGGATCAAAGACTCTGGTTATGATGCCTAATATAATTTTTATTAGTAAAGATGTGCAAGTTAGAATGGGTTTGTATTAATTTGCACCACAGGTGCCGACTTTATATAAAGTACTAAATATTTTACCCTCTTTTTTAAAGAAAAAATACGATGGGAATGCACCACCAAAATTTGAACCCTAGGCCTCTTATCGATGGAGAGAGGTGACAACTAATTGAACAAAAGATGGCCAATTATTTTATGTTAATTATGTATAAAAAATATTTCAATGTCAAACTGGATGGATGGAAGGCACTTGACCTGTGACCCTCTTCTCTCTTTTTGTGCATGCGTAAGTGCATGCATTGGGCATGATTGGATGTGTATGCGTGCAATATGTGTCTACAATGATGAAATGAGAGCCCAATACTGTAAATATGTTTCAAATCATTCGCGTGTACAAAATCAAAGCATCACATGTGTAGCACATACTTCTCTTCAATCAATCTCATTAATTTAAACCTAGTGTTTTTCCCCTTTGTTTTTCTTTTTTGTTTTTGTTAGAAGACTTTGAAGGAGAGGGGGAGGGGAGGTTTATGGGTTTGGAGGTAGGCATGCCCATCAACCAAAAAAAAACAAAACAAAACATGAAGTTATTGATAAGAAGAACAATCAAAGTTCTTTTAAGATAATGGAAGGAGGTTTTTGGTCCTCACCTAATTTATTGAGATGATCAAACTTTTTAGAGAGATATTGGCAACATTCAAACCCAGGTCATACTAACCTTTCTTGTGCCTGGAATGTTGTCTAGCTAAGAACCATGGTTGATGTTTTCATTTGGCTGTTCTTTCACATTGTTCATGCATACAAGAACCAACCACATGATAGATGTCTTCCTGTTGGTAGTAAGAGGGCTCTTAGATCCCAGGAAAAAAAAAAAATCATAAATTCATAAAACAAGCAAACCTAAATCAAGAACACTCTTCTCTTGTTTCCTAAATAAAACAAAGCTCCATTTCTATAAGCAGTTTAACTTCTTCATGTATCAATTATATCTCCTGTTGGTTCAAATGAAACTCCAATTTTCCTTGCATTTCTCACTGTTCTAACAAGTTTCAATTTATTTTTATCACACACAGTCTTTGGACTGAAAGTTTTCCAAGCATCTTTCATCAAAAGTTATGCTTCCATTCAAAAAGCACTTTCTTCAGAGCAACCACTCAAAAAAGCACTTTTGAAAGCCTATTATTGTGTCTTGCCCTAAAATTTTTAGGTTATCCTTTATGTAGAACCCCACTTCTCTCCCTCAGCTAGCAAAAGTTACAAGAGGCAAAAGCAAGGGCCATCTACCTCACCTTTCATGAAGGCCTACAAAATGGAAAGCCATAGACTTCGCATCCAAGGAGGGCTTTTGGCACAAAGAAAACTTCAGAGAAGGTAATCATTGGTGCAAAAGTAAAATAATAGGGAGGCTTGATAAAATGATGAACTTCTCTTGCTCAATACACCCCACCACCCCACAACAAGATAATATTTATTTCTACCACCTTACTCATGGGCCATGATAATTCATAACTCATTTCCTTTCGGCCACCACTAACCATTGTAGGGTGCTGCACCTTTGCAAGTGATCCTAAGCCAACTCAAATCTCTCAAGTGATCCACCATTTAGGAGATGATGGATCCTCTTAGAGCAGGAGCTTTGAGCTCCAAAATGGAAGAGCTTCTCGGTCCTTAGAACCAGCATTACATTGGCATTGGTGACAGCATTTGGTCTTGACCAACGGGTCCATCTTCCTTTGGATCTTTCCTTCGGCTTTATGTGGTGATGGGGACCTCCCTTCACAGGCCCAGGAGTATGTAGTATAGGAGGGTTACAGGCAAGGAGACAAGCATGCCAAAGATTACCCTGAAGAGGTAAAAGAAGAGTTAGTGATGCAGAGGGAGCTTCAAAAGTTAGCTGACAAGAAAGGTGTTTGATCTAAAAAAAGTAGACTTGAAACGTATGACTTGTCTCGTCTGGCCATTGACTAATATGTTTTAAGACTCCCATGAGATGACACAAGAATCTTTAGCAGTTTATCTGGATTTTTTTCTGTGGTGTCTTGCATATAATATCACAACACCAAAGGATTGGGGACAATTGACCACTCAACTAGCAGGCACAAGGAGTAACAGTTTAATCAAATGGCAGGCAAGTGGAAGAGTTTGCTTATCCTGGGGTCATTCAGATTATATGGTTGTAAAATTTAACCTCTACAAAATTTAGCCTCTTCATCTAAGGGCATATGCCTGTATAAAATGCTATGTGTATCTAAATTATCTGCGGATAAGCATGATGTTACCATCACAGCTGCTCTCTGGACTTATACTTTTCTCAGTCAATTTGTGTGATGAGGTACATTGCTAGTCATGGCCCAAAAGACTGCCTTAAGGCAGTGATTTATGTGCTTCATGTTGACTTGCTTTTGTCATCTGTGACAGCCCTTGATACTGATAAAGCGGCAACTTGATAATTCAATCCAATTATTTTATAAGAATTGTGTGGATTAGACAATCTTGTTGGATTAAAGTCAACTTTTATAAAGTCAACTTTTATATACATGCAGAATTTGATAATTTATCAAATCCTCTCTCTCTCTCTCTCTCTCTCTACACACACAACCAATATATGCAGTACTCAACCAATATTGACTATATAAGTATCAATTTCTTTTCTTTATATTTGAGTTTATATTTTTTTTTTCCTTCATGCATGTTCTTCTTAACTCTTATCCATAGTTATTTTAGTTGCAAAATCTCAACCAATACTTGAATTTTGATTATTCTAGGTCAAATTGAATATAATTTGAAATTTAAACTTATTTTAAAAGCAATTGTATTATTTTACAAAATCAATTATTAACTTTCCATATCAAGCTCCTTTTCTAATGCGATTTGCTATAGTTTTATTACATATGAAAGACTATTACAATAAAAGTCCTTCGGTTTGGAATGTTATTAATCTTTAAGCAGTTGGTCCACTAAAATCATATGTCAAACCGAAACTGATTATTAATCCAGTTCGAATGTAAATTTAGAGCTTACTTGTTTTGTTCGATCTGCAGCAAAATTTGAATTTTATTTCTCTTATCAAGTTTGTATATGGATAAGGTATGGATCTGATCTAAATCTGTCCTATTTACAGTCCTAGTTCTAAAGATTAGCAGTCAACTGTTAAGTGGAAAAGTGATCATTACCTTTGGAGACCTTTTGATTGCCATATTCTTATTGATAAATTTTCTTCTAAACCAAAGCATAAAGCTTATTGCTGGCAAACATACTCATAATAAGAGCATTTGCTTCCACAAATACTTGTAGATAACTATGGATGAAACCACTAGAAAAGGTGTGAAGAATAGCATGGACATGGAAGCAATTGATAGCTACTTCTTTCTGCTACTTCCTTATCTTTTCCCTGTGATATCCATCTTGTTCACCAACCAAGACACGTTGCTTGGGCATTCCTCTCTAATTTTATCCTAAGGTAAAGATTCACATGCTCCCAAAAAGTAGCAATTTGAGCTGCCCAAAAGTATAACCATGAATATTAAAACTTTATGAGAGCTTACCCGGTGCTAAGTATGTCTGGATGTAGCCCATATTCTCTAGCAAAGACGAATGGTACAATGCCTTGAGGAAGAGCCGCCTGCCACATCACAACAATATGAGTCATATGATCTATAAGTTTTACATTGCAATGACCACCCAAACCAACTTCTATCACCATATAACCAGTAGTCATGCATGAATGAACTAACATGCATGAATACTATGTATGATTTTATAAGCTAGTGCCTGAACAATAGCAGTGTGAAGCCGAATTCCTCTCAATCCGACTGCAATTGATGCAGCTGACATTATCATAGGCCCACTTAGAAATCGAATCGCCATGCTTAGGGTTGCCATCTTTGCACCACATGCAATTATCCTTGGCTGAAGAGCCATGAACAAACCTGCAAGCATGCAAAACCTCAAATTTTTCAAAGCTCGACAAAATTAATAAATCTACCACAGACATTAGCAGTGCTTTTGATACTCCTGAGTATAAAGTTCATACACTGAGAAAAGATAGGCTAATGGTAAGATATAGTGATGGTGTGCAAGAACATATGCTATTGATACATAGGTTATGAAATAAGTTAATAAATTGTTCCTTCTCGAATGGATATGTTTAGTCAAATGAAGCTTACCTAGGCTAAACATGGCCATTCCAAGCCCTGCATCTGAAATAATTTTGATTGAGTTCTTGACCAAAATTGGCAGGCTGACCTCCCATCTAAACAATTAAAACCAAGTTTTTGTGTTAGCAAATGCTAGCTTTTTCTAACCAAATTATAAAATGGTCGTAAATAAAACTTCAAGACTTACATTATAATTAATAATTTAACAAGCTAAAAAGTAGATTCTCACTTGAATGAAATTAGAGACCAAAGCAGGCCTAGAATGCTCGAGTATGTGTTGGGATTGCGAGAAAGCTTCCTGCCAACCATTGTCAAGATGAGCTTTAACATAACTACAGCATGAGGCATCTCCTGGTTTTCTCTTCCATTTGTCTCTTCATCTTCTTCTTGTACTGCAAACTTGGCAGTACTTCTAAAGCTGATCTCTTTCTCCCCTGAAACAATTTCAAGATTAACGTTACTGCTCAGTTAATCATAAGTTTTCAAGGAAAAAGGGGACAATCTTAAACTCTTAGTGACCCCTGCTCCCACACACGTATACCAAAAATACAATGCGATTAGTTTCATATATATATATATATATATATATATATATATATATAATCCACTAGAATGGTGGTGCTATAATATTTATATTTTTTAAGGTAGACTTTTATCAAGTAGCTCAGCTCATAAATAAAGCCAATCAATAAGCACATAGGGATAAACTAAAAGATTAAAATGAATTGCACCACTGAGTCACATAAATGGAGTATATAAAATGAAGCCACTAAGATTGGAAATCAATCAGTTTTGCTCAAAAGAAAAAAGAGAAAGAAAGGGAGGGAGGAAAAAAACTAAGAATCTAATTTTTTCATTTATTTTGCCTAGCTAGTAGCTTCGATAACATCATATCAATCAGACGGCCTCTGTTCCATCACGTCTTAGTTAGAAAACAAAACTTTTTTTGGCCCATGGCTTTTTTTTTTTCTTTTTTTTTTTTATTTTTATCCTCCCGCATGCGCATGCCATGGTCTGAGAATCTCACCGTGGACCACCTGTTACCTCTCAGACAGCAGGCGAGAAACAGAGCATCAACCGTCGGAAACGAAGGCTTATGAAAACTATAACATACCATGTCATTAATACATCCATACATGTATACATATTATAAAGATATAAAAAAACATTATTTTAAATAAATAATTCCCATGTTGAAAATATCTTTCAAGTGAAAAAAAATAAAAAAAATAAAATAGTAATAATCCAAATTATAATTTTTTTAATCAAATAGGTTTCTATGTTTAAAGCTTAAACTCCAAAGAGTATGATCAATATTTTTTTTAAATGGAATTATCCTATCCGTTTTCCAAACTTTTAATGTCCGGATAGCATTCTAATTATTTATAGGGTGACGCATCAATATTTTTACCGGAATAAAGTGACACGTAGCCAAGGAGAGATGTTTGCTGCTCGGGATAAACAGCTGACCGGATCCCCAAAACAGTTAACAGTGCGTCGGGTCGAAGGTGAACAGCAAAATGACAAACCCGACCGGCGAAGCCAACAAAGGCTGCAACACAGGTCCTACGTTTGGTTTTTTTTTTTTTATGCCGCTTAAATTTCGATAAGTTTTCTCCGACATAAACACCAAACAGCAAGCAAAAAAAATAAGAGGACGAGAAATGACAGCAGCAGCGGCGTACTTACCTCCAACATCCTTGCCTCCCTGTCCCTCCCCACCACCGCTGCCACCTTCCTGACACCCGCACACCACCTTCGCCCCCCCGGCCGCCGCTGGCGACTGCTGCCGGACCGGCCTCCCTCCGGCCGCCGCCGCCGCCGCCGCCGCCACCACCGGCGACCTCATCCACACCGGGGTCCCTATCTCCATCTCGTTAAAATTTGACTCCCTCGGCGTCGGCTGCAACGAGTACACCTCCGACGACGCATACCCGGAGAGCCGGGGGCTCGTCGACCGGTACCCAAACGTGACGTCGGCGATGGTGAATTGCTCCGCCGGATGCCGGCCTGGTGTGTTCAGAGAATATATCTCCGCGCCCGATATGTTCGACAGGCGCGCCGGCGTGAACCCGACCGACGACGACAGCCCCGATTCCGGCGCCGATGACAAGGACCGCCGGATCCGAACGCGAACCCTCCCGTCCGCGTCGATCTCCGACTCGGCGTGGATCGGGTCTCGCCCGTCCAGAGAGATGACGTCGCCGTCGACCTCGAATTTGGCAATGGCGGCCGCCGCGGGCCCGGGAAACTGTTCTCGGATCAGGAGAGTGGCTGCGCGATACTCGAACAGGAAGAGCAGCAAAGTATACCTACAATGCGAGGATATCAGTGAGCCTGCCATGAGCTCACTTGGTAACAAAATAATATAGCAAGGGAATATATATATATATATATATATATATATACCAAATTATACACTGGAGGACGACCAGCTGCACCATTAAGCTTTGGGTGAAGCCTCCGTACATGGCGCGCAGGAGGGGGATGCCCATGACGAGGGTGTTAGGGAGGGTGGCGACGGAGAAGAGGGTGATCAGCCAGTCGAGGCGGCTGCGGCCGGGGGCGGCGGAGGAGAGGCGGGCCCAGAGGGAGAGGAGGAGGAGGACAAGGAGCTTGGAGAGAGTGTCGGCGAGGATGAAGCGGGTGTCCATCTGGTAGGGGTTGTTGTGGGAGATGAAGTGGAAGGAGAGGACCGGGACGGCGAAGACGGCGACGAAGCGGTTGATGCCGGAGCACTGCTCGGGGGTGAAGATCCTCCACCATTTCACGGAGGCGTAGGCGAGGACCATGGCGACGTAGAGGGGGACCATGGCGCACATGACGGTGTAGAAGTCCTCCGAGGTGATCATCTTGGTCGGGTTTGCTTTGTGGGGAGAGTGAGAGTGAGAAAAAGTGGGGAACAATATAGGGGAGTTCAGGGGGTAGGGAGAGTAGAGTGGGAGGGAGTGGGTATATATAAGTGTTTGTGGGGAGTTTAGTACCAGGTTAACGATTGGCGGAGATTAAGGACAAGCTTTTCTTTTTCCCCTCATTTTTTTTTAGACATGATATCTAGGAGACATTTGCAAACTTTTCTTCTATTTATTTTTTTTTTTTTGCATGCATGCAGCTGCTGTAAATGATAAAGCTTGTCACTTAAGCTGGCTGGTCTGCTGTGGATCTCTTTATTTGTTCGAAAACCAAATAGAGGTTTATGGGTTGAGCTTCAATGCATGTAGCTCAAGATAAGGACAAGCTTTCAAATATTAAAAATTGTTGGGGATTTTTCTCCGAAAGAGGCGTGGCAGGATGCTTAGTGAATACCTTTTTATGTCTATTAGATCATATGATATGCATGGATGTACAAATTTCAATTTCAGAAAGGTTTGATTTAATCTTTCTTTTGACGTTACTTGTAAAGTTACTTTTAGTTAGGGTGGTCGGGCAAATGTAACTACTTGCAAAGGTAGTTAGCTTGAAGAACGCCGTAATGGTCCCAGCAAAGGAGCAATGACTTCGAGACAAACTTATATATAACAATGATCACTGCAGAAAGAATGTGATGGCTTAAAGAGTATAAATTGGAGAAGAATGTGAATAAGATAGAGGTATCTTAGGAAGGTTGACAAGGATAAAATTGAAATTTTTTCCACTAAAATGTGGAAGGTAGCCTGTTTTGTGTTTCCATCATTTTCATTATAATAAAGTAATTTATACATGATATAAAGTAGAAATAAATTTATCCACGAATATGAAAAATTGCCTCTTGAAAATAAGCAAGAAAGATGCATGATTGCGATCCTCATTATGTACGCATATTCTTCAAATTATATCTATTCATGATTAATATATACACCAAGTGAAACCTCCAGCCATATGGTATGACGAGGTGAGCACAAGTGCATGCATAATTAATCCGATACATTTCATGCAAAACCATTAGCTCTCAACTGCATGATTTCTTTTTTTACGTAAAGAGACGCAGGATTACGAGCCATGCTGTAGACGTTCAGCAAAACTATAAGATAAGGCGAATAATAACGCACGGAAGGAGGAAGGGGGGAAAGAAAAAGGGAGTGATGTGAGAAAGGTGGAAGCGAGGAAACCACGAGCACTGGCCAAAATGCGTGAAAGCCCAAGCCATGTGGAAAGCTGAGCGAGGGCACGAGAACAAAAATTAAAGCGCGCTTTTTCTCGTTTTGCCCGATGGTTCAACAGAGAGAAAGAGCTTCTCAGCGATCAGACGGTTGGAATTATTCGATCGCATCGTACGGGGAAGAAACACGACATGTGACATCACATTTGCTGGCAACTAAGACCACAGCGTCCGGTACGATTTACGAAAGCTGTTGGCTTTCTCGTCGGGCCCACCTCTGACACCGCCGTCCGATCAAGATCGGACGGCGGGGACGGGATGTCTGGCCCGCAGCGGAAGAGGACAAGAAACGGCAGGGCTGGTGGGGTGTCTCGATGTCTCGGCTTTGGGTGGCATTTCTGTAGTTTTCTGAAAAGCGAACGGCATTTATGCCATACTTTTATTCTTTTCTTTATTTTATTTTATTTTATTTTTTTTCTCGGGGTCGGAGAACCCAAGGCGGTCAAACTCGGGAAGCGGGCGGGAAGCGTAGCTGTCGTTCATTTTTCGGGCATTTCTTTCCATTTTTTTTTGGAAAAAAAAAAAAAAAACTTTTGGGGTGTGAAACAAAACTAAAAGTGGGATTTGGGTCTCCCTCGTTTTCATTGTCTCTCTCATGCTTCTTGTTTTACCGTTGCTGGTTCTGGGCAGGCTTGTGGGAGAAACGTCATGGAGGCAAAGATGTAATTGCAATACCATGATTAATACACATAATTTGAAAAAAAAAAAAAAAGAAAAAGAAAATCTCATGCTTTCTTGTAAGTATTGTAGCTGTTGGAATGCTTTTGAATTAGTTGTTAGTCTTAATTATTGATTAAATCAAACAAAAGATATATTCATTTAGATAAATGATGAACATTGAAATATTTAAAGCTTATTAGGATTAGTTATTGATCTCAACTATTAAGCAATAGTCATTTAAATGTGTCTCAACAGTTAACTAAAAAAAATCTTAGTGCGAATTTTTTTTTTACTAAAATATACTTTTGGTCCTCAAACTTTCACTCAAAATCCAATTTTGTCTTCAAACTTTTGCTTATTATATTTTATTCCTTCATATTTTAAGAATTAATATTGCATTCTTGCTGAATAGAATTAATTAAAATTGATGAAATAACTAACATTACATATGAAAGTTTTTTTTTTTTTTCTACTAACATGTTATTTAATCAATTTTAACATATTTTACGTAATGGAACGGTAAAAATGTAATATTTTTAAAATATGAGAAACTAAATTGTAATATTTGAAAGTTTGAGAATCAAAATGAATTCTGAGTGAAACTTTAAGAATCAATTTTTTTTTTTTTATATGGTCTTCTTGAGAAGTGGACATATAATATTCATCAATAATTAACGGGGATGAATGTGAATTGCAATAGAGGCAGGAGCCAAACCTAATGTTTATACTCTATTGGTATGATTTGGATGATGATTTGAATGATGATTTGATTTTATCACTCAAAAATGGTGATGAAATGAAGTGCATCGTCTAATTGTCTGCTACTTGGTTTAACATATAGTATGGTGAGGAGTTGACATTGTTTTGATGGTTTGCTTCTATGTCTGAGGGTTATTAGAAATATCTTATTGACAATAGATGAATACCTTAATTAACCTGCAGGGCTCCAACACAACCTTAACCCTTCTCAATCAGCTGGCTCGAGAGTCCACGAGATTCTCTTGCCACCCTATCAGCAAATCTCTTTTTACTTCTCAAATCTGTTAGCTAAAGGTTAGATTTGATAACTTTTTATGTGGTCATAATCCCCTTTAAGAATTTTTAAAAATTTGTTGGATTTAGGAATCGAAACTAAGGTTACCATCCTCAAACCATGCTCGAAACTCGATCCGATCGTTTTTCACGAATAATAATAAGTATGCAAATTTGAGCCTCCTATTGTACTCTAAATGTTGGAGTTTAAACTCTTAAATTTAAGTCTTTTAATATATTTTAAAGATCCACTACCTTATAATAGGTTTTGGACCTCAAATGATTTTTTTAATATAAAATTTAGCTTAATTCCAAAAAATAAAAAAAGTATCGAAGATTCGCCATGAGGAATGAAAAACCAGGAGGATGGGGATGGAGGAAAAATCATTATTCATTTATGAGAGGTGGGGTGGAGAGCAAGGGTGTGGATAGATAATGTACCCTTCGTTCCTAATCTATTCTGTTGCCATCCCTAATTAGTGCTAATTGTCTTTGGAAATCATGATGGTGAGGCTTTATGTGTCATGGGTTTTTGTTTCATTGCCACTATTGTTCCAATAGCCAAGCTAAGAAGAGCGAGGGAAAACATCAAATTAGATTTGTATCACTTTCAAGCAACTTGAATTTAGTAAGAGTGTGATTTGAATACAGTCTTATCTTGGTCATGGTGTAGAGATGATGGAAAAGCCCACTCCTAGATCATCCAAGACTTCAGAATATTTCACGTTCGTATACTACTTTGGAGAATTTCTCAACCATGCATGTCTAGCGTGAAGGTAATGCTACTATACATTGACTCAGGCTATTATCTCGGGATAGGATTTTATTTGATATCATAACTATCTAATAGATCATTCTTAATGCCAATTATATAGGTGTAGTTATTTTTTTATTGACCTTTATAGTTTCCTAGAAGCCTTTTTGCTGTCCAAAAAAAAAAAAAAAGCCAGTTTTATGGGTGTTGCATGGATAAGAAGAGTATAATGTCTCATTCTCAAAAAAAAGAAAAAAAAAAAAAGAAAGGGGGGTTTGGAAATCAAGAACATGGAAAGTGATTCATGATGATTTGTGCTACATTAACTTATAAAGATTTGTAAGACTGGATCTCAATGCATTTCATATATATGAGATAAAAGTATAGGAGGCCATGATTATGTGAAAGCATCTATGATTATAATTTTGTTTGATAAATAAACTTTTAATTTTTATAAGGTGCATTTCTCTATTCCTCTTCCATGTAATTCTTCGATAGTTTTATAAAAAGAAGGAATCAAACTTGTACAGTAACTTCTAGGAAAATTAGGAGAAAGCATTTAATTTAAATGGAGGCTCAAGAGCATTAAACAAAGGTTCAAATAATTTAGATAAGGCCCTAACACATGCTATTTGTGTATGTGCTCTAAAAAAATATGGATGCTTAAAGTTATTATGATCTTTTCTTTCTTTTATTTGCAGGGTTTCAATGAGAGATAGAAATAGAGACAAATAAATGAATAATATTTCTGAGATTCAATTTAATAGTAACTGATAAAATAATATTTATTTATCCTTGTTACTGTAACTTTCTAATTTGTCTCTATGTTTTAATGCAATGGTTGGATAAAAATTCTCTAACTGAACTATTGCAAATAGCACCAATTGGATATGTAAGGACGAATGAGATTCTTCATGCCTAAACTTGGCTTGTAGCTTTTGAATAATCTCTTTCACATATACATATATTATCTTAAAAATATCTCCATCCATATATCTTTTCCATGCAATCAAAAATTTATTAATTGTTTGGTCATGCCTTGTCTTTTTCAAAACTAGTTATATGCAATTTATTCGCCTGCAAAACCTAAGGGGTGGCTAAATTTTATTTACATTTCTTTATTTTCTTTGCTTATAGTTACAACTTCAAACATGATTATTTTCTATTTCAATATCTATATTTAATATGTACTAGTGCAATTTCTGTCCTTGATCATTTGAAATCGAACAAGATGTCATTTTTTCGTAAGTCTAATAAAATTACCTCCTTTGGAAAAAAAATTATTTACATATTTTAATACAAATAACCAAAATTATTGAAAGATAAATGTTATCTATCTTCTTATTGTTGAAATATAAATGTATTCTTATGCAACATTATATTATAAATAACAAAATATATCATTATCTACCTTCTATTATAATAGTCCCATTATCAGATGTGAGAGTGTAAGATCATGCATTGTCTCATTAATGCGATATAGTTAAACTACTATTATTTCGTTATGTTAATATGCTGCAACATAAAATACAATGTCATCATTGATTATAATAAATTAAAATGACCAAATAATATAGTCATGATAATAATTATGGAAATTGTGCTAACATTAGTGATATGATTATATTATGATGTATATAACATATTACAATTATGATGTCTTAAATTATAAAATTATAAATACTATATATTATTCTTGATGATGATGTAAAATAATGCCATTCTAATAATTATATTGATGCATTATGTTGTGAGCTAAATGATGTCCCGGTTGTCATATTATTCATTCTAATTAATAAATAGAGTGTCTTGAAACCATCACACATTCACATGCATTGACCTTTCTGATTTTTAAATCAAACGAGTGCAGTAAAATAAGAAAATAAAGAAAAATAAACGAATAAATACCTACTACTCCTTTTATCTCACTGGTCTGTCATTTTGACCATTTTCTTTTGACGACCATGTGGGCGTATGATTTCAACTATTCTTTCAGCCATATTTTATTTAAATTTTTGTTTTCTCTGTTGACCAAAGTCCAGAAAAGGGTAGAGAGCCTTTCCATCTCTCTTTACGCGAATTAATACAAATGATGGTGAGATGACAAGCGGGCACGGGGGGCGTGGGGGGTCCAGCCACGCATGCCTTCCCACAGTCTCTGAGCCCCCCTCCCCCACTTTCAATTATTCTCCGACAGCGTCTGCGCCCATCCGGCCGTCCACCTCCTTGTCACCTAGTCCAGTGCGCGGACCATGTTGGCGTACCACTAGCTCTCATTCCTTTCTCTCTGTATTTTTTTTTTTTTTTTTTCTCTCTTCCGTTCAACGCTCGGCGTCCCATCACGGTCATGTGGACTGGCCTCGGCCAGAGACCAAAGACTAGAGACCGTGCTCTCCTCCCCTCGTCTTGTTGTTGGGCCGGGCTATTGCCCCAGGGAAAGCTATATACCCGGACGGTGGCAGATGGATTGGGACGTGGCCCGTAGCATGGTCCCGTTTTGCACTGGCTCTGCCTTGCCGGAGGGGAGGGGTGGGGGGATGTCATCGGTCAGGCTAGGTGCAGAGCTGGTCGCACTGTCCGGCGCCGGCCGAGATTTGGTCGGGCCCTTCTGCGTTTCAATCCAGAGGTCAGACACTCAGACACGTAGATCAAGTAGAATTTGTTGCCTGGGGATCCAGTAGTCTTAGTTTAACCCAATGGGAGCCTATTTTGAATGTTTGATTGACCAAAATAGAGGTAAGATGAGCTCCTGTGCGAGTACGGCCAAATTATAAATGACTTCGGCTCCACTTCAACAAATTAGGCTCTTGTTTGGCCAACTTACAGCAATCCAAGCAGGCATCTAACTCATGCCTGGACTCGAGCCTCATGGATCGAGAATGGGTGCCTAAGTTCTAAATAAAAGCTTCAGCCGCTCGTTTGTCATTGAATGTTTCTTCATAAATCAAAGCTTGCTAAAATCTTATGAAGAATCGAAGATGCAGAAGGATTTTTTTTAAAAAAAAATTTAGTATTCCTCTCATTTCATGCAAACCATACATATCATATAGAAGCTATAATCTGCTGGTTTTAAACGTTCCTCGATTAATAGATACTTTCTTTCTTCTCTGATCTAGCTAAAGCTTTTAAATGCTAGAATAAATACCTAATGTTACATAAACATGAAGTGTCATTTATGCTTGATAAGCACAACCGCAGCGAAAATAAATAGCTCAAGAGAAGAAAAAAAAAAAAAAATCACAAACTTGACCAACTAAGCTTTAGGATACAAGGCAATTTGATGTAAAATATTTTTTAACTAAGAAATTATAAGTACATTTGTTTTTTTTAATGTAATAAAGGAGGATAACGCCACCCTGAATATTAAGAAGCAAAGAAAAATATAATACACAACCCTCAGGGGAAGGTAAAGTTGGAACTCTGCTTTAACAAGACCCTCCATGCACCACAACAGGAATGTTAGAAATTCCGAAGCCATTGTTTTTTTACCCATTGAGTACCAAAACTTTTAGGTAACACTGTCAATCTGATCTAGCAAGCTGGAAGTGAATGATTTCTGAAGAACTCCTAATGCAACAGTAGACCGCAGCAACTAATGGATCCTGCCGATCTAAATTTTCTGGGCATTTTCTTCTTCCTCCAATCTTATCCCAAGGAGAAATACTTCTCAGTTTTATTGCCTTGAAGCTATAGATTATGGCTAATTGATGATGTGAAGCTCATTCTGTCCATTTCCAGCTATCCCCTCCTCGTTCCCAACTTGCATTCCGTCTCTGCTCGCCTCTTACCGAGTTTGATGGTCGTCTCTGTCTTCCTCCTCGCCAAGTTCAACATGTTCCTCTTGGCTTGTTATTTCGCCTGTTGTGGGCTTCGGTGCCTGGCTAATGCGACAAGAATGTCGTAGGCTCAGCAATCCCTGTTGTTGTGGCCATGGGCTATGGAACAGGACAGAACCTAGCCGGATCGAGTTAAATAATTAAGCCAAATATATACTTTTAATTCTCAAACTTTTACTCAAAATTTATTTCAACCTCTATATTTTTAACTATTATAATATAAAATTTTTTATTTTAAAATATTATATTTTAAATATTTCATCACATGTGTTTATCTAAGCTTTCAATGACTTATCATGTAGAAATATATTCATGGTATATCGATTATTTCATTAATTTTAATTAATTTCATGTAAGCAATACAATATGAGGCATCAAATTGTAACAATCGCAAGGTTGTAGAGCGAAATGAATTTTGAGTAAAAGTTTAGGGATTAAAAGGTATATTTTAGCTGATAATTAAATTTACTATCGCCTAAAAACTCACGGGAGTGCCCCTATCTGCGAAGCTCGGGTCCGTTCTGATCCAAATTTTTATTTTTCATGATACCCACCATACTGTGCTTCCATTCAGCTTTCTTCTCCATGCTAGGCGCTAATTGCGTGAAAGCAAGTGCCCTGTTTCTTGTTAATATATGCCAATTGGGCTCTCTGGCAAGTGAGAAACCTCAGGAATTCTCAAAAAAATCAGGCGACGCAATGGCTTTGGTGATGAATAGTTTCTACATGCTGTAGTCTTGGAGACATATCATCCCCTCTTGATCATAGTAATCTTTCTCCTCTTCCACCAATGTATTTGTACCACTTCTTCCTTCAGTTCTGAGACTTCTTTTCGCCTCCTCTTCTTCTGGAGGCCACCTCCTGTATCCTTGCCCCATCATCTGATGAAATGGGTGGAGTCTTTCTTCTTAGAAAAAGGAGGGGTTAGAACTCCGAGACCACAAGCTGCACAAGGCTCCAATTTAGCGTGTTGCCACGCATGGCTCATCCACATCCGCGCATGCCACCCCACAAAGAAAACAATCGCGCAAAATAGATTCATTCCAACTGAATTCACATGGATTATATTTTCAATTCCAATTGTCTAATTGTTTCATGGCATGCGTGTATTTGACCACACGAACTAATTTTATTAGATAGCCCCTTATGTCAGACTGTTTTTAGTTTAAAATCATCACCTTTGGACATTCTATATAGCGCTGCTAGCTGGACCTTGATTCTTTTTTAATTAGAAGAGGCTAACTTTTTACCTTCTACTCTATACCCACTCTAGAATGGATTCCTCTAATCTGAATCCAATCCCCACCTTATAGCTCAAGTTGACCCTTATTTTAATGTGTCACTAAATTGAACTTTTAACTTTCCAACTCTTTCTCTCCAATCGTTGTGGAATTATTCACCTTAAGTGATAGGCTTACACTTAATGTATGTTGAGACGTAGGTATTGAATATATTCACCTTGATAATCTAGCTAGAATGTGCCAAGTAAACCCAATTGGCATTCTTCCAACGATGGTGTTACCATGGTTAATTTATTTTACAACAAGACAAAGTAACTTGGAGGCTGGCATACTACTACCTGGATATTTCTTATGTTTCTCATAATATTAGCTGGAGATTTACGTAGACCGTCAAAATTAACAGGGGAACAACTGGGTAGCTGCGTCGTCGTCCTGCCACCCCAATTTCCGGTAGCCTGCTCGCCAATTAACGAACACCATCGTCGCTGCCAACTTTATTTGGTGGGCCTGCAGCCAGTCAACCGCATGCACAGGCTCCGTACTCACGTCCATTTCAATATCATTCAATAGCAATGCTATTCCATTATAATGCCAAATAACCTGCTGTAATTATTGTTATATCTCTCTCTTGTTAAATACAAAATAACTGAATAGGATTAGATTACCATGACTGTCGTTTGAATTAAACTTTGGTCATTTGGTCCATTTAACTCTGCACGCGTATTTAGTTTATCATATAGCTGCCTCACCAAAGCCTCCAGCCGTGCCAGCCCCAGCCAGCGCGTCGCCTGTCCTTACCCTCGCGCTACGAGACAAGGGAGACGAAGCCACGGCGGGGCCTGTTCACGAGTTAGCAAAAGACAACGAGCCTCACAACGATCGAACGGTCCCACGGACCCTCGCCACTCCATAGAAATATCCTGCACCCTTCCACAGTCGTCCCCCCTCTCCTTGTGGACTCCATGGGTTACGTCCTTCCTCGCCTCTTCCTCTTCCTCTTCCTCTTCCTCTTCCTCTCCCTCTCCCTCCTCCACCTCTCCCTCTCCACCCAGACCCCCACCCCCACCGCCACTGACCTCGTTCAAAAGACGTGCAACACCACCACCTACTACGACTTCTGCGTCTCCTCCCTCCAGTCCGACCCTGAGAGCCCCCAGGCCGACGTCCGGGGCCTCTCCACCATCGCCGTCCACCTCGCCATCTCCAATGCCACCAACACCTCCTCCTTCGCCGCCACCCTCGCCCACTCCGCCGCCGACCCTTCGCTCCGGGCCCTCCTCCGCGAGTGCGCCGCCAAGTACAGCAACGCCCGCGAGGCGCTGCAATGGTCGCTGGACGCGCTGTCGACCGAGTCGTACGACTACGCGTTCGTCCACGTGAGCGCCGCCGCCGAGTACCCCAACGTCTGCCGCGTGCTTTTCCGGCAGCACCCCCGGCTGACGTACCCCGCGGAGATGGCATCGAGGGAGGAGGTGTTAGAGCATTTGTGCACCGTTGCCTTGGAAATTATATCACTTCTTGGGTGACATAAAAACTAAGATGGCGTTCTAAATTTACTAGGATGGCGTGGTCCTTGGCCCAGAAAGGATAGCTTTCAACTTTTGTAGCTAGGGCTCTCTGGTTGTAAAGTGCTTGCAAAGCTAGCGTAGGCTTTGTCTCGGTTGGTTTAGATGTTTCCATGTGAACTTATGTGAGTGGAAAAGGTCTAGATGGGAGTAAAGGTCTAGATGGGAGCATCTATTTGGCACTTTGATGCCTTGGATGGCTAATGTCTATCTCATTCAGAAGTGCATTCTGTTCCTAAATAGCTCTTCGATGGCTCATTTGCTTTATTTGATCAACTAGTGCTGAAATTTATAGTAGTTTAACAAGCTAAACTGTGGTTGCTGAAAAGTTCCATCTCAAGTTTTGATGAATGATTTATTTAATATAAGAAGGCGCCATTGTTGCTCTGCTTTCTATGCTTGCAAGCCCATTAATGGAGAACAAACCTTGTTCAGTGGCTGAAATCCAGATGTGGAGTTTAATTTCTTGATAACGCTTTGCTCCTCTGATCGAGTTTCGATGAATTCTTTTAAGATATGGAAGGTGCCACTCTTCTTTTATAGTCTATGCTTGCGAGCTGATGGATAACAAACTTTGTTCGTTGATTGAAATCTAGATGTTTTCACACTATATTCACTGCTAATGTTTGAATTTATATTTGGACCTCTCTAGAGGCAAGTTCTTTAGAGAGAGGTGCTAGGTAGCTATGTTGATCATTGATTTGACTTGCATAAATTATTGAATGTGGGATTAGTTGGTGACTATTTGGTTTCCAATCAGAATGAGGCTTCTGAGAATTTTTCAAGCGTCCTACCATCAAGAGACTCCAAGCAATTGTTTGGCGACATCAGAATTTTTTTTTTTTAAAAAAAAAAAGAGGGGGGAAACTTGGCAAATATATTAAATCCAAAATTAATTATGACTTAAGATGTTAATTTGAGTATCTAGCAATTAAGAATTAGTTTAGGAAAGTAAAAGATTATTAACAAAGAAATGAGCCCAGCATAATTTTTTATAATCTTGCTTTTAGAAAATCCATTGAAATATAGATTAAGATTTTCAAAAGGATGCTGGCATAATTTTATGCAATTTATAAATTTTTATTGAATAAATAAATAAAAATTTTAATTTTGCTTGGAATTATAGTCTCTCTTGGATTAAGAACTTTTCTTGCAACGAAACACATTCTTTGATTTTTTTTTTTTTTTTTTCCCCTCTCAAAAAAAGAATCACATCCTTTGGCTTCAATTTGACTCCAACTTATTTTTATTTTATTTTATTTTATTTTTTTAAGCCATCCTATGTGAGCCTTGCGCACCACACGTGCCGACAGTAGTCCTTTCCACTATACTCGGATTTACCTCACGCCTCGGCTTCCCGCCTTCAAATTACCAACAACGCGCCATTATCTTCCTCCCCCGATTCCCGACCCTAATTTGTTTTGGGATATTCGAAGGATAGAAAGATTGGGGGAAGAAATAGAGAAACCCTAGGAAATTTAGTGGAAGATGAGGGGAGGGACGGTTCAGATCAACTGGCACGACACTCAGCCAGTCCTAACCCTAGATTTCCACCCTACGACTCGGTTTCTCGCCACCGGAGGTGCTGATCATGACATCAAGGTGCAAACTTCTCCACTCTTTTGCCTTTTCTTCACCCCGTCTGAAAAAGATGGGATTTTGATCGATTCCCACAAATGTGTCTTCATGCAATAATAGAGGTAATCAGATCTCTTTTGCCTTTTCTTCACCCCCGTCCGAAAAAGATGGGATTTTGATCGATTCCCACAAATGTGTCTTCATGCAATAATAGAGGTAATCAGATGATCATATGGGCTCTATGGCTTCATTTCCCGCCGAAGGCTTCATTGGTTTTTTTTTTCCTTACCCCAAATTGATTTGGGTTTCACGTGGAATGATGAAAACCTGCAAAGATTTCGTTAATTTCTTAAAAAATTCATAGGGTTCAAGTTGCCACTGTTTTTCTTATGCGTGTCTCCTGGAGTAATCCATTTACTTTATAATCTCGTTATGTTTAAAATGGTGATAACTTTTGTGGTAAATATCTCAATGCGAACAGCTAACTTTTGTGTAAATATCTCAATGCGAACAGCTAATTGAAAATGATGGCAAAAAGTTTGATGATCAAAAGCTCAACGAGTGATTTAATACAAGAGGGCTGTTTGAAGAGATGGTATTGATCCATGAGTTTCGATGAAATAGCTGAAATTGTGGTTATGAGATCAGGACTATCATCAAAGTGTAATCTTTTTATCTTTGTAAAGCCTCCAGCACTCCTGACGGTTATTTTCGATTTCTTCACTTGTGAAGGCTAAAAGCTCCCCGATTTAATACTGAATTAGAAAAAAAGTGCTATTTTGTCAGGTTATGGCCTTGAAACATGTTCATGCCTCTCTCTCCTCAGTTATCATGTGAAGGGCATAGGTGAGCATGCGCGCGCACACAGAGAGTTCTGGTGGCTCAAGTTTTTTGTATTCCCTAGTTTATCTAGGCCTCTGTAGATTTATGTACTTGTGGAGAACTATTCCATTCATAATCTCTTTCTAATTATTTTTATCTCTAAGAAGTGATGGACAATTGATTGAGATGCTAAGGACATGCATAATGAAGATTTGAGGAGGCTCCAATAATAAGAGGCACTTTGTATTGAAGATGGTAAGAAAAGGAGGGGAAAATCTAAGGTAATATGGATGGAGATTGTAGGGAAGGGTGTTGAGAAACTTAGAATAATATAAAAGATTGCTCTAGGTCGGAATATTTGGCGAATGATGATGTGTAGAGTTGACCCTAAATAGTTGAGAAAAGGCTAGATGGTTATGGTTATGGTAATCATTTTTATCTTTAAATAAGTTCTAAAACAAATATGAGTCAGCCGAGAAAAAGAGGATCATCTATTATGAGAGAACCCTGTTTTTAAGTTGATTAGTCCAAAAAATAACGATATAGCTTAGGACTTGCATTGGCCCTTTTGCAGTTCCTTTAATGTTACTTGGTTTGTTTTTTCTATTATATTCATACTTACATTAATAAAAGAAAAACTGCTTAATCTGGCTAAAATGCTGTCATCATTTTTAGAAATCTTTGATCCACATATTGTTATTTGTCATTTTTTTATCATTTAGTGGATTTGATCATATTTTATATGCAGCTTTGGAATATAGCCTCCACTGAATTGCAAAAGAAACTTCCAACAGCTTCCTATCAAAACAGCCTTTCTTATCATAGTTCTGCTATAAATGTTTTGCGGTTTGCTCCTTCTGGTGAGAAATTTTTGCTTAGAGTGTTGATATAATTTAAAATTTGGTTAACAGCATTGTTCTATGTAGAATGAAGCTTGAAGGAAGTTTTGAACTTTATGCATGGAATATTAGGTTTTCTTGCTTAAATAGTTTCTTTTTTCTTCTACATCTAATTTTACACTATTGACTGAATAAATGCATATTGTGGCAGTGGATGTATCTGTGCACGTGTGCACACTTTAGAAAATTTGATGCACGAATATGATTCTGTGTATGTAAATATTTTATATGATATGGTTAATTTTTTTGCAAAATTCAAGGGGTTGTTGTCAAGTTTCCTTGCTTCATTGTAATTGCTTTGCCCTTTTTTTTGTTGTCTCTACATCATAATGAAGACTGGCACATGAAAAGTTTAGTGAGGTTTGAGTCCACCATGGAATTTTGATATGCATGGCCTAACAGTTGAATTATATTTATTGTGCTCTGCTTCTCCCATTTTTCTTTTATCTTTACATAATCATGAAGATCAGCACATGAAAGGTTTAGTGATGTTAGAGTCCGCCAGGGAGTTTTAATATGGATGGTCTAGCAGTTCAATTGTATTTATAGTGCTCAATATGTCCTTATTCCATTTTTTTTTTTTTAAAGATTGCATAGCAGTAGCAGCAGACCAGCACCATCAACAAGCTGGTAAGAGCCAAGTCCTGATATTGGGGTGGGTTTGGACCCCAGCCTTGAAGCCAGCCAGGCTCAAAACTGGCCTGAGGATGCCAGACCTGAAGCCTGGCTCAGTCTGTGCATTTTATTGGGCTAGACCAGCTCAAATAAGGCCCACTTGGTCTTTAGAGCCTAATACCTAAGCCTGGCCTCAATTTTCTTGGTCATGCCTTGGAGCCACTTGGGCTGGCCTGGCCATGGATACCTAGCAAACAGGCGTATAGCTTACCATGCTGTGCCATAACAACAATCCTGAAAGTTTTGCCAAACCTGTAATTATTCAAATATATGATCCAGTTAATAGTCATGGAATATGAATTTTTGCTAACGTGTGCCAGTTCATAATTTTTCTGAAATGTTGATGAATTACTCAGGAACTATGAATTATTCAATAACTATAAAATTATTGCCATTGCCCCAATTTTTATGTCCTTAGCCAAATAATTCATGAGTTATGACAACTACAGCATTTTACAAACAACTATGATCATGCATTATATGCAGTTATGACTCTGCGTTCGCAAGGGTTCTCGTGTTGCACATGCATGTATGTGGATGTATTTGCATGTGCGTGAAGTGGCACAAGCTGCTATTTATTTGTTACCTTCCTGCTCTTCGCTAGGGAAAATCTTTAGCATCTTGACAAGCAACCATCCATTTAGTGCAACTTTTTCAATATGCTGCTGATGATATCTTAATGTCTGATCAACAATCTAGGATTTCAGTTTAGGTTATTGCATCTTTTCTTTGCAAACCGTAGCTACTAGCACATTGATATGTGATGGATCCTGCCAGCTCCATACTGTATTTATGAAAAACCAATCTTGATTATTAAATCTCTAAGAAGAATAGGTGTATTTTTATTCAAATTTTGAGAAAGATGACATTGTTTAATGGCCTAGCTGAAGATATTATTTTTGTTTATTTATGCTTTGATATATAATAATAATTTTCTGTTGTATAAATTTGCTTAGTCCCTTAATGCCATGAAACTATATCTCGTACTTAAAATAATGTTCCGTTGTGAAATCTTTTTGCTTCATGTCTGTAATGAGTAGTGATTTTTCTCTTTTGTTAATTTGCAGGAGAACACCTTGCATCTGGTGCTGATGGTATGCATCCAAGGATACTTTCTTTTGTTAGCTGTTGTTTGTTAGCATCCTCTTCATTGAATACTCATTTATTTAAAAAGTAAATAGGTCTGGGTTAAATTTGGCTTAATCGGGCATCCTCTCATATTATTATAGAGGTCTGCATTAATACCCCTTTTTGAAATGTAGGAGGTGAACTAGTCATCTGGAAATTACACTTCACAGATGATGGCCATACTTGGAAAGTACTAAAGACTTTATTGTAAGATCTCTTGCATGAAAGTTTTGTCACTTAGATCTCTTGCATGAAAGATTTCTCAATGGAGTTTTATTTACAATAATAATTACTTTCTATTCTTCTAATATTGACTTTTTGGATCAGATTTCATCACAAGGATGTTCTTGACCTCCAGTGGACTGCTGATGGCGCATACCTGATTTCTGGTTCAGTGGACAACTCTTGCATAATATGGGATATAAATAAAGGCTTGTGGAATGATAGATGATTTCAATTTTGTTAATTTGGATGTTGTGACTGCTTATGTATTCTCATCTATTTTCACAATTCTGCAGGCTCAGTGCATCAAATTTTGGATGCCCATTTGCATTATGTTCAGGGTGTTGCGTGGGATCCTTTAGGTCACTATGTTGCTTCCCTTAGCTCAGACAGGACATGCCGGATATACGTGAATAAGCCTCAAGCTAAACTCAGGGGCTGTGAGAGAGTTAATTATGTTTGTCAACATGTTTTGGCAAAATCAGAGATGCAAAAGCTTGATGATTCAAAGGTTCTTATGTCATAGAGTGTTAAATGCTTTCCTTCCTTGGTCATTTGATTGAAATAGCACTTTTGTTCTTTCTTTTCAGCCTTCACCACCTAAAGCTCATCTGTTTCATGATGAGACATTGCCATCCTTTTTCCGGAGATTGGCGTGGTCCCCTGATGGTTCATTTTTACTAGTGCCTGCAGGTATAGTTCTAAATACATCACTGAGCCATGTTTAAAAAAACTATAATATTCTCAGCTTGCTTTTATCCCATTTAGGATGCTAATAACCTCTTAGTTCCTCTCTCCTTCATCATTCCCTCACTTCAGATGTCAAATTTCCAAGACTCCTATCAGTTTGTCCGCCTCCTTGCCTCATTCCTAGTCTAGGGCGACCTTATCCCTTATCTCAACCTTGCTCATTATATTTTCAACTGCCTCACTACCGCCAACACCACCCTTTCCTCGATTGTCCTTGTCATCCTAGCCAACCTCCCCCTTTTTGACTCCTTCCTTTTTGCCATTCATTCCATTTGCTTCCTTGTCCACCCCTTCCCCATCGGTATTGAGTACATATGCGACTTAGCCTCCTCCTCTACCGCTGTCCTCATCCATGCCCTTTTCTTCACCCTCGATGTCCTCCATCAGGTCAACCCCATTCTCATCCCACCTTTGTCCTCCTCTTTGACTTCTTCCTCAATTGGGCTAATTGCTTTGCTGTCGGCCTCACCATCCTCACCTCAGCTACTTTGATGCTTTTGTCGTCTCTATGGTCAACCACATGTGGCACTACATGCCTTGCTATGAGAATGGCAACAACTCATCACCTTTACCATCCTGTCTGAGCTCCACTCTTTCCTCGTCTTTTCCTTCAACCCCTTTATAGCGTTTGCTACCATTTTAGGGCCAAACAACCTGTATTGGGAGTTCTTGTGAGAGGGCTTCCTCATCAATGTCACCAACAATTAAGAAGCATCCATTAACACCTTCGATGCCCTTGAGGGTCCCTTTCTCGACAAGCTGAAGTGGGCCAATTGCCACTTCCACCTTCTTGGTTGGCCTTTTTGTGAGGCCTGGTGGCCAGCGCTCCATCCAAGTGGAGAATATAGCGAGGTAGTTTGATGCATGCCCATCACAATTGGTGTTGTGCATCTAATTTTGGGAGTCAATCCATGCCAACAAAGAAGCAGAGGTGGTCACTGGTGGTGGAGTTGAAGCATAGTGGGATGTAGTTTATGTGGGGCACCAATAAAGGTAGGGTGGTGCTGAAGGCTTTGAAGTAAGGGTGGTCGGGTAGGGATGGTGGTGTGGAGGTGGTTCTTTCGAGTGAAGGGACTAAACCTTGGGGCAATGGGGGCATTCTTGATGTATTGTAGGTAGAACTCAATGTTAAAGTTGAAGGTGGTGATGGTGGTGTTGTTGGCATGACCGATGAAAGTGGATTAGTTTTTGAACGCATGTTTGTTGGTGGAGTTGGGGGTGGTTGTGAGGGTTTAGCAAGGGGTGGAGGAAACACCGAAGCTAGAGGTACCAGCAAGGGTGATGGCGGAAGTGGTATCGGAGGGCACATAGCAAGAGATGAGGGCCTGAGCAGTGGAGCTAGTGAGGAAAGAGATAGAGGTGATGACAGAAGGGTGAGCTCGTACCAAGAGAGGATGGAGATAGTAAAGGAGCTTTCTGAGCTGAGTATGAATAAATGAAATGATATATAAGCTTAATTTATCTTTTTATGAAGAATGCTCCATGAAATGGTGTAATAATACATTCAAAAAAAAAAAAAAATAATGCAATAAATTAATAATGGATGCCTTATGAAGTATGGATAATATATTGGTGGCAAAATACGATATGAAATTGATTCACTTTTTAAGAAAATGAGGGGATGCTAGAGGATATGTTGAAGCTATAGCTCGCTTCCATGATATCTTTCTTTCCTCCTTGTTCTCTATCTTCTTTTATTTCTCTCTCACTTTTCCTCACTCTCCCAGCCTTGCGCTTAACTTGCTGTGCCATTTGTTCCATAAAAGCCCACTTAAATGGGGAAGAGGATCAAAGTGATGATCACATTAGTAGTTGGCTCCAAACAATATGCCATCCTAAGATCTTGCCAACAAGGGTAGTTTTGGAAGGAAACCCCATCGACATGGGCATGTGACAGTCGCATGTTGACTTAAGCTACCAACCAGTTGACAGAGATGGACAAGAGGGTGACATCGACTCAAATTGAAAAGGTCTTATTGGGTAAGTGGCTGAAAGTTGAAGGGGTGAAAGTGTAATTTTCCTTTTTTTTTATTATAATTTTAATCTTTTCAAACAAATTTTCTCTTGGATATTACTGGCTACTTATGTATGGATAGAAACCACAACCTATGACAATCAGAGGTCAGGGATTGTGCCATAAAAATAATTGCTTAGTTAACCTGTGCCATTATACTTGACTGGCCTATGCATGCCCCAGGTGCTCCAGGTAATTGCGCCCCATCCTTTCTGCATCATGAAAGTCAGCTTCATGAAGCACATGTTAGTCTATTAATATGTACTGTATTACACTCAGACGTTTGGCTTCTATCTGGTTATTACATGTTCCAATGGGTGTTGTAGGTTGATATCCTTGATAATTCAAGTGATTGTCAAAATGAAACCAGAGATGAACCATTGGTCAGTGCAATTTCTCAAACCATTGTATTTAATTTTCTTACTGGTAAACATTTCCTGTCTTGCAGTCATGTTTGGCTTCTATTTGGTTATGCATATTCCCACATGTGTTATAGGCTGATGTCCTTTGATAATTCAAGTGATTGTCAAAATAAAACCGGAGTTGAAACATTGATTAGTGCAATTCCTCCATGCTGTTGCACTCAATTTTCTTACTTTTGATTTCAATTCAATCGTGTGAAAAGTTCCTGCACTGTGACACATAATATGCTCATCCTGTTCGAGATTGTGCATCATTCCAGAATACTTGACTATGTGGTCCTCTTGAATTGTTTAAGTGTCTATTCATGCTCATTCTTGTGCAGACATTGTCTGGTTTCTGCCACTTTTCCATTTGGACTTTGATATTTTCTTAGTTCTTAAATTCTTACAAGCCTCCAATCTCCCATTTTATTGGGCCACTATGTTCACCAGCTGGATGTGATTCCATCTTAAAATGAATATTACTATAATATTACCCACATTTTGTTTCAGAATCTGCAAGATAGTTGATCACCATTGTTTGCCATTTTTGCAGTATCCGAAAGCTGAAATTATTTATGTTCAAGAACATTAATCCATATCGCCATGTAGTAATTAATTGTTCTGGACATGCAATAACATTTTTGAGTTCCAATGAGTCCATCCTAGGCAGATTACCCAATTGGAGATGGATTTGTGAATTTTTGTTGGTTGCAATTACCTGCTATTATGAGCCTGAACGAACCCCTTATAGGTTACCTACCTTTTCTTTGGAAGAAAAAGACAACGATGCAAATTATAGTCTAGGTGCTGTCATGAACAAGAGATTAATTTTCTGGTTCCTCTGGTTATGGGCAGTGAAAAAATGGTTATCATTATGGAACAGGGATAGGATTTTCATAAAAGTAAGACTTGCATTTATGGAGTTAGCAAATTGATCAGTTGTGGCAAGAAGCTTCTCATTCGACAGGATTAATGAAAGTGGTGAGAGGAGGATAGAAAATTCTATGCTATGAAAACATGAACAGATTGTTGCTGTCTTACTGAAGTGTAAGTTGCATGACAGTAAACTAAAAGAATAAAGATATGATGACTTCTAAATTATTAGTGTAGCTAAAATTTCCAGTCATTGGCCTTGTGTATGCTTGAGGAAGTTTCTGTCCACAGCTTGATATAGCTAGAAGGTGGCGAGATGATTTATTGAGTGGCTAGATATCCACTCTGAAGCATAAAAGAAAATGTCGACTTGAATGTTAGAGATTATTTCGTAATTCATTTGAGTCTTGGTTTGGTTAGTGAATAAACCCTGGGGCTACGTGCTATCTCTGCGAACATGCATTTCTATGCCTGCACTTTGTGGTATTGGCAATCCCATTTAGTGGTTGTTGTCCCAGAGATAACACTCCTGCCTTGTGCATGGAACTGATATCCACACATTGTTCCCCTTCTTTAAATGTGGTTAATTTCAAAATGACTGAAAATTGCCCTTGTTTTAACAGTTCATTTATGGAATTCAAGGGTTGTGATTTTCTTTCCAAAAAAGTCAAACAATGATGTTTATATGATATGAAAACTCTCCTATCAAACATGCTTTGTTCTATCCTCTTTCATCCATGGTATTAGGGCTGACAAAAAGCGAGCTGTTAACAAAGTGGCTCAAGTTCGGATTGCTCGATTAAGAAACAAGCTGATCTAGAACGAAGCTTAGCTAGCTTGAGCATAGCTTGAATTAGCCTGAGATATGAATTTATAGATAATTTATATATATTATATATTATTTTAGTTTTTATTATCTGTATAAATAATTATTTTTATAGTTATTTATTATAAATTAATAAGGATTATATAAAATAGAATATATTCTAATTATAAAATAAGTATAATTAAGATTATTACTTCAAACTATGCAATGTAAGAATAAAAATAATTTTAAATTCTTACTTTACCTCTTAAACGAACTATTTATGAGCAGTTCGATGAGCTATAGATGGGACTAGCTCAGCTCATTTAGACTCCTGCATTGTATAACTATGTCATTTGGAGATACTGGAGGATAGGTAATGCAATTCATTTTTTTCAATTTGATCTGCCAATAAACAAAGAAAAATGTTATTGCATTGCTCTAAAATACCTTCACAGATTGTCCTTTGGAGAACTTATGGATGGATGTGGGGGGAGAGAGAGAGAGAGAGAGAGAGAGAGAGAGAGAGAGTTCCAAACGGGTTGTTGTTTTCCTCAGATTTTTCATTCTATTCATGCTCCTTTGGCTGCCTGTTGTGGACTGTTTTCAAACCGATCTAGATTGCTTGGTGATGCTCACTGCTGTTGTTTTCACCTTTTCAGGTACATACAGATACTCCTCTGCATCTGAAGTAGTCCATACTGCATATATAATCTCAAGAAGAGATCTTTCAAAGTAAGAAAGCTAAAATATTTGTTTGTTGGCAGATTCATCTCAATTCACTCTTCTATAGTTAATAAGAATAATAAAATGCTCAATCACTCCTCTAATTGATCTTTCTCTGGTGATGCATAACTGTTCCCATGAGGGCACAGGATAAACCATGCTCTGCATATCTGTGTGCATATGTTCCCAGAGTTCCAACTAAGATGTGCTAACTATGAAGCCTGCCAATATGCACTACAGACCCATAAATTGACCTGCACCATGTCAAGTTTGATTGTATGTCTCTATATACATTAGTTCTCATGGAATCAATCTAGTTCATATTTTGTTATGGTACTTGAGCACTCTGGCCACTTGATGGCTCAGATCGTGCATGCTTGCTAAAATCTGGAAAAAAAATTAAAGCCAAACAATTGTCTCACTGTGACAATCCTTTCTGATTCTACAGGCCTTCTGTACAACTCCCAGGGGCCAGCAAACCCATTGTGGCTGTACGCTTTTGCCCTGTTCTTTTCTGTTTGCGAGGTTCTAACCCAGGTAGCTGTTACTTGTCTTATAAATTATATCGCACAGTATAAATTATCATATAATAATGGAGGCTGACCTTTCTGTTTCAAGCATATGCAGCTGGTTTCTTCAAGCTCCCTTATCGTGTCATTTTTGCTGTGGCAACTTTGAACTCTCTGTACATATATGATACGGAAAGTGTGCCTCCCATAGCAATATATGCTGGACTTCACTATGCAGCAATTACAGATATAGCATGGTGACTACCCTATAAACATGCTTCATTATTTGCGAAGTTTCTTCACCTTAAAATTCTGAGGATCGAGTTTTTATTTCATCTGGTCATCTGCATTTTTCATATATTCTCATGGGACTTAGTTTCTCTTTTCTTGGTTTTGCAAGGTCTCCTGATGCTAAGCATCTTGCACTGTCCTCACGGGACGGTTACTGTACTCTTATAGAATTTGAGAATGATGAACTAGGGCAGCCTGCCTCACTCTCAGGTATGTACATGTTTTCCCTTTTAGGCGGCTCAGATGCTCATTGTATGGAACGTCTTTTTTTTTTTTTTTTTTTCCCTTTGGGTTTTTATCAAATCCAAAATAAGACATTTTACTTGTTAAGGGGACAGTTATGCCCATTCATTTTTATGGATTTCCATATTCTGATGGTACTTGTTTTAAATGACACTTTAAAAATAAGGAATTAGTTTCCTATTGTTTATCCTGCATCTTACAAAAATTTCTACAATCTTTCTTTACGAGAGAAAAGAATGTGCATGGAGAATTTTTTAAGATCACAGCGTGTACCTGCTTCTGTTGTTTCTGGATCATAATAAGTTATGAATAGTCTGTGCTAGTACCCTATTTTTTATGGCTAAAGGTTACAATAACTCATCACTTTGACCTGCTAAAAGGTGACATCCCTCTTCCTCTTCGAAGCTCTCCTACAAGGTACTTCAAAGCACTTTGACCTGCTAAAAACTATAGGGAATCTGAATATTGCAATATTAGTACAACAGGCATTTCTGTCTTTACCATTTGCTGAAGTTTGATTTAGCTAGTTGAAATGGTTGATCATCCATTAGGTCAGTGGTATTAAAGATGGTGTGCCAAGTCTTCTCGAAACACTAATATTTTTGCTATAGCAAGCAGTCCTTTTTCAGACACTAATGAAATTTGAGGAGAGAGGTCAGGGAAATCATCTAGCAAAATATTTGAAGGCTCAACACACAGATCACTCTTGATATCCTGATCATAAGTATGGGATCAATGACTATAACATGCATCTCAATTCCTGTAGAATTCCATGGAAATAAATCAATGGAAACTGTTTTCTCGCATATGCATTCATCATATCCCAAAACAGTCTGTGAACATACTCATGGAGAAACTATTATTGACTTTGATATAGAGGCCGTATATTTATTAAGTTTGTTTTACATATTATTGTTTTGTCAGCAAATTGTTTAGATTGCTAATCGAACATAGTGGTCCTTAACTGAAATATTTCTCTGGAAAATATTTTGTTGGAACTTCGGTAAATATCACATATTTATTTGTTCTTTGTATAGAAGAAAAGAAAGTCACAGAAGGAAATACACATCCAATAAATATGAAACCTGATGTTGCGGAGAGAATGGAAATCGATGATATGGATGCTGGTAAAGCTGGTAAAGCTGACAGGGGAACAAATGCCAAGGCCGATGAAGGGAAGCAAGTACTCTCAAATGCAAGCAAGAATTCTGACGCAAATAAACCTGCCAGGAAGCGCATTACTCCTATAGCCATAAACTAGGAGTCAGTAGTCTGAGGATGTTCTCTCAGAAAAAAGAAGTCTGAGGATGTTGTCTGTGAACACTTGGTAACTCAAAAAATTTCGCTGACTCCTTTTTGTAATGTAGGTTGTTTTTCCCTTAAACAGGAATTTTTAGGCTGTGTTAATTGAAGATTTCATGAAGTCTAGTAGAAACTGTGTGGAAGTAAAGGAGATATGCTAATTTGGAGAAAGAGCCAGCAATACTGTGTAAAGTGGATAAAATGGTGAATCCAAGCATTGTTTTGACATCTGACTGCGAGAGGATGCATCTACATCGAAACCTAATCTGCCTTGCCATCTTCTGCATCTTTCTTTGGTATGTATCTATTTATTTATTTTTGCAGTCCCCCATCCTGTCCACTTGCTTTTTTTGAACAAGCCCGACATGAGTAGCAAATTTCATCCCATTTTATGTGAAGTCAAATGTGTCTGATATTCTCCCATTTGTTTGAAACGATCGAACCTGGTCATCTAGATAACTGAAAACCCGAGTGTTTTCCTTTAAGTCTAACTAGGCTTGCTAGAGAACGTTTGCTATGCCACTTTTGTTTTAGCGGTTCAAATCCTGTGAGATTGTCTTCAATATGGATGCTCCAAACTTTAGTGGTAGTCTTGGACTCAAGGAACCATTTTCAATAACAAAGTCTTGAAAAAAAATGATGACAAGCAACTTCCTCTCAAGTTCTTATTTCCCCCTTGAAATAACCAATCTTCCTAATTCTTGTTCTATCTTATTTAAGATGCAAGAACGTTAAACCACACCATGTTTACGTTATACATGCTCGGAAGTTCTGAAATTCTTTTGGTTGGTGTCTATATCTGGCATCCTTGTGAATGATAGATCTGACCTACTACATTTTTGTGCTGAAAGTACCAAAGAAAAAGTAGACAAGAAGAGAAGAAAAGCAGAGATGTGACTTGTCTTGATTTCCCCCACTCCAGTTTTAGGGACCTTTGTTTCTTTTACTTTTGCATCTTATGAAATAGGACAGGACGAATCTACCACGTTACTTGGAGGATGATACTCAAAAAATCTGGAATCAAAACTGGCCATTAACGATGAATCGCCAGATGCATCGAAGCTACAAACGACTGCCATGCAAGTAGCCCCGGCTATTAACTGCTAGCAAGGAGAGGAGGCACCTTCTCTTGTTGCCTCTCCATGGTTACAGCTGCTACTAATAATAGGGCCTGCTGTGATCTTTGATCTTTTTATGCCAGTTGTGTTGAAGATTGTAATTATGTGATCTTCAGCTACAGCTTCGCAAAGCAATCAATGTTGGTTGGATTTAGAGATTTATCCGAATCTGAATTTTTTACCCTCTTTTATGATGTTTTTAGCAGATTTTATGTCCCAAGATAATATTGAGAAGGAGGCTAAAAGTCATGACAGTGATGATGGGTTGGCTAATTTCAGAGCAAGTTGTTTTCCCCTGATGACTTAATTAGACGTGCCTTGAGTTGGGTACCCCCATCCCTAGGTATGTCGAAAGTAAAACGTTGAAGGCTCTGTCACTGGTGTTGGTTTCATAATTAGAGACTCGGTCGGGAGGCTGATTTTTGCTGCCGGGGAGAGACTCGCCGATTGTACGTTTCCTACTACTGAGCTATCAGCAGCTTGGGCTGGCCTTTGCACTATAACTGTGGTTATAAATTGGACTTCTAATTTGTCTACTTCTGTGATGCCAACTCATCCGTTTTTGAAGGATATCTGATGGGACTTCTTATTTGTCTACTTCTTCGATGCCAACTCATCCCTTATTAAAGGATCTCTGATGGCTTGGAAGATCTACTTTGATTCTTTATGAAGTTCTTTTTTTTATTTTTATTTTTGTGGCCCCCTTGCTGTTTTCCAGTGGCAGTTGGCCCCTTCAATGCCACTGCCTTATCAGTGGATGTCACATCATCTTTGCCTGATAAAATGATGATAAAATGATGGTGGAAGGAATATCTGGCTTAGAATTCGATTGTGTTTGGTTTGGCAAGGGACAGCTGATGCCACTGGCAAGGGTAAGATGCTAGCAAGGAAGTTGCTTGACAAAATTATAGTGAGGAACATAGCGTCATGAAATTTGATGGCCACTGAATGATCTCAGACTCGGCGAGGGACTTGTTTGGTCTAATGCGTTCAGACTACTTTTTGCAGAGAAACCGATGCATGTAAGAGTGCAACGAAGCCACTAAGCCTTGGCTTGTAGACACCTTGCAACATTAGATCAAAGGAAACAATCCCATGCTTACAAACAGGAAGCCTCCTAATAATAACAAAAGCTCTGGGGTTGTATCAACCGTGTGCTTAGTATGAAATCATGGAGACATAAGAATAATAATGTGGGGCTACATCAAAATTTCTGCAATTTTCCTGATTTCTGAGCTGTTGACTCCTGCTAAGTTGCTCCCAAATGCTGTAAGATCCACGATGTTCAAATAGAGACACTCAAGTGTTTGATTTAGATCCGAAACAAGTCAACAAAACAACTATATTTCCTTTTACCTTTGGAACGCATGCAAAACCCACACTCATTCTCCATGAAATTTGTTTAAGAAAAACTCACCAAACAGTTCTATCTATGAACTATAACCCAAGTAAACAAACACCAACAGTGATCTAATCCAACATTATGACTTAAAAAGAAAGAAAAATCGAAGCCCGTCCGCTTATCTATCCTTCCACTGCATCCAAGCATCTAAACTGTGTTTCTTACACCGAGACCTCCCGGTCGAACACCCAGCTGAACCGGACCTTCCTCGGCTCCACCTTGCTCGCCCGCTCCTCCGCCCGCTCCTGGAGCTTCCTCATCCTCTGCCCCAACCCACACACGAAGTCCCTCGCCTTCCTCCCCTCCCCACTGAGCCCCTGCTCCAACTTCTCCAGCCCCCACCGCTCGACCAAGAACTCGACAATGCCGGCGTAGTCGCTGACGGTGTAGACGCCAAGGCGCTGGGCGACGGTGGAGAAGTGTTCGAAGAGGCGGGGGTCGCGGCCGTCCTGCATGAGGTGGGCCGGCATGGTGATTTTTTTCCTCATCATGTCGGCGATGGCGAGCATGGCGCCGTCGGGGTCCAGGCGGAGGAGCTGCTCCACGATGCGAACGTAGGCGGTCTCGTGGCGCTTCTCGTCCGAGGCGATGATGCCGCAGATGCGTGCCAGGGTGGGGTCGCCTTGCTTCTTGGCCAGCCGGGCCGTGTTGCCGTGGGAGATGAAGGTGGCGCGCTCCTGGAACGATGTGTACACGTAGCCTAGATATGGGTTGTTCTCCGTCCCCGGATCCTGCCGCATAGATTAGATTATATATCTCACTTAGATCTCTGAAGCCCCAAAAAAAAAAAAAAAAGAATCATGTCGTTACGGTAACAATGATGTGCGAATTTTTCGAGCAAATGCGACCGAGTAGACTCCCGGCTCTCGCGACCTCATCCCACCTGATTCGAAGGAAAACGGTGGGCTCGCCCATAGATTTCCTCCAAAAGAAAACCTCCCGTCAATCTAAGACCAATCGGGTATTGGGCGGTGTAAGCGATCCAGATGCACCTGGCGCTGAGTCAAACCGCTCCCTATAAACTCATTTTCCGTCAGGCTTCAATTTGATGCGACCTGTCGCTTGGTCAGCACAAGAATCTCTCCTCTCCGGAACTTTCTGATTCGCGTCGCACGATTTTCATTATTTTATTTAGAAAGCAAAGCAAATCCGCTTGCTTTGCTTGATGGCATTTAACAATAATGGGTATGTTTGTCAACAACATCCCCTTTTCTTTTAACGCAGCGTACAACCAACGGCGCCAGCTAAATCACAACTAATAAAATACATAGCCATAAATATGGTGCCTCTTTTTCGATAGATGCACTCCCGTTATAACAGCCGGCCTCTGAGAAAGATCGCAGAGAGAGAGTGCATCTAACAAAACTGGAAACTTATTATTTTAGCTAAATAATGATAATATATTTTAATACATTTAATCGACCATCCAGCCTAAATAAACCACGAGCCCATCCCTTGTGGGCTTGGTGGCAATTTCCCTCAGCCCGGCCCATCTTGTAGACAAAGCTGAAAGGTTGCTATCGGTGAGGGTTTTAAGGGTCACATACCATTCCGGCGCCGATGAGGTACTGCACGGTCTTCTCGAGCATCTTCATGTCCACGCGTCCCGAGAGGTAGAGATACTTCCCCAGGAGATCGCCGTGCCGATTCTCCTCGGCGGTCCACGCCCGAGTCCACACGGCCCATGGGCTCGAGCTCGCGCCGGTCTCGTCGCGAACTCCGTCGAGAGTGTTGATCATCGTCTGGTACGTCGGCAGCGCCTCCTCGGTGATCATGTCGCCGACGAGCACGACGAAGTACTCGTCGGGCAGGAGGGCCGTGCGGGCCCGTAAAGCCCGGACCTCCTCCTCGAATTCGTCGATGGGCTTCGACGAATCCGGAAGGAAGTCCGTGGGCTGCCAGCATTGCTCCACGGGCTTCAGCAGCGGCAGCAAGGCCTCGGAGGTCCATCCCTCAAGGGACTTGAACACCTCCACCTTCTCCGGCGGCATCGAATGCGTCGCGTTGCGCTGCAGCGGCGGCGCCGCGATGGCCGATACCGGGCGATACCGCCGGGATCCGGTACATCTGGCCAGATTCCGGCGGGACGCCAGGGAGGCGAGGGGAAGGTGGAGAGCGAGCGATTGGGCCTGCATGGATGCTAAGACGGGCGTTGGATGGAGGGTGGCGACGGCTGACGAGAGCGGCCGGCCATGGGTGGTTCATATAGCGTGGGATGGGCGGAAAATGACCCTGGCATTTGGCGAAACTTCAGGAACGCCGTTGAAGCCTTTCCGTCGTTATGCGATCTAGAGAGGGGCGTTTTCGTCCTTTGGGATCCGGGAAATATGGTGTGCTGCCGAGGCTTTGAGAAACCGGCGGCTGCAGTGGTTTTGAGGGAAGGGGGGGGGGGGGATTGGCTGGGAGGCGGGGGGAAATAAATTCCAGTGGGTTTTTTAAAAGGAAAAGCTTTGTTTATGGGTGGCATTTGGGAAGGGGGTGAGGATATCATTGGTTATGACAAAACTTTTCTTGTTTTCTTATGAGGAGATTTTAAGCCAACCGGCGAGAAATCAGTGCTGCGACGGTGGAGTGTCACGTGAGATGGCGGTGTTGACTAAAAGTACCGAACTTCTTGACTTTGGAGTCAGGATCTCGTAGACTCCCACGAAAAAGAAATCTTGCGTGGGCTTGGATTTTATGTTGGACGCCACGATTAGATCTCGACCGTACGTGGTGCTGGATGATGAGGGTTGGAGTTCTTGATCGAGTGTACAGCTGAGACGGATCTGGTTCGGATCTGAACCTGTCTTTATTTTTTCTTGTGGGTTTTGATTTTAGATTCCCATGGGTAGCCCACTGAATCATTTGAAATGGATAAATTATCCAAACCCAGATGAATGCATCCCATACTAGGTCGTGATCGTCTTCAATATGAATAAAAATAAATTTACCATTTGGTTATTTGTATCTAGAAGGGAAATTAATGACATGAATAATAATAAGTTAAAAAAAACCCAAGACACACTTAGGTGGAATTGAGCCTTCAACTAATATAATAAATAGGCATAGCATTCGACCTATAAATTCACATAGCAACAATGTGAGTGGTGGTAGGGTCAAGAATTTTAAATTTATGAGAATTTAAGCTGAATTAAATCATGCAACCAATGGATCATTATGTTACATCCATACTTAGCACACTAACTACCCACCTAGCCAAAAAACCCAGTTGAATCGAGTAGAAAAATAGCTTTCACCAAATAACTTACCCAATTTAAAATAATTTTTTTCTAATATTATAATGGAAAGTGAATGAGGGCTACATTTTGTAGGTAATAATTTAATAATTCTTGCATCAGTTGTTATAGCAATGAATAATACACCACTATGCTGAGGAACACCGTTTTAAATCTTTTGATGGCATTCATTGTTTTAAATCATGATTGAAATTTAAGTTAAAAATATTGGTATATGGAAAGAAGATTAAAATTGACACGTAATATGTAAAAAAGAAAATACTTGGTATAATTTATACATGTTCACAAAAGATTAATACGACTTGCACGGGTGTGCGTTGCATTTTGAAGCACTGAGATGGTGATGGTGAATATCTAAGAGAAATATCTAAAAGTGAGAAATGATCGAGGAAACTTTAAAAAAATCTTATTTAAATTCCATTTACTTATGGGTTGGGATGGAATTAGGAATAATAGATTAAGTTTGAGCGGTCAATTGTGAACTAGTCATACACTCGACCTATTGGTATACTACGATCAAAATAGCATCAAATATATGTAATACACGTGAGAAGTGGGATGGATGGTTGTAATTTTAGTATGTCTTTTTTTCAAAAAAATTATATCTAAACGATAGAAGTGCTCAATTTTTTTCATGCTGCCTTTTTTGAAAATCTTAAATGAAAAAAACCAGAGATATATACCAAGCTCAGACAACTGGATATCCGGACTAGTGCATACTAATGTTGTTGCTTCTTTTTATCAGCAGTCTGGAGTATGCTTATAATTTAGCAGCAGAAATATCTTTTGATAAGCCATTTAATTTCATTTAATTTTGCTCTTTGAACCTAGTTATCATGAGGGCTGTATATTGGTTCAGAATTCTATTTTGAATGCAGTGGGAGCAATTGCATATGAGACCATGTTGGTAGACAATCCAAAGGTGCGCAATGAGGTTACTAATGTCTCCGATCCTCAAACCTCATGAATTGCTTATTCTAAAATTATTGGACAACAAGAAAGCATTTTTTCTTACCTAATATCAGAAGATTGCTCTTTCTATATTAAATTGATGTTTGTGTTTTGTTGGAAATCCATTTGACTGGAGAGTCTATGAATAAAGTGGTTAGAAAATTGGATCCTATGTGGCAAGGGTGATTGAATAAGGTCTATCAAGGGGTTTGATTGAATTATGAAAGAAGGGTTTGGGTGATACTGACTTTGTCAATGCCTCTAAGCAATGCTTCTATGTGGTGTTTTCGGGGTTGATCGAGAGACCCTTGGATTCTAGCAGGGGTGTATGGAAGTACAAATGGTCTATATAGAAGGCTTCTGTGGACTAAGCTTAGGAATATACTTGCTTTGAACCTTCTTATTATGGTGGCTAAAGATTTTAATTTCATATTATCTTAGGCTAAATAGAGGGATGATCAATTTTTCATTGATAACTGCGAAAATAGAAAATTTTGAGAATTCCTGAAGAAGGAAGGCCTCATTGACTTGGGGTATTCGGGATTTCAGTCCACCTGGGATAATAATAGGGAGGGGCACAAATCTAAGATAATATTTCATTGGCCTGTGATAGATGGCTCTACAGATTTCTTGATGCTTTTATTCATCATCTTTCTAGGGTGGGATCAGACCATTTTCTTATTCTATTATCCTTGGAGGGTAGGTGTACGAAACTTATTCCTTTTTAGTTGAAAAATGTGTAGATTATTTTAAGAAATCAAATTTTATTGTTCAATATGCTTGGCGATTTATTAGTGATATTTCTTCCACGCATGGTGTGGTCAGGAAACTTAGAAAGGCTAAATATGCTTTGAGGGCTTGGAACAAAACAAATGTTGGAGATATTTGCTATTAGATTTCTATGCTGGAAAGCGAGATTAGTGAGCCAATATAAGGAGGATGTTGATGGGGGTATCAGTTCTCGCAATCCATATTTGCTAAAGATAAAGCTTAAAGATTATAATAGGCTTTTGCATTTACATAATATCTTATGGGGCAGAGTTTGAAATTTATTGATTATAGTTGGGTGATTTGAATACTAGATTCTTTCATAATTTTACCCTCATTAGAAGAAGGAAGAATAAGTTTATGAAAATCCAAGTTAATAATGGACGGATGGTTGGAACTAAAGAAGAGATAAGAAAGGTTTTTCAGGATTATTTTAAGGATAGATGGGCTAGCAATATACATTGCTCCACAAAACCTCTTTTAGCTATTGATAACATACTATTTGATGCAGATAGGAAGGTTTTGATTGTAAGTATGTCTAATGAGGAGATCTAAATTGCTTTGAACTCAATGTCATTTGATAAGACCTTAAGTTCTGTTGTTTTTCTCTAGAGTTTTTTAAGAAGTATTGGTATATCATTAGAAAGGATATATGCTCAGCAATTAAATAGTTTTTCACAATTTCCTTCATGCCAAAGGCTTGTAAGGCTACTTTTATTACCTTGATCCCGAAATGCTCCAATCCAAAATGTCTTTCCCATTTTCAGCCCATTAGTTTATGTAATACAGCATATAAGATTATGGCAAAAATCCTTTCAAATAGATCAGGACTTTTTTCTCTAAGCTTATATCAGAGGAGCAGTTTGTATTTATTGGAGGGATGAAGCATTTCTGATAACATATTGGTAGCACAAGAGGCTTTTTACTCTTTACTTAGAGCACCTTGTATAAGGTTATGATGATAGTGAAGCTTGATATGGAGAGGGCCAATAATAGGATCAGTTGGAGTTATCTCACTAATATGTTCTATTATTTTAATTTTCTATTGGTATTACTTGGATTTGAGACTGCATCATTGAATTTAAATTCACGATGCTGATTAATGGCTGCCCATCAAATTTCCTCAAGTCTACTATAGGACTGAGGCAAGGCCATCCACTATCAACATATCCATTTATCTTATGTGTTGAGATGTTGGCTAGAAAAATTTGTTTGGCTACGTCAGACTCATATCATGGGTTACTAGTCATATAGGGGAAGCCTTATAGTTAGCCATTTTATATTTGTTGATGACTATCTCCTATTGTCAAGGGCGAAAAGGAGGGATTACTTGGCTTTCAAATCAATAATTGAAGACTATTATTACTAGTCGGGGTAGTTAATCAACCTTCTAAAATTCATAGTATAGTTGAGCCCACAAACCCTGCATGTCATTGCTTTTGATTTAACAACTCTATTAGTAATCAAGAGGGTATAGTATCATGGTGAATCCCTAGGTGCGCCACTCAAGGTCTCCAAACTTAGTTTCATTGAATTGTAACCAATCAAGGACCGGATTGTCAATCGATTGGATGCTTGATAGTGGAAGCTCCTCTCTTTTTTAGGAAGAGTTGCTCCTATCAAGTCGATTTTGTGCTTTATGCCTCTCCATTTAATATCTAATTTCACAGTACCTTAGAGTTTTGTAGAATAGTTCTCCTATATAATTAAGGGCTTCTAATGGGGACATGATATTCACAAAAGAGCTCCTTACAACATTTTCTGGAATACCATTTGTAAGCTTAAGTAGGAAGGGGGTTTGAATATTTCTCCTATTAGGGTATGATGGGATACTTTATGATGGTGGATGGCTGCTAAATTTCTTTATCCATTTGTGCTAAGGTATTATTGAAGGACCGGATTGATGGATTAGATTGGTATACATATTATCAGTATCTTGTAGCGGAACAAATAAATTTAAATTTTTATAATTAGGTAAATAAATTTTAAATCACATCTAAAACTTATTTACTCAAAAATGGCATGATCAAAGATCATATCTAATGCGGCAAAAATTTAAAATTAAATTTTTACCTCGTCAAGTTGAAATATACAACTGAAATTTATCCTGTCGGATCACTTGGTTCTGAACTCGAGTCGTTCACACGTTCGGCCTCTATGAATATCCACGCAGGGATGAAGACTCTTCAAAATGGATAGATCACCGGGTGCTAGCACCTTGCAGATTCTTTTGATGAAGATGGTGCAGCAAACTCTTTGCTGAATCAGCCTTTTTATGCCTGATCTCCTTAATATGAACTTATCACTTGTTTTCCCAACTAGATTTAATCTAAGATGGAAGAATAGAAAAACAGAGACTTCTCTAAGCCTATGCAAAGCCTTATGCCATATACAATGAACCTTTTCAATTGCCTTTTTTTCTTTTTTTCTTTTCCAGGTTAGGGACCTTTATATTGACTTTCAAGAGTAACCCAAAAGCCTTCTTCCATCATGAAGGCCATTAATGCTACAATTAATTCAAAATGGTCCAAAAGTCTTCCATCATAATAGCTATTAATATTATAATTAATTCCAAATTGTTCAAAAGTCTTCCATCATTATGTCTATTAATGAAAAACAATCCAAAGGCTCTCTTTTCATTATGAAGACTATTAATGACAATTATTATTTTGAAATTTAAAAAGCCAAAATCCTTTACTTATTCTCATACTTAATGAATCAATGAGTTTCTATCATCTCTATTCATTAAATAAGAACTTGAATTTAATGTACATTAACCACTTTATGAAGACCTAGAGTCTTATATTAAACCAGAATTTAATATACACTAATGCGAACCACTTTAGGGAGACTAAAAGTCTTAATCCACTAGCACTCTTCATTTAGGGTCTAATTTAAATCTAATTGGATTGGATTTCGAGTCCGAGTTGAATCTCATCACATGAGACTCATACATAAGTTCCAATTGAGTTTTGGATAACTCAAACCCTAAATGTATTTGGTCAAAGCTAATTTGACATTCAAAGGAGATAGAAAATAATTCGATCTCGTCGAATTGGGTTAACAGTGATGCTGTCAGGCCTAGTTGCTAACAATTAGCAACCCATCTTCAAAGAACTTGATCCAAAATACTAATCAAATTAATGTAAGGATCAAAGTGAGGAATTCAACCCCTATTGCGTGTGACCCCATAGGTTCCAACCTGTCTGGTAATGAGAATAATCCCTAATCAGCATTAGGGTTGCATCGAAACTCCTTTCGGTGGGTCGAAGCTATTTCGACTCAACTCATAACTAGGAATCGACGATCCTAATCGATTCCAAGTGAGCTTCTCATAATCCACCAGTGACACCTAGCAGTATGAGTGGCAAGCCAGCAGGTTAGAAAAAAATCCAAAATGCAGTTACCGTATAGTATAATCCTTCTATCAAGAGTCCCAACAAGGTGCTAGGTTAAGGATAACTCGTCAAACCCTAAGCATCGATCATATGCAATATTTATTTGACTCGAGTTCAACTTATGATTCTAATGGAAACTCCTTTCCATTATTACTTGTCGTGGCCATGGGCTCATGAACTCAGTCTCCTAAATAGCATAGAACTATTACTAGGGCTGATAAATTTCTCATGAATACTCTTTGCTCCTACATTAGGACCACTGTAGCCAACATACATAATAAAGTCCTTGATGCCTAAGAGCATCAAGGTAATATGCAGTCAAGCTGCAATGACCATAGTGTGAGTAACCGAAGTACTATAGGTCAAGGACCACTTACACTACTACATTGCTGGAAAGTCATTGACGAGTGATTAGTCATCCTACTGATTTCTCGTATGGTCACGCTCGGTACCGATGTTAAACATCTACCAGCATTCTTGCCTTGGTATCTCATACCTCATACAAGAGACTCATAACAAGGCGATCCATGCTCAAATCTGATCGAATCGATCACCGTCCTCGTAATTGATCAATTGATTGAGAGCGTTTTAGGAGTTAATCTATTATGACATGTGTCTCAAATTTTTAACTCTTGAAAATACATGCCATTGTCCATCAACCCCAAGGACAATACATGATACATTAACATATATGAAGAATGCCCAATTTTATTAATATAAACATGATTATGTACAATGAAAGTTCTGGAACAATGTGTATGCCAATAATTAGCTTTCCAGGGCACACAGCTAACAATTATATGCTAAATATAAATTTTATAGTAATTGCTTTACATATTCTCTACCTAAATCGGTGACCTCTTATTTATGACTTTATTGCTATTTCTACACTATCAACAATGGATAAATTGATGGTGGCTCAGGGTATGTAGGATGAGGGGTTCCTTCATCAAATCTTCCCACTAGCCATAGTTGCTAAAATTATGGAGACCCCTCTAAAAGGGATTGAATAGAAGGATGTTTTTTTTTCGAGTTTATATTACAAATCTAAAGTTTCTATTAAGGATTTCTTTCCGATGCCAGTTGGCAACAATAATGCTCCTTCTAAAATTAGGAAGATATGGAGCCTTAAGAGGCAACAACAAATCTTATATTTTTTTGAAAGCTACAACATAATGGTATCTCTACATTAACCTTCATTGCTCATCAGATACAACCTGTATCTCCCTGTTATCGTCGGTGTGGGGTATAGGATTAATTTTCAGACCATCTATTTTTTCTTTGTGAGGGCTCTAAATATGTCTGGTTTCATTTTTATCCCTAGAGCTTCTCTTATTTCTAGTCTATGCAAGAGGCTTGGGATTTTCTTTTTCATAAACCTTTGGATGCCCATATAAGGAATCATTAAACAGTTTTCAATTATGTGTCATGGTGGATAGGGAAGGCCAGGAATGAGTTTTACTTCTAGAATAAGTCTTTCAATCTAAGTTGGGTAGCTAGTCATGTCCTTGAGCAGGTAATGGAATCGAGTCACTCTACTCAATTTTAGGATTTTGTCTCTTATGGTCTCTAGGGTTCTCTCCCATATCATATTATGGGTTCTTTGAAATTTATTTCTTGGTTATCCCCTCAACCAGGGTTCTTAAAGGTAAATTTTGATGGGTCAATTCATCATTCCCTTGTTGGTGCTGGTGTAGTGGTTAGAGACCATATGGGGAGGGCTTTATAAGCCTTAGCAATTGCCATTTTTACTAACCTGATTCCCTTTATTGAACTAACTAGGGCTTGGCATGGGTTGAGAAGTAATTATTATCTTTTAGTCTTCACAACTTATTTTAGAAGGTGATTCTTATAAAGTGATACTTGGCTTTGGGGACAATAGTCACTGTCAACATTCTCTCTATTGTGAGATCTTCTAAAAATTATTTCATCTGTTTTACATTTTGACTGTTATCATACCTATAGAAAAGCCAATCAGGTTGCTAACTATTTAATCAATTGGGTAGCTTCTTGATAGGAGTTTAGTAGGTGGAGTTTGGAGTTCTTCTCTCAGCTGATTTGACTAGCTAAGGCAGATGCTCAAGGCGTTATCTTTTTAAAGCATCAGCCTTATTTATTTATTTATTTATATATATATATATAAAGCATAACATCAATGGAAAATATGTTATATGCTTACGGTTATCCAATGGCGTTTTGCCTCCGTGCTTTGCCCTCTAATACTCTGATCCTTCGACTTCATCCTGTCTAATGTACTCGGCCAAAGTATCGAAGTTAGTGTTGTACTAAATTTTGAAGTAATCAACCATATGTACTGCTTTTAGTTTTGTAATATTTTTCTTTGCATGTCACTCTGAAGAACATCTACCTTAACATCAAAATTTTAATCACTATCTTAGTCATATCGTACTACTTGCTTATGATGAGAACCAGGCTGTCTTATTATGAATCTTTTATACCATTTTAAGAGACCGCAACGGTAGTGACATTAAAATCTAATGAATGCATTGATGTTCAACTCTTCAATACACCGGACTATGTAACATCTAATTCCTATTGATCAATCATATAATATATAGTTTATTAGATTAATTTTTTTAAATTTTTAATCTTTTTGCCTATACAATAATTATCTATACATTTATATTTATTATATATAGTAAAAAAAATTATGTACAGTGAAAAGTAGTGATGTGCAATATAAAGATAGCTGTGTGCAGTGAAAAAGGCTGAATATTAAAGAGAATTGTTATATTGATATGGTAGACTGGATGTTAAATTATTAATCAACAGAAACTAAATTTTAGCTTAAATTTATTTACAAATTCATTTACTTGGAGTGGACTGGATTTATAACAGAATAGCTATTAAATAACAATATATAATTCTAATAATATAGTCCACCTGAACCGCCTCGGCATGAAACTTTGTAATCTTATAGCAAGAGCACATTAACACATAATCAAATTATTATTTCCATTAGAATACACTTAGCGAGGCATCTTAATTTGATGAATTGAACAAATGATGAGAACTCTCACAGCACTCTCCATGCACACATTTGAATCACTGGCCTTAATTTATTGAAACAACGTAACATCCTCTCAGGGCAATATAAAGCAACCATGCGTCCCTGCTAGCCCTTGTGCCCAAGAAGTTGGTGGTGCTTGGAGCCTGGAGGAATTACTGCAGCTGGCTTCCCTCCTAGCTTGGTGCCCGAGGCCTCGCCGACCAATTCGTTCTTGTTCATCACTTCCTGAACTTTGATATCTTCATCGACCGACATGGCCACCAATGGTTCGCCATGGGGGCCGGGAAGTATGGTTTCATGGACGTGGACATGGTCCTCGACGTTCACAACATCAGTTTCGTGGACCATCTTCTTCTTCTTGTTCTTCTTCTTGAGGAAACAGCAGAGCGCCGCCGCGAGGAATGCGAGGAAGAACAGGCCGCCGAGCGAGGAGAACACGATGATGATGATAGTGTGGTGGGGGGTCGGCGAGGGAGGCGATGGGGGAGTGACGTGGGGAGGAGGTGGGACGAGTGGTGGTGCGATAGGGGGTGGCAGTGGGCGGGGTGGTGGTTTCGCAGCAGGAGGAGGTGGTGTTGGTGGAGGCGGGGCCATCTTTGGCGGCGGCGGCGGCGGCGCGCGCATAGGAGGTGAGGGTGGTGGCGGGGCGCGGCGAGGCGGGGGAGGTGGTGATGGTGCGGGCGGAGGCATCTTTGGTGGTGGCGGGGCGCGGCGAGGTGGCGGTAATGGTATGGGTGGGGGCAGCTTCGGTGCAGGCGGGGGGCCGCGAGGCGGTGGCGATGGTGGTGTGGGTGGAGAGACCTTCGGAGGCGGCGGGATGAAGGGGCGAGGAGGGAATGAAGGTGGCGTGGGGGGAACCACAGGGAGTGGTGGTGGGAAGAATGGTGGAAAGCCAAATCTCTGGGGGGAGGGGATGTTAGCCATCGTGTTTGGACCCAGACAATTGAGCTCCTGAAGGCAGTGGATGGTGGGATGGGGAAGAGGGGAATGGAGAGTGGGTATTTGTAGTGAGGGAGGGGATGGTGACTTGGTATTATTACAAGGTTGCAAATGACTTGGCTGCCAGGCCAAGGCTCTTTGAGGGTTGCTTCCAAACAATGCGTTGCTTACAGTGAACACTATTTTGTGTGTCTGGCCTTGAGAAGACTTCGCAAAGAACCCTCGGACCACCACCGTTTCTCACAAAATTGCAAGGTCTTTGTCGAGACGAGCCAAGGCCTAACAACTATACGTGCCTTGATTCGGAGTGTTGAGTTGGGGTCCGGATTCCAGCTTGTCCTGAACCTGGCCTAAACTAGCTTCTGATCTAAGATTCTACTCACATCCAACACATCCATCACTCAGCAAGATTGGGTCGGGCTTGATCTCTTCCATCTCACGTCCTGGATCAAGACAAGAGGCTATAACTGAACTTCTAAGCTAATTTCTCTCGGTTGAATTGGATCCATGTGGATTTGATCGGGTCAGGTGCAGTTTTATGAGAATTATACGTGATTTGGTGCAGTTCTTTTGGGAGCTATACGTGATTTGATTGGGGGATCTGGTCTTTGTTTGGGACCTATGACCAATTCCTGGTCTTAAATTTTCCGTATCGGTCTGGTTCTGACTGGCTTAATCCAAGTCTAATAGACCCACTTGCAAGCCTGATAACCTGCCTCTAGTGGACCATGTCCTTGGTCTGTTACAACAAATTTCACTTGGCCCATGTAATTGGGGCAGCCTTTTATAAAGAAGGATTTTTGGAAGTTACTTCTGCCACTCCGACCAGCAAAACTCGGTACTTTGACCCCACTGTCAACCTATAAAATGATCCTAACAATAAATGGGTTGTGAGTGGGTTAAAGTCAAACCCATTGAAATTTTTGGGTTAAATTTGGATTTGAGAAATCAAAAACATCTTAAATTACCTAGTTTATTACATAGTTACGTATACATATGTATATATGTGTATATATATTGTAGTGTGGGCATCGGGGTTAAGGAAGATGGACTCTAGAAGGAGATTTTGAGGAAGAAGATTCTATTTATTTTTTAGTTCAAGAAATTAAATACAATTTAGATTCTTTCTTTACAATAAATTTTTTTTGAGTATTTGCTTCAGCAACTCTTCTTAACTACATCAAGGTGTATCGTAAATTAAATTTTCAACTTAATTTCTTTATTTTTTTAAAAGTCAATTATTACTAATAATTGTTTCTTATATGACCTTTCTTTATTATTAATATCTATCTTTTCAATTAAAACTACTTTCTGATCCTATTAAAAACTATTTAAATATATATAATCCTTCTGTCTCTTCCTCTTTTTCTAAAAGGTAAATGATATTTTAAAGTACACTAACTTTAATTTTTTTGTTGATTATGATTTTTTTTTTTTTTTTCAATTCATGCTAGCTTTTTAGAATGCATTGACGCTAAGAAAGAGATAAAAAAAAAAAATCACAAAGGATCAAACTTTTAGATTTCTTTACCAGTACCTTGACTTCTAACAATACCCTTTAAGAATACCTTGACTGAGGGCAACTCTCTCATAGAATGAAGGAGGGGTCGGTGGATCTCTTGGCAAAGCAAAATAGCATTGTGAAGAAGGAAAAAGTATTAAATAGAAGAAGGCAAAAATATAAAAAAAGGAAAAGTGAGGATACCTCTAGATTTCTCTATCATTCTAATCGTTAAAATTTGAGCTGTTAAAATTTGAACCTTTCAAAAACTGCAACGGTGTTAGGCATTTAACCATATTAAATTATGATAGTTATATTTCAACAACGATTAAATGAGGTCATATTGAATTTTTGTTCGTGCCATACCATAGAGTATGACACTCTCACTCTCTACAATACAATATAATTTTGCTTAGATTTACCTAAAGCGATCGTGGTTTATATCATGCCGTATTCAAAACCCATTCCTTTTTTTTAATTCATCTATGACATGAATTTTCAGAAAAGAAGAGAAGGTCATTTCTATCTTATAGTCACATTACATCATGTGCTATGATAATGATGGGATATTTCATAGGATGAAGGTGCTTTATATATGTATCTTGTAATAAAAAAAATCATATTGATAGTGTTTTCATTTTGTGTTGTTTTGAGCTGACACATGACTAACACTGGCTGCTGCAACAGTTAGCCAAAGTTGCCAATTTTGTAGATATATTATATTTCATAGAGTAAGGATGCTTTATACATGTATCTTATAATAAAAAAATCATATTGAAGGTGTTTTCATTCTATTTTATTTTGAGTTAATGCGTGGCAACACCTGTAATAGTTAATCAAAGCCATTAATCTTTTATATATATATATATATATATATATTATATGATATGCACATATACATATGTGTATAATATTTGTTTTATTGTTATCCTTCAATTAAAAAAAGAAAAGCAGCGATATATTAAACCATGTTTGAATACTTATACTTTAAAATATATATTTAATTTTTAAAAATAATTTTATAACACAGGTAAACATCAAGTACTTGTTGACCATGATTTAACTTTTATGGCACGTCCTAAATGTTTATAAACTTCTTAAAAAATAGATGGGTTAATTGATTAACTTTTTAAGATATAATATTTGATATTTAATGGGTACTCAAACTTGATCTGCACATCATACACCTATTTATTTTTGAACTTGGCTCTTGATCATGTAATAGATCATCTATAGAACAAAAGTTAGACTAAAACCTCAATAGGTACAAGTTTAAGTTTAGTAATTCCTGGAGCTGGCTTAACCTGGTGTGACTCCTGTTCAGGGCACCAACCGCCCTGAGGCTATCTATATTTTTTGTTTGCTATTTATATTATTACAATCAAATTTTTAAGTGTTTGTTTGAAAAAGATATTTGAGTTGAAGATATTTATGTTGAGTTTAAATCTTGTGATGTTTTACATGAGCCATTAAAATTTACAAAAACAACTAATAGCTCCTCTTTAAATTATAAAAAAATATAATATTATAAATTTTATTTCTTTTTCTTTGCAATAGATAAAATCTATCGGTAATAAAATTAATAATTAAGAATAGCTCTTTCCCCAGTATCCATAGATCTCTAAATTTTGATGAAGAGAGAACTTTATTCTTGCCTTTAGTACAAATGTAAAACTTCTTATAGGCTTTACAAACTTACATGGCACCTTCATTATACAATGTAAACTAAGGCCATTCAATCGGATTGATCAAATAGTTTTAATTAGATTAAATAGAAATAAGTATCTAAATTTTTTTTATCCTTTAAAAAATTAAAAATTTCCTAAACCTTCATTATTAGAGTACCTAAAATTTTTAATGAATAGATTTGAATAATTGGACTTTATATGAGTTTCTTTGTGAATTCATACAAATTTGCATGCTCTTCCAATACATTATGGACGCAGCGGTGGATGAGGGGGGAGTCATCTTGATGCAAAATTTTAGTTTATATATATCTTTTCTTTTTCTATAAAAAAGGGGAGATAAGAGTCTCTGCATTCTTTATTACAGAAATCCAGTACCTTGTCGAAAAAAATCAAAATTATAAACTGCCACTAAAGGATAGAAGAGCCTACATATTCAATTGTAAAGGGATGGACTATGATGGTGCTGGAATTAAGTCAATGAGACTTTATATACCAATAGTGATAATGGTAGAGATGATGAATTAGGAATAAAGGCAACTATAAACCCAGCAAAGAAGGGCTTTCCATCCGTAGTTGAAGTTTTTATGGAAATAGAAGATGAGATAAGGCCCTCTGAATGCTTGAGTCTGTGAAGAAAAGAAGATAGCTAAAGATGTTCTTTGCAACTGTACTAATGAAGGATAATAGGAGAGAATAGAGCGTTTAAAGGCTTACTTTAGGTGAGAGTGGAGTGAGAGAAAAAGAAGGTTTTTCATTTTTGGATGGGGCATTTCTTTAGAGGCAATCTTGGGATTAGAGATTGAAATCATTTAGGTTGTGATCACGTGCTTCTGCCATGAGAGTCAGTCGTTGAATATGACTCTCTTAGTTGTTGTGCATTGCACCCTCTGTAGATGGTTGATGGTCTTATGAATGTGCATTCGGTTCTCTCAGATATACACTCTGCTTGATGCTCTGTTGGATGTATACGATAAATAGTTTTATTGGTCATATTCTTTCAGAGTTCTCCTTTCTCTATAGGCTTAAATGATGTAGGATGAATATCCATGTGTCGTATAGTTTGATGCCAGCTGGACGCCAGTATGTTTTGATTCTATCAGACTAATAGGTGGTATGACATGTTTAAAATCTTGATCCATATTGGCATAGTTATTATAAATAGATATATTTCAAATTAATGTACGCTAATATGGTATCAATGAATTAGCCTAGATTATTCGTTTCTTTTTTTCTACCTTCAATGAGTTTTTTTTTAACAAATAGTATCAAAATCAATGCCTAGATCTAGGTTTTACTTCACATTGGCCAAGATCTCCAAATATCCTGGTAGTTTTCTAAATATTTTCACCTACCATCTTAGATAAATAGACATCTTGGTTCATCTCAATATAAACCCACAAATATAATTGATATTTTGGCTTTTTGAAAGCCTTGATCAGATAAAAACTTTATGCCCCAACTTGCCAGGATGCAGCCGAACTATCGTTAGCTTTGGTTCTTCCACCTTCCTTCCAACAGGAGCCTAACGCATGTCAGCCAAAGTGTGAACCCATGATGGGACGTGATAGCTCCAATGGTCAAGCCTGTCCCAAAAATCCTCCCCGTATCAATTCCCAGAAAACAAAAAGCAATGCCCAATACAAATGGAATCCTCCCACCTCCACCCACATGCGAGGCTTAAGAATCCTCTGTCCAGCCTGTCGTCTTGCCTAAAGAACGCAGTTGGTCTAAATTCTCCGTCCTCTTTAACCACTTAAAAAGGCCATGAACTGAGCACCATGCGAGTTATGAATGCCTCCTTTCAGACACCCAACAACCGTGGGTGGAGTTCCTTTCGGTTGACTGACATGTTCCAATGTTCCATGATCGCAGCACCGACCATACCGAACAAAGCAAGCATTGACTTACCCATGGGATGAGCATGTGATGTCCATTTGTCTTGTTCCCTGTGTTCTCTTATGAATCCTTTCCAGGAGTTGAACTGGATATAGCCGGATAGACTTGATTAATTACTAGGATTACTTTAATTTTGATCATGATTGTTTGAGTCTCTGGCTGGTTATTTATGATAAACTAATCATTTTAAAATTAATTTTGTATCAATATGTTATTATGTACTTTGAGCCCAATATGAGCAAGATGGACATAGCTACATTTCAGCTTGAATCTATATGTGTTGTATATTAAATGATTGAACAAAAATATTAAACCAAGCAAGAGTTTGTTAATAGATGATTTGCTTTGATTGATGGGGTCAATTATTTGTTTGCCCCTTCACAAATTTTTCATGAGGATGATAATTGATAACTACTCTTATTTATTTATTTTTGTTCCCCTTTAGCTATCATACATCAAAATAGAGTCTACTGTGTTGATCCACAGGTGCAATTGCATGGCCTAAAATGAGATGTGAACTGCAAGCAGCCCTATCAAATATATGTAAGGTTTCTCCATGCATTGGTCAATGACCAGTCTTTCAATTTAGATCAAGCATTGCCATTTCTTCTCTGTTTGGTAGTAACAGGGCAGCACATTTGTTAACAGAGTTCACTGACACTGAAAGACATGCTACAACCCCCAGAGGAAGACATCATACCATCCTCTCCCCTTGCAATGATCAAACATGAGAGTCCTGACTTGAATGAGAAAAATTAAAAAAAAACCACAAAGAGTGCTGACTTTTCCAACCCCTTGCTGATGTGAGGCCTCTTTTCAGATATGGACCTGCTTTCTTGCTGTTCATGGGTTGAAAATCCTGTAATAAAGGGTGGACATCAAGTGGTGAGTGGAAATGTAGAGCAGAGATGGGGACAACATCATCAGCTCCTGTGGATTATAAATAAAGGAACAGAGAGCTGGCGATGGCACTTGCCACTGGTTTCACTTCTCCAAAGAAATCATTACCTACCGACTCCAAGCCGGCCATTTTTGAACCAAGGATGTCTTGTTCAACAACTACATAATTATTCATCAAGCGAACCGTCCATTGTTATAAAGAATGTATTAATTTCCTATCATTGGTTTATAAGTATGAAGGCAGGATGCCTCGTAAAGCATACTCGTGCTACGGGTGCTTCATTTTTTTTTTTTTTTTTGCCTTCTTTTTTTTATATATATAAAAAGCAGAGTACAAAGCAGAGCACCAACTACCGAACCTGAAGCCAGCCTATCCAAAATAAAAAACAAAAAACAGGAATCCTTTGTTGCTTTTAACGCCTGAACTATTGACTTTAGATGGAGGGTGAGTTGGTTCTTTAGCCTGCCCTTCGCGGCCAACACTAGAAAATTCTTGACCATTCATACCAATAGATTTTTTTTAAGAAAATATTTATTTTATTTTGGTGCACAAATGAAAAAGATCATGCTATCTTCCTTTTATAAGAATAATTCTTGATGAACTTTATCTGTAGCTATTCAAGGTTTTAATTCTTTTTTTTTCCCCTTCATTTTTTTCTTCTTTTTTTTTTTCTTCTTATTTTTTCTCTCTTTTTTTTAAATTTTCCACATGATTCAGTTTTGATTTTCACCACCATGCGAGTAATGTTTTCTCACAAAAATTGAAGGGGATGGCTGAGATGCCCCTTGTTCTATCAAGATTTAAAAAATTTTGCTTCTATTTACAACATAATGTATGCATAAACTGATTAGAAGTAGTTAAGAGTGCAAGCGCATAATGATCAAAGGAATATTCAATGAACTATTAGTTTCTATGAAAAAAAAAAAAAAAAAAAAAATGGCACGTATAAAATCAAAGTAGTTTTTTTTTGCCAAATTTTCAAAATGGTAAGATCGAGCTTGCACATTTTTATTTTTTATACAGTTAAGTAATGATGTAGCAAATGCAATTTAAACGAATTCCTATGAAAACTTATTAGCATCTAGGTTATCCACGAAGGCCTTGTGTACGATGCTTAATCTCTTATAATGAACTATAATCACATCTAAAAATACTAATTGAGAAATTATTATTTAGGTTTCTTTATTATATATAAGTGCTCAAGATTTTTCAGTACTCTATCCTAGCATTTTTGCAAAGAAAATGGTTCCATTCTATTAAATCCAATCACAACTATTATAATCAAATTCGACCAATTCTAAAAGGACCTACGTGCATTTTTATAGAACTAATGATCCAAATATAATTAAATCCAATCACAACCATTATAATCATTTTGTGGTCAATCCTAAAAAGACTTGCATACATTTTTGCAAAGTTGACGGTCCAATGCTAATTAAATCCAATTAGAACCATTAAAATTGATATGTGGTCAATTTCAAAAGGACTTGCATTATAGTGTCTTCTAATCCATAAGGAATAGGAATTAAGTTTGCTTTGATATCATTAGTAATGTCATAGTATATCAAGGCTAGGCAACATGATATTGTTTAAGTTCTTTAGTCCATAAATCTCTACATTCTCTTTCTATTTAAGTCTTTCCTGCAAGTTCGCCTACATAAATCATATACTTTTAATATTTAGATTCTAAGATTTTCATTGATTTAATAGACTATGGATTAGATCCATTTTGATATCATTTATAATAATTCATGATTTTATTCAAAAAGAATAACTAAGAGGATATTGTTTAAGTTCATTTAGGATCTCTTTAATGCACAGTCAACATAAACATACATTTGTTACAATGAATCCTTACGTTCTCTTGGGTCAAATTTTTCTTTATATATATATATATATATATATAAAGGCAAGGAGTACATTAGCATTACAGGCTTCTGACATTACATGCAATCATTTTCCCCAATAATTTCAACAAATATTATGATAATACATGCTAGAGTTTTAGGATTCATTGGTAAAGTGGGCTCTTTAGTGGTGCTTAAATGTAGGCGATGCCTTAAAAAAAAAAGAAAAAAAAAAGATATAAGGAAAAATTTGTAAAATCGATCGATAACATCTTCATTTGCATAATTTGAGCTTTTATAAATTTTATTTTATTTTTTCTTAGTATAGAAAAATAAAATAATAATAGCCGATCATTTTTCTTTACACCAATCGATTATACGTGAGAGAGAAAAATTTTGAGCTTAAATATGATACATAGCATTCTTCTTTCAATAAAATACTATGAAATTCTCATGATAATTCTCCTCAAAAAAAAAAAAAAAAAAAAAAATTATAACCTCCATAACATTTAATTAATGACAACTCAACAAGAAACAAAGTTTTTCAAGTTAAAAAAAATTCATCAGAAATTTAGAAAAAAATTCAAATCAATAAGCAAAACTTTCCAAATAAGCACTGAGCAGAGATTTACTTAAAAAATATATTTAGAGAAGACAGAGAATATCTATTGAAAGAATGAAAATAGAGAATACTCATAAGAGCTGTTTGAATAATTTTCATGGGACCAAAAGGTTAAAGACTTAAGAAAAAGCCTTAAAATATCAAATCCTTTGGTGTATTCTAGAACGGCTTCTCTGTCCGAGTACAAGGTACAGACAAACGGAAGCTCGCCGTCCAATCTTTTTCACTAATAATCCCCTTATCAGTGACGGGCAATCATCCGAAAGTCCCACAAACAAACATTTCCCATACGACGACGACAATACCCCTGGCTGGGAGCTATTTAACCTCCAACCCAACCACCCACCCTCCTCTTCTCCAGAGCGAGCCTTCTTCACTCTTCCGCCCTTCCTCTACTCCATTTAAACGACGCCAAGAAGCCGAGAGAGAGATCTAGCGAGGGTTAGGGTTTCTCTACACCAGAGAGAGAGAGAGAGAGAGAGAGAGAGAGAGAGAGGGGTAACGGATAACGAAGACAATCCGGTTAGATTTCTATCTATTGGCCCTCTCGATATTTTCTCCAGGTAATTTTTCACAAATTCTATAGAAATTTGTTCAAATTTGTCCTTTCGGTTTGCGAAACATCGAGTTGGGGCTTTACGGCCGGAAATTCCAGATTTTGGTTTCTCATAGAGATCAGATTTTGATCAAAAGTTGGATTCTGGTCGCTTCTTTGCCGATCTTGGATTAAAATGAGAGATCTTTTAGTTCTTTAGCTTGATCTCGACGGGGGGTTGAAAGGCATACGATGTTTGATGTGGACTAGAATGGTTCTTTGCAAGGGGACGTTCTTTGATTTCTAGGTGCTGCCATGAGATGGTGACTAATAGTTTTAGTCGGAGTGGATCAGCTCGCATCACGCCTAGGAGTCTGAGCAGCCCTAGGGCTTCATTTCATCGGAAATGGTGGGCTCCCGGCCCGTCCTTGAATGCTCTTGCTGTGACCTTCCTTCTGGCGTCCCTTGTGTTAGTTCTGGGATGTGTTGTTTATCTCTATGTTTTTCGGTACTTAGGCCGTGGAATTTTAGTTTCAGGATTTGTTGGTTCGACAGAAGGCTGTGATGTCTTCGATGGTATCTGGGTCCAGGATGATACGTATCCACTGTACAATAGCTCGGTGTGTCCGTTCGCCGAGAGGGGATTCAATTGCTTAGCAAATGGGAGAAAGGATACGGATTATCTCAAGTGGAGGTGGAAGCCTCGGAATTGTGACGTGCCTAAGTTTAATGTGCGCGAAGTTTTGGAAAGTCTCAGAGGCAAACGAGTTGTTTTTGTGGGTGATTCGATGAGTCGCACGCAGTGGGAGTCTCTCATATGTATGCTTATGACTGGGGTGGAGGATCCCAAGACTGTTTATGAAGTTAATGGAAACCAGATCACGAAGACGATTCGCTTCTTGGGTGTTCGGTTCCAAACTTTCAATCTAAGTGTTGAGTTCTTCCGATCAGTGTTCCTTGTGCAGCAGGGGTCACCACCTAGGCATGGGCCGAAAAGGGTTCATATGACACTGAAGCTGGACAAGATGGATGACATAAATCTGAAATGGGTTGATTCAGATGTTCTGATTTTCAATTCCGGTCATTGGTGGACGCCAAGCAAACTTTTTGACATGTAAGTTTTGTTGTTCTAATTCTTTTGGATATGTTGGATGCCATTTTGTTGTTAGATTGGCCTGAAGGTCATGATCATGAAAACAGAAATTTTGCTATGCTTTTCTCCTTGCACGCATCTTTGATGTTGAAGAAATTTTCTGCATGTGTTTTTGTTGGTATTCAATCAGTGGTTGTTCCATACAACATTTTATAAAAAGTTTTGGTAAACAGAAAATTTCTCATGCTTAATTGTATCTGCAGACAAATTTGTGTTTGATGAAATGAAGAGGTAAACTGAAAATGGGTTCTTAATTGATTAAATTTGATTTTTCTAGGAGAGTAGTTTTTCTATATGGGGTTGTTGGAGTTGTTTAAGGCCTTAATAATCAAGTGTACTTCTTCACATTACCTTCATCAATTTCCATTGCTGGTTAATTCTAGATGTTGGATTGCACTTTACGGTATTAAGACAAGGTAGATCATGTTGGATGAGAAGCTTTATGGCTGAACATCTCATGATGAAGCATAATGTTGGGTTTTAAGTCCCAATTGAGTCCATAACTAACTCCTTGATGCCAATTAAGGTTTTGATGACTCAGCTAGAAACATTATACTGGTATTAGTTGCAAAAATCTTTTTTGTACAATCTATGCTTCAGGCCATATGCTGTGAATAAAAGAAGATCTAGTGTTCCTAGTTTCTCCAACTTAACAGCTTCTATGGAGCGCATTACTGAGGATTCAACCTTCAATTCAGATTGTTAAGGATCATGTTTTTTAATAAACCATGATTACAACAATTCTGGACACAAATTGAAGATAATATTGATTTGCTTGTTTGACATCTAGATCAAGACAAACATAGTTTAAAACCTTGGATGGATGGGGATTAAGAATATTGATAAGCCTAATTTAATTAAGTCTTCATGCTTGAGATATAGTTACTTTCTGATTTAAATTTGGAAAACCTATCTTTGATGAATATTATTTGGTGAAAGAAAATTTTAGGAATTCAAACACAATTTTAGACATACTAGGAGGATGAAGGCTGCATTGAAATAAAGTATTGCTTTTCTCATAGGATGACATGGAATGCATTTATGTTAACCTTAAGATAATATAAATGAAATAAACATGGAGGACTTACATAGGGGGATATGGGGCATCTTCAGCAGTGAACGAAGTTCTGCTTGATCAAAAGTAGGGAAGTAATTAATGAAATAAAAGTAAATGCAGGAGCACTAAAGTTTACAAGGGTTGCTGGCATGTATGTGTTTAGAGGTTTAAAAATTGTAATATTAGCAGCAAAGTTACATAAGTTATTTTTGTTTGATTACATTCTCGAGTTTTGGATAAGCTTGAAGAAAAGAGTTTTAGACAAAGCCTATAATAGGAACTCATGAAACAATTGCTTCACCATTGGAGACTGATACAGTCAACTTCATGTAACCTTTTGTGTGTGTGTGTGCGCGCGTGTGTGTGCGCGCGCGTGTTTGTGCGCGCGTGTGTGTGTTGGGGTTGGGGGACGGGGGGTTCAAATACTTGAACTCATCAACAATCACTTAGAATTTGTTGTTATATTATTAGTTGTTACATGTTAAGTGGTTTTTTCTGAGTAGTTAAAATGCTGTCTCACGAAATTTATTAAGTTTTTCATATTCCTGGAATTGAAATTATAATACCGAACATCCATAATGTCTTCCTATCTGCTCCCAAGGACTTAAAGTGGCCTATCATTGAAACCAAGGGCTTTGAGTTTTCTAGAGAGCAACTTTAACTGTGAAGTTGTTTACTTTAGGCATCTCATATGAATAAGCACTTCAATATTTTGAGTAAGGCTAGAACACCTTTGTACTATTTTGTGCTGGCCACACAGGACTGATACAAGGTACCGTGATACGCCTCCAGATTGTCAACTGACCCTGTATCATCTTGTGCAGTTTGATACACTCTTTTATTTTCCCTTCTCAGTTACTGTCTCATACAGCAGTACATACTGTGCTGACCAGTAAGTGGTTAAGTTTATATCTCGATTTTTAAATTCTTGCTTGTGAGAAGTACCTCTTATCCTTGATATACCACTTCATTGAGTGAGAGTATCGTACATTTCAAACAATGGTTAAAACATTCATTTTTTTCCAAAACTCTTATTGTTCCATACATGAAGCTTCAGTTTACTATGAGGAGACATTTGATATTTGAAGGAAAGAGTGTTTTGTGGAGCAACGTTAAGGAGAATATGCATGAATGTTAACCTTTGAGGAATTTGAGTATCTTAAACAAGCAGAACAGACCCTTACCACAAAGAGGATTTGTACATACTACTGATTTTCAGCTATCAAAATTTACATGATTTAATCAAAAAGAAGATGATTTGTATGTCTGGGAAGTAAGTTGTAAGTGCAATAAAAATAAAGAGTCATTGCAAATTATATGCTTACTTGTTGAGAAATATAAAGGTCAATATCAATGAAACAGAACATGAATTTTTTTGTTGGATTGGAATCAAGTTTTCGATGAGCTAAAGGGGTTCCAGAAAATTTTGTGACAAATCAAGGAGAATTTATTTCATCATTGGGGTTCCACTGTGAAAATAATCTGGATTGTTTTTCATACAAGGTTGACATAAGATATGGACATCATTTAATTGCTTTCTGCACCCCTTTTGCCATTTGATCTTAACCTAATTATTAAGTTTCACGCTATGAAGCCTTTTCTGGATTCAGTCCTATGAAGCCTTTTTCACATGATACTTCAATTTTTTGTGCTTGTATTTTCCTTGACATATATTAAATAAATAATTTATATCTATATTATATGTTCTCAAATATAATTGACATTTTATATTCTAGCTTTGGACATACAACATGGATGTGAAGGAAGCATAACTGGCTGTTATAGGTGATTCTTATTAGCTTGTCTGATTCACTAGATTGTGGATCTGTATTTTTTTTTAAAAAAAAGATGAACTTTGAGTTGGTGACTCTTTCCTTTCCTAACAGAATACAATTTTCTTGTCTTGAGGTTCTATGGGCATGATGGGCTCTTTAGCCATGATTTGTGACATAGAAATGTATTCAATTTCATGTAGTAAATCATCACCTTCTCTCTCATATGAGCTTAAACTACATAACCAATAAAGCAGAATTCCCTACTTATCTACCATTGTGATAAATTTTCATGGCAAGTCCCTTCCACATGTTTGGAATTTCAAGCTTCAATTTGCTGGAAAATTTGTTTTATTTTTAGTTTATTAATTTTTATTTTTTATTTTTTTTTGTTCAGTTGCTAGTCATTATTTTCTGTTTACTAGGCCTTTGTATTATTCTGTGGTCAAGATTAGGTCACTTAATCTCAATTTGATGGTTTAGATGAGATGATAAACTGGCAAGTTAACTTAAAAGTTCTATTTCAGCATTAGGTCATGGGGCCATTGAACCAAAAATGAGATGATAAAAGAGACAAAGGGGTGGATTTAAAGTCCCGAACCTTTTAGGCACTTCTATGCCTTGTCCCATCCTCTCTCTCTCTCTCTTCCTCCTTTATTGTCCGGGAGAATGTAATATTAAGATGCATTTGTTGGGGGCTTGTCTACTCTAGTCAGGGATTTGATTAGGGACTATATGTGTCTTATGGTTGTGAGAGGGACATGATCCAATATTGGAAAATTTGGAATTCTTCTTTTCTACGGAGTCAATATTATTCTCAATTTCTCATTTCTTTATTTTTCTTTTAGGATCTCCACTCTCTCATTCTCTCTACTTTCATTTATTTTAACCTGTCTCTTCCCACCTATAGGAAAGGTAATCGTGATGTTTAATTCGCAACAATTATTCAGCTTTAGATCTGATATTGAAAATGTCCCAAAACATCAAATTCCAATCCTAGTTTTTAAGGGGCTACGTCACCCTTTCTAGCCTAAAATTGTCATGACTAGGAAATATAATTTCAATGCATGTTAGAGTGATGCTAGGTTGAGATGCATTTCTAATTCATTGCTGATTTTTGATGCTTCTTAGTTTGATTCATGAAGATGAGATATAGGACAAGGCTTGCTGGTTAAAGTAGGATATTCTGATAAAAGGGAAGCATAAAATTTAGATGAAGATAATCTCTTCAGCTTGTCCTGTATATGCTACCTAGACGCTTGCATCTGGCACAAACAAGCTATGAATCATATGCATTTCTGATTCAGATGTGTCACAAAAATGGGAGCCCAATCAAGTTATTTGGTTATGGCTTTTAGGGTTTTGTGAACAGTTAAAACCCTTCTTACAATGATCTCTACCTGCCATAATGACATCAATAGTGCGCTTTTTGTTCTTTCTAGAGAAAGATTAAGAATGTAGTAGTAAAATAGTTTTGCAAAATGTCATGATTCCTCGGTTAACTTGGGATCTAATTTCTGATTCTAGAGAAACATGTCTGCCAAGAGTCCTTAACGTATAAAGTATTTTCACTATATATAAAATATAAATATAAGCTTAACTTTTTTCATTAAACCCTTCATTATCTCCCCTTTCTCTCCTTGTTTAGGAAGATGTTTGGATATATGTCCAATTTGATTCTTGCATCCATATACATGCAACATTTTATCTGGTTATTCAGAATTATATTGCCAGGGGCTGAGGATCTGATTCTGTACCAGACTATACCAGGCATACAGTATCATACTGAATTGGTAGAGGACCAACTCTTCGTCAAAAACAGCCTAGTTGCTTTATTCTTTTGCTATTCTACATTTGGATGGGAAGAAAGAGGGGAGAAAGAGAATGAGGGAAGGCTTAAAGACTTAGATCTGGTTGATTCAATGCAGATTTAGCCGATTTATGGGCCATATTTATGAAAGCATTTTTGTCCATCATTATTTTTTGGTAATGGATGAAATCATTGTCCTGGAAATGCATGCTTTATAGAAAGACTTCATTCAAAAATATGGGGCACATCATGTTCATGGTCTAGATTCCTCTATGTCGGACAAACTAAATGCAATTTTGGGCTCACAAAATTTAATGAAATGGATGACTATGGAGTGACTTGAAAGGAAGATTTGTTGGTTACTTGTATCATTTTTTTGTAAGATTTAGCTTAACAAGAACCTTTTTTTTTTTTTTAAAAAAAAAAAAAAAAGATAGAGCATGTTGTTATAATGGCGTTAAAAGTTGTGATGGGATGATCTCAAAAAAATGGAGCTGTTTCTGAGTGAGTCTTGATGGGTTGTTATTTAGTCCCCTCTTGGACTTGTTGATTGATTCTCTTAGCAAGGGAGAAACATTAGGGGAAGGCCAGTCTGGCAGTCAAGTGTTGTTCTTTCCTCATTTTAAGGTTTCTTGGGCTAGGACCTCTTTGGACTTGAAAAATAACATTTCAGTTTCCTTCGTGACTGATGATGTGCTTTTGCATTCTCACAAGAAAAGAAAATGAAGACTAAGTATCGTCAAATTGGTACTGCTACCATAATGGTCAGTGACCAAGGACCACATTTAGGCCTTTATGGAGTCCACAATCCCAGAAAATTAGGATACTTTATTCCACAGGGGGGGTGGTTTTTCATATCCCAATGTTTATACATTGGGATCTTATGATCTTAAATTTTGTCATTTGAAGGATTCTTCTCTCTCATTGTTAGCTCATTCTCAGCAGCAACCATGTATGGAAAAATTCCAGGGATAACTTATACTAGCATCCAAACAGGCCCTCAAGGATTTGATAGTTCTGTACAAAAGCTATTCAATATTAAGGAGATTTTTCTTTTATTAGTCCTTAAAGTTATCTTTCTTTTGATGTGAAATTTTTTGAAGAGCTTGTAAAATCTAGGAAGTTAGCGAAAAAGTAAACCTTACCATCACAATTCTGGGATCATGGATTGTGATAATTTTTTTTGTAATACCATTTAGGTAGTATCATGCAGTGTTGCATGGACATAGATATTGGAATCAGACTTAGACATGTATTCAAGTGCCTTACTTGGGAATTTTAATTAAATTATCTATTTCTTTTAAATATTATATTAAATAAAAAACTTGGAAGATATTATAGGTTAAGGTCTTTCACTATATATGTTTCTCAATATCTACAAGAGACAAGATATTTTGCAAAGTTATTTCAAAATTACAATATCTACATCCTTTACCAATCTCTGAAAAATGAAAAAAATGTCAGTCTTGACATTATTATGGTGTGCTGAATTCATTATTAGGAGAGTCAAATGATCCACATGTTCCTAAAAGCAATATAAAGAAAAAAATATATGAATCAAAGTGTATGAGTTGCATCCAATATGGATATGTATCTATGACACATTCTTAGAGCTGGACGTGAGAGTCCATGTAACATTGGTAATATAAAACACCCAAAATGACTTGAACCTGATGCAGATGTTTAGCTCAATTTCCATGGCACACTTTCCATTCATGAGTAAAATAATACCTGCAAGGACTGCTTTTTTTATACTTGAGATTCTTTCTAGCGATAAAGTTTTTTAAATAAGAACTATGTTGTGGTTCAGTTTGGAAGATGAGAAACTTCTTCCTCTTCAAGGGCTTGCTTTGTGGTTTAGCAGGCTTCATAACATATTCCTATGCCTAAGATATGAGAGCTAACTAGTTTTATCTGAAAATTCGGTCAAAATAGTATTTTCTACTCTAAAAAGACTTTTGACATGCAAAACTAGAAAAAAGAGAACAAACCTTAATTTATATTATGTTCGAGAAAAGAAAGCTCTAAAATCTTAATCTACCTATTTTGCACTTGGCTGCATTAACTTGTTATTGTTATGACTGTACCTATTAAGAATAATCTGAAGTTTTGGTGGCTTTCACTTTAAAATTCAAAGAGTATTCTGAAATCAGTATTACAGGCATTGACATGTTCCCATTAATAATGTTAGACAACATTTTGAATAAGATATCTTTGTTGTTTATAAATTAAGGTGTGTTATTTTGTAGTGTTTGCAATATGTCTAAATTGCACTTATTCACAGGGGTTGCTATTTCCAAGCTGGAGGACTGGTGAAGCTTGGAATGTCCATAGATTCTGCTTTCAAAATGGCCTTGGAGACCTGGGCATCATGGGTTGAAACAATGATCAACAGAAACAGAACTCATGTTTTCTTTCGAACTTATGAGCCTTCTCATTGGAGGTACAGGATTCTGGAATCACAATTGATAAGTTCAGCTGAGTCTTTCAACTAGAAATATGCATGTTGAGTATATAGTTCAGTTATTTCTATTCGTTACTGGACTATGAAAACTGCAGGTTGGCATGAGAGCTGAAATCAGTATGATACTACTCTAGATGTGTTTTTCAATTTGGTTTGCTACATTAGTGGAATTCTAGATTCCTTGAATCATTTATTTAGTAAATTGTTTTTTTTTTTAAAATTCTATACATCTGAGGAAAGTGTAGCAGTACCATTCCTAGTCATATTCTGAGGTACTAATTCTAGATTCTTTGAATCATCTTTTGGTAAATTGCTAGATTACTTCTTTTAATTTTTTAAATTAGGTTTACACATCTGATATAAATTTAAAAGTACCATGTCTAATCATGTCCTAAGAACTCAAATTTTAGCAGCTTATATAGATTATAGATATGATTAAAATTTTATCGACTAAAGTAAATAGCAAAGGTACCAATGTACTTATTCATCCAATACTTAACAAAGCAGTCTCCTGGTCATCACTAGACACTAGTGATACTGCAAATCCACATGCCTTCCAATTTTCACACTCAAAATTTTAAGGCAATTTAAGTGTCACTTGGAATCACATCATTTTTTCTATTTTTAAAACAAGAAAACTAGAAAATTTGTTTCTACTTTTAATTTTTTTAAAATATGAATATGTTCTGTATAACTGATTTTTTTTTAAAATAAACATGATGATAATTGTATATATTGTGATAGTTACAATTGAGGCAAGGGATGTGGTAGTAGTGTTGATGGTGGGTTTGGTGGTGGGTGTAATGGAAGTAGTGATAATGGTACTGATGGTGGTAGCAAGGACACCAATGATATGGTGGAGGCGACAATGGTGTGTTCGAGGTAGCGATGATGGTGATAGTGATGGCAGTGGTGATGATGATAAAGGCATTGACAATGTAGCAAGATAGCGACGGTAGTAGCACTGGTGCGCGGTAGCGCTAGTGGTAGCAACAATGATGGCAACAATAGTAGTGGAGGTTGAGATGGCAATGGTGATGGTGGTAAAAAATATAAAGTTTCTTGTTTTTGAAAATATTGAAACCAAGGAGTTCTTACTTTCATTTTTCTATAAATTATGAAAGTAACTTATAAAAAATGGAAAACAAAAATGATAGTATTAAACTTTTTTTTGTCTTGTTTCTTATAAGTTTATTTTTAAAGGTAAAAAATAAGAAATAAAAGCAATGCCAAATAGGCCTTTTAATATCTTGCTTTTAGAATATAGGATTCAAGTTAATCATCTAAAATTGTTATTATCATCCAACTTTCGTAGCTATTTTTAGTGCGATAGTGAGCCATCCATAGATTATGCATAACAAGAATGCTAATTAATCTTGTGAACAATGTCAACCCCATTATGATTTTGGATACCCTAGAATGTACAACCTATTATTATTCTTTATAAAAGGAAGAGCGGTGGTGGCTATCCCTGTACTTATTTATATCATGCAAGGTAAAAGACTAAACACAAGAAAGAGAGGCATGACCCACTTACTGAATCTTTTAGCCTATCACATGTGTTGGGTGCTATGCTGGCTGTTTTGTGTGTGTGTGTGTGTGTGTGTCTATCTCTATATAATTTTTGATGCTTGATACCTTAAATTATCTTGTAGCCTGGTTATGAGTTGTTTCATAAATCAAAACATTTTTTTCAAATCCCTATATGATGTCATACGATAAAGAAATGGGTATATATGCATTTGGAACATTGTGAGGTATCATTTAAGCAAATAGAACATTTAAAATTGCATCAGCATAACTGTTATGACAAGTATGACAAGTTTTGATAAAAAAGATAGCAATTATTTATAAATTTTCCAGTGAATTTTTAAAGGCATTGTGTGCTGATTTGAACTTTGCCTGTCTTTTGTACATAACCAGTCCCAAGTTTGAATAAAGGAGGAGAGTTATAGGTTGATAGCCATTGTAAAACTATAGCCATATTCTATGAATATAAATTTATTAGAAAAAATTGTTAGAGCATTTTTTAATTGCAACGTGTTGCATTGAACCCTGGGTGTAGTGAAAAGTACCTAAGGTGTTTTTCAGAACTGGCATGCTATAATGTGCCCTGATATGGTGAGAAGTAGAAAGATTCTCATACTTTAATAGATGGGTGCACGTAAAAGATTTAGTTTAGGAAAGTAAGATATGTTTATCAACTTGAAACATGAGATCATTCATAGAAAAATTAATGGAGCCAATAAATACAATGGCTATGAGGAGAGTTAACATTAGCTTGTATGAATAGACTAAGTGGATAGGAGAAAAAGAAAATAAAGTAAGATAGGTTATAAACTTTGATATATATAAAAATATAAGAATAAAAATAAAGTAGAAGCTATTGTAGGTAAAAGGTTAAAGGATGAGGCTATAGACATTAAAAAAGTAGAAGATAGAATAATTTTCATTAAATTGATGTTAGGAGAGGGGCCTATTAATATCATTAGTGTTTATACCCAAATAGGACTAGATGATGCAATAAAGCAATGCTTCGGAGAGGACTTGGATGGATTAATTTAAGAGATTCTTGGTGCAAAAAAGATATTTATTTAGAGAAGATTTAAATGAGCATGTAAGAAAATATAATATAGATTTTGAAAAGATAAGAGTTACAATTTCAAAAATAAAAATGAGAACAGAGATGCTATTTTAGAATTGCAATGGCATATGGCCTGATATCAGCTAACACAGTTTCAAAAAGAACTCTCACTTAATAACTTTTAAAAGTAGGTATTGATTTCTTTCTTTTTAGAAAGGTTGGTTGAGTTTTTTTTTTAAAAGAATGTACTGTTCAATCGGGTAAGAGTTTAACGTCTAACATAAATTAATGATTTTGGATGTATTTATTAGGAAATGGAAGATGACTAAAAAAGATATGGAAACTCGTGGATTAGATGGTGGAATTTGAAAGAAGAGAGAGATAACCTTTAATGATAAAATGTTGAAGAAAGAAAAATGGGTCTAGACAGGAAAATGATATCATGTGGAAAAAGATAATAGTTTTAAGAAAGCATCCATAGAGGTTTTACGAAAATTAAGGAAGAAAAGGATTTGCAATAAGGAAACTTGGTGGTAAAATGGAAAGTTCAATTGACAATTAAACCTACGAGAGAATGCTATCCAAATATAGGAATAAAGAAGCATATTAAAGTTATAAGATGGTTAAAAAGGAAGCTACGAAAGCAGCACAAAAGATTATATTTAAGATGTATGAAAGGTTATATTATAGGTTATGTACTAAAGATGGAGAGAGATATATAAGATTGCAAGACTAAGAGAAAGAAAAACTAGAGACTTGGTTTAGCTTAAATTTATTAAATATGAAGATCAAAGAGTTTTGGCTAAGAATAATGGAACAAAGAAAGATGAAGTTATTTTAATAAATTATTAAACAAAAGTAAGGTACATGAGTTAAGATGTCTTACTAGTTTTATTAAAGATAGAAATACTAAGTATGCACAGAATTGGAATATCTAAGACAAAGGAGGCTATGAAAAAGATAAAAATAGAAAGTGGTTGGATCTGATGGAATTTCTATGAAGGTTTAGGTGATATGAAAAAAGTTTGATAGATTAATTTATTTAATAAGATTTTAAAGATCGAGATGCTTGATGAATGAAGAAAGAGCATTCTAATATCGATCTATATGAATAAAGATGATATTTAAAATTATTCTAACTATTATTATATTAAACTGATGAGCCATATTATGAAAGTTTGGGAGAGGATGATTGAGCACAAAATTGAAATATCACACAAAATATTAGAGAACTAATTTGATTTTATTCTTAAAAGGTTGTAGAGAAGTTTATAGAGAATAGACATGATCTTATAATTTTTATTAATTTGAAAAATGCACATGATTGTCCTTAGAAAAATCTTAAGGTGAGTGTTAGAAAAGAACTGAGTTTTTGTTAGATATATTAACATAATTAAGAATATAAATGATAGAACGATTTCTAGTGTGGGAACTACTAATGGTAATACTAGTGAGTTTTCAATCATGATAAGTTTACATCAAGAATTTGCTTTAAGTTCTTATCCTTTTGTGTTAGTTACAGATTAGCTTATAAGATATATTCAGGATGATATTCTTTGGTGTATATTATTTGTAGATGAGATGGATGAAATTAAGGTCAAGGTTGATCGTAGGTTAGAGTTATAGAGAAGTGTAATAGAATCTAAGGGTTTTAGATTAATTTGAAGCAAGATAGATTATATGAAATATAATTTTAGTAAATTAAAAATAGATATGAAGGCAGAGTGAAAATTAAGGATCATAAAGTTTTTGAGAGGAAGGTTCACAATATTGGTGTTAGGCCTGTACTAGTACTATCTTGATATAGTATCCATATATCCGGAATGGGACTCAATTTGGTGTACCAATACTCAATACGCTCTCATACTGTGTACTTATTCGATATCAGTATAGTACGGTATGTTTGGTACACATCAGTACAAGATGGTACAACATACCATGCTTGAGAGTGATTGTTTAGACTCGATTATTTATAAAGAATAGGAGATTGAGGAAAATATAGACGTTGGTTTTCATATTTGGTAATCAAAAAGATTCCATGATAGATAGTAAAAGAAAGTTTAAATATCTTGGTCAATATATTGATATTGTGTTAGCTGATATCTCAAGATATTAGTTTATGTCACCCTTGATAACCATGGCCAACTTTTTGGGCATCCTCAAATGTGGAATAAATTGATATTATGTTTTGGATACATCATGTTGGTGAGTACCAAATAGTAGAATAAATCAATGTCGTCATAGAGGAAAAGTATGCTTCAAATGTGGTACTCAAGGTTCGCTATCTCGGTATCGAACCCCGTATTGGTATTGCACTAATACAATGTCGGTATGTTTAGTATGCTCTCATGCTCAGTCTCAAATTAATACTAGTAGTATGCCCTTTATGGATTGGCATGTATTGATATGGCATGCCATGATGGTACCTAACACCTCTCTTTTTGGACATCCTCCTTAAAATGCCTAACACAACCTCCTAGCAAAGTAGTCCTAATTATAAGCAAAATCAAGATTCATATTTGTAATTAATTATGTGTCATTTCCTATACAAGCCAAACCTGTATTTTCTCCTCAATACCATATGATCTAAGACATGTTTCATCACTAAGTTAAGAATGGTGTGGATGTTGATGATCAATTTGTTCCTATCTTAATGATTATAGGTCATTGACCATGTCATTATTGCAAAATTTCTCCTTATGGATGTATGATCTCATATAATTGTTTAAATTTATTCTAATATGCAAGTGAAAAAAAAGGTGAAAAGTAGTATATTATTTCATAACTAAAGATACTTCTTTATTCTTTCAGCATACATCCAACTGCTGGCATGCACAACTGCTGGCATGCATAGGATTGTTTTAAAAATTGAGGGTGTAATAATTTATTTAACCAAGGTATGCTGTACCAGTCAGTATGCTATGGTACCGGATGTACCATATCGTGCCAATACTATACCAATACCGGTACAAGGGGAATACTAGGCACATTGACACTGTGCTAGAATTTTACTGGTATGCTCCTTGGTGCCGAGACGGTGAATCATGCGTTTAGCTAAGTTAAATATATGGTCCTAATGGTATCTCTATGCCCAAATTTTATTATCAAGCGATTATACAATGTCTAGATAATAAATCAATAGCTTCTTTGGGTGTTTAACTTATCTTTTTGCATTTTTAGCATACATATTGGCTAGTACAATGTCATTTAATGTGATAGATATGATCATTTTGCACTCAGGTGCTACCTTAATTTCTGATAATTTCCTGCCTTTTGGACTCATTTTTCTTTTTTTTCCCCACTGAATACTGAGTTAAAAGCACAGAAGTTGTAAACTATCCATTTCTTCTACTCAACAAGTGGCGCTTCTTAGATTCCTGCTTGATTCCCAAAGCTGGTTGCTCTTTTCAACCTATCATACACTGCAGATGAACCTTTGGAAGGGGAAGTGCATCATAGGGCTCAGAATGTCTTTATTAAATAGTTATTCTGCAAGCCTTGAGTAACATGCTTATGTAGTTTTTATTTTTCGAAGAGCTTACGATTATTTTGGATTGGTGATGAAATTATTTCTTAAAATGTGGGAAAGCCCTCCTAGGGATCCACATGAAATCAAGTTGTTAAAGTGTCTTTTCAACATATATAAAATAAAAACTAATTTTCCTAATTATCAACGAATGTAATACATACACTGTTCTGCACATTTTTATTGGATCTTTTATGGGCTGTAGGGAAGTAGTGTTATTGTTAGCATTGCCCTATGAAACCATAGTTCCTTGAACAAGTATGAGTTCATGCTTCCTGCTCTCCAATTCTCATTTCATTCAACTATTAAAACTTTTCTTGAGTCTCTTTTATTATGAAGAAAAAATGTTTCTTCTGTTCATTTCAGTGCTCTCGTTATCTCAATAAACCTCAAAATAGGCAAGCAAATACACTTGTGCTTTTGATGATTTTCAACTCTTCTCTAATTTTGTTCATTATTTCAAATCTTGGCGAGATATACCATAGGATGCCAGCATGAGTGATCATCCCAAGCATCGAGACGGGACCATGCCACCATTATCCTAACATCCAAATCGGTGCACCTTGCAACATCTTTTGTACTAAGTGTAGGATAGGGTGGGATGACGGCGCTTTCTATTCCATGGAAGAACTAGGATGGCCCCATCAGATTTAAAAGCTTGATTTTGCTAACTTTTTTCTTGTATGGAATCAATGCTAAATCCTATCTTTCTAAAATGAAGGTCCTCTAAGCCAAGATTCATGATATATGTGGAAGTCCATTAAGAGCTAGAAGGGTACCAAGGTAAATCTTGATTAGTTGTGCATAGAGATTTGCAAAATCAATTTCATTTTTAAGTTTGAGGTATCAACATGATACCTTATGAGATCCTCATTATTTTCCATATGTTGTTTTATAATATTTTCCTCCTTATTGTTACAAAATATTTTATTGCATGCAAAATGATTTAAAACTTGACCATACCAACTGGTATGTATTGGTGCTAGTGCTACTGCAGTCAGTATGTGCTGGTTAGCTAAACTAGGTCCAAACAACTTGAATAACTCTAGATTGGGGTGGTGCAGTCGTAAAGCACTTGTTGCAGGTTGGGTAGCCTTAAATTCCTTTTTTATTGGTGTTTTCCACCATTTGAATGTGGGAACAATTAGGGAGCAAGCAGACAGCTAACATACAAAAAGAATGTTAAATGTAAATAATTTTTATGAGTATCATTTAAGTTGCTATTTTTATCTCACCGTAAAAATATATTAAGAATAAAAAATTCATTTCTCAGCTTGAGATAAGATTCTAGTTTTTAGTATTATTACATCTAGGGTGGCAATGGGCCAGGTTGAACTGGATTTGGGACAAGAAACTCTCGAACCATAGTTGGCCCATTTATAATCAAGTTGGAAAACGTAAGCCTATACCCAGTCCGTTTATTTTATGTAAAATCTATACATACCAATCTAACTATTTAAGCTTTCACTCATTAATCATGCAAATAACTAGAAAATAAAGAAAAACAGTGTTTGGAGATTGCAAACAACAAAATTAAATTGGATTTCAAATATATGATGATAATCACAATAACCTTGAAAATTTAGGATATATAACAGTTATGGACTAATTAAGACTAAAACCAGTTAAAATGCTATCCGATATCCTAAAATCCCATGGGCCATTCTCTATTACTCACTGTGATTCTTTTTTATCTTTTTTTCCCCTTTTAAGTGAACCAAACCATATGGAAAAGATTAAAAACTATCAACTATGTCAGGCCTAATTGGATCAACTTGGGTGACCCATCAGGTTTGGGGTCTAAACCACAAACCACCCATTTATAATTGGATTGATATTGGGTTGACATAGAACTGACCCAATTGCAGAAAAAAGCCCCACCCAGACCCGTTTATGTCAGGTGGGTTTGTGTAGTTTGGCAGGTCTGGGTCAAATTTTACCAACTCTTACATTGTAAGGTGTTGCTCAGATCTTGAAGGCTCATAACTTTTATTTTGCCCAAATTTGCTAAAGCCTAAAAATCGAGTAAGAAAAGTTAAATATCTTAGTCTTTGAGGCATCTAATTTGAGATGAAACTAACCAACACTTCAACAAAAATATTCATATTGCAGTGTTATATGCACATATGTACTTCTCTATGTACATGGTTATTGCATACCTATGTGTTGACTAGACACTCAATGTGGCACTGTAGTGGGGAACTCTGTGTCAAAAAACATTGTCATCGTTATTCAATAATGTGGTAAATATATTCTTTTTTTCTCATTTGTCAAATCAATGCTCCTAGCAGACATTTCACCTTGAATGCACTACAATCTTTGGTATCATTCATTAAAACAGTGATTTTTAGTAACTTAATTACATTTTGATTGTTAATGCATACATAATTCCTTAGTGTAGTTTCAATCGCAGTTAACATAAAATTAGATATTATATTAGCAATAAAAAACTTTAGCACCCATTGAATAGGATGACAAGGGCATTAAAATCATTGCACTTACCATATGAAGGGCATACAGCCATGTCAAATTATGCCAGTGGGTATCCTTTGGTGGTTATGGCACACAACATGTTTTGTATTGGTCAGCCATTGTATGCCCCCATACCTCAGTTTTGGAATTCTTGATGCATACATAACTACACACTATAGAAAGTCATGCACCACCTGTAATTTTTCAGTCCTGCCTGTCAAGTCAGGCATTTAATAATGAGTGGCAACTCTATAGGGACAACTCCTCATACAAGTGCCTGTCCTCATACAATTGCTTGAATAAGAAAGTTTTTTTTTTTTAATCAAAATTGCTCATGTCAGATATAACTGAATTCTTCTTTTCTGATGTCTCAGTGGATCAAATCAAAAGGCCTGTAAAGTAACCCAACAGCCTCTGACTGAGGCCAAAGGAAATGATAGGAGTGAGTTTGCGCAGATAATTGCTGAGGTGGTCGCGAAGATGAGAGTTCCTGTAACCGTTCTCAATGTGACTTCCATGGGGGCATTTCGGAGTGATGCCCATATTGGCACTTGGAGCCACCCTTCCACCATTCTTGATTGCAGCCATTGGTGTCTTCCTGGAGTCCCTGATGCCTGGAATGAACTCGTGTTCTCTTATCTTCTGACAAATGGTGAGTTCTTACTCGAGGGAAATTGTAAAATCAAAACCTGCACCATCATTTCCTTTGATACACATGGATTGTAGGAGAATCATAATATAACTGGTGCACATAAATTAGCATATAACTTTAGCAGAATACAGTACATTTTGCAACCGAAAGGTACGTTAAGTGGCTCATCTCCTGTGAACTGGACCTACAAATCTCATCCCTACCTCTAAATGGATGGGGTTCCAGGTTCAAAACTTGGCAGGAGTGCTTACCCAGCTGTTCGACTCAGGTGGTGGTTTTCCTTCCCTTTCCTCAAGAAACAAAATAAGTTGTGGTTTTCATTTCCTTTCCTAGAGAAGCAAAATGAGTTGGTATTCTCCTTAGCATAACAAATTCATTGTTAGTGGTTGGTTAAATATAACACACCTTCATGATGTGCAACTAGAAATATTTGCTATAAGACTTGCATGGAATCATCAGTATTAACAACATCCAATCAAAAATCACATAATGAGCTGGTTAGCACACACTGACAGTATGGCGCTATTGCCTTTGCAACTCTTTATCTGATCTGATTATTGCTTATAAAGAAAATGTTGTGAACTACTTGCTAGGTAATGCACTGATAGTATAACCATAGCAATGACTAAAAGATGTGATGATAACCGACCATAATGCTATATTTAATGATTATTCCTTTTTTTGGTGCACAGGATGGAGAATGTCAGGAAGATAATGGGTTCCGGTGGTCTTTTTGCATTTATAATTTTTTTTTTTTTACTATTTTTTGTGTTTCACCTGGCAGTCACAGAAGATAAGCAGAGTTTTGTCTCTGAGCGAAGCTTGCTAGAGGGAATCACTTGCATTCAATTTTTTTCACAGATTACTTTTGTTTCTGATGAGTTCTTGCATTAACTTCAAGATGTAGCATTTTGTAGCTTAAATTTTTCATTTTCTCCTAAATTAAAAGGAAAATCTTAAATATCGATCAACATGTATGTAACAATGGTAATGATTGCTTCATAGATGTCCACTCCAATTTTGTGTATACAAATCCCTTGAGGAACCATTAGATTATGGTTCTAAAGAAATGCTTCAATTTCTTTTACTTTGCCCCTTTTCTCTTTTCAAACTTGCTCATTATCCTTTTTTTTTTCTTCTTCCTAGTATGCTAATTATTATTGCAGATTATCTGAGCCGAAGAAAGAAGATAGTTTAGCGTTAATTTTACCAAGGAATATTTTGTCTGTTGTGTGAAAAGGGAAGCTTACAGCTGCATCTAAAATCATCTTATACAAGCATTCAAATGCAGGGAAGTTCAGGTTCTGCTTAATTTAGATATCTTTTTAGTTTTTCTAGTCTGGTGCGTTCATTTTGCTTAGATTAGAGAGCTTTTTATCCCCGCAGTATGAAAATTAGATCACGAAGACTGTGAAGCATCTGTGGCTTGTTAATTTAGTTTTTATTATTAGATATTCCAGTAATGCCTATATGCTTTGTATGTTATGTCGTGATTGGAAGCATGGCTATCCTATCTTATTGTGTTTCATGTTGTGTAGCAATTAAAAAACAAACCCAAGTTTAGATTTAGGGAATTTTTGTTTTTGTTTTTTTTTTTTTTGAATCTTTTCTCAGCGGACTCAAAGTCTATTCACTAACTAGGAGTACATGTGCCATAATCCGCCTGCTTCGCTTGATGGAATGCAAGAAAATATCCTCCACGGGATGAGTGTTTTAACAGCAAACCTAGAAGACCAGAGTTCTGCTTCGGTCCGTTACCTAAAGGGTCTCATCTTTTATCTTCGATTGCTGACAGCTCAGCAATTTATAAATCCAGTAGCCTTTCTAGTGTAAAAACAGCCAACCAGATTACTTGTTACTTGTTTTAAAATAGAACAATCTTGAAATACATATTCTTATGTTTGTAGATTGTTGAGTTGTCAGTAATGTATAAATGGTAAAAGATATGCCATTTATAACATTCGAAGCTCATCTCATCTGCTGGTTCAATTAATTTGTTAGTGGATTGAATTTTATCTATCGATTCAATTAATTCGTTAGTGAACAAAAATCATATGGCTCAAAAACTTAAGTAAAAATTAATTGGTAGTAAGTAGATTTGAGTTATAAGCATTTAAATATTTTCTTTTTCCTTCGATGTAAAGGATTATTTTTAAAATATTATAATTTTTTCTTTATAATACGATGTACACTATAAGTTAGTTAAAATTTATCTTGAGTTGGATTGTTAGTGCTGCAAGAATGTCAAGTTTATTTGTTGGTTCAATTAATTTGTTAGTGGGCTGAAATCATATGATATTAAAAATTTAAGTAAAAGTTAATTGGTAGCAAATAAATTTGTATTATAAGTATTTATTTTTTTTTAAAATTTTATATAAAATTATTTTTAAAATATTATAATAAGATCTTTAATATATATTTCTTTTAAAGATAAATGACTGAAGCCCAGATGGAAGACTACTACGGATTTGCTAGGAGTTCCGCTCCGATCCTTACCTACGGGTAAAGGACCAAATCCAATTTGTAAATTGTTTAGTAAAGGCCAGGCCTTTACCGTTGGTAAAGGGTTGAATCTTTGAGTTGTTTTTATACTTAGAGTAAAAATTTTTTTTTTTAACAAATTCAGGGTGGGAACTAAACTATTTGTAGGAATGGTGTCAAAGTGAAAAACGCTATTTGAAATGGCATTTTTTTGAAAAAAAAACGCTCCGTCACCGCGAGCGTGGAAGGGCTGGTGGTGTTTAAAAAACGCCACTCAGAGTGATGTTTTCTTCTTGAAAAAATGCCATTTAGAATGGCGTTTTTTTTGGTAAAACCCTCCACCAGCGCTCCCACTCCCTCTTCCCTCCCGTGCCTCACGCCCTTCCCTCACGAGCCCCCCTCCTCCCTGCTTCCCAAGCCCCCACTTATCTTTCTTCCCTCCCGTGCAACCCTCCCTCACAGCCTTCCCGAGCACCCCCCCCCTTCTCTCCCCCATCGCACATCCCTCCCCCCCCCCCTTCTCCCCTCTCCCGCACATCCCCCCTCCCCCCCCCCCCCCCCCGGTCCCCCGTCCCCTCCGGGGGGTCTTGGGAGAGGGAGGGGGAGGAGGGGGAGGACGAAGCCGCGGCGGTGGAAGGTAATTTGAGAAAAACGTCATTCAGAGTGGCGTTTTGAAAAGTGATGTTTTTTAAGACGTCACTCTAAGTGGCATTTTTTAATTGCCACCGTACCAGCCCAGCTGGCACTGACGGAACGTTTTTTTGACTGAAAAAATATTATTTGAAATAGTATTTTTAACTTTAATCCCTTTCTTACAAATAATTTTGTTTTCACCCTAAATTTGTTAAAAAAAAAAATTTTCATCCTATTTATAAAAAAGCCTCTTGAATCTTTTATATCTTTGCCACGGAAGGGCCGCTTCTTTCCCATGGAAGATACTCTAGATGAGGTCATTGAGTGATCCAGTGATACGAAAGATGATTTTGTACTTGTAGACTGAGATGTAGCCTTTATATATATATATATAGCTTTTCACTCATTCCGACATGTGACTAGGGCAAGTTAGATCTAACCCAGGTCATGGATTTCCTTCCAATTAAGCTTGGGAGAAGTTTCTTTCTACAGAATTCTGGAAAGGTATCAACCAGTCAAACTCAAATTTCTCGATTTGGCCAACTCTTTAAATCTAAGTTCTTGTCTGTAACGTCTAAATTAATTTTTTTAATAAAAAAAAGGGTGCTTGTCTCCTGTAGTTAGAGAGTAGGAATTGAGGTCACTTGTGGTCTTTATAACCTTATGGTTTCAAAAAGATGGGTAAATGGGTGCAAAGAATTTGTTAGTAAAATACCTCCTAATTCTAACCTGACACCCTCTCTTTTCTCAACCGATACTGCTCGTTGTCTTCCTTCTACCTGTATTACTTGTTGCATTGGCTAGCTCTAGCCTGACTTTATTTGAATGGACTTGTTCCTAGCTTATTTAATGACAAGACGTTGCCTTTTACCATCACGCGCGTCTCGATGCTTCTCTCCACATTTTTATTGAAATTATCCTCCATTTATTATTGATCTTTAACTAGTGGGAAAAAGTCTAAGCGCCACGGTCCGTGTCCCATTTCAAAATTTATTTTAACCTGCCAAATGCTTGAAAATTATTCTATTTATTAAAAATAAGATAGAAATTCTGAAAATTTAAAGCTTTTCTTCGTAATGATATGGTAATTTATTTTAGAATAAAATAAGTTAAAAGTGGCACTGGTTCTTGTCTGATTAAGTATGAGGAACCGGTTTAACTAGCGAATCATAGGCAAATATATATATATATATATGAATTAAATTTATTTGACAAACAACTTCAAAAGTTTATTGCAAACTAATTTACTTTGTAAGAAAAGGTAACATGGGAAGGCATTTGAGTAGGCTATCATGAGGTTGTCATCCAAATGTTTCCCTTTCTGATACTTAGGCCATCCAATTGTTGAGTCCAATGCGAGGCTACTCGGATGGCCTGCTTTAATCTTACGGCTTTAATCTCTCAATATCTTTTGCAGTTGAATATAAGTTTTTTTGAGCTACTCATGCTTAATTTCTTGTAGTCTGACATCTTGTGCCCATATAACAAACAAGCATTCTCGATCAAAATTTTTACTACTAATACTTTAACTTTCTTCTTGCCTTCATCCATGATTCTATGAAACGAGGTATGTGATGAACTTTATTTTATATAAGTACATCTAAAATAGCATGAACAAAGAAAGAATAATTATTCCAATAGAACTTATTTATTGTTGAGATAACTATTTTATGAATAAGCTCGGACAAATTTATTTCTAGAGTAAGATTCTCTCTAGTTCTTCTCCTTAGAGATTGAGAGTCTTAGCTTAGTACTGTTCCAAAAATCTTAACCAAACAAAAGTCTAAAAATAACTTACGTAATGAAATAACTATCCCTATTCTTATTTTTGAATCCAATGCAACCTAAATGTTTAGCTTACAATTGTTTGAGAAACAAATGTACTTCATTACATGAGATGAACAACCCTTAATCATACCATTCTTGAGTATCTTAGAGGCACAGTTGAAAATGAATTAAATATTAGCATATCCAAACTTGCATCAGTTTTTACTGTAAACAAATTTAAATATGAAAATTAGCAGGAAATTAAAATTATCACAACAAATTTAAAGAGAGGTCTTGTATAATTTTTAAACTTAATGCAATTACACTTCAATGTGATACTTTTTATTTTTGAGAAATAAGTGAGAGCCCTTTATTTTTAGGATGAATGAGATAGTGGCTATCCAAGCATATCATAATTTTTCGCATTACAAAATTATACATCATAAAGATTTAAACTAAAAAAAAAAGTTACTCTAACAAAAGCAAAATAATTTGAAAATATGTTGACTTGTAGGATACTTTCCTTTGAAATTTATAAAAAATTTTAGATAAAAAAATTGAATAAGAAATAGCAAATATTCATATGAGTTGGATGCTAAATTTTGTAACTATATCCAAATAGATCTAGACATATATAAACTAATCCTAATGGATATTATTTAAATCAATTTCACCGTTACTTGGAAGTCCTTTGTCTTCTCCCACCTCCTTAACATTTAATATGAATTCTAATCTATTTATATTTTCTCTTAAATTTTGATATATTAATTCTATAGTGATTTTAGTTTCAATATTATAGCTATTTTGATTGCCAAGTGATATAATGAGATGGTCCTACAATTTTATTTATCTGTTATCAGATGAAAGGCGACCAAAATATCATGATAGCAGAAGTTTAACAGCTGAGACATCAATATCACCAAAATAATAAATACAAATTAAATAAGATTTTGGACATTGGTTTTAATTGGATAGATTGAATGGAAGAGAGTAAAAATTTTGTAGCCATAAATTTTAGCAAAAGAACAACCCTAGGGTACGCTGTTAGGCATCCTTTGTGGCATTACGTTGTGATGCACAGAAGATCCTTGATCTGGAGTCCATACTTGAGCCATCCAATTTCCAACCCAGCCCTTACGAGAATCAGCTACTTCATTCTTCCCTCTTGTTACTTACAATCAAAAACCACCAAACCCAGAGCAATCAATTACTCTCTTATTCCTGCTTTTGCTTCCATTTACATCCAAAAAATATATATTATTTATAGGAGACAAAAACTGATATGTCAGCCAAGAAGAAAGCCATATTCCTTAGGGACCCTCTATCGTATGGCATATTAAAACTATTAAATAATCAAGCAACTAGGAAAAGAAATTAAGCATTAGTAACACAATTATAGTTAACCAATGCACCATTAGGACAATCACCGTCTCTTCTTCTTTTTTTTTTTTTTTGAAAAAAAAAAAACCACTAGAGGGCAAGCATGGGAGATTTAAGTCCAATATATAATCAACTAACAAATTCATTCATACAGACCAACACCTGAGCCACCTAAGAAAGGAGTGGCACATTAGCAAGGTTAGACAACTGGATGTTTTAAGTTCTGAGGAGCTTGTCCTTGTATAACCAATTGAATCCTCTAGCACCTACCTACCTTGCCCCCTCATTTAATTGGGTGATGTCTCACGGCTGCAGGCTAGTTGTTTTATACGTTTTAGGAAGCGTTTCCACCGATTGTTACAAGTGGTTTTTCCATCAGTTTTATAAATGATTGGTGGTACTATCATTATTATTTTATTGTTTTCACTTTCTGACATGCAGCATGAAATCTTATCAATGTGCTCAAATTAATGCTCTGAACAAAGTACAGTAAAGTTTTCACTTTCCGACATCCAACATGAAATCTTATCAATGTGCTCAATTAATGCTCTGAACGAAGTAAGTAAAGTTCATCATGGACATTGCACATTAAATCAATGCGCTAAAAGTAGGCCATGACGACATGCAAATTAATTGTAGGATATATAAAAAGAACTGCAACTCCGAGTAAAGCCCACCTCTTCTCCATTACTTGCCCGCTACCAATTGAATTTTTTTTAAAAAAATATCTGACACATTGTTTTCTAAAAAAAAAAATAAAAAATGCTACAATGATTATTCTTCGCATTTATAATGCAAGATAATAAATAATTTTCATGATCATTTAATTATTTATTATTCAATCGATATCAAAATTCAAATTTAAAATATCATTTCTTTAAAAGTGAAGATATTCAGATAAGCAGTGGAGAGAGGAAATAAGTACACAGCATTCTTATTATAACGGCCACAATGCAATGATAAGGGTTACATTTTGATGTATTTAAACAATTAAAAGAGGTAAATAAATTAGAAGGTATACGCTTACATTTATTTTCTTTATGTCAGGAAGAAATATTAAAACCTCTCTGTTATATAAACTAGGTAACCCGGCATTCTCAAAATATTCCAAATTCATGGAGCCATGCACGTGGTAAGGGAACAAGGTGTTGTCACCAATTTTATTTTTTTTACTTTTTTATAACAATAAAGTCATTCAAAGTCTGTAGAAAATAATTCATATCCTCAACACCAACCTTGAGAATGTGCAACAAAGAGGGCAGAAATTCTTCCTTCTAAAATAAATGATGTATCAACTATAATAGTTGTATTTGTCATGAAATCTATCATTTGATCTGACTCTCAAAATAGACAGTGCCAACGGATAGAAGATAATTATGTTAATAAATTGGTTAGCTGCTAGATGATAGGATGAGAGCACTTGGATCTAAGGGATATCTAGGCTATAATCGTAGCAAAGCCTTCTTCGATAACATGATCAAACCTTGAAAACTTACCATAGGCAATTTGGACATCCTTCCAAGTTGCAACAAATTAAACATATAGCATGGATGTATGTTCAAAAGGAAAATCAATTGCTAGTAAGGTTTTGCTGAACTATTCAAGAATCACAAAACTTGCTCTTATGCTATTAGAGTGAATTGAGCTATCAAAGTTTATTTTGAGGAACTCAGGTTAAGGATGTTGTTAAGAAATAAAAGATTGTAGCTTGGCTCATATGTTGGAGACCTCAATGCACTTTAGGTTTTATGAATGAAGAAAATTTACAGCTAAGAAATAGACTATGGCTAAGAGATACAAGAGATAAACTTTCTAGAGTCAATAGACTAAATGAACTGATCTGGGATGAGATAAGAAACTTTATATATCTTTTTTTAGATAGAGGAGGAAGCTTTTCGGTGACTATAGGTTTTCTAATCATCTTGCACTTTGCTTGAACAAGATGGGAGCATAAACTATTAGATTGCAAAACAAGTCTACTTGCAAATTTACAATGGAGGGAGAAATGCCAGATGTCTACCTAAAGAATCCTCAAGCCACCTTCTTCTCTAACTTAATAAATAATATGCTAGGGTATAGTATGGAAAGAATGTCTGTCCATAGATCATAGAAAACTTTAGGTATCTCTATCAAGCCAAAAGATAATAGAGTTAGGGACAATAATATTTGATATTGTATGCACTGAGATAGAGCAACGAACAGTACAGATTAAGATAGCTTGATTAGTAAATTTTAATGGTTGTAGGTCAACAAGCCACATTTTCATGCACCTGAGTGAGACACCTAAGTAAGTGTCCAAATTATCAACTCTTCTAATCCCCAAAATACCAAACAATTCCTTGCCAATTGATTAAAGATGTTGATAGTTAGAAGGTTTGGCTTTTGAGAGAAAGAGATGGTCATTTACAAATAATAGGTGGCAATGAAAGAATGTGAGCAGAGTTTTCAAGAATTAAAGAGAAGATTAGTATTAGCTCCAGTTTTAACTATTTCTATAGAAAATGAAAAGTTTACTATTTATAGTGATGCCTCTTGAAAGAGTTTGGATTGTGTTTTGATGTAAAATAAAAAAGTAATAACTTATGTTTCTACACAATTAAAATCATATGAGCAGAATTATTTTATTCATGATCTTGAATTAATTACTGTAATTTTTACTCTTAAAATTGGGAGGCATTATCACTATGATGTGAAATGTAAAATCTTTATAGTTCATAAAAGTCTGAAATACATTCTTTTTTAAAAAGAGTTAAATATGAGGCAAAGAAAATGCTTAGAATTATTAAAAGACTATGATTTGATCATTAATTATCATCCTTGGAAAGCAAATGTGGTGGCGGATAACTTGAGTAAAAAATCTTCAAATAATTTAGCAACAATGATCACTACTCAAAAATATATTATAGATGATCTTAGGAAGTTAGATATTGAGGTTCAAATACATGAACTTGGAGGACAACTGATAGATCTTAGAGTGTAGCCTAACCTAATAGAAAGAATAAAACTTGCTCAAATGAGTGATCCAGAGTTATAGAAAATTAGACATGAGGTTGACCCTAATAAATAGCTAAAATTTAAGATTCATAAGGATAGATCATTGAGATTTAGAAATAGATTATAAGTCCCTAATAAATTAGATTTGAAGAAAGAACTTGTAGAAGAGGCTCATAATACTAATTATATAGTACATCTTGATAGTACGAAGATGTATAGAGATCTTAAGAAGATCTTTTGGTAGACCAACATGAAAAGAGAGATTGCACAATTTGTTGCTCAATGTTTGGTGTGCCAGCAAGTGAAAACTGACTATTAGAGACCAGGAGGACCACAGTAGCCTCTATCCATTTCTAAATGGAAATAAGAGAATATTACAATGGATTTTGTGACAGGTTTGCTAAAAACTCCTAGTGGTAATGATGCAGTTTGAATAATTATGGACAGACTAACAAAATCAGCTCATTTCTTAGGATATAGAGTTGATTATTCTTTTAAGAGATTGGCTGGACTTTACATTAACGAATATATAAGATTGCATGGAGTTTCAGTTACTATTGCATTAGACAAGGATACTAGATTTGTGTATCACTTTTGGAAGAGTTTACACCAAGTTTTAATAACTAAATTGAATTTCAGGGCTCCCTTTTATCCTCAAACAGACGCTCAATCAAAAAGAATAATCTAAATTTTGGAAGATATACTTAGAGCCTATGTGTTACATTTAGGAAGTTCATAAGATAAATACCTACTTTTAGTAGAGTTTGCTTACAATAACAACGATCAGGTTAGAATTCAAATGGCTCATTTTGAAGCATTAGATGGAAGAAAATGTAGATCTCCTATATGTTGATATGATGTGGGTGAAAGAAAATTATTGGGCCTAAAACTTATACAAATAATAGTTGATAAGATACAATTAATACAAGAAAGATTAAAGATAGCTCAAAGTAGATACAAAGGCTATGCAGATAATAGAAGAAGAAAACTAAATTTTAAATTGGGGATCATGTATTTTTAAAAGTAACACCTACAAAAGAAATTATAAGATTTGGTGCTCAAGGCAAGTAAAGTTTGAGATATATGAGTTCTTTTAAAATCGTAGACAAGATGCAAGAAGTAGCCTATCATTTGGCATTACCTCATATTTTGGCAGGTGTATATAATATTTTTCATGTATTAATATTGAGGAAATACATACCATATCCTAATCATGTTGTGAGACTAGACCCTTAAGTACTAGAAGAAGATTTATCCTATGAAGAACAACCATTAAAGATGTTGATAGAAAGGACCAAGTTTTAAGGCATCATGCTATTTCGCATGTTAAAGTTCAATGAAGCAGTCACTCAAAGAAGGAAGCTACCTGAAAGCTTGAAGAAGAAATAAAACAGAAGTACCCTTACATATTTAACAACTCAGGTATGCCAATTTCAATGACATAATTTAATTAAGGAGGGGGGGATTGTAAGGCTTGGACCATGGCCCAGTTGTTATGTGTTTCAGTCCCTCGCTTCAAGCGGGGGCTGGTTTCCGAAATGGGGTGATAAGCCCCTTGGTTCGCCACAGATAAGCCCCCACGCGCTCCATCCTTATCTCTTCTCTCTTTGGTTCTCTGGTTTCTTCCTCACTCTTTTCCATTTCTTCTCCTCTCACCCTATAACTCTCTCTCTCTCTCTCTCTCTCTCTCTCTCATGTTATGTCTCTTAGTTGGTTAGCCTCCCCTATTATTCTATCCTTAGCATGACAGCATCCTTATGTTGATAGGAAAAAGAAATCAGGTTAGTGGATTGACTCTTGGAGGGATAATTTTGACATTAAATAATTGCTATTAAGGAATTTTAGAAAATTATTTAAATATATTAGTATGGCATTGACTTGATGTATGTATGATTTGGGATGATTTGGCCCTGAAAGATCCAATTGACCCTGAAAGATCCAATTGAAGTCATTTGGTTAACTTATTGTAAGCATCTCTGAGGTAAGACTCATTATGAGCTTCCTAAATTTTCTAAAAAAATTAATAGATTATATGCATATTTATTACTCCTATAAATTAAAAAAAATTAAAATGAAAATTTCCTTATAATATTAATGCTAGAAATTGCTAATTTTATTGGCTTGATTATTCGAAGGCCAGTTGGATTGATAATGCTAAATTGGTGATAACTAGCTTCGTTAAATATCTAGTCATGGGTGGTGAAATATGATAAAAGATGTTACCTAGGGCTGGAATATGACATGAGAGTTTTGTCTTGTCATGGGTCAGAACATAATAACTTAATCACGAGACAGGAATGTTAGAGGCTGGGTTATCAATTGAATTGTGAATAGTGAAATGTAAAAAATGTTTGAATTGTGAATATGAAATGTTAAGGCTTATTGATTGCTTTAATTCAAATTGATAACATGTGCATACAATAGTATTATCGAAATTTTTAGATATTTATAAAATTTTGGTATACTTATATATAATTAGATTTAAATTAATTCATAGAAGTGCATTTAGGTACTTATTGAGTTCTTATGCTCATTAAAATATTATTTTATTTTATAGATATGATAACTTAGAAATTGACGTATTGTCACTTTGGGGTGTGTGCACTTAGATGGAAAGTTGTCGATGTTGTAATATGAAAATAGAATATGACTTTTGAATAGCTAAGAGTTGTAAATTAAAGTGGTTGTAAGTCGGAATGATTTTATCCGTAGTAGTAGAACTTTTGCCAAAAATGATAGTTTGTGGCTATCTGATGTTATGTTGATAGTTATGTATACAGGACTTTGGGTTATTTGGGTTATTAAAGGGTTGAAACCCTATTTTTTATGAGAGCAGATTTAATGATGGTGATTTTAATAAAAATTAACAGATGATAAATTTTGAGGTGAAATTGTAATATTTTAAAATATATTTATATAGGTTGATTATAGGAATTCTGAAGGTCTGGTATATTTCAATAGATAAGCCTTCAAGGATTATACGGCCATATCACGTGCTTAATTTTTATGAATTGGTTTGGGGCATTACAAATATCCAACTAAAAATCTTCAAATCTAAAAGATTTAGGTCCACCTCAATTGGCATCGGTGGAGATTAAAAAGGGCAGCGATCAGAACCATTTTGTTAACCATTGGAGGTGACCTACTCTATTTCATTCAAGAGATGGGAGTCAGATCCATGGAGCCTGAACACGGATCAACCTGATTTATTGCATGGGCTGTGGCTGTCATGAATTCAATGCCCTCTTTGTTTCTTTATGTCATTTATGTGACCATCACTGTTCATATTGACATGTTACATGGTTAAGTGGACCTTGTCACCAATGTGTTATACATAAAAAATTTAACCCAGTATATATTATTCTCATGACTGCTGTATAGGATCAGATGAATACAATTTTATCCCACTTACAGAGAGACATCAATACATTATATGCATGGTTTTAATCTCGTCGGGCCATCGGTTTTATTGATTTTTTGGAACTCACTAATATGATATATATGAAATATTAGCTTTTCTTATCTTGATTTATATAAATTAATGTTCTAAGATACAGACCAGTACTGTGCTACTATAATGCTGAGAGATTCTGAACTCTCTTTTGCCGTTCAATTATATGTTTATTTGTGAGTTAATATAAAAATGCGTGCGTGCTTCTCTAAAAGAAAACTGAGATCGCATTCTATGTAACAGTCCTTTATTGTTCTATAAGAATGTCCAAAATTTAATAGTTTTATTTTTTTGAAAAACATTGAATAATTATATATATTTAATCTAGACATTATTGGAAATTAAACCTGCCCCCATATCTCTTCATTTTTATTTTTTTTTTCTTTTTTCCTTTTCTGTATCCATAAGAACTAATATATACACATAGTACATGCACTTAGCCATGCACATCTATTAATAGCTACGTCTTTGATATATAAATAGCTGATCACATGCATAGATATATAAGCATCAAGATGCAACTTTTATGTGTAGTCAGTGACTTAAAAAATGTTTGAAAATAACTTCTAGGGCCTCAATTTTATGATGGAACAAAGTTGAGGATGTTTCATATAGAAAGAAAAGAAGGTTAAAGATGAGTATTGATCTATTATTCCATGACATATATTAGGCTTTCTGACATGCATGCAAAGTTTATAGACCAATAAAGATGAAAATTTATAAACCAATGTATGTAAGTTGCATCTCAGTGAAATCCTTTTTAGAAGTGAACAAAGTAGAAGTTGAGAGTTTATTTCGTGCTTTGTTGCAGCGCTTCACAAATAAAATTTCATATATATATACAACATAATTTATAAATTTATGTAAATACTGCTTCATACGTACATACATATAATATGAGATTTTCCTACATGTATGTATGTATTAACAGATATAACATGATATTGCATGTAGACCGGAAGCTAATGCAAGTATCAACATAAGTTGGCATTTGGACGAAGGCATACAGAGAGGTAAAACTGTGAATCATGAGTCACCATATCTGCTTTTGGTATGATCCTTACATAGGCGTGGCATCAATGTAAACATGCATATATGCATCGTTGCATGCATGCATGCGTAGGTACATACATAACATACAATTCATGCACACAGACATTTTTCTACATGCATGCATGATGTAAGATCTTTATTTTTTTAAAAAAATAGAGTAACACAAGATTTGGACATAAAATAATAAGGCTAGATGTGTCGACTTGTGTAAATTGCTTCTGGAGAAGTTTTCATGGTGGAACGAGGGGGGACATCTGTTGGTGTGCACATGAGAGAGAGAGAGAGAGAGAGAGAGAGAGAGAGAGAGAGAGAGAGAGGCCCTCATCATTTCAATGTTGTGGCTTATATCAATGATTTCTTCTGTTTTCTTTGCCGGGGAAGAACTCTAGTTAACAAACTGCCAACATAGACTTCATAACTTGCCACAAAAAATAATTCGCGCCATATTTTATAAAATCATAAGAATAATAAAAAAAAATCATGCATACAAATGATGCAAGTGGTGAAATATGGTGTCACATGTCCACAAAAAATTACCCACCCCTTATATAGAAAGAGAAATTTTGATGATCAAATAGCATGTGGATACTACTACATCAAACACAATATATCTCATATCATCTCTACCAGCTCATGATAGTTCCATACCCCATAAAACAAAAAAAGAAAAAGAAAAAGAAAAAGAAAAAAAAAAAAACATATCATAGAATTATCCACAAGACTTTGGTAACAGTGACCAATATTAATCCATCAATGCGTAATGTTACCTCTACAGCCTCAGTGCATCCGGTGGTCGCTAGGACCATGGAAACCAAACCCTGATCCTGGAGGAGTTCCCATGGAGGAGGAGGAAGATGAGGCATGTGGATCCGCCCTCACAGGCCAGTCCATGGAGCTGGTCGAATGCCCTGCGATAATTTGTGCCATATGAGGCGGCGGGGGGCTCGCTTGGAGCTCTCGCACCTGCCTCTCGAGGAACTTGACGTAACGAATGGCCTCGTCGAGCATCGATGCAGTGTCCATCTTGGTGCCCCCCGGGACCAGCCGCTGGAGGATCCTGATCCTCTCGCTGATCCTCTCCCTCCGGCGGCGGGCGGCGACGCTCTGCGGGTCGTCGCTGATCCGAACATTCCGCCGTCTGGGCTTCTTGATCGTCGAGGGGTCGATGTCCACTGGCTGCATGGCGGCGATCTTGTACATCATCTCCTTCATTGCTCCCAGTTCTTCTTCTTCCTGCTCTCCTCCTTCCACCTGCCTTTGGATTTCCCTTTGGGCACTAGGGAAGCTAGGAGAAGGGGCATGAGCCTGAAATGTGTCCATGGGCTGGACCAATCCAAAGGCAGCATGATCAAAAAGAAGTTGGTTCTCCATGGTCATCTTAAGATCCCAAGAGCTGCTAGTGCTAGTATTAGTGGTGGTATTATCCATAACTAAGTAGGTAGTGCAGGCTTTGTACAACGAAAGCCCAAGAAAGGAGGCAGGAGAATAGAGAGAGAGAGAGAGAGAGAGAGGAGGCCAAAGTTAGTGTCAATGTTCTGATTGGGACTCAAATATGGTTTGGAGATTGAGAGCGTGGTAAAAGAAAGGCTTTAATATTATTACGATGAGACAATGGTAGCGTTATGGCTATGGGCCGTGGGACATGCTCTCTCTCTCTCTCTCTCTCTCTCTCTCTCTCTCTCTCTCTCTATACATAGATATTGATTTACTGAGTTTGGTATGGTGACAGAATTAAAAAAGGTGATGAGGTAGGGAAGGCATCAAAAGATCAAGGGTACAGCTGTGCTGCTCGTAAAGGATTGCAGGCTTTTGCACATCCCTAGAGCTCTCTCTCTCTCTCTCTCTCTCTCTCTCTCTCTCTCTCTCTCACGCACACATTTGTTTTCTTTTTTGGGTGACGAATGCCGGCATTCAATTCCTATGGTTGCCTCTTTGCCTGTTAGAATTCAACCCCCGTCCCAAAGTCCACCAGGAATCCTTCCAGAGGGAGTCCCACTGGATGAGATGTGATGACCTTTCGTTACTTTAAGCGATGCATTCACATTTTGTAAAGTTATATGGAGGATGGAGTGGAGGATTTGGCTTCAGCGTTCCCATTGCTTGTCTGCATCAGAATCAAAGTGCGAGACGCGTTCTGAATTAAATGAGCGCATGAAACCTACCCTCGACTGCATTACCAGTCTCGCTCATACGTCTCTCTCATCTACGCACGCAAACTTTTCTAAATCGGTCTTTCTAATTTAGTGCCAATATTACCGAAATTTAAAAGTTGCTTAAATAAAAGTTAATGCGGCCTTGAGCTGTAAGCTACTGTAGAGTTAGAATCTTGGAAATATTTCTAATATTTTGTCCATCACATGCCATCATCTCATAATGGCGAGTACCCAGAAAACAATATCAGATAAACAGTGAATGAGATTTCTGATGGGGAGCAAAAATACAAGTTACAAGGGGCCAAAGATTTTTTTTTCCCCTTCTCTTTTGTTTTTAGTGGACTTTTTGGCTCCGCAACTTAAAGTTGCGCCTCTCATTCATGAGAACCTTTTAACAGTAATTCATACGCTTGCTCAATGTCAATGGTGTACAGTCTCGTAAATAATTTTCTTAACCCAAAAAAAAAAAAAAAGAAGAAGTCAATGGTTTAGAAGTACTAGGTGAATCAAATGACAGCAAAATTTCTGTTAATAGGTGCCACTCATTCAATCAAATAATAAATTAAGTGATTCATCACCATGTGTAATGTAGTAGTAGCAATAGGGGCCACAATAGCATCAGTACGTAGTATCATAAGTCAATTATCCATGACGGTATGAGAAATTGAATGATTTTTTTTTAAAAAAAAATTCAAGAACAATAAATTTCTATAATTCACAATGAAAGGAGAAGTCACAGGTATATATCAAAAGTTTTTGGTTAATAATTTCTAGTAGCACAAATGGCCTATGTATATATTTTCCTGTAGTAATACTCATTTAAGTTAAGATTAAGCATGAACCATAAACTGAGTAATATAATTCAATAGCTTCGCTCCTCAGTGATTTTGACCAGAAGTGTTTGTCACCAGTAATTTTCACATCATATCTTGAAAGTAATACGACGCTGCAAATCATGGATTCTAATTCCTTTTCACGTAGCACTCGACTTGGTCATGCATGAATAACATCAATGGAAATGGTAGTAATAGTTAGAAATTTAAATATTCACGAATGATTTTGTATTGGTACCTCAGATGATGAGCAACACTTTGAAGTCAGACAGAACCATTTAATAGTTTTTTGGGGCCGTATCAATTGATTGATGTGGTCATCTCTTGATCAAATTAGTCAAAATTGTACGTTATTCTGAACACATAAGTTGGATTGATGATGTTCCAGCTGGCACGGGACTAACCTTTAATCATATCAGTGCAGTGTTGCATCATCGACACTGAAGAATCTTTGAAAATAAGATGCTGCCGTAAGATTGGCTCGCATGGTCATATAGTAGATTATTGAAATCACAAGACTTAGAAATGATAAAGTAGTGTCCATGAGAAAGATGAAAAATCCTTAGAAAAGAAATGTGACACCATTGTTAGGTTATCACACAAGATCAGCATGCACCAATTTCACTTTCAAGCCATGAAAGATCTTTGTTGTTTTGGGGGTTTTTATGATGGCAAGTAGCACTGCTAGCAACAGAACAACATATTGCTTCTTCTGCTTCTTCTTCTTCTTTTTTTTTTTTTTTAACTAAAATATACTTTTGGTTCTCAAACTTTCATCCCAAAATCATTTTGTGACTTTAAATTGAGAGTGAAGGAAAGACCTTCACCCAAGCTTTTATTGAAGGATTAAAAGAGATTAGAATACAATGGAGAAATCAAGATGTGGATAGGAGATTTTTCAAGATAGAGTGCCATATAAATGATTTTCCACTAGAAATGGTCTTCCAGAAAGAAAAGATCGCTATAAACTTTCTTAGGGTGGACATTGAAGAATTAGCCTTGTTGGAGAAGACTCTAGAGTTTTGCTCCATCCAAATATGCCCTGATCCCATCCTTTGATCCATGCTTTTAGGATTACTTTAAGATTCTAAGAAGAACATAGACAGATAAAGCTTCAGAATAGAGTAGAAAGCTTAGGCTTAACAGCAAGAAATGACTCGATAAAGCGAGCGAAAGAATAGTCAAAAAAGATGAGCCCCTGATTCTATAGGGTCCGCACATATGAGGCAGCCTGAATTGACGTTCTAACCTTTTTTTTGCGTCTTTCATTCATTTGCAACTTGTCTCGTAGAGCTAGCCACATAAAAATTTGGATCTTCAAAGGCACTGCCGCTTTCCAAACGATTTTGAAGAAGGGCCATTTGATTTTACCACTTTGAATAGAATTGTAAAAGGATTTAACAGAGTAGGATCCAGATTTAGAGACTCTCTAGAGGAGCTGGTCGACTTGTGCGAAGGGGGCGAATGCAGAGATAATCTGCTCTAGAACTCCAAGGTAGGTAAGTTGAGAGGAAGTGAGAAGCCCTAAGAGGTGAATGTTCCATCTTCAACTCCTACTCCAAAACCCAAAATGTTGTGGTATTTAGTTGTAGACAATACAGATCAATACAAGTCAGAAAAGAGGAGGTCCCAAAGGAGGCCCAGTCCCACCTAGAAGTCTTTCTAGAATTTGATATTCTTTCCATCACCCAAACAGAATGAAGTACAATTCCAAAACTCTATGATATCCTTGTTGATGCCTTTCGAGAGTAGAGAGAATGACTTGAAAGGTCAATTAAATCTATAGCCTAACTTTAATCTTGAATAATAGGCATGGCTGATGAAGGTTTTCCAAGGTACTATACTTTATGGAGAAATGTACATTCAGAGCTACTTTGCTAATAGGGCTTTATTGAGTGTCTCCAAATCCTTGACTCCAAGGGCTCCCTTCCTTTTGGCTCTACAAATTGAAGACCAGCTGAGCAAATAATGAAAGCCACTTACATTATTTTTTCCTTTCCAAAGAAATGCCCTTTTGATTTTATCAATTCTATTCCTGACCCAAATTGAAAGCCTGAAGATAAACATTATGTAGGTTGGCAAAGTCGTAAGGACCGCATTAAGTAGAACCAGTCTACCCCCAATCGATAGGAACTTACCCCAATCTCTAGAAGTGGCAACTAGCATTGTTTGGGAGGCTTTCAAAAATGCAAAGGGAGACCAAGATAGGTAAATGGAAAAGAGGCCCTCTGACAAATCAAAAGGAAAGTCAATCTAAATTCCTCCTCAGGCAGAATGTTAAAGCCAGATACAAAGCTTTTGTTTAAGTTAACCTTAAGACCAGAAACTCCCTCAAAACCTAGAAGGATGGCTTTTAGGGCTTTTACAGATGAATATGATGCAAAGCAGAAAATAATAGTGTCATCAGTGAAGTGGAGGCTTAGGAAACATTTAAAACATTGGAGAGAGCCCATATTATCAAACAAGTCAACATTTAAAGCCTTTTTAAGGATTCTTACCAGTATATCAGTCACCATGATGAAGAGGGTCGATTAAAAAGGATCACTATGTCTAAGATCTTTTCTGCAAGCAATCCAATGACCTGAGTTTCCATTCATAAAAGGAGCAATAGAAGAGGAAGATAAAAGAGATTTAGTCCAAACAATCTAAGAGGGTGAAAGTCCTTTTGCCAAGAGTAGGGAGAGAAGGAAGTTTGAATTGACATTATTGGAAGCCTTTTCAAAGTCAATTTTGTAGACCAGCTTTAGTGCTTTGGATTTTCTACAGTGGGCTAGGATTTTTTGAGCAGCCAAAAAGTTCTTCTAAATGCAGCTTCCTTTAATGAAAGCAAATTGAAATTCATCCACAAGAATGGGGAGGAATTTAGCCAGTCTTGACACCAGCACCTTAGAAATAATCTTATATGAGCTGTTTAGCAAGCTAATAGGGCGGTACTCCTTTAAGGAGAGCAAACCTTCCCTTTTTGGGATCAAGGTAATAAAAGCATAATTGATGCAGAACAAGTCAAGAGAGCAGGAATGAAAATGTTGGAAGGTCAGAACCAGATTATCTTCAAGGAGGTTTCAATACCTTTGAAAGAAATCCATTGTAAAACTATCAGGCTCTAGTGCTTTTTCCTTTACCAATTGAAAGATAGCTTTCATGATTTCGGATACAGTGAAGGGTTCTCCAATTTTAGAGAGAACAAGTTGGGAGGGAAAAATGTCATTTCAAGAAAGCTAAACAAAAGTGTTTGCCAGAACTCCAAACAGCTATTTGAAGAAAGGGAAAAAGACATCTTCCATATCTTTTGGATCAAATATCTCAACATCATTTTGTAGAACAGAGTAAATCCTATTTCTCCTTTTATGACCAAAGGCCACCTTGTGGAAGAAGGAAGAATTGCTATCACCCTCCTTCAGCCAATGAATCCTAGACCACTGCTTCCAGTAAAGCTCTTCTTTAAGATAGATGTCCTGAAGAGAAGCCTTGAGGATTTTCTTTAATTGGATTTCAAAGTCCGAAAAGGGGAATGATTCCTCTTTTTTATCAATAATATCAATGTTTCCAAGGAGCTTCAGCTTTAAGAATTTGTTCGCATTGTCTCTTCCTCGAAACCATTTCCTCGGAGCTCATCTAAGGTTTCGAATGTTCCTGATCCATTGATCCGTAATGTTTGAACAGGTGTTGATCTTTTGCCCATTAACAAGAATGACGTAATCTAGGCCCAACTCTCTAAGCCACCAAGTTTCAAATCTGAAGAGCTTACTACGGAAAGAGGTCCCACTACCAATCTTTTATAAAAAGCTCCGAATTCATTTTAATCCTTGACACATTTCGTTATAATAGATTAGCCCATCATGTTTTAAGAATGTTTCATTCTTGTTATTCTATCATATGAGGTCAATTAAAATTGATAAAATAGCTGACATGTCATATTGACCTAAACATGTAAACTGACTAGTAGAGTGATACGCCAATTATTTCATCAATTTTAATCGATTTTATATAATGAAATATTAAAAAACATAGTATTTTTAAAATATAAGGAATTAAATTGCAACAACTGAAAATTTGAGGATCAAAATAAATTTTGACGATACAAAGTATATTTTCTTTCTTTTTTTAGAGGTAAAATGTGAGAATAATTGGATGGCAAACTTGTTACATGGGATGTAACTTTTGTGGCCATCTGGCGACCGTCATTTTTTATCTTTGGAAAAGGGACCCTGATGAAACTATTTTCTTTTCTACCAAGGCGGCAAAAAAAAAAAAGAAAAAAAGAAAAAATCATATAACGTCTTTAATATGCCCAGATAAATGTAAGCGCATGGGTTGGACTCGGATTTCTTCATTACTTTGATTGTGTTAGGCCCAACTTGGGCCATGTTGTGACCCATGGTTCAGTGAATCGCTTAAAGTTTCAGGGATAAATTGGAGCTCCACCCAGGTGGCATGTAGCTCTTGCTCCACTGGCCCAATAAGCCCAAACGGAATCCAACCTGATGAACTGCCAAGTTAACGAACTGCAGTCGTCTTATCAGATATTATTTTGAGAAAATAAACAGACAGAACCCATCAGCATTTTATTTAAATCATGAAACGTAATATATATATATATATATATATATATATATAACATGAAAACATCAAAAGATTTTATTCGGGTGTTAAATCATATTAACTAGTCATAAATGATTATGTTGACTTCAGAATATAACAGATCAATCTAAATCTGATCTATTTTTTAATCATATAAAAAATCTAGACTCAAATCGAACTCATGTATTACACGGCATACATGATTCAATTCATATAACCTATTTAATAATTAGATCAAGATCGAGTTGGCATAAATGTATGATTCATGTTCAACTCATATAATTTGAAATCGGATTTTATTCCATCTAACTCGCATAATCAGTATAATTCATCTTATATTAATTCAATCATAAAATAATTTAATAATAATCTTAGCAGTTGATAATTAGATGATTAAATTAGCTTGAATAAATTAAATAAGTCTAGCAGATCATATCTAGATTTACGGATCATGTTAGATGAATTGATTTGTTTAATAATTGGATCAATTTCGAGTTAATGATCAATTCAAGATAGACACATCTATTAATCATGTTTAATGGATCAATTTAATTTTTAATCAAATTTATTTATTTTTAATTCAAATCTATTAATCTTGTGGAGAGCTCGAGATACGTTTACAGTTTATGTCTAATATATAAGGGTGCACCCTTATATATTGATCTAATATTGAGGCCATGAAACAAGGCCTCTCACAGCATTAATATGAATGACCAAGAGCTAAGAGGCATTAAATATGATATATGTGGAAAACTCCATTGGTTGTTTGGCATCATTATCGATGCCACCTTACGATCTAGACTTAGACTTAATGCTTCCTCTTCCCACCCTCTCTACGCCTACGAGTTTGGGTCCATTCATGATGGGGAGATGCGGAAAAAGTGGTACCAGATGCGAGAAATGCGGCACGCATCATCAGTATGCAAAATCCGTAATGCAGCAGCCATGCTTGTGCTAGAATTAAGTATTCCGCTAGCCAACTTATCTCTCATATTGTGAGACAAAATCATTATTCCTTGTTCTCTAGTCCACATATTTCGTACATACATGCTGAAAGCTACCACCTGTCCACCCTTGGACATCTCTATCCATAATAAATTATTTTTACAAATAGATCTCAATCAGTTTAATCCTTGCTTAACGGAGAGAGATGAGAAATATGATTCACCTAAAAGTGGGAATATATTTGCGAGACAAAGATCACTTTTCTCCTGTATCATTATATAGATAAAAGTGTTCTTTGTCTCCATCTTCCTTCGAGGAGAACAGTCGTAGTAAGAAATTAAGAATAGAGATGGGGGCCTGGCCATGTAGTCGATAAGATACACATATTGAGCCATTAGTGTGGTGAAGGATTCGCACGGTTCTCACTCCTGATAAACAAATAGAAAGCCACGCTAAATTATAGAAAGAAAACGGAGGTGAGTCTGGATTCAAGTGCCTGAGAGAGCTTAGGATGCCTTGTTTCCTCGTATTTGTACTGCTTGAATGTAATCATAGGAAATAATTATTTGAAACTTTCATGCGGCTTTCAATCCTCAGGAACTTCTGGTAACTATTAAAAGTCTCATCATACTTATTTCAGTAACTAATTACGGTTTTTGTAACCTTCTTCGAGTAATATAATTACATTTGGGTTTCTGCAACCACCCATGATCTTTTTTATTTTTTGGGTTAAGGTAACTGTTGAAATAGTCTTTTCATATGCTAAATTAATGATTATATGCTGGCCTACGCTTGTAGTTCAATTGCAATTCTTTTGCTTTAAAGGCATAATTATTTTATTAATTTTATAGTTTAAAAAAAATTGTTATATTGACCAAAAGGAATGATGCATCACTACTGGTTCAGATAACTTTTTTTTTTTTATCAAAAGTTATCCATTTTTGGTTTAAAGATTATTGATTTTTGGTCAGGTGGCATTTTAGCCTGTTACATTCTTTCAAACTAAAAAGCCAAATTATGATACCAACACAAGTGCATATATATTTATTCATCATTTGTTTTATTATTTATTTTATGTGCAGACCTCAACATATAGTCATCATTGGTTTTTACTTCTCACCATGGTGTTATATACCAAAAAATTAAAAATAAAAAATCTCATCATGGTGATGAGTGGTAGGATGTATCAACCATTACTTCTATCTTTTTCCCAGAAAAATAAAAAGACATTTTGAAACTTACTTTTATAACTAAATTTATACAAAGAATAATCTTGTTAGACACAATAAAAAGAAAAAGATGATTGAAGTGGCTATAAATGAAAATTGTGTTATTTTGCATTGAAAAGAATAGATTTTTTCTCTCTTAAAAAATGGAGACCTTTGAAAATTCTTACTGCATCGCTTGGTGTATTCCTCAGGAATGATGAGATTATTTGAATATTTATTATTTTCTTTCCTTATTTTCCTAAACTTCTCTCTGTATAACTTCTCAATTAAAATTGATCCAATTTAGTGCAATCTAAATGTTACATAGGAGCAAGCAACGGTAAAGATGGATTTATGTAGACTTAAGTAGACTTTTTTTTTAAAAAAAACATATCTTAAATGGGATTGAGATTAAGTTTGACTGCACACTTAAGTTGCTTATAGGACTAATCAAATTTAGATTGTCATGAAAGGAGGATAGTTTTCGGAAAGAATGAGTTTTATCTATTTTTGAATCGGCATTTAAATGTTAAAATTAAGAACACTATAAATCATTTTTCAGTAGAAACTTGCAATCTGTTTTTTTTGTAACATTATTGTAATATCTCATAAATAGTCTCACATCAGTTTGAAAAGAATAATTTGACAAAATTATAGCTCAAATTTATCTGCTGATAATTAACTTGAATGAAAGTTTTTAAGGTCATGTGAATTCAAATTAATTAGACCAATTAACATACTTGAGTGTGCTTTCAATTAATTTGAATTTAAATTTTTTAATATTTTATGAATCCAATATACTGATAAGTTAATTAGATCGGCACGTAAGATTAGGATGTTACACTAATTCATGTCCTTCTCAAATAGGTGTCTTTCTTCTCTCTCTCTCTCTTTCTCTAGGCGTCCAAAGCTAGTGTGCACATGCATTGTTGTACTTTGATGAGGCCAGACTTATGAGAGAAATATTAGAATAGATAAATAATACGTTAAACTCAAACCATAGGCCACTAATTCTATCTTCCATGGCATCGTATAACGTCAAGCATACCAAGCTAGTGGGAAGCCACCGATGCCGGTGCCATTGATCGCGGTGAGAGCCCTCCGTCCGACTCCATTTCATCTGGGCTGCCGGCCTGCATTTCACAGGACAGCGAGACAGACGCATGAAAACATCACAAATACCACAAACATCAGGAGCAACGGAGTAAAACTTTGGCCAGCGAGCGCGCGAGTTTGCTGTCTGATACGTGGGGAGGAACGGCCAATCAACTTACGATCAGCGTCAATGCGATCCCACGCGAACAGCGTTCCGTCGCAAAAAGCGACGCAGCGTCAGCTTCGGCGCGTCGGCAAACAAAAAACCAAAGCATATTAATTTGTTTATTTTCAACCGGAGGATCTCAAAGAGTAGAGGTTTAAATCTAAGATTTTACAAACCTATATTAATCCTATAACCCGTTGTTTGGTTAGAGAGAAAATAGGGAGGGATAAATCATTTTTCCCTCATTTTTTCTTTTCTTATTTGAGCGAAGAAGAGAGAGAAAATAATAGGAAAGATTAAAAAAATAACTTAGAAAAATATTTTCTAAAAAAAAGTAATCAGAATCTCAACAAGTTGAATTTGGAATGTGCTATGATGGTTATATTTGATTTAATTACAAATTCAATAGCTCTAAGAATTTATTCCTAAAACTATTATTTTTAATTGATTTTTGGAATTTATTTTTCTATATTGGTCAAAGATCCTTATCATTCCAGGGTGTATAGGGCTTTTGCATAAGGTAACTTTCTCCTTATATAATTAATGGCATTAGCATATAAATTCAATTTATTCTTCCATTATGTCAAATAAATAATATACTAAATTTAGACACGCAATATAAAGCATGCATTTTATGCAATATTAATTTTTTTTTAAATCTATTATAAATTTATATATAAATAAATATGAATATGTAAGCAATGGCTCTTTAAAGATTTGTTAAAATGATTGCTCTCATTTATCTTTAATAATATACCTTATTCTTATAATAAATAAGATTTCTTAATTTTGGAAATCTTTTCGAATTTATAATATTTCTTAATTTTAAAGATCTTTGATTTAGTTATTAAGGAAACTTATGATCTTAATTAATGATTTATTTTTTTATTTATGAATTGATTACACTAAGAGATTTTCTTTACATAATTATATTAAACTTTTATAAAAATGCCATTTCCTCCCTCGTGATCCCCTAAAAGCAATCATAATTATCTCAAATTTTTTAATTTAGTCGTGATTATGGTTTGCAATACGTTGCCCTTTAAACTATTGCAATCTTTCTTTCTTCATTTGAACTTGGCTTATGTAGAATTAAATTATTAAACTGAAAGTAAATTAACATATTGTATTTTTGCTCATTCATTATCTTTTTAATTTTTTAATGAAAATTATCTTTCTAAATTTACTCTTAGCAGTATGCTAAAATCTTTCCATCTCAATCACTAAACCAGATGGATAATATATTCCTTTCTTTTCATTCACCATATACCATGTTAATGGCTCAGACTTATTTTCGTGGAGCATAGAAGATAAATTTGTTCAACGCTAATTAGATTACTTACATGAAACCTCACTTGGTAACACTATAATTTCTAAACTTGTTTATTTTCCTAATGTCATTGGAAAAAGCTATTCTTTAGCCCACTAATATTCACTTCACCAAATATTCTCACATTTTACATCCTCCACTTGCTACCTAACCCACCATGGCTTTCCATTGGATCAATTTTCCCAGGGTTACCAAATCTCTTGCACCACCATGCGGCAGGAAAGTCTTTTTTTTTTTTTTGCTTTTTTGCTTTTTTTTTTTCTTTTTCATATGCATGAAATGAAGCCAACACCTCCTAATATTACTTTTCACTGCTAGATTAACCTTGACAATCTACACTCCTAATTTAGCGATAGTATTTATAAGGATTCAGATACAAAATCATGTTAATGGAGCAATTGCATTTAGAATATTTGTTTCTCTTACATATGAAATTTTAAAAATATTAAAATTATCTTGAAGACTTCTTGGGAAAGTATAATCTCGCACCTATAGCATAAGTCTTTTGAATATGAAGTCTTGCGACTGAATACCCAATTTGGCCTGCAATGGTGAGACCTTAGTTGATTGAATCATTGGGTTCATAGAAGAGTCAAGCATAGGATGAAAAATTCTTTTATCATTTTGCTTGATATATGATGATATTTAAAATGATATCTTATTTAGGAAAAAAATAATATAATTAGACTATTGAGGTGGGATGCTTGATATATTTATTCTGTTTAAATTGATTCAACTCATTATAAATCATATTAAATTACATGTTTAATCAAATGGTTAGGTTTGATTTTAGATTTTTGATCCGTTTAATACATAAATCAACCCAAAATAAGCAAAAACAACTTTCATCCACCTTGAAAAATGAAAATTGCAAGGAAAAACTATATGAGAATATCGCTCTACGACAATATCTATAACTGTTACTTTATTGCATCTTTGCTATGAAGAGAGAGAAAGAGCATCCCGTTTTGTCTGCATGATTAATAATTATTTTTATTATATTTTTTAAAATAATTTTTTTAGTTAGAGATGATAATGAGGATGAGAAAACCTAATTTTCATTGAGAATTGTTTTTATGGAGGTGGATTTGAAGAGGTTAAACAGAGATGGAGGTGCAATGAAATTTTTTTTTAAAAAAATCCATCAATTTGAAAATGGAGACCGAGTCACATCCTTCAGCTTATCCTCGAAATCCAATCATTTTTTTTAAATAATAATAGATATAGTTATGTAAATTTGAATCAGTTATTATACTCTAAATGTTGGGTTTAGGTATTAAATTTGAGTCTTTTAATGCATTTTAAATACCTACTTAAACTTCAAATAGGTTTATAGAATGGGTCTAAAATTAACAGCTAATTATGAAAAAAAAAAAAAATTGTCTGAAATAAAGAAAAATTATTTTTTATTTGAAGATAGAAAAAATATAGTAGTACTTTTAAAAATGTTAGAAATGAATTTGTAAGAATGGATGTGAAAATGAAATTTTTTTTTGAAAAACGTAAACTTAAATTTTAATCATTTTTTTAATAATATTTTATTTTAAATATTAGTTTTAGATCGTCAAATTTAACTTTTTTTAACATATTTTCGTATAATAAATTTAGATTTCAGATTTTTTTATTTTAGAATAAATTTATGGTCGACATCTAATTTTAAATAAAAAATTATTATTATTATTATTGTGGCAGAAGAACCGGAGTGGGGTTTCCATTTGAGGGCGAGGAGAAAATCCATCCTCCGTTCTAACGCCCCCACTCCAGACCAAATTTTGAGGCGGTAACCAGCGGCCGCGCCTCCGGATACCAACCGTGTAACCCGTGAACCCTACCACCCATCCCACCTTCTCTATCGTATTAGCATTACTATAATAACATAAACCAAAACTTAAAAACCCGTGAATGGTACGAAGCCGAAACCCCCTCCCCAAGTGCCCCCTACTTTCCCTCTCCTCCTCCATGGCCCCCTGCTTCCTCTCCCTCCTCCTCCTCCTCTTCTCCGCCACCGCCGGCGGCCAACACCACGACCACTGGGGCCACCACTCCGCCCGCCACAAACTAGCAACCTCCGACGCCCCCTCCACCCAGATCCGCCAAGCCTGCAAGGCCACCCGCTTCCCGGACGTCTGCGAGTCCACCCTCTCCCACTCGGGCAGCCTCCCTCCTAACCCCTCCCCTTCCGACCTCATCCTCGCCACCGCCAACGCCTCCGCCGCTGGCCTCCAGACCGCCCGCTCCATGATCCAGTCTATCCTCGACGCCTCCGAAAAAGCCTCCAACATCAACCGCACCAACACCGCCCGCATTTGCCTCGAGGTCCTCTCTTACTCCGACCGCCGCCTCTCCGCTGCCTTCTCCACCGCCCTCCCCGCCGGCGCCCTCGGCGATGCTCGCGCCTGGGCCAGCGCCGCCCTCCTCTACCAGTACGACTGCTGGTCCGGCCTCAAGTACGTCAACGGCACCTCCCAGGTCTCCGACGCCATGGCCTTCCTCCTCAACCTCACCAACCAGACCAGCAACGCTGCCGCCATGCTCGCCGCTCTCCAGCGCTACGGCCCCGAGACCACCCAGTGGGGACCGCCCCAGACCGAGCGGGACGGCTATTGGGCCGACCGCGAGGTCTCCTCCACCTCCGCCGCCTTCGCCGCCGGGACTATGGAGCATCTGTCGTCGGACCCGAGCCCCAAGTTCACGGTGTGCAAGGACGGGTCGTGCGGGTACGGGACGGTCCAGGAGGCGGTCAACGCGGCGCCGGAGTGGGCGGCCGACCGGTTCGTGATCTATATTAAAGCCGGGGTCTACGAGGAGACGGTTCGGGTGCCGTACGAGAAGACCAATCTGGAATTCGTCGGCGACGGCATGGGCAAGACCATCATCACGGGTTCTCTCAATGTCGGGATGGTCGGCGTTACCACCTACAGCACCGCTACCGTCGGTAATTATACTTGCCGAGGACCCCTCTCGCTATTTGTCTGTCACTCCATATCGAATAGGATACATGGCTGGTCCAACACGTTTCTTTCGCTAACATAGCATAATCATGATTACTGGCGAAACGTTTCCCTGTTGAGAGCACCATGGCATGAGAGCCATGGGAACGGCAGGCGATACGGGCAGGCTCTCACGCGTATCGCCGGTAACGTCATCTGATGCGTTTTAACTGGACCGTTTCGCAAAGCCGTAACACACCTAGAATACACCCAGTGTTAACGGCAAAGAAGTTAATTGAGGTTCACGTGCCGGCCAGCTTTTGTCTCTCTTGTGGCCAATAGTATCCATCCTGTGGGAAGCCATCACCTTGGGTTCCGTTCTGTTGCCTCTCGTCCCCTTAATGTCATGCGAGGATGATTGTTGACAGGCCAGGCTAGCAATTTGAGCAAGGCCAACTTGAACTGATCTGACCCAACATATACTTTTGGGTTGGATTGAGTTTTTATTACACCTAGACATGATAGGTTTGGAGTCGTAATGAAGGCAGGCTCCGGCAAGTTGGACTAATCCTGGCTAATTTTCTTCTCAGCCCATCCTTTCTCCATCCAATGACTGACTGAGCTAAAGTAGCCCAGTCAAACCCCACCCAACCGAACGTGTCATAAATCACAATATCTATCTAGGCCAGCTTGACATGTGTTGCACCCAGATTAAACATTGAAGAAGAGTCGGTTCGGATTAGTAAAATTCTGAGTGCAACTTGGTAGCGCAGTTCGCAAACTAGGCTGGAACGAACTAACTTTTGGTCTTTTGCCCTTTTGCCTCTCGGCGCGCGCAGCTGTCAGCGGCGACGGATTCCGAGCGCGGAACCTGACCATCGCCAACACGGCCGGGCCGGACGCCCACCAGGCCGTGGCATTCCGCTCCGACAGCGACCTCTCCATCCTCGACACCGTGGAATTCCTTGGCCACCAGGACACCCTCTACGCCCACTCCCTCCGCCAGCTCTACCGCAACTGCCGCATCTCCGGCACGGTCGACTTCATCTTCGGCAACTCCGCCGCCGTCTTCGAGGACTCCCTCATCCTCTTCCTCCCCCGCCAGCTCAACCCGGAGAACGGGGAGTCCAACACCCTCTCCGCCCACGGCCGCACCGACCCCGTCCAGTCCACCGGCTTCGTCTTCAACCGCTGCGTCATCAACGGCAGCGATGACTACGTCGCGCTCTACCGCCGGAAGCCCGCCGTCCACCGGGCCTACCTCGGGCGCCCGTGGAAGGAGTACTCCAGGACGGTGTTCATCGATACCTACATGGAGTTCATTGTGAGGCCGGAAGGGTGGATGCCGTGGGACGGCGACTTCGCGCTCAAGACGCTGTTCTACGGCGAGTTCGGGAGCTCGGGGCCGGGGGCGAATGCGTCGGCGAGGGTGCCGTGGAGCAGCCAGATCCCGGTCGAACATCTGGGGGCCTACTCGCTGGAGAAATTTTTACAAGCCAAAGAGTGGTTACACTCCAATCAAACGGTGGAAGAAGTTAGGAGGCGGTAAATTTGTATCTATGCGCGGTGACAAAACAATAATGATACGGTAACAAAGGTGTTGATCCGGTCAATTTCTCTGCGTGTAATAAGTTTGCTAAATTTGATTCTGAAGAGGTCGATGATTCTTAAAACAAACATTAATTCAGAGGCTGTTGACTATTGGGATGTAGCTCTTGGCAAATTCCTTGGGATGCAACTAATCGAATCGATCTAATGCACTGCAGACATCCCATAGAATCCAAGAATGGAATGGTGAAGTAGAAAATTTCTACCCAAGTCAACCCTATAAATTCTATGAATTCTATAAATTTTTAATGGAGTCACACTGGTAATAGTTATTATCTTGCATCACTGAAAAGCTAAGCTGAGTGATGAAACCCTGTTATTTCTCTTTCTTTTCGGTTTGGATGGTATCAGTTTTCTAACCGAACTCAATATTTTTTTCCTGAAATTATTAAAGTTTAATCAGCGAGTTTAAGTAAATTTTACATCTTTATTATAATCATGATTCAAAACCAAAAGGATCAAAGGGCCTGACAACTATTTAGGTTCTTCACCATTTACTGAAGCAGTCTCGAAAGATTAAAAACAAGCACACTGTTACCAATTCCGTTTCAAGTTTTAAGAATTTCCTTCAGTTTCTCAAATGGAACCAACAGACTTCACCAGTGATTTACTTTACTAACACTCCAGGTTTCTGTCCCTTTTAATAGTAGCGATTGCCCTTGCAATAGTGCTTTGTAGAGAGAGCAATGCGTTATCACTGTCTCGGTGGGGATTCCACCATGCGTGTCTGGCTCCATGCGTCACTGTCTCTCTTTTTGTTGAGTTGGGCATGGATATCCTATTCAATCACTATTTAGTGGCAGGAAGGGAACATCAGTAGCATGGAAAAAGACAGGCAAACAAGTGGGTTGCGCATGTGCTCTTGCTTCGCATGCTCTTGTCTCTCCAACAATATCAAAAAAATCTGGTGGTCCAACCTCTTCACCGTGGGATCTTCATGCCATGCGTGCTAATTTACTGCCACATGAATGAACTCCCTTGCGGTCCAGCCGTGCTTCAGTGGGCAAGCACTCAAAGTGCTCCTACCAAACAGAAAGTAGAATTGCCTTCGTCTAAGATTGCAAGGGGCCTATCGAAAAGCAATGCAGTGTTTCAAAATAATTGGTAGTACGAAACGACCTCTGTTCCTTATAGTTCCTACCATCTGTCAAACTCTGCGAACCATCTTTGATCGACATCACTCTGTGATATTTTGCTGAATAATCGAAGTTCCCATCATTTAAAAGAATCAAGCATGGTACTTTTCAACATGTAAAGATGGAATGACCACGCTACCAAGAGAAACTTTGCAGTAGTGAAAAGTAAAACGTAGTTCTGATGGTAACAAACAAATCACATACAGCAACGTCCCAGAGCTGTCACCAAGAGAAAAATCAGAGACCCAAGCTCTAAATCAAATATCATATCCTTATATTGTTTCGATTAAGATTTTAAGTCTCATTTTAAATCAAATAAAGGAAAGAGGAAAGGAGAAAAAAGAAAAAAAAAAAGAAAAGAAAAAAAGATGGAAAAAAAAAAAAAAAAAGATAGGAAGAAAGGATGAAAGAAAAGAAAGAAAGAAACAATGGAAAGAAATGAGAAACAAAAAGAGAAAGAGAGAGAGAGAGAGAGAGAGAGAGAGAGAGAGAGAGAGGGGTAAATGAAAAGAATTGAAAAAAAAAAAAAAAAAAAGGAAGGAAGGAAAGCAAAGAAAGAAAGAAGGGAGAAGTGAAGGAAATGAAGGTAGAAAAGAAAAACAAAAAAAAGAGGGAGAAAAAAGAAAAGAAGAAAGAAAAAGAGATGAAATAAGAAAGAAAAAAAAGAAAGGAAGAAAAAATAATCTTTAAGGACATAAGATAGGTATAGATATCGATCATGGAGTGGAATAATGGAATTATTCCATTGAGAAACAAAAATATCGATGTCATAGTGTTTAAAACTAATATTTAAAAAATCAGACCATTCATTGGACTGATTCAAGAGGCCAATGGTTCAACCCTTAGGTCAACCTAAGTTGACCAATGATGTCATGATATAATAAATATATTAATTATTAATTATATAACAAATATATTAAAATTACATTAATAAATTATAAAAATTTAAAAATTAGTAGTACTTTTTTTAGACTTTTAGTAATAATATAAATACTAACAAAGAGTAAAAACAAATATTATCACTAAAAAAAACTACTATCATCTATTAAAAAAAAGCTAATTCAAAATAGCATATACATGATAGCTTTCTTTCACAAACAGCCATCAGCATCATTAAAAATCCCATGATGCAGAAAAATAAGAAATAAAAACCACATAAAACCTTTAAAGTATCACATAAAAGGATGATTTAGAGGGGGCTTAAAAGACTAAAGTAGAAATACAAGATTCAAAACAAGAGGTCACAAGCTCATGAGTCATCAGAAAAGAATAGAGATTCCATCTCTTCAGCCAATCAAGATTGCAGAGAGATATTGGGGAGAAAAAGATCCTTCGGTAGTTGTCGAACGGCAAGGTCTGCAGTAGAGCAAAGCGTCAATGGTTGAAATTGAAAAGAATGGCAGTCCTTAGCAACTTTCTAGCCGGCAATCTTAAAACCACTTATCAATGGCGAGCCAAGGAAAGAGATAGGGATGATGAACTTAATTGGTTCTCTTCTTTGATATCACTAGTTATTCATGAGTGCCTATTGTAGAACACACTAGAATGGAGGGCTTGGGCTTGGGACTAATGAAAGAGCTTCTCACACAAACAAAAGAGAGCCGCTTAGTGTTGGTGTCGGCAATTAGGCAACCCTAATCGAAGAAAAGCTAGAAGAAACCAGAGTCAGAGTCGAATATGACTTTAAAATAAGAAATTGGAATCGAGTACAATACTGGAGTTATGAACCATCCAGTTTGCTCAAATTCAACAGGGTTAAGCCAAATGATTGGGTCAACGATGGTTCAATGGGTTTTATCCCGATCGATGATTCTATCTATAGACTCAATAAAAAGATCGCTCGATGGTCAGACTGGTTCAATCGGCTGGTCTGATCTAAATTTTAAAGTACTTAAAACGTTGATATTCATAATGATGCAAGTTTGGAGTAGTATAATGTTGAACCCTTCTAATAATCCTGCCAGTAATTCTTTCCATAGATAAATAAGTTCTATTTCTACGTACAGTTATTGCATTTTATTTACTTATCCCTTTATTAACTTAATTAAGTTGAGCTTACATATGAAATTAGCTGACAATAATCAAGCTACAATCGTCTTCTCTTTTAAGACCCATGATAAAGATACTTTAAATGTGAAATCTTTAATTACCAAAAAAAGATCAAAATCTTTAACATTTAACGATTTTCCTTTTGGATTTACTTGCATTATGTCGGATGACCCAGTTCTAAACCTCCATATGATGCAAATTTCTCGTATGAAAAACATCTGGAATTTTTAGCTTCCTTGTGGTAGAAATCAATTGAGAACCAACGTGCTCTGGATACCTCAATCAAAAACTTAACGTTAAGTGCGTAATGGGCAACCTATGATAAGATGTCGGCCTCACTAAAAAATTTGCTCTGAGAGGTATATAGTCAATTGCTCCACTGAGATTATCAGACACTGAACAAACAATCTAGCCATGACAACTTGCAAGCAGTAGAGAAAGATTGTTGAAAGAATCAGTAAAGCGTGCGTATTATCCACCCGAAAATTAGATCCATTGATACACTGGAACTGTCCAAACCTATGACACCCAAGAAAATATATATATAAGACCAAACATGGCCACATTTACACTTTGAAAGCAAGTGGAAAAATATCTACTGAAGGTGTCATAAGGTGAAGCTCTAAAGACGGCTTGGAATCAGGTGAATACCAATCTATGTTACTGTAAAATGTAAAAAGAGAGAGGAAAAAAAAAAAAAAAAACAGAGAGCAGGAGTGAGGAGCATACAGATTATAAACTAGGTAGAGCTGCAGTTGGTGTCGCTGGGACAGGGCTGTCATTGGTCCAATTGGTTTCACCCCAATGCCACAGCATACTTTCCCAAAAGCAGAACTCCTCAAAGCATATCTGCCGTCTTGGATCAGTTATGTTCCGCTTCCAGTGTCCATCAGGGTAGTTCGCCTTCTCAGCCTGCCTCCGATCCCATTCCAAAGCCGCTTTCTGCTTTGATCTCAGAAGACAGTAGTGCTGCAGGTTCTCTGGCATCATGTCATGCACCTTCCACCACCTTGAATGTGCTACATCACTTGCAAACTCATGAAGCATGTCTACATTCCAGTTGCAATCATAATCACGGAAGCATAGCCATGGCTTCAGCCCCAAGTAGTGAAGAACATAGAGCACTGGTGGGTCAGCCCCAAACAACTGCGTCTTTTTAACTTTCATGCTCTCTTCATCACCCTCCCAGAAGTGTTTCAAGAAGTTCATGTGCTTCGGAATGCGGTGCCACCATGTAAAGACCTCATTCAAGTATCCCTGGTCCCCCCCATTGTAAGATTCTATCTCATTAATGTGTTCCATTAACAACTCAAACGTGCAGTTTGAAGGCTCGACGACCATCACACCGGAGTTGAAGAGAGTTGCATTGTTTCCGATGGCAGTTATTTCTGGCATGGTGAAAAGGAAGTCAATGTTCCTTAGGATGAGCAGGTCAGCATCGATGAATATGATCTTGTCATATTCTGTAAGCTGCCAGAGCCGAAACTTGCTGTAGTTCCATTCATTGTAGGCATCACGCTCAGCCTTTGGGTTGCGGATCCTTTGGATCGTCTTAACCTTCCATCCTGCAGCTTCAAGGCCACTTCGGTGATGGTCACTTATTGTTTCATCAACTAGTATTACAAGGTCCCTCGTCGATCCTGTCAAACGGATGCTTTGAGCTGCAGTAATTGCGCCGCAGACATAAACATGTGCAGAGTGAAGTATTGTAGCATATGCTTCTCGGTGTCCAGTCTTCGAGTATGACGGCACTGTGTGCACAACAAGCAGCTAATGAATCTTTCTGAAAATTCAGCACTAGACCAAAATGTACACATCTAGAAGGGAAAAAGTTACAAAGTACAAGCATGTCCAAATGAACATTATAAGGCAATCCAATGTCTGAGTATTCCAAAAATTTTGAATATTTGTTCACTGAAATCCATGTCTGATGCAATAGTTAAAAGATATCAGGAAAAGAAATTAATGCACATAACTTGCATCCTGACTAGGAAAGAGAGAGGGATATAATGAGCAAGTCCTTATAATTTCCTAAGATCAATGAAATGAGACTATTCAAGATGAAGAACCAAACAGTTTTTTTCCATTTTCATACAGAAGAATTTGCAGAGTAGAAGTTAAAAAAGAAAGATAATCAAACTAACCTTTTGCTTCGAGTGGGAGAGCAAGTTCACATGACCCAACCGGAAGCCGAAGCTTTTCCTTTAATGTTCTTAAATTAGGCCTGTACAGCCAAAGATTTCCTTCCCGTTTAACAAGGTCCTTGCAAGTGAAGAGATTTGGAACTGGGAGGCAATCAGTTACGAAGAGAACATGGACCCGAGACTGGCGTTTCACAGAAGCTGAAGCAAGTTTCGCCGCAGAGAGCTGCAAATGCAACCTCGCAACATCTCGTGACCAGCTCCCTGACCTATTACAAGGAAGCTTAACTGCAACAAGGTCAAACCGGGACCCTCTAGGAACTTTAGGTGGAGGAAGAGATGGACAAACAGGCACTTCAGATTCTTCTTCCTCATCAATCCATTCGGGATATAGAACCTCCCAAGTAAGATTGCTGTTGGCATAATCTAGAGGTACAACAGAAGTTCTTGCCCATGGTAAAATCTGCTTGCAGTAGCTGACCTCAGTAGTGTTGAAATTCAGTAAGCCAATTTCAAGATTTCCTTTCATGACACCAGCTTGTTTGATAATTGTTGATACTTGTACCCAGTCGACTTCCAAATGCGATAGGTATCGGGAATCTGAAATAGTTCTGTCCCATATCCACCCAAGATCTACAAGGCTGTGCCTGCATTTCCATCATCATACATCAACTCTGAATTAGATGATTCAGTCTAAGTTCCACCAAAATAATATTGCTAAGACAAAATTAGCATTTTATAATTTAATTTCAGCACATGAGTGTAGGCTTTTTACCTCCTTTTAATATGACAATATACACTATCAAAACTGATTGCAATTTCATTTACAATGTGTTCTCTCAAAAATTTTGTTACCATGTGAACAATTCTAATGGTATTGTCATCTCCTAAACAGTTCTAAACCATGCAGTGTCCGCTCAAGCGAAAGAAGACATACCGAGAAACAGAGTGCCGGGGATGCTCATTATGCACTGCTGGAGAAGACAGAAATGTCAAAATTGTGCCGCATATAATGACAACCAACACAAGTTTCAAAGACTGAAACTTGCAGCTTGAACTCCTTTCTGAAATAAGGGCACTCAACTTGTCTACTTTAAAAACTCTGCTTCGTCTTGTTCTTCTTTTGCTTGCTTCATCACTGGCTCAAGAAGGCATCCATAAATCAACTTAGTCATACCAGCAGGCAAAAAATAAAGAATCAACTGTGCTAAAGGGAAGGCAAGAGAGGTGAACACTGAGGAGTCAAAGATGCAGAGCATATAGATATAACATTAGCAAGGCTAGGCTAAAGATTTGAACTGTCTTTTGAACTGTCTTCCACATCAGGCCAAAGCAAACATTCAGAAACCAACTCTATAGTTATGCACTGTAGAATTAGCAACTGGCAGATTGTTGAAGTGTAGTTCAGTAATATTCAAGCACAGTTGTTTACTACATGCCATGGACTTTCTTTTAGTGCATCAGCTTTGTGTCAAATCTTCATAAATTTTATTTTTGGGCCAAGTTATGATGGTGATTAGTTTATTTTTCTTTATATTTGTTATGTTATATAATGGGGCTAATTTTTAGGGTCATTTTTGCATATGTCTAAATCAGCCCACTTCCCTCCATTTTCCACCACCCATGACACCAAATCAATTCTGAACCTACTCATTAAATGCCCTTTTGATCATTCAACCCCTTTTCTACTCCATCATTTTCCAAGACTTCGCTCTACCTCGCATGACAGGTCATATATATATATATTTTTTCTGGTACAAGAAACTCCATGTTTACATAATAGCATTTATAATGCTGATTAAAAGAATAAGACCCTTCTTTTGTATGAAACTTATTTGTGAAGCTGTCCTCGTTATAAGATAAGCATGTCTCTAAATCTTTGTGAACCCTTAATTTTGTTTGATTTGATCACATTGACAAGAAGACCAGTCAAACAGCTGCGTGGAGTGCCTGAGAACAAAGTGTGGAATAAAGACCTAGTGGTGAACTGATTCTATTGCTAGAGAGTTGAAGGTTAATTTCTTTGTGCAGGGACTTCTATTATTACCTTCATGTGGTTAAATATGCCTTTTCTTCCTAAAGAAAAAAGGAGAGAAAAAAACAGCAGAAGAAAAAAAAACATTACCACTTTCAATAAGATTCCACAATTCCTTTAGCACTTGACATGGTCAGAAACATAGCACCCTCCTATGTAGCTTTTTTAATTTAATGAAATGCGTGAATTTAACAGGATGGCCCCATTGATCATATTTTAGAATGCTTGCGCTAATCATAATAAGTTAGAGATGGCTTCCAGAAAGAGAGAATCTGCCACTTGAAACTAACAAGGTAGATCACTAAATGGCACCTTTGCCAAGAGCATAATTAGCTCCAGAGAAAAATAATGGGCTGAAGACTAGAAGTATCTATTTTCCTACTGTTTATTGACCATGAAACACTGTAAGGAATCGTCAATACAAGTTTATTCAAGATTTTTTTTCTTTTTTAAAAATAATATAAAATGATCTTGCTGTAAAGATTATAGGGGCAGAAAAGGAAGAAAAAGATCTGGTTCTTCACCCTACTAATGAGGCCTCAAGCTGGTAAGCTGAGGAGAATGATGAGATAATAAATTTTATCTATGTGCCATTTTCTGTTAGTAAGAAACTTGTGAGCTCCTTTCTATATATCCTTAGGTTTGGGTCCAAGACTTGAGCTCATAACAAGTACCATGCAAGTGGCTAGCCTCATTTATAATTGAATCTTATAAATGGGAGATTCCAAGAAGTTCAGACCCCCAGATAGGCAAATAAGCTTATAGAAGATCATATGCGCCAACCTTCTCCTCTTCTTTCTCCCCATCTCTCTTGACAATTCCTTTTATATGCTCTTTTCTAAACATCCATCCATTTACTCCTTAGTTTTCTTCTATTCCTTGACCCCTGAAAAGAGCTTTTGATGAACTGATTTTCAGGCAGCGAGGATTCGGTTATGTTATTTCTGATTTAGAGGATCTCATTGTCTGATCTATTAACATTGTATGAGCCCTTAAGTCATCGAACTCAAGGCGACTTGCTCGAGAATGAGGAGTGGGTCTGCTTGGACAACGAGAATTCCAAATTCAATTAAATAAACATGACCACAAAACAAGCAAAAAGTGTAGTTGAGCTGAACATATATATATATAAAAAAAAAAAAAAAAAAAAAAAAACTTTTAGGCCCTGTTTGGGCATTTTAAATTTCGAAATCATGATCTTATCCAATTTCCTGGGTCAAAAGTTAACAAATATAGATTTTTCTGGTGGGCCTTTGTTTGTTTAAAGGAGGAATCTCAAAGTTGTCAAATGATAGAGAGGGAATAATCAAGAACTTGGAAAATCATGCTTAATGTAGAAAATTGCAAAGGAATTTTGTGAAATTTCCTCATGCAACCAAATACTACGTTGGCTAAAATCATATCTTCTATTTAAAGAGAAAAGAAAAAGATATCAAAGAGTATCATGAGTTTTTCGGAATCAAAACGCTCCATTATGGCATGACCTTAAAAGGGGAAGTTGCAAATAATATGCTCAACTGATCGAGCGTCTAGAAAGATGATGGAGGTAAAACAAGAAGAATTCAATATATGGAAGAAAACTTTAAACTTTTCTTCCCATGAATCCATAGATAATTTCCTTCTTTCCTGATATTCACATGGGTTATGGTGATTAATGCCCGATCATTTTCATTGAAATTTAAAAAGGAACAGGAAAGATAATAGAATCCGTGTAGATTGTGAAGGAAGAAAAATAGCACAATATATCCAAAAAGTTGATAAGAAACAAAGATATATTAGAAACATTTGAAAGAATTGAACAGGAGAAAAAAAAAAAAAAAAAGGATGGAACTAAATATCAGTTCAGACCAGCAAGAAGACAGAAGCCATAGCTAAAAGCAATGGGTTCAACACCAGAGCACGACAGGGCAAGTACAAACAGAGAAGAGGCAGCGAAAGCAAGTAAAGAACCAAGAAACTCACTTGGCTCCGGCCGGCCAGTGCCGGGCTTCTGCGTTGCCAGGAGACGCACCCATGAGCCTTCTCTCACCGGTCAGGCCGCGGTAGGGGAAGCCTTCATCTGATCTCCAATCCACACAAGAATCCACGCTCATGTGAGAACATACACAACCACAGACAATTAATTCACAGATCGAATAAAGTTTCGATGTGCCCAGAGCCCGAGACCAATGTCTGCTTCGAAAAGCTAACACCAAATCATGGAAAGCTTAACCAACAAGGCTTGAACTTCTCAACTGAAACCAGAATCCATAATAAATAATGAAACTATGTACCAGATAGAGATTGGGCAAGAAGACTAAGTCCAAGAGAAAGACAGAGACCGGCTGGGCTAACACCAGATTATAGATTAAAGAACCCAGAAAAAAAAAGTCCCAAAAACCGATGGGATAAAGAAACGCAATTAAAAAACAAATGGTAGACCAAAAACGGTTGATGCCGACGCCATCCGAGAATTACACGAGCCAGCTTTACACGCCAAACGGCCCGAAAACCCACAGAAATCAAAGCAAAAACCGATTTTGAGAGGAAAAGCAAAGAAATGCGTACTTGAGACCCCAAAATCCCACAAGAGATGAAACAGAGAAGCACCAAGGAGAGGAGGGAAGAATCGATGCCAAGAGAGAAGACCACCGGAAGAGGCCTATAGAGAGAGAATTCCTACCGGAGTGGTGGGTCTGGTTCGTTAGATTCTGGTGGAATTTGGTCCCCTCCTTCTTGTATTTTTGCATCGCTCCCGACCTCTGGGTTAGTTTTCTTTCTTTCTTTTTTTTTTCCTAAATGTCGGTAGGTTTTATCTTTTATCTTTTTTCCTTCTTCCCCTTCGAAAAGTTGCGAGGAATCGGTGTAGTGTTGAAAAAAAAATAACCGCGGGAGCTTCGACGAAGCGAAACGCTCCGGAGGAAATGCATAGCCTCAGCACGCGCTGTTGGTCAAGGGAAAAGGTCAAAAATATGGAATCCATTCAAGAAACCGTGGCTAATTCCAAATTAACCACGACGAAATCATGGGCGCGGCTACTTGCTTTCTTTAAATTAGTGGCGGAGGGGGAACAATGGTCTGGCCCTTGGACTCTACTCGGTCTCCGCCTTTGCATCTACCTGAAGTCTTTTCTTCGCGGTTGGCATTCCACGTGTGGCTTAGTGCTTTGTGTATATATATATATATATATATTAGAACCCATGGCTTGCCAACTAGAAAGGAAAACAGCAAAATTGATGCACGATGTGAAGTTGTCTGAATGAGAGAATGGATCGTTTGATGCCGGCTATTCAATGTCGGAAAGCCCCATTTGTTTGGCACGTAATATTTTATTAAGAGAGTGCAGGCGTGCACGCAATGCCATGTGAGATTTTATTATAAATTCAATGGTGTGGGCCTCAATGGATGCTTGTATTGCCTTCGGAACTCAGTCAGCTAATACGTTCCCTTCTGTTTCACAATGACCATTACTGATCTCGGTATATAATACAAAGAAGTATAACAATAAAAAATTCTAACATCATAGGATTGAAGTTGGCACATGTAAAGTCATGCTACAAATTATAATACACCTGGGGTAAATTGTTTATCAATTAGTGTGATCACCCATTTTATCATCATTTCTCTTATTTACGTGGTTATCTCGCATGATATTATCCTTTAGAAGGAACGATCAAGAGGTGAACTAAAGCTTGCCCTAAAAGCTATATATATCTCAGGGATCACATTCTACAAATAGATTCCCATGTTACTCTTTTGGGAATGTTACGGTAACACCTCATTCTGTAAGAAGTAAAATCATTGAATGATAATAGATTTGATACGAAAAAAGAACGTACCAAACAATTCGGCCATAATGTCATGTGGGTGCAATATATGCAAATATTGTTAATAAGTAGTCCAAATCCATTGTCATGTTGCTCCTCTTTTGATGTTCATGCTTAACATTGATAGCCATTGTACAGTCCAAAAGTCTATATCATGCTCACCATCGTGCGAAGTGGAGCCACGTATTGTGATGGGGATCTTCGTCCTCCCAAAATTTTAAAAGCATTCTTACCTCCTCTTTAAAAGTTAAGAGGAAAAGGAAGGAAACAAATTTTAAAGTAAAAGAAGGTAAAAGATAAGAATGTAAAGATAGAGTTGAAATCCTTTTATTATTTCAAGGTCTTATAAAATATAGAATAAAAATAAATGTTTTGAGGATTTAAATAGAAGAAAGTAAAGTAAATCCTCACAAATCCTCTAATTTAGTAATTTAAAAATTGTTACTATCGAAGGATTTGGGAAGGCATTGAAAATCCTTTTAAATCCTTCATTTCTTCATTTAAGAAAACTTTCAAAGAAGAATATCTTAATCCCTCTTCTTTACTTTTTTTTTCTTTTCTTTACTTTTTCTCTCCTTTTTCTTTCCAATCCCTCTCCCAAATAGGCCCTTGATAGTAGGAAAGGTACTAAAAATATTATTTATTTTCTTAAAATTGATCTAAAAATAATCAAGTATTATAAGAAAGAAATAGTTACATGCTCAATCAAAATTTATATACTATATAAATTTATTATTTAATTCAATGTGATATTTTATGATTAATTTTTTTTTATTTATACAATACATTAGTAACATGTTATTGAAAGCGTGACTTAAGTAAAAAAAAAAAAAATAATAATAAGATCAGTTCTTTTGTATCTTAAGAAAAAGTTATAGTATAATTTTTTCTTTAAAAAAAAATTGGCTCCACCATCAGTTATATCTATATAAACTGATAAAAGCTGTTTTTTTTTTTTTTTTTTTAAGCTTCTAACAGCACTAGATATGTCTAGGACTTAATTATTAGATGATGAGTGATTTGGTAATGCGTACACATGTGGTGGGAAGGCACAATCTCACTTGCTAAAGAGAAAAGTAAAAGGGCGAATACAAATGTGTTTGGCTGTGGAAAAAAAGAAGCCCAAGTACAGAAGTTGTTGGAGAATAAAGAAGGCTTATGAAAGAGTAAATGATTTCTCCCATGATGATCTAGTTGGACAGCGATCAAACGTCCTTTTAGCTTTCCTGCCCCACAGCCATCGTGTTTCCATGGCTTGGTTGGGTTGCAGCTCACCTACCAGTGCTGTCATAATTTCATTATATTTGATATATTATAAGAATACCTTGCACCTGGTCTCTTGTCTTTCAGTTTTGCATTTACTAAACTCACCATGAAGAAACATAAATGCGAATTTTCTAGCTTTAATCCATGGTGTATGCAAGTTGAACTCCCTTATTTCAATTTATTTAAGTTGAATCTTTGTTCTGATATCTCTTATTTTTACTCACCATGAGGATAGACCTATAGTAAAAAAATAATTTCTAAAGAGTTAATGATTTTATAATTTAAATTTTTAAAATTAAATAATTTTAAAAATAAATAATAAAGAGAGAAGAAATTAGGCGCTCTTTGTATTTTGAAACTCAAGACCTTCAAAATTTATGTTAACAGCACTCATGCAATATGCAAGCCTTCATTTTTTTTTCCGCACACACAAAAAAAAAAAAAAAAGAATTTTATTTATGAATCATTTACTTCTTATGTTTATGCTTGCATCCTAGGGCTCTGAGATGTTTCTTTTTTAACTGACCTCTCAACTGTATCCTAGGGCTCTGAGATTATATCTACTGCTGGTCCCTGTTTCACAGAAACACATGCTCTTCTATTCCATATTATATACAAATAACAAGAGTCCTTGGTGATATATTAAACTAGTTAGAGTAAATCCAATGATTCGAACTAATCCTAAAATACTCTTGACAACAGGTATGAGCATGTCTGCTAGCTAGCATTATTGGGTGTCAGCCAGACAATAAATTTTAGCTTGCAAAAGAGGTCCACAGGAGGTGAGATAATGGTTGCTAGCTAGCTTGGATGGCTTCGTTTGTATGTTCCACTGCACAAGATCCCCCCTCCCCCCCCCCCCCCCACAAAGATAAGTTCACCATGTACCAGCTCACAAAAATTCCCTCTGAGGTCCCCCCTGCTACAAAGAATGAGGTGGGACTACTTTGGATTGTTTCCATAGGTAATGGGAACGTTGCACCCATCGCTGTGTCTTCACTTGCCAAGCCTAAGATCACACAAGATATCTTTGTCACATAGAAGAGGTGTGGAATATTCTGAAATTTAAACTTTCTTTTGTGCCAAGTCCCGTGATCAGTTAGGAGAGCTAGCAAACATTTGGCACAGTCCACAAGACGTTGGCAGGAGGAAAGGGATGGATGGTGTGAGAAAAGTTAGAGCTCAACAAGACAAGGCATTTGTATTGGAAGCAAAGCAGGCATATCACCCTACAGCTGCTGAAAGACAAAGCAAGGACATGATTAAGATTATTGACTAATTGTATCTGATGACTTTGTCAATTTGGAGGAGTCAACATCTGTGGTTTACTGCCACCGTGTGATAAATTAGGTTTGTTGACTAACTCAAAACATTAGTCCTCTATTCAGCACTGTTTCAGACTCTGCCATGTTTGAAAAGTATACGCTCTTGTAAATAGACTGAATCTGTTCAACATTAGCCTGGATTGTACCCTGTTTAGAAAGTAATTTATTGCATGGACAAAATACATAAATAAATAAATAGGACAACAGTACTGGAGCTTGTCGTATAATATTAGACAGAAAAATCACATAAAATAGTTAACAGCTAGTGCACAGCTCAACTGCAACTTCTTTTTGTGAGATTTCCAAAGCATTGCTTTGGTTTAAAAAATTAAATAAGTTTACCATCTCTTGGAAATATACGGATAAAGAACAGATGGTGCTCATCATACGGTAGTATATGAAGATGTCTTTTTCCTAAGACGAGAATTTTTACTCAAAATTTAATACGGTAAGGCTTACATAGCATGCATTTTATCAAAAAAAAAAAAAAAAAGATCATTAATAAAATAATTATCTACCCCTAAGCCCCTCCTTCCCATCCACAAAAAAAAAGAAAAAAGAAAAAAGGGACTCTTAATGAAGGGAATTATTGCGAAACCATATAACAATAGATAGATAGATGTTTGCTTTACAATGTATGTAATGATATATTATCTAAATACAGCCATTGGTATCATATTTTTGGCCTTTAATTTAAAAAGATGTAACAAGCTGATATGCCAATTAATACATTGAGAACTAGCATTTTGGGGCCAATAATAAATATTTTTTGGTCTGAAAAGCAAACGCCAGAAACATTTAAGTTAATTCATAGGTTTAGTATGCAAAACAACTAGAGTTATCTTATCTAAATGAAGAAGTCAAAAGCAATTATGGAAATCAAAATGTGGTTATATTATCAGAAAAAAGGTTGCAGAAATCATAAATTGATTGCTGAAGATAAGCATGACCAGAGTTTCAACAATCAAAAGGAAGTTTTTTTTGTGATTCTAAATCTAAACGAAAAGTTTCAAGTGATTGTTGGTTATGATTATGATCAAAATATTATTATAAACATAAACGAAGAAGTTATTAGAGGGCTTTCAAACATTTGTAATTCAGATAGCATCTTTATTTGTACCGTAGTTAGGAGTAGCTTATAATATATAACTATCTTTGTACCTTAGTAGCTTGCTTCTATTATTTATTAAAAGTGATAACTGAGTTAGCCGGTCACGTAATTGCATCAAGAAATTATTTGAAGTGAACAAGACAATAAAAATGATTATTAATCTTATGGCATATTAGCTTATTATTCCTTATTGGTGTTCGCATGCTGACATGATATTAGATTATTGTTAGCTTACAGTTGTGGCCTTCTACTTGTCAACTAATACTTGGCACATGATGGCAGGCTTGATGGCATAAATCATATAAAATTGAAGATAAGCTTGCGTATCACTACGAATTCCAATTTCCGAACAATTCTTCTTCTTCTTCTTCTTCTTTATTTCTCCTAGGAATGGTTACTCAATACTTAACCAAGGAGAAGCCTTAATTCAGACAAGGTTCCTCTTGGCAAGTAGCAACGGACCATCTGTCACTTGGTTGGCGTCTCAAGATCTACGACACATATATCCACATAGACGATGACAGGCCCAAGACTTTTTCTTTGCCTAACACGCTCAAGGGATCAAGTTTCATCAATTGTTAGGTAAGAATAAGAGAGAGAGAAAAAAAAAAGGTATATAAGCTTTGGTACAAGTAAACGCATCTGAATAACATGAACATGACGCACATTTGATCATATCCAATTTCCCAAAATGATCTTGTCCTAGTCTTTGGCGTCATAGTTGGCAATCCTCAAGCTATTTTCATTCATGTTGAGTATGACTTTGGTTAAATTAGCCTCCAATGAAAATCTCAAACAAAAATATATGTGAAAAATTAAAAAAAAGAAAAAAATCATCATATCAGACAATAACAAGCGTCTAAAACTATGTACTCTGGACGTAATTCTCATTTTCATTTGTTCATCTAGTGCAAATGAAACGTAATCAACCAGCAATCATGGTATTAAATATTCTCCAAGAAACTCTCAACGTGTCCAAAGCCTTGAATCTGATTAATAAAACAAGAAACGGGTTTCTTAGTGCTGTTAGATGTCATCGGATCAATTTGAGACCACATCTTGTTCTCTTGAATCCTATTGCGATGACTGAAGGACGTTGTCGACATGACATACGTAATGATGTAATTATATCAAGTCATTAGCATCAGAGCAAACTAATAAGATTTTCATTTATGGTGGGGCTTGGCTTGAGAAATCAAAACAAGGCAATAATTAAAAAGGGCAGTTGAAAAACCGGTTAACCTGCTCACGATATCAATCTTGGACTTCTCGGGTGGTCTATACCATGTCCAAGCTTCACCTAACTTAATCCAATTGTGCTGGATGCCTCATAGGAACCAGCTTAGTTCCAAAGAATCATGGAAGCCTGGTGGGGTAGATGCCATTAGAGTCACGCCATCATAGCTGTTGGAGGGTCCACTTATCACATGTTTTGTATGGGATTGAAAAATGGGAACGAGAAGTTATCATCGGAGTAATATTTTTTTAAGCAAATTTTATGATAATTATAGTTAGCTGTATTAATAATAGAAGGCCAAATGTTATGTTTGAAATAATATTAATATAAAAGGGATAAAAATATTATTAATATTTTGTTAATTTTATTAATATAAAAGAGGTAAGATGAAAAAAAATTATGAAATTATTTAATATTTTATTAGTTTCAATATTTCATTTCATTTCTATTTTTGAATAATTTTTGTCTTTAACCCTATTAACCCGTTCCTTTTGAGGTTAATAATTTGAAAAAGAGATAGGAAGAAAATTATCCTTTAACAGCATGCCACATGTTCTCAAAAAGAAAAGAAAAAATTATAGAAGTAATTTTTTATTTTCTTTAATCCTAAACCAAATGCAACCTATATAATTTTTTTTTTTTTGTACTAATCATATGGTGCATGTGACGCCGAACCCTAATATAAAAGTTGAAAAATAAGAAACACAACCTTCATTGAAAAAAAAGATTTCAACGCAGTTTGAGATGTCCACATTATGCATGATATATGCACATTTGAGAATATAAGTTATATTTAGAGAATAAATACTGCATGCAATCTTTGTCAAATTATAATGGCCATAAATAATAGCAACATCAAATAGCAGTTGGTCTTTTTCACTTTTGATGTTCACAAAGAGGAATTTTTTTTTTCTAATTTTCAAAAATATTTGAAATTTGTTTTTGTAGATGGATGAAAAACGTCTGAGTTGCTTTCCGTGAAATCTTTTTCAAATTGCCACAGCCTAATTTTTAGGTTTCTCGTACAACTAACTCTAACCATTTTCAACTAGTAGTTGGCCTTTGCCAAATGTGATGAACGCTTGCATTTCCTTGCCCATCGCATATACAAAATGTGTTTCATGAAACTAGTTTGCATAAAAACCGGATTTTATGGATCCAAAAAGCCCAAAAGAAACCTGGTCCAAAGTCGGCTGCAAAGACTTGGTTTTAGCGATTTTTAGGGAGAAGTTGCCATGAGCTGAAGTCAGGCAAGAACGATTCCCCCTAAATCTAGCATATCTATCTGGAGTCAGCTTTTTAAATTCCCTTTAGGTTGGAGAACATTTAAAGAACCAGAAACATACTTTGGATGTGCACATTTTCATGACAATTTGACTTCAACAATCTGATCTTTGACCAGTTGCCCAATTTTTAACAATGTTAAGTTGCTATATGCAATCATTAGTTATTGCATAACAACAAATTATATATATATATATATAGAGAGAGAGAGAGAGAGAGAGAGAGAGAGAGAGAGAGAGAGAGAAAGAGTAACCTGCTTAAAAATTTATCATCCAAAGACTCATACCTAGAACCTCAATGTGATACTTGTGGGCAAAAATTTATTGTGATAAAGTGAGGCGTTAACACCTCAAAAATAGTCTCACATCAAAAAAAAAGTGATATGTACTTATAACTCAAGTCCACTTATTACCAATTAATTTTTGTTCAAATTTTTTAGTTTTATGATTTTGGTCTGCTAATGCGTTAATTGGACCAGTAGGTGGGCCAAGTGTACGAAGTGGTGGGCATAAGGAAAGAGCTACCCATGGAACGGTGGTAGAGTTCCATCATGACGTGGAATCATCCTTTTAGCACCAACAATCTTAAACATAGTTTCACATCAGATAGGAAAGAATATGGCTGGTAGAGTCCTGTCATGGCATGAAGTCATTCTTGCAGCGCCGACGATCCTAAAAATAGTTCCACATCAGAGGAAAAGAAATGCATTTCAAATTCATTTACTATCAATTAACTTTCACTCGAGTTTTTGAGCTATATAATTTTGATCTACTAATGGATTAATTGGGTCAGCAAATGAGCTTGAAACATTACACTAGGTCAGTTGATCTATTGGGTGAGACTGGATGGGCCTTTTTGAATAGCCTCATTCAAAGCCCAGCCCATATGGGAAAATGGGTTGCCAGTGGGGCTGGGCCAACCGGGCAGTGGTAATTTTGACCCTGACGCAGTCCATTTTCATCGGTATTTAAGAGCTGTTGTGCTTTATGGTGGCTAATAATATATGGTTGAAAGCGAATTCAAGACAGCAGTACGTTATCGCTCTCCACCGGTCCAAAGCTGTCCTGATGCAATCCTTTTCTTTTAGTTTCACGACAGTGATGGGTGGAGATGAAAAGTTTACCCCCGACTCGGTCGATCAGCCAGCAGACTCTTCTAGTTTGGATCAAATTCAAAAAAAAATTTAGGAGAAAAAAAAAAAAAAAACGAAAATCTTATGATTGAAATTGGTATACTCTCAATCTCGAAATCCATCCCGAACTTATCTGAATCTATATTTTTTTAAAATTTATAAATATTTAAAAATTAAAAAAATATTTTAAAGTGTATTTTTTTAAAATAATAATAATAATAATAATAAGTAAAGAGGAGCAAGCGGTATGGTCTATGGGTCGGCCCAAATTCAATCCTAAAAATTTCAGAATCAAGATTTTCGGAACAAGTTGAGTCTGATTTTTAGGACAGGCTTAAGAAAAATAGCCTCGGCTTGACTTTTGATTTAAGTTCAGACCTAATCCAATACTTCGAGTTGACCACACCCAGGTTCCTTCAGAATTTTTTCATGCAATCTTTGTGCATGGTGAAGGAAGCGCATGCCGCTTACCGTGTGCGAAAAAAAAGTACCGCGAGTAATTTAGGCTATATTTTTTAATTAAAAAGACTAGACGTAGCTCGCAGTCGGAAGAGTCGGCGGCGTGACACCTTAATCCTCATTAGAGTCGGCAACGTGCTTCACCGTCCACCACGAGATTACCGTTGGAGCGGGGCGGCGAAGTCAAAACCCTTAGATGGCGTCCACTCCCCTTCTCCGCCAGCGCCGTTGCCGCCGGCGCCGGCGATCTCTCCCTCTGTCTCGGTGGCGCCACCTCCAAACCTCGCCGTCTCCTCCACCAGGGTAGCGAGACTGACCGCAATTGCAGGAAGAGGTTCGACTCTCTTGGTTGGAAAGTGAAATTCGTTTAGTGGTTCAGAGGCAAAAAAAGCAATGGTCACCCAGGCCTTCTGCAAACACCACAAGAATAATGTCCCTTTCCCTCTTTCCCCCTCTCTCCTTTCCTTTTTCCTTTCTTTTTTGCGATTCTTTATTCTTGCGATTTCGATTGATCCAAGGGTTCTTAGGCACAGTTCTTCAAAGATCAAGACCGGGACACCACTTCACGTTGAGTGTAGCTAACTTGTCAAGATATTTTCTTGGTTATTCTAGATGTTTGGCTTTTAAGAGTTTAGGATATTTCTCGTTTTATCTAGCCATCCGGTGACATTGACCAAAGTTCTACTCATCGTAAGGTTATATTGGAAGTAAGTTGTAATTTAAATTCTTGTTAGATTATAGATGTATTGGTCTTGTGTTAATTTCCTAGATTTCAATATGGTCAGCCTTCTTTCCTTTCTCTTTTGTGGTTGGATTTCTTATTAGATACTTCAGACAGCGTATTAGTCTTTTGAAAGATGCAGTTTGACCGGAGTTTTTCTATGGAGAACTTTAATTTGATTTGTAATGTGGACCAAGAGTATATATAGGGCCAAGCAAAAGCAAACTTCTGATGCATTGAGACCTAGGTTTAGTTGATATTGTTTTGTTTCACATTGTGCGAGGTTATATAATATGTTTACATATTACCCTAATCACGGGGGTGTTTTACATGGAAACTACCACTGGGTTTTTGTCTGGGATAATAGTCTCATACTCGATCATATATTCTCTTGAGATTCTTCTGTATTTATCCATTGTTTTCTACATTATCTTGACCTGTCTTTGACATTGTTTATTTATTATCAGCATAATCTGTTTGTTAGAACTGAAAGTTGAAGCATGTTTTCATTTTCTTCAGTATTTATGGAGATTATTATTATTATTATTTTTGAAGCACGTATTTGTTGGATCTTCAAAGATCTTATAATTTAAGCTTAGTTATTTGATGTATCTGATTGCTTTGCATAATTAGCTTTCCTTGTAAATTGATGATAAATCTGTGTCCTGATATTCTTGATATATAAAAGGAGAAAGATATAGTGTCTCCTTTATTGAATGCTAGCAACAACTTCATAGGCACATTTAATGCGCCACATCTTTTAGATATAGAAGGGTGAAAGATATAGATATATTCAAAAAACAATGAGATATCGAGAAAGGAAACCAGGAAAACTTTTAATTTCAAGTCACCTTTTCGGTAAGCTTCACTGTTGTAGTATAAGGCATAATGGTTTTGTGGATGACTGCAATCTTATAATCTGATGCAATGTTACTTAGATTATGAAATGAGCATAAGTTACACAGAGTTATTAGGTGGGTTGTGGATTGATTTGAACACTTCCATAAATCTGTTTTGCTCTCACTCTGAGAATATAGGTAGCCACGATTTATCTCATAAGCCTCTTTCCTCCCATTTGCTTGACCAGTTGGGATCGAGAACCCCCAGCCCCTTCCTCCTTCCCTATGCATCCTTTGTTAGACATCGTCTCTCTATGACAACGACTGTTGTTACTTTTGAGCTTTCTTCGCCCCTCTATAAATTACTTTAATCTTCTACTTGTATTTTCCACTAAATCAGTTGTCTGGCCATGAATATTATGGGCAATGTGGTGCATGATTTGGGGGCTTCAAGGGATACCATGCTCTGCCTTTTCCTAGAGTCATCGTCTCAACTCTCCATCATCTAGTTCCATATCTCATATAGATACTGTTTATCTTTATCACTATTATTACACAGCACAAACTCCTAAATTTTGATAACTCCATGTTTTGTAGATACATCTTTCATAAATACACCTTCTTACTTTAGCTCTTGCTAATTTTTCACCGGGAAGAGGCATATTAAGTGAATAAAAAATTGCTTTATTTCATTCTTGATTTCTATATTTCTATTTAAAACTTTTTCATGATCTTTATTTTAAATCTCATTACTGGAGTAATTTTGAATTTAATTACTGGAGTAATTCTTCTCCTTGCTCTTCTTTTACACGAATGATGTGTTTTAGACAAGGGATGGAAAAATGGTAGAAGAATGAGTGCATGAATCTATATTCTGCATTATTTTTAATTTGTATTGCTGTACAATGACCATTATTTGTAGTTTTTAGTTATCATGAATATTATTATATGTATTTTTTGGCTGTTCATTCTTGTTAGCATGTTTACCTTCACAAATTCAGTTTAGTATTTTTCCCCCTTGTTTTTTAGTTTACTTTCTTTACCTTTTTTGGGTCTATTTCTGTATTTTCTGTATCTGATTTTTTTTATTTTTTTATTTTGTTTTATAATTTTAGTTTTATATGCTTATGTGGAAGTGTAATGTGGTATCATCACCTTTTTTAGTGACACAAAAAGTTCATTGGTTTGAGGTTATTGGTTTAATTTTTGAGTGTTTGATCAAAATAAAAATGTGCCATGGCTATCACTGCATTGGCATGGAAATATTTTTGTGACAAAAAAAATGCCCTGTTGCATTTTTATTGGAAAAATTGGCTATTTATTTCCTTTTTAATTCTATTTTGTCTCCATGTTCTGTTGTTTTCCATCTTTATTATTCCATGAATTCATTTCCTTTTATCTTCATTTTTTTTTTGTTTCTTTTTCTTTTATTTTTTGTGCACTCAATGCTTTATTTTGTTTTGCTATTTTATTTTTTTAGTTTTGCATATATATATATATATATATATATATATATTCAGATTTTGTTTGGAATGCCATTATATATATATTTTTTTTGAAGAATGCTTTTGATTTGGTTCTCTCAAGGAGAAAGTTCCTTGTGCCACATGGTAAAGGGGAATTAGTGTGTTATAGGGAAGGCACATGCAAACTTTTATGTGATAGTGTGGCGCTCTATAGTATTTCTCTTTTTAACACTTCAGTTTTATGTTTCCTTTTTATTCTGCTTTGTATTTTCTATTTATCCTTTGTCTTCATGTTTTGTTTTCTGAAATTCATTTTTTTATTATTTGTGGGTGTATATGTCAGTTTGTTTTGTTTTAATTTTGTTATTTAGTTTTGTAATCTGGTTCTATATAATTCTCTGTTGTTTTATTTTTATCTTATCTTGTTAGAGAGTAATGCTGTGGCAGCTGTATATAAAGTTTCTCCTGCTGTGCAGTTGAGGGGATTGATGATGTTTATGAGTGGTTGGTCAAATAATGACGTGTTATGACTGTCCCACTTAGAAACAGGGAACTTTATGAACTTTATTTTTTTGCCTTTGTTTTCACTCCGCAGAATCAATTTTACATTTTCTGTTCTTTAACTTAGTTTTTATTTTTACTTTATTATCTTTTCATATTCGGAGTTTTCAGTTTTTTTTTGTTTTTTAATTTTAGATTCTACATTCATATATCAGTTTTTTTTTTAAAATTCTTTTTGAAGAGTTGTGCTATGACTGACAGCTTGGTCACACGAACTTCCTCATCCTGTTGGGAGAGAAGCTCAGTGTGGATTCAGGTGACTGCTGCAATTGAAAAAGGGTTGGTGAAATAAAGATGTTTGATGCCAGTTCCACATCGGTTAGGGGAATTTCTTGTGAAAATCCAGTTTCATAGTTGCCTTTCCATTCTATTTTGCTTTGTATTCTGTTTATTTTTCATCTTTAATTTCAGTTTCAGAAAATCAATTTTTTGCTCTCAGTTTTTATTTATTTTTTCCTTTACTTATTATTGTTTTTCTATGTATTTCAGTTTTTCAGCTTATTTTATTATGCATTTTTCTTTTGTAATCCATTTTGAAATTTCATTTGTAATTTGTAATTTAATTAAACTTGTTATGAATATCTAAATATCTTATGAATGGTTAGAAGATTCTGCAAACAATATTAGAAATGGCATAATATTTCTGAGTATTGAAAATACAACTGGTGCATGGGAGTTGGCATATTTTGTGATGACAATGGCCTTATTCATGTTAGAATTTTGTGATTATAAATTGACAGTAACATGGAGCTTTTTAGTCTGATTGGGTAAGTACTCTTGTTTGTGATGTCAAAATGGGTGCTTTTTGCAAGACAATGTATCCCAGCATTAGTTGATGTTGTCACTATGGTATTTGTTTACCAATGTCACTTGTTAGATACTCGACTAGAAGTTCCTCTATTGTCTTCTTAAGATTTCTGATCTGCACTTATTGTAAATTAACCCTTTAATCTCTTCTTTATGTAGTCTGTTTTTTTTTTCACCTATTTGTTCCTATTAAACATGAAGGTTGCCAAATTTTCGTTGACATTGGTCAAGTCCCTTCTTTATTCATGGTGCAGACATTATATCAAATCTGTTTTCCTAATAAATGAACCCTAAGTATCCATCTATAGGTGGATATCTGTCTAATTTGGTTCTTTAATGTCAGCCCATCAACAGTAAACTTTACATCAGCTAAGGGGCAATGTGCACTTTTATTAGAGAATGAGGATTCATAAAGCTGACCTGAAATGGTTTGGATGAGGCTTGTTGGTTATGGCTCTAGTATGTTACTTGCTGGCTAGCTATATGCAGTGTCAGTTTAGTGACTTTAACTGATTTCACATTCTCAGTGAAGTGATTATGTTAAGCTGCTAATTTCTATACTTGGGATTTATAGATCTGTGAATACTGATGTCCAAAAGTTATGTGCCTTTATTTACTAAATTGAGGAGGTCCATGAGATCCCCAACAGTGGGTCATATGGCAGTATAATTTTACAGCAGCAATTAGCAGCCAGTTAACATGGATTTCAATAATGCTTTGGGCACCTGTAGGATATATTTTCAGTCACTAAACATGAGGTTTGTGTCCTGGACTTCTTTTAGATATATTTTCTTTATTTAGCAATCTATGCTAGGATTTCTGCTGAGATTACAGTCCGGGTATCTAAAAATCATATTAGTTTGGAGAAGCATTTTCTATATTTGCTTAAAGTCGGTGTGGAAGCAAGGGGAATACAGTCCATATTTATTAACCTAGAAACCTTCATAAAAAGCTGCATCATGTTTGTATCCTTTACCAAAGGTTTGCCATATTCGCTATTTATAGAGGTGATATTTTCACCATCTTAGTAGGTTTAGATTATGCAGAAACACAGGAGAAAGGGATCCCCATCATTTTATCATTGATGTTTGGGCATTTTACAACAGCAGTTCGGAGTGAGTTTTGCCACATTTGAAGAATAATCATCTGGAAAGGGCAGGTTAAGAACATTTCCATGATAACTTTTTGTTCAAAATCATTTAGTTAAGTGGTTTTGTGTGAGTTAGTGTCACTGTATGATTAGTTTATATGTAGGTTATGGGGCTTAACTAATATCTTTCCATTGCATGTGAAATGTCACATAAACCTTAGATAAAGATGTCCTTATTTTTGTTATTTTCTCAATACTCTGACAGCATAGAAAGAGGTATTGTTCTTTTTCCTTTCAGCATGACAATTTCAAAAGCACCAACATGAATATGTTTTTAAATATGAAGACAAATTTTCTCGGGCAAATATTAAGCAGTGAATTTTGGTGGACCTTAGATTTGTAAGATGGTAAATTATCACGTTATAATATGGGAGGGCAAGCGACAACGCTAAGGACTGAAATTAATAGAAGATTTTTCAATTAAATAGCAGTGCCGTCTATTTGAGGTAAACCTCATGTAAAACCAGTGCTTCTTGATATTTTTAATCCAAGCAGAAGCATGCGGTAGATTCAACAAGGTGCTGGCCAACTCAACTCAACTCATATGTAATGTCAGTAATCACCTGTTCTCATGAAAATGTTATATTTATCATGTGTAGCATCACATTTGGCATGTTAACCAACCTTTTTCTTTTTCTGTTGTGATGCCATTTCACTTTGAAAGCGAGATAGTTTCATGCATCTTGTCATTGTTGTTGTTGTTGTTTTCAAAATTAATTCTTTTAACTGTTCCAATCTCATCCCTCTCTTTTATATTTGTGTCTCCAATGCAGATGCCTTCGGCATTACAGGATGGCAAAAATGTTCCTGTACTTCATGTTTGCCGGTTAACGCTTCATAATTTGTCTGGGGACAAAAACATTCTTTATTTTCCAGCCAACGGATCTTTTGCTTTACAGCGACTGCGCTGTTGGGGACAGCTGAATTAACTCTCATGATTATTGCCACCTAATGTATTGTTTTAGGATTTTGGAGTCGGGACACAGGTGGGTTGTTTATTTGTAATTTATTGTTTGTTTATTTCTAAACAGAAATTCCTTTCAAGTGGATCAGTCAGTAATTAAGCTCGTTACAAATTAGACTATATATTCATTTACTATACTAACACAAGGTTTCATTGCTCTGGTGGAAGATTCATTTGGCTTCAGGCAATTTTTCATTTTGTCTGCCTTAACTCTATGCCTTTTGTACGATGACATCCATAGCACCATGGCTAGCAAATCTGCTACCAATACCAACAAGTACTTTAATTGCCACATTGTAAACTATTTTGCATTATTTCTAGCACAGTGACTGATCAACTTCTCATAGCAAATGCTTTTTGATGCCTGTTTAAACTGCGTGGTGTTTTTAGGGCCCAGGGCCCCATGGCCAGACCATGGTCCCAAGTTCACTGTTATGGAATAGTTTAGCCAGAGGAGAAGATTCTGAATTTAGAAAGTAATCCAAGAAATTTGCTAAAAAAAATCAGAAAATTGATTAAATTTTGGAAAAAAAAAATAATTGTTTTTTTTTTTAATGCAAAAGAGAGTATAAATGAAATGGAGAATGAATGATATAGCAAAAGCAACATCACAACGAATAGGTTACAATGCTGTTGTTCTGTAATGCAAAACTTTTCTCAAAATAACCTGTGGATAAATTAAAAAATTCGTACATAATTCGTTAATACTTGGGCAATTTAGGGTCAATTTATTTTTCTTATGAAGAATAATTTGAGGAACCATTTGATCAACAAGAAAATCCACCCCCCCCCCCCCAAAAAAAAAAAAAAAAAAAATAACGACCTTTTGATGATTCAGAGAACGATGTTACTGTGGGTCAAATTCTAAGAACAGCATATCAATTCCTTAAGTTACAAAGTTGTGGCATGGAGTGGTGCAAGTTGAAGCCGTGTCACAAGGGGAGATTGCGAGTTCGACTAGGGGGTGAATGCCACCATTATTCTTCAAAAGAAAAGAGATGAGATGAAATGAAAGAATGAGCTATGTTTCCATGAGCTTGCTGCATATAGCTTCTTTGTTAAAGTATTATTTCTCCTTTCAGGGACATATCAGGCTGTTTGAAATTTATTTGTACCCCTCTCTCTCTCTCTCTCGGTGCTTGTGCTCGGGAGATGTTCTGAGCTCCAGTAGAGGTGGCAATGCCACCATTTTACCGGGTGGAGGGGCGCTAGCCCTGGGCTCCAGCCCAGTCTCCTCGTGTTATCAGACCGGAATCCTAGTGACACCAAATACAGGCAGGAAATTCCTCCACCTTTTTATTAAAGCTAAAAAAAAAACACTAAAACCTATAAAATATACGCTGTCGGACACTTGTCATAGTCGCATTGCATGTATAACGTACAGCAATCTTATTGTCATGATGTATAACGAGATCTTGGGGTGCATCCAATTCTGACATACGACAAATGAGATTAGAGCAGGAACCATGTCTTAAAACCACATATTCTGATATCAAATTTATCGACCATGAAACATATTAGTTGGCGAAGTTTTTTTTTTTTTTTTTTTTTGGCGCCCTTGAAAGAAATATATATAGAATCTGGTATACCGTCTGCAAGGCTCCAATTTAAAGCACCGTAGATCCTGCCCTGCTCGACGCTCCGTCAGCCGGTGGGAGCGTCGCGTCGGCTCGGCGGCGTCGCACGGACCGAGATGGCCATCATAACGCACCGTCGTCGTCCTCCTCCGTACCCGACGCGACGCCCATCGCTCCCGTGCTCCCGGCGCTGTGAAGCGGGACCCATCAGTAGATTCTCTGCGGGCCCCACGAAGGATGGACGGCAGCTGCGTCATCATCATCATCATCATCGCATCACGGTGGGTTATAGCCAGGTACGGCGAGCGATGCGATGGGTTTGGCAGGGGAAACGCCTCCCCCACAAACGTACGGCTGTTACTACTGTTTGTAGTAAGTTTAACATTTACTGCAGTAATAGAGATAAAACAGCCTTCCATGTCACGTTGGATGTGATAACTGAAAAGAGTTAAGGATTGTTTTCAGGGTATACGCGACGTAAAAGTCATTGAAGAATTATTTTTAATCTGAACAACACCCTTCTAGTTTTTTTTTTTTTTAAGTGAATTTTATAAAAAAAATATCATTTAATCATTGATTTTGAAAAATATAAACACATATTTATATTTCCTTGTAGAATTCTGCCCTGGATCTAAATACGAGACAAGCAATGCTTGATATTAAAATGCCCCATTCTTATTTATTAAATATTAGATGTATTTTTCTTTTTTTCTTTTTAACATCCATTGTGCAATTATTTAGATTATTGTGTATTATATACTATTGTGAAAGAATTTAATTATTTTTTTCTTGCAAAATTGATAATTATTTTTTAACAAATTTGTTTGGTAAATAAAAAGGTTTTATATCTTGTGAAGGAAACATCATCCAAACTGTTAACTCCTCTTACTTTTACAACTCTCCAAATGGCATCATGAGATAATCTTGCAAAGCCCCTCCTACCACCCAATCCTCCATTTGATTACAATGCTCCCAAGTATCCTCTACCACATATTGCGATAATAACATCTGGCAAGAAGAAAGATGCAAAATTTAGCTTTTAATTTATAAGGTTTTTAAAATAATGTGCAACATGGACGCACACATATTAACCTAACCTTCAGCTTTTAACTTGCGTAAAAAGCGGGAAGACAAATTAATTCAACAGAAATTAAACTTAAAAATAAAATATGTAAATTGAAAGTAATTTTGGATTAAAGATTTTTTTCGTTGATGAGATTTTTATTAAAATAAATATTTATTAATATCTTAAAAGTTAATTTTTATAATAAATTAAAAATATATAAGATATGACTCTAATCCTAATTCAAATATTAAACTCAATATAAAATTATATTAGAAATAGACCTTCATAATAAAAAATATGTTAAAGTTATTTATATATAAATATAAAAATTTGATTAAAATTTGGTAGTATCTCTTCTTAAAATCTCAATCTGTGAATCCATGGGCTCTAATGAAGTTTGGTATGATTCTATTGGCCATAATATCAATTAGCTATACTGTATACTACATCAACTTTGATTTCTTACACTAATACTGAACATACTAAATACTACTATATTAGCATATTCATCATGTGCATAAACAAAAATGTGGTCACAATCTAATGGTACAATGGAATCATTTTAAAAATTGATTGGTAGAGTTAAAATTAATAGTGATTGGGCAAATCATAAAACTTTCTCATAAGATAAATAGAATGCAACAATAATAAAGTTTTTATTCTAAACTAATTGGTATCGGCCGTATGAATCCTTTTCTCTCCATTTAGCTTAGTTTTGAGTTATATTTTTTATGAGAAACAAAAATTCTAAGTTTTTCTTTATCACTTTCTCTTATATAATTTTTGGTTTATATCCACCTTTTTTTTCTTTCAACATGTTTCAAGTCACTTCTTTACACAGATGCATCTTAGGTCTACATTGTATATATTCAAACTATCTAAATTGTTCTTCTCTTAATGTCTTCGATTAGAGTTACCTCTATCTTTTTATGAATAGTTTCATTTCTTATTTTATCTTTTCTTATGTTATCAAATATCCGTCTTAATATTCTTATTTTTGTCACATTTATCTTATGTACATATATTTTTCTAACTACTTAATATTTCGTATCATAAAGTACAACTGGTCTTATGATTGTCTTTTTCTTTCGACTTGATAGGTACTATACAATCTACACTTCTTCATTTTATCTAACCCTCTTTAATCCCATAGACAACTTCATTTTCAATCTCTCCTTTGTAATTTATTGATTTTAATATCAAATATAATTATTTTTAGAAACTTTATGGTTCTCAACTTTTACTCTACATTTATTTTCATTTCTAATTGTACTAAAATTATATTCCTTCTATCTATCTTCGTCCTTCTTAACCTAAAAACTTTTAGATCCTAATGTATTTCTTTATAGTTCTAATTTATGATCAACTTAAGCGTTAGTCTCATCCACTAGTATTATATTATTTATAAATAATATGCATCATGTAATATTATCTTAAATATATTTAATAAGCTCATATATATAACAAAGGCAAAATGATAGGGACTAAAAGCAAATTCTTGATGTAAACTTATTGTAATAAGAATTTCACTAGTATTGCCACCAATAATTCTTACACTAATAACTGCTCCATCATCCATATTTTTTATTATGTTAATTTATCCAAGTGGTACTCCATACTTTTCTATCATCCATCATAATTTTTTTTTTTTATGGATTCTATCATATACTTTCTTTAAATCAATAAAAACCATATAAAAATTTTATCTCTCTCTTTATATTTTTTTGTTAATTTTCTAAGATGAAAAATAGCTTTTATAATTGGTTCTAAGTATGGATAAAAAAAGGAGAATTTCAGTAAATTGACGATCAATGTAAAACTATAGTTATATCCTATGAACGTGAATTCAATAAAACAAATAGAATAAAATTTTAAATCTTTATTTCATTTAAAACATTAATTCTTTTATAAATCTTAGAGATTTTAGATAAGCTTTTTGTTGCTTATTAAGAGGCACGCAAAACTCGTCCGCAGCTCGTGCCTCCCCTCGTCCAATACGGTAGGGCCTCAGGCCCGTGAGTCGAGGACCCATTCACTTGTTTTCCACAGAATTCTAGACACTGATTCATTCCTCTCTTTTTGAAAAATTTTTCTATTTTATCAGTTTTCACAAGCATCATGCAGCAAGGTTTATAGCTAAAATATACTTTCTGATCCTCAAACTTTCATTCAAACTTTATTTTGATTCTTAAATTTTTAATTATTATACTTTAATTTTTTATATTTTATTTTTATTATCCTCTAAGATACGATTGAATAAAACTGATGAAATTGCTAACGTATTATTCTAATGCAAATATATAAATAATACCTTTTATTCCATCAATGCAAAAGAATGCTAGAAATGTAATATTAATAGCTGAACCACAGCAACTAAAGTTTGAGAGCCAATAAATCTTGAGGTGAAAGTTTGTGGACCAAAAGTATGCTCTTGCTGAGGCCTATTTGTAATTACTCTCAACGCCACTCTCTTTCACGCCAGTTCATTGATGACAGCCATTGATGTGCAACAAATGAAAGGGCGTGGCGAAGTTTTTTTTTTTTTTTTTAAATAAAATTATGGTACAGAGGCTGGTGGTTGAATCAAAAATTAATGTGTGGGTAAAGTGCAGTTCGGGAGCCATGTCATTAGGATGAGCATGGCCAGTCTAGACCGTATCCCACGCATGGCGCGCTGCAATCACTGCATGGGTACATGAGGCCATCCATTAGCAGTGGTCATAAACACACGCTTCCAAAACGCAAGTATAATAATAAAGTATGTATCTACCCGAGTTTTATTAAACACCAAGTAATCCTTCTTCATGATTGGTTGGGTGTGTGGTGCGTTAGAATGGGCTCGAGAGTGCTGCATTTTTGGAATGATGTTGGATGGTTGTTGTCAATCCAAGTTCTTAAAATGAGGGTATGTCACCTTGTCTGTGGGAGTTGTTCTGGCCTTGGTTTGTCCTCAGGTCATGACCCATTAACCATTTCATTAAACCAATGAAATGTCTGGTTGTATCTCCCATGTTTTGTTTTGTTATCTTTTTTTTTTTTGTTAAAAAAAATCTGTGTAGGGATAAGTGTTACTGACTAGTATTTATTTCACAAATAATATATTTGTTTTCTGAAACAGAAGATTTGGTTTCTTATTATTTCACTATTAAACAGTTTACATAGCTATGTTTGTTTAGTATGACTTTAAATTTACGTGTGCATGATAAATTGATGAGCTAAAATGATGTTAATCTATTTTTCTTAGGAGTATTAGGATAAACAACAAAGCATGAGAACCTTTAATTTGGTACTTGGCAAGAGGTGGTAAGTGAAAAATTGAAAAAATGAAGAGGTCATTGATCTTTTACTCCTAAACTTTTGAAGGAAACAAAATAAGTCATCTTTGATAGAAATATAAAATATGACATACTATGAAATTGATGTGAGACTAACATCAAAGGTAGATTTGTTTCTCTTTGGAATGAGAAAAACAATAGGTGGGCTGGTTAAATGAATGTGGGGATGTGCCACCAGTTTCTTATAGCAAAAAATAGTGATAGATATGTGGGTACAAAGTAATGTAGGTTTTACTACCTTGAACCTTCAAAGATCTCACTACTAAGATGCTGCTAGTAGGAAAAATAAATGACAAGAAAGGCTAAATTGTTGAGATATCAAAAGGATGAATACAAAAACTTGCTAAAAATTATCTGCCATTAACATAAAGAATATATGTGTTTCCTATCTCTTGTTCTTAAAAAAAAGTCTTTGAAGTATTATTATAATATTATTTATGAGTGGCTTTTATTAACTATTGGGATAGGTGTCACTTTTCAGTTTCGACTATTATCCTTATTTTGAACCATATGGGCCACTTCTACCTATCAATGGTCATGACAATTATTATTTCTTCTATTACCTACACATGTTAGATAGCACGAATTGTTGGCTAGCTACTTTTCTAGATTCTTGCTTTTTTAAATACCTCATGCTAGGTTGATAGAACTCGCCCCCTTAATTAACAACCCATTAGAAATCAGCTTGCATCTTGGCATTGAGTCTACACCTTGGTACTATGTCTTTACTTCAATATTCAATATAAATTTGATATCTTTTCAAAATCTTTTATTACTTAGCTTGTACAAGATATCCTTTTTGAAGGCCACCTGAAATACATTACCCATGTCCAAAATTAGGAATGCACCTCCAAAACTCAAACATGAGTGGGAAATCATCCGATTAATGTGTTCATGGATCTATTTATTTTCTATATGATAATTTATCTTGTTTATGATAAGACTAGTAATTAATGGCCAATAATTATTAATTAGCTAGTTTGCACCTATATCTCTCCATAAGAGAGGTTCTAACTTGCATGGAAGTTCTATCTCCCATAAGATAATTTACTCCAATGAAAAAAAAATATAATTATATTATAAATTATAGGATGCCAACTGATCGAATTGGTAATCCTTATTATGACACAAAAGGCACAAATTAGCTCCCTCTTTTGCTCCTATTCTGTATCAAACTTTCAATAATCTTATTTCTCATATAATGAAAAGCATTACATATTATAAAAGTAAGATCTTATATATTAGGTTATGTCCTTTATTAGAAACTTGGACATTGATTTAAGCTTTGTATTGTTTTTTTCTTAATGCTTGATCCAAAGTAAATTTAATTGATCATCCTCGTACAATTAATATAAAAGATAAGAGAGATTATCCTATTGCTTAAAAATTATAATGAAAAATATTATTAAGATACTTAAGTTCGAAATCAGACCCATTAAGAGAGTAGAATATGTATCTCGAGTCTGCAGCAATATAGCCATTGGTTTGTCAATGTTTGCCTAGAGATAGAAAGGTATGGCCCCTCTTCTTAAGCCTCAATTGCCAGAGCTTTTAAAATGTCTAAAAGAATTTTTTATTATTTTGAGGATGTTTAATAAAAATTTTAAAAGTACTTTTAAGATAACGCAATATTAAGCACTTTATTTGGAAGAGCTATTTTCATTGGACTTTAAAGTAACATATTCAAACCATGAAAACAATCATATTTAATATTATAATATAGCAGCAATATAATATAATTATTATATAAAAATATAATATAATAATTATATTATGTTATAATAATATTATAGTATAATTATTATTATATCGGAATGTTATTATATTTTCTTATGCTATATTATAATACTATGATATGGTATATATTTTAATATTTTTATAAGATAATATTATTATATTATAACATTGTTATAATAATTTATAAATGAAGAATAATATTAATTAATGATCTTTGATAATACAAATGGTTAGATATTTGAAAATACTATACAATGTATTTTATTATTTTTCATTGTAAAATCACTTTCTCGATTTGATTACCAATTAGAAGTTAAAATCTTCTAATACCTTAAAAATATAGTTATTAATCAACAAATAATTTTTTTATAAAAGTTTTACTATTAAAAGCTCTATTATCAATGGCTTTATTATTAACAACTTTACCAAATGGGGCCTTAATCCTTCTATTGCCTATCACTACCATCACCGCATCCAACCCAAGCCCCACCACCTCTCTAATATCTCTCTCATCATTTGTGTTATCATTGATGGGATCTCATTACCAATGCCTCCATCTTCCTCTTTCTCTCTCTCTCTCCCCCTCCCCCTTCCTCTCTGGCTATTAGTTGTTAATGAGTTTGTTGGACATACTACATAGTTGGTAGCAGAGCTTGAGCACCTTAGATTCCTACTTTGCTGCCTATTTGTTTTTGTTTTTCTTTTCTGCTCCATTGCTACAAAACTCCAACCACACCTACCTCTACTCCTCATTAATTTGTCAGCTGTCTTGATTGTATTAAGCAACAACTAATTGCTACAGCTCGCTTAACACTAAAAATAACTTTTTTCCTCTCCTCTGTTCTTCTACTTTATAATCAGATTTATCACCTTTGCTGCCTCATTGGTGGCTTTTTGTGGTCATTGTAGTGACTAAGTACGAAGCCCGACTTATCTCTCTTTAAGTTAAGGAGAGGAAGTATCCTGTTCACCAATCCGATCTTATTTCAGAAGCTGGTAGAGAATAGAAAAGAGAATAAGTTGTGATGCTAGAACAAAAGGAGAGAGATTTTTACTCTTAAGAGATCCTTTGAATGTGACCAAAGGGGTAGAAATAAGATAGGCTGAAACGGAAAGGGAAAGAGCTGAGTTAATTTTGATGCCATCAATAATAGGTTCTTTGCTTTATGAGAATGGAGCAATAAAAGTATTGAGAATTCTTTTCTCTTACTTTCTCTCTCTTTATCACTAATGAAAGGTCTGAGGCTCTTTCACTTTCCTTAGTAATTGGCCTATAATTGAACCCCCCTCTCTCCCTCTATCCCTATCTCTCCCCCTCTCTTTCTCTCTCTTCCATCTTCCCATGTCCTCTGTAGCCATGCCATAGGCCAACAGTATGTTAGGAATCTTGCCCACCCCTCCTTTATTCTTCTCCCTCTCCTCTCTCTCTCTCTCTCTCTCTTTCTCCCATGAAACCAAAGTACCTCTCCCTTCTCTCTCTTCTTCCCTGAGATATAGGGCACATCTTTTCTCCCCTCCCCTCTCTCCCCCCTTTCACTATTCTTCTTTGTCTCGAGTGGTTGATATAAAGTTGACCCACTCTCTCTACTTCTCTCTTTATCTTGAGTGACCAGCATAGGGTTGAGTCACTCCCTCACCTATCTTTTCTCTTTGCTCCCTCCTATCTCTCTCTTTTGTGACCAAGTCTATTTCTTTTTCTCTCTATATCTGTGGACATGATTCTTGGCCCTTAAGAAAAAATTCTGCCACCTTGAACTTGTGATCAGCACCCCTGGTCCCTCTTTTTGTCTTGATTTATCTCTCTAATTAGGGTTGGTTTAATCTCATGTAGGTCGGTAATAGCATGGTCAAAGAGAGATCTAACAGAAAACCCTTTTCTTGATAATTAATTAAGGTAAGATCTCTAGCCTTTTAATTTACAATTTAAGTGGCAGAAAAACTAGGACTAGGGTTAGCATTGAAATTGAGAAACTTATAAATTAGTGATTGAAAAATTAATTTAATGAGAAGATGGCTCCGAGATCATACGAGGGTTCTAATATTTGTAATTATGCTAGATAATGATTTAATGCTAACTAAATATGTTTGGTATACTAATGAGATAAGTTGGATAGTTGAATTGACTTTGCAATTGGTAGATGAAAGAATTCTCGTACATAACCACTTATAAAGTGTGGATATTTTTATATATATCATGTGTCAATATTTTTTGTATTATATGTATTATAATATTAATGATTAACATGTTCAATTATCTTTAAATTGGGAAAGCATATTATGTGTAATTAACTAATACGATAATGATGATCGAGGCATTGAATTAGGTAGTCAAGGAATGAAATGCAATATATTTCTTTTTATTATTATGACGGTTGCCAGCCATGAGTAATTGCATGATGTAATATCGAGATGTTAACCTTATCAAATCTATCCCATGCTAATAATAGTAATAATGATAAATAATTTAATCAAAATGATTATTGAATGATACTACTAATATGTTGATATGTGTGATGCATGTTGGAAATACTATTTGGTAAATTAGGATGTGTGTTGGAACTATTATTGATAGTATATGAACACAAATTAAAATTTTAAATGAATATTTATATACTAATATGTGACGTACGAATTCTTAATAATTGTTCTTTAATATTGTTTCAATAGTTATATACTTATTGAAAGTTGTTATTATTCATACTAATATGTGGGTGCATGGAGGATTTTTATGGAGTTATTAACTCATATTATTATTATATTATTTTAGAGCCATAGAATACCTAACTTCACAGGTTTGATCCAATATTTTTGGATAGAATGTTAATTATATTTTGTATGTAATACCACATGTATCTGAATAACTTACTATTGGTTATTTGTGAGAATGTTTTCTTATGATTGAGTTTTTTTTTGGTTTAAATCATCAAGCCTTGCATATTCTCTAGGGATCCGCCATAAAGAGCATGTAATCGTGTCTTGAGCTTGGTCCAGGGTATAGGGCATAACAATAACAAATTTTACACAGTGCACTACATGAAACCTTTATGTAAAAGATGAAATCCTACAATAGCGAGGGGACCCAACATCTATTTGCTACATATAATGCCAATTCCTTGTCATATGGCCTATGGCAATTGTATGGATAACAACCTGCACATTAACTCAACATCTACATAATCCATTCTTCACCTTAAATAAGTACTCCGTAAAAAAAAAAAAAAAAAGCACCTATTTTCATTATCTTTTTCTTTAGGGAAAATCTATAGAAATGCTAGCTAAAAGCGAGCGAATATTTGTTATAAAGTACAGAGCATTTGCCATATCTCAATCATATTTTAATACGTATACACCCATTTTGATTTTATTTGTTGTCCATGGAGAAAATATTTACATCCCCAACCAAAAGCGGGTGAGTATTTGTTTGAGTTGTAGATAAATACTAGAAACGATTTTGAATCAGATGCTTGATCTTATACAATGCAAATTAAATCAATGGTGGGCCAATATAGCTCCCTCAGAAGCCAGTAAAATTAACCATGGAAGAAGACTTGGCCTGCCACCTCTCCTGCGAGGGTTCCACTTCTTAATTCCTCTTCCCCACCAAGGCCTCGTTTCAGCACATCACGTGTTATCTCTTCATTTAGGACAAACATTTTAGGCCCTTGGTGTTTAGAGTCAGCCTTTTTACTCTTTCTGGAGACTAGTTAATGGCATTCTACGAGCAATTCCTCCTCCACCATCACCTTTGTTTGGTTCCCCAGCTACCAAATATATATATATATATATATATATATATCTCAATGCGTACGAGCACTATAACTACGACAATTTGTGGCCTGGCCTCGAAACCTCTCGAGACTTGAATCAGGACAAATAGGAATTTACTCGCAGCACTTCCACAAGAAGAGCCCAAAGCACTGGCCCTCAGTGAAATTGGCGCACTTCGGAAGCCACGTTGGCCTTCGTCCTATTCGCACTTGTTCACGGGAGAGAAGGACAGTTCCATGTAGTCACAGGACAACACTTGATATCATCTCTCATCATGACGCAATTAATCTCTTATCTGCTGCCACTTCTCTCTCCTTCCTTCTGCTACTTTGTTTATTAGCGTTTAGTTTTACAGCCAAAGGTTGGCTCTCAATCCATCAAACAATGACCATGCTTTTGCTTTTCCACTCCTTCACTCGCTCTTCAGAGGAAGATTCCAACTCCCAGCAGTACCTCGCTTGCTTGCCTTAAGAAGAAGAAGAAGAAGAAGAAGAAGAAGAGCATTTCACTCTCTTCCACCTTTGAGTGCAACCGTTGCGCAAAAGCCATGTTAAAACAAAAAAAAAAAAAAGGTGGTGCCTCCACTGGACTCAAAATGCTAACAAATCCATGGAAAAAAAAAAAAAAAAAAAACATTCTCCCATAGAAACAAGCCCAAAGATGGCACTGTGTGCTTACAGTGGGTAGCATCACACAAATTACCAAAACTTTTGTCTCTCTTTTCCAGAAGGTGGCCCCCCCCCTCCATTACAAAATCAAGACACTGCCCTTTCTTTTTAATATAGATTAGCAAAAACTAGATATAGATGTTCCTCGTTGTCAAGTGCCTCAATGCAAAAAGTAGTCACAAAAAAGTCCATGTCATGACCAGGCCAAAACTCTGAGGCTCCTCACCAATAATCTAACCTACTACTCTCCCTAACATCAAAGTCAGCAACAATTTATACTGAGGTCAGAGAACTGGCTTGACAGGCCAGACCCTTGCGTCCCTTTAGGCCTGCTGCTCGTATCGTTGGCTTGGGAGGAGCCGTTCCTTTCTTTTTGGGCCAACTCCTTGGTGGATAAGAAGCTGGGGAAGGGGATGGTGGAGGCTTTGTGGCAGCACGAGAGCCACTTGGACTGCATGTAGCTTGACTTCCTCCATGGAGGGATGTGGAGGCCCCTTTCTTTCAGAGACTGCTGTGCAGCTGAGCATAGGAGGGAGACCACCTTCTTAAGCTTGTCTTCTTTGCCAACAAACACTGGGGGGAGGATGTTGGAGAGCTGGGTATATGCTGAGGTGGGTCTGGCCAGCTCAAACTGGGACCTGAAATCTATGTCCACTATTAACCTACATGAGGCACCATTTTCCTCTGCCATCACAATGTCTATGTACTCATAATCCCCTGCTCCAAAAATTGGGAAAAAAAATTTCAGAAGTAGCAACTTTTTATGGAGAATTTACTAAGGCTGGCCATGACTGCGTAAACCCAAAGTAGATTTGGATAGTCTTAGACAAAGAAGGCTTCAAAAAACTCAGAAATTATTTCTATTAGTCAAGATATCAAAGAAAGTGGAAAGCTAGTTCTTCAAAGAAGACATTAACATGAAAGGATAATTTTGAAACATTTTCCCTCAAAAAAATTGCTTTTTTTTTTTTTTTTTTAAAAAAAAACAGATTTGTTTTAAGATAGCATGATTAAAACAGAAATCAACATGATTTTTTTAGGGGAAAAAGAATTAAAGGAAAGAAGCATCACCTCCAGGACACTCCAAGGTTGCAACCCAAGAAGATCTACAAAGGGAGGCCTGATAACCATCCATCCTCAGTTTCATCATTAGCCTCCTCTTTACACTACTCTGCTTCCTTTCTTCTCCCATCTTTCTCACATATTTTAAGGCCTTATCAAAAACATCCATTTCAACTTCTGTAGCACTCCCAAGTATCCCCTTCAGCCCACAGAACAAAAGAAGAAAAATAAGAGAAAAAAAAAAACCACAATAGAATAAGCAAATCATTCATTCTCTTGGATGCATGTAACCGTGTCGCTAAGAAAAAAAAAAAAAAATCAATGCATGAAAAAACTTGTTTCCCTACAAAACAAAAAAGACAAAAAAAAAAAAAAAAAAAAAACTTGGAGGGTTGGAGAGATTGAAGTTAAAGAGCTCCATGATAAGCAAACCTCTAGAAGGAGGCATGTGTGGTGGTGGAGAGAAATGGGCTGCGAGGAGGATGGAACGGGGGAGGGCATTGATGGTGCATCTGATTCAATGAAATCTTGGACCATTTGGACCAGCCTCTCTTCCTCCGAGCTACCCATCCTCTTCGCTCCCTTCTCCGCTTGGCCCTCAGGCACGCAGGGGCACCAAAGAAAGAGAGCTTACATGATCAAATGGATAGCCATATATATATATATATAAAGAAATGGTGCATTGGTGTTACTTAAAACTTCTTGGGTGGTGAGGAAATTCCAATTATGTGATGACAAGTGATGTCAACAGAGAGAAGAGGGGGTTGAGAGATAAAAGGGAGTGAAGGGGACTGATGGGATTTATATACAGATACAGTGGGATGCGAAGCAAATCAAGACGGGAATATCCAGGGGCATCCTTCTCTTCTAGTCTCTTTCCTTCTTTAGTTGTACAAAGCTATGGCACGGGATGCATGACACCCACCACGGTGCAGCTAGCCATTTCTTTATGAGCTCCAGTTGCTAACATGTCCCTTGAGATTAGCAAATGATTTCAGAAAAAATATTAGCAAATAAACACCATACTAACTGCATACAACTCTGTTTGTTGATTTATGATTGCAAAATCAATTTTTGATAAATAAAAAATTATCGTATTTTAGTGAAATGAAATATATTTACTTTAAAAAAAAAGAAAGATTAAGATTGTGTTTGTTTTCAAGAATTTTTTTATTTTTATTTTTTAATATAATTTTTATTTTCTATTTTTTGATTTCTAGAAAATGTATTTGTTAGATAAAAATAAAAAAAATATTTTCTATTTTTAATTCTTATTATAAATGATGCTTTTTAAATGAATAGATGAAAAAAAAATAAAGAGAATATTATTTTTAAAATATTTTTTTTTCTTTTCTTTGACTTGATGAAAAATAGTAAAAACATATTTAAACTATTTTTTATATTTTATTATTTGGAATGATATTTTTTTAAAAACCTATTTTCATTTTTACTCATCAAATATATTTTCACTAATATTTTTTTATTTTTTTATACAAATAAAATAAAAATAAGATTGCATACCATAAATTTTGGCAAATGAAAAGTTTTTATATGTTTCTAAAACAAAATGTATTTATTTTAAAAACTAAAGGACCTCATGTTTTTAGAAAATGAAAAGCCATGTATTTAATTTGAAAGATAAAAAGGTCATATATTAAAGGGTAGAATTTGAATATGGCATGCAACTTAGTCGAAATTTATTACCGGAACACTTTGGCTAGTGAGTTTTCATGTGTTAAAGGTGAAAAAAATCATATTTCTTAAGATTTTGTACTTTTGATTCTTGACTCTCAATTTATTATTCTCAGATAGGGTGTTAATATAGTTCTTAAATTTCAAGAAGAGAACGTCTCTTAATGTGATGGTCAAATATATAAATACTTCTTTTGGTCTTACAAATGAGGCATACTAGGAGTTCAGCCTGGCTGAAGAGAGCAAGCTACTTAGGTCCTATAAAGACTTCGGAAAAGGAGCGACTTGCCATCATGCCAGGTACGTAGCTCAATACAAATTTATCATAAAATTATGTAAATAATTTTATATGAGTTATATGATGACTTGCAATGGAATTATTGCTATTGGAGTTGTCATGAAATTATTGCTTACAAACTCTACAAAGGGTTTGTTACCTCCCAAGTAAAATGTATGGGGGTATAAATCCTCTGTCAATCCAATTCAAAATTATGCAAAACATTTCGTGAGTATTGAATTATGAATCCAATATATATTGATGGAAGCCACTGACCGTTATCAATATGGTTATAAATGCAAGTAGTCAGATTAGTTAAAAGTTCTGAGATTGGTATTGGACTTTTTCTTTTTCGAAGGGGCAAATGCGGTGGAATTGCAGAGATGCCTCCGTTGGGCTTCGTATACTCTAAAAAAAAAAAAGAAAAGAAAAAAAGAAAAAAAAAAAGAAAAAAGAAAAAGAAAAGCCCATCATTTCTCCATTCGTCTTCTTGTTTGCAAAAGCAAAGCAATGAGATAACCTTCAATCCTGTGGCAGTTCTTAATGGAGGGAAATGGATGGAGAAACGAACCTTAACATTAACTTGCAGTTAATTGAAGTTAATTCCTTTTGGCTTTCTTCTTTCTCCATTCGTAGTCCACAGTCGGTGTACATGTCCATTGATGGCTAATTAATATCGTTCATCATAAAGTAAGGACCCATTCCTCTTGAATTTAATTGTTTTGGACTATCTTTCCACTTCGAAGTCCATGCTCCATTTACATGCCTATTGATTAACCATTAACACACTTCACTAAGGAGTAAGGATCTGTCCTTGACTCAGCCCACCTCTCTCTTCCCCAGTCCCTCACTAGTGTCCTATCGTGGAGAGAAGGGTCATTTTGAGTGTTTGGTTTTATTGATGATTGGTCAGGCCCACCCATATTTCTAATTGAGTTTCTTATTCTTCTTTTCTTCAATTCTGCGTGCTAGAAATCTCAAGTGGGAGATAGTTTGGTATTAAACAAAGTGGTGACCATCAAAAATGACCATAGACTTCGTTCATCGAAAAAACGACAGAGACTTTTCACATTGTAAAAAAATGTACATGAGTGCAATCCACACTTAATATAGCATAAATTACTGGCCTGCCAATTTAGGTTGGTGGGCCAAAATTTATGTGCTCATATCCCTTTCCCAATAACCCATCATCATGAACGCTTGATCAGTGCAATGGGATCGGAGGAGACTCATCCTATGGGAGGCTGACGACACGTATTCTCTCACAAGTTAAGTGGGTCGGTAACGGGGTGGCCCAAACCTGGTGCCGTCTGTGCTTCCGGTCTTATTGGTTCTGTGAGAGATATTAATTTTAAACTATGGGGTAGAAATTTGCTTTTAAAAACTGGATCCATTCCTCTCAAGCGTCGCATAGAAAATGCTATTAATCTGGATTGCATGCATGGCAGAAGATAAAAAGAATGGATTCGTGTACCAAATCATTATCTTTATGGCAGAATTCGTGCTCCTCGAGTTGGTTTTAAAGTGGTGATTGATGGGTTTTCAACCATAACTTATCCTTGGTGGGGGATGATGACATTACGGCAGGATAACATACTTTAACAAAGTCTTCTTCGAAGTGGATTAAAATTACGTGTTTGAAAATATTAATTTCTTATACGGCAAGGTACGTGGGCATTCGCTAGGTGTAATATCAAAATCAGACTCCCACATACACCAAGGATGTTAGTTGCATTCTTGATAAACAAGACCAGTCCTTATCGCTTGAATGGTTATATTCTTAGTAGTTTTCTTTCGGTGTAAACATGCATCGAATCACATAAGTGGGCCCTATCTTTCATCCATGTTTTGCCTTCCTAAAGACAATCCCTGCTAATTGGGAGAGACTTCAGGGATTGTCTTTCATGAATGGTGCTTTTCTATCTAAGAATCCAAGCTCATCATACTAACCACTATCAAGTGAAACAAATTAGAAAAACTCTTTTAAGTGCTTAAAAAAGCCGCCCTACACTCTCTCGATACGTCAAGTTCAAGCAGTACCTAAGCCTAAGTTTGAAAACCTTAGAACCCATCCTGAAGAGCTCTAAGTCTTTTCTCTCTGACTAGAGCTAATTTAAGTATCGAAGGATTTTTCTCGACCACCTAAAGAAATTCTCTAGATCTCTTCCTAGAGTGGAAGCCAAGTCCTTAGCTTTGAAAATCTATAATCTATCGATTTAGGATTCCTAGAGTGCTTATTGCTGATAATGAAAGGCAATTTGATAATGCTCGATTCAAAGAGTTTTACTAATAGCTCAACATAGATAATTAGTTCACTTCAGTTGCATATCCTCAGACTAATAGACAAGTTGAGCTAACTAGTCGAACCATTGTTTAAGCCCTAAAGACATGACTCACTCGAGCTAAAGGTCTGCAGGTAGAAGAGCCATTTAGCATACTTTGGGCTTATCAAACCATGAATTAAGTACTTACTCAAGAGATAGTTCAATTTGACCATCAAAATTGAAGCTATAATTCAATCGAAGTTAACATGCTGAACCACCAAATTCAAGAGTTTCAGGAGAAGAGAATGTAGAAAATCGAAGGATTGACCTCAACTTGATAGAGGAAGCTTGGAAGAAGTCACTAGTCAGAGCAGTTGTCTACTAGCAAAGAGTTACGAAATACTATAATTTAAGGGTCAAAGGATGTTAGTTCAGATTTAGAGACCTAGTGTTGAGAAATATAACAGAATTAAGTCGAGCCGATGAAGTAGGAAAATTAACATCAAAATAGGAGGGTTCCTGTTGAGTAGTAGAGACGGTCCAACTAGGAACTTACCAATTTGAAAAGTTTGATGGTGGGTCGATCCCTCATACTTAAAAATATTAGAATATACTATCAATAAATATGTACTTTCTAATTAAAATAAAAGGCATTGATTTCTTCTGGAGCTAAGTCAAAGAATCAAGGTTGGTAATTTGAAATCAACCTTTTAAGATTAGTTCAAGCAAAATCGGCTTTGAGTTGTTAAAAAAAAAAAAAAAGAGAGAGAAGTTGGTTGCTCAAAATCAATCCACTAAATTCTTAATATGACCTAAGCTTGGTGAAAGAGTGGTAGCATCTAACCTGATCTCTCAACTAGCAACCATCAATGAACTCAATTGAAATAACTCAAACCAATTCTAAAACTAATTAACACTCTTCTACTTGATCCTTCGAAGGATAGGTTGGTTAAAGGCCAAGAGAAGCATCTCAAAAACCAATTTGGTTGAAGCCGATCAGAGCAAGTTAAGAGGTTACCCTATAAGACATACAAGTCTAACTTATGAGACTTGAAATTTTTTAGGAGTGGTCTCAAATCACTTCTCATATTGACTTGTAATTAGCAAAGCTTTCTTTGTAGTGTTAGGCTCTGACCTCAAGTAACTTGGAAAAATACAAAGGCATATTGAAGCTAACTATACCAAAGATTGATAACCTATATAAGCCAACTAAAAACTCTTGAGCAAATTGAAACAGTGAAGCCTTAAAGGCTAAAAGATTGTTTGGCCGATATCGAGTATTGAGATGACTTAAAGCACTTCAATATTTTTGAAGAAAGAATTTTTAGGCCATGAGGAAGATAAAAAGAAAAAGATTGGAGGAAGTTCACAAGAAGACTAATGAATGTGGAAATTTTCATTCATTCATTTGAGCTCATCTCAAAAGATCGGCTTGAAGCCAAGCAAAATTGATAGAAGGTGAGTATAAAGTAAAGAAGAGAAAGATATAAGTCTTCTAAATCTGAGGCCTTTCGATTAGTTGATTATCGAGCAAAGCATTCTTCGCTAGGTCAGACACCTTTTCTTTCTTGATGGCTTCCTTAGATTGGATGCCTCTAAGTATTTGAACAAAAATGAAGGTAACAATGTTGGCGATCGACCTAGCGGAGATTGGAGGAGGTGTAGATACTAGCCATCGACGTAGTGGAGATCAACCTAAGTGATACACCTATGGCCTTCTTCCTTAATAAGTATATGCTTTTGGACCCACCACTACTCCTGGTCGTCCTCGTTCTCACCTCGGATGATCCAACCTTAAGTCACTTGTGGGTTGGATGATCCTTGGCCGCTACAACTAGGGTGTCCTCATCCTTGCCTTTAGAAAAGCCTATCCTTGATTCCTCCTTGTAGGGGCCGACAATGTTCATGTCAGCGTCCGGGAAGAGAGCATTCACTTAATTCTGAAACTTGCTAAATGTAGCAACATGGGAGTTGTTGGTGTACTTGATTAGATCATCTTGATGTGCCACTAATCTCTTGTACTCCTTGACCATCCAAGCAGGAGCAAGGGACAACTTCTTCAGGTTGTTCCTCTCTTATCGTAGTGCCTCCACTTGCCGCTCTAGCTTAAATCATCGATCAGGTTAAGTGGTTAGCTTCTTCTTGACTGCTCTCTCTTGGTCTTGGTTGATTACCAACTCAATCACCGTTGACTTCGCTTGATGTCGCAAGTCCTCCACTATAGCTCAAAGCTGCTGAACCTCAACATTCCTTTGGTTCAACTGTTTTGCTACCATATTGAAGTACGTAGCCCTTACAGAATGATGAAAAGGAGTTAGACTGAGTATGAGTTAAAAAACTTGATAGAAATAAAACAAAGACAGAGGTACATAACTAAAAGCATGCTGGGTGACACTAGTTATTAGATCAGCACCTAACCTACTAGAAAAGGCCATCTTATCCATGGGTAGGTAGATATAATGGAGGAGCCAATGAGCTGTCTTCCTTTCTAACAAAGGGTCAAAAACTTAAATGTCCTATCGAAGGACATACTGATTTAACAATGGGGTTGGAGGACAAGGATGCAAGCCAAAGAGCAACGAACCCTTCGAGCATGAAGATAGAGTTCCTATTTCTTTTATTGCCTCCTTCACTACAGTGGAAGGGCTTAGAGTACTAGTCACTAACTAGTTAGCAACTGTCTCGATAGCTTTAGTTCTAGCCTCAATGCCCTTAGGTTGGCTAGTCTCAGCTTGGCAGGATGACTCACCTCTATAGGTAAGCTTCTTCTTCATGATTGGCCAAGAAGTTGATAAATCATTCAAGGCCTACTTCTTTGCCTTGGCCACCCGCATGAAAGTAGTAACATTTACCATCTCTGTAAGAAATAAAAAGTCCAAGTCAGTGAATTCGATTAGAGGATAAAGCTATTAAATCAGAACTAAAGGAGATGAAAGATACCCCTAGGAGAAGTCAAGCTCAAACCAATATTAACTAGAGTTGCTTCAGTCAGTAGCTCAATAACCTTACGATGGTTAGACTAAGCTATTCGAGCTAAGATCTCCTCATCCTAATTGAGAAAAGGAAGGTAATTTGGTTAGTTGTCTCCAGACTATATCAAATGATTAAGAGTCTTCATTTAAATAAATAAAAAGAATTGAGCTTTCCATATGTGGATGGAGGACGAGCCACTGCATAAGAATTTTTTTCCTTTTCTAGCATAGATGTACCATTATTCGATCTCGGTTGGGTAATCTTTGATGACATAAAGGGCTCGAAAGATGTTGAGAGAAAGGAGGATCCCGAGTACCATAAGCCTCTTTACAAGTTTAGGATGAGCTAAGTGAGAGCTATGCTATACAAACAAAAAAGGTTAGAGACAAAGAAAGGAATGGGCAATCTAAGCTTTGTCTTTAGAGTAGTTTCATAAGGATAGAGCCGACCTAACTTTTGATAGGCTTTATCCTCTTGACCAAAGACACATAAAATGAAAGACCTAGGAATAGAGTTCGACTAATATATTTGCATTAGGTCATCTCTCCTAAAGATACTGCATTCATTGACCCTAAAACTGGAGGTTGCCTCTTCCAAAGATAAAGGGCTCGATGACTGACTTAAGGTGCTCCGAGCTAGATAATCACCATGAAAAGTGATCTAGCTTAAAGCACCATATCGACTCTCAAACCAACACAAATTCTTAGAAAAGGAAACTGATCTAAATAAGAAAGTTTAGAGACATACCTAAAGGAAGTTAGGGAAGCAAATCGAAAAAAAAAAAAAAAAGCAAAGAAGGCTGAGTAGCACCAAAAGACTAGATAGAGAGAAAGCCGAGCTAAGAAAACTTAAGAAAGAAGAGAGCAAATGAGCTCCCTCCCCTCTCTCTTATCTAAACTATAAAGCAAAAGCATGAGAGAGGAGGCATCTTACTACTTTTTGAGGTCTCATAAATATGGTATTAAATTCAATAAATGACACATGGCATCTAGCCATGCTCAATTTCAAGACTGACCAACGCCTATGAGCATCATCGACCTAGGTTCAAGCCAATCTATATCTGATACAAATAAATTATTGTAATCAAGCATTAGGAGCCTAAAATAGATTGACCACAATCTAACTGAACTACTTTCGTGACTTAAGTATAGACTTAAGTTTAATCCCAAATATTAGGGGGAGGGGTTAAGTAACATAGTATGAGTTAGCAAGTCTACCTGATGGTGATAAATGATGGACAATAAGAAGATCATACATAGTAGTCGACTTGATGGCTACATGTGTCTTACTAAAGAAGGAAGTCTCGATTAGGAGAGACTTTCATTATTGGTACTGTCCTATCAGGGAATCCAAACTCATTAAGTTGTTTATTATTGTATGGATCAAATCAAAAGGACTCTTCTGGGTGTCTATAAAAGTAGCCCTAAATCTCTCAGGTATACTAAACTCAAGCAAAACCTAATTCTAAGCTTAAAAACATTAGAACTCTATACCGAAGAACTCTAGGTCCTTTCTCTCTCTCTCTCTCACTCTCACTTGGGCTGACTTGAGCATTAGAGTTCTCTGAAAAAATTCTTTGGACCTCTTTCGCTCCTTTCTATTGTAGGAGTCTATCTATATATTTATTGGAGAATGCTCTGTCATCCAAATTACCATCCATATGTTGATTGGCATTTGGGATCCAATTTGAAATATCAACACCATCTAATTAAAAATATTGTAACAACTCTCAGTTCAAGGGTTTATTGGATTTTTAAACATCCAAAAATAATTAGGTAAGAAAGGAGAACTTGTCTCTCTACTTTTTAAAAGGTGGGTTTGTATATAATTCATTTATAGATGAGAATCTAGCTATAGAAATCAGGAATTCTCAATCAAATAGTAATCACTATTGTAACTACCATTCTTTATTTTTTTTAAAAATTCTTTCCTCAATCAATATTTCTGAACATTTCTTTTGGGTTTTTTTTTTTACTAAATTGCTTTTTAATGTGCTTATGACTTCCTAAGTACGTAAATACTATAACTTTTTATGCTTTTTGGGTGCGTAGAGTTCTTTTATTTTGTACTATTTCTTAAGATTTTTTTTACAATGTTTCTTGTTCATCCACCAATTTATATTTTTTATGAGAGTTCATCACCATTTTATTATACTTATCGTTCATGGTGATATCAGGAGCACCATAAAATGCCCATTAAGAGAAACTTTTCCTTAACATATCCTGTAAGTTATATGAAATCATTGCTCTAAATAGGAAGTTAAAGTTAGCATCTTGTTGAAGTACTTTTTTTTGTGTGTGCGTGCGTGCATGTAAATAGAAAATTAACATCTTCTTCGAAGAAAAAAGAGTTGAAAATCATCAAAAAAATAAAAAAAAGGGAATGTAATGCCTCAAGCCCACCTGTTGGTCCAAAAATGTCATGGTGGGACTCCACCACCGTTCCATGGTAGCTCTTTTTTCATGTCCATTAATTTTCGCATATTCGGATCGGCTTTGATACTATTTGTAATGTCCCAAGTCCACCTGATGGTCCAATTAACTCCGTTAGGGGCAAAATTATGTGGTCCAAAAACTCGAGTGGAAGTTAATGAGTAGCAAGTAAACTTGAGTTATAAACATATAATATATTTTTTTTTATCCAATATAAGACTAAATTTGAAATATCATATGAAAAGAAAAAGAAAACTTACTGCTCCCTTATAAATGGTCAGCATAGGACACACAACATTACTAATTTAGCTGTTTTTGATCCTGAGTTCCTCCTCTAGTTACCGTTATCCTTTCTTTTTCAGTTATATCTGAAGCAGAACTTCGTATCATATACTGTAAATATTTTTTTCTGCTTCTTCCGAAATAAAATTTGGATGGCTTTCCATCAATCAAAGGACACACATTTGTTAGTCCATGCACGAGGCTTGAGAGAGAAGTTGAAGGTTCGGATTGAATCAACTCACGATGTTTTAAGGGGTCGACTGGTTGGTTCTCACAATAGCCGTCCCTCGTGCTCTGCCTCGGAAACGGATGATTTTTTAATGCTCACGCTTCCCTCCATCTTCTTTCATCTTCTTTCTTCGTTTCGTTTCGTTATGTTGTTCTTGTTCTCCCTCTGCCTCTCTCTCTCTCTCTCTCTGTCTCTCTCTCTCTCTCTCTCTCTGTGAAGAAGGCACCACCATAAGAGATCTTACTAGTCCCGCGTCGCTTAGAGTGTCTTGTGGTACCATGGGTCCGGTCGCATTACTCTTTCTATTGTTGTTTTAATGGGTGGCAGGGCAGCTTGGACGCTCTGCTGCGCCTGATGGCAACCGCTGCAACCACTGCTCGTCGACAGAGCCGAGCGATGGAAGGTGACATCTCCCTCCATGGTAGACCAATAGCGACTCTAAGGTTGCATGTAGTTTTCGAGAATTATTATGGTTTCTATTTTTAATATTTATTTTTTAAAAATATTCTTTATTTTTTTTTTTTTGTTTGTTTTCTAAAATTTTAAAAATATGTTTGATAAGTAAAAATAAAATATGTTTGATATTATTTTATAATTACTTTTTCTTAAAAAGAAAAAACATGTTTTCACTTTATTTTTATTTTTTATGAAAATTAAAATAAAAAACGAGCTGCTCTTAAAAATCAAACACATCCTAAGCTCTCATTTCGTTATCCTTCTTTCTTTATCCGAGGTAAGTTCTCAGTTCATTTTTCTCATTTTTCCTTTCATTTATGCAGAACACTTACCATCCCTTGCGTTTATGCTCATTTATCATCAAAAGCTCTAAAAATATTACCAACAATTTGAAGAGACGAGGACTTCATCATACATATTTTTCAGTCTAGCTCATTCCTCTTCTTAGATTTCTGAAAATAAGAATCGAAGGCAAAGAGACCAGGCTATGATGATTTGTCCGGGGGACTGGAGCTACGTTTTCAGACATGCAGAGCATTGTGCTGGGTGCATGATACCTCTGCCCTTTCTGTGTTTACTGATGCCTTGCAGACGTGATGTAAACAAATTCAATCAGGTCCTTTGCAATGTTGAAATGAAAAACGTCAGATGTCACTGGATACAAAGCGAGATTCTTAACAGGCCCATGTATACGTTGCCAGATGGAGCAACCAGTTGGTGAGCAGCTCATGCTCGGTTGAGCTGCAGCTAAGTTTGGTTTTTTTTTTTAAATCCAACTCAACTCATATCATACGGTCTGCTGTCTTGCAGGGACTTTGTCTCTGTTATTTAGAGGGATTTCTTGCCTCATCTCCAAGTCTTGATATTATCGGTTATCACCGTGAGTGGCAGAGAGCAAGATGAATTAAGATCTTGATTTATCTTAGTCGATACAGTATGTTTTGAAGAACATTAAAATTTTCTGACATCTCAGATGATATTTTTGGCCAAGATTTTAAAACTGAAATTAAGAATTATACTTAAAGCGTTGATCTCAAGATTTACCGGTTAAAAAAACTTATCTGAGGAAGTAAAAGTGAATGAAAAATTGATATTATCAGTTTGTATTGGCTGCTAATTGATATTTTTATATCAATATTATCAATTGAAGTGATGGTTTTGAAATCAGAGAATATTTCCTCTTGCTCTCATCTCACTTTTTATACTAAGAAATGCCTTCTATTTATCTTAAAAATATGTTAATTATTTCACTAATAAATTGATTGGACTTCGTCGCTTACTTTCTCCTCTCGCCAACTTGCATCACGTATGTTCCATTATTAATACATTATATCAAGAGATGTCTGATATTGATACAAATCGATATCTTGATTGAGTTAAAAATCTTGCTTCCTTGATCATGAATTTTTTCAGTAACATGGGTAGATCTCAGCCTTATACCACTTAAGATTTGTCTGGTATTGCTTTAAAAAAAATGTTTTATGTTCTTTTATCAGTAAAATTTTTTAAATAAAATGTTGATCACTACATATATATATATATATATATAATAAGTACTTTTGTGCAAAGAAAAGTTATACATATATATATATATAAAAGGTGATCATAGAAGGAGCTAGAAGATCTAGCTTTTGGCTTCTCGTCTTTTTGTAAAGTAAAAGCAACATCGAGGACCAAACGCACCCTTGAGGATTGTGGAAGAGGCTGAACGGTTTCTTGCTTCTTTCCTTTGGTCGTGCTACTTTAATCGTGCCATTAATGTAGCTTCCTAAAGAGAGGCTTTGCCATTGATGGGGTGTGACAAGGAGCACATCAAATCGAAAGTAGCTTGACAGCTGGTTTGGCTTGGTGCAGTCTCTAGAGGTTTTGGTTTAAAGCACCAACCCGTCATGCCATGTGGCTTGCTAGCAAAGCATGGAAAACTTTTGATAAAAGCAAAGCCATGGGACTTGGCCTTGGAATGAAAACAAAATGAAAATGCTGTTTTTCTAACGCAAGGATGTTAACTCATAAAGTCACTCAACTGGCGTGCTGTATTTCTCACTGATCATGAAGTGCCTACTTCATAATGAAGCAAAGTGATGGACTGCATTGCATATATGTGTGTTGCCCAAGAGGGACTAGTTTCATGGCATTTTTTTCTAGAGTTCTTCCTTGTATTTCCTGAAGTTCTGCTCTCTATTGTTTCTAAGTTGTTTAATAGAAAGTAGAATCTAGTTTTAAAATCTGGAACAAGTCAGGATTGAGTTGGATTTAATCATGTATCTATGTTGGAGATTAAGTTTCTTCTAAAGGTGTAGTAATCTTTCGATGCCAAGGTAGATACAAGAAGGAAAAGGAAATGCTACGCATGTTAAGAAAAGAGCTACACGTGTATATGTAAAGCTAGTTCTGAGTACTTAATACATTTAAGCCATGTTCTTGATTTATGTTTGTAGAAACCGATAATGAGGTCAATGACTAGAAATTTATGATGTCCAGCATGTAGTCTATCCCTGGCCTTGGAGATTCACATTGAGAAAAGAATAAACAGAATGACTTCTGTTGTAGATTTCGGTCAAGAGTTCTAGTGTTGATGCCAATATATTCTCAACAAGCTTTAATTATAAGATCATGGAGAAAAATTGCTTTAAGATGAAAGAAGATGAAGACACACACACAAGAGAAAATATAATCATATATTTGGCTTTATATACTGGGGGAATCCAGTCATAAATGAGCAATGGAGAAATTAAAAAAAAATGCATTCAGTTCGTGGATGCATGCACAAACTACCTGGAAAATTCCATTTACTGTCATGGTAAGCAGAGGTATCATGAATGAGGACACTATTCTCTGTTGCTGAATTCTCTTTGCAAGTCCCTAGATGGTTACAATTCCAGAGTGTGACTGCTCTGAAACCTCAGATTGTAGGAAACCCCAATGATCAGGGTTCATGGCAGATTTTTATTGCTCTGCACTGTTCTGAACCTCAACTAATTCAGTCTATGTTGGGCTGGATTCTTGATATGTTGCTTAGTTTTGCAAGGGAGGAATTAAGTTGCAAGCTTCATTTTTACTCATGGTGGCATGTCTAAATTGGATGTTATGTTGTTCCATAAGCAATCAGCTGCAGCTATTACCTAATTCACATTGGACTTGTTAAATAAGCATGCCAGTTTTGAACACCTCATGACTAAATAGATAAGCATGGGTCTGAGGTCTAATTATGTTAAACGTAAGCTTAATATTTGTCCTCCTTGATTGCACTTCACCACATGATGACAATCAAATAAGCAGAACAGAGCTTCTTTTACCAACTTTCACAGCATTCTTAATTCACTTTCTAGGCCCTGCTAGTAGATATGTTTCTTTTGTGTTGCTTTGTTCCATTCTTTTGTTTTTTTTTTTTTTTTCAAGATTCCATTGTTAGAAAATAGGTCTATCAGATGATAGATCCATTTGTGAACAGCTTGTATTCAACCCGAAATTTGGCTTGAGTTTGGCTCTCTTACTTTATAACAAGTTGAGCTAGAGCTAGACTTAGTTCAGGTCCGCATCATTAAGCCTGGAATAATACCCAATAAAAAGTTATTACTTTATGCATTATCTATATGAAAATCTTATTTTCGTATTTCGTTGTTGAAGGGTAACATAGTTTAATAAAAATGAATGCAATTTCTTCTGTAACATTCAGATATGATGGTGGAGATAAGGTAAAAAACTTCATACAAAAGCCCCTAAGTTTGATTAGGAATTAACTGAGCTAGCCTGAGTTTGGGGTTGATTGCAAAATGAGCCGAACTTGAGCTAGACCTGTCTCACTTGAGGCCGACTTATTTGCACCCTCATTCATTAAACCATTTCTGTGTTATTTTCAGCAGCATGTCTAAGCTTGGATATTGAACCTTGGCTCTGTTCTTTCAAGGCCCAGCCAGTCTCCTCCTTGGCAGGTATGGTGTTCTATTTATTCAAACTTCTTTGTTCGATAACTTCTATTTTCTTTATTTTGTATATGTACAGGACTGTATTGATATCAAGATTTGTAACTTTTAGTTTCCAGAGTTGATATCATGTTGATTTGTTTAGGAAGTGTGTATTCTAAAACTTTATGCCTGACAAGCCTTGTTATTGGTAGGTAATTCGCTATATCATTTATGCTGAGAAGGATTGTCTCCTTTTTCCTTGTCTACGGGTCCCCCAGCTTTCAGGTATCATATCATTTTTGTTCCTTTACCTTCCTCCCCTCATCTGTTCTCTGGTTGCAAAGGATAAACGACAGTTCCATCAAGATTTTATTTTTGAATAAATATTTATTTTTGATTTGTTTCGTTTGTTCCATGACTAGAAGAAAAAATAAACACTTTACACTATGTTTTTGAACCAGAAAAGAGATTTTAAGAAACGACAAACTATTTCCTCCAAAGCTCGTAGGTGTTGAATATTAGGGACTTGGGTTTCATCTTGCCATTAACTTAATTTTAGTTGGACTTCTCTTTTATAAAAAGAAAAAAGAAAAAAAAATAAAGTTATGTTGTTCCATTTTGCTACAAGAGCTTGTCAATCTCTCCCCTCTCCCACCTTTTTTTTTCTCTCTCTATTTTACTTGTTAACTATGGTGTGTGCGTGTGTGTTTGTGTATGTGTCTATTTTACTTGTTAACTATGATGTTTGTGTTTGTGTATGTATATATATATATATATATATATAGGTTTAGGATTTTGTGAGAGAAAGCTCGTAATAGAATATCATTTTTATTCTATTTTTTTTTGTAATGAAATTTCTATCGAAATAGGTTTATTGGCAGAAGTACTTTTCTTCTTATTTGTTTTTCCTTTATCGATCTTTTCTACCTTTCATACAGCAGTTCACTTTCAAATTTCCTGGTTCATAGCTACAGGCAAAGCTGTCAATCATTGGGGTCATGGGATCAAATTCCATGCAAAACCATCTGTGTACTAATTAATCGCTCCCAAAGGCGTGGTTTGGTAGCTCGAGAGCTTCACTAAGAGTCAATTATTTTCATAAAAATGATACCAAGTTCTTGATAGCTTCCTTTCACTACCTTTCATTACCTCAATGAAGTAGATTGGTCTCTCGATCTTTTCTCTCTCTCTTGGGAAAATAATAATAATAATAACGATGAAGATGAGGTCCTTAATTTTTTGCCGGTCAACAAACACAATAAACCAAAACAAAGAACATCTAAAGATGGATTTGGTGAGATGCCCATCTGACCCACTGGCTTTTTCTCTCTGAACTTTGATGATAGAAGACAATTAGCTGACTGCTCTCCTCCAAAGTTATTTCAATGCCCTTCTTTTAACTTCTTTCCACATGGCCGAATCTTCCTGATGTAAGATCACGTAGTTCCAATCCAATTTTGTTTTTTTTTTTTTTTTTTGGTGCTGACAAAGATCTGTTGTCACGAGTGCAACTGAACTGCTATTTAAATTGAACACGCACGTAGAGTACACCTCACCAAAGGTTTTTTTTTTTTTTTGTTGTAATGGCATCCATTAAATAGCTACCACTGTGAATAGATGCGCCTAATGTCAGACATTGTACATAATTTTGCCTAATAAGCTGATTATTTTGTATGCCTAAGTATCATTGATCTACGTGAGCACTGGTGCAATTATATTTTTCTTGGTTCAAGTTATGCTCCATAGTTCATACTTCACAGAGAGTGACTTAACGAAAACTACGATTTGATTTGTTGAGAGAACAATAACAAAGTACTTTCCTTGATTTTATTGGTTATCAATAGCTTTTAGACATATTTATTCTCAGATTGTAAGGACTATTATGAATGAGAATATAAATTCTAGATTGATCTACCATTAATATAATTTTTTCTTTTATATAATTAATATGTGATAAATGGATATTTTTACCAGATAACTATATTTCTAAGACTCGGGTCTTAATATTTTCATAATAGTGCTCTTATTGTCTTCCGCTTTACAAATGAATGAATCCAAATTTTGATTTGCAAAGAAAAATAATTTCTCTTAAAAAACAAAACAAAGAATGTACAAGAATTATATCAATGGACTGTCTGCGGTCTATGAATTATATCTACATACAGGGATGATGGAAGAAAGTTGGCAAGCGTGTCAAAAAAATTCAAAGGCTGAAGGTTGGAGAAGAGATCCAATGCTTGTGCATCTTCTAAATGTAAATATTTTTTCAACAGGCAAATCAGATAAAATTAGATCCCAAATCGAAAGCATAACCATTAATTTCAAACTTTTCTTCATTAAAAGAAAGAACTCCATCTGTGCTATAATTGTTCAGATCAGGTTTAAAATATATCATTCAAGATTTGAACTTGCTAGTGGCCACCAGGACAAGCCCCTGTTCACTATGATTAACCGTAAAAATGACTCACTTACACTCAGAGCTCTACAGTCCTTGCTCGGTGAACTCCATGAGCTGGCTAATTCTTTGTTATTAGTCTAAGGAAGCTGAAGACCCTAAAAAAAAAAAAAAAAGAAAGAAAGCATTCATCTCTATGGACCTATAGGAGTTTGTGTCCCTAAATGGTATATCAACCTCACTTGTTAACAGAATTTTCGTTTTAGCGTCCAGCAGCAGACTGGAGCCCTTTTCTCAAATGACTGGCCGATTTGGCTCTCCAGTAGATCTATTACTCTGTAACAAAAATGATACATAACATTATATCATTATTAGAATTTGTTATTAAAAATGGCTAAATTTTGATAAAATCCATCTCTCATAAAATTTTAATTTTTTCATTATTATTTCTACCATTCATCTATATTTGGGTAAGTTATAATTTTTTCATACCAAAAAGGAAATTCAACCCCAATTAATAAATAATGGATTCTCTTCGTATAAATAGAGGAGTCAAATGGGCCAGGCTGCCATGGCCTATCAAGACATCATACGGTGCCAGCTCAATATGGTTACTATAAGTCCTGGTGGCATGGCCCATGATGTTTAGGGTGTAGGCTGGCATGGCTCATAAGTTCACAGCCTACTCGAGTTAGGTTATGACGACACGACTCATGAGCTAGTCCATCATACCAGCCTATGTGCCAGCCCACCAGCATGGCCTAACTATTTTTTAACTTTTAAAATAATTTTTAATATCAGCTTGAGGGGCCAAACAAATTTTTTTGATTTTTAAGCTAAATTTATAAAAATTAATTAAATTAAATTAATTATAAATAAATAATTATAATAAAATAAATAAGTAAAAATGTAAATAAGGCATAAGAAATTTATAATAGTTTGGCATCATTTGCTTGCATCCACTGCCCAAAATATTTTTTTAGGATTTTATTATACTGATCATTTTTAAATTAAATGAGGAACAAACCTCTACACCTCTCTTTTTGCTGCACTTAAAAAGAACCCTCACAATCTTTTGTATGGACTTAGGAGGAACCCTCACACCTCTCTAAAATAAGAGGAAGAATATAAACACTTTCTTAAAGAAAATAGATATACAAATATAGTACTAAATTAAGATAGAGATAATTTTTAATTAAGATTCAAGAATAATTTTCTGCAAGACTTTTCTAATAATTTTTCACTTAATTCAAAGCCTAATCCTTTGCAAAAACTAATGCTGAAGGTTCCAATTTATAAAGCATGGAAAAAAACTAGCCGTTAGGACCTCAAGGATAACTCCAACGATTGTCTAAAATTCAATTATCGGAGTTGTCAGAATCTCTCGGCCGATCGCTCTATACTAGAGTCGACCACTAGTCCACTGAATTTGACTATCTAGTCTGTGCAAGTCAACCATTATAAGACAGTAAGTGGCTATTTTAGCATGCATCTTCTAGTTGATTGCTCATACTATATTATAGATTTTTAAGTTAATTTTCATATTATTTTAGATCCAAAATTAAATCTAATTGATTTAAGGATTCTTGAATCTTGTACAAGTACTCCCTACCAAATTTTATAGTAGGTGTCTTTAGAAAAAATAAAAACTTACAAGTTGAAGCCATTCCTTTGGACATTCTTGAGTTGGTTGATATTTAATTCTTCATTATTCTTCTCCAACTTGAATTTCTTACAAATCATTTAAGTTTTGTATTAATTAAGTACGTACGTGCTAGATGAAATTTTGATTATGTTTTGTTTGGATCGACTATCGTACCTATCTATTATCACAGACTCAAGTATTGCATTAGTTTTTCAATTAATCTTATTATTATTAAAATATGTATTATTAAACTCTTCGGTTCAAACACACCACTCACCAAATTATGGTCTTGTACCCATAATAAGTCAAAAATTACTTCAAGCAAGTGAAGAAAGAAATTTTAAGTTATATTACCAAATTATTATTTTCAATAAAGTATACTTGGAGTCTATTTATAAAGCAATATTGGCTAAGGCCAAATTATAAAAGATAAAATTCTAAGTTTAGTAGAATTAAGATACCTATCATAAACCTAATGAAAAATAATTTTAAAATAAATTAAAATAAGGGTCTTAGGGAAACATGTGATTAGAAGTTTCTATTTTGACTATAATTTCATTTATTTTTTTTAGGCTACATCATGCCCTCTTCCTTCTCCAACAAGTATCATGAGCTCTTCATCCTTGGAAATTAGTAACCCATCTTGCCTTTCTCCTTTTCTTCTTTACATTCTCTTAATTTATAGAATTGTTTAGCCATCTATTTTTTAAAATATAATTATTTTCTTATTAAAAAAATTAATATTGGACCCCAATTAGATAAAAAATGTAAGATTTTTTTTATTTATCATCCTAATATAGTGAAAGGATTATAGAAATGATTAATGACTAGCTATTAAATTCTTTGTAGCATCTCATGCCCGAGTACATTGGAATCATGAGAAATAAAACCAAAGAAGAGATCTAAAGGATTGTCCAGTATATATCCATATAGACAAGCATGCACACACACATATATAGAAATTGGCTTAGTAATGCTCAAAATTATCTTTACTTAGATTTCATCAACTATAAATTTGGATAATGAAGATTTCACATCAATAATTCGAGCTTCTAAATAAGATCTACTATCTCAAAAATACTCAGACCATTTATTAAACAAAAAGGCCAGCAGGGCAGATGCTACTAAAGGGTGTTGTTGTCCTAAATAGGTCAACATTTCGAAATGCTACTGAATCTATGGGCAGGTAAGAGAAAACTTGACGAATTGAAACATCTTAGTAACTACCAAAAATCAAATGATTTAAAGAGTCCTAGCCCATATCTAAGTGGTGTAAAAAAAACATGTATTATTTTGTGTTATTTGGATTTATTTAATTTTTTTCACCATTTGATGTATTGATTAGGGTCTTCAAATTATATAATTTTTTATATATAAGTATTTTAGAAATAGTAAAAAAAATTCATCAATTCAGATAATCAATATGGGGCTTTCATTATCCAAATTTTAGACCTAACTGAATTTGAGTGGATAATCCTCTTGAGCGTAACTGAATCAAGCTCCTCTCTCTTTCTCTCTCTCTATATATATTAGCCAAGATCAGTTTCATCAATTTTAACTTTGATAGAGTTATAACATTTTAAAATTAATTAGAAGACGAGAGTTGCACATTAATGATTAGAGTCATTAGATGTGATTTATTATCTCTAAATAGCTTGCATGTTAAAAATAACATGATTTATAAACCTTGTAGCCAATGCATCAAAGGGTCAAAAAATGATATTATTTGAACCATCCTTTTTTATTTTAAATTTTTTTAAATGTATCGGCTAAGGGTCATTAAATTATATGAATTTTAACACATAAATAGTTTAAAGATAATAGATTACATTTTGAATTATCAATGTCATGCCCTAAACTCGAGGATCAATCTAGGACATAACAATCCACTATATGCATGCAGAATTAAAAACCCATGGCATGCAAGACATCCTACTCAAAATTGACTTTAAAGAATTCATTTAATTCTACTAATAATAATCCATAAAAATTAATCAAATCTAAATATCACCTCTATTACTCAGTAAAAGAAAGTCCAAATAAAATTTTAATATAATATCTGAATCGTTATCTTGAATCAAAAGCCACATCAGTTCTCTAACTAACATATCTCTAACTAGAATTTATTGGAATACTTCTATCTAAATTCTTCCTATGATTCAATCTTTGAAACAAAAAAAAATTAAGAATCTTTTTGAACTAACGCCTAGTAAGAAAATTCTAATTATACTTAGAGAGATCAAATAAGCACAATGATGCAATTTAAAATATATATGCATTATAATAATGCTTAAAATAATATATTTATACATATGCTTATAATCCAATAATTTACGGAAAACAATGCCTTACAAGTTTTGAAGAAAAATATTTTTTATATTCTTTTAGTAAATAAGGCTTCACTTAAGTTTAAAAAGATCTAATAATCAACTCTTTAGCTAATAAATTATGATCATATAAAAATCTTATGGCAAAGCCAAAAAACGGAAATCGAATATAACCCTGTGGCATGGATGATGAACAAAAACCATATATATACCCTATCAAAAGGATCCCAGTATCAAAAGCTTTCATACAAGCCTTGATAAGTTAGGTCCATATAACACAAAATATAGCTTGACTAAGAATTAATAACATAAACATATTCAAAATAACTTATTTCACATACGCATAATCTATAAATTTACTCAAATATTTTTAAGTGTTAAAAATAATTTACAACATAATTTTTATCAAATATCCCCATAAAGCTTCATGTATAAACTAATTACATAAACTAGATGATATATCAGACTTACTTAATTCGATTTTTCATATAAACAAAATATGCAAAGTAATCTACAGAATTTGAAATCATCTTTCATGACAATATATATTTATAACATATTTCATATTGAATACTAGGGGTAAAAAAATTTCTAAATAAATTTTGTATAATTTATCAAATGTAGTAAAGCTAGACATATTGATTTTCAAAATATAACAATATCTTAATAACTTATTTAATCTTTTTTGTGTAAATAAATAAATAAAATATTGATAAAATACTTTACTAACCCATGAATACTCTAATTATGATTAGGTTATTTACAAAATTTTGAAATTCAAATCTTATATAATTTAGAAAGTTCTCTAAATATAATTAAGTTACTTACAAAATTCTAAAATGCGAATCTTATATAATTTTAGAAAAGCAATATAAATATAATTAGGTTACTTACAAAATTTTGAAATTTAATTCTTATATAATTTTAGAAAAAACTCTAATTATAATCAGTTACTTACAAAATGCTGAAATCGAATCTTATATGATTTTAGAAAATACTTTAATTATGATTAAGTTTACTTACCTCTTTAGATAAAATTACTAGGAACTAATTCTTAAATTTTGATATTCAATGATTCTATCAACCTTCTTGACCTCCAGCCTTCACTTCTAACTATTAACTTAATATCAAAGATCTCTATTGAGTCGTATTTATAGAAAGATTTTGTAAAGCCAATAAGCTTCCTACATTTTATAGAATATTAATCTTCGAAATATAATATATTTTCAAGTTCTTGTAGGATACCAATTTCTTAAAAAAAAAAATCAAGTATATAAATATCTAATAAATATTCAAAAATTAATTCCTAACTTATAATAATCTTGTTGACTCGTTTAACATAGTTTTACAATATAAAAATTCGGATAAAATCATCAAAAATCATTCTTTTTTATCTTCAATGAATGATATTTTTGTAATTTTTCAAAACTTCATTAGCCTTAACATATATTCATAGAATTGCCTTTTAACTTCCTCAACTGAATTCCACTTTGAATGGTTCAAAATGCGTTAAAAAGCTAACTCAATACCACACAACATAAATTTAATAAAAAAATTCTAATTATATTATTTTAATATATATATATATATATATATATATATATTTTGAATTTAATTTAATTTTAATTTTAAGTAATCTAGTCTAAAAAGGTCGGATCTCTGGCAACCAACATAGAACGCTCATTACTCAAATATAGACCTAACCAAAATTCTGAGCGGTGCACGAATCTTTTGGGCCCATCAAAATGTAGCCCACCGCAATGCCATGGAGGCAATGTATGAACGCCTCTCTCGGTAGTAGGTTGGGGTTGGCATCAGAATTCCAGTGAAGCCGGAGAAGGGCGACTCTTCTCTCAACGCGTTATGGTCATCGCATTTAAGCTATCGGTACGCCGTCAACATCTTCATGATTTGCGCATCGACTTCTTTGGCTACTGCATCATGGCGGTTCGCATCAATTCTGCCTCCTTTTTTTTTTTTTTAACCTTTCTTTATGTCTTTTCCTTGGAATAATAAAATGAGGGATTCCTCCAAATTCTCTGTCCTTTCTTTAATATATAAAATTAAGTATGGTTTCCTGCATGGTTAATAATGGGGAACCACAATTGGCATGTATTATTTATTTAGGACCCATACCAAACTTTGGACGTGTGGATTGGCTTGGGCTTAACGAGTACATGAAATGGATTCCGCCGTCAAAGGCCACCTAGAGCCCATTGCCTCGTGGAACGTAGGGTTTTAAGTTTTAGGATTTTAGGATTTAGGATTTTAGGATTTAGGATTTAGGATTTAGGGTTTTTAGGGTTTATGGTTTAGTGTTTTAGGATTTTGGGTTTTAAGGTTTAGGGTTTAGGGTTTTAGGATTTTGGGTTTAGGATTTATGGTTTAGGGTTTGGGATTTAGGGCTTAGGGTTTTAAGGTTTTAGGGTTTAAGGTTTTAGGGTTTTAAGGTTTAGGGTTTTAGGATTTAGGGTTTAAAGTTTTAGGGGTTTAAGGTATTAGCATGGAGCAATACTTGTGTTACTAGGATTATGTTTTTATATATGTTCGTGGATGCAAATTAGACAAAATCTAAGTAAGAGTAAGGTTGGTTCCAAATTGATTTTTTTCTGGATTAATTTGATCCAAATTAGCTTATCATCTGATATTACAATCCAAATTTAAAATCTTAAACTCATCCTTGGTGAGTCTACGTTGAGTTGGATAAAAGTCATATAATTTATAAACCCTCTAGGTAATGCATCAAAGGTAAGTAAGCAATTTAAAGATAATAAATCATATTTTATGATTTCGATCATCAGTATAGGACTATCATATTTCAAATGTGGATCTAATTGAATATGAATGCATTATCCTCTTGAGTGCTAGCTAAGTCTCCCTCTATATAGAGAGAGAGACTTGGCTACATTCACGTATTGTCAAGCTCAAATTCAATTACTGCCCAATCATCATATCTATATAGATCTTAAGGCTAAAAAGCCATCCATTAGCTACCATTAGGTGCTTTAAAAAAATTCTAATAGAATAAACAGAAATGTGTAAAAAATAAATACAAATATAATGAAAATAAATATTAACTTTTTTGAGAACAATGGTTACTACTTATTCTACAAAATAAAAACTAACATGTTCAAAATAAACAACTAGACTAAGTCGATAAATACATAATCTATAACAATAAACAAAAATATTGTATAAATAAACAACAATTATTAGATCATTGAGATGACATGTTATGCATCATGAGAAATAAGGCATGTGAACACTGGACGCATGACACATAGGTGTTGGTAGCCAAGTCCCTTCTCCATAGGTATGCCTTATTCTTCAAGATGCATCACATGTCTAATAGTTCTATTTACTTCTTCAGTATTTTTATTAATTATTATTACAGATTAAGTGTCTATCGGCTCAAGCTAGTTGTTTATTCTTGTCATGTTAGTATTTATTTTGTAGAATAAGTGTTTATTGTCATTTTGTAAGAGTTAGTGTTTACTTCTATCATGTTTGTATTTAGTTTTTACCTAATTTTCTTTATTATATTAGAGTTTTTTTTAAAAAAACAGGTAATGATGGCTAACGATTGTCTTTTTGGCTTCGATATCCATACAAATCTAATAGTTCGATAGCAACAAGATTTGAGCTTAGCTACATATGAATATAATGAAATCTGATACACTCTCTCTCTTTATATATATATATATATATAATATTTATATTTTGATACAAGGTCATTTAATTAAGACTACAAGAAAATTAAATACGGGTACAAAAGTCACATAGCTTTGTATCTCATTATAATTATGTATTCAGATAAAAAGAAAAAAGAAAAAGAAGATGTATACTATAAACCGTTTGAGTTTTGTGAAAATTAAGATGAAGAAGGTAACCACCTATTATTTATTTCTTTATTTATTTATACATATTCATAGATTTATTTGTTAGATTAATGTATGCTGGTTTTATGAGGTTATAGGTAAAAAGATCGAGCAGGTGCGTTCATTGCAATCCATACATGCAAAGGCGAAACTCTATTGGAATTAGCGTCGGTAGGTATTTGTGTATGTAGATTATTTTTTTTCTTTTTCTTTTTTGAAATCCAAGTTTGAGGTATTATAGTAGTAATTGCAAAATCTCTAATTCCAAGCTATTTTTTTGTTTGAAGCCTGAGTTGGACTTGCCAACGTCCCTGGCAATTCGGAGGATGATCGCACCTTTTCGCGTGCCCTGCACACATCTTTACGTACCTTAAGGGGCATCATCTACCATAATTAGTAGGTATAACACCACTCTCTTATCATAATTGTGCAATAATTAATATACAAGAGTGATAAAAAAAAAGTATTTTAACAAAAACACAGGGAAGAAAGAGAGAGACATGGAGTCGTTCTTTGAGATCCTTTTCTTTTTTTTTCCTTATCTTTGAGCTATTCATTTTTTTAAAAAAAATAATATAAATTATTATCGTATGATTTAAGCGTTATCAAATTATATTCATATAATTTGAGATATTATATTTAATTATTATATGTTACAAATTATTATTCTTATAATTTAAGTATTATCAAATTGTATTTATATGATTTGAAATATTATACTTTACTGGTATATATTTTAAGTTTCATCAAATTATGCACACATGATTTAACATTTATACTTAATTATTATATATTTTAAATATTATCAAATTATATTTATGTAAAAATTTAAATATATTAAGTGAAACTTAAGTAGATTTAAAATATATAAATAATTAAATGTAATATTTTAAATTAGATTGGTGCAAATTGATAGCATTTAAAATATAATAATTAAGTATAAAATATCAAATTATATATATATATATATATATATATATAATTTAATAAAATTTAAAATATATGATAATTAAATATAATATTTTAAGTCACGTAAGTCTTAGTTGATAATGATTAACTCAGGCGTAGTAATTTATTATTTATATAAAAAGAAAAAGAATTAAGGCCCACCCAGCACCTTCGAGTACCTGTCATTGTCCTGGTGAATTGGATCCCCGCACTCAGGTCTTTTGTTTCGAAGCTCTTTGCCACCTACCTCAAACCAAGACAACTTCTCAAGTTAAATACCCGGAGCCTCTAACCTACTACTCTCTCATCCCCAGGCTCCTCTCTCTGCCATGGCCTCATTTTCCCCAAACTTCTCTCCCTCACTCCCCATCCTCCTCGTCTTCCTCCTCTTCCTGACTCCATCCATCGCCGACGATGGCTTTAAGATGGGCGAAGCGACCAAGACACACCTGCACTTCTTCCTTCACGACATCGTGACCGGGCCGAGCCCGACCGCCATGAGGGTCGCACAATCCAGAATCACGGACACGTCTAAGACGGCGTTCGGGGCGGTGGCGGTAATAGACGACCCTTTGACGGAGGGTCCGGAGCCCGACTCGAAGCTCGTGGGCCGAGCGCAGGGGATGTACGCCCTGGCGTCCCTGGAGGAGAATGGCCACCTGCTCGTGGCCGTGAACCTCGCCCTCACTGATGGCCAGTTCAACGGCAGCAACATCGCGGTGCTGGGACGCAACTCGGTGTTCGACGACGTGAGAGAGATGCCGGTCGTCGGGGGCAGCGGCAAGTTCCGGTTCGCCAGGGGCTACGCTCTCCTGAAGACCTACTCGTTTAATACGACCACCGGGGATACGGTGGTGGAGTACGACGTCTACGTCTTGCACCATTGAAGGGCTGCTGCTTGCGGACGCGGTGGGTACGGGGTTCCGCCACCGATCGCTATGGCTTTTAAGTGGCTGGTCGCCGTTCGCTGTCAATCGTACCTTCGGTTGTCGTTTGTGCACGCTGTTTGTCAAATGATTTCGTCATCTACTAAAAATGAAAATGATTTCGCTCATTTTGATCTCTATAGTAATTAACGCCTTTGTTTTATTAGTGACGATCGGCCTTTCATGGGTGAATAATATCATTTATCATGCTTCAACCCACCATTTATCCTTGGCTTGCAACGTGACTACATAACTTGTAAATTTAACCTTTGAAATTATGTAAAACCCTAATATAAATAACCTACGAGGCTTATAAATTGTGTCTTTATTTACTATTGTCTCATTCCAGCCTGAACTTGAAAAACAAAGCTTAAGAGTTCAAAGAAAATAAGCAAATTTTTATGTTCGGTCCAGATGATGAGTTGAGTGGGACATTTATTGCTGGCACCGAGTTTGGATGGTCTTGAGTTTGGCCCAGCAATAAGGAGGACCAGTTCTCTAATTACAACGGTCCATGGTTGGATGGGCTCTCCATGTTTTGTCGTCGATTGCGTGAGGCTCATTCAATCACGACAACCGCAACGATCATGGATGGTCATTCATCATCATGGATGAATTGACATTTTCTATTTAGATGCCTAGATGGAGAGGATCTCAACTCCTAATCCATTCATCATGACCCAGTTCACTGGCCTAATGTGGCAATAGAGATTGAGGGTAATTGGTGTCTTGACTAATTGTTTCTTTTTGGATGGGATGAGGGATGATCATGTCCGTGCAACCATACGAAATAAATTTGGGTAATTTGATTCCATTCATTAGGCCTCGTCTTGCTCTCACTGAGGGCCAACTCCAGTTGGCTTCACGTTGAATCGAACGTGATAGTTGTGTAGGTTGGAGAGGCTCCTACAAATTTCAATGGGATTAAGACTTTTGGCTACAGTTGCAATTAAGTCTAATCCAAATCCAATTGAAGCAAACCCCATTTAATTTTCATATAAGGTTGGATGCTCGAAGATATATGATTTATGGAAGTGCACTATCAAAATTCAGGGATGGTTAAAGCGTCAATAAAAACATATCTACCATTTGATAATAGAAAGTTGGGTAATTATACCATCAAAATCGGTGGACGTCAAAAGTAAAAACATATCTTTATCTTTTTTTTATTAAAACTCTAAAAATTCAAAGGGTGGATTTTGGCGCAACGATAGGATTGCTGCAATATAAACTGAGAGTCATGTTTCAAAATACAGTCTCATTGTATGTAGATATAAAACTACATACATTTGATTCTTTTCAAATTCCATAATAATGGGAGACTCTGCAACGCACCATCTTATAATTTTTTTAAGCCAACTAACCCAGATGGACTTCTGATCGGATTGGAACCTAGAGTTTGAGACCTGAAAACATCATGGGCTGAGTTTCCAAGCCCGAATCATTTTTAATTAGTATATAACTGGAGATATGTAATTTATATGTTATAAATTTTAATCATCCATTTTTTTTTTAGATAATTTCTTATTTACCACCTTTGTGCCACAAGCCCATCACGTTCCCTCCATCCACTGCAACCCAATGACAACTCTAACATCAATGCCATCTAATTTGCGGGAACTCAATAAACGGTCCCTCCGGCTTAAAAAGACCTCCATATCGACTGAAATTAATGGATTGGTCGGCTCTTTAAAAGCGCTTTAATACGTGGTCTCTCTTTAGTTTTATCTGATTTTTAAATAACGAATATATCCCTAAACAAGTTCCGCTTTGGTGCCACTTCTCACCTGTTGCCTGTTCCATTAATTTCAATCAACAGGAGGGGTTATTTGGTAACTCTTCCACGGCAAGAGGGATGGGCGCAAGCCTGACAATTAACGAGCTTTGGATAAATAAAGTTATGAATGCCACTGTACGAATAGTAATGGACTACTCCTTCAATTTTATCTGCACTCTTATTGTTTGAGAAGATAAAGTATCAGCAATAACATTCATGAAAATTTTTGATTGTAATTTGTCCAATTACTTCTCCTTTATCTTCTTTCTCTTCCAACTCCAGTTTAAACACATTATTAAACCAATCATCATCGTTGAAGAATAATTGTTTGGTTTTGCAATGATGGCTCGGGCTAAACTATTTATCGCAAGTATAGCATAAACCTTTTCTTTTCTTTCTTTGACCTTTGCTAGCATCAATTATTTTATTGGAGTAAGAAGAGATATAGGATTACTATTAACAACTGAAGTGATGCTTCAGCGTGGCTTATCTTCGGCTTGTGTAGATCAAGTAGTTGTTCTTTCTTAAGCCTAGCTAATTCAATAGCTTCAATAATAGTGATTGATCGGAATATGCAAGTATCATGCCTTATTTCTTCTTTAAATTCACACATAAATCAATTAACAAAAAAATTCCTCGATCAACCCTCTACTATAGTTAGTGAGTTATTGAAACCAAGATTAATACTCATGTACCGTAGAGGTCCGATGCAACTTGGTGAGTTCTCCATTATAATTCTTATAAATGTTTGGATCAAAATGAGTGCAGAGAGTTTTCACAAAGTCTTTCCATATCATAAGTCCTTAACTTTTCTCCCTTCACTGATATCATTACAAGGCCTCTTTATCAAGATAAAATGAGACTATGGTAACTTTCTATGCCTCTGGAGTAAGGTTCAACTTGAAGAATTGTTCTTCCGATAAATCCAATCATTAAGACCGTTTCCATCAAAATAGAGAAATTCAAGGTGTGTGATTCCAGATTTGATCATTCTTGCCATCTCTGTATAAAGATCAAATCCTTATTATCAATTCTGATGGCTACTACTTAAAGATTCACTGAATTTTCTTTTATCATACCAATAATTATCTTTTTCAATTTAGTCAAAGCATAAATCACTGCAACCACATCATGTGTATTTTGATTAATTGCTTCCGTAACCTTGCTACAAATGTCTTTATTATCTCTCTTAAACTTTTTATATCATCTTTCATATGCTTCTCTTATTGCGGTAGATAACTTCCATCAACCATAGCTTTACAAGTCTTGGTGACCAGAAGGAAATCTTCTTGAATTTAAGAAGAACCCTATCTAGTGAATAATAATTTTCCTAAGATTGGAATAAGGATAGAATAGTTATTCCACTTATTCTAAAATATTCCATCTTTACTCCTGTCTTATTTTAAGCATTTCGTAAGGAACTGGGAGTCAGCTTCTTCGTCTAGGATGGGCCTCAGGGTGACGGTAGTAGCTAGATGTTGAATGCGATAGAGATTGCTCACAGTCAATTGAAGGCAGTATCTAGGGCTACACTGGCACCTGCTTGTAGGATGGGAGGCTGGCTATAGGTCCCTTCATGCACCTAGGGCCAATCCTCTAGATCATAGCTGATGTGATGGTTGCAGATGGAGTTGGTGGTGAGGAATAGGAGTAGTGAAGCGGAAGAAGGTTGTCGAATTGGATGAAAATAGAGAGAACAGGAGGAATGGGAAAAGGCCACGGCAATATGAAGCTACTTCTAGGGGTGAAAAAACTAAATATGATATGTGAACATGACTCGAGCCCAATACGATATAAATAGATTTGAATTGATTTTAAGTAGGTTTATGCCATAAATGTATCAATAAGATTCTGATATGAAATAGTTGTGTTGCATCATGGATTGACCCATCAACTGAAAGTCACCCATTTAGGATACATTTAGTTGATGATATATTAAGTAGGTTATGTTAAATAAGTTAGATTGTATCTATTTGTGTTAAGCAAGTTGTGTCTATTCGTGTTGAGTGAATCGTATCATATCAATTCAATACGATTTATTTATTAAGCAGGTTATGTGTATCGTATTATATTATCAATGTAATAATTGTGTTGTGTTCATGTTTAGATTTTTAATATGATTAATTAATCGTATCGTATTTGTGTTGATTCATATACTATTATAGCTTAGCTTCGACACAATACGAAAATATGGATTACCACCACTGGCTGCTTCATGGCCTCAGTGGATAGCCGATGTTGAGGGAGATTCGATGGCATGGCAGGGGATAGAAGTGATTGCGGTAGTAGTAGATCAGGCTATTGTCGGCTGGATTAGGCTTTGGCTCTGCATGATGCCTCCAGCATCTCCGATGGGGGCTTCAGCATCAAAGGAGGAAGGAGGTGGCATGACATCATCCAAAGTGGAGGCAAAGGTGACATGCTGTGGGCTTTCGGGAGAAGAAGAGGGGGTCATGGTCCAATGGCATGGAATCAGTCGGCTGGTGACGATGCAGCGACGAATGAGGTGGTGGATGAGCGAATCAAGCTCTGGCACTGAAAAGATTGAGAGGGGTGGGGATGATGGATTTTGGATGGACATGTAGATGTGGTAGGCCCTGTAAAAGGGGGCCAGAGATGATGACCGAGCAGTAGATCATGGCGAGAAGTAGGGCTAGTGACTGGCTTGGGAAGAAAGAAGAAGTTCGACGGCTTCTCATTTTCTCCCCCTTTTTCTTCTCTTTTTTTTCTTTCTTTCACTTTTTTTTTTTCACTCTTTTCTTTTTTTTTCTCAACTATGCTTCCTCTTTTGCAGGTGCGTGGAAATAGGAAAATAAGGCCAAGGGAGGTCTTTTTTAATATTAGAATTTTGCAGATGAAATTAAGGAGATTGCAGATTAAAAATAGACAAATTAAGGTGAAGGAAAGATGATTATCAGGTTTTTGGCTCTGTGCTCTATTATGAATTGATATGAACTCGGATGTATCGATGAATAAGATTCAAGAAATAGGTTAATGGTGATTATTTCGAAAGGGTTAGACTTTCAAAGTAACCATTTTGAAGAAATTAAGTCTTCAAAGAAAAGAGAACTAATATTATTATTTCATTATATAAAAGCTATATAGGTTCTATATATTTATAGGGTTATAACTCTAATCGTCAAGAAAAATCTAATACAATTAAAAAAGAAATCTTAAGTTATAAATAACTAATAATGAAGTAAATAGCAATAACTAAGGCATAGAGAATTTTCTTAAATAACTAGTTCTCTCTAATTAAGGAAATCCTTTAGATTGAAGAAATCTTCAAAATTAAGGAATCCTAACAATGCATCCTATCACTTTTGTTTGTGCAGCATCCTTAAAATAATTTAGTGTTTATATAGTAGGGATAGCAAGCCATCACATATTTCTAAACCTATATGCTCCTACAAAAATGCTTCCCAGGGCTGGTCATACCAATTTAGTTCTAAAGTGAGCTCATCTAATTTTAATTAACTTGTGGAGAAAATAAGGGTTGTAAGTTTAGAGAAAGGAGGGCAAGAAAATACTTTAGATACTTAGAAGTCTTTTATAGAAGGTATTGGTCAAGAATTCATGGATGTAAAAACTCTCCATGATGTTATTCGTAACTTTTGTATTACAAATTATCTTGATTTTATATTTGTGAAGAATGATCACTGGTGTGTAATTGTTGAATGTATATATGTGGGTTGTAAATAACAGATTCATGTTTCTTGAATTGGGAATGACTATTGCTTTACAATAAAAATGATGAACCTTACAAATACTTGTGGTGGAGGTTTGCAAGTCTGGTGACATCTAATTGCTTCTAAGCATTAGATTTTTATTATTATGAAAGAAAGACTTTAAGATATGCCTTTATATAGGCCGATTGATATGGTAAAAAATATCTATCGAGATTATGGTTTGGAATCACCATGCTGCCAAGCTTAGCATGGAAAGGAGGTAGCTATGTTGGAACTTTATAGTGACAAATCACTTTTCTTTGACCAGTTATACCGATATTGTGATGCTATTCTGGAGACTAACCCTAGAAGCAAAGCAAAATATGAAACCATGAAAGGTCGATTTATTCAGTTATTCATTTTAGTTCATACATCAGTCGAAGGTTTTGTTCAAAGTTCCAAGCCTTTGATATTTATGGATACAACATTTATAAAGCATAAGGATAGAGAAGTACTTCTTGGTGCTACATCAATGGATGGAAATAATATTATGTTCTCTTTAGCCTATGCCATGATAAATATAGAGAGAGATAATAATTGAGAGTGGTTTTGCCAATTATGAAAGCGGTACTAGATAATTGTGATGATTACCATAGACAACAATTTACATTTATGACAAATAGACACCAAGAACTTATAAAAAAAATAGCAAAGTGCTTTTTTAGTAGTTACCATTCCTATTTTTAATAGTTATTATTCCTATTATATTCATCATGTGAAGGATAACTTCAAAAACTAAGTTCGCCACATCATATTCGAAAGCTTTATGTTTTGATAACCTTTGCTCCCTATATCTTTTCTTTTTATATATATTATTCATGCAGGTGCTTATTCATTATCCAATGAGAGACATGAAAGGATTGTTGGACTTACTAAGTGATACTACATATACTTGTAGGCTAATGTTTTCAAGAAGCTAATCAATAAATAAACAGAACAAGCTCCTTAAAGCAGAAATTTTTTCTCATATGCAAGACCAAATTAAGTAGAGCATTGAGCAAACAAAGTGTTTCTAAGTCCACATTGAGGGATCATAACCTCTAATATGGTGAAGTATTTCAACAGTTGGATCCTAGAGGTTCGGCACCTCTTCGTAACTCATATGATTGATTATATAAGAATACAAATAATGCAAATGATGAATGACCAATGGATTCGTCGATATGATATCAAAACTTATTTATGCCCTTATCGTAAAAAGATATTGCCAAAAAATGTAAAAGAGGGACGTGCGTTATCAGTGTTTAAGTCAGACATCATGGTATATAATGTTAAAAACAAAAACTTCTCATGCAAGGTTGACTTTGAGAGTGTACTTGCTCTTATAGTCGATGGCAAGTTTTTCCTATGCCATATAAACACACATGGCATGCCTTGAGAAAGCTAGAGAATCATTATAACCCTTCACTGATTATTGTTTTGAAACAAACAAACAAACATACATACATACATATATATATATATATATATATATATATATATATATATATATATATATATAGAGCAACATATGCTGAAGTCATAAATCCCACTCTTGATATTGAAAAGCCCCATAATGATCTACATGTGGAGTTCTCAACCATTTGAATCATGGGATCAAATTCCATGCACAACCATCTATCTACTTATTAATCGCTCCCAAAGGCATGGTTTGGTAGCTCAAATAGCTTCGGCAAAAGCCTTTTATTTTCGTAAAAATAATGGCAAGTTCTTGATAGCTTCCTTTCATTACCCCAAATGAAGTGGAATAGCCTCTTGATCTTCTCTCTCTTGGAGAGAGAGAAGGGAGGGGGGAGTGGGAGGGGGGAAAAAAAAAAAAAATGCTGATGAGGTCCTCATTTATTTGCCGGACAAGGACCACAAGAACATCTAAAGATGGATTTGGTGAGATGCCCGATCTGACCTACTGGCTTTTTCTTTGAACTTTGATGGTAGAAGACAATTAAGATGGATTTGGTGAGATGCCCGATCTGATGTAGATGAAGTCACCTTCTTTCCATATGGTGGAATCTTCCTGATGTAGGATCATTTAGCTCCAATCCTTTTTTTTATCGGTGTTGACAAAGAATCTTTTGTCACGACTGCAACTGAACAGCTATTTAAATTGAACACACACACGTAAAGAAGAGCTAAACAAAGCTTCTTCTTCTTTTTCTTTTTTTCTTTTTTAGAAAAAAGGAGAGAATGATGCACTTTTGGATTGATGCACAAGCGAACTTAGTCCATCTACCTAAGTTTGTGATTTCAAAGGGCTGCAACAAGGATATAATTAGAGTATGCCATCCACTAAATAGATACCACTGTGAATAGATACGTCTGATGTCACACGTTGTATATAATTTGTTTAATAAGCTGATTATTTTGTGTGCCTAAATATCATTGATCTATGTGAGTATTGGTGCAATTGCATTTTTCTTGGTTCAGGTTATGCTTCATAGTTCATACTTCATAGAGAGTGACTTAACGACAATCACTATTTGATTTGTTGAGAGAACAATAACAAAAGTACTTTTCTTGCTTTTATTGGCTATAAATAGTTTTAGACATATTTATTCTCAGACTGCATGGACTATTATGAATGTGAGTCTAAATTCTAGATTGATCGAAGGTTTATATAATTTTTTTCTTTCATATAATTGTTATGTGATAAATGGATATTTTTACCAGATAACTATATTTCTAAGCCTCAAAACTTAATACTTTCATAGTAGCACTCTTATTGTCTTGGGCTTTACAGATGAATGAATCCAAAATTTGATTTACAAAGACAAATAATTTCTCCTAAAAAACAAGGCAAAGAAAATACAAGAATTATATCAATGGACTGTCTGCTGTCTATGAAGTATATCTACATACGGGGATGATGGCAGAAAGTTGACAAACATATGAACAGATTCCAAGGCTGAAAGCTTGAGAAGAGATCCTCTGCTAGTTTATCTTTTAAATATAAATAGTTTTTAAAAGGCAAACAAAATAAAATTGGGATACACTGAATTGAGTATGCAAAACTATATCTCAAATCACAAGCATAACCATTAATTTCAAGCTTTTCTACATTAAAAGAAAGAGTTCAATCCGTGTTATAATTATTCAGATCAGGTTTAAAATATATCATTCAAGATTCGGACTCAAATCTCTTGTTGCTAGTGGCCACTAGGACAAGCCCCTGTTCACTACGATTAACTGTAAAAATGGTTCACTTACATTCAGAGCTCTACAGTCCTTATTCAGTGAACTCGAGCTAGCTAATTCTTTGTTATTGGTGTACATTTATTGATTTTACTGTTGAAGCTAAAGACCAATATATATATATATATATATCTCCTTGGACCATAGGAGTACGCGTCCCCATACGTCATCATTCGCAGAAATTTTCCCTTTATTGATCCCCGTGGCAGACTGCAGTTTTTTTTTTTTTTTTTTTCCTCAATTGACTGACCAATTTGACTCTCTTGTCGATCTCTGTAACAAGAATGATATATGATATTATACTATTACTAGCATTTGTTATTAAAAATGGCTACATATTGATAAAAGCTAATATAAACTACAATGTATTTATATTTTCTAGTATTTATAATTTAATTAATAATAATTTGATGGCTTTTCTATGATGTTTTTGGTTTTATGTGGCTGATGCCATAGATAAAGTAAAGATCAAGAGCAAAAAATATAGCATAAAAGACTGAATGCTTGGAATGGATACTTTGAACAAATGAGATTGATGCCTGGATTTTCAAAAAAATTTTAAAAATGTACCATAGATGAACCCTAATTTGATTAGTTTTTAAAATAAAATATTATTTAATGTGATTTATCTTTACCATGCTCTTATGGATGCTATCTCTAATATTTTTTTCTTGTGCCGCCTCTCTCTCCCTCTGAATCTCAATTATGATTAAGAAGAATTACTGGACTTGATGTGAACTATTTTATCTGCTACAAAAAGATTAGATAGGGTATATGATCAATATCCTCTACATCAGGAAATCAAATTATGCACTAAACTTCTGAAAGTCCTACCTTGCTCATATAACACTCAACTGAGGAGCACTCTTTTTTCTTTTTTTAAAAAAAGAGTAACTTTTTAAGGTTCAGCGATCAGGTTAAATTTCATCATTTAGACATCAAAATAAGCTGGTTAAAACCTTTTTTTAAAAAAAGATTTTGACTTGATGTATTTTTCAATCGTAGATAAATTAGATGAAGCAATCAAAGATAATGTTGAAATAAAAGTCAAAATCCATATCTCATAAAATTTTATTTTTTTATTATTATTTCTACTATTCATCTATATTTTGGAAAAGTTATAATTTCTTCATATTAGAAGAGAAATTCGATGCTAAGTAATAAATAATGGACCTAACTAGTATAAATAGAATTTTGTAACCTAGTTTGATAAATCATTAATGAAAACAAAGGACCTAGATCCTGCTTTTGAGTTGAGTGGATTAGAGAAGTCCTTATTCTCCCTAATCAAATTAGTCTAGCTATTCTCTTTATTGAAACAACTTCCTCAAAAATCTTTTCTTCTCTTCATATGATTGATCTCCGTCAAGAACATGCCAACCTATATGATAGGACCATCCTCTTTTAATGTTGACCTTGGTTTCTTGATGCTCTGATGTAGGCAGGTCTATATGGAAATGATAAATGTTGGTCTTGTACTAACTTTATGAATGTCTTTGGTCTTGTACTAACTTTATGAATGTCTTCAATAAAATATCTTTGACCATTTTAAAGAGTGCTTGACTTTACATCAATTACCTCTCATTAGATTATGGTTCAATGCTCACGACAAGTCAAGAATTATTTCAAGTGAGAGAAGAAAGAAACTTTAAATTATATTATTAAATTATTATTTTCAATAAGGTTTACTTAGAGTCTATTCATAGAGTGATATTGGTCCAAGTCAAATCATACTCAAAAGACAAAATTCTAAGCTCAGTAGAACTGAGATATCAACCATAAACCTAATCAAAAGTAATTTTAAAATAAATTAAAATAAGAATCTTAAAGAAACTTATATTAAAAGTTTCTATTTTGACTATAATTTCTTTTATTTTTTCTTTTTAGGGATGGATCATGCCTCTTCCTTCTCCAACGGTTATCATGAGTTCTTCATCCTTGGAAATCGATAACCCATATTACCTTTCCCCTTTCCTTCTTTACATTCTCTTAATTTCTAGAATTCCTTTGCCATCTATTTTGTAAAATATAATTATTTTATCATTTAAAAAAAGAAAATCTTATTGAATCCTAATTAGATTAAAAATGTGGGATTTTTTTATTTATAAGTCTAATAAGTGAAGGGATTATGGAAATGATGAATAACTAGCTGTTAAATTCTTTCATCTCATGCTTGAGTAGCATTGGAATAATGAGAAACAAAATCAAAGAAGAGGTCCAAAGGATTGTCTAACATACATCCATACATATATACATACGCATGCGCATACACATATATAGAAAGAAATTGATCTAATTATATTCAAAAGCATCTTCACTCAGATTTTATCAATTTAGATTTGGATAATGAAGGTTTTGCATTAATGATTCGAGCTATTAGATTTGATCTATTATTTTAAAAATACTTATAAATTAAAAATTAAATAATTTAGAGACTTCTATCCTATGTATCAAGAGGTTCCAAAAAAATATGTATTATTTTATGTTGTTTAGACTTACTTAATTTTTTGACCACTTATTTTATGGGTTAGAGATCTTCAAATTATATGATTTTTTATGTATAAGTATTTTAAAAATAGTAGATCATATTTACTAAGTTAGATCACCAATAAGAGACTTTCATTATTTAAATTTAGATTTGATTAGATTTGAACAGTAACATTAAAAGGAAATGCAGGCGCAAAGCATAGCCCATATTTGGATATAATTAAGTAGTAAAAAAAAAGGGATATACTATAAGTCCTTCAAGTTTTATACAAATTAAGATGAAGATGATGACTATCTATCCTTTATTTATTTATTTATACATATTCATGGGTAAAAAGACCTGATGGGAAGAAAATGATGAAAGCATTTGCGTTCATTGCAATCCATACATGTAAAGACGGCACTCTAGTGGAATTAGCATCCGTAAATATTTATATATGTTGATTTTTTTTTTCTGCTGAAATCCCAGTTTGAGTTATAGTAATTGCAAGTTTACTAATTCAAAGCTATCATTCTTTTTTTTTTTTCATTTTTTTGTGTGCGTAAGGGTGAGTTGCAGAGACTTGCCGCACTCCCTGACGATTCGGAGGACGATCAAACTTTTTTCATGGTCTACTCATCGTATCTTTACGTACTTTTAGGGGCATTATGTTGTCGAACAATTGCTACAATAATTAGTAATTAATAGGTACGGTACCATGAATTCATCATAATTTTATAATAATTAATATACAAAGGTGATAAAAAGAATAGAAAGAAAAAAAAAAAAAAAAAAAACGTAGGAAGGGGGAACAGAGAGTCATGGTGAGAAACTAACACTTGTTGCTGATTGATTTTCGATCTTCTGTCAATATTTTATCTAAAACTGATGAAGTTGGGTGTACTTCCTTGGGAACTCACTTAGGGAGATGATCCTCCTCTTGTCAACCCCAAGGGAGAGAGAAAAGGAGAGCCATGGAGTTGTTCTCTGGCTCCAATTCGTCTCCTCTCCTACAGCTATTCGTCTTCTTAAAATAATTTAGGCCACCCAGCACCCGATAGAACTTGCCATCTGGTCATGGTTCTTGGTGAATTTGGTCACTAAGCAAGCCCTCCCAAGTCCTGCGTTGCTTGCGGTTTCCTACCAGCCTCGACCCACCGGCCAACCAACCCAACTTCTCTTGTTAAATACCAGGAGCCTCTAGCCTATCCTCTCTCATCCCCATACTTCTTCCATCGTCCGTAGGATTGATCATACTCCCGCGCACCTCAGCCTTCTCTCCATGGCCTCATTTTATCCAAACTGCTCTCCCTCACTCCCCATCCTTCTCCTCATCCTCTTCCTCTTCCTAACTCCATCCATAGCCGACGATGGCTTTGAGATGGGCGAAGAGAGCAAGACGCATCTGCACTTCTTCTTTCACGATATCGTGACCGGAACGAGCCCAACCGCCATGAGGGTCGCAGAATCCAAAATCACAGACTTGTCTCCGACAGGGTTCGGGGCAGTGGTGATGATGGACGACCCTTTAACGGAGGGTCCAGAGGCCGACTCGAAGCTCGTGGGCCGAGCACAGGGGATGTACGCCCTGGCGTCCCTCGAGGAGATTGGCCACCTGCTCATGGCCATGAACCTCGCCTTCACTGATGGCGATTTCAACGGCAGCACCATTACGGTGCTGGGACGCAACTCGGTGTTCCACGACGTGAGAGAGATGCCAGTCGTCGGGGGCAGCGGCAAGTTCCGGTTCGCCAGGGGCTACGCCCTCGCCAAGACCCACGCGCTGGAGTTGACCACTGGGAATGCGGTGGTGGAGTATGACGTCTTTGTCTTGCACCATTAAAGAGATGCTGCTTGCGGACGCGGTCGGTCCGCGGGGTTTCGCTGCTCATCGCTGCCGGTTTTAATTCGCTTTGTTGCCACTCGCTTGTTACCCCTACGTTTGGTTACCGTTTGTGGATGCTGTTAGTGAAATCATTTTGTCGTGTACCAAAATAAAAATAATTTCGCTTATTTTGGTTTCTAAAGTAATTCACGTCTTTATTTTATTAGTGGTTCATATATGTCGCTTATTTGTGATTAAATTTTTTTATTGTTATTATTGTTTTATTAGTAATCAATACAAATATTTTTAGTTGAATAATATTATTCTGATCCTTGGGTATGGATCTCTCGACTTGCCACAACAAAGAGGGCCAACTCTTGGATGACCACGGTCCATGATTGGATGGGCTCAACATCCAGTCGATTGCATGAGGCTCCTTCGATCACTACAATCACATCAATCATGGATGATCCTTTTATTTTTTTCAATAGTGGAGGGAGAAAATTAGTGCACGACATTTATTAAAGCTATGAAATTTACATGAAGTTCAATAAGAAAGGAATTAAAGACAAAAGATGACAAAACGACCCATGTGAGTCAAGTCCTTGTTGGAACAAACCAAAAAAATAAAATAAAATAAAATTTTGTGAAAGATCAAAGCTATGTAATGAAAAGTTTTTTTCTCTTAAGCCATACATTTCATATGAATGTTATGATCAATTAGTCTTAGTACTTTCTTAAAATCGTATCCACTTGCTGCCTTCTTCAATTGAGTCAAAGTTGGTAAATTGTAGAAAAAAGTCTTATAATGCTCTGTTCTAAAATTGAGCATGCCTTTACTATCTTTATCTTAAAACTATATATAGACCACCTCTGTCTTCTTTCCTACCAATATGGTTAAACAGTTTCTACCGACCGAGACCGGTGATCATAATGGTCTCAACCACCTATAATCATTCTTTAACAATCTCAACAGCTGCCCCGTACCTCCTTCAATCATCTATACAAAGCCACCTCCACCTCTCATTGTAAGCATCATGTATCATCTTCTTCCTCCCTTCTCCTTCCCTCCCTCCTTTCCTCCTCTTTCTTCTTCCTAAGCCAAAATGCCACCATCATACTCATCACTATGGCGAAGCTTTGCTGCCACCACTGAGCTTAATTTGGCCGGAGCTTCACCATCTATACCATCGAGGAAGCTATCAAGTTGTAGTTCCATAGAGAGTTAGCATATCGTTGTCCTGCCAAGAGGAAACCCAATGCTAACAACCAACGATGATCATAGGTAAGTGATAAAATCATTTTCCTATTTGAATTTCGGTTGAAGCTAACTGACCTACTCCCCTAATTGGGCCTGTGACTAGTCACCAATTTTGAGGATGTAGTTATTTTTTGAGGGGTAGCAATGTGATGCTTTGTTCCAAAAATGAGCATCTCTTCTCTTTGTCTTGAAACCATGGACACCACCTACTCCTCCCTTTGCCTTCTTCCCTACTTACATGATTGAACGACCCCTACCAGCCAATGGATAATCATAATGGCTACTCCCCACCCCCTTCCAATCATCTATATACAGCCAACCCTATCCTTTATTCTAAGCATCAATGTTTTCTTTTCCCTCTCTCATTCCTCTTCCTTTTTCTCCTTCCTCCCCTCCTCTTGTTCTTTTCTCTTCTCTTCTTGAGACAAAATGTTGCTACCATGTCCGTCGCTATTGCAAAGCTTTGCTACCACCACTGAGCTTGATTTAGTCAAAGTTCTACTGCCTACACCACTGAGGATGCTGTCGGGTTATGGTTCCATGAAGAGGTGGCATGCTGCCATCCTCTCAAGAGGAAACTCAGCGCTCGCAACTAACGACACTTATAGGTAAGTGATCAAATCTTTCTTTTATTTGGATTTCAGTTGAAGTCGACCAACCTATGCCCCTAATCAGGCCTGTGGTCAGCTATCGAGCATTCTAGCTTCATGCCTTCCCTCCTATTCATAGTCACCATTGAATGGCCGTGTTGAAGGTTGAGTGCCTTAGAATTCAGCCCTAATAACCCTATTTCGGTTGTGAGCTCTCTCCTCTAAAAGTTGATTGCAGCTGCTCGTGAACACTACTGAGTACCCTATTGATCGAAGATTGAACCCTATCCTCGATCACCTCCAATGAAACTCCAATTGAGCTCTGATCAAGAAGGTGATGAACCTAGAGACTGAGTGATCAGGCTTTGCTTTGGAGAAGAAGATCCTCTTTCCTACCATTAATCTAAACCAAGTTAAATCATCCAAACCCAAATAGAATAAGTTTGAGTCAAATTGAAACTCGAACCAAGCTTAATTAAATCAAGTATGAGTCAATTGATTGAAATTAGGTCAAATCTAAACCCACATTAAACCCAAATCAATCTAATTTAATCAGATCCAAGCCCAATTAACCTAATCTAAGCCAAATCAGACCCAATTGAGAACCCTACCAATCCAATTAACCTAATTAGACCTAATTCAATACTAGTTGACCCTGTTGAGCCCTAATTGGAAGAGTTCTTGACTTAATTAGTTCCTAATTGATCTAATTAGAACCTAATTGACCTAATTGAGTCCTAATTAGAGTAGCCCTAACCTAATTAAGCCTTAATTAGAGAAGCCCTAACCTAATTTAGCCCTAATAATTAGAAGAGTTTTGGCTTAATTAGATCCTAGTTGAGTTGATCTAAATCTACAACTAACCTTAATTGAATGTCCAATTAATTGAATTGGATCCTAATTTGATTCTAATTAACCTAATTAACTAGGATAGGTCCCAATTTAGCCCTAATTAATTAGATCCCAATCCGATTAAATCTAAATTTAGTTCCAAGATGATTCTAGTTATGTGATCTAATGAGATTAAGGATTAATCGAATGATAAATGATGAATTTGGAATCAAGTGAGCGAACAAGATCTTTAAAGCATGGATTAGTGTATCGACAATTATGCTAGAGGATTGTAGTGGATTGTGGGTACGGGTTTGTGGATCGCAAGTGGTGGTATAAAAATCTTACTCATTCTTTAGTAGATATGCAAAGACCTTATACTCATGTCATGGATGATAAAAGCTGTTAATAACTTTCTTATGTTTGATGCATGGTTTTATAGTATGATGTTTTACAGCATAATTTATTATGTAATATATATTATTTTAATATTATATAAATATTTTACTATATATCCATATCTGTATATATAAGGATTATTGTTGAGCTCATATCATATTTATCTGATCTTTTATAGAATCTAAGGATTTAGTAGTGGAGCCAGATTTTGATGAGTGACTGAGAGACACTATAGAGAGAACGGATTGTTGATGTTAAATGCAAAATAATTTTATATTTTAGAAAAATGAGATATATATTCATTTGCCATTATGATTTGAGTTCTGTGCAATGGTATGAAATAAGCCTTGCATGCCCTTAAGATCATATTTTAAGGGTATGCGGCCATGTTATGACCCCAAGTTGGGTAGCAAGTTTAGGGCACGATAAGTTTACTCAAGCCTATGACACTAGCCAAAGCCTACATGATCCTTTTCAAGAAGGGATATCGATCAATAAGTATTTCACAAACTCAAGAATGGCTCCATATAACACATGCCCAATTCTTACCTTATAGCCTTTTCTTGGCTAAGATGTCGCCTGTATAAAGCTTACTGTAAAGAGCTAGCCAATGAAAGGCTTTAACTTTCTTTAGAGAGAAAATGCTTTCCATACTGCAAAGTGGAAAGAGAAGGTAGTCCTCAATGATTAGTGAATTTATAGTAGAAGTTTACACTAAATTTGTCATTGAGCTTCCAAATCGATACATCATGTGTAGGCAATAAGTGAATAGTAGATGGAAGACTTTAGAGCTACACAAGCTATAGGGATTCTAAGGCTGTGAGGGGGCCACATAAATGCACCATCTACTATTGTATTTTGCACTCTAAAACGATGCCACGGAGGAATGTTTCTTAATGGTACAACTATATAATTCGTCATAGACATAAGCAAGGGGAATAGAAGCAATTCAGCAATCTTCTCAAATCCGATATTCTCACCATCTTCAAGTCTACAGAACAAGCAACTCTAGAAGGCATCTGAGTCTTTACAGATATCTTTATATATTGGCAATACTCTTCTCACCCTTCATCGCACCCTCATGGCAAATTGGCCCCTCAAGTTGTATGCTTTAGAAATAAGCCTGAACCAGATAATGTTCTCTACACCTTGGCTACTAATATACTTCCATGTACTTCACCAATAGTGCCTAAATCATGCTTTTGGGGTTCTGAATGTTTAGTCTGCCTTCCCTCTTATCTCAACATATAGTTATTAACTAGGTAGTTAAAGCTGCTAGCTGAATCTTTGCCCTTCCATAGGAAAGCTCTCCTTATCTTATCAATATTCCTACTAACCCAGCAAGGAAGTTTGAACACAGACTTATAATAAGATAAGAGTGCTATCAGAACAAAATTGATAAGGCATAATCTTCCCTCAATAGAGAGCAACCTTTCTTTACAGGAGGCAAATCCTCTTTTAACTTTCTCAATAAGCGGTAGCCAAGGCTACAAATAGATTGGGCTGAGTTGAGTCATGCTTGATCTCGATTCAATCCAATTTCATATTTATATCATAATTATGGACCCAATCCCAACCCATTTACTATTCGGATTAGGTTGGATTAAATCCACAAAAAAATTTTAGGCCCAATAGGTCATTAAGATCGATTCCAAAAAGTATAACCTATATCCAATTAAAAATATTTGGATTTAGAATGAGATTAAATCAAGTCTCATTTTCATTTGAATTAGGCATCTAACTATTGTTTTATAGTTAAAATCTAGTACTTAATTTAGATCCATTAAAAAATTTAAATACAATTAAAAAGAACCAATTTAAACTTAAATTTTTATTCAAAAATATTTAATTCCATCCTAGTAAATGATTATCCTTAAATTTATAAAAATTATAATTTTTAAATTATTTATTGATATACTTAAAGATATTATAAATAGGAATCCATCAAAATAAATAATGAAATATAAATACTTAGATATAATTAGGTGAAAATATATAAGAAGACATCTAGTTATTAAGATGAAAAGAAGAATTAGTTTAAATGAAGGTTAATTTAATGAATTGATAAAAATAATTGGAGTAAATATAGATCCAATTGGCTCTGATAGGAACAAGATCAAATTGGGTCATGTGTCAACCTAATCCATTTACAACTTTAGTGGCAATTAGCACTTCTTTGAAATCTTGCGGTCACAAAGAGGCAAATCTAAGTAGGTAAATGAGAGGTTTCCCTTCTTATAGTTCAATAGGATAGAATAGGATAGGACCGCCTCTTCATTCACATTTAGACAAACCGCTAAGCTTTTATGAAAATTGATCTTCAATCCCAATTCATTTTTGAATGTATGTAAAAGTGGCTCTTCTCCTCCATAGCACAAAATAAAAGAGAATCATTAATGAAATACAGACTCCTAATATCATAGAAACAAGGAGAATCGTCAATTCTATGGAAAAGACCAATAATTCTAGCCTACTTCAAAAGTCTAGTAAGTACATTAGTTACTCGAATAAAAAAGGGCTAGAGAGAGTGGGTCCTCTTATCCTTACTCTTGCTTGCATTTGATCCATCTTCCTAAGCAGCCACTGGCCACTACACTAACATCAGCTGATAAGAGCAAGAAGAAAATCTACCAATCCATTGTGAAAAGAAGCCACAAGCTACTAATCTCTCAACAAGAAATTTTCTAATTAATTTTTTTGAAAGCTTTCTCAAAGTCAAGTTTATAAAGCACCCTAGGAGACCTAGTACACCTACAATGAGCTACAATCTTAATTGTTGCAATGAAATTCTCCATAATTGACCTCTCCTTTATAAATATGGATTGGGCTTCATCCACAGAAATAGGTAAGAATCTTACTAGCCTTGACATCAAAATTTTGGATATTATCTTATAAATAGTAGTGGAGTCAGAAATTTTCTCTTGGAGGAGCTGAATTATACTATAATTTTCTCTTGAGGGAGCTGAGAATTGATTCTACATATTTTTTGTTTGCTTATGCTATGTTTTTTTTAATAGGTTACTAAGGTATTGTACTAAAAAATGACAACCAATAACAGAATGCTACATTTAGTCAAATAATAACTTTATATAGTGCATAAATTTTAATTAGACATGAAACTATTTCTTTCTAATAACTAGTGTAAGCCTAATTTCATCATATCATTTTTATTCTATATTATAGTACTTGAACCTTTTTTGGAGGACTAGTTTTAAAGAAATAAAAGGACTTCCAATACCTCTCACCACTATTAAGGGGACTATCATTTCCAATACCCCCTCCGCCCCTACCAACCAATACACATAGCTCCACTCTTGCTTGTAGATGCTATTAGTTAGGTTGATTAGGCAAAAATCTCTCCCATAAAGTAAATATTCCTTCTTAAGGTCTAGTGCTACATTTGCAAAATTCAGCCTACATATGTCCAAGTTGTTGTCCCTATGGAAATCTTGAAGAAGAACCTTAATATCATTTTTAAGCATATCTCAACATCTTTGAAAGAAGCAAAGTGAGAAGCTATTTAGCCCTAAGGTTTTGGTAGCCCTAAGAGAGAACACAATCTCTTTGGCTTCATCAAGTATAAAAGGTTTGACCAAGGGGCTTAGATCAGCTATAAGAGGATCATAAAGGCAATTCTAATTAGTGATGGCTAATGGGGGGGATCATATGCCAAATAGACCTTTAAAAGAATCATGAAGCTCAGAAGTAATTTCTTTCTAAGAGTCAAGCTTCCCACCTGAAGTAGCTACCATGGATGAAATCCAATTATATCTCTTCCACCCAAATGCAACCCCTATGGAAGAAGGTTGTGTTTCAATCTCCTCCTTTTAGCCAATTTAACCTAGACCATTATCTCCAGTAAAGCTCCTCCTTCTTATATATGTTGGCTAAAGACTTCTTCAAATTTTTTTTGAATAGTCATCTTCGATATAGACAAGTCCACTGATTCTTTCTTTCTGTCCACTAAGTTGATGTCATACAAAAACTTTTGCTTGATATCTTTGTTAGCTTTCATCCTATTAAAGGACCACCTCTTCAAAGTTGCCCTTAGTCTTTTGAGGTTTTTCACTCATATTGCTACACTATTCTAGCCTCCCAATGCTTTTTGAGGAGCTATGAATAATAGAATCCAACCCCTCCTCTTTTATCCACTAGTCTTTAAATCTAAAAATTTTAATGGGGTATAGGGTTGTGAATATGAGATTATAATCAAGAGCAATGAAGATAGGATCTATGCTACGTTGAACAAAGCTTTTTGAAAAGAAGTTAGGAATAAGTCATCCTACTTTAGAGAGAAGAAGAATCGATCAAGACAAGCAAGAGGACTGTCTCTACTATTCGGTTAGTTAAAATCTCTTCTTTTGAGCTCTAAATCAATAAGGCACAAAGACTCAATGAATGGTGTGAAGGTGATACTATCTTTCTTGCATTGTGGGTTACCCCTCTTATCTATCTAATTTTTGGCGACATGGAAGTCTCCTCCCATAAGCTATGGCTCTTAAAGAGACACCTCTTCCTTCAACCAACACCTCAAAAAATTATGTCTTGAGTGATATGTCATGAGGTCTATAAATTGAAGAAATGACAATGCTCATGCAAAAAGGCTTGAGAAGTAATTTCACTGTAATGGGAAGGTTCTAGTGTATGTATGACCTGAGCAATGAAAATACATCCAAATTTCATCCTATAAAGATACCTTTAGTCGAGCCTCATGCATTTAGATACTCCCAAGTTAAAATTCTATGGCCTCCAATATATTGGAGGACCTGGAGGAAGGAGATGAGAACTTGGATTCCTGGATCTAACACTACATCATACTTTGAATTGGCTATTAACTCCTTTATCATGTGCCTTTTGGAAGCTTCCTCTGGTCCCCTAATATTTCAGGATTCAACAATCATCAAGCTACCTAGATTCTATCCATTGGACCAGCAGCAATCTCCTCAACTCGCTCAAAACTCCACTCCCACCTTCTTCCTCTCCCTAGCAAGCAACACATCATCCATTTTTTCCTAAGCAACATTGTTAGGCATGCATAACCCATGGGCTTTTCCCCAACCGATCAGCATTTGATAGGGAATTAAATGAATGAAGGGGTAGAACTGGATTTTCGAGGGGCTGCAGTGGCCCTTCCTTCTTCCTCTTAGGGGGGATTGAGTTTTTTAACCATGACCGCTTTGATGATTCCACCCTCACTCATGCGCTTCATCTAACTAAGCACAGCCGAGGCTGAATTCACCTTCTTGGAAGCATAGGGGATATCGGATGCAGAACCAGAATAATCGGATGCTCCAAACCCAAGGCCACTGAGTATGAGGGGACACGGGTGAGATGACTAAGGCTAGATCGTCTGCCTTTCAGGCTCAGGGCTAGACTCCGATGATACTGAGACTGGGCGTTAGACCGAGCTAGAAGGAAGTGGAGGGGAGGTCCCTCTTTTTGTTCCATGTGGCATGGTTTCCCCTCCCAACATGGCGCCTCTGTTCTTCCAAGCCACAGCTCTTTCAGGTCACTGTGGTAGTGGTTCCACGCTACCTTTCAGGTCACCTGCTCCTACCAATCCATTTAGATGACAATGTAGTAGTAGGCCCACCCTTTCAACCGATGCGGGAGGGAACACCCGACTCTCCTGAGGAAAGCCCGTGACCAAATATTGTGGTGCTAATCTAGTTAGAGGGGGGAGAAGGAAATCAGATCCCCCCAATAACGATTGTTCTGGCCAAGGTAAGTCCCATCTCCCGTGATCCGCTCTGGTTTGAAAGCTTTATGCATTCAGGGGTGTAGGAACTCGATGTCAGCCGATCTTTGACCTCTAACCATGAGTTTGATGAGGATCGGTGGAGCTACTCTCAGTTCCTCCGTTGCCTGACGCTGGATCGGACCCCAGCGAAGGTATGCCAAGTTCCCTAGGCAGAGCTCCACGCTCATCCATGGCGGATGATTCACCTGCTAAAAACAAAGCTTGTTGAACTTTTGATCGCTCTTTGCTAATGTCCAGTTTTTCAGCGAACAACCTCGTCGAAGACCCCCATCTCGCCCACCCTTAGGGCCGGCACCGCCAGCACCGCCGGCACCAGGGAAGAACCTAGGCGCCCAAGCTACCTCCTGATCCACCCGCAAGCCCAATATCCCTCATGTAATTTTTCCAAGCAGCGGAGAATATTTTATCACAAAAGTCATGTCAAGATGTAATGAGTAAAAAAGTCATGTTCATCGTTAAATAATCAATATTCAACCATAAAACCACCTGCATGCACTGCTGGTAAAAATATGCCTAATAACGAAATATTATTGCCGCTAAAAATTACATAGGCAATTAGAAACAAAAACTATTTCATCGCAGATATATATAAGAAAGAAAGAATGCATAATGAAGCTATGTTTCATCACTAGATTGTCTACATTTTCTAGAAAATTATAAACATCGTCAATAAATTAATATTTAGTAATGAAACTAATTTATCATTATAAATTTACAAATAAAATTTAAAACCTAATTAATGAAAAAAAAATCATTTTATGTTTAAAAATGCTTAAATCATTGCCCAAAAATTTCTACTAAAAGGTGGGATTGGGAATGTTTAGTGCCATTGTATCAAAATTTAACAACTAAATAATATTGCATTGCTAAAAATGATACTTAAGAGATATTTTATGATGAAAATTTATTTTATTATCTTATAATATTTATTAGAGATAAATTATATTTCATATAAAATAAACTCAGGAATGGCAATGAAACGGATAAGGTTACAACGAAATTTTTATTTCATTAATTTATGATATTTATTAGAGATAAATTATATTGCATAATAAAATAAACTTAGGAATGACAATAGAATGGGTCAAGGTCGACTCGGACTTTCCATACCTTGCCCTGTCAAGTGTACTCCCTATCCCCTAATCCTCTCGTTGCCTTGCCCTTATTTTTTTATTTTTTGAAATTATCTTTAAAATAAACTTCAATGATATATTTGCAAATTTGTTTGATATTACTCCAAAAAATAGTTATAAAATTTCATTCTTTAAAATTGATTAGCTGTTTTGTTATATATATAAATAGAGAGATTCGGATGGTTCAAATTGGATTTTGGGATAGAAAGTATATATATATATTAGCTTCGCCTAAATACTAAATAAAAGTTGTTTGATTTTTTTTTTTTTTTTTTTTTGAAACCCCTCTCCAAATCCATTTGAAGACCTAGAATTACTGGCTCTAGATAAAGTATTAAGGAGTCTCAAGGAGCTCAAGCTAGAAGCTAGAAGAAAATAGACACCGTGGAAGTTTACAGAAAAATGAAATGATCCGGAGATAGGATTCAAAGTTTTGCTCCCGACAGCATGAGGATGACCAAAATAACATGAGGATGGCTGATAAAATTAGAGATGAAGGAATATTATTTCAAGCGAGTCATTGACTTTTGCTTTGGATGGTAACGTACTGAGTAATGGGAATCCTTCCAAGGATCGAGGGTTCTCACCAACCGTTGCGGCGTAGAATGAATTAATAATAAGATCTCATTCCAAGAATCGATGGTTCCGCAACCGTTGCAGGCCTAGAATGAATTAATAAAAGGTCTCATGGGAGGGGTATTATTCCTCGAATAAGAAATGACTGATTTCTTGACTCATCACGAATATTGGAGCTAATCTAATATATAACATCGACCACAAGGACAAGACCTCTCTTTTATACTACATGTACAACCGCGTTAAAAAATTTTTAATAATTAAAATTTATTCTAAAAGTAATATCGTCATGGAGAAATATAATAAATAAAAAAAATTCACCCGGCTTTCTTTCGCTTGTATTGAATTACTTGTCAAACCATTAACAGATCTAATTTAATTCGACACACGAGAGAGATTTTAAAGATCTCATATTCTACCATCGAGAGCTAGCTAGATGACAGCTTGGTGCTATAAAGTTTGTTAAACAGCAAGATTTTATTTGTATTTATTTTTTAAAAAAATTATATTGAAAAGAAAAAAATCAAAAAAAAAAAAAAAAAAATCTAATGCAAATAAAATTAGTTACACAATAGGCTAACCAATGATCTGGAATCGTCTTTTATTCCAAGAAAACATATAAAATTTTGTTTATAGGTATTAGACAATCGGACCCAATATAAATAAGTATTTTGGTGTCATTCTTCCTTTAAGATAGCTGTTTGTCTGTTTTAATATTAGTTTAGCATGGTTCTTTAATAATATCATGATTTTGAAAAGCAGCTTTAGTTAATATAGATTTTGCTACCTCATGAAGACCTCTCAGGTAATAGTCATAGTTCTTTCATCTTATTCTTTTTTTTAAAAAAAAAAAAATTAAAACTAATAATATAAAATTTTAAATTGAATAATATAAAATTGTAATAGTTAGTCTTTTTTTTTTTTTTTTTTAAAATTTCGCTTATGAAACGTATCGAAAGGATAACATATATAATGCATATTTATTATTGATTTGGCTACCTTGAAGTTCACTCGTAATGGCATATAATAAATAGGATAAAAACAAATCCCCATAATAATAAAGGAACTGACGATTGTAAGCATAGAGATCTTTGTTAATTCGATGTCAAATAAGCAGCAGCTGGAGTTTCTTTGGTTGCACTTCAATTTACCTTACAATATACCACTTTTCTATTTTTTATTATTTTTTAAAAGGAAAGTTGCTACATTCTTATCATTCCGGCAGGTTATGGTCTCACTCGAATGGGAGAGTCGGTCAGCACCCAGCTAGACCACTGCGGTTGAAGGGGAAAAAACTCAAAAATTCCTCCCAATTGCACCCGCCGCAGTCCTAAAAGCAGCAAGCTTGAACGTATCTTTCAGCAACTTTAATCTCACAACTTGCCATGGGAGGTCAACGAACGAGAATTGGTCGACCAACAATTCTAACCAAGAGTAGAAGTCAACTCTCACGTTTAGACGGCACCAATTATACTAAAAGTACAAGTCCGGATTTGCTGATTTGCTGTTTGGAATGGTTGGGCTTGGAATGCCTGGGCTGAGGAAGCATGTTGGAAGGCATTGTTTTCCTCCTCAGCGCTCTTTAACAGCTACCTACCACCATTTGCTGAGAACTGGGCCATCCTCCGCTATATTGCAGGCAATATCTCTATAGTATCCCTCAATATGTTCTATTACAAATAGTATTTTTGTAGTATCCCATGGTATCAAGTGATATCTTAATAGTATTAAGTGATATCTTCTATTATGGGTAGTATCTCCACATCACCTCCTTGGCATGATATGGCCATTAATGATTTTCTACATATCTCCAAATCTTGTAATTATATTATTGATTTATTATCTCCTTGGTTTTCTATGTAGTTATATAATCATGTATAGTAACTAATTCTTATATGTCATCTTTGAGATCCAATATAATTTCTATTTTATACTCTCATTTTTATATGGCATCAGAGCTGCCATGAAATCAAATTAAATTTCTATTATGGAATCCAGTCAAGATGTTACATCGCTATCCTTCCTTCATCACTTAGATAGCTTGGGTACAATTTTTGTATCTCAACTCCTCACTGGAGAAATTTATCCTCTTTGGTGGTGAGCTATAAAGACTACCCTAGTAGCCAAAAATAAAATTGGCTTTATTGGTAGTTTTCTCAAAGCATCATTATATTGCACTACTACCAAGCAGTGCTTTCTTAGATTTGGAATTCCATTTGCAAGGACCTGGTAAATAGTATTGTTTGTATTAAAACTGCTAAAGAAGTTTGGGATGATCTAGAAAATCGTTTTTCTCATGAAAGGGCAGCACAAATCTATCGCATGAAATGTGATATTTCACTACATACTTAAGATCAATTATTTGTCTCTAACTATTTTACTACTCTTTAAGGATATTGGGATGAAATCAATGATCTATACTCATTACCAACTCACACTTATGGCGCAATGAAAGAACTTAGCCGCATTTTTCAAGATGAAAAGGAATACCAATTTTTAATGGGTCTCAATGACTCTTATTCCACTAAGAAGCCAAATTTTAACCATGGAGCCACTGCCCACACTTAGCAAAGCATATTCATTGATCTCTCAAGAAGAAAAGCAAAAGGGTTTGCAAATAAAATTTGTCCAGTTACTTGAAAGCGCTGCCATACAGTTTCAAACATTGACAAGCATCGTTCTAAAAATTCTAATAATTAGCATGGTTATGATCATAGTCGTGGAGGATGTAGTGGTTAGGACAGGCTACATTGGGATTACTGTAACAATCTTGGCCATATACGCAACACTTGTTACAAATGGTATGGTTATCCCGATCGCAATAAAAGTGCTAAGGTCTCTGCATAATAAGGAAGTTATTTCTGAGGTTTTACTAGATTATATTTATTCATGGGACCTTGATCAAAAATTATCATTGATAATAATGGATAATTGCTCCACCAATGATGCTACGATTGGTATCCTCTTAGATCGGTTCGAATAGCGTTCACTTGTATTGAGTGACCAGTTTCTTTACATGTGTTGTGCAGCACATATCTTAAACTTGATTGTTTAAGATGATTTAGTGGTAATTGGAGGTGGAATTGATATGGTTTGTGAAAGTGTCTATATTGGAGAGCATCAAATAAAAGTGTTAGGATTAAATCATGAATAAAAGGAAAGAGTACTGTGAGTGGGAAAATACTTGAGTTGTGTCACCTAGAGCAGCTGATAAAATTCATTGGGATCGTACCCAATAGCTTGTATTTGTACTTCGTATCACTTGGAATGAGGGTCCAAGCGGGTTTTCTGCACAACATCAGGGAAATGTGAATGTTATTCCTTCTGAGGTTCTCATTTGCTCCTAGTGGTCCAGCAAAAATCCGGTCTGCATTCATCCTATGAATCCGGAATCATTCAATGACCATGTAGCAATGCATGTGAGTAGAACTGAAATGATTAAAAAAATGAAAAAATTGGAGCATAAAAAGAAGTGTTTTGGATAACATGGAGATAGAGCTGCAACTCTATTGTTTCTATATTTAGAAGTAATGATAATCGCTATGGAGAAAATTTTAATTGCTAATTAACCCACGAAAAGCAAATAGTTTAATTAGTTGATACGTGATTGTATGGGAGGAGATGTTTTGCAGCTTGCTGTTTCATAACAAGTACAGTGGTTTGGTCTCCTGTTTAAAATCGAGCTATTTACATTTTTTTTTAAAATTTTAATAAAACATCTTGCCACTGAATTTTTTCAGCTTCATTTATCTCCCATCTTTTCCCCACTTCTTATAGTGGACTAAAGACAGTGAAACATTAGAGGAAGAACCATCGGAGGTACTATTGCTTTGATACGAAGCTATACGACTTCCAAACAATCATTAATTGAGTTCGGCTGATCAAAGTTAATGTCAGACAGGGATAGAGGACATACCTTTGTACGGATGTGGAAGTGGTGATCGTTGGCCCATGGGGGAGCTACCAGAGTTCCCTATGCTTCCATGCCCCTGGCTACAACATTCAGAGAGAGAGAGAAGAAGGAGGAGAAGCTTAGAGGAGAGAGAGTTGCCTTCGATTCCTCATTCATCAATCGAAGAGATCAGGAATTTATTCTCCTCTCTTTTCTGGTATGGGGTGACGAATGCCCCTCTCCCTCTGCCATACCGATAGGCAGAGAGAGCCACTCCCTCCATCACTGTGGACGCATGGCCTGGCATCAATGCTAGGCCAACAGTTAATAATCTCTTAGTTATCCACAGAGGATATAGAATTCTCAACCTCACATATATCTCTATCATTACACAGGTAGTGGGGCATGCGACCTAACGAGACAAACATACAGTGGAAGTATTGTATTAAGTTAACGTATGACTAATGCAGCACCTAAGCAATACAATTTTGTTTATATCCTAAATAATTTAATCACACTAGATTGAATACTCTCAGCCCCTCAAGAGGCTTATCCCGAAGCAGTACTTGAAATCACTAGATAATTTGTCAATTTATTTTTAGGGAGCATGTGTTTTAACTACTACATATCTAATAAATTGTCTCACATCATCAATTTTAGTTGAAAAATCACCCTATGAATTACACTTTAATAAAAAAAACATCTTATCATCACTTGTGAACTTTTGGTACCTGTGCTTTGTGCACATCAAAACCAGGGATAAGTTTGCCCCTCATGCATGTAAATGCATCCTTACGGTTAAAAAGGATATCGTGTATATGATTTATATGCTAAGAAGATATTCACCAGTAGAAATATTACTTTTCATTAATCCACATTTTCATTTGCCACCAAAATCCATAAATATCGCGTCTCCTCAATCACCAATTCTTCCTGTCATTCATGGTGATGGTTTAGACATCTCTTCACCACTTGACACTGTTGATCACCCTCAAACCTAGAGTCCTCATCAACATATCTCATCACCTCCAGCTGAACCTGATGATCACCACTCTACTAGAGCTCCTGCTTCACATGTGTTGTTATATAGCACAAAATCAGAATTATATAATGCTGACTTAGCTATCGTTGATTTGCAAGGAAGAAGATAGAAAAGTACTTGATAGATTAAAAAAAAAAAAGAGATGAAGAGAGCTTTGTATCTGAACTACTAAATTTATTCACTGTACTACTCTTTTTATAGAGCTGAAACATAACAGAAAGCATAAAAAAAAAAACTAATTCAGAGCCATGTCTAACAGATTCCTAATATTAAGCTTTGATTCCTAATATCAAGCCATAACAGAAATATGCAACAAAAAAAACTCCTAAAGATCTGTTCTATTGACCAATTATTCTGCCATAATTTTACAATGTAAGGCATGTTTTCAACACTCCTCCTTGCCTTAGTAGTTGCAAAGGCCTAATTTGCTTCTTAGAATTTCAAATCTAGCTTTTGGTAGAGCCTTGGTTAGCATATCTGCAATCTGATCCTCTGTCTTACAATGCAGCAGCTTAATTTCTCCATTCTTCTGTACTTCTCTTAAGTGATACAATTTGGTCTTGAAATGCTTAGTTTTGCCATGAAAAATAGGATCATTCGCAATTGCAATTTCAGCTTGGTTATCCACATATATCTGTGTTGGCTCATTTTGCTTCATGTGTAAATCAACAAGTATTTTCCTAATCCAAAACTTGATTTACTGTAGCATTGGCTGCTACATATTCAGCTTCTACTATACTTTGAGCTACCACATCTTGCTTCCTTGAGGACTACGTAAATATTCAAAGCTGAAACAGTAACCTATTGTACTTCTCATGTCATCAATTGAACTTGCCCAATCACTACCAGAATAACCCTGAAGTTTAAAATTCTGACTGTAAGAATATTTAATACCATAATTTGTTGTGCCCTTAATATATCTTACAATCCTTTTGGCAGCTTGAAAATGCACTTCACTGGCACAATGCATGAATCTTGAGAGCAAACTTACTGGAAACATTATGTCTAGTCTGGTAGCTGTAAGATGCATCAAGCACCCAATTAGGCTCCTGTATTGGCTTTCATCAATTTTTTTTGCTCCATCATCCTTGCTGAATTTTACTTTCTGGTTCATAGGTGTGGTGGTGCTTTTACAGTCTTCTATATGAAATTTCTTGAGTATTTCCTTTGCATACTTCTTTTGGCTTATGAAGATTGCATTACGATCTTGCTTCACTTCCATACCCAGAAAGTAGGAGATCAAACCAAGGTCTGTCATCTCAAATACTTTGAGCATTTCAGCTTTAAAATCTTCTATCAGTTTCTCGTTGCTACTTGTTACAAGCAAATCATCAACATAAATAGAAACTATAATTAAGTTAGCATATGTTCCTTTTACATATAGTGTAGCTTCACTTGGACTTTTAATAAATCCAAGGCTTTGAAGATGTTCATCAATCCTGCTGTACCAGGCCCTAGGGGCCTGTTTAAGGCCATATAAGGCCTTCTTCAGCAAGTAGACCTTCTCCTCTTGTCCCTTGACTTGGAAACCCTTGGGCTGCTCTATATAAATCACCTCTTGAAGATAATCATTTAAGAAAGCTGATTTTACATCTAACTGGTAAATCTTCCATCCTTTTGAGCTACCAAGGCAAGCAACATTCGAATTGTATCCAAGCGTGCTACTGGAGCAAAAGTCTCTGAGAAATCCATACTAAATACTTGACTATATCCCTTTACAACCAATCTAGCTTTATATTTATTTACAGAACCATCTGTATTAAGTTTGGTTCTATAAACCCATTTCACTCCAATGACTTTTCTATGAAAAGGTCTGTCTACAAGCACCCAAGTGTCGTTCTTTTCTATCATTTTGAGCTCCTCTTTCATTGCTTCAATCCACTTATCATCCTTCTCAGCCTCTATAAATTCTGCAGGCTCAAAAACAGCAACATTGCTTCTAGCATAAATATCAGATAAGGACCTTGTACCTCTTACTGGAACATCATCTATGTCATCATCAAAGTATTCAGGAGTCTCTGACAACTGCTTCTTTGTTGACTCATCCCAATTCCATTTTCTATCCTTCATAAACTTGACGTCTCTGCTTACAAGAACTTTTTCATTTTGAGGTTGAAAAATTCTGTAAGCCTTCGAGTAGTTGCTATATCCAATGAAGACTCCTGGTTCTGCCTTCTTATCAAGTTTGTCTTTATTTACTTGTGGCACATAGAAAAAATAGACACAACCAAAAGTTCTTAGATTCTGTAAATTAAGTTTATAACTAAACCAAGCTTCAAATGGAGTTTTGTTCTGCAAAGCTCTAGTTGGTAACCGATTTAACAAAAAAAACAACAGTATTTGCAGCTTCTGCCCATATTTTCTTTGGCGAATCTTTCTCATACAGCATACACCTCGTCATCTTCATAATAGTTTAAATTTTTCTCACACTTACACCATTCTGTTGTGGGTTGTAAGGTGCTGTAAGTTGGTGCTCAATACCAGCTTCTTCATAGAATTTGTCAAAGACCTTATTTGTATATGCCGTCCCATTATCAGACCTTATCTTTTGTATCCTGCAACCACTTTGATTCTCCACCAATTCTTTATATTTCCAGAATATATTAGGAACCTTAGATTTGGACTTAAGAAAATAAATCCAACAAAATTTGATATAATCATCGATAAACATAATGTAGTACTTAGTACCATTTAAAGATGATGTCTTCTGAGGTCCTCCAACATCTGTTTGCACTAGTTGCAGCTTGCGTGTTGCTCTCCATGTTATTTGAGAAAAGGGTCTTCTAACTTGCTTGCCATATTGACAAACCACGCAATCTGCCAGTTTTTCTTCTAGCAACGACATACCTTTCACCAGGTCATGTTTTTGCATATATAGAAGTTCAGCATGATGGAAATGCCCGAGCCTTTTATGCCATAATTCTGCATCACTTACAATGCTAGAAAATGCTATTTGCTCCTCCATTAGATTTAGAGCTAAGCTTTTTGCTTTCATTTTTACTTTGAATACATCTCTTCCTTTGGCATCTTTGATCAAGCACCAATTATCTTCAAATATGACTTTGAAGCCTTTTTTAACTAGCTGTTCAACATTGAGCAAATTTTGGTCAATATCAGGCACATAAAGAACGTTAGTAATGTACCTTAAACCTGCCAAGCTTTCCATAGCCATAGTTCCTTTACCCTTTACGAGTATAAATCATCATTTCCAATTTTTACTTTGGAAATGTTAGTTTTATCCAGCTTTGTAAATAGTCCTCGGTCATTGGTTATATGATTTGTACAGCCGCTGTCAATTAGCCAGGAATCGCTAGAGCTGTTACTTATTGCGAAGCATTTTGCAATAAAAAGTTGCTTTTCTTGATGTTGCTCAGTGGTAGCTTTTGCCTTCTCATGTTGTTGTGATTAGCAAATCTGCTCCATATGTCCAGTCTTTCCACATTTTCTGCACTTGACATCAGATCTCCACCAATACTTCCTTTGTGGATGGTTTGTCATTTTGCAGTATGGACAAGGTGGATAGCTCTCCTTATTTTTGTTGTTGCTACCTGTCTTATTGCCCTTCTTCCTGTTGTTATTCTTCTTATCTTTATCTCCTCCTGAATTTTCTGCCTTTGCTTGAAGTGCACCTTTTACAGTTTCTTCTTTTTTCATCATTCTCCTTTGCTCTTGTGTCTACAATGCATTCACCATTTCTACCAAGGATATGCTTGACAAATCCTTAGATTCTTCTAATGAAGAAATTTTAGACTCATACTTTTTAGGCAAAATTACAAGAATTTTTTGCACAATTCATTCATCAAAAAAGTCCTTGCCAAGCAGCCTTACCTTGTTTACTATGCCCAGCAACATGTCAGAGTAGTCCTTAATAGTTTTTGCCTCCATTTTTAGCATTTCAAACTCCTTGATCAAGTTGAGTACTTGCATAATTTTGGTTCTTTCATTACTTTGGTATTCCTTCTTAAGGTAATCCTAGATATGTTGATTCCAAGCTCATGATTCTTATAAATATAGTACTTAAAACAGCAAAGAATACGCAGGCTTTAGCTTTGGACTTCCTGATCTTTTTCTCTCTATGGGTCTTGAGCTGAGTCATGTGGGGTTGTCAGGCAATGGAGGAATATTATAGTCTTCTTCTATAGCTTCCCAGAGATCTAATGTTTCAAGATAAACTGTCATTCTAACAGCCCAGGCTTGATAGTTGTCACCATCAAAAATAAGTGGTGGAACATTTGAGAAATTAGATGATGTAGACTCCATCTCATGAAAGGTGTTGTGTTTCTAGTTTTGTATTTTGATTCACTCAAGTCACAGGTCCCTCAAGAGAAGTGCTCTGATACCAATCTGTTGTTATATAGCACAAAATCAGAGCTATGTAATGCTGACTTAGTTGTTGTTGATTTGCAAGGAAAAAGACAGAAAAGTATTTGATAGATAAAAAAAAAAAAAAGCGAGGAAGAGAGCTTTGTATCTGAACTACTAAATTTATTCACTATACTACTCTTTTTATAGAATTGAAACATAACAGAAAGCATAAAAAAAAAACTAATTTAGAGCCATGTCTAACAGATTCCTAATATTAAGCTTTGATTCTTGATATCAAGCTATAACAAAAATATGGAACAAAAAAATCCTAAAGATCTAGTCTGTTGACTGATTATTCTGCCATAATTTTGCAACCTAAGGTATGTTTTCACCAACATGAGCCTACACCAAGTCTATAGGATCCTCCTAGTGCTCTACTTGGTCTCGATGTGCTCTTCAATATAGCTCACAAACTTCTATTGCTAGCAAAGCACATCCTTTTCTCACTCATATCAAAACAGCACTGTGACAAATACTGCATTCCTATTACAAAATTTTCTTTCACTCTCCAAATTTTCTCCTTCTCGCCGTATTTCTAGCCTCCATCTGTTCATCATAGGAACCTTAGACTTTTTCTTCTAGAATGAAGCATACTCAATGGCGTAATGCAATGGCAAAGGAAATCAAAGCCTTAGAACTTAACAATACTTGGACCTTAACATCTTTGCCTCCTAGTAAGCATGCAATTGGTTGTAAGTTGGTTTACCAAATCAAATATAAGTCAGATTATAGCATTGAGCACTACAAAATTCATCTAGTTGCCAAAGGTTTTACTTAAACTGAGGGTCTTGATTATTATGAGACCTTTACTCCTGTTGCAAAGTTAGTTACAATTCAGGGCCTCTTAGCCCTTGCTGTAGCACAAAAGTGGCCCTTACATCAACTTGATGTCAATAATAGTTTTCTTCATGGTGATTTGGCTGAAGAAGTTTATATATAATTACCTCCTAGATTTCCTCAAAAGGGAGAGAATGGCAAGCTTCTTATTTGTTGTTTTAACAAATCTCTCTATGGCCTCAAGCAATCATCTTGTAATTGGTTCTCAAAGCTCTCTTTTGTGCTTCTCAAGATTGACTTTGCTTAATTAGTTATTAATTATTCTCTTTTCATTCTCAAAATCAAGGATGCTATTACCATTGTTCTTGTTTATGTCAATGGCAATATCAATACCAATACTGATCCTTTCCCTATTACATCCATCAAAACCTTCTTATAGGATTCGTTTCGCATTAAAGACTTTGGTACACTTAAGTATTTTCTCAGCATTGAGACTACTCACTTCAACAGAGGTATCTTCCTTTCTCAGGAAAAATAACTCCTCAATATCTTAAATGATGCCGGCCTTATTGGTGCTAAACCAGCTCAAACTCTAATGGAACAAAAGTTGCACTTGAGTGCTAATGTTGGAGACCTCCAATCTGACCCTAGGCCCTGTAGGAGACTTGTCGACCATTTACTGTATCTCACCCATGCTTGTCATGGCATCACATTTACTGTCAATCTTCTTAGCCAATTTATGCATGCTCTAGGACAATCGCACATGGATACTACTCTCTATGTTCTTTGCTATCTCAAATCTCAGCCTGACTTTGGTCTTCTCATGCCTACATCTAGTACTTCTCATCTCAATGCATACTTTGATGCAACTTGGGGTAGTTGTTCTACCATTTATCTTTTAGTCACTAGCTATTGTACCTTTCTTGGTAATGCAATTATTTCTTAGCATACAAAAAAAAAAAAAAAAAACTACTATCTCATGCTCTTTCGTTGAAGTTGAGTATTGTGCCATGGCTTCTACTATTCGTAAATTAATTCGACTTAAGAACTTGCTTTCTAACTTGGGCATTCATATTGTTGCAAATTCAGTCTTTCATGAACATACTAAATACATCAAAATAGATTGCCATGTCATACACAATTAATCGCAAGCTGGTGTTATCCAAACCCATTTCCTTCGTAGCAATGAGTAGCATGCTAACATTTTTACTAAAGCTCTTGATCATGACTCTTTTTTTTTATCTTCTCAACAAGTTAGGCATCATTGATTTGCATACACGAGTATCTCTACAGTATTCCATAATATCAAGCGGTATCTTCATAGTATAAAGTGATATTTCTTATGGTGGGCAGTATCTTCATATCACATCTTTGGCATAATATAGTCAATAATGATTTTTTTATACATGTCCTATATTATTGATTTATTATCTTCTTTGTTTTCTATGTAGCTATATATATATATATATATATATATATATATATATATATATATATATATATATATATATATGTAGTAGCTGATTCTTATATATAATACCTTTGAGTTTCAATACAATTTTTGTTTTATATTCTCAATTTTGGCACTCTGGATTGAATCGATTGCTGACCAACCGTCGCAGGCGTGGAATGAATTAATAAAAAGTCTGGCGTAGAATGAATTGATTTGACGACAAATGGAGCAGTTAACTAGCGTGCGCGATAGCGTTAGTTGCTCTTCAATTTGCCGTAAAATAAAGCACGTTTCTGCTCGCCTCCAACAGCTGCCACATTTTTATCACCCTCGGTACGCACGCTGCTAGACCACCGCGGCTGAAGATGAAAAAAATCTCAAGATGCCGCTCATCCCTACCCCACTTTTTCAAGCCACCTTAGTTTCCCAACTTACGATACCAGGACAGCGAACGAGACTTTGTCGATGAACAATTTCGTAGAAGTCAACCCCACCACATTCGGACGGCACCATATAATTATTCCACCGCATGGCGTTTGACGTGGATTGTGGCCCCAAACAAGTCCATGTCAACGGTTGATCTCCTCTCTCTCTCTCTCTCTTCTCTCTCCAAAAGCCATCACTCATGGCCTATAAAAACTCGAAGGCTTCTAACAACGGCTTGTGTGCTCTTTTGAGACTCCGAGCTATGGATTCGTTTCTTATTAGGAGCCTCTCTCTCCCCTTCTCTACCATCTCTTTCGTTCTCTTTTGTTCAATGATGGTCTCGGTGTCGGCCACCGAACCCTTGGACGGATTCAAGCTCGGTAGCGAGAAGAAGACCCATCTGCACCTATACTTCCATGACACCATCTCCGGGCCCAACATCACAACCGTGCGGGTTGCGCGGGCGGCAAATGCATCGCGAGGGGCCACCTTCGGAGACATCATCGTGATCGACGACCTGCTGACGGTAGGACCGAGCCCAAGTTCGAAGCTGGTGGGGCGAGCTCAGGGATTCCACGCGCTAGCATCACAGCAGGCTCAGAATGATCCTGCGCTGGCACTGACCATGAACTTTGTGTTTGTGGCTGGAAAGTACAACGGAAGCACGCTTACGATAGTGGGGAGGAACTCTATCTTTCATACGACGAGAGAAATGCCAGTTGTCGGAGGGACTGGGATATTCCGGCTTGCCCGGGGATATGCTATCGCCAAGACTTTCTTTTTTAACCTGACGTCTGGGAATGCAATCGTGGAGTACAATCTTTACGTGCTGCATCACGGATACTGATGGTTGCATTTGTGATTTGTTATACAGCCGCTTGCAGCTTACGTAGGCACAATAAAGCTTGGTCAGTGGCCTGAATGAAGCTTGCGCAGATGGTCTGCATTGTGTTTATTTTTTCGTGGAAGGTTTGCATCGTGTTTGATACCATAAACCAAAAAGATGTTCCAGCGGATAGATGTTTATTCTTGAAACTGTCCATCAATCTTGACTTTGTATTCGCGGATTGAATAGTACTTTGATTTGAGTCATTAATGCCTTTGTGTGTGCATTAAGTTGGTACAGTTCTATGGTATGAGATAAAACTTTGGTTTGATTCATGGATTGGAAGCATGTTAAATAATTGAATTTTGATTCTATATTTTTAAAAATGTCTAAGTTAAATCAAGAGTATTAGAATGGATTGTTAATTAAATTTATATAATATTCTTCAGAACAGAAATTGTACAGGTACTGGCTTTTTATTGCTTGGTACATAGGACTTTCAAAATATTAGTTTTTCTATTTACAAGATTTCAAGGGGTTGTTGATGATGTGTTCTTTTATCTTTTAACTGACAAATTATGTTTAAACACAAATTGTAGCGCTATCGCTCTTGATCCAATTAGATTTGCCCATAAATCTAATAATTAAATCTATCTTCCAAAATGAGGATGCCAAATGTTAAATTGATAACAACATAGTATGTTGGACATTAGTGACTTGGATCCAATCCTACTTTCAATCCAATTTTGCCTAAGCTTACTCCATCCTCGGCTGAATATAAATCTATGTCCTAAAGATGTTGCTTAAATTAATATGGTATAGACAGAGACTAATAATTGAGTTTGACCCATGATTAATTCTTGAAAGAAAAGTATTAGAAAGACATCATTTTATAGTAAATCTACAGTATAGCCATCTACATTACTGTAAATTATGAGATGCTGCGTTTCCAATATTTCTTCCTCCTGGGTTTAGCATCCTTCATAAGAAAGTATACTTGTAACAGCTTATAATTCTATCTAAAAAGAATAGCTAGAAAGATATTATTTTGCTTTCTTGACCCTACATAAATGTCTAAGATTTTTTTAAGTGAATAATTGATGTAAAATTAAGTATACATTCATGTGAGTTATCACATACTTTTTTTTATTTTACTCCTAATGTACTCATTAGGCTAAAGATCAAAATTTAATCATAAATATCACAATTGATCCATAATCATTTGCAAAAGAGTTATAGATTAGAACTATTTTACTATCATTTGTAATAATAGGGTATGTTTTGTGGTTGCATATTGTTATTTCATTTTAAATAGCCTGACCCTGGTCACCCTTCAGCCTTTCTGTTAAAGAATAGAGAAGCAAAAACCTTTTATCTGGACATGAGATTAGTAGTGTGACGAGCTTTTCAGCAGTGCGACCATTTTAATTGAGAATTACCGTCACCCTCAGAGATTTTTTTTTTTTTTTTACCCTCTACTCGATGTTCGTTGAACTTTTTTTTTTTTACCAGAAAAGGACCGTCCAACCGTAGGTGGGACAAGAAGTCTGGTCAACGTATTCAAGTCCTGCTCCCCACAGTCTGGTAACATCTTCAAGGGTGTTCTGTCATTTTCGTAGAAACAGAAGGGGCGCAACTGCAAGAATGATAGATACTAAGTACACCAAAAAAAATTGAAGGTCAACTCCTCGATCCATCCAATATCAAACAACCACCTGGAATCCCAACCCTGATACCTAAACGAAGATTAATGATTTATGGTAGTAATTTTAATTTTCGGTCAAGATGTCCCTGAGCTGGTGTGCAATTCTATTCTGCCTTTTCAGTTGGCTTTTCAAAGTATAAGTACGGCTGAGTGACTTTGTTGAGTGAGATCTCTCAGTTACCATGGCATAGTTCCACTGTCTATCGAACCAATCCTCTTATGCTATAATATGTCATGCAGCTCTATTTTGGTAAAATGATACAATTGAGAACTTAGCATGCTATGAAAGCTTATATTGGCATATGTTGAATTGTACATTCATTATGTATTGAAAAGATTGCACCTTCTAAGCCAGTCTTTTTAAATGAGATATTAAATTATTACAAATAACATCAATACCAATCTAATCTATGACCCATGTGAACTATAGGCTAGGTTCTATGCATTTATAATTGGATTTAAGTGGACTTGAATTTGGATTTAAATTTGGACCTCAGCTTAGCGGGGATGCCAAGGTTAGAACGAGAGAAATATATAAGAGCTCATACTGGCATGCATTTAATTTCACATCAAGTATGTACTGAAGAGATCTTAAATACTTATATAGGATCAATAAGCTTTAATAATACTTTCTTAGTTAGCTTTTTTAAGTGAGGTCTTGAGTTGTTACAAGCTCTTCCTTAAATTTCAAGCTAACTAAAAATTTTCAATTTAACTTATAATTAGGGGTGGCAAAGTATGTTTCCATATCATATTCGTGTCGTGTCGAAGCTAAGGTATAATAGTATATCAATCGACAGAAAGATGACACGATTAATATATTAATCATATCAAAAATCCAAACACAAACACAATATAATTATTATACAAGTAATACGACACAACACATATAACCTATTTAATAAATAAATCGTATTGAATTAAAATAATACGACTCACTCAATACAAATAAGCATGACTTGCTTAACATGAATAGACACAACTTAACTTGTTTAATATGATCCACTTAATATGTCATCAACTAAATTGATCATAAACTTTTGGATTAGTAAGTCAACCTGCAATATAATATAATTATTTCATGTTATAATTGTGTCGATATATTTATGACATGAACCTATTTAATGTCCATATAAACCCACTTATTTCATGTTAGATTCATATCATGTTCATGTGTCTTGTTCAATTTTGCCACCCCTATTCATAATGAACACTAAATAAGGTCACATTTGAGATGGCAATTAGGAGAAAGGGGTTAATAGTTATTTTCGATCGGCTACCATAAGTAACTATTCTCCAATAGCTACTGCTAGAGAGGTCTAATTGCCATCTCAAACATGTCCTAAATCAATTTACATCCCTTGTATAGGAATCAATTAGCCTGTAAAGCTGACTTTTAATAGAGATGAGAATAATTGTACAAACTTATGATTGTACATTTTTATGGTTACCTCTCCTCCCTTCTCCACAATTGACTCACAGTCGCTCAACCCGCCACCAAATCCATCGAAGACGTTGCAAAATAGTTAGAGATGATCATGGGAGGCTGGAGTATTGAGCGAAGGTACAAACATAGCGGGATACCTGCGGGAAATGCCGCGTGATCCTTTTAATACCTCCTTTCACCCCTGCCTGTCGAGCCACCGCCGTCGTCGTGGTGTTTTGGCCAAGCCACTAACTACGCCCCCCATCGAAGCCATGCTCGGGGACCATCGTCGTCGGCCACGAAGGATAACCGGTAGCAGAGGAAGGAGCTATCCCAGGTTTGTCCCCTATTTTTTCCTTTTTTCCTTTTCCCCTATTCCTATCTGTTGGGCGAGCCAAAGATCGATCGGCCCTTAGGAGGTCCCCTGTCCTCCCTTCACACCTCCTCCTTTGAGTAGAAGTCGCTGGCTACTTGTGTTTCCTGGTAACAGGGGTAGACTTTCCTTCCTTGTTACTCGACAATGTTACCAGTAGGGACTTTATCTTGTTTCGGTCATCGGAGATCCTCCTCTGTTGACCTTTCCCCTTTAACTTTCCTACCTCTGGTCTTTTGGTGCCAGCAGCATCTAGCCGTTTTTTTTTTTTTTTTTGGGTCGTCGCTATTAAGCCCCTGTCTTGCTATGGCAGGGATATCCCGGCCTGCCTTGCTATGCATTGAGATGGGCCCTAACCCTAAGGTCCTTTCCACCACTCCCCTGGCTAGCCCAACCACCAATTGGATCAGCCGCTGACTGGGCCAGCTGCTCACCGATCATGTTTAGAAACATTAATTAAAAAAAAAATCCCCTACGCCAAGTCCCATGGGCCTTGTTGTAGGTTCAAACGGACAACCGAATTCCTTTTAGGAGCCCACAAGAGGACCTCTACTACAACCCTACCATGAGCTTAGCTCTATGATTATGCCCACGACCTTCTAAAGATGCATTATATCCTTTCATCCTATTGCCAAACCATCCATGCAATATTTTATGACCTGACTCCTTAATTATTGAGAGCCTCATCTACACTAACCTAGTTGATCCTTTCCTTGAATCTTGGACCTGAACTAGTTGATCCTTGCCTTGAACCTTGGACCTGAATTCTGAATGTTGAGGTTGTAGACCCTAAACATGAAACCTAAAACTAGACTTTAAATTAATATAATTTATTATTTTAATTTAAAGTTAATGTTGCTATTGTAGGTAGACAGCAACCAAAGCTTTGAGAAAGTGAGCCTAGGATTACTATGGATATAGGTAAGAAAACTCTTCCATATTTGTATGTGTGAATGATGCCATGAACATGTTTCTTGAGAACATGCTACATTGATCATATCAATCCTATATGGGGAAAAAAATGGGTTAAAAACAAGTTTATTTACGCATAATGTTTATTTATGCATATTGGTATATGTGTGCATGTGTTGGGCATTATATGATTTATGGTATTTATTGTTATGCGATAGAATTTTGGAATACATGCTTAATTACTTATAAAATAGAATTTAATTCATAAATAATTCAAATTTGTAATCATATAGATGATAGTAGACAACAAACTAGTGATGTATTATAGTTGCCACCACAAATTAAAGCGTGACTAGATTTGATTACGATCTCAAGTTAAAGAATAGCAAGTTTTGATTACCACCACGGATTGAAGCATAGCAATGACTAGTTTATTTCTTGCCCAGTAAAATTTCTTTTGCATATTTCTTAATGATAGCAACTGCATATGAAATTTAAGTTGAACAAACTATACTATTATGTGAAATTGTATGGTATAATTTACGTAATGTATATGTTGTTTATATACATGATCGGTATGACACAGCATAGCATAATTGAGTTTAAATGAATTATAGATTTAATAAGTAGATCATTAGACAAGTCATGTATTGTGGATAATCTCACCACAGGTAGGAACATGGCATTATAGATAGCTTCATCGTGGGAAAAAATGTAATAATGTAAATAGCCTTGCTATAGGTAGAAATGTGATGGTGGTGATAACCTCACCACAGGCAGCAATAAGGTAATGTAGATAGCCTCATTATACGTAAACACATGGTATTGTAGATAGCCTTATCATGGACAAGAATATGGCATTATCGATAGTTAGTCATGCATAGAAGCATGGTAATATGGATAGCTTTGTCATGAGTAGGAGTATGACATTGCGATTGCTAATATGAGCTAGAGAGTGGTTGTGGTTAGGGCAAAGTCTGACCAGATTAACTTAATGATTTATACATTCAACTACAAAGTTGATATTGGCATATGATCGATATACTATGCTTGACATTTGGTTGAGGCACAATTTGGATACTACATAATTTGGAATAAGCATAGTAAGGTGAGTATGCTTTTCTATCATCTTTTTGGTCATATTAATTTTACATTACTTTATAAGAAGAATGTTTAAGATTTTGGTATATGATGCTAATAATGTTATCTTTTGTTGGTCATGACATTTGTATATGTTTTATATGAACTTGTTATAATTATGTTTGGGTATGCATAAATATTTAATGTCCACTTTTATCTGTGTTCATTAGCATCTTCGATACTTGCAGTTGTAATAAATTGACAAGATTAAATTGTATTCTCAGTATGTATGAATATGATTAAATTTAATGGAAATTGATATTTCTATTTAATAAAAAAAACTAAGTTCTGCAGAACTTTTGGAGACACTTAAAAGTTTTATAGCCATATCACATGTCGAGTCCAAATTATAGTTTGGGGTGGTGACACGTGCATTACTCTATGCTATATTTCACAATGACGTTGTAATTACTCTAAAAGATATTCTTACATGATGACAATGCTTTGGTACTGACTATAGGTCCCCTCTTATTTTATTGGTCCGATGTAGGAACCATGAATTGAAAGGTAACAGGTAAGGTGAAAAAGAGAAGGATTTGGGAAGTGAGGGAGAAGATTAAAGAGATCATTGATAGCTTGTTTGAAAACAATTTTGAAGGAAATAGAATTTTGATTCTATAGTTTTAATGATTTTCATCGGAATTAATATTTCAATTCTTGTGTTTGAAATGAAGGCTAAAATCATAGAATTAAATTCTAATTCTTTTATTTGAACTCAAGATAGAAATAGGATTCATAAAATAATTTTATCCTATTATCCTTAATATAAGAAAATAATAATTTTTGAAAGATATAAAACTTCATAAGGACTTAGGCTTTGATGATTCAAAATAAAATCCAAAGGAACAATAAAGGCCATTCAAGAATTCATGGAGAAGACTACTGTCACATTGGATGAACTTGAAATTGATGTCCTAAGAGAGAGAGAGAGAGTAGAAAACAAAGTCGAAGCATTTTGATCAAGACTTAGGAGGCGTATTAATTTGGTTTGATGAGTACTTTTAGGAATACAAGATCTTTTATTGTGGATCCCGTGAATTTCAGCTTAGCTCTCTCACAAATCTAATCATTTTTTTTATTAGATTTCTAATTTATAACTTTTAAGGATTAGAAATTTCGATTCTATGGTTTTATTTCATTCTAAACATTGAAATAATTAAAATTATGGAATTGGAATTCCAATAGCATAGCTTTTTAAGGATTTGGGATGTGAGGGAGTAGATTAGAGAGATCAATGGTCTTCTGGCAAATCCTATGTTAGGATTAAATCATGAATAAAAGGAAATACTTAGGTCGTGTCACCTAGAGCAGCTGATAAAATTCATTGGGATCGTACCCAATAGCTTGTATTTGTACTTTGTATCACTTGGAATGAGGGTCCAAGCGGGCTTTCTGCACAACATCGAGGGAATGTCAATGTTATTCCTTCTGAGGTTCTCATTTGCTCCTAGTGGTCGAGCAAAAATCCGGCCTGCATTCAAGCCACCTTTGTTTCCCAACTTACGATGCCAGGACAGCGAACGAGACTTGGTCGATGAACAATTTCGTAGAAGTCAACCCCACCACAATCGGACGGCACCATATAATTATTCCACCGCATGGCGTTTGACGTGGATTGTGGCCCCAAACAAGTCCATGCCAACAGTGGATCCTCTCTCTTCTCTCTCCAAAAGCCATCACTCATGGTCTATAAGAACTCGGAGGCTTCTAACAACGGCTTGTGTGCTCTTTGAGACTCCGAGCTATGGATTCGTTTCTTATTAGGAGCCTTTCTCTCTCCTCCTCTACCATCTCTTTCGTTCTCTTTTGTTCAATGATGGTCTCGGTGTCGGCCACCGAACCCTTGGACGGATTCAAGCTCGGTAGCGAGAAGAAGACCCATCTGCACCTATACTTCCATGACACCATCTCCGGGCCCAACATCACAAGCGTCCGGGTTGCGCCGGCAGGAAATGCATCGCGAGGGCTCACCTTCGGAGACATCTTCGTGATCGACGACCCGCTGACGGTAGGACCAAGCCCAAGTTCGAAGCTGGTGGGACGAGCTAAGGGATTCTACGCTCAAGCATCGCAGCAGGATCCCGCGCTGGCACTGACCATGAACTTTGTGTTTGTGGCTGGAAAGTACAACGGAAGCACGCTTACGATAGTAGGGAGGAACTCTGTCTTTCATACGACGAGGGAAATGCCAGTGGTCGGAGGAACTGGGATATTCCGGCTTGCCCGGGGATATGCTATCGCCAAGACTTTCTTTTTTAGTGAATAATTGATGTAAGATTAAATATGAATGCGAGTCATCACAAACTTCTTTTATTTAACTCTTAGTATACTCATTAGCTAAAGATCAAAATTTAATCATAAATATTACAATTGATTCATATTCATTTACAATAGAGTTGTAGATTAGATCTATTTTACTATCATTTGTAACAGGATGTTACTCACTAACGGCAGCAAAGTAGAATATGTTTTGTGGTTGCATATGGTTATTTCATTTTATCTATTAAATAGCAGTGACCCCTGACCCTGGTCACCTTTCAGCCTTTCTGTTAAAGAATAGAGAAGGAAAAACCTTTTATCTGGACATGAGATTAGTAGTGTGACAAGCTTTTCAGCAGTGCAGTCTTTTTAACTGAGAATTACCGTCACGCTCAGCGTTTTTTTTTATTTTTTATTTTTGGTCCCTACTCTACTCGATGTTCGTTGAGCTCTTTTTTTCCCCAGAAAAGGACCGTCCAACCGTTGAAAAGGACCGTCCAACCGTAGGTGCGACAAGAAGCCTGGTCATTGTATTCATGATTGGAAGTGTTCTGTCTTTTTCGTAGAAAAAGAAGGGGAGCAACTGCAGGAATAATTGAAATTGAAGGCCAACTCCTCGATCCATCCAATATCAAACAACCACCTGGAGGCCCAACCCTGAACCTAAAAGAAGATTAATGATTTATGGTAGTAATTTAAATTTTCAGTCAAGATGTCCCTGAGCTGGTGTGCTGCAATTCTATTCTCTCTTTTCAGTCGGCTTTCCGAAGCATAAGTGGAAGATTCAAAACGGCTGAGTGACTTTGATGAGCGAGTTCTCGAGTTGCCATAGCATAGTTCCACTGTCATTTGAACCACTACTCTTATGCTATAACATGTCATGTAGCTCAATTTTGATAAAATGATACAATTAAGAACTTAGTATACCGTGAGAATTTATACTAGTATGTGTTTAACTATACATTCATTGTGTATTGAAAAGGTCACACCTTCTAACCTAATTTTTTGTATGAGATCTTAAATTGTTACAAATAAAAAAGCCTCTCACTACTTGTGTTTCCTGGTAACAGTGGTAGACTTTCCTTTCTATCATTCATCGATGTTGCCAGTAGGGACTTTATCTTGTTTTGATCATTGGAGATCCTCCTCCATCGACCTTTCCCCCTTTCATTTCCCGCTTTTGGTTCCGGCAGCATCCAGCCGGTTTTTTTTTTTTGGTCGGTCGTCTCTATCAGGCCTGTGTCTTGCTCCGGCAGGGATACCCCGCCTCCCTTGCGATGCGTTGAGATGGGACCTAACCCTAAGGTCCTTTCCACCTCACCCTGGCTAGCCTGTTCCCCAATTGGGTTAGCTGCTAACTGAACCAGCTGCTGGCCGACCATGTTTAGAAACATTAAAAAAAAAAAAAAATCCTCTATACCAAGTCCTATGGGGCCTTGTTGTAGGTTCGCCCCGCAAGAGGACTTCGGCTACAATCCTATCATGAGCTTAGCACTATGATTAGGCCCACGACCTTCTAAAGATCCATTATATCCTTCCGTCCTATTGCCAACCTATCAAATTCACGATTTTATGACTTGACTCTCTCGTCATCGAGAGCTGCATCTACACTAACCTTTGGACCTGAACCCTGATCCTCAAGGTTGTAGACACTAAACATTAAACCTAAAACGAGACTTTAAATTAACAAAAATTATTATTTTAATTTAAAATTAATATTATCATTGTAGGTAGATAGCAATCAAACATTGAGAAAATGAGCCTAGAATTACTATGAATATTTGTAGGTAAGAATCCTCTTCCATATTTGCATGTGTGAATGATGCCATGAACATAAGTTTCTTGAGAACATGCTACATTGATCATAGTAATCCTATATGGAAAAAAAATGTGCTAAAAACAAGTTTATTTATGCATATTGGTATATGTGTGCATGTTTTGGGCATTGCATGATTTATGGTATTTATTGTTATGCGATAGAATTTTGGAATACATGCTTAATTACTTATAAAATAGAATTTAATTCGTAAACAATCCAAATTTGTAACATATAGATGATGGTAGATGACAAACTAGTGATGTATTATAGTTGCCACCAGAAGTTGAAGCGTGACTAGATTTGATTACCACCACAAATTGAAGCATAGCCATGACTAGTTTATTTCTTGCCTAGGAAAATTTCTTTTGCATGTTTCTTAATGATAGCAACTGCATGTGAAATTGAAATTGAACAAACTATACCGTTATGTGAAATTGTATGGTATAATTTATGTAATCTATATGTTGTTTATATACATGATCGGTATGACGTAGCATAGCATAATTGAGTTTAAATGAATTATAGATTTAATAAATAGACTAGTAGACAAGTCACATATCGTGGATAGTCTCACCACAAGTAGGAACATGGCACTATAAATAGCCTCATCATGGGCAAAAACTTGATAATGTAGATAGCCTCGCTATAAGTAGGAATATGATAGTGTGAATAGCCTCACCACAGGCAGCAATATAGTAATGTAGATGACCTCATCACAAGTAGAAACATGGTATTATAGATAACTTTATCATGGGCAAGAACATGGCATTGTAGATAAGTCAGTTACGGGTAGAAGCATGGTAACATGGATAGCTTTGTCCAAGGGCAGGAGTATGACATTGTGATTGCTAATATAAGCTAGAGAGTGGTTGTGATTAGTGCAAAGTCGGACTAGATTAACTGAATGATTTATACATTCAACTACAAAGTTGATACTGCCATATGATCAATATACTATGCTTGACATTTGGTTGAGGCACAATTTGGATACTACGTAATTTGGAGTAAGCACAGTAAGATAAGTATGCTTTTCTATTATCCTTTTGGTCATATTGATTTTACATTACTTTGGTGGTGTCACCTAGAGCAACTGATAAAATTTATTGGGATCGTAACCAATAGCTTGTACTTCGTATCGCTCGGAATGAGGGTCCAAGCAGGTTTTCTGCACAACATCGGGGGAATGTGAATTTTATTCCTTCTGATGTTCTCATTTGCTCCTACTGGTCCAGCAAAAATCCAGTCTGCATTCATCCTATGAATCCGGAATCATTCAATGACCATGTCAAACAATTTATGCAATGCATGGGAGTAGAACTGAAATGATTTAAAAAGTGAAAAATTGGAGCATGAAAAGAAGTGTTTTGGATAACATGGAGATAGAGCTGCAACTCTATAGTTTCCATGGTAGAAGTAATGATAATCGCTATAGAGAAAGTTTTAATTACTAATTAACCCACGAAAAACAAATAGTTAAATTAGTTGATACGTGATCATATGGGAGGAGATGTTTAGCAGTTTGCCGTTTCATAACAAATACAATGGTTTGGTCTCCTGTTTAAAATCGAACCATTGACATTTCTTTTAATTTTAATAAAACATCTTGCCACTGAATTTTTTCAGCTTCATTTATCTCCCATCTTTCCCCCGCTTCTTATACTGGACTAAAGACAGCGAAACATTAGAGGAAGAACCACCGGAGGTATTATTGCATTGATATGAAGGTATACTACTTCGAAACAATCATTAATTGAGTTCGGTTGATCAAAGTTAATGTCAGATGGGGACAGAGAACTCACCTTTGCATGGATGTGGAAGCGGTGATCATCGACCAGTAAGGAAGCAACCAGAGTTCCCGCACTTCCATGCCCTTGCCTATGCTGTTCGTAGAGAGGGAAGGAGGAGAAGAAGCTTAGAGGAGAGAGAGTTGCCTTCGATTCCTCATTCACCAACCGAAGAGAGGAGAATAAATTTCTCCTCTCTTCTCCAATATCGGGTGACGAATGTCCCTCTCCCTCTGTTATACCGATGGTAGAGGGAGCCAGTCCCTTCGTCACTATGGATGCATGGCCCGGCATCAATACTAGGCCAACAGTCAACAATCTTCCACTCATCCTTATAGGACATAGAATTCTCAACCTCACATATATCTCTATCCTCATACAGGTAGTGGGGTGTGCCACCTAACAAAATAGACACATAATGGAAGTGTTGTATTAAGTTAATATATAACTAACGCAGGACATAAGCAATCTAATTTCATCTATGTTCTAGATAATTCGATCACATCATATCAAATACTCTCAGCCCCTCGAGAGGCTTATCCCTGAGTAGTACTTCAAATCACTAAGTCAAATGTTTGTGTCCATGATTATATGTGACTTATGCATATAATCGCCGAGCTATGAATCACAATCTCAAGCTTTATTTGCGAATAATTTTCCTTGAACACTCATATCAATCCATCTTTGTCCAGTTAACTTCTTAGTATTGTCTCATGTAGCCATATATATTATGACCCTGGATGACAAAGCTAAGGAAGTTATCTTAAACTCCAACTTTATGATCTATATTCAAATCCAAGGACACATCATAGTTAGTGGGTTTACATGGTGACAAAGTGAAAATTTATCATGTTACCCCCTATTTGGTTAACTTTAGCATATGCAACACATAATGTATGCTATGGTGGAGGTCTCACTCAATGGGTCATGTCAAAGTTAAATATCATATGAACTCAAATCTAGACATCACAAAAATATCTAGCCCAAGCCCAAACACATATGCTCTCGTTCGGCTACTTTAGGCTCGATACAAATTTGTGAACACAATATATACACACTCTATATCCAACTCTTTTGAGTCTCATCTCAGTCCTAACTGAAGCAACTTTCTTGCAACTCATGCAATTTAATTGCAAGATATCATTTTGCAACCTATGCAATTTATAACTTATGCATTCTATAACTCATAACATTTACAATCCCTGTCTGTCAAACTCTATAGAGGCCCAAACTCTTCACATAAGTCTGGAACACATATATAGCAATAGGCTTAGTCAATAGGTTAGCCACTATTCTGCTAGTGGAGATGTGATAAAGGGTGACTTCAACTTGCTTGATTATGTCTCGAATATAGTGATATTTTATGTCAATATGCTTGATCCTACCATAATACTTAGGATTCTTAGCATACTGTAATATCGTTATGCTATCAGAATGTATTTGAATAGCCTCATAAGCACTGGCTGATATCTCAAGGTATATCAAGAACTTTCTTAGCCACACACGGCCTCCTGGACAGCAGCCGAACAAGCAACATATTCAGCTTACATGGTGGACAAGTAGTGCAACTATGCTTTTAGCTGAACCAAAAGATAGCTCCACCTTCAAGGATGAACACATATCCTAAGATGGACTTGTGCTCATCTCTATCACTAGCCCAATCAGAGTTACAAAAACCCTTTAATCTTAAGTCCCCTCATTGATAGCATAAAATGAGATTGGCAGTACTATGAAGGTAACGAAAGATTCTTTTAACTACTTCCTAATGAGCAAGTTTTGGATTGCTTTAGTATCGATTAACTAAGCCAACTGCAAAGCAAATATTAGGATGAGTACATAGCATAGTATACATTAAGCTTCTCACTGCACTAGTATAGGGAACCCTTTTCATTCTTTCTTTTTTCTCATTTGTCTTAGGGCACTAATTGAGGCTCAAAGTATAACCCTTCTCAATTAAGATGTCAACAGGTTTCGAATAGTGCATCCAAAATTGCTCCAAGATTTTCTCAATATAAGCTTCTTGAGACAAACTAAGAAACCTTTTAGAGCGATCCTTTAGGATTCTCACTTCGAGCAGATAATTCACTTCACCCATATCCTTCATCTCAAAGATAGAGAACAATCACTCTTCAGTGGCATTGATTAACTCCATGTTATTCCTAGTTAAAAGAATATTATCTACATACAACAACAAAATTAGAATTCCATCTTTTGATTTTTTAATGTACACATAATAATTTTCTTTAATTATGTTCAAGCCAACCGATGTAATGGCTTCATGAAATCTAAAATACCATTGCCTAAACAACTACTTAAAACCATATATAGATCATTTTAGGCGGCACACTTTGCCCTCCTATCCTTTAATTTTAAAGCTATTAGGTTGATCCATATAAATCTTTTCGTCTAGTCCTCTATTGAGGAATGTTATCTTAACATCCATCTGATGCAGATCTAAATCTAAATGGGCTACAATATTTAACACTAGACAAATAGAGGCAAACCTCATCATAGAAGAGAACATCTTTTCATAATATATACCCTCCATTTAGGTATAGCCCTTTGCCATGAGTCAAGTCTTATACTTATCGATTGATTTATCTATCTTGTGCTTCATCTTTAAGACGCTTGTTTCTTATCAATTTGTGCTCAAACAAAAGATCAACCAACTCCCACACATGGTTTTTCGCCATCAATTCCATCTTATCCTCCATAGCTGCTAGCCACTCATTATGAGCCAATGAAGCAAGTGCTTCAGCAAAAAAGCTGGCCCATCTTCATCTTGCAGAGTGTTGCACAGGAACACATCCCCTTTGATTTCAAAATGGCAACGTGGCATGCTTCCATATTCACTCCTCTGCAGCAATTGCAAACTTGGGCCTTGAGAGCTACTCTTTCATGATGCACCACCATTTGTAGGTGCGCTTTCACTTGGCTCGATTGGAGCACTCCTACTTGTTAATGCACTTTCACTTGGTAAGCCACTCTCACTATTTGTGGCAACTCTTAAAAAGGGTTATCCTTCCCCTCTTTTGCCAAAGATAATGATTGAGTTTTTTTGTAATTCATACAATCAGAGGTCCTTCCTTACTTCACCAATGCTTAGAAATTCATTCCCTTTGAATTCTATATCTCTGGACTCTACTTCAGTCATTTCTCCATCAGGATGTTCACCATATATCACATAATCCTTAGAACTCTCAAGATATCTGATAAATACCTTTTTGTTGGCCCTAAGGCTTAGCTTCCCCAATCTATGGAAGGTGTTGTGAACATATCTTACTGAACTACATGGGCACAAATAATTCACACTAGGTTTTGCCCCATATCAGAGCTCTGATACCATTGTTGGACGAGGACAGAAGATGTACCTCTGTTTGGATGTAGAAGCAATGATCGTCAGCCAGTGGGGAAGCTACCAGAGTTCTCTGCGCTTCTACGCCCCTAGCTATGCCGCTCCAGAGAGGAAAGGAGGAGGAGAAGCTTAAAGGAGAGAGAGTTGCCTTCAATTCCTCATTCACCAACCAGAGAGAGGAGGAATTTATTCTCCTCTCTTCTCCAGTATAGGGTGACGAACGCCCCTCTCCCTCTGCCATTAGTATGGCAGAGGGAGCCACTCCTTCGATCATTGTGGGTGCATGGCCTGGCATTGACGTCAGGCCAGCAGTCAAAAGTTAAGAACTATCCAAGCCCAAGGAAAAACTTTGTTATTATTGAGAAAAGTTAAGGACAAGCAAAATAATGTTACAGCAGATTGAATATTGAAAATGGAGAAAATATAAGGAAGAATTCCATATACATTTGCAACAGATTTTGATAGTATCATTATGCACTTCTAGCCATAATAAGGTTATATCTTGTTATGAGCAATTAAGTGATTTACAGCTTCTTCCACTATATATGACATATCAAAAACTTGTTGAAGAATATCTTACAAGTAAAATTAAAAAAAGAAAAAAAACATTTAATTTACATAGTTATGAAGGTCTGAAGACAATTAGGTAACAGATAATTTACTAGTTGAAGTTGGATTATATACATGCATACAAGATTATATGATTCCAACTTTAGGCAGGCTTCTTTTATGTAGACTTCAACCGATCCAATCGATGAGTCCTCTGCAACAGTTTCAGAAATACATAGCAGAAACTCAATTAAGCATATAGTTGTCACCATAATGAAAAGAAAATGAGAAAGAGAAAAAAGAAAAAGAAAAGATCCCATGCTCACCAGAAGAGTATATATTTCGTCTAGAAGAGGCTGAAGTAGGGCTACCAAGTTCATGATATCTTTTTTCAGAGCATCATAGTCTTGCCCTTCACCCATTAGCAAGCTGATGAAGAATTCTCGCTCTGGAATGAGCTTCAAAGCTACCTGTTCATTCACAACTTTGTTTAAGAGTACATCATCAAGAAATAAGTAGTGGACACTACATCTTGAAGACCAATAGCAATATCTAATATCTTCTAAATTCAACGTTTGATCATAATCTTTCATTCATCATACGTTTTCTCAGCAGAATCCAGACTAAATGTCCATGTTGGAGATGTTACAAATTCCTAAAACAATATACGAATTACACAATTCAAGGGAAAATAAGACCTTAATCCTTAGTCACATGAAGTTTGAGTGAACGAAAGAGAGTTCAGATGCAGAGAGGAGAAAGTGGATCTCTCAATTGAAAAAAAAAAAAAAAAAAAAAGAGAATAGAACTTAAGAAGTGGGCTTGCTATCAAGTTTTCTGAGAGATTTCAAAGTCAAGTGCAGCATCTGAGACAAGTTTTCTGCTACAAAGTCTTGAAATTAAATTAGTTAGGCCATTCTTTGAGTACTATCGACTTGATAAAATAGCTAAACCATGTCCATAACTAAGCTACTTCCAATTTCAGATTAACAATATTTTCTTATCTTTCAGCATGGATTATAAACAGAGGGTTTTGATTTTTGTGTGGTGTCTTTTTGATGCAACTAATGGCATTGCCATGTAAACTCATAAAAAGAGAGAGGTTAGGCAGTTAGGAGAGGAGAATAAATGGTCAAAAATTGTTAAATTCTGAGAGCTGCAAGAAAAAGTTAAGCGAAATTTTTTAGTTCTTAACCAACAGGAATTGTCAAACGAAGAATTTAAAGGCCATGTCTCATAAATATTTCATGCAGTGCACCAATGACAACTGAAATTTGACCACATAGATACACTGAACAACTACAATTGCAAGCTCAATTTGGATTCATGTACAAAAAGAGATCCCTGAGATACTTAGAACAGTAAAGGATTTGATGGTTCTGATGGTTATGTTTGTAAATATGTAAAACTTGCTAAAAATGTTTTCATTAAACATAAGAATGATAAGAAAAACCAGGAAACAGTCGCAAAAAATAAAGATCATGAAATACTTGACATAGTTGGAGGAAGCACTACCAAATTAGGCAGTATCTCTCTTTATCAAGGTTCAATGACACAATGATGCAGAAGTTTAGTTGTATTACCCTAAAGTTCATTTTGCTTTATCCCTAGAGGTGTCCTAACAATTTAGATGAATGTACATGGACTCAGCGATGGCAGAAATGATGTGCTGTACAATACTTATTTTTTGTTCTCAACCAACCAATCATATTAAGAAAGCAGTAATAATTGAGTAAAATATACTACCTTACAAGCTTTAGAAGATATCCAACCATGCCATGGCTTTAGTGTGTTCTTGTATGCTTCTTCGACTACTTGTTCAAGACTCAAGTTAGGATCCTTATCCAATCTTTCCCACAAAGTTACACTGAAATCGATGGACCTGATGCCACCAAGTAATCTTATAATAAGAACAAAGAAATATAGGAATAAAATCACAATAGCTTTATGTGGCCAACTGCCAAAGATCGTATTAGCCCAATTGAGGCTAGCATACTGTGAAAAAATATTCTAGCATTAGAGACTAATATTTGGAGTATTTTTTCTAAATTCCAATGTTTTACTACCTGGTAAGCCATACAACAGCTTTGGTACAGCTTTCATTTTTTCGTGTACTCCCTTCTGCCAGCTCCTTCTTCAATATCTCTACCAAGGTTGAATAAACTGTCGGATCTGATACATAGAGCTCTTCCACTCTCTGCAATCAGACAAAGATTAGTATGCTAGAACCTAGTTACAATTGTGTCAAAAGATACTTGAAGTATGAAAACAAGGCACACATGCTGTGAAAATAAAAGAGAATGGAATTAACTAAGACCATACACATCAAGGCAGTGCGGGATATGAGGTAAAATATAGGTGCTAAGTGAAACCATGCAATGGTTCAAACTTCCAACCGATGGCAACTTTATAATGGATAACAGAGAATGGTATCTAGTACATCATAAAAGATGGATCGCCTACTTGTGAATAGAGATGCAGCATTGCGCTGCTTCTGACTACTTTGTCCATAAGAAGCGTGCTTGACACAGCTCAGAACAAGTTCATTTTGCCAGCTTGCAGAGAGGTCTATCAGCCCGTCAAGAATCCAGGCTTGCTTAAATACAAATGTGACAAGAGGCAGGTTGTTGAATTTTAAGCTAACTTGGTACACGAAAAGACATTATTCTAAAATATTAATATTAGTAATATAAAAGATTGTATTGATAGGGTAGAAAGTTACCTCTTGAACAATGTATCAAATTAATAAGAGGCACATGAAAGGTTGTATGTGAGAGGTAGAAAGTCTTCTCTTGAACAATGCACTAAATTAATTATAGATATATGAATGGTTGTATAGGCAAATGGAAAGTCACGTCATAAGTAATGTATTAGTTGATGTAAGGCATATGAAGAGTTGTAAGTGGGTCTATATTAAGGGAATAAAAGTATCATGTAGTGTATGAAATAAAAGATAAAGAAATAATAGTTCTTTCTTTTCCATTCTTGTTATTCTTACATATCAATCATTGTTGATCTTCCTTGTATGGTCTTGGGCGTGTGTTCTAATAAATATAGATGTACTTAGAGAGTATTCCTTCTCTCTACATGATACCGGAACCATACAAGAAGGTTTGGTTGTGATTGCTTGGTGAAGCAGCAAAGGAGGAAAGATCAGAAAGAAGAACAAGGTCATTTTCGATGGATTGGTTCTTGTTGCCAAAGATGGATTTCAACAATATATTGAATCATTTTAGTGTGGAGAAACTCAACAACTCCAACTATTAATATTGGAGGTTTTGCATGAGGCATATCTTTAAGGGTAAGATCTTTGGGAGATTATTGCTAGAGCCAATGTAGTGATACGGGCTGATACGCTAAAGAATGCAGAAGTTAGAAGAAAATGGAGGATAAAATGCGAAAAAGCTAAGTTTGCATTAAAAGCCTCCATTCGCAAAGATTTGATGGTTCACATTTAGGAACCAAGTCACCAAAAGAAGTGTGGGAGATACTAGAGAAGCTCTTTACAAGGAAGGATATGGCAAGACTTCATATAGTTGAGAATGAGTTAGCCAACACTGCACAGGGTAATATAACTATTGCTTAATATTTCCATAAAGTGAAGAGCATATGTTCTGAAACCTCAGAGTTAGATCTAGAAGAACTGATTAGAGAAGCAAGGCTAGGTTGGTATCTAATTCGAGAGATTAAAAAGGAGTGCGTTGCACTTTTGACTTCTATCCAAAGATAGACAACTCTAGCCACTATAGTTGAGTCAGAAAATTTGTTTACTAATCAAAAAAACTCTTGCTATGCAAATGGTTGACACTCAATGTTTGAAAAAGATGAAGCATTATTTTCTTCAAATCAAAAAGAGGACTTTAGTCAAAATTAGAAGAGAGAGAATTTCAAGGAGAAAAATAATAAGAATTTTAAGGAGAAAAATAATCTTCAAAAGTTAAAATCAGAGGGTGACTCGATGGATAATGATAAGTCTTCTTACTATAAAAAGGTCTGATGTTTCAACTGTGGAAAAATTGGACATACAAAGAAGTATTATATATTCAAGCGTCATGAGGCAACGTGGGAGCATTCAAAGAAAAAAATGGAGCTATTCGTGACTGGGAGACATGTCTCGCTACCATGATAATTGAAGAATAGAGAGCCAATAAAGAACCAGTATTAACTTCTATGGAAGAAAGTATTAAGATGGTAGCATCAATAGCAATTGACTATGGAAAAGAATGGATTATTGATTTGATTGCTCTCATCATCTGATTGGTGATGGCTCATTATTTTCACATCTTTAAAAGTATAATGGCAATGGTGTGACAGTGACCACTAATAATTCCATGCATTTAGTGGAAAATGAAGGAAGCATAAATATAGCAAATGAAGGGGCAGCATCTAGCGGCATTATCTTAAAAAGTGTCTACCATGTTCCGGTTATGCCTAAAGATCTTATCTCTATTTGTCAAATTTTTGATTCTGACAAATATATTTTATTTGGTTCACATGATGTCAAAGTCTTAGGGAATGTTAGAAAAGTTGAAGTTGATGTTGTTTTAAAAGGAAAAAAAAATTAAATTCTCTATATATTTTATCAGCTAGTGATGCATATGTAGAAAAGACTAGCCGACATGATAAAGCTTTCTTATGGCAAGTTTGGCTAGCCCATGTTGGCTATGATAGACTGACAAAAATCTTTATACATTATTTAGTGGATGGAATTCCAAATTTAAGAAACTTCCCTTATGATGCTATTTGTAAAGGGTGTCAATTTGGAAAGATACATTACCTACCATTTAGGCATTCTTTTATAAAAAGCAAGAAACCATTAAAGCTTATGCATTTAGATGCCCTTGTAGAATAGCTAAATATAGTAGATGTTGTTATATGCTTGTTTTTGTTGATGATTATGCTTAATACACTAGGGTTTTCTTTATCAAGGAAAAGTCTAAAGTTCTTTTTCATTTCAAAATATTTAAGAGGATTATGAAGAGGAAATATTAAACAAAGATAAAGTTCTTAAGAACCAACAATGGTGGAGAATACATGTCAAATGAGTTCTCCAAATTCTGCTTTGATCATAACATTAAAAGGGAAATGCCTTGTCCTGGGATATATGAGCAAAATGGTATAACAAAGTGTAAGTTAAGACACTTGGCAAAAGTTTGCAAAAGTTAGATTCATTCTAAAAACTTGCCTAAGGAACTTTGAGTGGAGGCCATACGATGTGCATGTCCGTCATCAATAGGCTTGGTCTTAGGAGTATTTGAACGAAGACACCTTTTAAGGTCTTATACAAAATGAAGCATTTAATTGCTTACTTCAGAGTGTTTGGCTCCATATGCTTTGTTCATGTTATGGATGTGCAAAGAACAAAATTGAGCGAAAAAGCCAAGAAGTGCATCTTTGTGGGATATGATCCATAAAGAAAGGGCTGGCGATGCATAGATCTCAGGATACAAAGTTATCACATCTTGCGATGTTGTCTTTTATAAAATTTCTTCTTATTATTTGTAGCCTACACTAACCCTTTTTGTAGCTCCTACAAATAGTGAAGATTTCAAAGATGATGAAGGTTAAAAATCTCTACCATATTCTTCTAATAAAGCATCTTTTTAGCGTCAAGAGGGAGCACCAAATTACCAAACTAGCAAGATGGATTGGCACCAAAAAGATCTCAAAGAGAGGGCAAAATGCCAGAGAAATTCAAAGACTTTCAAATGGAGAAGGATCGTTGCAATGTTATTGAATGCTTTTTGTAGGATCATTTGATGAAAGGGAGCCATCGTCTTATGAAGAAGCCAAAGAGATTCCAGAATGAGAATCTATTATGAAGGAAGAAGTGGAGGCACTTCTGAAAAAAAATGAGAATGAGATTTAGTCCAAAGGCCATCAGAAGTTCAACCCATTTCTTGCAAGTGGGTTTTCAAGATAAAGCTCAAGGTGAATGGTGCAATTGCTAGATATAAGGCAAGGCTTATGGCTCGTAGTTTTCCATAAAAGTTTAGGATACACTATGAAGAAATTTTTAGTTTAGTGGTCAAAATAACGTCGGTTGAGTTCATCTTATCACCAGCAACATACAAAAAATGTAAACTTTGATAACTAGATATGAATAGTGCTTATATGATGAGATCAACCATGACATATATATGAACTAACCACTTGGATTCAAGAGAAGGAGCTTTCCTAATCATATATGTAAGCTCGAGAAAGCATTATATGAATATAAAGAAGCACCACGAGCATGGTATGGTGAAATTGCCCAATATCTAACCTTTTCTGGTTTATTACTTCAAATGCTAATGCAAGCCTCTTTATCAAGAAGGATTCAAAGGTGCATGCCTTAGTTTGTTGTATGTAAATGATATGATAACTATCGGAGATAATGAGTAAGAAATTGTAGGGCTTAGGGAAGAGCTTGCGATTCGGTTAGAGATGGAGAATCTTGTTGAGCTTGGTCACTTTCTTGGATGGGAAGTGATAAATTGCAAGAAAGGACTCTTTGTTTCTCAAAAGCAATGTGGGAAGAAGATAATTAAAATTTTTAATATGAAAAATTGCAAGCCTATGGCAACCTCAATGGAGAAAAATCTTAAATTGAAGGAAGTTGAAGGAAGAGAATTGAAGGACTTTTATGCTTAGTAGAAATTTATTGGGAGTTTATTATATGTAACTATTACTATACCAAATATTACATTATTTTTTGTAGGGGTTGTGAGTCAATTCATGCATGAGCCTAGAAAGCCACATCTTGGGGCAGTTGAGAATTGTTTGTTATCTTGCTCATACTATCATACATGGAATCTTGTATAAGAAAGATAGAACTGATACTCTATTATATAGTTTCACTGATGCCGACTAAATAGGTGATTTATATTCTTGTCAATTACTTCAAGCTATGTATTCTACATTGGATAGACGGTTGTTCTATGGAGCAGCAAAAGCAAGCAATATTAGCCTTATCTAGCACCAAACCAAAGTATAATGCAGCAATACTTGTCACACAAGAATGCACATGACTAAGAAAACTTATTTGGAATATCTCTCATATTATTGATGATTCAATCAAGATTTATTATGACAATCAAAGTACCATTCAGTTAGCCGCGAATCCATGTTCTAGGTATAATAAAGCATATAGAAATTCGAGAGAAGGTGTTGGAAGGAGAAACTGATCTTGTTAAAGTAGGCACGTATGAGCAAATAACGAATATTTTAACCAAAACATTGATTAGGGCAAAATTTAAAAAATTTAAAAAGAAATTGGGCTTGGTATCCCAAGTTAGCACAAATGGGGAGTGCTGAATTTTGTGCTAACTTGGTAAATAAAAAGATACTATTCTAGAATAATAATATTAGTAATATAAAAGGTTGTATAGAAAAAGATAGAAAGTTATCTCTTGAAGAACATACCAAATTAATGAGAGGTACATAAAAGGTTGTATGGGAGAGATAGAAAATCTTTCAGGGATAATGTACTAAATTAATTATAGATATATGAATGGTTGTATGGGGAAATGGAAAGTCATGTCATAGGTAATGTACTAGTTAATGTAAGACATACGAAGAGTTGCAAGTACGTCTATATAAAGGGAATAAAAGTATTGTGTAGTGTGTGGAAGAAAAGATAATGAAATATTAGCTCTTTCTTCTCTATTCTTACTATTCTTACATTTATATCATTTTTTGATTTTCCTTATATGGTTGGGCATGTATTCTAGTAAATATAGATACATTTAGACAGTGTTCCTTCTCTCTACAGGTGAAACAGCATGATGCTAGTAACCTGGTATATCTAATAAGCTTTCTATCAAAGAACTCAATACAAGCTCATTGAAAATCTCAAGTTAGATTAAGCTACCTTGGCATGAGCTTTTGTTACGCCAGATTACTACCAACTCTTTTTAGTTGTGATTGAATGCTGATATTATGTCCAGGTAATTTGTGTTTTCACATATTAGAGAACTCTGGTCCAAAGATTGTTTATCAAAAACAAAAAATTGTTCATAATTTCCATTCATAATTTCAGGGATTTTACAATTGAAATGGTTGCAACAAACTAAATGCGGAATCTATCAGGTTAATCACATTTCAAGCTTTACAAAAAAAGCTGAAGCCATTTTCAAAAGAAAGTAATTATATGGACAAAGAACAAATAAGGTGAGCTTAAAAGATAGACTAATGCATCTTAACTATAAAACATATAAACATATTAAGGTTTCTCAGAAGGATGGATTATCTGATGATGATGATGATGATGATGATGATGATGATGTTAGTTACCTTGATATTCCGCTGTATGTCCTGCCTCAAGACTAACATGGTAGGTCCAATCTTATCTGCACCAACCAAACCCAAAATATAAGAAAGAAATAGGTGTATGCTAAGAGAGCTATGCTTAGTTAGTTTATCCACATCTAAAAATGCCCAAATCCATGATCTCAGTAACAAGGAAATGAATCAAGTCGATGATACTCATAGGTGCAAATGGGTGTATTATTTGCCACTAATGAGTAAAATTTAATTACACTGATAAATTGACCCGGCCCTTCTAGTCTTATTTCATCCATATAGATGGAGACTGATCCAAGCTTAGGTCCTGATGGACTACATGAAACAATATGTGCAGCTGATACATTTTCTATTCTGTCCCAATCCCCCATCTTCTTGGGTTATAATTAGAGGAAAAAGTGATGCATTACACAAATGAATGAGAATATTTTGATTAGAGTAATCCATTTGGCAGATGTATTGCCTGCATCCAGGTCTAAAGTCGATATTAAATGTGAGCAAATTATTTGAAAGAAATCTGAAAAGTGATTTTCAGAAGTCATCAAACTAAAATGAGATTTATTTCCAGGGGAAATGGTACAAGTGTGACAAGTAAACTAGTCTAGGATCAGGAATCATGATCCCAGCACTAGGCTGTCTTTAGTTACTTCAGGAATCAATATGAAAATGGAAATAAAGATAATTTTAAAAAAATATAAATATTCTGGTTACAAATGCTTATAAGGCTACAGGGAGATATTAGTCATCTTTAGAAATTCCATTTTATGTAGAAATTTTCATTGTTCTTTATCTCTCTTTGAACTTTGCTAAAACGCCCTTTTGCAAAAGACCATAACTTCAATCTAACAGTATAAGATCAAAAAAATTGCAAATGGTTTGCAACACTACAAAGATTCTGAAGACAATAAAAACTCCCTAGCGCAATGAATCATACAAATCACAACCTTCTCTTAAAGCCCTTTTACAAAATCAGAAAACCAGCCCTTGTTGCCAAGAGACCAAGGCACAATCCTAACCCCACTATTATAGTGTTAAGGTAGTATTCCATGAGGAACCCCTACCTAGATGTTACTTGCCATAGAAGATGTGAGCCCGTGGCCTAAACCTTACCTCACAACATGTAAAGTAAGCTGTAAAAAATCCCATGCCCCTTGAATACCACTACATCTCTCCTCAGTCCTTAGCATGTGTATGTTAGTTGTCTTTTTATGAATGCCTTTTTCTTTCCTGAAGTCTTTTTTTGTGAATGCTTGTGAGTGAGAGTAGATAGATATTCTTATATATATTGTGTGTGTGTGTGTGTGAGAGAGAGAGAGAGAGAGGGGAGATAGTTATGCACATATGAGAGTGTCTCTTGACATAGAGAGTTCCACATAGAACCTAGAAACACTTGATATAGAGGGCCTTTATCCTTGATAGTCAAACTCAAGCAGTTGGACCTTTCACAGAAGTCTTAAATGACTGCCATCAAGAAACCCTTCTCTATTCAAGTACTAAGTACTCAGAGAGAGAGAGAGAGAGAGAGAGAGGTTTCCAGAAAAGGGAGCAAACCAAGGACTTGGAGTAGTAAGTTGGAGACAGCTAATAAGGCCAAGGTAGATACGTTCTCCTCAGGCTTCACCAAAGAAAGCTCCTCAGTTACCACCCTTATCTCCGACCACTTCTCCGTCTCTTCTCCCTCTCCGTTCTTCATGCCTCACCCTCCCTTCCTTTGTTGAAGGACAGTATGTCTTCTCTTCAAATTTGGTAGTCCTTTTGGCCACAAGAGCCTATATATGGGTCTCTCCCATCCATACCTTTGGAGGGTGGAAAGGACGATGAGGTCAACGATAACGGATACCGAGCCATCCTTTCCATCGCCATGGTCGTCATCACTCGGCCGCTCTCTTGCCAACGTCTATTAAAACGAGATTATAATAAAATGTGTTACCTATATACTATGTGCACCAAATTTCGTCTTTACATGGCTGGACTGTATTTTTATGGCTGAGAGAGTTTATCTCAGTGATTTTTTTATGGTGAGGAAGCAGAGGGCAACCCTTCACATGCTACAGGTTCCAAGTTTATGTAACAAATGTTATATAATAAGAAGCCCACAGGATTCCTAACAATGGACTTCTTGTATTGGTGGTAACTGGGACGGACGGACCAAGCATAGAATAATGGACTTGATTTCCAAAACTCCAGGAAATTTATAAATACGGTTCCTAAAAAGGAGGGGAAGAAAACAACGCACCATGTGGTTAGATGCTGGTGTTTGGTGCATGGTATGTCATGTAAGCTGTGTTCTGTCCTTGGAAGCTGGACTTAAGAGGGGCAAGCAGGCCACAGTTATTCTATGTTGAGCATGGTGTGGTTTTAATGGCTATATTTGGGGCAGAGGATTTTTTTTTTTTTTCTTTCCGGCCTCCAACTCCATCTTGGCTCCCATTCCCAAATGATGAATTATTTTCCTCCACGCCTCTGTGGTCCCCATGAAAAATCTCCAATCTCTCTTCTTTTTTTTTTTCTTTTTTTCCTCCAAAATTGATTATTAATTTTAGATCTAATTTAATTATTTAAAAAAAATTATTTAAAGCTTAAAATCTATTATAAGCTAATAGATTTTTTTTTTTTTTTCTGTGTTGTTGATGACAACCAATGAACATTTGATATATATTAAAAGAACTAAATTTAAAAGCCTAAACCTAATATTTAAAAATGATAAGAGGTTCGAATTTACATAATTACACCTTTTATCATCTATAATCAAATATAATATTACCTAAAATAAATATATAAATCCAATATACCACTTATCTCATTACAAACATATTTAGCAGCATTATATATATATATATATATAAAAGCACAAAAACAACACCTAGCAAGAGAATTTTATATTTAGTAAAAATGACTAGATTTGGGATGGATTTAGGGATGGAAGCCTTAATCCTTGTCTCCATCTCTGAGCTTAACAAATTTTTAAAAATTCTCTCCATGCATGCCTCTATCTCGAATTGATCCCTCCAAACCCATCTTTTTTAGAGTGAGTTTTTGTAGGAATAGATTTTTTCATCCCCATTACCATCCCTACTTACGCCTATTAGAAACTAAAATATCTCTATCTAAACTATATATCAGACTCCATGATCTGTGCTCCACCAAGGATAGGTCATCCTTGTGAGTGCCGAAATGATTAGTATATCTTAAATCAACTGTGTTTAGAGATATATTGTTCACATCAACACCGAATATATATTATAAAAAATTAATTATAAATAACAAGTATTTTAGGATTAATTACATAATAATAGACTAAAAATTGAAAAGATATATTATAATTAAAGTCAGGTATAAATATTCAAATATATTATGGCATATCATTATTTTTTTTATTTTTAAATAAAACTAATATTATATATGTATGTATGTCAGGAATAAAATAGATAATTAAAGCAAGTTTGGGCCGAGATCTGATCTAGTTGGGTATAAAAAAACTCCAATCTTAAAATTTTAATGGGTTTGACTTTGATTCAGTTTAGGTTCGAGTTGACTATAGGATAATCTATTTGGAGTGACAGCATCACATTCTCTCTCTCTCTCTCTCTCTCTCTCTCTCTCTCTCTATATATATATATATAATAAATAAAATCTACTTACAATAACAAAACATGATCATAAATATTAGAAAAGTTATCATGTTACAAACGTTGAAATAGCCTAAAAGTTATGTGCTTTAACCGTAAGCTTCATTTTGTTAGTCAAGTTATCCAACCATCTCTATATATGGACCTATTTAAAGCCTTTGGAAGCCTTGATATGCCAACGATTTGAAGTGAAAAAAAGTTAAAAAATCGTCACCTCTAAAGGAAGAATTGTATTCTTGGCTTTGTGTTGAATTTATCTTCAAAAGGGGAAAAAAAAAAAGACTTTGGTATTACATTTTGGTTTTGATCAGGATCTGTAATCCATTTTCATAATAGCCACAAGTCAACCTTCTTTTCTTTCTTGGAGCAATTCTCAGAGCTGCAATCCATTTTCATGCACTAACCACCGTCAGTAGCAACCAAACAATTTTCAGAATATTTGAGATCAGTAGACCACTAGATCTTCATACAAGCACTAGGACATTGCTAACTCGTTTATATTGTTTGAGCACTACATTAGACCCATTTATTTTTTAGATCCATCAGGATATTGAATGAGACCAAGGACCAAAATCCACCTTAAACATAGATAGTATTATTTTTTTCCATGCAAAATCTCCATGATTTTTAACTCCATGAATTTTTTTCAACCTCCAGGACAATGTTGTCTCTTGAAGTTCACATGCAACACTGTGTTGTTCTTGATGCTGCACTTATTAGATTATATAAATATTGTAAGAAAGGAAACAAGTTGAAATTGGGAAGCAAAAAAAAAAAAAAGAAAAGAATCATTGGTATTAGATTATATAACCAATTGCCAGCATAACATTGATAATTTATTCATTGCCTCTTGATTATTACTTTGTTTTGGTATTAAGTTATACATTACCTGCCAATCTCTTTTTTATCAGAAAATATTTGCTCATTCTATTTTCTCCCGACCGGACACAAATCTAGCTTCATGACATCACTGATATATGAAGGTGGCACCATGCTCATATGTTTCTTTTCTTTTCTTTTTTTCCAATGAAATATAACGTGTCTAACCCTTTGAGACAACAAAGATTGAACATGACAATGCTGCGGGAATCACCCAAACAATACGGCTGTTCCATGCACCAGATTCCTATATATCAACAAGGTTTCTTGTTTGATGGTTTAACCTTGGGCTGTAGCTCTCAAAATTGCTTCCCATTAGATAAATCGGTGACTTAGAAAGCTAAACTTGGTGGTGGCGGTGGTGGTGGTGGTGGTGGTGGTGGGAAAGAAAAAAGATAAGGGCACTACCTTCTTGTTACACTTAGGGTGGCAATTTAATTTGAACATAATCTATAAACATGATTGGAACCTAGCATGAAATTAGCGAGTTAGTTGAGCATAAGCAGGTTTGGATCAAAATTGAATTGATTCGTTCTTTCGAAATTATCCTACAATTGATCCAATTATTAAATGAGTCAATTATATAACCAAACCTGTCAACCTGGATATAGTCTGCCAAACCTATTTATCCAAGTTAATGCCATCATTTAATTAATTATTATTTCATCACCATATAGGATCCAATCGTTGAATGGAAGTGGATTATAAATAATTAATATTATACTAGATGGATATATCATTATAATTTATAACTCAAAATCCTAATACTCAAAACTAAAAATGCTACAGATAATGCATGTATACATAAGTATTAAACAAGTTACATAAATTATATAGGTTACATAGGTTATGCATCCATATCGATCTGAATGCAATCTAATTATTAAATAAGTTATGCGATTCTTATTTTGTAAACCATGTAATGTACAAGCTGGGTTTAGATTTAGATTTCTAATCTAATTAATATATGGGTCAAATTCAAATTGATTCATTTGTCATTATGATACGATTTGTCATCCCTAATAGCACGCTAAATCTCTCACCAACCCAAGAACTGGGAATGGCTATCAAACCGAAGCATAATTGACATGATGTATAAATTATTGACACTTGAATCACTCTCACATCACTTAAGCACTTATTAAGCATATCCTCCAATGTTCCACAAATAAATTACTCTAGGATCTGAAATGAGCGTTTGGTCAACTATATACTAAGAAGCAGTAGGTGATGACAGAGATGACGGTGAGTTAATTACAATAACATTTAAAGGCAAATTTATTTTGGAGTGAAATAAACAAAAGCAAATTATTGCCTATGCTTTGCTCTGTTAAATAATACCAACTTGCAACAGTACATCATCAAAGTTGTATAATATTGTTTGCAACCATTTGGCATTAACCTTCTATCAGTGATATCATATAGGATTTATAAAATAGATTCTTCCATAGGATTCCATCCTATCTTACAGCATTCTTCATCCATCCAAGAAAAAGGAGTGATGTTCAGATGTAACCATAATCGTTTCATTTCATGAAATTGTTTTCCCTTCCAGCCTATTTCCCCCTTCAAGTACTCATGGGAAGATCTTTAGGAAATCTTTATAGGTGGCGTTTTTCTTGGTCTTCTCCATATCAAATATATCTGGAGCCAGTTAGCAGGAATTGAGGTCTATATACACTGTTATTGACTAGATTAGATTCCAACAAAGTTGGGTCAAAACTAAAAAAAAATACAAGCAACTACCATCAGATTTTGCCCTATTACAATATATGTTCAAATATTACGATTTTTATTTTAGAAACCATTTTATTACCCTAAGATGTTGAATGGTTTGTGACATCTTGGTTGGTGTAGAGTGAAAGGTAGAGGATGTGACGTCCATTTGGCCAACCAGAACATAAACCAATCTCCCCAGATGTATTAGAGTCAAATCAGCATATAATGTGTTCACATTTAGCATGGTAGAACTATTGGATGTCCCACCTAAACAATCACAATTTTTAGGATAAGTTATTAAAATTAGATTTTGGTTTCTACGCATTACCTTATTTTTATTGAAAATGACAACTCTACCTTACCAGTGACGAAACTATTATCAAATGCAAGTGGATTACTTAACCCTAAATTTAGTCCATCTAATTGTCGGCCTTATGCGATGTCGATTCTAAGCTATGAATCAGGCTTGAATTATTGTTATAGACCCCAAGACCTGGCTAAGTAGGGAATAAATCATGCAAAATTGAATCCCACATCAGCCTAACATGCTTGATGTTGTTGCTTTATATTCTCAGTCACACTGACTAAAACTCAAACCAGAATCAAGACTAAGTTAGACTCACCCCTGTTCCAGTTATTTTACTGATGCTTCTGTCTTGATTTCAAATTTGTATCCAATTTAAATAAGTCAAACTCTGCATGCGAAGCCCAAATCCAGGCAATTCAATTTCTAACTGAATCTTTCATCATTAGTAACCTGCTGAAAGTGCTTCACTTGCTGAAAAATGTTGTTTTATGATTTGCCAAATGAAAAAGAAGAAGAATGCTCTGTTTTGAAGTTCTTTTGCAATGGCAATGTTTCTAAAAGAAATTTTTTTTTAAAAAAAAAAAAGTAGAAGTGGCATCAAATATGACCTTAAGACAAATTCCAATTTCGGACACTGAGCACACTACTAAATTTTGATCTTGGGGTTCAAGCATAACTGGTGGTTCTAATATTGTTTTTACTTTTTAAAAAGACTCTATGGGAAGCAATTTTTTTCATTTATTTGGTATTTGGTGACACATAATGTAGAAGTAGTTCGATATTTATGATAGATCTAAGGTTAACTTCTTCAAGATTTTGTGTGATTTCATGTTAACATATGTACAATTTCATATGCTAGGTAAATCTTTGAAACTTACATAAAACTTACATATTAACATATGTATCTTCTATCTAGACTTTCTAGATGAGGTTTTCAGTTATTATAAATAGTATCAAAGCCGACTCTACCTATAGCTCATGCAGACTAAGAGTATTGTAGATGGGCACATAGTGTTTGCAATTGGATTTTATTGAATTTGAATTAGATCTTTAGTCTAGTAAGGATGCTATAACTTAACCTAAAGAAGTAAGTAGGAGTTTGTATTGATGCATATTTAGTCTCACATCGATTATGCACAAAATAAATCTTAAATATTTATATAGGATCAAGTGATATAAATAATACCTTTTAATTAATTGATTTTAGGTGGTTACAAATTTAATTCAGATTAAAAATTTCAAATTGAATAATTAAATCATATATTGGATTTAGGCTGAGTTTGGGCACATGCATACCTGCGTCATAAATATAAATATTTGTAGATGTTAAAAGGATTAATGAAATATCCTCTTATTTAGGTAACCCGAGAGGTAATACTCCCTTGTGTGTATAGAGAGTGGAGAAATATAAGTAAGCTAGTAAGAAATCACAAATTGATTAGTAGGTCACATTTAGGAAATGGAGGTGATTTCAAACATTCAAGTGCAAGCATGCAAGAGCCAACATAGATTCTGATGGCCTACTGAGGAGCGCAAAGTGTAAGATTAAATCAAGTGAAAAATAATATACGATTGAAAAATTACATATAAATCTCAAATCATTAGATTGTAAAAGAAGGAACTACTAAAAAACAATGATGGTGCAACTCTTTATGTTACAGACTCCAACAAAGACAAATTTTAGATGTTCGATCTGCAGCATGGAACAACATTACAAGAATGGAAAGAGATTTAGTTTCAAGAAGTTTCAGATGATATTACTCTATAAAAGTTCAATTTAAGGGATTTGGTAAGAGCAACCTAACAGACTTGTGAATGTAGCATCTTTGCTTTGTACATCATTACTAACTCATCCAAATTTACTATAACATCTCAAGCTCATCTACTGTTTTGATTAATTTGTTAGCAAATCGATCCATATGGCCTTAAAAGCTCGAATGTAAGTTAATCGATGGTAAGCGAACCTGAGTTATAACCCTTTAAACCATTCTTTTTTCATTCGATATGAGACTATTCATGTATGAAATATTATATTTACAATGAGTAGAACCCTTTTAATTATATCCTTCCAAGTAATTTGTATCAATCAATTGACATAGGCTCATTGCAACCCTTCTAGCTCCAAATATAATTCAGGTGGGCTAGACAAGTGCATCAAAGGGAAGGGGGAACGGAACAAGCTCCAGAAAGAGTCTTGTCCTTCATGATTGATGCAATCCAACTATTTATTAATTCCGAGATGAAGTGATCGAAACTCAAAAGACCTGATAGAGTATTTCTAATAAGGGACAAATGGCTTACAAGATTTAGGCAATTAAGGCTGCCAAAGGACTGAAGACATTCAAGATTCAAGTACTTCTTAGGCTCTCCTCAATAACAGGCTCATTTGATCTTGGTTAACATTACTAAAGGTAGGTTCATAAATGACTTAGGCTTGAACACCTTGTGCTTTAAAAATCAACATGAGCTTAGCTTAGCTAGATAAATAACGTATTGGTTATAAGTACTGATGGGATCGGCTATCAATTTCAAGGATCGGCTCATCTATTTTGACCCAAGAACAAACTTATAGTCAACCCACTATTTTTTTGGAATCTATTAGGTGAATGTTAAAAAATTAAAGCATTCTTAAAGATCAAACCTAGGTTGTCTAAGTTATTACATGAATTGTCTACAATTCCGATCGAGAGACTTGAGTGTTAGATTAGTCAATACATAATAAATAAATTTTAGAAAGATATCAAGCTAATGAAAAAACTTGGTTATATCATGTAATCAATCCAAAATTAAATTTGATTTGATTAATTTAGTTAAGAACCAATAAGATCGCTTTAGTTCTGAATCTAAAATCCTAAAACAAATTGTAACAAAATTGGTTATAGATTTTAGTCTGAAATCAATTCAATTCGATCCATACTCACATCTATTCAAGACAAAGGAGCCTATCAAACCAGTAAGGATGGACATGAGCATGGACTGAGCCGGGCTCAAGTTGCATCAAGGGTAAAAAGGTGACTAAAGAAATTGAGTCACGTCGGGACTAACTCGAGCTCGGGCCTAGTATTATCAGGCTAAGCCTGAGAACTCAAACCTAACTTAGCCCAACCTATACTTTTTTAAAATAATAACAATAATAAAGCATTGTAAGCACTAATTCAAAAAACCTTTGAATAAGACTACATATCTATGAATTCAATATTGAATTATAAATATACTAATAAGTTGGTATTGAGCTAAGCTTGTTTCTCTAGCATTCAGACCTTTAAACCTTGATTCAAATATGATGCTGAGCTAGGCTATTTAACAAACCCAAATTAGGCCTTAAGTTTAAATGAGCCTTAAAAAAAAATTAAAAAAAATAATAATAAAAAAAGGATCCGGCCTAACTTTTGAGCCAAAAAATTTTAACTTAGAATTTAAAATTTTTAGCATCAAGCTCAAGCTGACTCATGGGCCGCCTCGCCCATTCCCACCCTACAAGCTGGCCATAGCTTTGGTAACTCTTATCTAAATAAGAGCCATGATTGAAATATTTGTGAGAAATGGGCGTACCGTTGAAGGCCACAACGAGGTGCGGATTCCCGTTGAAGCGCTGGAAGGATCGTCCGGCTGAGGCCATGGCTGCCGCAGTCGGAAACCTCTCCCCCGCGGCCATTCTGGGCTCGGTGGCCGCAGCTCGTTTGCTGCCTCGCCGGAGCACCGTGTCCTTCAAAACTCCTACTCCCTTGACTCGTCGTCTTCCCTCTTTAAGAGACATACGGCCGCCAGGTCCCAAATTCCAAGTCCGGGCTGCGAGAACTGAGTCCGGCAACGCATCACTCGACTTCAGAGCTCCCTATTTCGAGGTCTTCGCAATAACCATTTTTCTTTCTTTCTTTATTTATTTTTTCCTCGAAAATTGACGTCTTTGTCGCGTTTTTTAATGTCTTTGGGCAGCTTCCGGAGCCCTTGACGGGGAAAGTCTGGAAATTGGATGATTTCGAGCCTTATCCTGCCTTGTTGGTAAGTTCCAATTTGCTCGAATTGTGATTTTTTTTTAAAAAAAAAAAATCCGATATATTTTCCTCTCTTTTTTTTTTTTTTTTCTTTTTTATATCAGTTTAAGTGACACCTTTTCATGTTCCAAAACTGTCTTTCAGATTTCTAAACTTCTACTTTCTCTAGAAACATGAAGTCTTATAGAATACTATTTGAAATTTAGAATTAATATTCTCGCATTGTTACAATATAATCCTTCCATCAACCTTGAATTTTGGATGCTATGAATAATGGTAATCAAGGTATTGTTCGACCAATGTATACCACCATTAGGCTCTTGATATTGATGAAGCACCTGAAGCATGCAACCCTTAACGATAGAATATTAAAGTTACCTTTCCACAAACATCGTGTAATATAACATACTTATGGAAAAGCACATGAAATCATGAAACGATATGGATCCACAACTTTATGCCTAATTATGCTTTTCCTCAACGCATGAGTGCCAATGGTGGATTTTTTTTTTTTTTTTTTTAAGACATCTGCTTCCCCTCATAGTCTAGCCCAATCACCTAGTCAATTATGTGCAATGCATCATCACGGATACTCTGGTTTGGCCTTGTGATTATCCAACCAAAGGAACTTTGTCAACCGATGCATGGAGAATCACCTCTCTTCTGACAACATAATATTCACAAAGGTTGATGCTTGTGGTGATTAGTTAGAATGAAACACCATATGCCATGGGAAACCTCTGTTTGAAGGCTAAAGGAATAACCACTCTGTTCTGCTTAGGTACTGTCGATTATGGCAGCTATTAGCATATGACATTTAACTTCACTTTTAGTTTTAAATAACATTTTGAATATGAAAATGTAATAATCATAAAATCTCAAAGACTCAACTCAACTCAAAAGTTAGCCTTGTCAAATTGTTTCAAACACTTGGATGAGTGCCCAGTAAGTCTTAAACATTAATAAATATACATATATTTAAATATATATTAATTATTGAATATTGATTTTAAGAATACAAAAAGATATATTTATATACATGGCCGCATAAAACCATGAATGTAAAATCTATTATTAATATATAATCAATGTATTAATTTAATAATTAAAATAAAAATTAAAAGATGCCCATGACTATTTGACAATCTATCAACTACTATTTGTATGTTGGTGTCGCATGCTAGGAGGGGCCACCAGCAGAACTCCTTTAATGCATGATAGGAATTGGAACTTATGGGGTTGTGGGGGTAAGTGAAAGAATCAAAAACTATAGGGTTTTGGATGGGTGAAGAATAGAAGCCCCAAGCCACAACCATTCCCATTTTTATTTGTTATATTTCACACTAAATGTACTAAAAGACAACCTCAAATGACTTGCTTTGGGCAAAATACAGAAAGATGGTATTGAAATGGACTATAGCTAATGTCTAGTTTCAAGTAACTCGACGAGTTAGCAGAGTCAAGACTGATGCAAGATCTGATATTTACACAAACTAAATCTCCCACCAAGTTGACTCTAATGGGTGGAGTTGAGTCAGCCAGGTTCTGAGTCAACTCAGCAATTTTTTTGAAATATGGTAATAATCTTCTCCATGAATCAACACAAAACTAATTCATTAGTCATTTTGAATGTTGCAATCTGTATAATCTTTTTGAGTGTTAAAATCAATGCATGACAACATGTTTATATCTATATGAATGTGTAGCATTAACAAAAATAATCATATCAAAATTCTCATACATGTTGTATGGCTTTTATGACATGGACCACCATCTTTTTCTTCCAAGGCATTACTAATAACTATGACTAACATCATGATGACATTTAAAGATTTTAGTGTTAGAGCATTCTATGGACTTATCATATTGTTTTTGATGATTATAGCTGAAATAAGCCAAAGTATTTAAAAGAAATGTTATCTGCAAGATTGATGATTACTTAGTTTTTTAGATACTGAGCTTCTGGATCTGCAGTAACTATGTGCCATATATGTATAATGCTTCAAAATTTTCACTTGTTAGCCCATTGCTGAGTGCAGACAAGATTCATAAATTTTGAAACTAGTGATTAAGAATTATATTATACTAACAAGTTGGTTGCAAGAAGTTGCTTCTTAGACACATGAATTTAAATGATGTAAGCAAGAAATTCAATATCTACCCACCAAAAAGTCTTCCTAATATTATATTATGATGAATGATTTTTGTGCTTACAAATACCTTCACCAAAGATTTTAACAACACAAAAGTTAATTTCTGTGAAGTTGTCAAGAGACAAGCTCTACAAGGCTAGTTGCACATAGATTGGATAAGTCTTATGCTGAAGGTATGAAAATGGATATGTGCGTGGTCTATAAAAATTTAAATACAATGGATCTTCATCTCCTAATCAATGTTTTAAAGAGTAACCATGGTATGAGACTTGCCGGGTTACCGTGTAGCACAATAAGCTCTATATGGTTGCATGTATGGGCATATATACTGTTGATATTTTTGAAATATTTAAATAAGTATATGTTCAACAAATAAAGAAAATTGTAAATATAAACTTTCTCACTTATTTAAAAATAAATTTAAGAATATTATGACGTGTTAAGATTAAAAAAAACAATGGTACCTGCTGCTCACTATGTTCAAACTTCAGATATAATATTGCAGTAAGCAAATCTATGGATCATCAAATAAAGGAGAGGGAGAGGAGAATAAAATGCCTTTACTAGCATAGGACCTGGGTCAGATAAATGGGCTGCTTGTGCCTATGTTAGTCCCTAAAGTCCTGCCATGCAGTTTTGCCGTGTACAAGAACCACATTGACCCAACACAGGTGCATATGCAGCCTTGGGAACCACATTTTAAAGCAGTGATTTGATTCAATTGTCCCATTGTGTCTATAAAGACAGTGTCATACAAATGCAATCATGTTTCTCAATGTACTACTAAAAATGACTATCATAAATAATTATGATATGTTATAAAGCTATATATTTTTGTATTTTTAGATGTTTATCAGAAAAAGACATCAAATTACATTTAGTACAACTCAAAAACTAAAGGTTTCACCTGATAGAAGCCAAAATGGGACTGAAAGATGCTTCTAACTCTTCCAGTATATGATTTCATCTGGTTTGCTGCAGATTCATTTCAGATGAAGCATTTAGTGTGATTAAGATTAGAAATCATGATTCTGATAGTCGGTCGTTCATCTTTAACTTTGATTGCAATTTCTATCTTGTCAGACATGCAGTAGAGTTTGCGACATCTTCACAGTATCCAAGAGTTGGGAATCACATGTTTGTGGCTTTATTGAATTAAACTTGCTTGGTTGCTCCCTTGTGTTGAGTTATAAGTTTTACACCATGCCCATCTGTAATTGAATTTTTTGCTTCTTTGTTGAGTTCTAACTTTTAAGTATTTCATTTTGCCCATATATTCTCAAATTCTTGGCTGGAAAGGGAGCTAAAATAGAATTCCACTAGAATTTCGAACTTTATTTATTTTTCTGTGCCTAGTTATGCGGAGTACTTGATGGAAGGCTGGTAATGGTTATAATTATTGTTGTTTTAATTGTAGTTTTAAGTTTTAACTATATGACATGAGATTAGGAAATAGGGACAGGGGTGTGTGGGTGTGGGTGGTGTATAACACGAAGGAAGGCAGTCTAGTTAGAATATAACTGATTAGACTCAATTGTCTTTAGCCTACAAGATGGCTTTCATCTTTGTTTGGTCTTGTAAGTTAGTAAATGGTTTTCTGTCAATGGAATTCTAGAAATTTGCCACTGAGAAACTGAGATTCATTAATCTATTAGAAGTATGTGAACACAGTAGATTCTTCCAAGTCTAAAATCCAGCCCTACAATATTCCATATTTCGATTGCAAGCAATGCTACTTCTAAACTGTTCATTTCAAGTTTGTTGTGTTTCATGTTGAAAGTATCCTTTGACTTTTAGTGAAACCAATCTTCATGCTATCATTGTCGACACTTGTTTAGATATTGTCTTCTTGACACATGCATTTAAGTGTTTATATGATTTTGCAGGTTATGTTCATCTGCAATCACTGTCCCTTTGTTAAACACTTGAAAAAAGATATCATGAAGCTTACAAATTTCTATATGGGGGTAAGATGTTTTATATCATCCAATCATTCTTCAGCCGACAAACAATCTTCCTACCATGTGTTACTTAAATGTGTTGCAGAAGGGGCTGGCAGCTGCTGCAATCTCTTCAAATTCCACAATCACACACCCCCAGGTTATGATGTTATCACTTTTTCCAGTGGATAATTTCTTATAGGCAAAAATTGGTTCCTCAATATGAAAAGTTTTGCTTGCATTGATGCACATGACAATCATAAGCAACACTTTATTCTTTATTCCATATTAAAAGAGTATTTATTGTGGAAAAATATTTGGCAACTTGTTTTAAGTCGTCTAATACTTCTGTGGGTGTTCAAGCAGTAAGAGTTGGGTTGATGTTTCCATCTGAAAATGGTTTCCTTTTTATTCTTATTTCATTGTTATCACAATAGCAAAAATTTATTTTTTTAAAAAAAAAGTGCAGTCAGCAATTAAAAGTTTCATGAATATGTGATAAGAAACATCCACATGATTAGACCGATCAACATTTTGAACTCAAACAAATTTCTCTGTTCTTGTCAATTGACTACAGTCATTGTGGTTAAAAAAATTTATATAATATATTAATCCTTGGTTTGCTTGTTAATAATTGTGTTAACAGTTCTTCCAAAATATACAGGACGGACCACAATTTATGGCAGAAGAAGCTAAATTGTTTAACTACCCCTTCCCATATCTATTTGATGAGGTAAGGAAGCTCTCTTCAATTAAAAGTCTTCACACATATTTGATGCCACTGCTGTTGGGGACTGACACCTCTATTTGTAACCCTGATTCTGATTATACCCCATCTCAAGAACCTCTCATTCAGATGAAATCACTTGTTCTATCCCCCACCATCCTTGCTGTTATTTTCTGTATCTCAAAATCAGTTCAGAAAGTATGAATAAACAGGAAAGGTTACAGACAGAGGCTTAGATGCATTCCAAGAAAATTTCTGTAACTTGTAGAGTATGTATTTAGATGGTTCTTCTAGTATTTGTTTCCTTCCATTTACCTATACATGACAACTAAGTGAAAAATTAGGCATGCAGCTGTGCCAGAAAATAGATGTTATGAATTTGTGGGTTCAAAACATTGAGGTATTTTTGTTGAATGTATGGAATATTGAATATCTCAAATCAAGTGAATATATGTTCCCATTAAAGAGCCTCAGATACTATAGCCAGGTTCAAGAGAATTTAATGCTTATTTAAAAATTTTTCCATGTGACTTATGAAAAGTGATACTTTTATAACTACTAGCTTGCTATACTTTTGTCCATGTACTTATTGAAAGCAGACAGCTAGCTGATCTCATGGATTTTCATCATATATCATAAAAAAAACAAGGACTTTATAATTCATGCATATCCATCTCTGATAATTCATCATCTAATCATCTGGCTGTTTTTCAAGTCTAAGGGTGCCATGCAACTTATAAATATGTACAGCCATCATTCTTCTAGAATGACATAGAAGAGAATGCTTAAATGATTTCCCTCAAAAGAGAGAGAGAGAGAGAGAGAGAGAGAGAGAGAGAGAGAGAGAGAATGCTTAAATGATGAAATTCCATTAAAAAATAGCAATTTTCTTATGGATTATCATCATTAAGTTTGAAATGAAATTTGCATAAAACTTGATTCTCCATTAGAAAGTGTTTTCATGCAGTCACAAGATGTTGCGCGGGCATTTGGAGCTGTCTGCACACCAGAGTTCTTTCTTTTCAAAAAGGTAATTGCTTCAACTTGAGGTAGTATGAGCAAGGCTATAAACAGGTCAAGCCTGGTGTTGAGTCCAACAGATGAGCTGAGATGTCGCTCAAAGAATCCTTAGCTATAAACACATAACCCTGGTGTTGAGTCCAACAGATGAGCTGAGATGATGCTCAAAGACTCCCTAACTAGCAGTCAGCAACTTTGTTGCATTACCATGCCCATGACTCCTTTTGTGCTCATGACTCCCCAAGAATCTTCTCTGCTCATCATGTGGACAGTATGCTGGGGTTGCCAATCATATGTTGGCTATTATTGCTAGTTATGTCTAAAAACATTGATTTAGGACTTAGTTTATTATATACATGAATTTTTGGCCCTTTGAATTTCATGTGTAACTGCAATCTTTTAGAAATTCAGATAATATATCCTCTCTATGTTAGTAGCAAATATGAGAAGAATGGAAAAAACGTGGATGGAAAAATTTACTGCTGACAAATTGGAAACGTATAGGTAGTTTAATTGTCTAACAGTACTTCTTGAAATAGGATGGGAGAAGGCCATTTGAGCTGTTCTATCATGGGCAGTTTGATGACTCACGACCATCTAATAATGTGCCCATAACTGGAAGGTATCCTTCTGAAATCTAGGTTGAATTTTCTTCTTCAAAAAATATGATTCTTTATTACTTTGATTTGATCTATGAAGGGACTTGAGTCTTGCAATAGATTGTGCTCTTAGTGGCCAACGGTTGTCGTCTGTGCAAAAGCCTAGGTAACATTTTGTCACTTTATTTTCACTATTACCTTTACACCTGTTGGTCTACTTTATATACGTACTCAACTGCGTTGCTCTATTTTCTGCCATAAGTGTTGGATGCAGCATAAAATGGCACCCAGGAAAAAGCCAGTGATTCTTTACAAAATGTGTCATGATTTATGTTGTTGAACATATATATTGAGGTGAGTATCAAATTAATTTTTGTTTTTGGATATTGGACAATTCTGCTCATTGTATTTTCTTTTTATTTGGAAAAGTTCTCAGAAATTAATTTTTAAAGCAGCATGCTGAAAAGTTATGATCTTTCATTTTTTGACCTTCTTTTGTTCAGTGTTTTGTAAATGTTATCCTTGAGATGGAAGCATTGAAAACTATTTTTATTGTGCTCAACACCTATAGCAAACACAGCGGAGGAAAATGTTATACTTTTAAGCTAATTGTATCTACTACAGCTTACTATTCTCTTTTTATCCCAAGGGCATGGCTATTTTCTCTCCGATCTTTTTGCTCTTCTGATATACTGTTAATTGCTCAGCATTTATTAGTTATTCTCAGCATTTCCTTCCTTCACTCTGTCAGTTCTCCTTTTTATTTCTTTTTACCAACAGAGTAATGCTAATTGGAGGCAGATCACATTGCAGGATTCTCTTACAGATATCAAAATACCAAGGGGGCACACATTTAGTCTTCAAGCCTATCACTACATCAAGTGAATACATGATTGTAAATGCTAATCAGGTTCATGATGACAATGAATTTGATCTCTTCTTGCTGTATGCATTCGTCCATTTAAATGCCACTTCTTTTATTGCTGAAGAAAATATGGACATAAAACTCTCAACTTCATGAACAACATTGTATATTTTATTCTTGCTACTAGGTGGCTTGTGGTGAGGCACTGGTAAGCTCTTGTTTTTTGATTTATTTATAGTTATACTGTGGCTTAGCGCATGGCAAAGATTCTTTATGATTGATGTTGACGTTCTTTCAGGCTGTTGCATCTCATCTTGTTGAACATGTACCACAGTATGATCTCCAGACTAAATAACATATCCATTAGTGTATTTGATCACTCATTTTGAGCAGTAGAGTCTAGACAGATTGTGAGCCTTGGTGTGAGTATTAAATCCTGGGATTTCCAATCATTTAGAAACTCTTTTATTCAGACTGCAGATCCATGCTTTTACTTTTGATTTCTAGAGAGAAAGAAAGAAATTGCTAGACTAACATGTTAGTAGAAGAATATCCATGAAGAATTACAGCCACATGTCTGGATAGTGGGCCTTTATAGGCAAAAGTTATGGGATGTTGATTGTGATTCTTCACCATTCAGCTGTTCCCATATTGGATTAGCAGTGCTTGAAAAGCCCTGCTCCAACTACCAACACCAAAACGTGACGCTTGCAATCACACACTACTACATTGAGCTTTATTCTTCTTGTCCAAGGTTATTTCCTTCTAGTGGTAAGCTATAGGCTCTCTCAGGTTTTAGATGGATTTACACAGATGCTTTCAATATCATGTAAACTTAAGTTGGAATGACTTGATTGGAACTTAGAAAAATCTACATGATGGAAAAGCAAAATCATGAAAGGTTAACTGGGCTGTGGCCAAACTGTTGATAGACAAATGATTGGGTGTATGGCTACAGATGAGAAGAATGGATTTGTGTTTTTGCTGACACCAAATTATGCACCAAGACTAGGTATGCTCGATCCTGTTCTTTTCCCTTGGATATTTTAGCCAGAGTGTAGAAATGGTGCATTCCTGGACAGAGGATTATGTTGGAGCTTCACCCTTTTTGTCAGATTTGGTTGGTTTCTTTCAGTTGTCTGGTGTCCACTTAAAAGGGACATTTGCATGGTGGTCCCTACTCTCTCTCTCTCTCTCTCTCTCTCTCTCTCTCTCTGAGCTACAGAAAATTTTCCACCTTTTGGATCATTGGAGTATAATGTCATAGTTTCTTTTGAAATATTCAAAACAAGGAAGTCATTATGCATCACTCTGCCGTCGGTAGCAATGATGCTCACTTTATATGCACTGCTCTGGATTATCCAAAAAAAAAAAATAGATGCACTTGTTCTGTCAATGTATGCACTAATACTGAGAGAATTTACACTAGTTTTAACGCTGTGATGTTTGAAATGACGTTAGCTACAAGATTTGGAATATAGTAGTTCATGAAATATCATACAAAGACCATGTGTTATCTTCGATTCCAAGGTGACAAGTATGCAATATTGAGCAGATTTTATTTTCACTAGAATTTGATTAGTTTGCGTGGCAACTTATTGGTCACCAAACGAGAGCACGTCAGGCGGTTTTTGAAAAAATTTTCTAGCGTTATTGTAGAAGCAAGAGATAATTTTTATTTAATCATTTCAGGTATCATTCCAGATAATTTTTATTTAATCATTTCAGGTATCATACCACCTGAAACGATGGACAATACCGTCTCATAAACCATCAACCTTGACATCAAAAAGAAGCATGACTCCCTGATGGATATTGCATCTTCTTCTAAGTTTGGATTTGATTTTTTTTTTTCAAAAAAAAAAAAAAAAATTTGCACTCCAACCATGGGTTGCAGGGCTAATAGAATCGCTGATAGTAGATGGTTCGTCCAAGGGTTTAGAGACTATCAAAAGATGGAAAATGAACAGCAATCACTTGTTCTAGTGGTCACCATAACTTGTATGCGCTTTCTACATGTAGAAAAAGAAAAACAAAAAAAAAAAGGAAGAAAAAAAAAAAAATTTGTGCGCTGGAATCAATACAACTCAAGAAATGTGAAGTATTTTTATTTGCCAATTTTTGTGCATCTGGATACGACGGCCGGCGGCTTGGCCTGGTCCGACTGGCCAACTGTAAAGTAAAGAGCATGAGCGGGACGGAGGGCCAGAAAAGAGAGTGACAAACGAGTGAGTAGGACATGGCACATGAAGCTTCATGAGCTCTCGCTTTAAGAGTCCACGAGCATCTCCGGCTGGGGACGAGGACTCGAGGTGTTATCCAATCTTTTCTTGACCGACGGTGACAGCCCATATTCAGCGAATAACATCCCCATGGTCCCTTAGCTGGCCAACTTTTTTTCAGCAAGAAAACTGTGGCAGAGGGACCCTGCCACGAAGCGACATGGATGGAGATGGCCAGCTCTTTGAAAACAACTACACTGCCACTAATTGAAACAACTTAAAACAAATGGACGATGCCATCTAAGGAGAAAAATATAACCCATTGCAGGATAATTATTTGTTTGATTCTCACTTCACTGTCCTCGGTTTAAGCTGGCATGTATAAGAGATGAAATATCCTAAAATGCTTGAGCTAATTGGTCGGACTTAATGTTATTTTTCATTGATGATTGATAAAAAAACACCACTGAACATTAGAATTATACTTATATCAAGGCTTGATAATATGATTAGGATATTGACGAACTCCTTAGAGAACACTTCACATTATCACCATCAACTGCTAGCTCAGCATGTCGGCACTCATCTCCTGAGGGCTTGCTCTTGGATGAGGTTCATGGTGGTGCAGTCATATATATTGCTCGTTTTTCAAATACGAGGTGTTGCCTATTAAACTTGGATTCCACAGCTAACAAGTTCACAACTCTATTTTCAAGTGTACATGGATTTTGTGTGTTCTAAAATAATGATGCAGCATTTTTCCATTTTGCAACGTTCTTTAACATATCTTCACCATGGTCATGCCAATCATATGATACATTATTAATGAAATTTATGCAACCTGTCTTTTAGAATTATAGGCTTTGAACTCTAAGATGTATATCATGTGATATATAGAATCTAACATTGTTCAATGGTAATGAATCTTTTATGCTTTTGTAACAGAGGCTTTATTCTGAATTGAGAATTCTGGTCTTAAAATGATAGCCTTTCTCCTATAAAAAATGTTAAAATGATATGCTTTCTTAAGAGACAGTAGTACAGCATTCCATAATGTCTGGATAATGGATAGAAAATGAGATTATAAGAGAAAGGAAGAGAGCTTTGCAGATGAAAGAGAATGTACTGCAGAATCCACAACAAGACTTAATATTGTACTCAATGCTCCTAAATTATATTTGAACTACAAGATGAAAGTAGGCCTAATTTTAACCCTTCATCAACTAGAGCCAACCATGAAAGCTACATGTCTTGCCCTCTTCCTTTAACTGCGTGAACTTTAACTTCGATTTACTTTCTTCAGAAACAACATCAAGAGACTCACTAAAATTTTGAAGCAAAATCAGCAAAACACAGGAAAGCCATATTATTTCTCATACATCCTTTGCTTTGCAATAGAAATCAGGCAGACATTGATGAGAGCCTTTCATTCAACAAAGTAAAGGGAACCATGATGTATAAACTATACATGGCCTTAACATGCCAAAATTGTTAAAAACTAGAGGAATAGGAGTTTATCAGAGGCTCCAAAGATCTAGAAAAGCTACTGCAGGCTGCTGCTGTGTCACTGTCTTCAAACCCCTTATATGCTCCATCGGCATCCATGAGATTTTGATACTCAAGCCTGATTTCCTTGAGCAAAGCCACCACATCTCTCATGGTGGGACGCTCCTCTGGCACTGCATTCACACAAAGGAGAGCCACAGCAAGAACTTGAACCATTTCCTGTACAACCAAATCTGTTCGATTCCTTAACACCTCATCAAGTAAGGCAGCAGCGTTGGCAGTTGGTCTCCTCGACTCCTTCTTGACCCATTCAACAATGTGGATTCCTCCCGGAATTCTAGCATCAGCCGGTTGCAACCCAGTTAAGAGCTCCAAGAGAACAACACCATAGCTATAAACATCACTCTTCTCTGTGATCTTTACGCTGTAACCGTATTCTACAAACAAAAATAAAAAATAAAAAAGTTATATTCTGAATACATAATGAGAGATGATAAGATGCTAGGAGTTAGATATATAAAAGAAGTTTCAAGAAATTAAAATCATTTGCTTACCGGGAGCAATGTAACCACAAGAACCAACAACAATGCTACAAGGTCTTCTGTGACCAGATTTATCTGCGAGCTTTGCAAGTCCAAAATCTGCTAGATAGGCTTCAAACTGTGGACCAATTAAAATGTTGTTGGCCTTGACATCCCGATGGATGATAGGAGGATTGCAGTCATGGTGGAGATAGGCCAAGCCCTCAGCTGCACCAAGTGCAATCTTGTACCTGGAATCCCACTCTAGAAAGGTCTTACTGCTTCTATGAAGCAATGTATCCAAACTTCCATTGCTGATATAGTCAAATATAAGCAATTGAGAACTTCTATTTCTCTTAGAGCAGCAGCCCAGAAGCCTTACTATGTTCTTATGTCTGATAGACCCAAGAGTCTTCACTTCTGCACTGAAAAAATCCCTTCCTTGGAACTCCCCATTCTTTTCTGGCCATAGTTTCTTCACAGCAACCACGCGCCCACTTCTGGTCTCAACCCTATAAACCACACTGGAAGAACCGTTTCCAATGATGTTAGAATCCAATAACCCCCTGACAACATCATCTATAGAGAAGTCCAACTTCTGAAAGAGTGTAAAATCCCATTCTTGTACTTCCTCGTCTTCCTTCCCATTCTTTGCAGCCACTATCCGGGACCTCAGCATCAGCAACATTACCAATATCATTACAACAACAGTCAAAGCAAGACCAAAAATAAGAACAAGGATGACCCTTCTTGAGGGATGACTTTTTCTTTGGAATCTAAAAAAACAATGATTACGAGTAGTAGTGCATAACTGCTGATTACCAGAAAAAAATATCATTGGAAGCTGTCGGAAGAACAGTGTGTCAGGGAGATAACCCGAGAAATTGTTGTATGAAACATCAAGAAAAACCAAATTTCCAAGCTCACCCAATATGTTTAAAGATCCTGACAGCACGTTGTGTGAAAGATCGAGGCTGGCCAGCTTTGAAAGATTTGAAACTCCTTGAGGAAGAGGGCCTGAAAGATAGTTCCAACTCAAATTCAACACTATATCAAGTCCCTGCAACTGACCAATCTCATCAGGGATTGGACCAGAGAGTCTGTTGCTGCTCATGTCCAACGACTGCAAATCCTTGCAAAGGCCCAAGGACTTCGGTATCAAGCCGGTGATGTAATTCCCATTTAGTGCAAGCTTATTTAGAGATCTGAGCTTGCCTAACGACTCAGGAACTGGCCCAGAGATTCTATTCCTCGAAAGGTCTAATACATTGAGATGCTGAAGAGATCCAAGGGAACTAGGAATCATGCCTTGGAGCTTGTTCTCATGCAAATCAACCATTCCAAGCTGGATGCAGTTGCCTAGTTCGGGTGGTATTTCACCAGATAGCTGGTTTTCAGACAACTCGAGGAAGCTCAGACTGCGTAAGAACCCGATTTCCGGCGGTATTCTGCCTGAAAACTGATTGAATCCAAGCCGGAGCCGGGTCAAGCTGGTGCAGTTGCCAATATGTGATGGGAGATCACCAGAAAACCCATTAGAAATCAGCATGAGTTTGTTCAAGCTTTTGATGCTGAATAGAGAATTTGGCAGCGAACCAGAGAGGAAGTTATATGAAAGGTCCAGGGATTGGAGATTTTTGCAGTAGCCTATCTCAAAAGGTATGCTCCCATTTAGCTGATTCTGCCATGCAAAGAACTGACTCAGCTCCTTCAGCTGCCCAATAGTGGCCGGGATTTCACCTGAGAACCTATTGTTGTCCAATTCTAGCTGCTCTATACTTGAAAAATCTCCAATGAAGGATGGAATCTTGCCAGAGATATTGTTGTAAGACAGTAGGAACACCTCTAGTGATAGCAAATTTGAAAAGGATGCTGGGATTTCGCCAGTCAGAGAATTCAAGGAGAAATCCAAGACGGCCAAACCACTGCAATTACCAAGTGATCCTGGAATATTGCCATTGAAGCTGTTCTTCCAAAGCAGCACTTTCTTTAGATTTCTCAGAAGGCCTAACTCAGCTGGGATCTCACCTGTAAGCTGATTCTGGTAAAGAAAAAGATTCTCAAGAGCTGAGCAATTCGCAAGTTGCGGTGGAATGGTTCCAGAGAGATTAGCAGTGTATATAGCAAGAGTCCTGAGGTTCTTCAGTTCTCCCAAGCTGGATGGAATATGACCAGAGACTGAAGTGCCTGCTAGACCCAGAAAGACTAGTCCTTGGCACCGAGAAATGTTTACTGGAATTACTCCGAAGAGTCCTGTGTTTCCTCCTGCCCGGAAATTTTCTAGAAGTGAAAGCCTGCCAAGTTCTGCTGGAATCGTCCCGGTAAGCTGGTTGTCGACCAGCTCTAACCACCTGAGCTGTGAGCAATTGCTGATCTCTGGTGGGATCGGGCCTTTCAATGAGTTCGAGTTCAAGTAGAGAGAGCGTAATTTGGAAAGCTTTCCAATCTCAGGTGGTATGTTTCCATTTAGATTGTTCTGACTGAGGTCTAGAGTGATCAAAGAAGTTAAGTTGGAGATCATTGCCGGAATTTCTCCAGTGATGTTCGTATCATATAGGACTACTGTGGTGAGGGAACTGAAGGACAGCAGTTGAGTAGGGAAGGTGGTGGGAAGGCTGATGGATTTGATATTGATTTCTGAAACTAAACCATTTTCAGAGCATGTGATGAAAGCCCATCTGCATGGGTTTTGGTGGTATTGATCCCATGAGGAGAACAAAGAGGAGGAAGGAGAAGAGTTAAAGGTTGAAAGCCATGAGAGGAGGGCAAGACCTTCATGGTTTAGACCAGAGGTGGGAAGAAGAAAGGTTGAGATTGATAGCAATGCGATGCTGAAGAGGATTGGATAGGTCGGCATACTGAATCAAAGCAACCCACCCCTTGTTCCTCTGCTAAATCTTTCCTGAGTTGAAATAGATTCAGCCTCTCAGTATGTTTACTGAAAGTCAAGTCCAAAACACCAAATTCTTTCTATCAGTGTGGTCCAGCCCTATAATGGCTATCATTGCACTTTCTAGTTTGAATTATTGGCAAGGAGGTCCTTAGAAGTATCTATCTAGTATTTGAACTTCCAGCACTTTGATGGAGAGACTAAAGTGCAAGTGGCATGGTTGTCTTGTGCTCATTGGATGCTCTCAGGGGAGGGAATAAGCAGTTCTTGGTGATGGTGCTATTTCCTCATGTATGGCTATGTATGGCCTTCAGAGTGAGGAAATGATATAAGTTGTTCTTCAGAAATTTCGCAACTATGCAGTCTTTCTTAGTCTTTCTTGAGTATTCTCTCTCCCACATGTTTTTATGGCATTGGTTTCTTCTAAGTTTTTGAGAATCACTGCTTTGGATGTGTGCATTTTATGCTATGCGTGTAACTGCATATTGTCTGGTTACTCTTCTGCAAAAGAGTTCAAAACATGTTAGATGTAATTGTGCAGAAAGAGCAGGTACCAAGCAGGTACAAGTTGAGTTTTGGAACATGGATATAAATATTTTCTTAAATAAGAGCCTTTTTAATTTCAAATATTGTTGGGTTGGATCAAAACGTTGGCATATTGCAGTAACTTCACTGTTATAATCCATTTGCATGCATGATTTCTCACCTGAAGACAAGCTTGTGTCAGGCATTGATTGGCCTGCACCAATTAAGTTGTTGTAAGCACAGCAGCTGGTCTACCTTTCAAAATTCAGAATTCTGATCCTGATGCATAATCGTTGTTGGCAAATCAAATAATTCTGAAAGAGAAGGGAGATCATTTCCTTTGCCGTTCAAAAAGATGCATGCCATGCACATGAAAAAAAGCAGAGAGGTAGTTGCCCTTAGCATCTTTGAAGCCTTGAAGGATTCTTTTGATCATGATTAAGTTAGGAAAAGTTCCACCTCACAACTTTTACAAAGTTCTGAAAAGTAATCATTTCACAACAATCAAATCATAAAGGTTATATTGAAAAATAAATCCAATCAAAAATTTGATTTACTTAATAAATAAATGCGCATTATAATATGGTGGAAGTCACAAGAATTGCTTGTTATCATGGATTAGATATCTGTTATATAAAATTAGATATAGAATATTGGTTTTATACACTATTTTATGTACATGTAAACATGATTGTAATCAATATATAGAATTATGCAAGTCCTAATGACACTATCCAGCACTGATACATGTTGGGCATACCTCCAGAGTTCAGACATGGCACCATGAACATGCAAGTTAATTAAAATACAGCAACAAAATAGTGCATTATCATTGAGTTAATAGTTAGTTATTAATCTGTGTGTAAAATATTCTCATGCCTGATGTAAAATGTTATGTCTTGTTGAAACAAAATGTGAAATTTGCAATACTAATCTTATGATTTTGCTATTATGATTTTATATGTAGAGAGCAGCGCACAATGAGAAGTTAAATAATTAATCTATGATAGGAAAATCATGTCATGAATTATCCTATTGCTGACTACCCCTTCCTTACTATGAAGTCTACCTTTTCCCAAGTCTTTTTTTCCCCTCAAATTGAAGATGCTGTCCTCACTGAGGAAGGAATGTAAAAGTGCATTCTGAAAGGCAGAGAAGCAAACATGCATGGCTAGAGAAGGAGGGATGAAGGCAACTGATTGGTGGGACACTCCAAGCTCATTTTGGATGGGTGAGCGTAGTAGCATGCGGGCAAATGTATTTTGGATTACCTTCAGTGGATCCCACAACTCATTGTTGAATGGTGGAAGAAGACTACTCCAAAAATTCAATAAGAATAATGTTTCACTGCCCTCAAAAAAAAAAAAAAAAAAAAAAGAATAATATTTCACATAACGTAGTGACCAACTCAAGAGATCATTTTGAGTACAAGTTCCTTCTGATATGGGTGATTTCTATTGCCACTTCGCATTGATAGCTGTGGAGGACATCAGCAATGCTTGTGGGTGCAATAAAGGTTGCACAAATGACTGAGATAAGGTGGTAGAGATGCTTGTCAAAGCTTTTATATCAATCTTCCTGCATAGATTTAATGATGATGAGGGAAGATGAATCCTTTTTCCGAATATTCTTATATGAGAAATTATAAGTGAAAGGACCGAACTTCAATGAAAAGGTTTTAAATCTCTGTAACGGCTCCATCTCGGTTTGCTCGTCTGATAGCATGGAAACAGGACAGGATGGTACAATCAAAAGAAATTGAAACCATCATTAGTGTATATCTATACATTCATATTCATCTTAATCATCCCCATGTATTTCTGTTATCAAGATGCAACTGGGATGGTGGTTGACACGTCCCAGTTAGAGAGAGAGAGAACCAATGCTCGTACCTTTATGGCTTCAGTCGGATAACAATGTTGATAAATAATTTCCAGGTGAAATGTAGTCAATCAATGAAACAGGGAATGTGAAAATATTTGATTTTTGTTTAAAAAAAAATGGTTTGAGTGCACTTGAAGATCTATGTAGCGGCTAAAGACATGGTGGTACAGGAAAATCAGAAAGGATTTAAGAAATTGACTGCTTTAATTCAAAAGATGACAAGCCACAATGCCAAAATCTGAAGTGAAAATCTGAAACGTTATCAGTGGTTTGAGAGACAGGTAGCTGAATGAATATCTAGTGAGTTGTTACCGATGCTTCATATTTACGCAACATCAAGTCAATCACTTTTGGGCCCATAAAAGGTTGCATTGATCCTGAGAGGGAGTCAGAAGATTCTCTTCATCTACTCAGGTATATGTTGAAGCCCATAAAGAAGTCTAATAATTTAGTTCTACAGTACTAGGGAAACATATAAACAAACTTCCCATCATTTGCTGAGAAAATAGTCGGCCAATGATATCGATAATTAAATGTTCTCAGCTCCTCATGTGATGCAGAATTATAAGTTCTTGGAAAAATAATAATGCAGACTCCATGATCATGTATTGTAACGCCCCAAGCCCACCTGTTAGTCCAATAAACTCCGTTAGCTGAACGAAATCACATGGCCCAAAAACTCGAGTGAAAGTTAATGGGTAGCAAGTGGACTTGAGTTATAAGCACATGATACATCTCTTTCTCATCCAATATGAGACTAAACTTGGGATATCACAATCTTCCCACTTTATAATACGACGTCCTCGTCGCATGTCACAAGTTAGCCAGAATTTACCCCGAGTCGGATTATTGGTGCTGCAAGGGTGGCTTCACGCCATGACGGGACTCCACCATCGCTCCATAGGTAGCCCTTTTCTTATGCCCACTAACTTTCGTACACTCGGGTCAACTCTGATACCATTTGTAACGCCCCAAGCCCACCTACTAGCCCAATTAACTCCGTTAACGAGCCGAAACTACGTGGCCCAAAAACTCGAGTGGAAGTTAATGGGTAGCAAGTGAACTTGAGTTATAAGCATATAGCACATTTCTCTCCCATCCAATGTGGCATCGCACAGATAGCCAGAATCTACCCCCAAGATAGATAGAATTTACCTCGAGTCGGGTCATTGATGCTGCAAGGGTGGCTTCACACCATGGTGGGACTCTACCACTCCCATGAGTAGTCCTTTTCTCATGACCACTAACTTCCGCACACTCGGATCGGCTCTGATACCATTTGTAATATCCCAAGCCCACCTGCTAACCCAATAAACTTCGTTAACGGACCGAAACTACGTGGCCCAAAAACTTGAGTGGAAGTTAATTGGCAGTAAGTAGACTTGAGTTATAAGCACATGACACGTCTCTTTCCCATTCAATGTAGAACTAAACTTGAGGTATCATATGTATTCTTCAACAATCAACTAATACATACTCTGTGAAGCATTATCAATCAGTTGGGTACCATGGGTTTTATGTGATCACAATTAAAATTGATCAGGATCTGATTCAACTCATCTCATCGGCTGTTAATGCGGTATAAAATTTTTAATAACAAGAGGAATATTTAATGAAGACACGGACCTATGGAGATGCTGCCTACTATCACGAGGCTGTGAGGTGAAAAATAAAATAGGCTTTTGGTCCTTATACTTTCGCTCAAAATTTATTTTAATCCTCAAACTTTTAATTATTATAAATTAGTCCCTCACGTTGTTCTGCTGCGTGGTTGCCGAACAAACGGGATCAAATTCGATGGTTATCGTTATATGCTTCCATATTCTGAGCAAGAGAGGAAGGGCACAAAAATAAGAGTGATGAGGTTCGCTACAATCAGCAAAGAGGCTAGATTGTTCTAGCGTTCTTTGGAGCCCAGCCCTGGTGAACAACTCCTCCCTCTTCTCTCTTGGGCTACCATGGAGCCCAGCATGAAGACACCCGCCTGGGGCACCCGTCTGACATGCCCTGCTTCGACTCTTGGGTCCATGATGGCCCACTTCATCTCCCTCCGCCGACTAATTCCTCTTGTTCGCATGGCCCGTGACTCCAACTGCGCCGCCGCTATCTCCTACGTCGGCGTCCGGTGACGCAGGGTTCTCCCGAGAGGCTTCGCCGGCGTCGAACTGACCTCAATGCCGGAGATGTCGTCGCCAATCTGGAACGACTTTTGGGTTCGAGTACTGTTAAATTGTAGAAATTTTTCTGCTGAATCGGCGCGCAGAAACGAAAGAGTTGCTATTGAAGGAGTTCATCAGCCTGATCTACTACCATTGGGATTTTTTTTAAGGAAATAGCATGGCGATTTCTTATCTTCAGGATATTTCCACAAAGAATGTATATTATTCCATTGCATCTTTCTAACTTTGCCCCAATTTCTACCTCATATCCTGGAAATCGGGAGCTCATCGTCAGGTGCTAAGCTTATTCAATCTGGTCTTCCTACAAGGTAACCACAACTCATCTGATATGTGCTTGATCTCACCTGGATAATTAGAGGATCATCTTCGTTAAGTGCCCCAATTTAAGAGAGATTTTGTTGCTTTTAAATGTTCCTATTCGAGGCTATCTCTTTTCTTCGTGCGTTCATCCTCAACGCATTGGTATGTTTTTAACCAGATTTGCTTCTTATATATACTTTGGCTATGTTAGATGGCTCGATTTTTTTTTATTTTTTTAAGGTGCTATTTTTTTAAGAAATTTTTCCATGCTCATCATGTTAAATTTTCTGCATCTGATATCTGGAGTTGTTTGTCACAGTTCCACGGGATTTCCTCTTATTTATTTTTAGGCTTTGTGCTTTGATGAAAAAATTTTATTAAGAAATTGATTAAACTTTTTAATCATGTTCTTTTATTTTAATAAAAAAATTAAAAGAATAAATTATATTTTTAAGTTATTATTTATCTATTAAATTGAAATTGAGGGTAACACTTATGAGAGATGTTTAAATTATTTTTTTATGGATTATATAAAATTTTTTTTTATCTTTCTCAAATATCTTTATATGATCATAATTCTTTTTTTTCATTAATATTCTTTGGTTCTTTCTTTCATCTATCTTTTACTCTCAATGCATTTTAGGAAAAAAATATTTTATAATTAAAATAAAATATCTTTTTATAATATAAAATATTTTTTTATAAAGAGATAATCGTTATTTAATTAGTAACTATAAAAATTTATTTTTATCATAAAAAATAAAATTTATATATGATTAATATATATTGAAAGTATAATTAAAAATATATTTTGATAAAAGAACATTAAACTTTAATTACTTAGAGATAGTATATAATTAGTATATAAAATAGGTCTGGCAGTATAAAGGGTATTATGCGAATATGAATAGATTTTAGTAAAAAAAATTATAATATAAAAAAATATAGAAAACAGATACCAGAGTCATTTTTTAATCTACAAAAAGGTATTAGTAAGTTATTTTCTTATTTAAGTATTGTTTAGGTAACACTTACTTGAAAAAATATGGAATCCTTAGTAATTTTGATACCTTTCAAAAAATAAAGTCTTAGTATATTGATAGCCCTCTCAATCGAGTGCTTTGAAGATTAATTTTGATGGCTCTATAAGGCCAACTAATGCAGAAGCAAATTTTCTAGTTTGAAATGAAAGTAGAAGGATGCTATTAACGGGAGTTATTTCTCTTAAAGAGAACTCTATCCCAATTACTGATAGTAGCATGGTGGGGAATAAAACCAGCGGTTGACTCTTTTCCATTTTCATCCTATATTATGGAAGGAAACTCTTCTACTATCATTGTCTAGTTAATGGAAGCATCTAAATTTATTCACCTCGTTCCTCATCGGTTAAAATAGCTCATGTAATCATCTGGTTTCTTCTTTTATTCTTATATCTTCAGAGAAGGAAATCAAGCTGTATTATACTTAACTTGGCTTGCATTATCCTTGGAGAATCCTTAGGTTTCGACTGGGCAGCTTTCGCCATCTCTTAATTTCTTAATACAAGCTTATGCTTATGGAACCTTATTTGTGAGAGTATAATGTTATTTCATTGTAAAAAAAGTAAAAAATAATAATAAAAAAAGAGTTGCTACTGCAAGGTTAATTGATAATTCCTGTGGATTATTTATTTCTATTTTTTCTGCTCACGCATGTTAGTGGTAAGGCCATATTTTTGTATCTTACTGTAAAAAACATTACCTCATTACCATTGACACTTCGAGAGACGATGAAAATTGTTCTGGAGAAAATAATTTCAATTCTCAATACATGGAAAACTTAAGAACTTTGGCTCAATACCATTTGATTTGGAGGAAGTGCATTAATTCAAACACTTCCTTTTTAATGCAGTTATTGACAACGCTAGTAAACTCTTTAAGAAAGCAGAATCTGTCCTTTAGGAGTGCCTTGGTCATATATGCAAGTTGCTCGTTGTTTTTGCAATGCGTAAGTTAAATATCATATTGCTTAACAGCTTCTCTAATGAAATGATATTTGGCTCTTGTTTGCTATGCTTTGTGTGCTCATGATCAATTCGTTTATTTATAATAGCAATGGCTGACTTATTATTACAAAACATTTTGGCTCTTTCTTTTCATTTGTTGTCAATGTCTTAAGAATCCTTGAAGCCAAATAGTTTGATAAGTTGCTTTAGCACCAGCTATATATTCTACTTCTACAGAACATTTCAACTTTTATGAAAGCGAAAGCAGGGACAGAATTATTTTTGTTCCCACTAGTAGAGACTGGATAGGTATAGGGATAAGCATATCCCTGCCTCATCCCCACCCTCTTTGCCCCTACCTTAATATATTTTTATATCTACAAAATTATACTCAAAATTTTTACTAAAAATTCAAATATGTTATTAGGAGAGGAATGAGGTAGGGTCGGGATGGAGTGGGAACGGAGATTTATTTTTTTCTTATGGAGTGGGGATTGGAATGAAAAAAAATATCTGTTTATGGGGTAGAGCGAGGATAAAAATTATTTTCTTTGGTGGGGATGGAGACAGGGTGCCATCCATGGTGATTTTAAATCATTGATAATCCTTATCTCAAAAGAACCATTTGGTTAATTATCATACTGATTTTTATTGATGATAATATCATCCGTAATAGAATAACTAGTAATCCAACATCACTCCGTTTGATATAAAATATTTCAATATTAAAGATCAGGAATGATCACAAATTACTATATTTGATATACCATATAAATAAAAGATCACTATGCATACAATATCAACAATATTTCCAAAAATTTATTCGCATAATATATTATAATATTATAATATTATATAACATTATTATTAATAATACTATAAATATATATTATATATTTTAATATATTATATTATATTATATTATTATAATATAGGGGGAGAGAATGACAAATATAGGGATAAAATTGTTTAAAATATTTTAGTGTAAATCATCGTCATCATGGAATCCAACATTCCTATCTCCTTAGGCAAGATTAAGATCATCCTGTGATCAGCAATCTTAATTTCATAGGAAGCATTTAGTATAGGGTGATCAATTTGAGATCATCAATGATTCAGATGGAGGTGACAAGTTGATGATGTTTGGTTGCATTTTGGTGATCCTATATGATGATGATGATCTCAGATCGTCTTTGCCTTTAAAATCATTGTTCAACTCAGTGTCCCATACCTGTTCATGAGGTCAGGTATTTAAGATTATTTTCATAATAATATAATATAATTTAATATTACAAGATTATATTATAGTAATATAATATCATGTTATATAATATTCTAGTATTATAAAAATATAATATAATTATAATTATAATATTTATAATATAATATGATAATATAATATAAATATAAAATTATAATAATAAATAATATGAAATAATAATAAATTAATAACATGATGCTTGAAAAATATATTAGGGATAGTTATTTTTTAAGGTAAGGATAGGTTAACTAATTAGATGTAATTTTGGTACTTTATGACCAGTAATTCAAGACTTCTATGATATACTAAATATGGTAATCTTAAATAATCGAAGAATAAGGAGAAGCTCCAAAACTTTCCGATTTTCTTGAAGAATTGTATGTATCTCATCTAATCTTGATATATCAAACACGATAATCCAAGGCTTCCCGATTTTCTTAAGAAAATGTATGTATGTGATCTGATTTTTCTCTTTTACTCTATTTATTTCATTTATACCATTCTTATTTTTTAATTTAAAATTAGTCCTTTTTAAAATTTAAATTTAATAATTTAAATTTAAAAATATTTTATACTTTTTTTATTTACCTTACCGACCAAATTGGTCTCTATGCGTTCCATAAGTATATGTTTGTAATGATTACATAAAGCTGGCAAAGTTAAGTGATGTTTTCTTTTTTATTTTTTTTAAGTGTTGCTAATGGATTAGATTAAATAAAGGAAATAACAAAGCTTTTTCTATAATGCTTCCCGTTATATGCGGGTGGTGCCATAAATAAAATAAAGATTAAAGGCATAATGCGGATGGTATAAATGGTTAAAGACTTCCCATGGGACTTTGAATAGATAAGTTTGCGATCAATTTTTAAAGAAAAATTTTAGAAAATATCCAATTGAATTCAAATAATAAATATACATAAGTTGTCAGCATTTATCATAAAATGGATATAAGATTAATAACACCTGCATATCAGAGATAAATCAATCCTCCTGTATTACTAACCAATTCTTACCTCATCAAGGAACGTTGCCCACTGATTAAAAAATAAAAATAAAAATAAATTAAAAACCAACATTAGGCCACCGTTGCTTCAACTTAAAAATAAAAGTTTATAATAGGGCATGATCAATCAATCCTATTATAATAAATCATAGCATCATTGGAAGTTAAAAAATACATTAAAAATATTTAAAGATATAATCAATCAACTGCCCAACCTTTTTTAAAATATCTAACATTTAATGAAATAAATGCAATGCTGAGATTATATCTCCATATTCCTTACATTTGCAAAATACAAAGATTCATTTCATTAAAAAAATCCCTCTGTTCCATTAATTAACCATCAGCCATCTTACAACCTTGGCAATAATAAAGTTTTGCTAAAATTGGGTTTTATTATACTTATTTCAAAATTATTCACATTACAATCTGCACTCACTTGGAAAGTATTTTGATATTTTATGTTTTAATAAATTTTTTACATCAAAAATTCAGTTATTTTTCCTTTGATAAAAAAAATGTCAAATGAATAATTTTTATGCTATTCTTCATAATATTTTTAAAATAAGTTCTTAGCCGAGAATCTCAGACCGAAAGCATGGCAGTTAAAAATATTAAATCAATAGTTTTGGTGGATTAGATTTTGATAGATAAGACCTCGACACAAGAGCACTCCCAACCGTCCATCCCATCGTCCATCATCAAACATGGGAGACCCGGCATGGTGGATGAAAGGACACGAAGGTGTGCAAGCCTAGCCGAAGTTGCTCTATGCTAATTGGTAGTCCACAGGGACACTGAGATTCGCTACATACATCAACCTAATATTATTCCATGATTTCCATCCGCTTCCATCTGGCCAACCAAATCCAAGGAACATGAGATAGGAGTCAATAAACTAACCAGCGTTAGTGACAGAAGAAAGGTACACCCACGTCTCTCTCTCGCTCTCTCTAACTATTGATCGTAAGCCCCACCATCATCCATGCAGTCATGGATGGTAACATGCCAACCAAGTTCTCGAGCCACAAACAAAACCCATCCCATCCCATCCCATCCCATCCCATCAACTCATTTCGCCACACAGCACGAATGTTGAAGCACACACTCGGGCCTTCCTTCCCCGTGGCAATCAGAGCTCATCGAGGCCACCTCGACGAGACGCGTGGCCCCACCAAGCGGCCGACCCATGTGCAGCTCCCCGCTCCTCCATCTCCGGTCCCACCACCACCACCTCCGTCGATCCAACGGCTCTGATCTGGTCCCATCGTAAGAAATCGACGTATTCTCGGGGGGAACCGGGATCAGACAGCTAGGAATGCACGAGACTACGGGAGACTCCGGTGGACCGCGGCGGGAGCATCGCCCAGCGGGGCGCGGCAGATCCGGGAACACCCTGTCCAATAGCTGTCGCCGCCTTTCTTTCTTTCTTTCTCACTCTCGCTCCTCCTCCTCTTGCTGGGCTGTGGCGCTGTCGCCTCCCCTTGGATCCTTCTCTCTGAGGAAAATAAAACAAATAAAATAAAATCGAGGCTCGTTGTTCGAAAGCCCCTCGATCTCCGGCCGAGGGAGGTGGGGAGCGAGAAGCGATCGAGCGTGCAGAACCCTAGCGGAGGGAATGCGGCGGCTTCTCGGGTTGGTTCGGGTCCCTTTACTAGTCTGTTGATACTGCTGGGCTTTGATCCGGGAGATCGCAATTATTCGGGCTGTCTTCCTGCTGGAGATGGCGATTTCCTTCATTTCTCTGTTTTTTCCCGTCGTGTTTGGAGATTGTTAATGCTGTTCTTGCGAAAACGATGTGATCTTGGAGCGTTCTGGATTTATGTTATGGCTAGGTTTCTATAAATTAGTTTCGTTTTTTGTTCCTCGTTGTTGTTTGGGCTTCATGAAGCTTAGATCTCTTTTGGATGCTTAAAGTTTCTATTTTTGGAAACTGTCATTTTGAGCGGCTGATTGGGTCCGATTGGGTCATCTCAGGTTGTATTCTTTGGCGATCCTTGCTAAAAGTTTCATCTGATCCGGTTTGTTCTTTTTGAATCCTGGTATGAGATCTGAAACAAGCTCAAAATCTAGCACTCATTTTGAATTTAAGTTTCATCGAGTTGCTCAGCTCGTGGTCGAAAATGCCTTTTTTCCTGGTTGTAGTCTGGCTGTTTTCTGTTCTATCAAGAAGTGAATTTGTCATACCTCTTCAAATTATGTCAGTTTGGAGTGTGAATTTATTATGTTTTCCTCTACATTTGTATCTAGCTTTAGAGATTATTCTGTCTTCATGAACTCTTGCAATTATACTGCTCTGAGGTCTTCGAATATGTTAAACATCGGAACAGTACGTGATCTTTTCTTTCCCCCATTTTGAGATAACAGTTTTTCCCCCCTTTTTTGTGACTAATGCAGGATATATTTCATCTTGGCTTGAAACTGGTTTGTCTTCATAGATTGGGTGTTGTTTGAGTGCTCATGGGAGGGCCAATGGCAGCTGAGATGGTCAAAGCGGCAACGAGTGATAAATTAAAGGAGATGGACTGGATGAAAAACATTGAAATTTGTGAACTTGTTGCACGTGAACCTGGGTACGTCATCGGTGCTCATTGCATAATGTTTGAGATTATTTCTCATAACCCCATGCAACTTTTCTTTCCTTGCTCCCTTTCTGAAGCTTTCTATGTCTTTTTTCTTTTCCTTTTTTAGTTTATGTTATATAAAACAGTCACTCATGTGCCTTCCTTAATGTTTTGCATCATGTTTATGGAAGTGGAGGTTGACTTTTGAGTTAATATTGGTTGCTATGATGTTGGTACTGCTTATTATCCTACGACACCTTATTTTTGTGTCATTATCTAATTTTGGATGACAACTATGATTTCAAATCTCAAATTACCATCCCAAGTGTTAGGATAGACTGTTCTGCCATTGTCCCAATGTTTCAATCAACACATTTTGAAATAACAATCATCCTAAATGATGGGATGGGAGAGAATGATGTTGCATTCCATTCTATGAAAAAATTGAAACAATCCTATCCCACAGGATTTAAAACCATGCTTGCCTTTGGCGACCCATCTGCCTCCTCCAATCTTTTAAAGCACTTGTTAAATCATGCAATCAATTGTCAGTTTGCCCTATGTTTTATCCATGGAGTGAGGTGCTCATCTACATGGTTAGATGGCATAGCAAGGTTCTATAAGAACCATGCTGGTGCCTTACTGGCATGAGGCATTGGCATAGTGTCAGCTGCTTGCCAAGAATGGCCAGCTACAGGCCACTATTATGCTGGCATGCAACTTAATCCTTGCGCACTCTCTATCTCTCCCCTCTTCTTTCCCCTCCTCTCAACCAAAAAAAAAAAAAAAAAAAAATCATTACTTTTCATGCATAAAACCTTTCTAATTCCATTTTGTGACAAGTTTTTATTTCTTCTTTATTATCAGGCAAGCTAAAGATGTCATCAAATCCATAAAAAAACGACTGGGGAACAAGAATGCCAATACCCAACTTTTTGCTGTCATGGTGAGTACCAAGCTTTTTGACTTTGATCTTTAGATAGAATATCATGACAAGATGATAGTAAATGATTGGATGTAGCTCTAACGGCAAAATTAAGATGATTGACTGGTTTTGTTCTTCTTGATAGCATCGATGTTATTCATAGTATCTCTTTGAATCCTTAAATCCAAGCATATGATCCTCTTTTTGCCAACGACAAATTCCAGTAAGATTTTATCTAATGTTTGCTAATAAACAGAGAACTTTTATTCTCTCTCTCTCTCTATCATGTAAATCATAATTTATTCAGTCTTGGATGCCTATCATTCTATCTGGCTTCACAAGGCTTTTGTCCTATATGGAATGAAATATAACAAATTGTAATTATATGATCACATCAGATAGTATAACGTATATTATACATTAACAATCATACTTTAAATGGTCGTTCAGTTGTTGGTAAACATTTACTGTTAAGTGGAGCAAATGGCTGCCTAAATTTGAGATATAGATTATATGCTAGAGCCCTGGATAGCCAAATAAGTGGCTACTTAAGTGTTGTAGTGACTGTAATTAGATTATTGCTATTGGTTTTTGTTAAACACCAAAAGCATAGTTTGAATGTTATGCAGCTTGCATAACATTCACCTTATTGGTTCACAAATGAAGCACCTTTAATCTTTTGTGGCATGCTGGTCTCATGTTGCCTAGCCTTTTTTTTCATAAAAATATGATTAAAGTGAAATGCATGCTAACACACATCTCAGAAATAAGCTTCAGAGTTCTCAAGGTAGCCAGGTGGCCTGAGTTGGTAGGGATCCTAACTGTCTAGGCACTGTCAAGGTGCCTAGGTGGACTGCCCAGTGATTTAGGTAGTCCATCTTTAATTTAGGTCAGAACAATACATAAAATGTCTAAAGTCGAAACATAACCCAATTTACCTCACTTGTTTTTTAAATCGTATATAGGAGTTAATATTATTTAAAATTGTGGCATGACTTTATTGCATATTGATTGACCAAATCAAAGATAAGGGTGATAAGTGGTACCAAAAGCAAATTGTTGAAGTTAAATCTGAAAAGTACAAATTTGACAAGCCTTGAAAAAAAAAATCTAAAGCATATAAACCATAATTCTAATCCCATGTCTGCTTATAAAAAAAATAGATAATAGATTGATGCAAGACAGAAAATAGAAAACAATCAGAAAAAAAAAGATGAAAAGGAGAACAAAATAGTAAGAAGAGAAGAAAGGGGTTTTCAGATGGAAAGGAGTGGAAGAAGAGGAGTAGCATGAGAAGATAAGAGGAAGAAGAAAGAAAAGGAACATAGTAAGTATCAAAAAATAGAAAAGAACTTTTGGGGGCCTCTGGACAGTCAAACAATTGTCTGCAACATATTAGTGCTAGTGAGAGATGAGGGAGGTGTTGGGTTGGGGGACATGGGGGATGGAACAAAAATAGTAAAAGTGCATATTAAGTTATGCTAATTATAAAGTAAACCAAGAATGTATAGAACAAATAAACGAGTATATATACATATCTTTTAATATTACAGTTTCTCTTCGAACACTAAGAACTGATGTTAACTTGCATGATAATGTTAATTTTGGGGTTCTAGGTGCATTAATTTAGGGTTCTAGCTGCAATGTTTAGTTATAGAGGGTTTAGAATGCATTGCAAGATTAAAAGTGTTAGCTGCAATTTTGCTTATAATATATGCACATGCATGCACATAAGATTGTAACTGCTCTTGTTTTAAGCTTAGTTCTTGGCTCACATTTCAAGTTACTAAGTGAGTACAAATAACTAAATTTGCCACAATTTCCTAACATGGACCACAATTTGGTCACAGAATTTTGCCATGAGGTTAAATAATTTTATTTCATTATATATATTTTAACCTATAAGTAAATAGTCCTATATGGATTGCTTTATTGATTAACAACTTGTGGGCTTCATTGATTAACAACTTGTGGAGTTAATTTATGATTTGTTTCAGTGTCTTATTCATCGGGGCAACAATGTACGTATGTAGCTATTTTTTGATATAAAGACAAACTAACTTTCCCCTCTATTTCTTCTTTTTAGATTAGCTCTGTAATTAATGCTAGGAAATTGCTACTTATATCTGTAGCTCTTGTTTGGTAAAAGATGAAAAATTTCATTTGTTTTTATTCTTCTAAAATTAGTTCTGTAATTAAGGCTATGAAAATTGCTCGAGTCATAAGTCCTAGCTTTTGGTTTAGCTTCAGGATTTCTATTTCTTTGATCATCCTATTTGCAAGATATGGAAAGCTTTTGTCAATACTTCCTCACAACATATTTCTAAGTCATCCCAAGGGCGTGTTTGGGATAGCTATTGGCCCCAGCTATTAGTTGTTGGCAAACAGCTGCTAAAAGGCTTCCCAGTAGCCAATCTAATGGGACCTAAATCATCTCCTTCCGTTATTACATTCTTTGACAAGCATTCGAACTGAGGTTTTATGTATGGGTTGAGACCATTTTGGAACTGGCCAAAATTTTAATATTGTTTACATGTTTGTCGTGCTATCCTTCCTGGTCTATGACGTCCCTCTTAACATTCTCATTTTCTAAAATTTATCTTAAGTTGCCATGGCATTCATCACCAATCACATGAAACCTAAGAAGCATGTCTCCATTTTATTTATTCTGTTCTATTTCCATCAAACATGTTTACCTATTTCTCAATATAGAACAAGGCATTCACAATGCTCATTCAGTATTAAAGAATAAAAGTATTTAAAAATTAAATTAAGATTAGAAAAGAAAGATATACCAATAATGGAAATAAATTATAAGCTAGCATGTAAGAACAATAAAAAATGCAAAACTGAAATATCTAAACAAAATAATATAGATGAGCATATTGATTGGAAAAATAAAAAGATATAAAATTAAATACATGGCACTACACTTATAAAGCAATATAATAGAAAATAAAAAAAGGAAAACACAAAAACTGTAAAATTGAATGCATATGAAAACAAAACAGGAAACAAGAAAACAAGACATAATTTATTACTGGTCACCTGAAAACACAAGTTAAAAAGAAAAATCACACATAATCCTATAATGTAATACTTTAAATGCACAAATAGCTACTACAAATAAAAAATAAGTTTAAGAAAAATGAAAGAAATTAAGAAAATTAACTTGAGAAAAAAGTGTAACCTTTAATTTTTTTTAAAAGTGATACCTCTTTCTCTCTCTAATTACTTGTGCCAATATTCTAACTAATGCATTAATTATTAAACAATAATTGAGGGATGTTATTTAGGAAAGATTATGGCATGCTATTTAAGAAATGTTGAGAGAGATCACTGATAACCAATTGTGGGGATGGTGGGGTGAGAGATGCCAATAGCATGGAGGGAATTGTGGGAATGTGGGGGAGAGAGAGAGAGAGAGAGAGGGGGGGGGGGTGGGACGGGGGAGACGAGTTGGTGCGGGCGAGGCAAAGATAATTGGAGTGGCAGGTTGGGTTGTAGGGGCTTGTACCTTTACACACATTCTTTTTTTTGGACAACAATAAAATTTTCTTCCTTTGAAACAGAGGAGATCTTATACTCCAATTAAAGAATTGATATTTATATGATTTGATTACATTCATGACAAATAAAATTCATGTATTACGACTTGATGGGTATTTATTAGGATTGATATAATCATGTTAATATTGGCAAGTGAGAGAAATGGGTGATGTGTTGTGATTAGGATGCGGTTAGGTTGAAAACTAAACAAAGTATTAGAATTACGCGGGCGGGGGGGGGGGGGGGTGGGGGGGGAGAGAGAGAGAGAGAGAGAGTTCCATGGTCGGTTTTTTGCCAATCCATAGAGAGAAGAGATATATGATGCAATCCAGATTAGGATGTGAATCTGAGAAATGTGGAAGAGAGAGGTAGAGTTACAAAGATGGGATTGGGATTATATTGATTAAGTTGGATGTGATTTTTTCCCCTGAAACTACCCATACTTCAAATTATCATATGGTAATGTTTTTTGTTCTAATTTATCAATATTCCATCTAAGGGCAAATTTGACAGATCCAAATGTCCCTTACACTACGTTTGATATAGTATAGATTATTGAATAGTGGATCCAAGATAGTGAAGCCAAGCGCATTGTGATGTCTCATGGCCATCAGCCACATTTGGGCCTTGTTTCATTTCAATTTTGATTAATATAGTATTTCATACACTTCATTTTTATTCATCTGATTTTTACGGCATATTTTCCATGTTCCTTGTTAGCATTTAGAGTTTCCCTCTTAATGTTCATCAATTAATGATTTATAATATGGAAACAACATATGTAAAATAAGCACCTTTTTGATTATTGTCAGTAAGGTCATTTGTGACCTGTCCAGGAGAAATTATCGCAGTACCAAATCTTGATGCCTATTTATAATTGAAGTTTGACTTGGCTTAAAATAGTCATCATAACTGGGCTTTAGAAGATACATGTAGCACATCTTTTTATTGATTTAGGAAATAAATTGGTGGGTCTTCTAACTAGCATATGGCGCAAGGATGTGTACAAGAGGGATTCCAGTAAACTGTCTTCAGTTTTATTTTTTTAACCCTAAATAAAGATTCTTTGGTTAGCCCTTGCCCTTGCAGTGAGAAGATAAATCATATTAAGTTCCAGAAATGTGTTTTTGTCCATAAAAGGATTTTGAGAAGTTTGTTATTTAATTGTTATAATAATGTGAATCATACTTACAGATTCAGATAATGTTCTTTTGACTTGAGTAGCATCTATTTTAGTCTTTTCCTTCCCCATTTTAACATGCCAACCATTTGGATTAAAAACAATTCTTTTGTTAACAAAGAAATTGAACTTTCTTGCCATGGTTGTTTTGAGGTTAATGCGCATCTGCAGTTCCCAACTAAGTTATTCCATTTATGTTGCAGTTGCTAGAAATGCTGATGAATAACTGTGGGGAGCTTGTTCACAGACATGTGATAGATCATGGATTTCTTCCAATACTAGTGAAAATAGTGAAGAAAAAGGTTAGTCCTCATTTTCTGGGCATCTAATCACCATCTATTTAACTGGAAACTATTCTTTATTTAATTCCATTTTAGACATGCTTGAAATTTTGAAATACTATGCCTTACTCTGTTGCAGACAGATTTGCCAGTCCGAGAAAGAATATTCCTTCTTCTGGATGCTACACAGACAGCCCTTGGTGGAGCTTCTGGAAAGTTCCCTCAGTATTATGCTGCATACTACGACCTGGTGGTATGTTCTGATATAAGTCTCCATAAACTTAGAACTTAGAGGTACCTTCTATCCTATATGATATATGCTTGCTAAGGTGGTTCATCTTTAACCTCCATTTCCATTATGGCTAAAAGCTTAGTTGTGCACTTGAGAAGTTTTAGGATAAATATTGTGATGTTCTTGTTCATTTCCTTCTGTGATCTATAGATTGATGGAGGCTTGGGGCATTCCTCTGTTTCCATGGCTTTGGGATCCAGTGGAGCGCAAAGTTTTGTGACAGATGAAACCCCAGGCTCTCTAAATTGGATTTTTCCTTTGGGTCTAATCACTTTAAACGAGGTCTAGTAACACAAAAGAACCTGTGTTTTTCCATCTATTTCTTTTTAGTCTTATCTGCTCCTTTGCTTTATCATCTCATGATTTAATCAAACTTACAAACACCCCCCCCCCCTCCCCCACCAAAACAAAAAAAAAAAAAAAAAAAAAAGAATAAAAAGAAAAAAACCCTGGTAAGTGAGGCAGAAGCAGATCCTCATCATGCTGAGGACCCCTTTAACTGTTACACTAGCTATTATATCATTGGAAAATTTGTTTGACCTTTTGGTTTGTTTTTCCAATCTCTTTTGTCTCTGCACTAGTCAGTGAGTTAGATCATAGGATTTTCTTACTTGAATCACACTGAAAACATGGCAAATGGATTGGGTGGCTGTTGCTGTCTCTATACTAATATCTGAGTTTGTTGCGAATGGAATGCTAGGAACATTGCTACTGTAATAAGAGTTCCAGTGGTCAAGTGTGCGCCAATTTCTTTTTCCTATTCTACTTTGTAGTTTCCCTAAGTCAAGAACTACTACCAAATGTTAGGATTTCCATTTTATAGTGTTCAAGGCCTGGGATTCCAAACATTTGTGCCAAAATTAGTTATTGGAACACCTATACTAGTTTTGTCTTATTCTGAGGTCCATCTAAATCTAAACTGCTTTGGACATTATTCATCTTTTTCTCTGAAGCAGTTGCTAAGCAGGTCTCCAAGCAATAAGCAAGATATTCTAGTTTGCTGCAAATGAAGTTTTAAATCCTGAGCCTTTCCCTATTTGAGATTCACTGTTGACAAGAAGTTTGTACAAGCTGTGTTGAGTGGGTCTGATCTCTTTTTTTTAAAAAAAATCATTTTTATTTGAGATTTATAGTTCTTATTAGAGGGCGCAAGCATGAACAGTTTTGACCAAAGTTATCATTGGAATGATTTACTAAAATAATTATTTATGAAGTGGACCATCCATTGAGATCTGATCAGATTTACATTGCAAATACACACGCACCCACCATACACACATGCATTTATGCATATGAGCATTCTTTATGCTGTCTAGATCAATGTATTATACCTATAATTTTTTAGGACTTGGTGCATACCAAGAATATCACGTTCATTTTAATTTTTTTCAAAGAAATTTTCAAGCATTGCATACTTTCCCTTGGTACTGTATTCTGGCTAAAAATTCCTAGACAACATATAGAAGATTTTGGGGTGAGATCTTTCAAGTTTTCATGGCACATACTGATGCAAATTTTCATGCTTCTTGTAAAGGACACAGCTTACATGTCATGTGAGACAGAATGCAGGCATTTAATACTTTGAGCCAATTTCTCTGCCTTACTGGCACAGAAAAGAGACCTAGAAGCCATGTGTAGTTCTGCCATGTGCTCTCTCATTTTTCATGTCTTGACGCACAGTTTCTCATTTATAGAACTCCCCGCCGGCCCGCAGGAAAAAAAAAAAAGGACCAAGAGTAGCAAATAGGCCAAAATGCTTTATGTAGTGTAACATAAAACATCTGAGCTGCACACTTCCATAAGGCTAGTGTATCCCATTCCACATTTGCTGCATGTTTAATTTCAAGCAGGCATTATTTTTCTATTTGAAAGTATATTTTCATTAGTCAGACTGAATTCTACTGAAATATATTATCTATGCCAGTCTGCTGGGGTACAGTTTCCACAACGCCCTCATGTTAGACCAGCTGAACAACCTGCTTCAAATGTCCAAGCAAAAAATCTGCCTGCTCAAGAACCTCTCCCTCAGAAATATGAAAATGGTGAAAAACAAACAAATGCCCAGACAATGCCTGACTCAAGGTACTTTAAATCTGTCATTCTTATTCATCAAGAAAATTATGACTCAATATTTAGCTTTTGTAAGAATGAGATCAGAAAAAACCCATTCTTTATTTGCATGATTGATGTGCTTAAAATCTATGATCTAAAGAATGTCTTAAGTTATCCCTAATTTGGCTTAAGAATACTCACATGGTAGCCAACTGCATTGAATCTTAAAGTAGGGAAGCAATGCTTTTGAAAAATATCCAGACTACAGGGCCTAATTAGTTGGTTATTGCATACCAAAATAGTATAATATAGGTTTCTGAATGGCGAGCTTATTATTGAAACAGTACAGGATGCTTAAAGCTTTGATGGAACTATTAGTAGCAGGTTTGAGGGAGGAAGCTAGAATTTGCACAATGACACTTGGTGATCCTAAATGAATGATTTTGGATGCTAGGGCTTGGAAAAGTCCAGCTGGTCTGTAATTTTTTACATGAGACAGTTTAGAAGATTTTGTTTGTCAGACTGCACTTGCATATCAATATTGAAGCGCACCCATACAAGGATTCCATTTTGTTTATTTTCTAAGTCTTAAAAGAAGATTCCATAAGCCTTTCTGATTTTCCACTATTTTCTAGGTCTTCAGCCTGTCTTAAGGGTTTTGTTCTAACAAAACAAAAATATTCTAGCTTGGAATTATAAGAAACACAGCATCTCAAACTACAACTTAAGCAGCATATGTTTATTCTGCTGTATATTCAGTTGTATGTGAGCAAATGGAGGTGGTTCGGAATGAGTGTGGTATTGAATTGTAGGCGCAGGACAAGCCTTTGAATTGCTTTTAATGTTAGTAATTGCCATGATGTCGTCAACACATGCTATTGTTGCTCACCAGATGGTTGTGATTCCTCAAAAATTGACTAAAATTTTGGCATTTCAATATTCTGTGGTTGTATGCATGTGTGAGGTCAACAGCAAATCAAACAAATGAACTTTGTTGAATCAATTTAATCTGTCATATCGAGTTGTTAGGGAAAAAGTCATTATTGCTATTATATGGCCACGGTGACTTATGTTGGTTAACTGAAAAGTTCAGTGTTCTTGTGTGAGAACTGATTATGATCAGCATCATCATCATCATTGATTACCATCATCATTGGCTTAATCGATGGTTATAAGTGCCATACCATACTGGTCCATGTCATATCAGGTTTATCAAATTGGACTGGCAGGGGATTGGTACTTGTTATGCCTCCAGACAACACTATGTACTGGACTGGCATCCTGTGCTCAAACTTGGTACACTTATATTAGATGGGCATCAATAAAGTGCCAGTACTAATATTAGATACATGACTCCATCACCAGACAAGTGAGAGAAAGTTTTACTTTTGTATTGTTTCTCAACACTTCAATGGCATAAAGATAATGAAATTTCCAAAAACAAGTTCCCAGTCTGACATCTATCCGCAGCAATGTAACATGGATTTTGGTTTAAAGTGCACGTGCCATATGTGATGATAAAGTGCTGGTCATCCACTAAAACATAAATAAACATCATAACAACAAAATGGCATACTTCAGTTTATATGAGACTAGGGTCTTGCATGTGCAATTTGCACATGGTGGCTGCGCTTTTTTTTTTTTTAATACATAGGAGAATACTTTTTAATTATAATGCTATTTTTATCTGAAGACCTCTCAAGTTACATAGGACTAGTTTTAATCGAAAAGACTTTTGGATATATATATGAATTCTTTTCAAAGGAGATAAAGAATTTTCTCCTATGAATGGTGCGGGCCAGGTGTTTGTTTTTGGTAGGAGAACAAGAAGCACCATAGTCATTTTTCTTCTTTTTGATTGGAGCCCTCATGGAGAGTGTGAATTGGGGGGGCACATGAATCTGGAGGCGCCCAGCTTTAGGTTCTAGGGCTGGAGAAAAGTCGGCCTTAGGCCTTTCCTATTATGTTTTAGTAGATAAGTAGAATACACTGATTTAATTATCAATAAATAAATAAAAAAGTTAAGAAAATTGAATTAAATTTGGTCTCAAAATATTTACAGCAGGATGGTTGATGGATAAGTTAAGGGGAAGCAGTGTCAAATCTGAGATATATTTGATATATTTGGTAATAGTTTCCCAATATATGTGTTACATATACTATATATACCTTGTTGTTGCCTTTATGATGTTGCAACTTAGAGAACGAGTTCAATTATGTCTGCCTTTCTGAAGCTTACTCAAGGACGGCATTGTCACTCTTGTGAATATCATTGACCTAGTTTTGGCAAGGAACAAGTATTTTGATAACCACACTATTAGTAAATGAGTATTTTTTTACGACTGGCCAGATTTCTAAAAAGACTAAACTGTTAGTTGTTTCTTTATGAATTGATTACCAGATAATATGGTGTGTACCTCTCTCTCTCTCTCTCTCTCTCTCTCTCTCTCTCTCTCTCTCTCTCTCTCTGTATATATATATATATATATATATATGAACACACAAGTATGCGCACGCACCACCCCCCCCTCTCCTGTGCCCATGCCACTTGCACCCACCCACTCACATGCACACATTGCATCATTCTAGACACCAACAATCTCTCATTGTAATTGAATATAGGAAGTGGGCAATCTTAAATATTGTGGTTTATATTTATTACCATGTCATAAGATTCTGTAACAATTTATTATTGGCATTACACATTTCAAAATGTATGTTGAATGAGTCAGAATCATTGAACATTAGAATTAGTATTGATAATTGGTATTAGTCAATAAGTAATAGGATAGGATTTAACACTCAAATTTATATGGAGGATGGACAACCTTGATGTGTGTTATCTTTTAATATTTTCTATTCTGCAATGTTAAAATATATATATATATATATGTATATATATGTGTGTGTGTGCGCGCGCGCGCGCGCCCGCGCATAAATACGTGTGTGTAGACACACATACATGATAACTAATTCATAGTTTCAAATACCAGCGGGATGTCTTGTTGGATGCTAGGATGAGGTATTGTCCAAGTGTCAAAATTGGACCATTCCACTATCATCCTAGTGTCCCATTTTGTATCACATGTACTATATATATACCTTGTTGTTACTATTATGATGTTGCAACTTAGAAAATGAGTTCAATTATGTCTGCCTTTTTGGAGCTTACTCAAGGATAACATTGTCTGAGACCCTTGTGAATATCATTGAGCTAGTGTTAACAAGGAACAAGTATTTAGATAACCCCACTATTAAGCCGCGTTTGGCATTGCTATCACCTTTTTTTTTAAAAAAAAAGAATTCTATTTTTATTTTTTTACATTTCTGACAATAGAAACATGTTTGGTAGTCATTATTGCTTTTTATTTTTTACAATTCTAGCAGCAGAAACATGTTTGTTAGCTACTGTTGTTATTTTTTGTTTTTCACGGCAAGAGACTTTTAAAAAGTTACTTTTAGAAAAAGTGGAAGTGAAAATTTTCACTTCCACTTTTTTCATAAATAATGAAAGTTGCTTTTAAAAATAAAAAATAAAAACAATGTAACCAAACATATTTTTTACATCGGATTTTGTGTTTCTACTTTTATAAATTAAAAAGGAAACAAATGTGATACCAAAGAGGCCCTTAGTAAATGAATATTTTGTTGGCTGGACGATTGGTTGGATGTATAAAAAAACTAAATTAAATTTTTTTTGAATTGATTACTAGATAATATGCTATATACATTTCTTCCTCTATGTATAAACATACACCCATGCACATGCACATTCACACACCCCACACCTACACATCCATGCATGCGCACATGCACATATAGATGCCCAAGCCATGCGCACGTGCACACCCCCAGCCGCACCTACACTGACACACACACCCACACACACTTTTCTATATTCCTTCATTTTGGACACCAACAATCTCTTATTGTAATTGAATATAGGAAGTGGACAATCTTAAATAGTGGTTTTATATTTATCACCATGTTATAAGATTCTATAACTATTTATTTGGCATTACACATTTCAAAATGCATGTTGAATGAGTCAAAATCATTGAACATTAGAATTAGTATGTTAACAATTGTTATTAATCAATAACTAATAGGATAGGACTTAACACTATCAAATTTGTATAGAGAATGGGCAGCATTAATATTTGTTTTCTTTTGACATTTTCTATTCTGCAATATTAAAAAATTAATATATGCATAAATATGTATATGTATACACGCACATACATGATAACTAATTCATGGTTTCAAATCCTAGCTGCGTGTCCTGTGGGATGGTAGGATGACCGGACTGTCCTAGTGCTTAAATGTTGGGATTGGACTGTCCCACCATCGTCCTAGTGCCCCAGTCAGCGTGTTCTAGGACATTCCTCATCCCAAGTGTTGGGATGAGGCGGGACGACAGCATGTCCTGTTCTATGCAAAGATCAAGATGGTCCCACTCCACGGGATTTAAAAATTTATAACTATTGTTAAAATTACACTTTTTTTGCATGTCTCCACATCGTGTGTTCTCCTCTTGCTGTTCAAGCGCTTGTATATGCTACCGAATCTGATATATGCTGTAACTGCATGCATATATATTGCAGGGATATGAATTTTCATAAAATCTATGAAAATATACACCACTGACACAGGGCATTTATTAGTTAGATCTTTTCTAAATTTTGTTCTTATTTAAGGCCATACTTTCATTCATGTTGTTCAATTGCGACACCAGGACTCATTTTGGTAACTGATTTATCATAAATTCTGTTAAGAAGTTTCCCCTATTTTTGGTTATCAAAGTGGCAGTGCTACAAACGTGTAGAAACTTGGTGCTTGTGTTTAGTCTTTAGAAGGTGTTGCTGTATACAACCTAAAAGGATATTATTATTTTGTTTTGAATGCTGACAAATTTACATCAATGCCATCTTATGCTTATTTTGTATTTTAATATGTTTGTCTTATTTCAGTGTAATTCATAAAGCTACTAGTGTTTTGGAAGTTCTGAGGGATGTGCTCATTGCTTTGGATCCTAAACGTCCAGAGGTATAGATCAAATGAAATTGCTTTCTTTGTTTCATCTTCTATTAATGATTATAACGAACTTCCTCAGGATATTGGTTACAAAGTTCTCTGTTCATTTTTGGTGATATTAACATTATTACTTTTATAGAATAGTTGATGTTGGACAATATAATTTTAAAATATATAATCAAGTGTTAGCAAGCAAAGGTAGAATATATCCTCATAATCTGTATTCTGCTTAGGTTGTCTTGAAACTTATGAACAGTGAATTTTAACAGTATATGACTTATTTTTACAAGAATTTTTTGCTATTGCAGGGAGCAGCTGATGAGTTTGTATTGGATCTTGTAGAGCAATGTTCATTTCAAAAACAGCGAGTTGTGCACCTGGTAATGACCTCCCGGTAAGATATTCCCCTTCCTATATCCTTTGCCTCTTCTCTCAGGGGACATTTTTCAGTTTCATTTTGCTGCTATGGCCCATGCTATACTTTTTCCTATTGACATATTTGAAAATATTTCATATCTTTTTACTATTTTAATCTTCTTACTCTGGATCTGTTGCATACAATCCAGGACCCTTTATGCATGCTCTCCTGATGATTCAATAGAAGGGTCACTTTTAAGATAGCTTAATGGTCAAATATGTCGATCCTTTCTTTTTTATTTTTTTTGGTAGCAATGCTGATTTATTACTTATGATATCTGTTGTCATGCTCCTCTGAGAACAATGTTTATAAATTAGGTTAGTACTGTATTATTATTTCCATATGAAAATATGTCATCATATTGATGTCATGTGAACTCTACTACCACTTTGTAATGTTATTTATTGTTAACCCCAATAAATTTCTATCATCAAGGACATTTTATTTTAGCTGAATAGCTTAAAAATGTGACATTTGAAGCATGGCGATGGTAGAGATTCACTTATATCTTTTTTTTTTTCTTTTTTGGGTTGGGGTTTGGGTGGGTGGTTTGGTTTGGAGGGGTTGGATAATGTTGTTTGTGGACTTTCTACTTGAACCTGCTAATTTATGATGTGGGCTTGGTCATGGGGCAGTGAATAGTATTGTAAATTATTTCTTAGTAAAATTATATAATCTTTATAAGCATAGAAAGAGCTCCAGAGAACTTACATATAGGGCTGGCCTACGGCCCTTCAGGCCAACCCGATTTTGAGTCGGGCCATGAGCTAGGCTCAAACTAATGTAGGTCTAGACTTAACATTAGAGTCCAAAAAAACTTTTGGGTTGTGGTTGGGCTATTACTTGGCTCGGCTTGAACCTGGCTCCAAGCATAAGCTTAAAAAAGGCTCAAAGCATTGGCCCTTAATTAAATCCGAATTTATACTGAATCTCAAAACCTTAAATTATGGTAGGCCTTTTAAATTTTATACTAGATCTTTTGTCAACTGTGTAAGAACAACTCTCTGTGTCATAGCAAATTTTCTAAAATAATTAGGCACAATTATTTTAAATATTGCTTGTTTTTGCATAAGTGCTTAAAAACTGAAAATTAACACCATCAGCTTAGTTTTTGGCCCAAATAGGTTGTTGTGGGCTAGATTGATTGGGTTCGGTCTTGGCTGTGGTTAGGCTTGAGCTTGGATTTTGAATTTTTTTTTTTTTTATTGGTTCAAGCCTATCTTGAAGTCTGATAAAAAAATTTTGGGCTGGTCTCAGGCTAAGTTGTAGACCGACTCAGTTCGGCCCACTTCTTGTCCTACCTACATGAAAACATCTTGTGCTCTCAGGTACTTTTAGAAGGGATGGGAGATCAACCACAATATCTGTTGGCCTTTGGAAGCTGTAATACACAATTTATGAATCAAGGAATGTTGGTTGGGCTTGCATCTTTGATGGCATTTATCATAGATTGCATGTTCTCAAATGGATTTTCTCATTCATGAAGTCCTTTTTTTTTTCGAACCAGTTATTCACATAAAAATAGGAAAATTTGTTTTCGCAATTTTTATTTTTTTGAGTGGAGATGTTGACCTTGAGGAATACTATCATAGAAATGTAGGGCAGCATCCTCACAAAAAAAATATTTGTGGCAGCTATATGACTTATGGGAGATTATTGCATGGTTTGTGGCTTTTGTCTAGGAGGCCTAGAGCTGTCATCTTTTTAAGCTTTTCACAACCATGTTATTTTTTTTAAAAAAAAAATCTTTTTTTTTAATAGTTTGTTCTGTAATATTGGATTTTCATACAATGCTAAGGATGTAAATGCAACTTTTCATGCCTTAATAGGGGAAGCATCTGTTTCTAACTTCTTTTTTCACACAAAGAGAAAATGACAATATCTTTTAAAAAAATTGCAGAATTTATGCTTTTGATTATTTGCAGCCTGTTTCCCATCATTAGGGAATTTTATATTGAATAGCCTCATAACTGCAGTCACTGAAAGTTAAGGGAGATGAGCTTGTTTCTTCTCCATAAAGATGGGCACCTGCTGCCACAAATCTTCTCAGATGTCCTTGAATAGAGAGAAACTTCTGATGAATTCCCTTGCAAAAGTAGTGTGGAGATGCTTAATTTCCTTTTGTTGTTGTCTGACACTTAGAAATCCCCAGTACTGTTAGTTCTTATCATTTAAATAGAACTTTGCCAATTATCATGGAAAAGAAGTTGCTGCCTCAAATATCAAAATATCCATTCAATTTTTTCAGTGATGAGAAAGTGGTCACTCAAGCCATCGAACTGAATGAGCAGATTCATAATGTGCTTGCTCAGCATGATACACTTCTTTCAGTTCGTGCCACTTCTACTGCAGCTCCCTGTGTCAATGAAGAAACAGAAGACGAAGAGGATGCAGAACGTCTTTATCGGAGGTATGTTCCTTTCTGTCATGTTTTTATTTCATAAATGTTGACCTCAAAATCATACGGTAGAGCTCATTAATAATGATTATTTTTGTCATGACAGATGACAATTTCACACGCTTATAATCTTTACCACCTGAGTTTATTCTGAGTTCTGTGACTACATCAAGAATGACTTGTTAGAAACTGCTAGTGAAGCATAAACTACAGTCACTCACTTGAGCTTATAACTAGCATGTTACTGTGCACACAAATACAGTATTTGTAATAATAACTCAACCTTACCACATCTGAAAATGAGAAATTTATTTTTTGTTATGATCTTGTCTTTCCAACCTAAGATGTAAGATCCAAATTTAAATTATTTATATATGAATATCTAGAATAAATGGCAATTTCAAGCTAGACCTCTTACATTTCTTGGTTGATTTTGGCTTTGTGATAAGTAATTTCACAATGTGCAAACCCACCCATTAAAGATTATATCTTCCATTTTATAAATAAGAAGTGCCTCATGGAGAATAGTTGGCACAATTGCTGTACTGCCTGTACAGAGAATCTATCCTTCTTCACTCTCCCAAGGGGAGTGGGTGTTAGTGCCCTAATGAACAGGCTGAGCAGCTGGAGGCACAAATAATGTTGTTATTGCAAGCTAAGATACAACCTTTTAAGATAACATCATTAACTTTTAATGTATCCCTACAAAACTTTGACTTACCAAGATCTGCTGCCAAATTAGCAAAGGCAGAATTCTCATTTATTTATAAGAAGGTTTCATCTTGATTTTGACCTATGTTCTAGATAGCTCTAAACTAAAATATATCAACAGCATCCAGGGGCGGACCTTTTAAGGGACTAGCCCCCCAAAAAAATTTTGAAAAAATATGATTTTTTATCTACAAAAATATATTATATGTAAGTTATAATTTTAAATATACACTACCAAAAGTCTGGCCCCCTCAAAAAAATGTTCCAACGTCTGCTATTGACAATATCATAGGAAACCTTTTCTTTCTTCTCTCCTTCTTTTTTTTTGCTTTTTTTTGAAGGGGGGGGTGGGGGGGGGCGCTTGTAATATGCAATATGAGAATTATGTTCCGTGAAACGAAAACTTCAACAATATAATCATGATATGAAAGTTCGTTTGGGAGTTCAAATTGAGACCAATACATTTCTCATTTGAGATTTCAGATAATATGGAACTAGAGCTGATTTCAGAGTTTTCATCTGAAATGAAGTCATGGGGCCAAGGCTATTGAGCGTCTGTGTTGTTTATGCTATTATTGTTTCCCATTTGTTCATTTCTTTGATTTTGAGGAAACATTTTCTCTGTAGACTTAGTTTTGCAGTTTTTAAGAAGTTGTGAAGCATTCTAGCTATAAATCAACTATATGAAAACCAGATTCATTGATCTGAATTGATTATCGTTATGATATGCTGTATTGGTCCATACTAGTGCATACAGTACCGATGCAGTATGGTGGCATATTAAGTATTGGTACGCCAAATCGACCGTGTCAAGCATACCGAGTGGTACTGTACAGGTTCAGGTACCAAGATTGTGAATCTTGGTTGTATTGTCAGATGTTAGTTTGCCATCAAATGGTAAAACGATATATTGCACTTTGACTATGATTTTCTCTGTTTTTTTTAATATTACATTGAAAAGGACTATAACCATATGTTGAAGGCCTGAAATAATATAATTATCTTAAATGTCTTCTAAACCATATTTTCACTTTTTTTTTGGAAATTTTCTATATTAATTATGTTTTTCAGGGCTGCATTGAAACTGCTTTAGCTGACAAGCTACCCAAACCGAATTTCATTTGGTTCAGTTGAAAAGCTGAAATTAAATTGGAGTTTACGAACTTTGCAATGCAATCAAAATATCATTAAACATCCTAAATCACTTGGTAGATATGTGATTGGTAGCATTTCCCTCCTTAAAAGTCCATCATATTTTGGCCAAAATGACTTTGAATCATAAGTTGAATTATGTATTCTCACTTTAATCTTCACCTATTATAATCACACTTCATGTGTGTTTAGGGGCTCTGGATTCTGCACGTTATTGCATAAAAAAAAAAATGAAACGTCATTTAGTAGAGCACATGATTTGCACATTTTGGATTAAATTATAGCAAGCATGGACAGTTCCTATAGGTTCATAGTAGTTCATTGGAGAATTGCATCTATTTCTCATGTGAGACTGCAAGCACATAGTGCAGTGTTTGTCTCCAATCTGAATGCATAGTGTAGATAGGATTAATATCTAATACTTCAATCAGCAAGCCATATCTCATCTCTTGGGGTTAGATAAATAGATCTTGATTTATTACTTCAATTTCTGAAGATGTTTGATGACTTTCTCCTTACAAAATGCTGACCTTCAATAAACTGGTACATGTGTATTTCAGTATACATTAATGTAAAGTTGGCTAGGACTTCTTTTAAGAGAATTTGGGCATCAGATGTAGGATGATTTGCCCTGAAGATGCATGTGAGAGATTGATGAGCTTTTAGTCTCACTTAGCAGGATCTTGCTCCTCTTTCAGCTCTCTTCCACCCTTATATTCTCAATGTGGCACCCTGGTTCCCCTACCAAATCCTCACTGACTATTCCTGCATCAAGGACCCTCTTGTTGGTCCCCAATCTACCACCACCTCTGCGTGCGTGCATGCATGCATGCATGTGTTGACACATCCTTCAAATTCTTTCAACTAGCATAACAGAACTATTTGACAACAATTATTAATGAATCTGATATTGTCTCCATATAGCATCAGCAACAACTAAGTAATGCCCATGGTCTATGATGCCAAGTGCTTTTGGTGTCAACACAACATGGATATGGGTGTGGAGATATGCCTGACACATCACCAGAGCTTTTGGACATGATGCAATTTGGGAAGCTGATATGGGGGAGGAGAGAGAAGGGAGTGATGGAATTGAAAGAAACCTCTGAGAGAGAGAGAGAGAGAGAGAGAGAGGTGCCAGTTGTCAAGGTGGATTGGGTTGGGTGGATAACACCTGTGCCTCTATGATGGTAGAGGATGATTTGGTAGACAGAAGCCCATTCAAATGCTTCAGTCATATATCACACAAGTTTATTTGAAACCATTTGGTGGATGGCTGTGATCCATCAATCAAGAGTTTTTCTATGCACAAATCAATGTTTAATCTCTGTCGCATGCTTTTGTGATAAGAGCTTATTAATCAAAAACTTTTACCATTGAGACCTTATATTGACAGTGACCATTTGATTTTTAGTCCTTGCCCTATGTAGATTATGTAGAAAGACAACAAACAGGTGTGCATAAAACATAAATGTGTACATAAAACATATATAAAACTGATGTGAAAATGTATGTAAACAAGGCATTAATGCGTATAGTGTACACTTTAGGGACAAATAAAAATGGTAGGTCTCTACAAGATCAGGTAATGTACAGTGTGTCCATGTATCCATACCTATCTTTTGGATCCTTTTTAGCCAAGTCTGCATACCCTAAGATTTGAGGATAAGATGGATCCCACTCCTGAATACACCCGGTACCTATACCTGAACCTATGTAACACAGCCCATGGTCAACCCTCTAAGTTGGAGCTACCACTGCTAACCCCTTCTTATGGAGCTTCACCATTTGGATCCTACTCTGATGATGTAGGAGAGAAGTATGGCCCTACTTAGATTCTAGCGGTCAAAGAAGCAGAAAAGTGAGTAGGGAATGAATTCTGAATTTATTTACTACATTGATCATCATTCTTTTTGAGGACTAGGTGGGGGCAAGGTTTTAAGTTTCAGCGAGATGGGGGGCGTTCTCACCATCCTGTCTCATTCTCATGGGCAAGTGAGATCAGGATTGGGATAGGACTTCGAATCCCATCCTAGGAAAAGGAGAAGAAAGAGGAAAAAAATGATTAAATAAAGAAGAAGAAAAATGAAGAAAGAAAGGGAGAAAAAGAAACTAAGAAAAGAAGGAAGGAAGAAGAGAAATAAAGAAAAAAAAAGAAGAAAGAAGGAAGGAAGAAAAGAAATAAATAAAGCAAGAAAGAAATAAAGGAATGGAGAAGAGAGAGAGAGAGAGAGAGAGAGAGAGAAGGGTACCTGCTAGCAAAGTTTTAGGTCTCAACGGGACATCTTATGGGATGTCGAGATGGGTTGCTGTCCCAAGTGTCGAGACAAAACCATTCCGCTATTGTCTCAACGTCCTAATTGGTACATCTTGGGATACTCCTGGTTTCAAGTGTCGGGAGGGAACAGGACAAGACAACGGTGTATCCTATTCCATAAAAAAATCAAGATGACCTCATCCTATGAGATTTAAAACCTTGCTTACTGAGACGGCCATCGGGATGGGGTGGGGCAGCGGGCCATCTCATTTTGTGAAGAAACTAAAACATCTCTGTCCATGGGATTTAAAACTTAGGTAGGGTGAGAGAGGGACATGGGTCAGCATCTTATAAAAGAGTAAACGATGAATTATACCTATTTTAATTATACTTAAATAGTTCAGTAACACTCAGTCCAAACCACCCCCTCTATAGAGAGAGAGAGAGAGAGAGAGAGAGAGAGAGACAGAGGGAGGGAAGAAAAAAACATTCATTGAGCATGCGCATGTGCACGTGCATGTGCATTATTCCAGCAATGTTCATAGCTTTAAGTTAGAAAATCACTTAAAGGACTAATCTAGTTAGGACAATGTTGATACTGGGAGCTGCAATCCTCTTCTAGACACAGCTTATGAGCTGAAAAATAAATAAATAAATAAATAACAATGCAGGTAGTATGAGATATTAAAACTCAACCTATATAAGAATGAATGTTTGCTTGCCTGCGTGTGCAATGCACATGTGCATCTCTAAGATGTGCATGCATGGAATTATGCATTTATGCTGATTAAATGAAGTGGTTCGCTACAATTATTTAATTAATTTTTATTGAAGTGTCTGGATGCGCATGCTTGAGCAGTGCAAGAAGGCTTTATACTGCTGACTAAATAGCTATTGTGCAGAGAGATTTAGAGATATGACTGGTCCGATTGGATTCAAAAGTGTTGATATACTTGATGCTTATGCTGATTTTTCCTTCTAATGTACTGTTTGTCTATCAAATGCACAGAATACGGAAAGGAAAAGCATGCGCTGAGGACCATTCAGATGGTTCCATTGGCTCTTTCAGATCTATTCCCAAGGAAAAGATGCAGAGACCACTTATACGGCCACTCTGCATACAGCCATCTGATCCTGACAATAAGCCAAGACCCTTATGCATACAGTCATCAGATCCTGACAATAAGCCAAGACCTTTATGCATACAGTCATCAGATCCTGAGAGTAAATCACTGCCAGCAGTTTCCATACCACCTCCACCGGCCAAGCACATGGAGAGGGAGAGATTCTTCAAGGAGAAACATATGGATGGTTCAGTTTTAGCAGGTCACATGAGAGGGCTTTCGCTGCACAGTTGTAATGGTAGTAGCTCTCGGAGTGGCAGCACTGATTTTAGTGATCGAGATATTTTTGGTTTCCGAGATTGATGTTAGCAGCAGCAGCTGGAGGGTCTTGTGAAGAGTCGATCTGCTTCAGTGTTCTAATTTAATAGATTTGGTGTCTAACTCTTAGCTCTTTTTTTTTGGAAAAAAATGTTTCACTCTTGAGGTTTGACCTGTTTATTTTTGTTCAGGCTGATGTTTTTGTTTGCAGTCCTCAATTTTCACTGGTTTGAGCTAGTGGGATTGAGGGAGTGGTGTTTATAGAGAAAGGTGGAAAGGTCTCTTCATTGCTCGTGTCTGTCAATACTCGACCTCATTTTGAGGCTTGCTGCAGGATTGGTTTCATGATGTAAAATGAATTTAAAACTTCATGATATTGAATGGAATAATAGAATGGCATGTTGATTTGTAGCTGAAACTGGATTTGGGTATTGCAAAGTTCTTAAACAATGGCGGGTCAAGGGATTCTATAGATACTGTTGCCTGGTTCAAGTGATATGATTGTGGTCTTAAAAAAAAAATGGTCATATGAAATCCTGAGCTAATGTGGTGTTGGATCTCATTCATTGTGCTGCAATGTCTTTATCGCCAAGTATGCGTTTAGTCTTATCAAATGCTTAAAAATGACGGGTCCTTAAATTGCCATCACAAGTTGACTGGTGATATTGCAAAATATTAGCTCTTTTCTAATGGATTATTATTTCTACAAGTGGTATCCGAATCCTTAATCCAAGTATCCTTGTGTTGTCTTCTTTCACCTCCTCCTTTCATCTTTAACCTCGATCTGGGAAGCCCTTGTTGGAACTTCATGAACTGAAAAGTGTCCTCAATTATTTTCTTGTCATTCCGATGCTAGTCTTCACCTCCCTATCCGACCCCTGTCCCGTACTCAGATCCTCCATATGTGGAGCTGTTAACAGTCACGATTGCTTGTCTAAGAACTCAAATTTTTAAAAGTAATTAAAAAAAATATGGAGACCATCTCTATGTTTCATCATACCACCTGACGACTTGGCTTCCTCATGAACAAGCTGCATATTGTGACCCATGCCTGTAGACGTGTTAGCTCAACAAAATTATGTTGATTGCCAAGACTAGAGTGATCTCTTATCCTTCAAGTCATATGAGATAAGAATGCTTCCCCATATAATTAAATAATCGAAAATATGATAACAGTTGAATTTGTGAAGTATGCTCACTCTGTTCGAGAGTTAAATTAACCAGTAGTTCCCACAAGAACATGAACCCCAACTGAAAGGATGAAACTGAACTGGATCTCTGCGGACAATCTCCCTTCCTTCACTCTCGGATGATAACTTTTAATGCAGTGCCGCAGTTCACGCACATCCTTTGGTTCTTCATTACTCATTCTGGAAAACATCCCACCATGGCTATTCATTAAACCATCTTATTCTTTCTAGTTTTTCACCGTTGTACTCTAGCTCTGAAACATTAACTGTAGCACACTTATCTTCTGCTCTATGTTGAACAACATTGACTCTAATTTTGCATGAATTGCATTCATCTGGATGTTGGAGTAATGGCCAGCTACAAAAGAATGAACTGATGCTCCAATCTCGATCCAACTCGTGCCAATTTCCTTATTCACTCCTCTTTCTCTCATCAAACCTCTTGTTCACGTTGCCGAAGAGACTCTTAACAACATCCAACTACATGTATGGTAGCATACATGATGTACTAGAAAAATGCTCCCACGCCACTAACTTTTCTCCGACATGAATACCTCCTTCAATGTCTCCACGAATCCACAAGCACGCAAAACGAAACCAAATAATCATGTCATTAAAGCCTGAGCTTGACATGAAGTTTTCTACTTCAAGCAGTCTCCCAGCCCGACCAAGGAGGTCAACAATCATCCATGAGCAGTGCATTCTCATGCTTTCAATGTTGGCGGTAAGGTCAATCAAGCTTTCAAAAGATTTCAAGTATTAATCAAAGACAACAAATATTAAAATTAGAAAAAGAGATTTAGCCTAGACTGAAGCTTGTGTCACTCGATATGATCCTCCTACCACAAGCACGGTCGAGCCTTGGGACCGAGATTGGTGTTATGTTTGAGTCTCGCCCTATCACAAAAGTATGGCGTTGCTATCTTAGTTTTTTTTTTTTTTTTTTTTGCTTTATTGTTACAAGACACAAGGCTTATGGCATCTATTTGGGTTTGTGGATAAGCATGTTATGTATCAAATCCGATCTGGTCCCAATCTAATTCAATCCGATCTAATCCATATTTAAAAACCCATGGGTTGAGTTGGGTTTAAAATTTAGATTCGATCTAAATTCCTAGTTAGATCTGGATTTTATATCTTTTAACTTGACTCAACTTGATCCAAATCCGATTCAACTTGACCATAAATATTAACTACATGAATTTTATTTTTTTCACTCTAATTATTTTTATCAATTGATTAAATAAATTCTTATTTAAACTAATTTTTTTTTCACCTTAACAACTAGATCTCCTCTCTTTTTTTTTAACTTAATTATATCAAAATATTTATATTTTATTATTTATTTTGGTGGATTCTTATTTATAATGCCTTAAATATATTAATAAATATTTTAAATATCATAATTTATCAACTTAAGGATAATCATTTACTTAGATGGGATTAAAAGTTGCAAGGAAAGGCGATGTCATTTGGTGTTAGCCTGCAAAGGTGCCAACTAGTGGAGTTGATGAAGCATCTAATATTAATAAAAGAAAATTGGGTTTCATCTTGATGGACATGTGAATAAAGAATAGAAGTGAGTGTGAATCTCTTATTAGATTAATATTCATCACATATAAAGGGTTTTCTATTAGGAATATTATGATTATTGATAGTATGAACCAAGGTATGCTAAACCATACTGAATCATTTACTATAGGACATATTGAAATGTACCAATACTGGAACCAGTATGGTTCATCATTTCAATATGATATGGGCCTGATACCGCCTTAACTTTCCTATATAGCATAAAACCACCTTGTGCCAATCTTATACTAACCTTGTACCAGGCTGCACCATCCCATACGATACCGAACTGTTCGATTTAACTTGGTATAGAGTTAGAACCTCTTAGTTCACCTAATCGATGCATTGTTGGTTCGATATAGAGTGATCGGTATGCTGTCGATTCAGCATGTTATGTCCTGTATTGAACTATATTGATCGAGTACTGAAATAATATCGATTCTCAGTATGACGAACCTTAGCATAAATTAATTTGATCATTTTTCATAGATAAAATTTGAAAAAGATTGATTGCAAGGGAGAGAAAGAAATAGAGATTTTCATGAGTTGTCATGTAGAGTCGTCCCAAGAGAGGAAAAACACACCCATCTTTAAATTTGAATCTAATGCTCATCACATGAGAAAACTATGTATTTTTCAATTTTACACAAGTACATGATCCACATATAAAGTTTTCTTAATGAAATAGTTCCTTTTCCTCCATTTATAAACAATTTAACTGATCAATGACTATAATTTCTCTTTTTAAGGCAAAAATATATATTCGATCCTCAAACTTGTTACAATTCAGACATATTTTAAGAATGTTGAGTCTCGTTATATGGGGTCAATTAAAATTGATAGAATAACCAACAGATCACCCTAACATAAACACGTGGACCATTACTTGAGTATCTAGTAACTTGCTATATAGGATAAGTTATAGTCCATGTATTCACATCAGGATGGCACGATTGTCAATTTTAACTGGCTTCATATAACAAGACTCCATAATACAACTAAACTATAATAATTGAAAATTTGAGAACCAAAATGAATTTTGAGCGAAAGTTTGGGGACCAAAAATATTTTTTATCCTTGTGTTTTTATTTAGTATAGCTAAATACATCATGCATTTAGGCACTCAGACGTAACTAAATAGCAATCCTGGACTGCTAAAATGTGGGCAGCTTGTTAAATGGCAAACTTAATGAATAGGATGTGCGTTCTCCTAGCAGCAAGAAGTTTGAACTCTACCAATACAATTCAAGCATAATGACATACGCTTGTCACATTGCTTCAAACTCAGTTTAGGTTTTCAATCAGATGCCTTTTTCCCTCAGGAAGAACCAAAAAAAAATCTAAGGAGATTCCAACATAAAAAGTGATTTTGCAACATCACCTTGGAACATCATGATTGCAAGTTTACAGTTCAATAATTGATGAATTCATAGACTTGCAACAAATATTATTTATAATGCATTCTGTTATATATAGTTGCTATTATAATCCATTTCTTTATGATATTTTGAGATATTGGTGGAATAATACAAGTTATTTATGGTGGCACCAGCATCCTGTTTGAATAAAAAACTTTGCCTTCTACCATTGGAACAGTTTCTTTTGTGTGGCAAAATCTTTGAGAACAAGTGTATACACTGATTCAATCCTATAAGAAAGCTTGGTCGTAAAATCTCATTTAAATCACTCTTTATTACAACTATGTCGTCAAGACATCAGGAAGAGTAGAGTGTCCTCCAAGAACCTTACCACCAACATCAGGAAAGTATTCATGCCCAGGCAAAGGGCCAATTTTCCCATTTCTCTCTACCTTAATTGGGTAACTCATTAGATGTCCCTTCATCTCCTTAACCTCTGGGGCCACATAAGAGTTCCAATTATCTTCTGCTAGTTTATTCACATGTCTGATGCATTCAAGGCTTTGTGGTTCATTAAAACAATCTTCAAACTTGCCTAAATGTTCAGCCCAAAGAGACATTCGGTAACCATAGACCTGAAAAGAAATTTGGAGCATTTTCATAGTTATTCTAAAAGGTGTGGGTAAAGCTAGCATGAAAAACTAACCTGAGATAAAAGACATGAGGGCACAATATAGTGTCTGAAGAATTTTTTCAAGACTACTTATGTAACTTAGTGCAACATGACTTTCATTATGGATTCATTTTAAAGATTTTAAAAACATGAAAATAAACCAACAATAGAACACCCATCTAAAGTAATTTTAGAGTTTAAAAGCAAATTTTGTTACTTCTAGAGTCATTTGGAGCAGAAACATCATTTGATGATCAAAGAAAACTCCTGTATAATCCAATTCAAATGATAATCTGTTTTCTGTTTCTCCCAGAATTATTCATTTATGATTTTTCTTTTTGACTTGGAGATTTGTAATATAGAATCCTGTTTCAGCAAACTAATGGATTAAATTTACTTCAATCCACAAATTCAACCTGCTTTTGGACATTTACAGAATGGTTCTTATGGAAAACATAGCCAGTTCTGCAAACCAAAACGGTTGACACATCTATTTGAGATTTTCAAGAACATTTTTGCAGATCCTTGGCCAGAATTAATGATCTAGGAATTCAGATACAAGCCAGAAATGAAATTTAGTTCATCATCAAACGTTAGCCTTGCAAGCAAATGATCTAGTTATGGGAGAAGTTAGGGAACTCATTACTAACTCATGAGTTAGTGCTGCAAGAACAAGTTTACTACTGTACATTTTTTCCTTTAAAAAAAAAGCAGAAAACATTTAATACCTGTCCATGTGGATGAGCGCAGTTTCCAGCCCATTTGTAGTGTGGTTGGTAAGCACCCATTGCGATTTCAGTGTCCCTTGAACCCTCCATAGATCTCTGGTTAATATTGGCAGAGCCAATGATCACATACTCATCATCAACAATCATCCCCTTAGAGTGTACATATATCATAAATCTACGTGCCTTCTGAGCTGAGTGCTGCATGGAAGGATGCATTGGTTCATAAAATTCACTAGAAAGGAACTATGCAAAAATTGTTCTATTTTGATTGAATTATAATGACATTAAACTTAAAATAGGAACAGAAGATTCAGCCAACATAAGACCTGTTAAGATAGTTTAAACTCTGAAACCAGTCTATGCATCATATACTTGATTGTAAATTTGCAAATCAAAAATCATTTGTACTGAGAGAAAGTACTGGTTTACATTTGACATAGTTAAAATTCAACTCTACCATGATTGGATATGTTGAATCTAAGGGTTTAATAATATATATTTTAATAATGACAAAAACATTGATTAAAAGACTAATGCAATGCTTGAGTTTATGATGATAAGATAGATATGATGATCGGAGCAAATCAAGACATGAGCAAAAAATCAACCGGTATATATTTGAACTTAAGTTACATGCAAGAAGTCTAAGTTGGGAAGAACAATGAAAGATCATCTACCATTCAATGCAAAAATAACCAAAGGAAAGGTTTCATTTTTAATTTTATTTTTCCTAAGGACATTGTAGTGCCTCAAGCTCACCCGTTGGCCCAATTAACCCATTAGCGGACTGAAACATATGACCCTATAAACTCGAGTGGAAGATAATTGGTAGCAAGTGAATTTGAGTTATGAGCACTTAAACCATTTCTTTCCCATCTGATATGCGACTATTTTTGAGATATTACAATCTCCCCCCTCATAGCGCAACGTCCTCATCGCATGCCATAAGCTAGCCAGAATCTAATCCGTGCCGGATCATTGGTACTACAAGAGTGACTCCATGCCATGACGGAACTCTACCACCATCCCATGGGTAGTCCTTTTCCTTTTGCCCACCAACTTTCGCTCACTTGGATCGGCTTTGATACCATTTGTAATACCCCAAGCCTACTTGCTAGTTCAATTAACCCGTTAGCGGACCAAAACCACAAGGCCCTACAAACTTGAGTGGAAGTTAATTGGTAATAGGTAAACTTAAGTTATAAGCACTTAAATCTTTTCTTTCCCATCTGATGTGAGATTATTTTTGCAGTAGTACAGACATATTGTAAAACTTAGTAGGAGAATAAATGCACAAGGCTCAAACCTTTTAAAAATGAATTAGATAAGGTTTTCATCAATAATTAAAGTAAAATTACTATAAAAATCCAAAATTAGGTGTGTACGGTCGACTAGACTACAAAATGGTCGATCAGACTCGACCATTACAAACAAAACCCTCGAAACTAGGTTTCTGTCTGGCTTGGCAGTCGACCACTGTAGAATGGGTGGCTGACCGCTGTAAAATGGGTGGTCAACCGGCCTAAGGCCAATGGTCGACCGGTCTTAGGCTAGTGGTCAACCGTTGGAGCTCTGATAGCCCAACGATAATATTTTTATTTGACCATTAGAGCTGCCTTTGAGCACCAATGGCCATATTTTAGAAGGCTTATAAAATAAGGATTAATGGGCTAGTTTAAACATGAAAAATGATGTGAAATCTATTGAAAAATCTTTGTAAAAAGGGTTTTGAGCTTAGCATGTTTATACTCTCCCTTCCCAAGTTTAGTGCCATATTTGCAAATCTACTTTCTTTATGAGAGTACTCTTAGCATTTTTCTTCTTCAAGAGAGGTTCGGGTTCCTCCTTAGCCCATGTAAAAGGAGAGAGAAGGTTCATCCTTAGTCCGAAAAAGGATTCTAAGGGTTCCTCCTAAATTTGGTAAAAGGAGGGTGTAAGGGTTTGATTATTACTTGGTTAAAAGAATTAAATAGTAGAAATCCCAAGAAGTCTTGGGTAGTGAATGTAGGCAAGGGGAGCCAAACCACTATAAATCTTTGTGCCTCCTTTATTTTCTTGCACATTTACTTTCTTGCATTAATTCTCTCTTGCTCTCTTGATATATCTTGAGCATAGTTTTTATATTTCATTTGTACTTTATTTTGAATTATTTGAATTGTTTTTAAGCATTTAGTTTTTGAGGTTAAGTTTTTTATCAACCCAATTCACCTCTGCTTTTGAGTTGCCCTTGGGCCTAACAAGTGGCATCAGAGCCAAGGCTCTAGATTGTGGATTAAACTCCTTAGAGTCAAGATCCAATGGTAACCCTTGATTTTGATCTATTTCAAGAAGGTGTTGATATTCATAAACCTCCATGTTTTGATGAATCCAACTTTATGTTTTGGAAAATAAGGATGGAAATTTATTTGAAATCTTTGAAATCTCTTGATTTTGGATTATGGACCATCATTGAAAAAGGATTCATATCAAAACCAAAAGTATTTTGGAATGATGAATATAAAAAGAATTTTTCATTGAATGTTAAAGTTATGCAAGTTTTGTTCAATGCTTTATTGAAAAATGCACATGATAGAGTTTCCTCATATTATAATGCTAAAGGTATTTGGGATACTCTTGAAACATTATATGGCACTAATCAAAATTCTATGTTGCAAGGTATTGTTGATGAAGTTGTGCCGATGAAGGATAATATTTCTCATCAACAATGCAAACAAGAATATGATACCTCCAACATATGCTGAGTGTGTCAAGAAGGGAGGTAACTTCTAACTCTGATGCTCATGAGTTTACTTATGATGAATTACTTGAAAAATTAGAAGCAATGAATGAAGATTTGAGAAAAGTATCCAAACAAAATAAAGTTTTTAAATCTCAAATTGATTTTTTAAAGGTTGAAAATGAGACTTTAAAAAGGGATAATGATTCTTTAAGATTTGAGAATGATGATTTAAGTAGTAAGCTTCAAAAGGAGATTGATTTTTTGAAAAATAAAAATATTTCCTTGAAAGATGAAAATAGCTTTTTGAAGAATGAAAATGAAAAGTTAAAAATATGCTGTTCTTCAAATGAGCATTTGGAAGATGAAAATATTCCTTAAAGAACGAATACAGTTTTTTGAAGATTGAGCAAAATAAGATAAAATCTTGTGATTCTTCAAATGAACATTTCTCAAAAGAAAATTTAGCTTTTAAGAAAATAATTTCTTTTCTTGAACATGATCTTGAAAACATAAAAATTGAAAACCTTGCCTTGAGAGATGAAGTTCAAAATTTATCTATTATTTCTTGTTCTTCAACCTCCAATGACTTTGTTGTTGAAAATAAATCTTTAAAAGAAAAGATTGAAGATATGAACAAAATTCTTGCAAAATCCACTCAAGGCAAAGAGAATTTAGATAAATTATTGGAAAATAAAAAATACTAGTTGCAAAGAATAGGATTAGAATATAAATCATCTAATCAAAAGAATTTCTTTGGTATAGCTAATTCTTCAAAAGAAAAGAAGCATTTCAAAAATTATTTCATTAGAGCTACTTCTTTCCATAGTTTATTTATTACATGTCATTATTGTAATAAGAAGGGACATATCATGCACAAATGCCCTATAAGGAGAAATATTTATCTTGGTGCTAAGAAGATATGAATCCCAAAGGGAACACATATTCCAAATGAGCTAAGGACTAACCCTATTGGACCCAAAAAGATTTGGGTATCAAAAATACAAACTAAACTCTATTTTGTAGGTATGTCTCAAGGTCGAAGCAAATTGGAAATCCTGTGACCTTTGGAGACATTTGCAAAGGAAAGGCTAACATTGGTAATATCAATAATTCTTCCCATGTTCATATAAAATATAAAGCTAGTTAAGAATTATGGTTTATATTGATTAGTTAAATTGTGACTATGTATTTTGCTTCATAATAGATGATGTTTAAATTTAATCATACGTTTTGACGATATTGTTTGATTTAAATGGTACATACTCTTTGCTCATAATTGGTTGATGATTGATAATACATACTTGATAGAAGTGCCTACTCTTTGAAGTGATTGAGTGTCACATGTTTTATTACTACATTCATGATACATACCTAGATTTAAATTATGACTATATTATTGAGACATACTTAAATGCATTAATGAATACATGTTTTGATGATCTTTGATAATGAATTATGATTAGGAATGGATGAAACTAGAAAATTCATGTCTCCTATTGACATCCTTGATTCATTGTCATAAATATATGCATAAATACATACTAATAATTGATCATTATTTTTAGTATGTTTTGCAATGATGAAGTATACCTATACTTTTATATACATGCTTTTGATCTATTACCAAAAATCTATATTGCAAATGTGTTATATAATGTCCCTAGATGCATAATTTTAATGAGTCTTTGTTTTAGATACAAATCCTATATATTCTTCCTTATACTATATATATGCTTTGTTCTTTTATGATGTCAAAAAGGGAAGAAAATATAGATTTTGTGAGTCATATGTTTTGGATTTATATGGTTAAAATCTTGATATATTATGACTCCCCAAGTTGACATGTTTTGTATTTATGCATTGACTCATACATTTTAAAAATATTCTTTATATGATAGAAAAAGTTATACTATTTACTATCTGATTTTAGATGACGCAATTAATTTTTAAAGAAAAGCATTCAAAAGTTGTAGTTAAATGATTTTATATATTGTGAAATGACTTATTACTATAGATCATGATGCATTTAATTACCTTATTTTAAAAGAACTTCTGAATTTTTGAAATGAATTTCTTACAAATATTATCCTCCTTGTCTTGAAATGGTTTATATCTTTTTAATGATGCCAAAGGGGAAGTGAAATATTTATGAGCTTATGGATTGATATTGAGTTTCGGCATTGAATTTTCATCAAAAATTCTAATTTTTATCAAAATTCTGAAATTTTTCTGAAATTTTACATAACCCTACCGATACTCTTTTGATACTCCTGGTTTTTTGTATCTTTTTGAGATGGGTTTTTAATATGTTCTCATGCTATGACCTATCTTTCAATTTAAAAGCCATATTTTAATTAAAAACACCTAGATAGGGGGAGAGCAAGGGGTGGAGGGAGAACTCAACATTAAATTTCAGCATTCTTGATACATGTATTAACTTGCTTATATACCTCCAAAGTATCAAAATGCATGCATTATCATATATTATGGATTATATCTTATCAACAATGCACACATAATTTTTATATAAAAAAGGGAGAGCAAATTGATTAATGATAATTGATTGTCACATTGATTGATGGTACGCTTGTTGGATGATATGAGTTAGGGTTAACTTATAATCAAACAACAAGTAGTGTTATTTATGCTTGCCAATAAATGACTTATGGTCATGAAACAATTATACCATCATTTAGTATCATAGTACATAAGGATAAATGTTTATATCTATACATAACTTTTGACATGAGCTCTTGAGACATCATGATTTAATTATAATCATCTTATTATGCTTCTACCCTTAATAGTGTATTCTTTGTATAATTCATTTTTAATGATGACAAAAGGAGGAGAAGTAAGATTGATTGTGATTATCAGTGATTGATATGATTTATGAAAAGTATAGATCTATGCATTTATATGGATGATTTATAAAATTTATTGATGATGTCAAAAAAGGGGGTCAAATTGATATATATAAATTGCGTATATTCATAAGAAATAGGGGGTGTGGAATAGAAATTGGTATATAACTTTGATGTGTTGAATATTAGCTTTTTTATTTGATATCAATGGTATATTATTTGAGAACATTAATTAAGGAGAGCATATTTGTACCAAATATGTATATGTTCACTATGAGTATATGATACTTTGTATTTGTCATATTTGGTAAATGCATAATTGAGTAATTTTTTATATTCCCTATTTTATCTCGCATTCAATGGTTTGTCATTATCAAAAAGGGGGAGATTATTGAACCTAAGGGTTCAATAATATTTGTTTTAATGATAACAAAAATGTTGATTGAAGGTTTAATGCAATGCTTGAGTTTATGATGATAAGATAGATATGATGGTCGGAACAAATCAAGACATAAGCAAAAGATTATCCGGTACATATTTGAACTCCAGTTGAATGCAAGATATCCAAGTCAGAGAAGAACAATAAAAGATCATCTACCATCCGACGCAAGAATGTCCAAAGGAAATATTTCATTTGTAATTTTATTTTTCCTAAGGTCACATTATAAAACTTGATAGGAGAATAAATGCACAAGGCTCAGACCCTTTAAAAATGAATTAGATTAGGTTTGGATCAATAATTAAAGTAAAATTATCGTAAAAATCCAAAATTGGGTGTGTACGATAGATCGAACCACAAAACGGTCGACCAGACTAGACCATTACAGACAAAACAGTCAAAACTAGGTTTCTGTCTGATCTAACAGTCGACCGATGCAAAATGGGCGATCGACCGCTGCAGAATGGGTGGTCGACCGGCCTAAAGCTGGCAGTTGACTGGCCAAAGGCCAGCGGTCAATCGCTAGGACTCTGATAGCCTAATGGTTATATTTTTATTTGACCGTTGGAGCTGCTCTTGAGCCCCAACGGCCATATTTTAGAAGGCCTATAAAATGAGGATTTATGGGCTGATTTAAACATGAAAAAATGATGTGAAATCCATTGAAAAATCTTTTTAAAAAGGGTTTTGAGCTTATCATGTTTATACCTCCCTTCCTAAGTTTAGTGCTACATTTTCAAATCTACTTTCTTTGTGAGAGTATTCTTAGCGTTTCTCTTCTTCAAGAGAGGTTTAAGTTCCTCCTTGGCCCATGTAAAAGAAGAGAGATTGTAAGGATTCCTTCTAAGTGCAATAAAAGAAGGGTGTAAGGGCTTGATATCACCCGGTTAAAAGAAGTAGCATAATGGAAATCCCAAGGAGTCTTGGGCAGTGAATGTAGGCAAGGGGAGCCGAACCATTATAAATCTTTATGCTTTTGTTATTTTCTTGCATATTTACTTTCTTGCATTAGTTCTCTCTTACTCTCTTGATATATCTTGAGCATAGTTTTTATATTTCATTTGTGCTTTGTTTTGAATTAATTGAATTGTTTTTAATCACTTAGTTTCTGCGGTTAAATTTTTGATCAACCCAATTCACCCCTCCTCCCACCCCCCACCCCCTTGGGTTGGCCCTAGGCCGAATAGGATAAAGAATTGATAATAGTTCCAAAACAAGAGAATTTAACAATCCAGGACATCATCCAAAAGAGGCTAGCCATAAGGTAATGTTTGGATTCTTATGTCCAATATATATATTCAGGATCTACCTAGTGTATAACCGATGTAAGACAAAACACATACTCACACAGGTCTTCATGCACTCCTCATATTTAAGCCTTGATATCCTAGCTAGTCTAAGGGTCTAAATCCAATCAAATCTAATAATAAATGCTATGATTAGCCCTTAATCAACCTCATATAGGCCCATGCTATAATGTCTTATAGTCAACTTAAGACCTTGCTCAAAAAAGACTAGTCAAAAGATATTATTTGGATACCTTAGTCATATATACATACCCATCTTCCTATGCACAACCAAAGTGGGTCTAAACACAAGACTGCATGGGCTATATCATGTGCCTAGCTCGAGTGGTTGGTTTGGGGTACAACAGATTCATTAAAAAGCAAACATAAGGAAAAATTTGGTAACCCTCAATTGATCAACCATGATCAATATTAGGATAACATGATAATAATTGTGAGAAAACTTCAAGGTTTGTTAAATAAAATATAATATTTTGAAAGTACTATAATACATAATTATATAATCTAAATTGATGAAAAATCAGTATATAAACATGACTATGACTACTCACATGTAAAAGGATGTTGCATTTTGGGTTTCAACAAAGGAAATGAAACCAATGTAGCAAATAAAATAGTTTCTCACATTAGAATTTTCAGCATAACAATTTACAGATACATTATTGTTCTATCCTGTCAAAATAAAAGTTGCATATACATTTAGTGCTGGAATGATGAAGACATTTTGGAGGACTTTTAATCTGGTCTTCTGTAGTAGTTAGTATTATTCATAGTTTCTATCATTTCATTGTAGCTTTTCAACTACAGTTGCTTATCTCTTAAGGAAATCTTAAATATTAAAGAAAGATATCTCCTTTTGGCATGATATATCTCTACTTAATCACAATTTGAAATCACCTAATGAAATTTGACTGAGCAACAACTTTCAAGCACAAGGCTGAAAAGAAGTAAACAAACATACCAGTGTGGTATTATCACTACAAATCTTCGATGAAGATTCCTTTGCTTTTGGTATAGGTTCACGCTTTCCAAGACAATAAAAGTTCAAATAATCCTGTGGATGATACTTTCCAGAAAGTCCTTCTTCCTGGATTGCCTCGCCAACAAGTTTATACATCATAGCCATTGTTTGTCCCTGTCAATATATGATCAACCATGAGGTTATGTAGTTCTAGCCTATGATTGGTCTTCTGAGGAAGCAAATAATGTAGAAGCATACACTCTGAGACAATAGAAAGGAAAGGAGAAGTAAAGCATGCATCAGGGTACAGAGTGCAAGGAGAGTCTTGGACAAAGTGTCTTCTTCAAAGCCACCAACAACAAAAACTGAGATACTAAAATGCAGCACAGTGCTACTTGTTTCATTTCATCTACTTGCATCAAATAATTATTTAGGAGAGCAAAAGGAAGCAAACATGGTGGAGTGGATCATGTAACTTAAAGCAAAAGGACAAAGTGTCTTCTTCAAAACCGCTAGAACATATCATGTTATTGTTGAGAATTCACCAACAACAAAAACTGAGATACTAAAATGCAGCACAGTGCTACTTGTTTCATTTCATCTACTTATAAGGAATAAGATTTTGATTATTAATTACAATATTATGCAAGCTGTGCAATATATTATGCAAGTCTCCAAGTTTTATGACTCACATATTATGACATGAGAATTTCACATGCCCTCCAACAAGTAATTCCATAATTTTAATGGAGTGTAGGCTGAACTTAAATTATTAGTTTAATATCGTCCAGGGTCAAATATCAATCATTGACCTCACTGTTGTCATACACATACCATTCTACATCATATCAGATCTCGTAGATACACTTTCATGCTCTTTAATCTGGTTATTAATTTCTGGTTCACCTTGAGCTTTCCATGAGCTTCAGAAGAAACTTTCAGAAGTTTGGTAAATCTGTAGCCAAACTCCTCCTTTGAATTTAACAAATGCATTCTTTACTTCCTTCTCATGTAATAGACAATTACATTATCGGAGTGTTGTCAAATCTCGGCAAACTAGAAAATTGCCAACTGCTGCAAATTTTTGCCTAATTTTTGTGGATTTAAGGACAATATTTTTTTTAATTATAACTGAATTTTCAAAAGGTGGCATGCAGAAACTCAATCACTCCTGGAGATTCATCTTGATGTGAAAGCCTGATCATATTAGGTTTTAATTGTCTCTGTTGATATGCTGATGTCTTCAACTTGAAGGGAGAAGACTTTTTTTCCACCCTTGCTAGTTATTCAATAAACTATTTTCATGAGAGGATGTGGATGTTGTCATTTAATAGGACTAGATTTCCTTACTACAGGTTAGACAATTAATAAGCCATTTTATTTGGGCAGATTTTAGAGCTTAAATATGCTGCTCTAAGATTGATTGACTCGGCAAGATGGTCAAGAGCATTTAGCTCATTCAACAAGAAATCTTTATCTTATTAATCCTTGAATATTTTCAATAAAATGAAAAGTTGGAGGGATAGAAAACCAATTCACCTGGTGAGGCAATTTCATATTTTTTACTTAAGATAACAGGCCTTTGAATATTATGCTAATTTTGTTTTGTAGGCTAAGGATTTGTCATTCATCATGTACCTTAATTTAAACAAGAGTATGCTTCATTTCTGTAAGGCAGTGCAATCAGAAAGGAAATATTTTATCATTTTGTTATTTAGTATTGGTTTCCAAACTTTGAAGGAAAAAATTAAAAAAAAATGGATCCAAGAGTTTAAAATTTAGCCATGAACTTCTGGCAGGCACCAGAATTTATAAGATCAGTTCTTGTGGAACTTTCTTTTGGAAGCTATACATGAGATCATGGTGTCCTTGAAGCCCAAAGAAAAAGGTTCCTTTTTACCCATCATTACAGAGACATTAGAAAAGATTGAGGCAAGACTCGCTTGCCCTTACATATGGGTTATAGCCACAACTAATGGTCATAAGTCTATTTATTGAGATGTTTCAAGCTTGCAAAACTCGGTATTGTTAGAGGTGCCCAAGAAAGTTGCAATGTCCTTGTCTCTAATATATTGCATCAGTTTTATGTTTTCCAGTTTTAATATAAACTTCAGCTACTTTGCTTTAGAAAGAGAATCATGATGGCAAAAAGAAATTTACAATAAGAATAATTTAACCTGCCAAAAAAGGATTTCCTGCATGGCAGCTGCAGTTGGAATTCCTTCAGGCCACATTGGTATTACAACATAAACTGAAAATCGTTCTCTTGCCTTGATCTTGCTCACAATCTTCAAGGCCAATTCCATGGGTATCAAGTTATCCGCACCTGCTTGAAACAAATGTAAAATGAGAACTTTCAAAAGGTTCAATTAAAATGATTCGTACAGTATGTTTGTTTAGCCTATTTTAATTATATTTGCAGAAAACAGAGTCAATGTTTTATTAACAAGATAGGTAAATTACATAAGACTGAAACCTAATAAAGTAGCTAGCAATTTTAATTTTCTAAGTGCAGACATGTTAAAATCTGCTACATTGTAAATCAGGAAAGTGGTCATAAAATTTTCAGAAAAGGAATCTCAATTTAAAAGCATTTTAATTCAAACAATCAGTTAATTATCTTTAAAACATGAACAAAGACTAATATTGAGGGGATGGGGGTTTGATTCTAGTTGAAGTCAGCTCCCCATGAGTGAGTTAGGTACAGTGTAGAAAGGTGGAGATTATCCCCTCCCAATCTCACAAGAAGAAGAAAAAGAAGAAGAAGAAGAAGAAAGCATATTGAACATTGTAACTGGAATATAGATTTTGTTCAATTAATCAGTTAGAAAATGCTTACTTCTTGTGTGCATTATCAAACAATGTTGCAAATAAAGTCATTTTACAAAGATGAAATTTTTCTATTGTGTGCATTCACATGTATGGATATGAATCTCATGTTGAACATAATATCTAAAAGAAAGGTCTGTAGATTCTGTATAATATATGAATCTCAAGTTGGGGGCATGACAAGGGTGTTATATGAGCACTACAGTCTTGGCAACTTTATAAAAATCTCACAAGATGATAATAAGGCCTACGATATCCTATCATTCAAAATTTTAGGTAATAGACAAAATCCAGGAAAAAACAAACATAGAGAGAATGTAATTTAGAGATGGATGGCTATGAAATTTCATAAGGATAGAGTGAGTGATGTGCAGATGAGGGGTCACTAGAGTGTTGCATCAATAGATGACAAAATGATGGAATTTAGATAGAAACGGTATGTCTACATACAATGTAGGTCTAAGGAAACTCCAAAAGGATAGGTGCTCAAATTTGTATCGAAAGGACTAGAAAGAGGAAAGGAAGATAAGGTGAAATGGATGAAAGCCATGGGAAATGATCTAGCAAAAAATTCTGTTTAGATAATTGGCAAATGAATAAAACTTAAATAGTTGCAAAAAGCTTGGTGGTTATAATTATGGTAGCTATTGGCAATTTTTTCGAAATGGCTTAAAATTAAAGAACATTTCAACATATTTGATCAGTCTTTATATTTAAATGCCAACGTGCAATGATTGAGGCCCTGTTTGGAGCAGCTGTTAGCCACAGCTGTTGGAAAACAGTTATCTCAGGTAGTTGGTGGCGAACAGCTGCTATTGGTTCCTCCCAACAACTGTCCCAAACATGGCCTAAGTTAGATGGTATTAATATTTGATTGGCACAGCAGAGGTATAAGATAACTCAAATATATCCAGGTCTGCTAAAATCTTCTGGAATGAGTCAACTTATTGGAGCTGCATGCCTCCAAATTGTCTTCAAGTCTGACATGTATGATAGCTTTCAAAAGCACCTAAGTTCTCAAACATGGTGTCAAAGCATTCATTAGATTAGTTTGACTGACATTTTATGTTTGGTCATTTACACTGTTAGCATTTTGTCTATAGTCCCTGTTCAGAGTCAGGCCCTTTTTTAGCAAACAAATAGGCTTGATCTGTACTGAGTTATATCTGTTTTTGCACATGATTGCATATGGGCCATGAATTAAACATAAAGTGGCCATCAAAATCAAGGATCGGCATATAATATTCAGTCAACAGGGACAAAACTAAAATAGAACACAAATGGGTGGACCTCAATTCCCACTAGTTAAAGTTGTCAGCAGCAACTAACACTTTAGATATTTGCTGAATTAATGCAGTTAACAGCACCATAACTATTGCTGCTGATAGGATAATGGTCAGAGATATGTAAAACAGCTTAATTTGAGTGCAAAAAATGACTGAATGAGAAGGAAGTTTTAAAATTCTGAAAATCTTTCTAATAAATAATGGGTAGCACCAACAAATTTATATAACAAACCACCAGTATAAACTGGATCAAAGGATATTGGTGCAAATGGTTAATAGAAGTACAAGTGTAACATGTTCCCATCCTAATATGGAGAATAATTGAAAAAGATGTGCAAATTATAGTATACATACCTGCATTTTTGTATGATGGCCAACTGTAAGAAGATCCAATAAAATACTGGTTTTCTATATATATAAAATGCAGTGCTGATCTTATTGCTTTTACATATGCACTATGTATGCTCTTGTCTATTTTCAAATTCTTTGCACAGACGAGATTCTGCAGAAAACAGCATCTTAGCACAACATAAATACAGCAACAAGAGCCACTGCAGCTATAAATAGATGATAACTACATATGCAATGAATTCAGGATGACAGACGGTAGTTGCTAGATGTCAAAATTTATATGTAATGGAAGTCTTTGAATAAGAAAATCATAGAGCACTTTGTCCTAACCTTTGACTCTGCCTCTTGAACAACTTTTGGGAAACCTTTGACGGATCCTGAATCAATGGACCGGAAGATCTAGAAAGCAGGAGTTGTGTAGACATCAGACCAAAATCAAAGAAGACCCTCATATGACACAGTAAAATTGTATGGTAGCTGACCTGCACATGCCAATTTTCTGGATCTTGTTCATCTGAAACATTGGTGTTAGACTTGTCAGAGAAGGGTGTAATAATCCATGAAATTCTTTCAATCTTTATCAAGGCATCATCATTCCAATGTGTGACTTTTCTAAGTCTGAAATCTCGCCATTTTGTAGCTTTTCTCCATCTTTGTTCAAAATTTGTTAGTATATCATGTGCAGCAGGACCCTCAATTTTGCAATGTAAATCATGCCATGGTTGCCTTGGGCCATAGCTGTTAACCTGTGCACATAATCAGACAAGAAAATTTTAATATAGTATAAAGAATGTTAGAGATGATGTCAGATGAAGGTAAAGCTGCAAAACTACATGTAACAATTATTACTTTATCCATGAAAGCCATATAGTTTCAGTGAAAATGAACCATAGAATCTGATTCTTCACATATTCTAAATTTACATTGCTTTAAATTATATATATATATATATATATATATATATATATCATAAGCTGAATTTAAAAAAAAAACTATGTACCAAAAAGTTATTATTGAAACAGCATGTCCATTAAAAGTTGAAAAGTAAGAATTACTTTTCTGACAAAAATGAGCTAATGTAATAATTATAATCAAGCTTTGTCCCATCTATTTGCATCAAGGTCTACTGTACCGATTCATACTATATCAGTAGGTACTAGTAGAGTACCGAATTTTGATTCAATATGAATCAAACCAGTTCGAACCAATCCATACCACTTGGTACTGATCTAAACCATCCGATACCAACCCAAACCACTTGATACTAAGTGGTTAAGAGTGAAAAAGAATAAGACCCTGTCTTGGTATAGAGTATATATTTTACCATATCGAACCAGTAATGTACTGGCATGGGCTTTGGTATCGAAACAAACTAGCAACGTATCAATGGTTCAGGCTGCATTGCCATTTTTTGGAATTTTTTTATATTTTTCATTGTTTTTCTTTTTTATGTAGCATGTGAGGCTGAGAGCATCACGTGAGCTCACATCCTCTCTCCTCTTTCTTATTTGCATTCAAAATGATTTAAATAAATATCATTCTCTCCTCATTAATCTTTCCTCTCTATTTACTTAAGATTTCTCATGAAAATAAGAAAAATACCTCCTCGATTTGAATTCAACAAAAATATCAAAAAATTTAAATTCTTTAAGAATAAAAACTCATCTCTCCCTCTCAAGAACAAATTTGGAGAATTTTAAAAAATCCTGGTTGAGCAAATATTAACTTAGGGTACTTCCACTTTGCATAAAAATTTTAGAAAATCAATTTAACTTATAAATGATAAGAAAATAGAATATCAGTAAAAATTATCTTAAAATATAATTTCAAAGGCTTTGATCAACTCTTGGTTTATAGACTTTGATAGAATCACAATAATAGTAAACTTCATACTGACCTATGCTGACTTGATCCATAGCTCATCAAAACAATAAAATTAAACTTGCCATAAAATTCTAAGGTTAAAACATATTTCTTAGGATCTAGATTTGACGTGCACTAGACTAGAAGAAAAACACTCCGACCCCCATTAAGAGAGAGGAGAAAGGATGTGAGCTCATATGAGCCCGCATGCCACCTAGTACACCCTTCCCACCCATCCCACCCTCGAACAAGACCGAATCCGGTGGTTCAGACCAATTCAAGGCAGAACCAAACCAAAAGTAGGATTCGAACTGATTCCTAATCAGTTTGGTCCTACTTTCCATGGCATCAGCCAACTTATCTCTTATTTCTCATTTAATCCTATTAAGCACCTTGTCAGAGGTGACTGTAAACTTTACATGTCTGTCAGACCTTCGACCTAAGATCCTATGCCAAGAACACGACAACCGTTGCATACCTATTAGGCCTGACCTCATAAATATGTAAGACATTAATCATGATATCAAATCAATAATTAGGTACTAGAAAGAAAATTTGAATTTAACCACATCTAAAATGAAACTTCCAATAATTTGAATTATATAATGTCAACAATTACTCCTCAATAGTAATCAAATGATCTTAAATTATGGGACAGGCTTCGCTTGCTTAACTTGACACTCTCTCATCAATATCCTAGTGCATCTACTACTCTGAATCTGAAAGGAGAGAAACAATAGAGTAATAAGCTTGATAGCCCAGTAAGCAATGGTCACCTCTACAATTAGACAATAATATTTAAATACATTTTCCAAAAAATCAAATATTTTAATCAATCAATATAACCATTTAAGGAATAGCAAGAATAAATCCATAATTTATAGATTTCTGATTTTCTTTTAAATCATCATATGAATTTATCATGATGCATCTCGTTATCCCATCCAACTATGTCCAAAAATGTCATCTCATCATCCAATAATATTTAGACCCTATTAGTAAGGTTTCGACCAATGCATATCCCCTATCAACCACTAGTATTAACTAATGTCTAATCCTCACTGATTGGATCCTGATCAATATATATATCCCTTGTGGGGCATGGGTATTAACAAATGTTTAACCCTCATTTGTAGAATTTCAACAAATGCATATCCCCAATTAGCCATAAGTATTAATTAATGCTTAACCTCCACTTATAAGATCTCAACCAATGCATATCCCCTATCGACTATGGGTATTAACTAATGCTTAACCCTATGATAGGATCTCAATCAATGCGCATCCTTTATTGGTCATAAGTATTAACTAACACTACTAAAAGGGTCTTAATCAATACATATCCTCCATTGGCCATGGAGATCTAACATAGGCGGCATTGAAATCTCTATTGGCTTATAATCTTAGAAATTAATTTATGCCATATGTTACTCACAATTCACATATATTAAATCATCTCTAATAATCATGGTAATCTATCAATCATAAATCGATATGTGCAATCATACATCTCAATTCATAAACTTAGAACCATAATTAAATACTAGAGTTCATAGCATGATATCTGATAACATAATATTCTATAATTCAGAAATCCATAAAATCCATAATTTGTATATTAATTAATTATAATTAATTTAATAAAAATAATACATAAAATTCAGAAGGATGAGTCATCACTTACCTTGCAAGCATGATTATCAGATAAATCCAACTAGCTTTGACCATCCTCATCAGTGCAAGATTCTCTTAAGACAAACGAGGATATTAAATCCATATTGATGTAGACTAGCCTATAGGAAAAATATAGCTATTGACGTTACATCGATTACCTTTTATAGGGTTATGATCTCACACCATAACAAGCCAAAAATCTCTTTAAGCTAGAAAGAAAATCTTTAACAACTTTATTGATGATTTTTTTGTATTAAAAAATTTCAACTAAGGCCTATATAGAGAGAGTTTTCCTAAAGCTAATATTTTTTTACATTCCATAGGATGCTAATTTTCCAAAACTAATAGATTTCCTACTTCTCTAGTAGGATTCCTATTTTATAAAAAAAACTAAAGAGACAAATATCAATTAAATATCCAAAATAGATTCATAACTCCTATTAGATTTTTAGCTCATCTAACATGAGTTTTTGGAAGGAAAAAAAATGAAAAATCAGATATAAATTCAGGGAAAATCATCCTTAAATTATTGGCCACAGAATAGCATTTTTATAATTTTCTAAAAGTTTGTCAATATTATCATAGGTTCATTAAATTTCTCATAACTTTCTGTCAAAGAAGCATTGCAAATCTAACTTGATGCCAAATATCATGAAGATAAACTTACTCAAATCTTAATTATATTAAATTTCATCAAGCTTCCTTTTTAACTTATGTGCATTAGGTTAGGACATTATAATTTTGTATCATGTTTTCCATTCATAGTCTTTTAGGCCTTCCCTCTCCTTAATTCTTTCTACTAAGATTAAAGTACATCGCCTCTCCAAAGACCCATTAGATCTTCAATAAAATCACCCATATTATCTCAATCAGTTCTCATTCCTCACTTTACCCATCATGCCCAACTCAACTCCTAGTTGGGCATGTGATATGACCACACATCCTTTAGGATGCAGCCCCAAAGAACAAGCAATGGATATTTTTAACAATTTTTACAATAATACAATTTATCATTATATATTTCCAAAACCAAAAGAACTCCATTAATATAATAAAAACATTGTTCAATTACAATTTTTTTTCATCTGGTATCAAAAATAATAAACTATTATGAACTACTCTTATCCCTCTCAAATTTTGTTGCAACCTAACTCCATGCATATGGTGACTCTAAAGAGTTAGGTAAAATATCATTTGAGCTAATAACTCAATAAGAATTCCTGACACACATGCCAACATAATAAATATTTTTTATGAAAATATCAGAAAGTCATGCCATAATTACCTATCAAATGCTCAATAAACCAATACGCACTTATACATATCACATATCATCAATTATTAATTCCATATGATATCTCACATATCATATACATTAAACTTTCTGATCGATAGCAATTTAATATAGTTTATCTTTCCTTTCTAATTAATATATTTAGATCCAACAACAATTATTTTCTAGCATTGGACTAACTATAACTATGGTTAAGGTCAAGGTTCGCTGTATCAAGAACCGATATCATTTCGGTACTGAATTAGTATAATTCAATGCAGGGTGTACCATACCAAACCGACAGCATACTAATCATTTTATACGGAACTAACAATATACCGATTAAGTGACGTGGAAGGTTCCAACCCACAAACCGCTCCATACCAAGCTGAATTGAGCGGTTCGGTATGGTATGGGGCAGCTCGATATAATACGAGGTCAATATGAGGTTTGTATGAGGTGGTTTTGGGCTACATAGGGTGGTTCGGAGCAGCACCAGCCCTGTATCATTTTGAAATAGTGAATCGTACCAGTTTCACACTGATATGGCTCGGTACACCCCATATTGGGTGTTCGATATGGCTTAACATACATTGATTAAGCTCATGACAAACGGACTTCAATGGACCTCAATAAATCTCAATGATGATGATATTCATACTTTATATTCCTACCCATGATAGCAATCCCCAATACCATAAACCAATCTGTGATTAAGGGCATTGTATAATTTAATAATAACTGTACAAATTCTGATGCAGACTCATATATTATGTAATCCAAAATCATCAATGTGCAATACACACACACATATATATAGAAATAGATATAGTCATGTGATGATAATGTACAGCAATTCTTACAAATTATTTATCTCAATCATCAAAAATATGGTACATGCACATATAAACTATCTATAATTATATAGGTAGTTCCATGGTAGAAATTCTTACCTCTACTAGTACAAGTTGAAATGTAGCGTTACCGGTTCACATCTAACATATTAGGTTAATTTTAAATCAATATAATACTAACCCATCATCAATCAGTCATTAATTTTTAATTATCATCAATTTAGGCTCTAATATTTGAAGTACCTTTAATTCTAAATTTTTCTATTCATACGCAATTTGAAATTAAATAATTAAAAAGAATTAAGATTTTACCTTGATTTAATAGTCGAAGTGTAAAACCCCTTGCTTAGTAGCCTCCTATCCTAATGACATACCACTACAGATCCCGACGTGGATTATTAAACAAATATCATCAAGGTATAAAAAGTATGAGGAGGACAAAGTCCACTAGGTAATGATGTTCGATAGCCTGGGTCGATCAGATTGGGGTATCAACTTGCTAAATCAAGGAATTAAAGGATTGGTCTAAGTCAGAATAGCATAAAAAGGGTCATTAACAATGAGGATATAGTGATATCCTGCAAAGGTTAGGGTAGGTTCCAACACAACTGGCGATAGCCAGCATAGATTGGGCTCGTAACTGACACATCAAGGCAATGAAGAATGGAACCCTTTGTTGGAGTCCACCTATGGGCCCATTTAGAGAGAGAAAGAAAGAAAAAAGAGAGAGAAATAGAGAAGAGAGAGAAGAAGGGGAAGAGAGAGAAGAAAATAGTGGCAAACAAATCCCTTCTCAACTCTCTATCTCTCTCTCTTACTCAAAACAAGGAAAAGGAGCATAGTGGAGGTGGGGTGGCATCCCTGAAGCTTAAACTAGTGTTGACAATGACAAAGGTGGCAAACGGATGGCTGGTTATGGCGGTCAACTCAAAACAAAGATCGAAACCGGTGGAAAAGGGAAACCGAAGGGATAAAAAGAGAAAGGAAGGGATTCTAGCCAAACTCTATCATGTTGGTGCCTTACTTGTCTAGCTAGGTTGATGGATGGCTAGCAGGGTGGAGTGGTGTCCTTAGCCAACACCTTATCATGGTGATTAAAGGATTCCTTGCAATTGGGGATTAATCAAAAATAGGAAATACAACAATTACTCAATGGAACCTACCCAATGGTGGCCATAGACCAAACAGGGGGTCAAGGGAGAGGAAGGGGATGACTTATACCTTATCTACAGTGAGGTCTAGAAGACATTACAATGAAAACTTGCAAGCAATGGAAGGAATCAAGATAGTGATAGGTGGTGGTAACTCAATGAGGAGGGGGAAATTAAATAGAGAGGAAGAGGCCTTCCCTCTCTTGAATATGCTTCCTAGGTCAAACTCCTATTAGAGTCTAGTAAAGATTTTCTTTTCTTCTCCTTCTCTAATTGAGATCCAGCTTCACTCGAATCAACTCAGGATGCAACACTAAGTTGACTCAATTGGGTCAAATTGGCCAATTTCCATTTTTTGATTCAGTTGGGCCAATCAAGTGGACTAGGCCCTCGCTCCTCATTGAGACATTCCAAAAAGTTGGGCCTTCTATTATTCACCCAAAAAGACTAGACATGATGGCAATATTTAGGATGTCTTTGATTTTTTAGAACAATCATGTTCTTCGTTTTAATTTTATAGAAAATAAAAAATATTTCTAAAAACATGTTTGGTGATTGAAATAAAAATAAGTTTTTGGAAAATACAACTCCAAAATACTAAAAAACTGAAAATAGTTTTAAGATGTTTTCATAATTTTTCATCAAAGAAAAGAAAAAAATAGAAAACAAAGGCTAAAGAACTTAAAAGCATGGGAGTGAACGATATTTCTTTTAATTTTTTTTGTCTATCCTCTGCAAAGACATTGTTTATAACAAAAAAAAATAACAAATAATTTTTGTTCTCACTTAACAAATGCATTTTCTAAAGATCAGAAAGTAGAAAATAAAAATTATTTTCAAAAAACAGAAATAATAAATGAAAATAGAAAACATTCTTGAAAACCAAGTGCAGCCTTAGGTTCCTTGGCCCTATATAAGTACACAAGTTCTACCCAATGCATAAATGTTGTGGGATTAAACATATGTTGTCATTGGCTCTCAAATACTCCCCTCGTTTAAGCCTTGACATTCTCACCAGGCTAAAGGTCTAAATCAAAATCTATTCTGATTCAATTACAATCACAAACATCACAATCGGGCCATGGTTTGCCTCAAAAGAGCCTATTTGCAATGTCCCCTGATTCATATGGGCCTTGAACCACATCTACTTTGATACCGCACCTAAAAAGACTAGCCAAGAAGATATTATTTAGATTCTTTAGCCCTATATAAGCACTCAAGATTTATTTGATGCATAACTGATGTGGGAATAAACACACACTAGCACGGGCACTCACACCACCCTCCTTATTTTCTAAGTTTACTACACATTCATCTTAAAAGTCTCAACATTCTCTTTGGTACTAATTTTTTTCTTAGACCCTTATCATTATCCCATATTTCGAGACACTAAAATGGACCTCATTGCTGCTGTATAACTTCTTCCTCAAATTGCCAATGTAAAATGCATTGACCATATGATATACCAATGGGATACCTCCATTGCATTCTTCTAGCCCTCATTGTAAGGCATTTATCTTCATGTCCTCTCCATCTTTTTAATTTCATATAAAAGATCCTAGCAAATGAAACTAATAATTCAATAGTATATCAGCATTCATAATTCTTAATTAGGGCTTCATCTTGGAATTTCATATACTTTGATTTTATTCATCTAATTTTAATCCTTTTATCCTCTATTTCTTCCACAAGCCCAATATAGCATTTAATTTTGCCCTCACCTCATCAGCAATCAATAAATCAACTAAAAATGTGAATTCACCGTGAAGTGTTCATCCCTGGTCCAAGGCAACTATAGATAGAAATACACCAGTTGCACTTTAGCTTCTCCCTATGGTTGTCACTGCTTTGGCTTACACATCCTTAATAATTTCAATTGGCTGCTAATCAGACTTTACCTTGTTAAAACAAGCTATTAAGCATAAATATGCATGGTAGAGGCATGAAGCTTTGTTGAAATTGTCAGATATCTAAGAGTACATTAGAAAAGAAATAGAGGCCCTAGAAGCAAAGTAGAAAATATTCATAAAAGAAAATGAGGAAACTTTTAAGGGCATTTAAATACTTATAAGGGACTAGTAATACCCTATGTATAGATAGGAGATGCACTTGGAAATATATGTTGGATTGGCAACTCTTATAGCTATTGAATTCAAGCGAGAGTCCCCTAGCATTTCTCCTAAAAGAAAGAAACCTAGAGACCCCTCGCACTTGGGAAGGCATATTGAATAGGCAACACTTACAGTTATTTTATTCAAGCTAGAGTCTCCAATCCAAGGATTTGAATACCAATGTGTATTGGTCTATTCTAATTGTATGCCCATACCATCTTGTAATGGTAAGGTATAGGTATGCCTCTTAGTTTTAGTCCATTTGGACTCATACATCACCTTATTATTGATTGCTACATTGGCATGAAGAGGCATGCTTGCATTGGTGTCATACCACAATATACCAACCTGAACCATATTGATAGCAATAGAGGTACCTCAAATTTGAAACACTGCTTCAACCATTTTAATAAATAAATTATGCCCTTCAAAAGGTGAGTCAACAAGTTTAGAAAATCTTGGAATGGTGAAACTAATAGCTTGCTTTGTGTTTCCTATTCTTCCCTTTTATGTATTACTATATAATGGGCATACTTATGCATTTTCTAAACTCTCAACACTGTAAGAGCCTCCCAACTCTCTTTTCCTTTTACCTATTCATTCATCTCATGCACCTTGATTGTCTCTCTATGAATTAGTTATGAAAGAAAAACTAAAAAGAGAAGTGTTGTAGCGAAAAGTCTCCATCACTGGTAGGATATAGCACTTCACCAAATATTCCTTTCTCTTAAGCCAAAAACGTTTAATATCCACCATGAAACTCTTTCTCTTAATTCAATCATGTATAACACACATGGAAAATGCAAGGAACCAAGGCCTCACATTTCTATATGTCAATAAGATTAGCCCCCCTAAGTACTTATAATCTAAATGATCAAACAATAACCTTAGTTAACAAGCCCTATCCAAATTATTTGGCTGAGGTTTAATAAAGGCATTAATATTCTTAGCGAGGTGAGGTTTAGATCTTCCAATTTAATGCAAGGTGAAAACCTCATTGTTTTTACTCTCTCTCTATGTATATATGCATGCATGCAATGTCAGGCATACCAACCTATACTGACCATGCAGGTAAGGCATCGGTACAATATTGAGTTTCAATTTAATATAAACCAAACCGATCCAAATCAACCTATACTGACCCATATCTTACCAAATTGGTGACGTTCGGTATGAGTCTCGGTACTTTTTTTGTGGACCTTGTATGGATGTATATATATATGAATATATATGCGTGTGTATAAAGGGAGAGAGAGAGCATCAAACTATATACTTTATGTTAACTCCTTATAAAAGGAGTCGATGATTTAAAAACCAATGATAAGCCATCTAAATTGAACATTCAAACCGATGAACAAGATCTACACTGTCAAGATCCCTACATATTAAAATTAATATATTTTGGTATTCTCTAACTATGCATCAAGCCTATACTAAAATGGAAGTTCTTAATTGCACTAGCATGGTAAAAAATGTGATAACATGAAGTGAGAATCCACTTTATGAAACTTGGTATATTTGGTCTCACTAATGAAAATTTTCAGTTTCTTATGATATCACTGCATGAAATAAATGATACAGTGAAAATATACCCTTATAGTTGAAAAAGGTTAAGGCACACAGTAGGAAGCTAGTTCATAGGTTAGGAATTCAGGTTCAAAAAACAAGGTTATATGAACAATAAGGCAGCACAGAACTTGAGAGTTCTTTTTATAATTATTTTACTGCATTTCATGCATAACAAAAATTCCTTCCCGCATGGTTCAGTTCTACTGGTCCTTACAAAGATGAGTTTCAAGAAACTGCATTACTCAGTTCTCAAACTACCCTTAGAAGATTAGATGATGGTTGGAGGATTAACCATCCAAACCATTGCAATTCATATTAAAAAGAAGTTGCATGTGTTCCCTCAAAAAAAGAAGTCACATAAGGAAATTTGAGAAATTAATCTGAGACCATGTCAGTTTATATGCATGTATTGCTCTGGTGTTAGACAATGATCTCTTTATGACATGTAGAAGAAAAACAAAAATTAGGTTTCTTTATCAACATCAGGTTTTGTAAAGATTATACATCAGCATTACATAACACAAAAATTCATAAAATTTTACATGGCTGGTTAAAACTGAAACACATACTTACTGGAAATGTAGGATTATGAAAATCTTTCACAAAAATACTATCAAGATTTTGGAAGAGCCGGTGTTCAGGTGTGTCATATCTACCATCACATAAATCCAGACCACCAATGAAAGCAGTTATTTTCCGATTATTTCCACCAGCTTGAGTGTCAACAATAACACACTTTTGATGATGGGTAAATAAAGTTCCTACAACCTGAAACAAAAAGATTGTATCAGTGGCAGCGAAGGTCACTTCTGAAGTGTATAATTAATAAAATAAATCTTTGTTTTATGAATTATTAACTTGATATATGCTAACCTTCACAATGTAAGGATTCATTTTAGCACAAGATAAATGAGATGAACACATAAGACACACACACACACACATATTATGTGTGTATATGTGTATGAGTTTGTATGTATGTATTTCTGTATGTGATTGTGTCCACACACATAACAAAAATATAAAAATTACATACATACATACATAAACTCATACACACTTAATGCATGGTCAAGAGACCTCAAAATAAATGATTTTTGGTTTCTTGATATTTTCTACATTGTTGATCAACGGCTTTGAGAGATCCATCATCACTTTCATAGGGAAGCATTAAAGCCACATCCCATATAAATATATATGTATCTATATATACAATTATATTTGAAAATTTTGAGTAATATTTTGCTCCATTTTTCTGTCTCATTTTTTTTCCATGTTTTTGTAACAATTCATGAATTTTGATCTTATTAAAATCCTCATTTCATCAAACATGCTCCTTAAGCAAATTTAGTTTTTTCACCAACTAATTGACACTTTGAGACATCTAAGTTGCATGCCTTTCTTACCTGTATCCTGATAAATGAACTAAATCCCCCCGGTCAACCTACTCTAGATCAGCATCCCCTTCTTGGATACAAAACTAAACATCAGGTTTAGCATTCATCAGGTTTAACATTGTTTTGATATCCCTACATGGCATATGCATAGTTCTTGCATTTAACTCTTTGAAGGACTTATTATTTCTGTTCTACACAAAACCTCAGTCTTGTGGATCTTCTAAAGCCTCCTGATCCTTTATTATTGTATACACCATTTCCTTTTCTCCCTCTCCCTGTTAGCAATGAGTCATATCAAGAGCCTACTTTCATTTGGTTTTCTAGTCTCTCCTTCCACCTTGCTTTGTAAATCGATCCTTAAAGATCTTTTATGTCCTACAGTTTTGATATTGAATCAAGGGTTCCCAAATGATGCTCTTCTTGTGGCACTTGCTTATGAGATGACCCATTCAAATGTATGATACTATTTACCCATTCCTAACCACCTGAAAGCATAAACATGGCCACCAATTGTAGTAACTTCCATTTGGTTGACTCCTACAAAGTTCTATTCCTTTGTTGCTACTATGTCATCAGAGACCTATTCTTATCAAAAAAAAACCATAGCATCCACAATGTTTGAAATAACCATGGCAGAGGATCTCTGGCTATTGAATGAATAGCGTTTGCAACCCAAAAAGGGGGCACTTGCTTATTAGCTGCAAGAAAGTCTACAAGAAACATGACTCACACCCATGGCTCGGTTAAGCAATATCCTTAATGATGATCTTGCTGAGAGCTATGATGATAATGTCCTCTTACGCTTATTTATCTGGAAGCATTTTCAGTCTGGTATTATGAGTAGACTAGTCAATTACCACCAATGGTGATGCTTTCAGTCTTTCACCATTCCCCATATGAAGCATATTTGGAGTTAGACTGAATTGAAGGATTTTGTCTTCTTGGGCATTGAATTCTTCTACCTTCTTATGCATACTTCTTATCACAGCCAACTCATGTTTCAGCTTTCAGGACTGATTAAGCATAAGATCCGAAGCATTCTGGTGAAACCGGCGTGCTATAGCTAAATTTGAGTGAAACAAGCAATTAGATTGCCAATTAAGGAAATTTTTTTCCATAGTATTTTTCTTACAGATGTACCAGTATACTAAAAGAAGTGACTCTGAGATAAAGTAAATGTTTTCTAGCGCAATATTTCAAATCAAACTTTAAAATTTGCAAAATAGCATTTTAAAATGATATTTTGAATCATGAGCACATCTTTGAACTCTGTTAATGGTGCATCTCTATTTGGTAAGCACAACATAGGCAACCAAGGGAGCTTCATCTAGCTTTTGGTGTGGTTTCACCCAAATCCAATACAATGCCATCAGTTGTCAAGCAATTTGTTTAAATAAGTAACTATTATCTTCCACCTCTACGAGGTGCACTGCATATTCTACATAACCTGTCTCACTTGTGCACTCTCCAATAATCCTACAAGACTACCACTTGCTAGTCCTCATCGGTGGAGTGATAGATGGACCTAATCAGTCTATTAGGATTGCGCATTAAACTTCAAAAGCGATCCTTGAAGACTCAGCTTGAAACATCATCAGTTGTTAGCGATGCCTGCAGCTAATTAATGTACTACATTATACCAGCCACTAGAGTTGTTTCTCTTCATTCCTTCTCCCCATCTTAAGCATCATGGTTGATATTCCCCAAGTTCCAACCCTTTCCCATTATGATGACCAATTTATTTAAAACTTAACATCTACCAAATGAGAAGATGTAGAATATTGGCAGTTGATAGTAAGTATGTGCCACTTGCCTTCACATACTTTTTGATCCCTAACAATAAAATGAAGCATATCAAGGTAAATTTCCACTTCATGCCACTTGTATAATATACTCTATAATTTCTAACCCTAACATTTGGAGAAACTCAGTCTCCTTTGTAAATGTTCGTTAACCTAATTCTCAGTATCCATAGAACTGATGTGGCCTCTTGGAAGATTGGAGACTTCAAGATTTAGACAAGCAGAAAAGAGGTTCATATCTAAGTTTTGATCTGAATTTCTGAGCACTTTAAAGCCTTCTTTATGCTGTTAACACAAAAGCAGTTCAAGATCTGTCCTCAAAAATAATTATCAGTAGACAACAGCTACCCAAGCAGCAAAAGGAGGAGAAAATAACAAAGGATAGAGGGAGAATTAGAAAATAAGTAAAGGGAGAAGAAACAGAGGCCTGCAGCCTGTTTTTCTCTCAAAATAAATTTCATGTACAACCTTCAAAGGCCCAAAAACAATGGACTATCATCCCTTATATTCTGTTCTATTTGGCCCCTTTCCTCCTCCCAATAAGACTCTTCTGTAGGAAATAAACTGATACTAAATAGCGCACCTCTCTCTTTCACTCAATAAATAAATAAATAAATAAATAGTCAACTAAAACACATATAAAATAGGTGTTGACTATGAATGGACTCGACTTATCAGCACATCAGGAACATACTTGGCTTATGAAATCTCAAGTCCACAGCAGTTGTGAAGAGACAGGAAATTATGTGCTTTGGATCACTGTGAATGAATCCTATACAGTTCTATTTCGAGAGTTTATACCCCATAATATCTTTTAAGCTATCACTCTTTTTAAATGGATTCATTACAACACTGCAACTTTTCATTACTTAAAAAACTTTTAACCACCTAGAAAGGTCTTTTCACAACTGCCTCGGTCAGTGGCTAAACTGCTAAAGGTAAACACATTATAGATTATATGGCCATTATATGCTACCACTCCTTGAGGAGGTTCCTTGATGCAAGATGTTGAATAAAAGGCTTGATTGGAGTAAGTAAGTTGAAGAAATTGATGGCATTTGGAACATAGTATGATTATTGATTAAATTTTTAAGGAAGCTAGCCTCATTTCATACATTCCTTTGACAGACATTGTAGTAAAAAATAGTCTATTATGTTGTTGCAATATTACAAATTGTATATTTTAGATATTGCTATATTTTCCAAGTGTATCACTTGACTTGGTAAAATCACAAACTCATGGGCCCACAATCAGCATATTTCATGATTTATCAATGTGTAAGATTTTGTCAATTTATTTGACCTAGCATTCAATAAGTCTTATGTCATTTAGAAGTAAAAAGTTTTAATATCAGTTTTTTTCCTCTAAAGTCCATGACTTGTTGCTATTGGAGTTGTGTGCAGCCTTCAGTAAAAAAGAATACATTTACAAAACAATATATATAAAAATGAGCATACTTTGCTTGAGTTGAATGCAAAATATGAAGAAGATTGTTCAATCAATCAACTTCTATTCTAAGAGTTGTTTTTCACAAGCACGTCCTCAAATCCTTAGAGAACTGATTACATCACTACTTATGGTAGAGGTGTTTTTTCTTAGGCTATTCATGTAGTTGTATAAAACATAATAACTGATCAAAAAGACCTATAAAAGTTATGTCATGAGATCAATCCTTCTACCAAGAGCATGTAGAAATAGCTAAGGTTCTACGCACTAAATTCAACCAGAGGTTTTTTTTTGATGAAAAGAGAACAAGAACAACAATAACAATAATAAAAAATTAATCTCAAACTAGTTAGGGTTAGCTACATGAATCTTTTTTCCCCATTTTGCTCAGTTTATGGCCATAATTCCTATATGATGTAAAGATATCAAGTTTTTTCTTTACTATTTCTTCCCATATGATTTTTGATCCACCTTCACCCCTCTTTTTTTTTTTATATATATTAAATCACTTCTTTATATCAGTGTATCTCTAAGCCTACATACCTAAACAACCTAAGTCATTCTTCTCATAATTTATTCTCAATTAGTATTACCTCTACATTTTTACAAATGACTTTACTTCTTATTCCATCTTTTCTTATATTAGTACACATCCATCTCAACATTCTCATTGGACCGTGCTTATCTTATGTACATATTTTCTAACTGCCCAAGATTGTATATCATAAAGTATAGCTGGCTTTATGACCATCTTATAAAATTTTTCTTTCAGCTTAATAGATATCCTACAATCACATAATATCCTGATTGCAATTTTTCATTTTATCCACCTACTTTAATCCTATAAACAATGTCTTCTTCAATCTCTCCTTCATAAAGAAAGCTACAAATTGGAATGGAGAAAGAAGGTCACAAAGATGTCTTTTAACTACTCATTTTTTTCTCAAATTATGATAGTGAAGCCATGAGGTTCAAACCTTCTATGAAAAGCATATAGGAATAGTAAATCTCAAGCAACTTTCAGCCATAGGCTTTCAAGAAAGTCTTTGGCAGTTACAATAATTAATTGCTGCCATTTTCTCCACAAATTATGTTGGAAAAGAATGCCATTGATTGGTAAGAAAGTTTGATATAAGATAAGCCATTTCTCAGCAATGTTTTGGTTCAAGACAAGATTCCAGTTTTGGCATACCATCTTTATTAAATGGCAACACTTCAAAACTGAATGATGTGGAAATAAAAGAAAGTCTATAAAATTTATGTTTGAACTGTCATGGAAGTTCTGCCATCTGGTCAAATTTTCAAAACCATCAGATTTGAAATAACTAACAAATCCTACTATAATGAACATTATCATTCTCATCATAGACTTAGCTTGAATTTATAGAAATTTAATCAACTTCTAAATATTAATAGGTAAACAAGAAAGCCACCAAATTATCAAAGACAAGTAAAAAGAACTAAAGAAAGCAGGTCGATGCAAGTTAAATATGTTTGCAACATCAAGTCTCGGAGAAAAAAGTTGAGGAACTTCCACAACCTCATTTGAATGAGGTTAAAAAAATTTGGAAATATCCACTACTACCAAAAAGACTTGCATAAGCCATGTTATTTTACTTTTTCTAAAAAAGAAAATCCACAATATTTTCAGCGCACAAACTCTATGTAGCCATCTATAGCTTATCAGCTTATAATAAGCCTGGTACATGACAGAGAAATCTTTGTTTCACCAAGCTCCTAGCATAGACTTTAGTCCATGTGACAATTTGTATGCCTTTCTATAAGTCCAAAACTCAGTTGTTGAAGACTTGCTGTTATTAAAGAATACCTTTAAGGGACAGGTAAATGTGGGTATGTTTAGCCTTTGAAAGGTAGAAGGACTGAGGTAAATGTAGGTTCAGATATGGGCCATTGAATCAAAAGTTGGTGACTAAAGTCTATCTCGGATAAAAGTGAGAGAATATCCGGCAATCTCAAACATTTGTCATGTTGATATTCAATTGGAGCCTATTGAACATGATGGAGAATATATCAGGTTCACTAAATTTCTACTTGTCCAATGAAATTCTCATTTGCATGGATCACCAATGAAAGCTGTTAAAGCAATCAAGAAAATTCATTTTGCAAAGCTACATTGTGTCTAGACACTATAGCAGCAAGCTATCTATTCACACAATAATGGAAGTGCACAGATGATAGTTGAAAATTAACTTAGCACTATAGTGTGATGCACACTGAACTAGATTATCATTTTGTATATGAATGATATGAACCAAATAACAGCTCCCCTACAATCCTACATTCCTTCATTCATTCATGTGCCATGTATCCTTCTAAGAACTTCAACCAATATATAACATTCCATTATGCTCCAGTTGCCTATTGTTCCAGAAGAACAATTTATCTGAGAAGGGGAAGGATTCACACTATATTTATATATACTTGTATTACATGAGGGCACCTTAGTCATTAACTGTGGATCATGTATATCTAAACCTTCTACTGGGGGAGAATTAATAAACTGATTTAAAAAATTTTAAGAAAATCAAATATTGAATTGTTCTGTCTCCAACGTTTCTATATTGCTTATTAGATAGCTCCTACTTATCAAATGGGTTACAAAGTTGTGTCACAACAAAAACTTCCTCCTCCAAAATTCACACTTCGCTTGCTAGGGCAACATTGCTGGAGATGCCAATGTCAGACATCTGAAAACCCAGCCAAACCATCTGGAGACACCCTGCCAAACCATCAATGTTCCACTCCTAACCATCTTTTTTTTAGCAGATATGGACATAATTGTCTCATAACATTACATTGAAAAATAAATACTGAAAATTAAGAAAAAGCTTGTACAAATTCTGCAATATATTTGAAGATGCAGTTGCAGCAACTATTAGATTCATTAAGTACTGTATTTGAAGAACATGTATACATATGAGGCTCAATATAACACCATGGTACTTTCACATTAAAGATGCTAAATGCTAGAACATACATGGAGCAATGACAATTAAGATAGATCAAAGAACATATATATTTGACAATATTAACAATTGGTCAGGCTAGTAAAGTGTAATCATGTATACCATTGAAAACTACTCATAAGTTCATTTCTTATTCAGAGACATAGAAGGCCAACAGCCTCACCTGTTGCTTGAAAATGCTTAGTTTGTTGCTAGCATAACGAGGAGCCAGAACACAATGAACGCTTGAGTGCTTAAAAAATTTCCGGGTTTCTTCATCATGTGTGTGCATGACACCATCCTGCATTCAGCCCAAGCTTTATTCAATCACACCACCTTTCATTTGGATGAAGCCAAAAAGGTAAGACACATAACAAGGCAACAACTTGTCTAAAATTAGACCACTGTAAGCACTTTATATGGAAACAAATTGCATGTCTAACAATATCTAGAAAACAAAAAACCATAAGAATCATTGAAAAAAATACAAGTACAGGTAAAAAATATATATTTAAATTTCTTGTATCATGATAGCCATCTCATTAATAGCAATATAAGTTAAATGTTTTGAAAATTGACAAGAAAACAAAGATTTAAATGATTAAAAATATCTTCCATGGGAATACAATCCAAAGGGAATCAACAGGTTAAAAAAAAATGTGTCCTATTATCTTCTGAGGAGATGATTGAGAACAAAGTTTAGGAAGAAATAGGAAAATGAAGGCCTTTCTCTTGTAAAATCTGTGAAAAAGTCATGGATTGATAATATGAATTTTTTTTCTGCGAAAGAACTTGAAAAAGGACATGTGGAGCCATGACGTATCTGTTTTAACATGAAATGTCTGTGTCAATAACTTCTTTTTCTATATATGACTTATATTTATGAGAACACTGGCAACAATAATGAATCATCAAACAAAAATCTCATTTAATGGTAACAATGAAATAATACTACCGTTTTCAAGTAGAATTTGTCATGTGAGGTTTTATCATCCCAAATCAACATGACGACACGAACTCCTTCTTGTGTCTTGTACTTCAACAGTTCCCCAAGAGATAATTCCCCTCCATTGGGTAATGGCCTTGTTGGCTCTCTCACAAGCTTCACTCGATGATAGACTGACCAGCCAATAATATAGATGAGGTGATGAGCTTCCAAAATTGCATGACAAATATCTTCCCAACATTTGTTATGCTCATAAGTCTTTCCCTCATCTAGTGGGATAATGGGCAGCATGTTATTGGGAACTTGAGCATCTTGATAAAGGGTAACATTCCCTCCCGTTCGAAGAGGAAAGTATGCATTAGGCACACCCAAGTATTCTGGACCAGCTCCCACTCCATCTTTATACAAAGGGTTGTCTTCCATAGGCCTAAACTCCAAAGACAAGTGCAGTTCAGGGTAAGGTTTCATAGGATTTCCATATGGACCAACGACTGGGAACCAACCACTTACTGTAACACCTGGCAGAATTTTGTCTACAGGTATTGCAGCTATCCCAATAAGTTGTGCCCCAAAAACATCATTATCCTTAACTTGGAACTCAACTTTTGACACTGGGTGAGCAACAGGAACACAGAAGTGTTCTTCCCATTTTGGATCCTCACAGTTTGGAATTACTCGAGTTTGAGCTATTGTTGCCCCAGCAACACAAACAGAGACATAGGGATCGCTTGTTATCATCTTGTTCATACTTTTGTGCTTGTCTTTGTGCTTATGCATTTTTCCACAGGGTTTTGTGCAATTTCCATAGATAGTGAAACATTTTATCATCCTATCTGCCATTATATCCATATTTGGAAGAGATCTGGCTTCCAGGATCCTGATATCCAAGTCACCATGCAAGAACTGGACGCTCTCAACCTCAGTCGGCCTTTTTCCCATGCTATCCGAGTCTTGAACTGATCCACTGTACATTGATAAGAGGTAACACTATGTGTACCTTTATTTATTTAAGTGAATCGGCAAAAGGCGGAAGTGGAATCACCCATCTTTCATACATTTTAATCCTCAAGCTTAAAGATGAAAGCTTTTATTTATCACTGTAATTCACCAAATAAAAATCACTGCCTGGCTCTTCACAAATATCCTCTGCTTTTCTTTTCCTTTTTCAACTTCTGTATGATAAAACATAACAGAGCTGGCCTCTTCCTTACTCAGATCAGTCCAAATTTTACAAACAAGCAACCTCAGTAGAAGTCCAAGCTATTGCAATCAATCAGTTTCAAGATACCAAATACCTCCAACATACAGTCCACTGAGTCAAGCTAATATATCAAAAAGAAAACTTTTAGAACTAAAGATCTCTAAACTCAAACTTTGGCAGATATTGTGTTCAACGAGAATGGGAAATATGAGCAACAACCAACAACTTTGCGCAACCAGCACTCCTGACACCTGCAGCCGAAAGCCTGAAACAAGACAAACAACAAAGTAAAGAGATGTAAACTAGATGTCTAGAACTCAAGGTTGGTGTAAATGAAAAGATAAACAAAATTTAAAAGGATAAATTCTCGAACCAAGTGATTAAAGATTAAAAAAAAAAGGAAGAAAAGAACAGTCTCTGAGAAGCCAAGAATGCATGAGAATCAACCAAAAGCAGCTGTCCTGGACCATCATATATCATCTATAAACAGCCAAATCAATTGAGGCAAATAAAAGAAAAAATGATGGCATCGTGTGAATAATTCTAGACATATTCCAATGCATCAAAATGAAATGAATAGACAGAATCAGAAAGAGTTAAATACAAGACGCATAAGAACATGACTGATTTGTGAACCATTTCTAACTCAAGAAGGTGAAAGATATTAGAATAATACCAAAATGCCTCCTTAAACCATAGAAATTACTAAATGAACTGCACAACAATGACCTTGATTCATCCATAGCATCCAAACTAGATTCACAAACTCAAAGCCAGATAAAATAAAAGTCCTTGCAGAGCTGAGGGGATTTTAAAAATATGATTCAATATCCCATAAAATTCCTAAAATCCCAATCATATAAAGAGAAAAAGGATGGATTACACCTAAAAAAAAAGAGTGGAGAAATATTTTTTATAGCGCAGACTTTCTTTTTATACCCACATTAGAATAAATCCCATGCAGTAGCAACCACAGTGTGAAATATGGACGAATTGAAGCAGCCTAAGACTCGGTTAAGCATGCTCTAAATCATAATTCACTCAATTCTAGATGGGCCAAAAAAAAAAAAAAAACTTCTTTTTCCCGATAAACAAAAATTACACCAAAAAAAAAAGGAAAAAAAAGAGATTGAAACCGAGTACCTGAGGAATCGATGGAGAAGCTGGTCGAGCAAAGAAGGAGAGAGGAGGGAAACGGAAGACAGAGAGAATGGTGGATTAGGGTTTCAAAAGAATTGGGAGGCTCGGACCTATCCGTTGGGCTGTAGGGGCCCGGAGACCGTTGCATCGCCCAGAAGGAAAAAAAAAGGAAAGAGGGGTCAAAGGCGGTTGTTTCGCCGATTTAAATGGCGGGAATGTTTATTGGCCAAACCCGTGTGACTCGCTTGCGCAGCGTGCGCCTGGGTGTATACACGACTCTTTTCATCCAAGCCTTTATAAAGATACAGCACATGCACACCTATTATATATATATATATATATATATTTATAATATTTCAAAATTTAATCTTAAAATTTAGTCCAATATTGAATTAAAAAATAAATATGTTATGTGCTTATAACTCAAATCCACTTGCTAATAATTAACTTCCACTCGAATTTTTGAGCCACGTATTTTTGATCCGCTAATAAAATTAATTGAAGTAGGCTTGAGGCGTTAATAATGGTATCTGACTCAATATGATAAATATGAGAAAGGGACTAAGACTATCCATAGGACGATGGTAGAGTTCCGCAATGGTGTAGAATCATAGGAAGGGAAAGAAATGCGTTATCTACTTATAACTCAAATCCATTTGTTACCCATTAACTTCCGCTCGAGTTTTTAGACCATATAGTTTTGGCCCGCTAATGAAGTTAATTGGACCAATAAGTGAGTTTGGAGCGTTATAATATTTAAGTTGAACCTGGTTACATTTATGTTTAATCAAATCTCAAATTAATAGTCTTCTTTATCTTTAAAATCACGTGAATCTTGAAGTTATTCTATCTTTATTTTTGAAATTCATGATCCATATGCGCCTAAAAATTGAAATGACAATTGAATCTAAGTTACATGTAGCCAAATTCAACCATTCATATATTATACATAATTTAACTATACAACTAAATTATAAAGCCAAAGCAAGTAAGCAACCATAGAACTTCTCATTTGATGGTTGCAAATGGATGGTTCTAAGCAGGACAAAAATTCTCGCTCTTTTTTTACAAAGAAAAAACTAACAGACATTTACTGTCACAATGCAAGCGGATATATTTCCAACCACTTTAAAAGAAAAGGAATTAGTAAATTAGCTTTCTTCAGATATATCTTCCAATTTATTTCATAAAGACCACTGGTTTCTAAAATAAAGAACCTCTTATTGAGAAGTTGGAAATGCATTGTTTCAAGAATAAGAGAGAATTTTACTCACCTTTGGTCTAATTTTGTGTTTTTGAAGTTCCTTTAAACCATAACAAATTCATTGGCTAACTCAAAATATCTTTATGAGCCAGTATTTGATCAATATTTCTAATGAAAGCAATGACATAATGCAACATATCATCCTACAAGATATTTCTTTCCTTTTTTTGTACATTAATGTTACCAAGGTTTATAATATAAACAATTATATTTGTTACGATCGCAACAGTAGTGGTGTCAAGAAGTTGATTTGCTTTATATATGCTTCCTAAATAATTTTGCAAGACCAAAAGCCAAAGAATCTCATAATAAGATAGGAAGTAGTAGTTAAAACGAAGAGAGCAGCCACTCTAATCTTTTACAGCAACCTTAGTCAAAGTTTTTATTGAGAACTAGGATTGAGGAAGCCAATTGAAATTGGTTAGAACTAGTTTAGATTGAAATCTTTTACTATTCTATATACTAATTCTATCAAAAGTATTTGCCAAATTAGAAGAATACGTGATTCTCATCAGCATTCATGTTTGTGAGCTCAAGAAGAAGAGACTTGATTTACTGTTATATTCTTCAATAATGGGGCATGCATGTGTTTCTATATAACTAGTCGAAATTTGAATCATCGTGGAGTTGGAGGGCCGAGTCTCTTAGTTGATGGGAGATTTAATTTCTTTGGCTTGTGGGTGACGGACATCCAGTTGGTGTTATAAATGATCTATTGTTTGATCTTTTCCTAATATCATTAAAGTTAGTAGGTTGCTTACTTCTGGGGAGTAGTATCAAAAGTTGCTTGAAGCAATGGACATCAAGTCACATATTTTCTTTCCTCTAGTTCTTTCCTTGGACTTGGTTTTGCTGGTTTGGGGCCCTAACTAAGACTTCCATGCCATGAATTTCTTAATCACTAACGTACTAGCTCAGGTACCCGTTCAATGCACAAGATATGCAGTATTTGTAAAATATGTATTTATCTTTAATTACAATTCAAGCTTTTAACTGAAATTATATTCTCTAATATATTAATATTATATTATTATAATAAATAGTAATATAATTAAAATATTTAAACATATGGCAGCTGCTAATGCAGTGAGAAAATGGTCCATCAAAACCATATGTTCATCTGAGGTCGGATCGAAAAAATGATGTCTTATCATTTAGTAAGGATAGACAAAATATAAGCCATGTATTATAGTATATTATTTTATATAATTTTATAAATTTAATTTTAATAATATATCATGTAGCAAAATTTTTTATAAATAAATAATAATATAATGGGTGCATACGTAGTTTTATATTCATAAAAAATTATGATGTCATATCAAATATTTAGTGAGTACTCTAAATATATAATATACAATTATATCTCATATATATATATATATATATATAATATTAATTAATAAATATAAATAATAATATAATATTAATATGTTATATATTAATAATATAATATTAATTATGTATAAAATTAATATAATATAATATAATATTATAATATGTTATATTAATATTAATAATATAATAGCTATGTGGTAGTAGAGGATTGCCATGTGGCAACAATCGAGCCCCATGCCCTTGCAGGGCTCAGCTTTCACACACACACACACATATATATATATATATATATATATATATAAAATATAACATATAATTAAAATTAATATAATAAATATAAATAATTATATTATATTATAATATTATATTATATTATATTATATTATTATATTATATATGAATATAATATTAACATGTTATATTAAAATTGTTCTTTGAAATGCATGGACGCTACTTGAGTGGGGAGATGTTTTACGGCATACATTCATCTTACGTCACAATGCTCTTTCTAAGCAAAGGATGATGCCACGAAGCATGACAGATTTGCCAACTGTCAAATCAAGCCATACGCGTGGCTTTAGCAAAGAAGTTGAAAACTTCTCAGCCCGGTGAGAAGAGTCCACAACCGAAAGAAGATTTTATCCGCATTAAAAGCTATTTAAAATTGATATACACTTGGCAACCTCAAGGCTTTACCATATTATATTAAATTTTATTCAAAAAATATTATTTTAATTACTTTATATATGTTAAAATATAGGATCTCACGTAAAAAAATTAATTAAAAAGGTATTATTTGATCTTCTTAATTCTATTCTTAATAAATAATCAATGTGAAGATAAAACACTTCGTCAATATGAACTCTAGTTTGTTTAGCTTTTTTTTTCATTGTATATTCAGCGGATCTTGAATATTTATATAGAATTAAGAAATTCAAATAAAATTTTTTGATTAGATATTTTAGGCGAGATTTTGGATTGTTACAACTTGTATCAAAGCAGACTCAACTCATGATACATTCAACTCATGACACACGTAGATTAAGAGACACTACAAATAAACTCTATGTATTTATGATTAAATTAAATTAAATTTAGATATCGATCCTTAGTCTAATGTCCACAAAGTGTTTAGTCTCATATGAATTATGCATTGATAAGATTCTAAGTATTTATAAAAAATCAATGATTCAAAATAATATTTTTTTATCTAAATTTTTTTAAAATAAGATCATGAGTTATGATAATATATATATATATATTAATGAATTATGTGTTCATTTTTACCGACCTCTATGTTAATGATCAATCATTTAATATCTGTAGACTTACCCCTAACATCCTTACATCCTTGCACCACTCATTATTTACGGATCATCCACGTACAGCCACAATATAGTAAAATTTCCCAAGTTTTAATGAGGATCGCTTAGATCTGCAATCAGTATCTTCAAATATTTTATAGTTGTCGCTAGCCATAAACGATAGGCCTCGTGCAAGCCGAGGATGACTTCTCCGGACCCGTTTGGAAACCCAATCTTGCCGTTGGCTCCAGGGGCGAAGCCTATATAGTGGCATCCGCCGCGCCCCACCAACACCGTCGCCATGTCGAAGGCCGAGAATCCCAAGCCCAACCCCTCCGCCTTCGCCAAGAAGCCGCCTCCGCCTTCCGCCCTCGCCGACCCAGACTTCGATCCCAACTCATGCTCCCTCGAAAAGTTCCGCCTCTACGAGACACGCGCCGTACTCCTCTTCTTCCCCCTTCGATTTCCTCCGCTCTTCCGAGATGAATTTAGGTCGAATTGTGGTTCTTTTGCTGTAATTCTTGTAGAGATTTTACCTAATCGGGAGCGATCGGGAGAAGCGGTTCTTCCGGGTGCTCAAGATTGACCGCTCCGAGCCCTCCGATCTCAACATCAGCGAGGACCCCGTGGTGTACTCGCCGCAGGAGGTCAAGAACCTCCTCCAACGGATCAGCGAGGGAAATCGAGCCACCGGCGGTATCACCTCTGTCGCCAAGGTTTACGGCATTGCAGGTCCCATTTTTGTTCTTATGTTCTGTGTAATATAGTCTTCGAGTTCACTTTTTTTTTTTTTTTTTTGAATTTGTTTCCTTCTTTTTGTTCTTTTAAGGCTGCATCAAATTTTTGGAGTCATACTATCTGATTCTAGTTACAAAGCGACGGCAGATTGGGTCTATTTGCGGTCATGCGATTTATAGCATTGATGATAGTCAATTGATCACCATTCCTCATTCATCGATACAGTCAGATGTCGCCCATTCCAAACCAGAGCTTCGGTAGTGTTCTATCCCATATAATTTACATCTTGAGCATCAAAAGTAGCACTTTTGTAAGTAGTATGTTGGCCTTACCTGGTTGCTACTCCGCATGATGGATAATTAATTGGAATATTTATGGAATTATATCTGATATATACATTTCAGTGTCACAAGATCCAAAATCTGTCTTTGCCTATTTACCGTATTAATAATTCAATTGAAAGCCGAAACGAGCTCATTTTACTCACCAAATATGACAGCATTTCGATCATTCTTGCACCATGTTATATCAAACCATGATGTTCCCCCTTCTTTATCTCGATGCTAAAGTCCCTGACTTCATCAGTTCACGAAGATATTTGCAACTTTGAGGTCATGGAGCTGAATCAGATTGCTCATTCAAAAGAAACTTTACAGGGAAACATTTAAAAATAATAACAAGGTGCCTCTAATGCACTGTTTGTTTTTCGAGGGAAAAATTGCACTGTTTCTTAAGTTAACTATAATTCTGTTTCCATTCCTTCCACAATATCCCGTAAAGAGAATGTAATTTGTTAATACGCTGATTTCTGACATCTACACTTTCATTTCTTGCCTGAAAATTTATATTCTTTTGCCATAGGTACAAGAAGCTTTTATCCAGTGTAGATCTCACGAAGGATTTCTTCTATAGTTACACGTATCCCATCATGCAAAGCTTGCAGAAAAATGTCCTTGCATCAGCTGGGGAGAAGATGCCATATGAGAACATGTTTGTGTGGAATGCATTTCTGACACAAGCTATACGGTCAAGGTGCAATAATACCCTCTGGACTATAGCTTTGGTCCATGGGCACTTCAAGCAGGTAAGATTAGCCTTTTTAATGGTCTTGGTATTTGTGGTTTTGTTATCATTGATAATATTTTTTTCATACACATGTAGTGTGTCCAGTATCTTCTTAATCGAGCTACACAGTCTGTATTGCCTTTTTCTGGCTGAAGTGCCCGTATCAGTAACCTATATTGCATAGAACAAGTTTCAAACCATGTCTTATTTTGCTTGATTGCTTATTTAATAGAATCTGCACATTTTTTTAGTGAATAATTCATTACATTTTTCTGAAAATGTGAAGAGGCAAATCAAAATTTAAAAGACATACTATAGAGCTTGGAATGCTGTTTTTTTACAATTGCTACTCTGTGAATTTTCCCTGGTTCCAAACCTTAATCAGTCATATATATTCTTTTTCATATACCTTAAAATCAAAAGTTCTCACATCATGACCGATATGCTCTCTTTTGTTCCTTTAATTCATTGCTTTAACATGAGGAATTAGTGATTTATAAATTATTGCAACAATCTTTTCCATGTGCTTAGAGTCAAGATCCCATTCCTTGTACTATTTTGACCCATTAAATGCAAAATGTATAATGCTTTCATGCTTCAATCTTTTCTGCTCATGTTCAACTTTTTAAGCATTCACCTGTTACCTCCTGAATACTGCAATGTCCTTTAGTCTCATAGCAAAACTTTCCCCTTCCTTTGCAGCTCTTTTTATGAGTCCTCTTTACCATTGTTTGGATCAAGTACAATATTCATAGCAGGGGTCCTGACCTGACGTGTAATGTGATTGTGTGCTCCCTTGCCTAGTTTGTCCGTTTTACCCTCTTGTAGGGGTATTCCAATTTATTCCATTATTATTAAAGAATCTGGAGATTTGGATTTGATTCTTCATAAATCAGATTCTGTATGAAAGCTGAGGTATGTTATTGTTATAGTCACAAATTTAGTGAAAATCATTCAAACACCTTTTTGCCCGAAATGCTGGTTTCCAGCTCCATTGTCTCTTCCACAACATATAGTTTATTGGAAAGTACCAATCTTTCTGTGAGAAAGTTTCTTTGGCTCAAGCTAAAACTTAAAGTATCAGATATTCTAAGAGCTCACTGACCAAAATTAGTAGGTAAGTGGGATAGTTAATGGGGATATTAGAGGTTCTTTCCGTGGTGTATCTTTGTTACAAACAACTGTATTGCGGTACCTCCAAATTATAGCATTACCTTGACAAAAGTGAATCTGAAGGATAAATCCATCAGATGGTCATGAACAAGAAGGGACACACCTCTTAAATTGAATTTTAATTTGCAAGCTGTTGTATTTTAAAAATTACCATGCAATTTAGATAGTTTTCCCATCCTACAATGGCCAAAAGGTGCAATTTGGATGAAAACTGCGTTCTGGTCAGATAGTTCATTTGGTATTAGTTTTTTATATTTGTAAATTATGATTTCTTGATCTTATAATGTCTCTTTATCTAGTAATCTTTTATTCTTAACAGAAAACTTTGGAACTATGACATCATTACTTATTTGCTGTTTGTGCCTTAACTAGTAATTAATTGCTGGGTTTCATGGGAGTCAGTTCTGATATCATCTTATTGAGACTGGAGTCACAATAGATGTGTGTCATATGTCATTCCTAAATGAAAATTGTCTTCAGTTTGTTAAAAATCTTAATTTTCTAAGGCATGTTATGCGTTGCAGGAGAAGACCGAGCATAGCATATTGAGAGAATGATAGATTATACATAATGCAACATAACATGAAATTTGTATTTATTTTATTTCCCTATGAAAGTTGCACACTAATTGGTAATGATTTAAATGAACTAATTATAGAATAAAATGTGAGTTTCCTAGTTGAACTTCATTTGGACTATGAATGCTAGTTTTCTACCAAACCCCCATGTAACTATGTTATTTGATAACGTAGTGGTATTTACCTCTTATTTTAAATTAATTATGCTTTGAAAAGGCAAAGTTATAGCAGACTGCTAGCATGTTATTGAGCCTTGCCCCAACTATAATGATCAACATTACAGATCGCAAATCTGAATTTACTGATTTCATTATGCATAGGTTGTTGATATCTTGAAATTATTTAAGACCTGAGGTGCTGTTTGGTTATGTGTGAGTTTTATCAAACCAAATAATCATGAGACCTGATTACATGCAAAATATATTTGTGGGAAAACAAGGAGAGAGACATGTTCTTCTAAGACTCACTTTTCATTTTTAATGGATTATTAGTTTTAGAAAAAAACAGGTTTCATGAAAAAGCAACCAAACATTTGATTTTGTAAAACCATTTAGTTTAATTTTGTACATATCCAGTTTGGTAAAAGTGAACAACCAAACAGCCCCTCAGTGTTGTTTGATATGTAAAAGTAATTGCTATTTACTATATGCTCTTATCAGAAATGCTTATGTTAAATAATGTTTTTGTTGATTACAGGTCAAGCTATCAATTTTTGGGCGAGAATTTAGTGTTGCTCTTGTATCTAGACGGTCTCGTCATTTTGCAGGGACACGGTATATCTCATAGAAATTAATTGAGGTGCTGGATGTATTGTTACATGTTTATTGTGTTGCTGATGATCGTTAATCAATATTCTAGAAGATTCTCTAGAAAATCAAGAAGCACTCCGGATTTTCATATTTTGTGCTCCTTTTACTGGGGGGGCTAAACTTATCAATAAATGCAATCTTAGTTGGCTTGAAGGTTGATATTTGTTAATGTCTCTAGTTATCAAGGGTTTAAATCCTAGTACTAGGGCCAGGTTGGTATGGCATGGGGATGTACTATGATGTGCAGGAACAACCAATAAAAAGAAGGAAGAAGAGAAAAATAAAAATAAATAAAATAAGAAAATTGGTATCCTTAGAGGCCAGGCCCCCCACTCGTGGGGACACAAGGGTCGCGTTCCTCCTAGCTTTGACCCATGGTCCTTTCAGTTTTCATTAAATATGCTGCCTTCTTTGACATGAATGTCTGTTATAGAGTTTTTATCTTTTGCACGAGTTTTGGAAGTGAACCTTAATAGAATGGCATATTATTTTTTTTAGTGGTTGTCTTAACCATATCACTATCGAGCAATTATCACTTGAAATATGGCATCTACTTTTGAAAGCTTTTCTTCTTTTGTCAACTTTAAAACCATGTTACGTGTACACTTGTGTCCATCTCCAAAAATTGGTGTCAGATAGATGGATGCATTTAGATACTCAGATACTTGAAACGTTTTATGGTTGCCACTTTTAAGGACTAGTGGAGAGTTGAACTCTTTTAATAATGAATTTGACCCTCCATTTTCATGTTAGAAATGAATATTCTTTCCTTTTAGTGATTGCACAAGGATGTAGGTATTGAAATAACTTTGGAAAATGTTACTTTTTGTGTACTCTTAAGTTATTTGGGAGGCTTGAATTAGAAACATGTATATTGAAAAACCTCAACAAACAATATCTTCTTTGGTGCTTATGCTTACTTTCAATGTTGATACAAGTTTGTTTTAGAAAAGAATACCAAAAGGTATAAATATATAATTTAGTTAAAGTTATAATTTATCTTACCTATCCTTGTATCTCCATTTTTTTCCTATAGCTGTGCCAGACACTTGGATATGCATCTGAATCCAATTTTCTGATCAATGTCCATGCAATACTGCTTTAAAGTCCTAGGAGCCACTTAAAATTCACATTTACTAACAAAATAGTTGCTTTTCTTTGTTCTTCATCTTTTACTTTTTTCTTTCTTCTTTTGGCATGTAGGTATTTGAAAAGAGGAGTTAATGATCGGGGCAGAGTTGCAAATGATGTAGAAACTGAACAAATAGTCCTTGATGAAGAAGCTGGGTCATGCAGGGGAAAAATGAGTTCAGTTGTGCAGATGCGAGGTTCAATCCCCCTTTTCTGGTCCCAGGAGGCTTCAAGATTTAGTCCTAAACCTGATATTATCTGTAAGTATTTTTTTGATAAAAAAGAGGCACCTTTATATGGTAGTATTGGCATTGACACTGAGGAGTAAGACTAGAAAAACCAAGATCACATCTAAAGAAGGGATATAGATAAGCAAAGAGAAAGATAAGGTGTAAAATAGGAAGAATGCATGTAAGAACTTTGCAGATCGAAATGTACTTTTGATTATGTTGATTGATTTTAACTCTGTGTTTCTTGATTCATCTTTTGATGCATTGCGCTATTGTTTAGATTTTTCAGACATTGTGCTTTCACAAAAAAAGGTTTGATGCTCCCATCTTTTACTTGGCTTCAGTGCAGAGATATGATCCAACATACCAAGCAACCAAGTTGCATTTTGAGGACCTGGCTAAGAGATATGGAAATCCAATCATTGTACTTAATCTAATAAAGGTGCATGACTCTACCAAACTTTTTGGCATCTCTGCCTCCCTTTACTGTTCAGAATATAACTTAACTGCGATAAGCGGTTCTCCTTTAGCCGTTTTTTCTTCTATGCAGTTTTCCTTGCATGTAAAATGTAATTTTATGTTGCATTTTCTCAACCCATTTTAATATTGAGGCTCTCAGTAATTCAATATAAATGCGCCATCTGTTTGGTGATGTCTTCTTTGTTAAAGTGTATTAGCAAAGAGCATATTTTGTAACTGCAATAAATCTGTTGGTGGGTAAACTCTCTGTCTCTCCAAGTTCCTTCTCGAAGGTCATTCAGGTGAAATATAGGATATGATGACATATTGAAAAGCAAATAAGATGATAGTGTAGTTAAACAGTCAAACACAGAAAAATACAATTCATCCCCTTGCTTGTTATGGAAGTATTTCAGTTATGTTCACAAAAATTTACTTGCCTGTTAAATGACATCCTCAAGTGCGTTTATACAAGCATGTATGCATGCATGCATAAATATTAAAAATGTAGTTTTTGATTCTATGAAATATTCAACTGAAATTACGATAGCTTAGGATTTTCTAGAACCTGCTTCAAGTCACAGCAAACTGCTAGCAATCCTCCAGTTGGGCTATCATGCCTATATCATTATCCATCTTGGCTATCATAATTAAATGGTAATTCTGGGGCATTATATTATCACCACATTTCTTGAAAAAAGAAAATACTGTTTAAGCATTTAACGCTTGGAATGTCATATGGTGTAGAATGTTGAGCAATGATGAGAGTCAAAGCATATGCAGAATTCATGTAACATGAGAAAATTGAGGTTGATATGTTGTAAAACTTGCAAAGATATGTTGGTGAGGAATGTGTAATTAAAGAAGTTGTTGGAGCTGCACAAATTCAGGGAAGTGGTGGAGAATTGATGATAAATACATCTGGACATGCTGAGAGAATTTCAGGCCCGAATAACAGCTTCTCAGATTTGTGCCTAGTGGTGTGTTTGATATGGAGTTAAAAAAAAGCGGGGTGAAAAGTTATAGGAGTAACATTTCCTAGTGCAAATTTTAAGAGCGTAGAAGTTTTTCTAATAACTATTTTTAGTTGTGTCTGTGAATGGACTATGTGTGTGTATATATTATAATATTATGCATAATATATTTATATTATATGTGTATTATATTATATATGATATATGTAGATATTGTATACATATAATATATATTATAGTATTAATATTATATGTATGTATGCAGCGGGATTATTTAATATTTTGTTAAGTCCTAATGTTTTAACTGCTTTTCACCCTCTGAAATGTTTGTGCCTTACATTTTGTTAACACACTGCCTGTTAGGTTAACAATTTGGAGCAATTTGGAGGGTAAAGAGGGAGACAAATTATACCTCTGACAAATGTTAATCTTATGCCAAACACTCTCAAAAGGGGATGAAAAATTATAGGAGTAACTTTTCATCCTGTTTAACCACATACCAAATGCACCCTAAGAATCTAGCGAAGTGAGAGTAAGATACAAGATGTAATTTGTGAGAAAAGACCCAGAAAACTTGCAATGACTTCAAAAATACTGCTCTTGATTGGAATTAAAGGCTTAGGATGACTTACATATTGAATAATTGGGATAAACCTTGATACTTGTAGTCATGGTAATTATGACTCGAGTAAATTTTCTGATTTAACAGCTTAATGTTCTCCAACCTTGGACTTCCGTTGAGTTAAACTACTCCCCCCACCCAAACCCAAAAGCAAGGAAACAAAACCCAACCCAACCCACACTGACTCAAAACCATAGAAAGAAGAAAGAAGAAAGAAAGAAAGAAAAGAGGAAAAGAAAATAGGACAAACTCATATATCGTATCCCATTGTGATCTTTAGCATATTTGATGGGATGATTGTGTATTCAAGCAAACATGTAATATGTTGCTGGGATGTATCTGTTAGACTTTAATCATCATGTTTTCTTAGGGCACTGGCAGCTGTTTTTCTCTTTTCTCAAAGGTTTTACTCAAATTTTGGTTAATTGACTACCCTGCGCAAACCTATGCAGACTGTTGAGAAAAGGCCTCGAGAAATGATGCTACGACGTGAATTTGCTAATTCAGTTGGATATCTTAACCAGATTCTACCAGAAGAAAGCCAGCTGAAGTTTATTCACTGGGACTTTCATAAATTTGCAAAAAGGTTTTTATTATTTGTGCTTTTAATGTATAATGAATGGATACTTGAATAAGAGCTAATAATCAATTTGCTTTTTCCCACTGTAGCAAATCTGCCAATGTTTTGGCTGTTTTAGGTGCAGTAGCAAGTGAAGCACTTGATTTGACTGGTTTCTACTATAGTGGGAAACCAATCATATTTAAAAGAAGAGCAACTCAGCTTAGCCGAACGAGCACAGGAAGGTACTTGCTTGCCACAGATGGATATTTGAACATATTTTTAGTTTGTATGCCCTCTTATTTACATAATATTAAGGTATTCTATACCATAATAACTGCATGTTTATGATCATTTCTGTTTGTTAAAAGTTCAGGAATTTTGGTGATGTTTCACTTAACCTTTTAGCTGTTTTGTAGATATGGCTAACATTATGTGCCTTTAATAGCATATATGGTGATTCTACAAGTTTATTGATGAAGTTAAATGTTTTGAAATATTTGACATGTAATTTTCCAAACATTTAATTTAGAGTCAGACTGACAAGCTTATGTTCATGCTATGAATGTTCTCTTTCAACCTTTTTATTTGAGTGCGGCAATAGCAAGCTGCTTTCAACTTGAGTACCATGTTTAGCTTAATGTACATTGTTAAGCAGAATATTGCTTTGCCATCAATATTCTATGTTTTGAATATTATATCTGAAATTTCAATCGGATCGATGCATGATTGGCGTAGCCTTTAGGACAACCAAAGCATCCAACATAGTGAACTCTTAGAATTTTTTTCCCGCCTCCCAAATATAACAAAAGTAAATATAAAAAGTCTAAGATAACTGCAGGAACCACTCAAGGCATTTGGAGTCCTACTAATTTTGGTCTAGCAATCACCAGAGGACCCTAATTGATCGTTCTTATTCTTTCCTGCTCAAGGCATTTGGAGTCCCACTAATTTTGGTCTAGCAATCACTGGAAAACCATCAAAGACTAACTGATAGTCTAGCAGTTTAAGGATATATTATCTTCCTTAATTTAACTATGAGCTATCACTATAAATTAAGGTCCATTATCTTGGCACCAGACCCTGTACCAGTATCATACTAGTACAGTGTTAGTATCATACTAGTACAGTGTTGGTATGCTTGGTACATAGGTCAGTTCAAAGCACAAAGAATCAGTACGCATCGGTAACGAGTCTCACTTCAGTATCAGTATGGTACAATATGTCCAGCATAGGATGGTATGCATGGTATTGCATACCATGCCATCTGTAGTATGGTTACATGCATGCATGACTATAGTTATCTATTTAAACATTCCACTTAGAAATTTAACATGGCACCCAAGATATTTTGCACACTTATTCTCAGGATATCACTCAAATCCTTTATTGCATCATTTTTCCTCTACTTTTAATGAGTAAGTGTTTTATACTCAACTAAACAGTAATTGACTTGAGAAAGATGTGAACCGCAGATCCTTGTTGCTCATGTAGATTTCTATATGGAATTGATTGTTAGGGAGTTCTATCAGGCTAAGCTAGATAAAGTAGATTCATGTAAATATTCATAAAAAACCCTTTTCTTGAAATTTCGTCATGATCGCATTGTAATGATTGCACATTAAAATGGTATTTAGTTACTTTGCAGATCTTGTGTACACAATAAGTTATTTTTCGCTAGGCGCAACATTCCTCTAACCCAGTCCAACTTTGGCATAGAACTTTACAAATATATGTGTGTGTCATTGATGGTTCTAGAACCACTAAGCCTACATTATATGCAAAGTGCTTAGAATTACTATTAGAAAAATATAGACAAGATCATGGAGCTTTGTAGGTTCTCTAGAATAGTTATGCCTTATTCTTTTTGCCAATTTAGCTTAGGATCATTCAAGTTTGGTTTCTTTTTTGTTGGGATAGGTGAGTTCTTATAGTTCTATCCGTAAAGGAGCCAAATATGATAATCTTTCATCATTTAGCTTAAGCAAGAACAAAAGGAATGATAGAGCTAGATACATATAAAACCTATATTTCATACATACGAGGTTCTCAATTCCGGCCTTGTAGTGGCATATTATACTATAATGGTACCTAACCGATACTTCATATACTGAACTGGCCTTGTATTGGGTGTATCAATATTATAACAACATGGTGGGTCTCGTATTGAAATATTGAACCTTGAATACATACCCCGTATCTGGGGGCGGAAATGGGATGAGCGGCCTGTGTGCCAGCTCAATCCTAACCCTGAAAATTTCAAGGCTCAAGCCAAGATTTTTATCCTATAGGGTTAGGTCGGGTCAAGCTTGGGCTTAAAAAAAATAAGCTCAACCCAAGAATTTATATATATATATATATATATATATATTATCATATATATAAAGAAATATTTTAATATAAAATAGTTTTGTTAAAGGTTTGAAGGAGGATTTGAACCTAGCTCATACTGATACGTAGTCCACACCTTAATCATCCCACCTGCAGTATTGTTGATGCTTTATATATATATATATATATATATATATATGTAGGTACGTACGTACGTATGTGGGCTGAGCCGGGTTGGGCCTGAACCCTGAGGGATTTTCACCAGGCCACGCTTGGGCAAGCCATACTTTAGTTCGGGCCTAGCTTGATGCTTCAGATTGCCTTTTTTACCCTCAGCCGGCATGGTTTGGCCCGTGCGCACCACTACCTGTATCTAAAATGATTTTTGTAAGAAAAAATATACCAAAATTCATTTTATAGATCGAAACTATTCAGTGAAATGTTTAGTTCTTGTAAGTAATTAGTATCCAAGTAGGAATATAAATTTGATCATTATCAAGTGCCTTTTGGATTGTAGATGTCAAATCTTTACTTAGATAAAGATGCGTTATATTGAGTAAGCATTCTTTATATTATATTATATAAAATATGGTAGAAAAATATTATCAGGAAAAATCTTGGAAACCAAATATAGCAAATGAGAGCTCGAGGTTCCCCTCCCCTCCCCTCCATTTAAGTTACATGCAACAATTGAAAAATAATTTATATATATATATATATATTATATCATATATGTAAAGAAATATTTTAATATAAAATAGTTTTGTTAAAGGTTTGAAGGAGGATTTGAACCTAGCTCATACTGATACATAGTCCACACCTTAATCATCCCACCTGCAATATTGTTGATGCTTTATATATATATATGTGTGTAGGTACGTACGTATGTATGTGGGCTGGGCCGGGTTGGGCCTGGGCCCTGAGGGATTTTCACTAGGCTATGCTTGGGCCAACCATACTTAAGTTCGGGCTTAGCTTGATGCTTCAGATTGCCTTTTTTACCCTCAGCTGGCATGGTTTGGCCCATGCGCACCACTACCTGTATCTAAAATGATTTTTGTAAGAAAAAATATACCAAAATTCATTTTATAGATCGAAACTATTCAGTGAAATGTTTAGTTCTTGTAAGTAATTAGTATCCAAGTAGGAATATAAATTTGATCATTATCAAGTGCCTTTTGGATTGTAGATGTCAAATCTTTACTTAGATAAAGATGTGTTATATTGAGTAAGCATTCTTTATATTATATTATATAAAATATGGTAGAAAAATATTATCAGGGAAAATCTTGGAAACCAAATATAGCAAATGAGAGCTCGAAGTTCCCCTCCCCTCCCCTCCATTTAAGTTACATGCAACAATTGAAAAATAATTATGACTGGATTTTAGTTTCATAAAGTGTTCAGTAAAATATATTGATTATTGGATTTTATTTTAGCTAATTGCTGTAATTTCTTTTTCTGTGTGACATACATTGCTTGTGCCTGATGCTGGCTTGTCAAAGAAGTTTACAATAGTAATATTCTAATCATATTCAAGGCCTTCTTGCTGTGGCTGCTTCATGTGCCCATGTGAAGTTGACAAGCTGTGTTCTAGGTTCGTTTGGATCTAGAAAACCACTTATAGACCATTGTCAAAAGATTAGAACAGTGGAACTTGACAGCTTGATTTATTAAATTTTATTCATGGTGGTCCTCTCTATTTGTGTTGCCTCTACATATATGGTAGGACATATCAAGGAAGGTTGTACCGACCCAAACCATCTGATTTGGGCCGAACTAAGTTGTACCAATAGCAAACCAGGATGGTTTGCCTATTTGGATCGGTACACCACTCGAATTGGTCTGGGCCAACCTAAATCGAGCTGGTTTGGCTTAGTATGGTGCTTCAGGCATGGTGGGGGGGACACACGGGTGCCTCCCATGACTTAAAATAGGGGGAGAGAGATTGAGAGCCTCCCGTGAGCTCTCAGCCCTCTCTCTTTCTCATTTCTTTAGATTGTCATCCATTTTTCAGGAGATTTGAGCTGAAGAAGACGGGATTTCAGCCGAAAATCAGGTATAGCTCCTCTCATTCTTCTTCTCTCACCCTTTTCTTCCATCTTAAATAGGCCGAAAATGAAAAAATTTGGGTGCATGGGGCTCATAGTCCTATAGTCCCATTTGATTCACTAGTGAATCACAGTTTACTTACGCTACACAAGATAAGGATCACAACGCATGTTCTAAAGTCAATGAGGATTCGATTGCATACCAAAGACAAACACCTCATGGTGGTTTAGGACGTGACTCTACTATTGCTGATAATGTTGCACGTAGGGTAAGATCTTTGGATGTATCTAAATTTGAATTATATATTGGTTCCTACTAGACGACAGAGTTAGCTACGACCCCTATGGTTATTTATTTGATGCATTCTACTCTAGTTGCTACTATCCTTCACTGCCTCAGCCAGATTTGGGGTCAAATTTAGCTGCTTCGATCTTTTCTCAGACTGCATGGTTATCCTGATATGGAGTATTAGATTAGTACCAGGAAAGCTATTAGCAAGGATAAAGACATTATTTGGAGTCAAATTTCAGGCTTAGATTAGGATCAAGGTCTAAATATTGAAAGCATCGTAGACATTCTACTAGATATGCAATTTCTTATCTATTAATTTCTAATTATTTTTAAATTTCTATTTTTGTAGTTATAAGGTATTATAAATTCTGTATGACTACATCATACTTTAACCTTGATGTCATTAAGTTAATGATGGGCTCTAAGAACAAAATTGAAAATAGCATTAATATGTGAACTAAAATTCCTTATTTTTGTTAGTTTACATGCGGAAAACTTAAAAGTATTGAAAACCAAAAAAAATTTTAAAAAAATAAGAAAAGGATTTCCGGTGGATTTCTGGCATATCGATGTCACAGTATCATACAAAATCGGTCTGCCATCAGTCCGGTTTGGCAAACCTTGGGACATACATAGTAAATGCTAGAGCTTTAGTAAAGGTTTCAATTGTTTAAAAATTAATTACAGGCAATCCAGATTGGAGTTATATACCTAAGGTGGTAATTAACACCATTAAAAATTTCCAGAAAGCAGAAACTAAAAATCATATATTTTGGTGGTCTCCTACCAATGTTCAAGTCTTGGACCATGCTAGTTTGTGTTGGCTGGTTCTTACCATGCTGAGCTAGTAATGACCCATGTCACAGGTTGGCATGACATCTATTGTTTCTTTAATACTTTTAATTAATAAATATGATTAAGTCCTTTTTTCGTTTCAGCATGGCACAACATTGTTGATTGACACACCTTTTGCCATTGACACTTGAATCATTTTCTTCTACCTATGCACAACCTGTAAGTGGATGGTACCAATTTCATTAATGGGCTAAGATATGTGATAGTGTATGTATATTGACAATCCGCACCTTGATCGTGATCTATGCATTTGAAAACATATAAAGCTTGGAACTCAATAGGTTGTGATGGTTATATCTAATAAAACTATCATATCATGTCATAGAAGCTATCTATTTTTGCTACCACATGATGCATAATTTTGAGAGTTGAAAACATGTGATTCTTGGTTGGCAGTTCTAGTGTAGATAACCTTCCAAGTTGTGGATCTCATAATTAGATGACCAAACATTTATTTTTGAACATTAGAAATTTTACTGTAGTTTTGACACTATGTAGCCCAAGTCATATATTTGAGTGCATGTGTGCACCATGCACATGTTATCTAATGTCTACATAGTCTCTATGTTACTGTATTACATATATGATATTTATGTATGAAAGATATATTTTAAATTTTGCCTTATCTAGTTGGGACAAGCTTGATGGTTGTGGTTACAGATTTCAAATTCTTCTATGCTATCCAGTTTATTGGAGACAGATAGTCTGCAAGAAAACTTTTCACTAGATGTAGTGAATCATGATAACTATGAAAGTGTCATCAATAGGAAAAGGATTAGAATTTATGAAGGATTTGTGGTTATGTAAGAGAAGAAAAGGGAGGCTTAGAATTCTATTGAAAGATGTTTAGTACCTTTGGGTCCATCAATAGAAGGCAAAATGTTATGACACAGAAAAATATGGATTTCACTTATCGATTAGACAGGAAAAAAGTATTAGTTTTATCAGAAAAATGGAGATGATGAGTTGGAGGAAAGAAAGCAAAATGTAGAGGGTCAGATGGAAAAGGGAAAGAATAGTGAAGATGGGAAAGAATAGTGAAGATAGGAAAGAAAACAAGAAATGGGGATAACAGAGGAGTGGGAAGAGCATTCACAATCAAAGTCCATTCAATGATACAGATTCTGATCTATTCAATGATACAGATTCTGATCTCTGCAAATCCTATATACATGAAATCTCCTAAATCATTTCAGAACTTAAAGACTACCTTGACCTATGACAAGTTAACAGTCTATGACAATTTTAATGCTAACATACTCCAGATGGATTCCTAAAGAGGCTTAAACTCGAATCCTAAATTGTTTCTAATGGGCAAGATCAAAATCCTAGATTTAGTACTGCAAGATCTATGATTCTTCATGAGCCTTCCTAACTTTATGCTTCCAATTAATCTAAATTACAATAAAAATGTAGTAAAAAGTGTAAATGCTAGGTTTCCTTATTGGCATGCCTTAACATCCTTTAATTAAAGAAAAAATTTATTGTTAAGTCTTTTAGGTTCTTCAAGTTCACATTGCATACATGTTATGCCAACCATGTTATTCATGATCTTGAGCTCCTTGTGATTGGGAATATATGATACTAAATTCATATCAATGACCATTGCATCATGATTAGGGTTTCAGGTCTTGGCGGAATGTCCGGTGAGATGCTGAATAGGTTGTTGTCACAAGTTTTGGGACAAGATTGTCCGGCCATTGTCCCAACCAAGGCTTTAAATCTTGTGGAATAGAGGTGCCCCAATTTTCTATGGAATGAGATGCCCCACGTCTCGTCTCATCTTGATCCCCGACTAGTCAGGCGTTTCAGTACTTGCTTGAGATGTTTTTTTTCTTAAAAATATTATTTGTGAAGCTTTAGTATTTTATTAGATTCTTAAACATATTTAACCTTCAAAAGTTATATCTTTATGATAAATTAAATATATTTAAAATTGATACTATAATGTATTATGGCTAAGATAGGACGGGACGGGATGGTTGAGATTGGTCTTGGAATCTCTTGGTGATGAGATGTCTCGGTCATCTCGGCCTTCGTCCCGCCAAGACTTGAATCACTGGTTCCAACGTCCTAATCGGTATGCCTTGAGACAATCCCTGTTTGAAGTATTGGGATGGGATGAGATGGCGGTGCATCCCATTCCATAAAAAAATCAGGACAATCCAATCCCACGAGATTTAAAAACTTAATCATGATAACATCTTTTTAGGCCATAAGATTGTGCTCTTATATGACGTGGGTATATACTTTTGCAAAAAAGGTTTATAGGAAGGTTTGTCATACCAACTTGTGCCAATTATATTGTATAGGTAAGATACTGATATGATATCAAATTTCAATTCGATATGAATCAAACTAGTCCGAACTAAGTGAAACTGCCTTGTATTGCCTAGTACCAACCTGTACTATCCGGTATTAAGTAGTATTATAGCTAAGAGTCAGAAAAGAATTGACACTTTGTCTCTGTATGAGATGCATACAGTACCATATCTCGGTCCATACTGTAATGAACCAGTAATGTACTAGTACGGTTCTCGGTGTTGATTTACTGACCTTGGTTTACAGAGATTTGCAAATTTAAAAAAAAAGGGGGGTGGGGGTATCTTGCGACCTTATTGGCTGCTGTCAAGTACCTCTGGTTCCATATATATGAAATTAGATGGTAAGAGTAGTAATCATGGACTGTGTTTATAAAGAAAGAGAGAAAGAAGAGATCCCAGTTGGTGAAGGGAGAATAGAGGATAAGGGATGTTAAATCTAATATCTGATTCAATATTGGAGTCACAATTCTGAAAATTACAGAATTTGGAGCTGCATGGAGATACAATGCTCAAGAAAAGGAGTCTAGATGAGATTGGATCTCTATAATTTTAATAACGAAACTAGTTCTAAATTTTAAAAATGTCATTGGTTTAATGTATGATATGCTAAGTGTACAACTGTTCATTGCCCTTTTTAATATTTATCTGTTTAAGAGACAAGTAAATTCATAGAAAATAAATAAAAACAAGAAAACCTATATTCTAGAAATTTTCAAATCATGTTACTTGCTAGGTCAGCTTAGCCAAATGTACATGTATTAAATCCCTAACCACAAAATCTAACATCTGGGTTCCCTCCTTTTCTCATCTTCAATTTTCCATCCATCTTCAGCCAGTCACTGCATGCATTTGCCACCAAGCATGCAAGAAGTAACTGAGTTTGTGTCCTTGACTCTGTTGAGGCCAAGTTCAGATCTCATTGAGGCCAATCAACATCAAGCCATCTTTGCAAGGCCCAGATAAATCCTGAACTCATCTAACTTTTAGCCTTTGCTTCCTATCTCAGCATCAAGGAAGATTTGGGGGATGCAGCTGCCAAGTTCAACCTAGGCAGCTGAGGAGACCTGATCAACAAGAATTGGAGGGTTCACTGGCCCCAAGGGCGGTGTCCAGTGACAGGGCCATGTAGGTAGTTCTTTATCATTCTCTTCCTTCTACTTATTCATCTGGAGGCCCTGATGGCTGCTCTGTTAGGTATTTCCTTATTCTGTTGGTCTGTCTGGTTGGCTATTTTATTTTCATATCCTACTCCTCCTCCCTTTCTGGCCTGGTGCTTCCTGGGTTAGTGACCAGCAGCTTCAGGCCTGCAGGCTGCAGACTGCCTTCTTGTTGTTGTGCTGGCTAATGGCAGCAGATTGCCTTCTTCTTGTGCAGATGCATCTGCAACCTGCTGCTTCCTGCTGCTTCCTGCATCTCTTTCCAACCTAGGCAGTCATGTAGGTACCTGGATTGTCACTAGGCCGTAACAGGGGGTACGTTAGCCATCCTTGATTGAGCACTTTCATGCCCATTACAAGTCTTGAGATTGATATTCTAGCTCAGCTTATGCTTGGCTTGAAAAATATGAATTTGATTCTGAACCTGGATATGAGCCTGCCTGGTAATTTTGGGTGCTACAAGTGGTGGCTTGAATCAAGTCCTGGTATGTTAACAGCCACAGTCAAAAGAGAGGGGGATCTTAGTTAGTCGAGATTTTAGTTTGATCTAAATGATGATTTATATTATAAGAGGTTCAAGGCTAAGGTAATGGTTACATAAATTTATGAGTGGTTCTCAAACCTAAATTTATGAGCATTAGATATATTCAGAATAATATTTAATGGTACATGTTATTTACAGATAATATAATACTAGTAGGTGAAACTAAAGCTGGAGCTAATCATAAGTTACAACTATGACGAAATGCATTAGAATTTAAAGGTTTTAAGTTAAGTAGGACAAAGATAGAATACATGGAATGTAATTTAGTATAATTAGAAATGGAGATGAATGTAGAGTAAAAATTTGGGACCATGAAGTTTCTAAAAATGATTATTTTCGGTATTTAGGATCGATTATTCGTAAGGAAGGAGGTATTGAGGATGATATTGTCCATAAGATTAAAGCAGGTTGGATAAAATGGAGAAGTGCAGCTGAAAAATTATGTGATTGATTATAAAGTACCTGCTAAGTTGAAGAAAAAATTTTATAAAACAACCATAAGACCGTCTATACTTTATGAGATAGAATGTTGAGTAGTTAGAAAAATACACGTACATAAGATGAATGTGGCGAAAATAAGAATGTTAAGATGGATGTTTGGTAATACAAGAAAAGATAGGATAAGAAATAAAACTGTTCGTAAAAAGATAGAGGTAGCTCCAACCAAGGATAATTTAAAAGAAAGACGACTTAAATAGTTTGGGCATGTGCAACGTAAGTCTAGCGATGTACTTGTGCGAAGGGGTGACTTGATACATATATAAAAAAAAGAGGTAGAGATAGACCGAAAATCACATGGGAGGAAGTGATAAAAAAAGACTTAAAATTTTTGTATTTTATAAAAAATATGATTCAGAATAAAGCTGAATGGAGAAAACAGATTCATGGAGCCAACCCTAACTAGTTTGGGATTAAGACTTTGTTATTATTGTTGTCTCAAAATTAAATTATTTATTTGGCTGATATTAATCTACTGAAAAAGATAGAGTAACAGAGAAAAGAAAGAAAGAGAAAAAGGACTGAAGCAAGAAAGAAAAAAATGTTGTTATATTGCTTCATTTTAAAAACCTCGAGAACTCCCCCCCCCCCCCCTTCCCCCAGGTTCCCCTGATCATAAAGCTCTACAAATGTTCAATAACTCTTTCCTTTTCCATCTTGCTTTCATGCGATTACTTATGTTTTCAGATGCATTAATTAAACCCAAGATCCACCTATTATCTAGTTTAGAAGACATGCTGTAAGTTTAAAATATTTCATTTTTGTTCATTAAGCACAATGAAACGAGCCAGGAGGGAACAGTCAGATTGGAAAATTTCCTTAAATGAATCTTGTGAGATGTTTTCCACTTCACATAAAATGCTTGCTGAAATGCTTGTTGTTTCATACCATTGTGTCTTCTATGTGAATCCAGTCAGCTGTTTTGTTTGTTCGGACCTGGCTCCCTTTTCTTTTCACTTGGTAACATTATTGATGACATTTTGTATACAATTTATTCTGTTCATGGTGTTGTCGCATTAAAGTTCAGCGATAACATGTTAATTATGGAGCATACATCAATGTTTTATACAGGGAGAGTTCGCTTAGCGATGTCAGAGCTAGTTCGGGAGACCTTGCAAGGATGGCTAGTAATTTTGAAACTACAAACTCTATGGCTAATCAGGATAGACAGAAACAGTTAAATCGGCATTCAGTAGGTGATGGAGCTTGTTTCCAAAGTGGAGTTCTGCGCACAAACTGCATTGATTGCTTGGACCGTACAAATGTTGCCCAGTATGCTTATGGCCTAGCAGCCTTAGGTCGCCAACTTCATGCAATGAGACTTACAGACATTCCTAAAGTGGATCCAGATAGCAGCATTGCTGCAGCTCTTATGGATATGTACCAGAGTATGGGTGATGCACTTTCTCAGCAATATGGTGGCTCTGCGGCACACAACACTGTGCGGTTTTACTTACAATTGAACTTGTTGTATTGATCATCAAACTTATATTTTCTTGTTATTTACTTCTTTTATGATGCAATAAATTGGATTCTTTCTCTCTACCATATGTTTGTTGATGTGAAAGTGTACATACTCTAGGTCTTCCCTGAGAGGCAAGGCAAGTGGAAGGCTACTACGCAGTCTCGTGAATTTCTGAAATCCATCAAGAGATACTACAGCAATACTTACACAGATGGTGAAAAGCAAGATGCGATAAACTTGTACATTTCCCTTACAAAACTTTCTTACATACTGCATGGCTATGCTAATGCTTCACATGAAGTCTTGCACTTGATCTGTTCCCTGCCATCTTCTAATAGGTCACACCTCCATCAGTGGAGGCTGGCATTTGGGTTTAATTATATTTTTTAACCATCTTCTATTTTTATTTCTTTGTTTTGGTGATCTTACCAGATTTTTAGGTTACTTTCAACCACAAGAGGGAAAACCAGCTCTTTGGGAGTTGGACTCAGATTATTATCTTCATGTTTCAGGGATTGGTGACGAACCAGTTCCTGATACAGATAAAAGGTAACTAGAAAGAAAAGGTACATTGTTATGTAAAAGTTGTGTAATATCTGTTCTTGATATGTATAGATTATATATCTGCACATGCTTAAGAACTGTAACTATTTCGTAAAAAGATTTTCTTGATTCTTCCTCTTAAGTGTTGTACCTTGTTGATCCTTTTCAGTTCTTCACTTGATACAAAACCCATGGAAGGACCTGGAACTTCTCTGGCACCAATTCCAGCATGCAAACAAGATTTCTCACGGTTGAAACTGACTTCATTTGATAAACTAATAGAGAGAACATGTAACTTAATAAAGAATGTGAGGCTTTATGGTGAATCTGATCTAAAAGGAAGTGGCACTGCAGGAAATCCTGGAATGGCACCAGATGCAGCGTAAGTTTTCTCAAACTTTGCAATTACTTTTATCTCATGTTTTCACATCCTTTGATTTTGAGTTTCATCTTCATCATGATAGTACTGATTTAGATTTAGTTAACAAGTACAAGGCCAATTTTACTTGGTAATTACTGTCATGATTTAAATTTTCATCTTGATATTTATATGGTTCCATCTCTTCATTGTGGCCATTATAGCTAAGAATCAAGATTTTACTTAATGATCAAGATTTTATGTAATGCTTTCTTGCAGATAAAATTGAAAGAAAATACTAAAACTCATACGATTCTAGGGATGCTATTTAATAAGAGCCAAAAGTCAAGTGGTCATGGATAATCATTCTATAAAATCATTGCCAAAACAGGTCACAAAATTTTATAACTAATGTGCACACCTTATAATATCCTTGCATTCAACTATTTACTCAATATTTCTTTATTGCAAAATTTCAGGTTGTGGCCCTGCTAGTCATTTTACCTAGTACATACCATCGTAGGGCCAATACCAGCACCAAACATGATCATCAGAACACCTATTATTAATATTTGTGGTGGCCCTGCTCGTCATTTTACCTAGTACATACCATCGTAGGGCCAATACCAGCACCAAACATGATCATCAGAACACCTATTATTAATATTTTTGGAAAAATTGCTTATGTGGCTCATCAACCTGATAACATTGTTAATGGCACAACTAAAAAGACTGAATTGCCCTTACCCACCACATTGGCATATGGGATTTTATATGGTGACCAAGGAAGTAAGGGCACGAACCCCATTCCTTGTCAAGAGCACGAATGACACCAAGGGGCCGCTCAATGGTGGCACCACCTATCTTGCTCCAACCTCTGCCCACCCTATGCTGCTTGTGATACTGCCTCCACCATGGAAACACCCTTTTGAGAGAGAGAGAGAGAGAGAGAGAGAGATTTCAAAATTGAGCTTATAGTACCTTACTAATGCGAGATGATGGATGACGCCAAGGGGCTGCTCAATGGTGGCACCATCTATCTTGCTCCAACCTTTGCCCACCCTATGCTGCTAGTGATACTGCCTCCACCATCTATCCCCTCTAACAGTACTCATGAAGACAACCTCTCTACTCACCTAAGGGAAAAATGAAAAGAATTTTTTTTCTTTCTTAAGAGAAATTTCTTAGAAGGTTAGACTTAGATGTCCAACCCTACATCACTCATGGTCTGTGTATTAATGGATGACAGGTGATGTGGGATTGAACTTATCAAATTCAAGAGTGGACCAGACCCAAAAGGGAAAAGAGGCTTGGTTCCTAGTCTAATTGCTTCCTAGAGAGAGATGAATGGGTGGGGCTAATGATCTCAATGCACTTGCCTCCTAGATTGTTGTCCTTATGTTGCCCACAGCTCCACCGCTAGTCAAGATGATAAGAACAAAACCACATGACCCCATAACCTTATTCCATCATCCTCTCCTTTATGATGTTCACAGTAAACTCTAAATTAAATTGCAAAAGCCCCTCTGTCTGAATAGTCTTCTTGCCATCATAAGTCGGGAGCCACATCCCCAGTTCTCTTTGCAGATTACCACCAACTCTTAAAAATGGCAAAGGCCATTAATGCAAGCTTGATCATAATCTTCCAACTTGATGTTATCCTAGAGAATTATTTGATTAATCTCTACGTAAAGTGTGGTCATCATCATCTCTCTCATTAGGTCTTCTTGATACAATGCTTGAGAGAAACAATGCCTTTGGCAATGCACTAGTGGCAGGCTATTTCCATGCTGGGTTTCCATTAGAAGCATTTGTTGTGTTTAAATCAATACATGTGAGCCAATTTCCAAGTGGCTTGGCACATGTTCACATGGTCCTCAATTGTTGTGCAAATGTTTGGGTTCTTGAGGAGAGTCAACATTGCCTCTAGTGTCTGCGCTAAAGTTCCTACTGGTGTTCCGGCCTTCAACACTTGAACCTCTCGGGGAACAAGCTTATCCATGGATTGGACTAGTCTTCAGTATGGATTGGACTAGTCTTCAGTGGATGCTGGATTTTGAGCTACCTAAACCTCTATACCAACCACTTCTTTAGTACTCTCCTTAACAACCTCTCTACTTGCTCTTCCTTGTCCCCCCTCTCTCTCCAACTTCTATAGTGAAATCTTGGCCCATGAAAATGTGTAGTAGATATATGTCTTTCATTTTATGATAGCAGAAGAGAAGCTAGAAGGGTTGAGGCAATGAGGTAGCTGTGGAGGAGGTGGAGGCAGAGGTAGCAGTGGGATCAGAAGAGATAAATCTCAACATCCAACACATCTTAGAAAAGATCAACCACTTTATCAAACATAGTGGGATAATCACTGGAGGCAGTGGCAACAGTGGCTTCCGGTGGTCTTGGGGTGACGGTTGTGGGGAGGGGGGAGGTGAAGGATGGGGATTGAGGTAGGGTGGAGAACCTAGACCACCCTACACCCAAAACGAACACATTTTAGACTTTTTTTTTAAAAAAAATCATGTGATAGTCGCATGATGCAAATTCCTGAACACCCAGTTAACTGAGATGGACGAAAAGTTCATATTGCAGAAAATTGAAAGTTAAGGGTTCTAATTGAAAATTTTTGAAAAAGGTGAGAGCTAAGTATCACAAGGCTAGAGTTTAGGTGTTCATTAAGTAATTTTCGCTATTTTCTTAATTTTTAATCAAAAAGGTTATTATGTTCTTTTCTTTAATTTCATTTTTGGCATGGCACTGCAAGCATGACAGCATGACCCAACATGGCATGCGCTATGCTGGCCACTGGCCACTGGCTGGCACACCAACTACATCAGCACTTGAATCCTTGATATATTGCATTTGCTTTGTGATTTTTCTTTTAGGACCCTTAATTTGTTGCATGATTTGTATTTAATGTGCTTTTTGGAGGACATTGAATGGACTAGCTATTTTTCTTACAAAATACAGTCTTGTTTGGTTTAATCTGGTTCTTTTGATGCATGAATATAAACTTGAAACCCATATTTCTCGCATGTCTTCAGTCTAGTCATTAAAACAAATATGTAGTCACATTTGATGCTGCAAAGACTACTTTCAATAGTTGTGCCTCATTTGAGAGTCAAATTAGTTTTCAATGATATGAAGTCTTCATGTAATCTGCTGCAGTGAAATACAGCTTAAGAGCCCAAATTGGTTGTTTGGTCAAAGAAAGTATGAAGAAAGCGTACCTGCCACAAAAGTTACAGTTAAAGAAAATACAAATGGGGGACCCCTAGATGAGTTAAGTTCTTTTGGTTATGGTGAATTGAATTGGCTTTCTTCCACTGGTGACGTATGTGAGGAGGATATCTTTAAAAGGTAATTGTTTGCTTCAAGGTCTGTAAAATTAGTACCAAGATCTATGCCAATACATTTCTGGTTCGGTACGGTATGCATCCCATATCGAGGCAGTGTCATTTTTTTCACTTTTAATCACTCACTCTTGTCTGGGTTCCAGTGTTTGACATGCATCTAGCACCCATATCTGCACTTCTACAGTGGCATCTTTATGTTAGAAACATATGTCCATAAGACTCTTAATTTTGTCTAGCAAAAATACACTCATCTGAATTATTTAATTGTCATAGTCAAACAAGTGTATATGGACTCCCCTACCAATTAGTTTTTCCTAAAGCAACCAGACAAGCCTAAAGTTTTGAATGTAATGTTTGCTTTTAGCTTTTCCTACTATAACTTAACAATCTGATTAGCTATGCTAACAGAGCTCATTATTCAAATTTTAATCATGAAACTGACAATAAATTGCGCACATAGTCAAAGAATGTAGGCTCATTCTCATCTCAAAGTGTTTTAATCTATGATTTGTGAAGCACCAAGCTCATATCCATGATATGCACCAAACTCATATCCATGTTAATCATATCAAACCAATTGGCTATTATCCCATATACATGGCTGGTGTCAGTGATGTGTGCATAGGATGGAATTATAGGAGTTGAATATTCCAGATCAATATGTCATAAACCATATATTGAGGCATATAAGTCGAGTCCTTTTTTTTTGGAGTTTTATTTTGGAACATTTTTGTAAATATAAAGTTCATATATCAAGGAATGAAAGCACCTTAGCATATTTCAGAAGCATAACGTTTAGACATGGAGCAGAGAATTTAAACTCAGCCACATTCTGAATGTTTTGTGGCTTTTGCTTGTAGGTAATGATTTAATAATCTCATTTATTTATTTTAGCAGTTAGATATGTTCCTCTTCACAATAAAAAGAAAGAAGAATCCTATGCTTTTAAAGAACTGCATTGCAATACTAGTTGACACTTGGCTCAAGTGTTAGAAATGAAAAAGGAATATTGTTACATACATTTGATCTATATGCTGAGTACTGGGTGTTGAAGAAAAGTAAGAATTCTCGTACTAGTATGCTTATACTAGTATGCTTAGAAATAACAAAAATGTAATTATAATACAAAGTTTTAAGTTTCGTAGGATGGAGGTGTCTCGGTCTTTTCACAGAACGAGACACTTTCTTCATCCTTGACTTGGTCAGGCATCCCAATGCTTGCTTGGGATACTTTTTCTTTTTCTTAAAAATATATTATTTGTGAAGCTTTAGTGTTTTATTTGATTTTTAAATATATTTAAATTTCAAAAGTTATATTTTTATAATGAATTAGATCTATTTAAAATTGATACTATAATGTATTATGGTCGAGTCAAGATGGGATGGGATGACCGAGGTCACTCCCAGAATCTTTTTGGAGCAAGATGGGATGGCCGTCTTGGCTCCCGTTTCGTCAAGACTTAAATTACTGATATAATATGCACAACTCGTTCCGTCTCGGCCCCTGTCTTGCTAAGACTTGAATTGCTAATATAATAATAATATGCACAACTTTTTCTGTACAAACCTTTGCGAGTTCCCTCGACATTTATTTCCATTGTAAAGTATTACATATCGGTCAAGTTTATTCCTGTATGCAGTATAGATGTTTGGGAATAATGCTTTGGTGTGCAGGTATTTGATGATGACACCTGTTGACGAAGGCAACACTTGGTATGGTGGGACATTGGTTTATGATCAAGATGAAAAAAGTGAGGTTTACAAGCATTATGCTGAACTTTGTCAGGTAATGAATCAAAAGTTCTGTTTGGTATAAGAAGTTGCATAATTTTTTCATACAAGATATCAATGTCTGATTAGGTGGTCTGGTATCTTTTAGACTTGGTCATTTGGGACTTGCCTGCTCTCTGAAAAGCAACATTTTAGAAGTATCAATTATTTCTCAAACTTGACTAGGTAAAGCATAAGTTGTGAGCCATTCAATATATGTCTATTGATAATAATCCAATCTCTACCTTAATCCAAGGAACAGAGCATGGTTGGTTTAAGATATTATTCAAGGTTTTGTTTGCACCAGAGCTGATTATGTGAAAGCATGCATTCCTAATTTTAGTTTTCATTTTATTACTTATGCATTTTCAAAAGTCTTGATTCAGTGCAGGTTCCAATGACACCCAATGATCCATTTCTTCCATCCGTACTAGTACTGCACATCGATTTGTAGTTGCAGATATTCTTGTGCCCACAGTCGCACAATGCACTAATCCTCGTAGATTTCTGCTTCAGAAGTCACCTCAATTAGATCATCTACATTATGAGTTTTATTTGATTATTCTATCAACTTTTAGAAACATTAGTTGATGGAATAACATAAGCAATGTTCTTGAGATCTCTAAGCGGCAAGTGCCAGTAGGAAATTTCTTTTACTTCAACCGACAAAATGGTTATATCTGTACTTTCTGGGGCTGTTTTTCTTTTTCAGTGACCCCCCCTTTTTTTTTTTTTTGTTCATGTCAACATTTCTTTACCACTTAGCCTCGAAGAGAAATTCAATTTGAATATATTGTGCTAGATTTTTATCAAAGATTTTCCAGAGAATGTGACTTTAATGACCGCCTGAACCTTTCAGGGTCCGGTCATGGATCCCTTTGAACATAACCCGGAGAAAGAGAAGCATTATGCTGATGCTTTGCGCATGGGGCTGGACAGCGCAGACGATGCACTTATAGAAGCCGAGATGGAAGCTGCTCTGAAAGAGTATGAACTGATAGGGTCTGACCTCGGTATTGCCTCCTCATGCAAAGCCATTGCTGAGGATCCCAGCCGATTGACAAGATGGATCATTGGGGAAGAGAAGGTGCTGGGTTGGAGGAAGTGATCATCTACCCATGTAGACCATTCAAAGAAACATTTGCTCATTCTGGTGTGTGGAATGTATTATTTATGGCATTTCGGCGTATATTAACTAATCAAAAGTTCAGCTGCCTATACCATTCTGCCTTCTCCTTATTATATTAGGCGGTCTGTTTCTCAGGTAAAGACCAGCGACGTTAATTATATGTTGGCAAGTTTTGTTTACCTTGGAATACTCCAAACACTTAGCTCAGATAATATTCTCTCTCTATTTAAAAGGTTGGGTATTTGATTTCGAATGACTGGTTCGTGATCTTTTGGTTCTATCTATGTAAGGTGAGAACGACCAAGGTTGAGGACGGAAAAAAAAAAAAAAAAAAAGAAAAAGAAAAAGGCATTCGCCTGCTTGGAAAAGTTGACGATCTCGCATGATCCAATTATTACAATTTGGATATGGATGCAGGATTCAACTATCATATTTTTTTTAATATCTTTTAAAAAATCAACTTCAACTCCATCCGTTTAAACCCGCTATTCATCGTTTTCAAGCCTTTAACTAATGCCTCTATGCCATTAGACTTTTCGTCCCACGAAAGAAAATGGTACGTATCATTGAAGGAAAAGGAAAGAAGATGTATCATTGATGGAAAAGGAAAGAAAATGAAATATATATATATATATATATATAAATTCAAAATTATAAAATTCCCAAGAAGTCAGGATTTTTCACAAATTATTACTGTTTGAATTTTTCAAGAAATTCACAATCATAAAATTCCCAAAACGGAAGATAACAATTAACCCTAAGAGATTCAAACTCTCGAGGGAAAACCCTATGTACTTCGAAGGCGCACGCCCTAACCACTCGGCCAAAGCGACGGATGCGATAATCAAAGCAGAAACCAAAAGTAAAGATCCTCCTATAAATTTTAGGTAGAAATGAAAATAAATAAATAAATAAATACATAATTCCAAGCCACAAAAATTCCATATTTTTTTTTTTTGAAGGAAAAAAATCAATAATTTTCATTTAAGAACAAAATCAAAAGAACAATTGGTGCTTGTTTTTCCAAGCGCAGCTTAAAAAAATTAAAAAAAAGGGAACAAAATTAACCCCACATTAATTTAATAATTTTCAGTTTCTTACAATAATTTCTGGCTAAAACAAAAGTAAGAAAAAGCAAAAGTAATCATACGATAATTTCAATAAATTTCAATTAAAACAGCAGCCAAAAAAAAAAGTTCTTAAAAAATCCAAAAAAAATCATGTAATTGTTTCAAACCAAAATACCAAAAATTCTATATAGTGATTAGCTTAAAGAGTAGTCAAAAAAAAAAAACAAAAGTAATCGTACATTAGCTTCAATAATTTTCAGTTAACATAAAAAGCAAAAATCTTCTGGCTAAAACAAAAGTGTAAAAAGAAAGAAATAATCAAAATGACCAACCAAACCCATGTCCTTGATCTGAAATCAGAGGTGCTAATTCATTATGCCAAAAAGTCAATTCCAAAGTTTATATTTATTTAACTTACTTGCAGGTTGTACAATTAATGCACTGATCACAACTTAGTTGTTTAACGGCTAAATTAATTTTTCAATTTTTAGCAAATCGAGGATGTCATTAGTAAGAGAGGTGCCGAGAGATCCTATTTTTCCACCTCATCTAAGTCTACAAATTAGTTAATTGAGAATTTTTGCTCCACATTTACTCTCTTGAACAACAATAGGAACAATAAAACTTTAATTCGAAATTAGTTAGGATTAACAATATGAATTCTTTTTTTTCATTTCGCTTGATTTTGAGCCATATTTTTAATAAGATGCAAATATTTCATATCTTCCTTCGTTACTTCCTCAAAAATTTTATTTTATTTTTTATCATTTCCTCTCATTAGGTTTTGTCCTGCCAATATATTATTTATGGGATGTGATTTGGGAGAAGTTTCCATCACCTAACATCATTAATTCTTCAGAAATTCTCTTCTCAGCGCAAACTGCTTCCCACCTCATCATGGCAGCCTGGGTGCAGAGAGGTCACACAAGCCATTGCCAAAGAGATAATAGAGCTCATGATAGAGTGCTTGATGCAATGGAGCCTGAAGAAATGGCCAAAATGAGCCATTTTAGCTGGTTGCTGGTGCGAATGGATTCAGTTATGAGAAGGCAGGATGGCCCATCGAACCATGCACACGTTTTCTTGATGGTTGGAGGATAGGTGGCATGGACTAGGCCTCTGGCATGGAATGTCTACAGGCCTCGTATAATTCATGACTTCAGTACCCAACCAGCAAGCCTTATTCTAGTTGTACATCATTGGCAATCATCTTACCAAATCTTTCCCTCTCTCGTGCACTTTCAACCGGATGAAAGCTATCATCACCAAATTATCTCAATCAGACCACTAGTTTCTGCTTTGTTTTCTATAAAGAAACCTTTCAAGACTTAAATGGTGGCCATTTATTTCATCATCAATAAATACAACTACAGAGGATCGGGCAAAAGAGTGTCAGATAGACTGATTAGATGTTTTCTAAATTTCTTGTTACAAAAGAAGCAGTAGGAGCTTGAGGAGATAATGAAAACAAGGGTACCAAAGATAGGTGGAGTGATTCTTCCAGAACTAAGAGGCATACCTTTTTCATTCTTCTGCTCTACTGAATTCTTTTCTTGGATGCCTTAATTAGTTTTATCACCCATTGGCAGCTCAAGAGCTGCTTCTACTAATCCAGGCCTAATCTTTACTTTGAAAAGGCCAAACAAAAACTCCATTGGAAGGGATTTTGCGAAATGCATGCTTTGCAGGATCAATTTCAATTAAAACGATGTAGAAACACATGAAGAGTTAAATTGAATGAACCATTACCCATTTGAAGATAAGTCACTTTAAATCTAATCGGCAAGGTTTGAAGAAAACCATGATAAATATGGAGGTGTGTCATGGCATGTACTGTGCTGGTACATGATTAGTATGCCATTGAACCACGGTAGCACTCTAAGCCCACCTACAACCCAATTAACTCCATTAGCGGGTCGCAGCCACGTGGCTCAAAAACTCGAGTGGAAGTTAATGGATAACAAGTGAACTTGAGTTATAAGCACATAACACATTTCTTTCCCATCCAACATGGGACTAAATTTGGGATATCACAATCTCTCCCTTTTTAATGCGATAATCTAATCTACTTTCGAGTCGGATCGTTGGAGCTGCAAGGATGGTTGTATGCTATAGCGAGACTCCACCACCGATCCATGGGTAACCCTTTCCTTATGCCCATCAACTTTCACATACTTGGGTCAGCTCTAATACCATTTGTAACGCTCCAAGCCCACCTACAATCCAATTAATTCCATTAACAGATCGAAATCACGTGGTCCAAAAACTCGAGTGCAAGTTAATAAGTAGCAAGTGGACTTGAGTTATAAGCATATAACACATTTCTTTTTCATTCAATGTGTGACTAAATTTAGAGTATCACAGCATCAGTTTGATATGCACCCAAAGAATTTATTAGCAAGCTTTCGGGGAATTTTGCAGCAAAATCATAGTAGTGTATATAAGCTTTAAGTTTCTTGACCTTCATTGTTCAACTTCTATTTCAATCTAGACTTTCCATCTTGAGCTTGCTGGAATTTTCAGTGCATAATATCTGTGGTTGTCAAAACATATTTGATTCGGTATTGTGAGATTGGAGTGCAGGGGCTTGGAGAGAAGGGTGTCAATAGAACAATCAATGATTGGATCAGGCTAATAGGTAAGCTTGTACAACTATCATGTCTTGTTGCAGTAATTTATGAAAACTAATATGTGACAAACGTGTATTAGCGTAGCACTAGGATGATGACTGTTCTAAGGGAAGTCACAAAGTGATATGTTCACGTTATGTGATGCTTACCTTCAGCAGAACCTCATGTTTCATTGATCTATATCTATATATGTATGTACAAAGCTACATGTATGCATGAATCTGTATATGTGTGCCTTTTAATGTATCATATAAACCATTTTTCCTCCCTATAGGTCAACAGGCCTCAACTTTTATACTTCAAGATCGATTGTAACAATGTATTCTAACTGATCTAGATTGACTCAATGCAAAGATCAGATATTTTCAAATGTGGATGCTACCGAGTAAAATAATTTTGCTCCAAATCATGCAGTGAATCTCATATTGCCAAAATTGTAAAAACTTTCTAGTACTTAAATGAATGGAAGGTTTTAAGTAGTTGGTGTTAGTGGCGCTGTCACTTGTTACGTGGAAAGAAGTTTTAAAGATTTAAAGAAATGAAGTAAAAATTATTATTATTATTATTTTTCTCCAAGCAATGAAGTGGATAGCTGGATATAGAGAATTTAAACAATTCCAAGGGCTTTGTAAAATGAACATAACTAAAGCAATATTGGTGAGAGAATGGCTTGCATTAAATCATATCAAATAATATAAACTTAATAGGCTTTGTAGTGTATTTATAGTTTATCTTTCACATATCTCAATTTGTCTAAATGACTGCATGCAAATTTATTTGTTTGAATTATAATTTGCAGAAATGGCTTGATTTCCAAGATCAAGGCATTTTCAATTATTTGGTGCGTTGGTTATGCAAATAGAAATGATGGAGTATATGCATTTCATCTTGCTCTTCATCACTATTCTCACACTTAGGGAGCAATTTATTTAGAGATTAGGATTCAGTTTCTTTAACATGAAATATTCTCGAGTGAGGAATGTTATAGAGTGGATTTTTGGATTTCTCAATGGAAGATGGACAATTCTAAGATATATGAAAACCTAGTATAGAATAATAAATGTTTGTTATCTTTTTTCACAATTTCATCAGAGAGGAAATGCCTATTGACTTAATGGAGTTCAAGATTAATGAGGATGTGACAAACTCATAAGATGAAGAGGTTAGTGATACAATACCACATGTGGAGCTAAGTGATGCTTATGTTGCTTTCAAAAAAAAAAAAAAAAAAAAAGGTAAATTATATATTCGCTCAGTGGACGAATGGTCGAAATGCATAGACTGCTATGTCTAACAAACTATTAACTAGTACTCCAAATAAATTTTAGTTATCTTGTTGCTTTACTTCCATTACATATTATTTCTTATATATCCTTCTGCTGTTGTTGTTGTAATTTTAGTTTTGTTGCTGTGTTATCTATTATGTTTGTTATCTATCGTTTAAATATTCTGTTACTTACTTTATTTGATAAAATATTTTTCATTGCTCTTGTCAAATTTGTCCATGTTATTGTTTATGTTTACTTTTTAGGATAGATATTTCTACCAATGATAATGGTAAGAAATCTCAAGGGTAGAAAAGAAAGAGAAAAGTAATCTCAGGGCCAGAATCCTTTGCTGCTTCCAAAAGACTCTGGATAAAGATTGAAGATGCAAAGTCGGCCGAGTATCTAATTAAGGTAGCAAATGTTGGTTGTTGAAAAGGTAATAATTGCACACTCAATCTAGGATTTCACTAGCACATAGAAAAAATGATGAAGAAAAACTTTCTAGTTGTAGGCTAATAGGAACTTCACATATTGAAAACTATATGAAGTTGTTGAAAAAGCAATACAATGCGATTGCAAAAATGTTAGGACCCAATTGCTGAGATTTTGGATGGAATGATAGAGATAAGTGTGTGATAGCTGATGAAGATGTTTATGACTCATGGCTAAAGGTAATGCGTAACTATTTGCTTTCCAATTTTGATTTCATTTTGTACCTTTTCAATCAGGTTCTTCACTTTTTTGTATTGATCAATTAGGTGACTATGTTGATAGAGTCATCCTCATGCAACTAGTCTAAGCAATAAACCATTCCCTCATTATAAAAACTAGGAAATTATATTTGGTAAGGATAGGAAAATTAGGGAGGGTGCAGAAGATCCAGCTGATGCATGTGAACAGATTGAGAAAGATGAAGCATTAGATGATACTATAAATTTAGGTGATGACATGAATATTGAGCAGGGTACTCCTTGTAATGGGATTCACTATCATTTATCTACCAACCTACAGTTGCTAGTGCTGTTGCTACAACAACCAACAAGAAAAATGAGGGAAGGAAAAAGAGGAAACACAATGAAACTATCATGAAGAACTTAGTCATTGAGCTTGGAAGGATAAACAATGTATATGAAAGGAGTGGGGAAGACTGTAGGAGGATTGCAAACTGTTTTAAGAAGAAGGGGCAAGGTGATGAAAAATATATGGTTTTGTTTGAAGAGATAATAATGAAGCTTGAGAATTTGAGTGAGGATAATATATTGACTATAGGGGAGCTGATCAGCAAAGACAAGTCCAAAATTGTCTTCTTGTTTGCTCTGCCTTCGTAGTTCAAGGAAAGATACGTGATGAAGCAGCTAGAGGGCAGTCAAGGTTTTGAGTTTACGCCCTCATTTGACTTCCAATAAAATGCGATGCAGGTTCAATATACAATGTATGTTTGAAACATGTGTATGTTTTGGAGTACTGTATGCAATGTTTTGGTATTGATTCAATAGCTTAGGACTGAACCTTTTTAATGTGATTATGACAGGCAGTGTCATTTGATATATTTTATCAATTTTTGGTTTTCTATGATTTGTTTGTTATGACAGTTTTTGATAAAGTTCTACTCTTAATGGAGCTGGCTGAATTATTGCCATAGGAGCTACCCTCTTAATGTTCCAAACGGAATTAGAGATGAATTGATTGCAAGTTTCCAAACTCCAGTCTAGTGTCAGCAGCTAAGTTTTGTTTCATTTTATTTAGAGTTCATAGGGGAGAGTTTATTCTTGTTTGATGTGGGTTATGAAGAATGGTGTTCTTCTATTTGATGTGGATAATTACTGTCAATCAAAAGATTAGTTTGCCTTGGACTTTGAATTATGAATTCATATTGTTTCTTGAAAACTCAATATGTTTTTAGTATCTAATTCTGAATTTGATATGGATGATGACCGTCAATCAAATGATGAGTTTACTTTGGAGTTCAATACGTTTTCCAGTTCTATACTCTTAGCTAGAGATATTATAATTGCAGAAGCTCTATGAGAGGTTGGATTTGGTTTAATTTATTCCAAGCCTTGGATCATCAGGCGCTTAACAAAAAAATTCTGCTGGGATTGAGCGGTGGCTTCTGACTTTATTGTTTCTGTTAGCACTACAAGACATAATGAATTAGGGGAAAAGGGGCATCTTAATACAATTAAAAAAAGTATGAATAATCCAAGCTTCAGAAGCTAAATTCTTCAGGTCAAAGAGAGTTAATGCAGTCAAAAAAAAATAAAAAATAAAAAGAGTTCTCCCTGTTAAGAAAATTTTATTATTAATTTTTTTAGAAAACTTATTTCTATTTTATTATCTTTAAAAAATTTATCTTATTCTCCTTAGAAGTCTTATTTTTGTCCTATTCTCTTTAAAAGACTTATCTTATTCTCTTTAAATGTTTTATTTTTATCAATCTTGAATCAATTTATAATTCTAATTTTTTATTTTTAAAAGTATTTAGATTCTATTTTGATTTCTTTTTGATTAGTTTTGCTTTATAAATAGACTCCTAATATACCTCATTGAATCAATGAATTAACAATGAATGTATCAGAATTTTTTTCTTTAGTTATCTTTCTTTCACTTGCCTACATCAGGTTTGGCATCCCAACCAAGACTATTTGCATCAATTTCTTAATGCAAAAGCTTGAACTAATTCACTATCAAGCCAAATGTGAGAATTTCTTTTTTTTTTTTCATTTGTATGAAAAGATCATTGGACTCATTGTGGATCAATTAAATCATTTTGGACATATCTTGATATTATTTGAAAGCAAAATCTATCACGTCCATGCTTTTGGAAACTAAAACCTAAAGTATTTATTGCAACACTCCATGACAAAATGAAACTCTTGCCAATAATTCTTACAAGAGTGCAACCATCATAAAACCTCATTCTATCTCGCTTATGTAGAGGTACTCAAATGTTTAGGGTCCAAACCATGCAAAGTAAAACTTCCTCCTAAACTAATGTTGTACCAGAGTATATATTCCAATCTATGCGGAATTAGATGATGCAAGATGAGAGAAAGATGATGTGGTAGTGGAAATCTAATTTCTAGTGGAATTTCGCTCCAATGCAATTCCTTCGCGCTTTACAAAAGTTTTCTCTTCTTTAGACCAAAAGAGAAATTTAGGCTAAATCTGAAGACACAAACTTCAATAGTAAAAACGAAAGCTTTGTATACTTTAGAATCAATAAAAAAAAAAAGAAAAAAAAAAAAGACTTAAAAACACTACTCTAAATTTTCATTTTATGATTATTTTTTTTTTGCAAAAGATTCATATGGCGTGGATTGATGGAAGAAGTTACCTATCTTTCCCGTCGGATCAAAGCTTAATTTATTCACAAATCAAGCCTTAGTATGGGGCTAAAGCTTGTCATTTTAGAGTACAAATAAGCTTGTCACAAACTCGAGCTCAAGTTTTTTACAGACGGCTCAATTTAGTGGTTGGCTTAACAAAACAGCATGTTTTTCAAAGAACAATGATTTTTTATATACCATTGCTATCTTTTCCAAACTACAGAAATATTTTAATCTTTATATTTATTAAAGCATAACTAATATCATATTTTTTTTTAAACCCAAAAAAATAAAATGCTTACAAACCTAAGTTTCTCCGGCAAAATAGCGCAAAAGATAACACCATCCCACTTAAAAAATAACACGTCTCTTAAAATCTAACGAAAAACAAAGATAAACGCATATAATGATGGCAAACGAAACCGCACGAACCACGCCTGAGAAACCGTACCTAAATTGTGTCCGCTCAAAAAAAAATTGATAACACGATCATAAATATGCGAGCGAGCAAGCTTGTTGAGTTTCATGCTGAACCGTGGCGCAAAAAACCAACCACATATTCGAATAAGTATTGAAACCTCAGCGCCCCTAATCAGGGCAGCCATGGGCGTCAACCTGGTAAAATTTCAAAATCGGCCCATCAAATTTGGCATTTCCAAACGAGGCAGCTACGGGATTTCCATATAGAATCTTGAGTTTCCCGTGAACCGTCCTTCCTCATCACAAGTTTTGCAAGCACCTATCTAATCTTTCGCTGATAACAGTAACAACAACAACATCCTCAACATAAGAAGCTATGTGGTAAGTTATTATTGATGGCCAGAAAACGTCTATATTTGACTCCTAAGCTTTTGGCTAAATTCATCATCACTCATACAGAATCTATTGAAATAAGGGGTTAAGCCCTCATCACAAAATTGCACGATGAATGAAACGAAACTGGATAATTTGGTGGCAGTGTGCTCTCGCCCTGAAGTTCATTTCCAAGTTCAGTACTTCACTACCGGAGCTAAAGGTGGAACTTTAAATGTTGGGAGGACTTGAGAGCATCAGAACAACAGGTTGAAGGTAGTGAAGTATTAATGTCATTGCATAGACTGTAGAGGCGCAAAAAAAAGAAAAAAGTCTGGCGAGGAAATCAATGTCATTACATTGAACTGCTTGCAGAGAAATTTCGAAACCGTATACACTTAGCCACTTCTTCCACTGATTTCTAGTTCCCTTCGAAGGCTAAATACCCGCCCTTGGTTGTTATTCAATGCCCTTCTTTCTGAGCAGCAAGCAGCCAGTTGTCTTAGTAACTTCTCAAGGCAAGAGTACATGCAGTCCCTGGGATCTGACAAGTTTGGGTTTGTTGATAAAACTTCTGCATTTACAGCATCTGCAACGAATTCCCGATGGGAATCCTCAAGAAGATATCCAATACACGATTTCTGAGGATCATCATATGCCAGCAACGCAATGACGTCCTGCAAAAAGGTAAATATATATAAAGAAACCCATCTCAAATTGCAATAATGAGAGAGACTAAAGTGATTATTTCACATATGTGCAAATAACCCCCATGTAAGTTCAAATGAAAAGCTATGCCCTCAGAAACAACCCTCCAATTAATCATTTACTAAATCAGCATCATAAATCACATCCCGAGAGAAATTTCAAATGCATATATTTCCTACATCCATAATAATAATGTGAATATAGCATCTAATCAGCAATATGAAAGGGGCAATTTACCAGATTCTTTATGAATGATACCTAGAATCTTGCGCGTACATGCATTTACATAGAAGGATAAGTCAACTAAATTCGAAATTCATAAAATCTGATCACTGGCTTAAAATAAAGAATGCTGAAATTCCCTGCCTTGAGTAGCTAGGAAACCAACACCATGCAACTTTCTGGCTGAATTTCAAAGAATCAGTTTATTCTGAACTTCATGTTATGAACCTTAATGGCTATTGGGACTTTGAGCATGTATCATCACAGTACATGCTTTAACTGCTAATTTATAAAGCCTTCTATTACCACTTTCTGTGCCCTAAAGTTTGAATACCAGTAAAATATTAAAAAAAATATGTTGCCGCCAAGATTTAATAAGATTGACAGTTCTAGTGATCCAAGAAAGCATGAGCGGACAAAATGTTCATATCTCTAAGGAAAACAGAAGCCAACTTCGGAAAAGTACCTCAAGCAGATCAACAAAAGATTTAATTGGAAAAAATCTGCACAGTTCAGCACGAGCATATATCACAGCTTGTGGAAGCTCCTCATTCTGCAAATCCAAAAAAATAGTCAATTAACACAAGAGAATGAAACCAAGATAACAAAGGACTTGCAAATGAAGAATATATGCAATTAAATTCTGAAGGAAACTAGATATTCTGAAATAAGCCATCCTCATAATTTTCCATTTATTACTTCTAGCTCTGCTGGTATAGTACCGCTTCAGTATCAGAAAAAAGTACTAAATCTGAAGTGTAATTCTATAGCATTCAAAGTACTGTAAGATGCACGTTTCCTTGATTGGCGAGTTGATATTTCTTTATGAACTCAACATCTAATTCTTGGATAAACACAAAAAGCAAAAGGCATCATTGATATGCTACTGCACTTACCACTAATGGCATTCCTTCAGCTGATCAGAGCAAGAATATAAAGTTCACGTGTTATGGCTAACTTACCAGTTATTGCGATCATGCATAAACTATATAACATTGTGTTGAGACAATGTGCATCCTCATGAAAAATTGCAAATAGATCCATCAGTACTTAAAAATACGTATATGTACATTTTTCTAGCATAAACTATTTCAGGCAATGCTGCAATAATGAACAGACATGATATGAATAAAAATATGATTATTCTTCTCATATATATATGTGCTGTTTCTTTAAGCATTTTAAAAACACATGAATGATATTTGCTCTAAACCACTAAGTAGAAAATTCATAAGCAAAGAAAATGTCACTCTTATAACAAGCATACAATGCTATAAGTATGCAGCCAATAATTATGAGCAAAATTCTCATTACTGGTTCCAATAACCATCCCAGTACCATTCTGGTGCAATGTCAATACAAGGCAGTTCATGATGCCAACACTCAGCATGCCTCCCATACAAAGTGCCGGCTCACCACTGGTATGGTCTGGTAAATGCCCAGCATAGGGCAGGAGGGTCTAGCAAAGCGACATGACTATTAGCTTGACATATGCATGCCAATTTTTATCTTAGTGTACCTATTGATGGACAACAAACTATGGTACTTTGGACATTAACTACGAGTGGAGACTGCAGAAATAATATCATCTGACTAACCTGATTTTAGCACTCAATTAGCTAGTTCTACATCCAATATTCCTCATAGACAATTAACCAGAATAACATCCACAAAAAATAAACCAGATTATGGTGGACAATATCCATAATTTGGAAGGGGATGCATGCCACCCCACAAACTTAAGGTAGTGGCATTCATCTTATTGAAAAACCAAAAGTCCTAAACTCCATCTTCCACATCCATCCTCAATCAAATCTTCCAACCCTATAGTTCCTCGATTGAACATAAAGCAGAGGCCTACACTACCAGCCGACTTTTTTTTTTTTATTAAATAGCAAACGATATATAACACCGCAACTGATGTGATCTCTTTTACCAATCTGCAGGTTTTGACATGTTAGATGATGGATAACAACTAATTTTTCAACTATTTAATTATTTTCATACATAATCACAGCAAATGAGACAGCTAACACCCAGTTTGAGCACATATAACTTGAGGAAGCAATAAACAATCTATTGCTTTACTTAAGCAATAAAAGATCCACCTAGAAAATGTTCATAGAAGCTTGCTCCCTTGCTCTTGTTTCATATCCAAAAATCCCTGCACTGAAGTGAGTTCCTATTGGAATGGAAAAATTGATGTATACTGTTTGAGAAGTAATCTTCCCTAGATCATTTACTTTTGTCTCTAGCAACAAACAACAACAGCTCAAACCCTCATAACAAACTCTCTATCCCAAGAATCAGCCTTCTTACTTCCCCATCTTATTGAACATAGATGAATCAAGAGATGCAAGTGCAAAGAGGTCGGATTGCATATTCAAAGTACTGAATTAAATGCTTGGTGAATGACAGATACAACAAAATTATATTGCAGGCACCTTGTGAAAATATATAGCACAAGTATACGTAGGAACGCTGTTGACAAGTTAATAGAGCAACTTGTCCATGTATAAACTCTAAAGCTAGCAAATTAGAAAAGCTATTGATACATCAGCACAGCATAAAATTATCTCACATTAAATAATTTCTACATAAGATAAAGTAGAAAATTACCCGAACATATTCAATAAACCTTTGAGCATGAAGTAAGAACGAAATGTCTGATATGTCATTCTGTAGAGAGCAAAAGAATTGATATGAGTTCTTGATCAAGAATTAAATACAGCCATATATGCATAATATGCAAATACATAAAAATTTTAATAACAGTACTAGGAAAGTACAGCAGGTAATACAACTAAAAATTATTAGCCCTCAATTAGATCTAACAACAATTTTTGCGGAGCATACATATATTAGACTCTATTGAACCCTTGCAACAAGATAATATGAAATAACAATAAAAAACATGGCTAGGAATTCTTTGACAGTGGTAAACAACACTTATTAAAGCTATAGATGCAGGAAACAAAATAGCATAAGGCAAGTTAGTAAAAAGAGATTCTCTTCACCGAGTAATAGATAACAGCATCCAGCACGGTTAAGCATGATATGTTAATGCCAAAAACATGTGTAATTTGCAAGCGTGTGCATGTGTGCGTGCATGTATACAATTTTTGCTTATGAAGTAAACTTATTTGTGGTGGAAATTCTACTTCTACTAGTTCCCTCTTTTTATGTTTGAGTCCTTTGTGAATGGCTGAAGGAAGAGAGAGGTTGTAGAGATACCTAACTATGCTACAAAACCAAATTGATTGATTCTAAATCTCATTAGCAGCTGTTTCCTGTAACTATTTCTGTTCTGACACCAGTCCACTGGTGCAATTCCTTCTCTATTTATGCATGACCAACTCAACCATATCTTCCACCAACACCCTTCCTAAAATAGCATAGATTTTTTCTGTTATCTTCCACAGGTTAGTACTTTCTGACATCGATTAGAACCCAAGCATTAAAAGACTTTGAATATTTTGCAGACTCTAGGACTCAATGTTGTTAAGATTGGGGTCGAGTCCTAAATTGTAGAGAGGGTTGTTAGATTGGATAAAATTGCAGTCTGAAGGGTGGATTGTACGTTTTTTTTTTCAAAAGTTTTAAAAATATTAAAAATTGCTAAAATTGAAAAATGAGTCAATCTAAGTAGATGAACGAAGAATAAAAGGTTATGAATATAAAAAGCCTAAATTCTAGCATCATAAATCCACATATAGCATGTCTAATGGGACAAGCATCATATCTAGTTATTTAGGATATTTATATACAACCTATTAATTCAAATTATCTTTTTAGGTAGAATATTTTGAGGCAATAAGGAATCAAATTTTGATAGTTGGTCATAAAATATGAAAATTCTGCCAGTTGACCTTAATTCTATGAACTCCAAAGTTTCTTCAATTTTTAACTTCTAAGTTAGAAGCTATAATAATTTTGCTAACTTTACACGCTTGAGTCTATTAGAGATAAATAAATGGCTCTAAAAGACAAATAGTTCGGTGTATTATTTAAAATAGATTTATTCATGACATAATATGCAAATAGCATGATCAAATTTGTAACTGTGATTCACGGGATTGTATGATGCTTAATATAGATCTAAATCTCAAATTACTAACTGATCCTGATCCAAGGAAAAGATCTGGATTGTTTAGGGCAATTTTGATCCAAACTGTGCATCGTAAAATTTTAACAATAATGATAGGATTTACTCATATGGTCTTAGGTGTTGTATATCAAATGAATGGTGCATTGTTGATTTACTCATCACACAGCTAAATTTTGCTTTGCAGAATTGGATTCTAAGAACTACATTTAGTGATACCAGTTTAAAACAGTAACTGTGTGCGTATTAATTTGTCCATTAAGAATAGTTGACGATATATATTCATTGATTCCTTTAATTTTACATATATATATATATCTTCTGAAATACATTCTCCTATATATGATTTCATAGACTGCTAGTGGTAGAGAGGAAAATATATGGTGAGACACACATCAGGGACATAAACTTATCATAACAGTTTCTTTCTGTACATTAGATATGTCATTAAATCTACCTGCAGAATTTGAGGATACCATTCTTTAATTTTCTGAAACACAGAATCGATATCTCCTTTCTTGATGAGCTGCATTAATAGAAAAAATTCGTTAGAATACATGACACTGCATTTCAAAGAAAGAAAACAATTTACTTGGTACTGTTTGTTTAGTTTTTGCTATAGCAAGTTACAAAAGTGAAAACCAGAACTCCAAGACAGCAGTTTAACTCAAAAATAGAAGTCTATAAACATTTTAAATAAAAAAGAGCAAGAAAAAAAAGGACTCCTTTTTCACATTATACTAGTATACAGTGGATTTAAAATCAGAATTCACACTTAAGCCCCAATACAGAATTAGCTGCTCTTTACAAGGCCAGTTGAAGAATTGCACTACCTCACTCAGAGAGGTTGGATCCTTTAAATAAGCAGCATAACCCAAGCTAATGCAAAGAGACATGGTCATCTCTTGCCTGCTAGGAAGCACAGAGGAGAGATTTCCTAAATCTCCATGAAAAGCCTCTCGTGTCCCATCCTTTAAAAATATGCAACACTTTCTGGAACTCGCATGGTGACATGATAAGTTGAAATTCACAGAAATAACATAGAGTTCCGCAAATGTTTTTAGCCAGCAATGAACGCATGATGACAACGGGGAAATAGAATGCCTTCTTTTTTATTAAATACAAGTGCTACAAATATGGTATTGGACTGGGGAAGATACCCAGATGTGACAATGCAAAGCATGCTCCTGGAGAAATCCTCAGTAAAGTCCCAGCAGACCAAGCAGATTTCTTACCGAGAATGACTTGGCCTCATGGATGTCCGACCTCCTAATCCACTTGTCATCCTCTCTAAAAGGTCTTCAAGAGGGAAAGGGCAGTTAGATAGGTCAGCTGAGGAACCAAAGGTCTGACATCCTTGATAAGGATCCAAAGAGCAGAGATGTGCTAAAAAACACTGCAGAAATATTATCCAAACCATGCACCCACATTCCAAACGATAATCCTAAACACCAAGCATATATCTGTTAAACTTCACCTTAGTGTGCAATTTATAAGAGATTTCTGCCTCCTATGAGTCCTCCATCTGCATAATATTGATTATCAATTACTATAGGATCCCACCAAAACATCTCATCTGATTTCAACATTTTCACTTTCTCTAATTTGATTTCCAAAGAGCTTGGATTTTTTCATTCAAATTCTAGATAGACTCAACTTCACTTATCTCTCTTCTATTTTCTTCAAGAGAATAATCCTGGGGTTTTCTTATCCACACGCCTTTGTCATACTTTTGTATAGCATGGATTCAATTTATTTCTAGAAGAATAAAATAAGCTGCTAATCATTTGGCACATCTTTGAAGCTTAGCTGAATATAGTGTCAAAATTCAAGTTTGAAATAATTATTCAGTATTGATCCTTTGACTAACTGACTTGTTATGCCATATATAAATGCAACAAAGCTCTCTGCACTAGCAGATATGATTTGGACCATATAATCTGGATGGCACAATTCTATATTCGCAGTGTCCAAGAATGAAGATCCCATAAAATGGGGGACAAAGACTCTAGGTCATAAAGATCACTCAGCAACCCATTCTTACTTCCACAGCAGGCACCTTTCTCAATGTTTTCTACCTTGTTACTCCTGTAACATTTCAATTTGTCAGGTGTTGCCCTCCCACTTGTTATGCAGTTGCCAACCTCGCGCTTCATAATTACCTTTTGGTGATAGAAATTATACTCTATCTAAAATCACCCAGCTATATTTCAGTTTCATACACCAGATTGTCTTAAACTTGGTTTCCCAAAGCAGAAGCAGGTGGGGGAATGGATAAAAGTGCAGTCACAGGAAAGCAGGTCTCTCTCTCTCTCTCTCTCTCTCTCTCTCTAAAAAAGCAGAAGAAGAAAAAGGCAATGCTTAATAAGGGGGTAGCAATGAGTTTCCAGTGCTAGCATATCACCCCAAATAACAGTTTTTGGTTACTAAAGTCTAACAGTTGAAAAGAGAGATTATGATTTTTAACTGACTATTCCATTTTATATACTTCCTTTTGTATAAATCAATGCCACTTTTTCTTGTGGAATGATACATATAATAAGGTTTTGTGTTCGTCTGTGTGTGTATGCATTGGGCTTTTGCAGATTTACTACTTGAAAAGTGATATCTGCATACACAGGCTTGAATGCAATGTTTTTTGCAATAGCATCCTTGCAGTTAAATTCAGGACCAGCAACCATCAAAAACTTACCATTTTCCTATAAATTAACCTAAATAACCTGATATATTAATTTAATTATTTATAATATATTATTATTTATAACTAGATATTTAATAAAAAATATATTTATCATGTCATATTATATTATACCATATTATTTTACTAATATTATATTACACTGCATTACATTATACATTATACATTATACTATACTACTCTATGGTGTATATTATTAACAAAATTATTTAACATTTCATACATTAAAAATATATAACACTAATATTTTAAAGAATATTATAAAAAGTCGTATTACTTATGTTCACTATATAATATTGTTGTTCATTTATATACGGTTTTCCATTAATACCACTCCAATATCTTTCCTGATGGCCATATGGTTGATTTTAACTTTAGATAGACATTTTATGACCTAACACTTCCTGTCATTGTTCAACCAACCTGTAGGACTATTGGTGTAACAAGGCAAAACAATATGTGATCACAGGGGTAGCACTAAAGAAATAGAAAATAAGAGTATGTATGCAAATATCACTATTTTGATTGATAAATATGCAAAGAGTTAAACATGCAGGTTTATAAATGCAATAACTTTTGTATATGTGTAGAAGTGTAAGGAGATAAAATGTTTGCATGAAAGTAATGGTGAAATGTATCAAATATTTGGCACCCTCTTACCTGATGCAGTATCTTTCTATTCTCCAGGGCATAGGCATCCCTCTGTTCTTCAGGGTCATTTTCTTGAGTTATTTGTGGATTTATAATCTTACTTTCAATGTCAAATGAATCTAGAGTATCCTGATAGCCATAATGCAGCAAATAGGAACGAACAATCCTGAAAGAGAAGATAACAGCAAGAACATACTGATATACTGATTAACCTTCAGAATTATGTTAGCTGAAGATGGAAACTGCGCAAGAAGATAACAACAAATCAACAACACAAAAATTTTGGAACTCAATAAAATCCACAGACCAGTTTTCGGAGAATATATAAAAGTTCAACCTTGATGGAGAAATGAAACAAGAGGCATTGAATGCTAGAATCTCAGATATAGCAAAGCTTAAGAATTGTCAAGCATATACTGGATTAGCCTTTCTGAACATCATAAATTAAAACTCGTCAATATTTGAATATGCAGAACTGCTCCTGACGGTCAATGGAAGATCTAAAGCTTACCATTGGTTCTGGCATGTTGGAAAGTTGATGAATTTGAAACATTACAAAACCGCAAAATCTAACATAAGTACGGTAATTTTACAAGCATTATCAATTACTCCAAAACTTAAAAACATGGCAGATAAACCTATATAATTTCAGACATCAACATAATTTTTTATTTAAAAAAAAAAAGCTTGAAGAAGAGTGAGACGAGTATTTCAATGGCATGCATGCCGAGCTGTCTGATAAATGGTACAGGCATGATAAGTAATATTTAGTTATACATGGATTTATGCTTCCCACTTTGGAGAACTTAATACTTTTATTTAACGAACATATATAAATATGCGAGGACAGGAAGTGACAGGACTTGAAGTCAAATTTAAGAACTTAAGCCATGTTTGGTTTGAGAAGAAAAGATCTAGATTAATTGGTTAAATAGAATAAGTTGGAGGGGCAAAGGAGGGTTAAACTATTCCAACTTTTGTGGGAGTAAATTAATCCTAGGTTAATTAAGATAAATTAGTTAGGAGAAGCAGAGCATTTATTGTATACTAATTTTCAAGAGATAACCATTCTACACTTATGACAAGATTTAACCCAGGTGTTGGAGTTTTTGGCACAATAAGGTGGAATAAATGGGTAAAGATCTCCTATCCCTTCTTATTCCCAAACCAAACACAGCCTGAAGACCAAGCCTACAAATGACACAGTCAGCCCATTCTGAAAACATGGTAGTTTAGCTGTCATGTAACTTTGAGTTTAAACATGATTTTACAAAACAGGACCAGACTAGCGAGTTAAACTCGTTGAATCATCCAGCCAAGTCAATGGTCTAGACAATCCCCATAAAATACTTTACAAAAATTTTGGTATGTTTTAGTATATCCATCTCAACCAGTAATAAACTGGCAATTTATTTGAACTGTTAACAATTTCAATGAACTTGACTGATTTAAATTTATATAAAATAGCAAACTGAAATGTGGTTAGGGCATGATCTTGGCCTCTCCATGGTGATTCCTCGCATTTCTCCACAGCGACAATGCTCATCATAACTCATTGATGGCTCAGCAGTGGACAACTGGCCTCTAGAAACGACAGGCTAACTCCTCTCCCCACAGCCTCTAGCAGTGGTCAATGGTTGGCGGACCTCTCTCTCCTCCTCCTCCAAGTTCTTCCCAAGACATCATACTCCCTCTTTCATTTTTGGTCTCATTTCTTGTAGTTTCTTATTTCCATCTTCTTTCAGAAAAACACAAAAGGAGAAAAGAAAGAAACAAGGTTGTACACCACTTTTCATGGATTACCTTGTTTGTATTTGATGAGTGACATGTTAAAGATTAAATTCTTCATGCTTGGATACTTATGTTTCGTACTTAGTTAAATGTTTCATTTAAGAACTTAGAACATCTGGTTTAGATTTTAGAATTTTTATATGTGCTTTTCTTCCCCCCTTTCCTCTCAGCTTCTTAATCCACATAGTGTTACATGGACTTATGTTGGTGTTTGACGTACAGTGGTGTGTCTAAGTGTTGGATTGTTGTAACATCTATGAATTTCCTCTTACAGAGCCATGGTTGAGTGTCATACTGATAATCATGTTGGATGTAGGGACATGGCTAAATTAAAGGGACCACATAGAACTCCATTTAATCAATTTCTTTATGCTCCTCTTTTTCTCTCTTGAGGACAAATGCCTTATTCTAATTAGAACTCTGTAAAAATCAAGCAACTGTCAATCAATATTTACGAATGGGTTATTGGGCATTACACATGGCTAATACTACTCCTTATATCAGTGAGCACATCTTACCATACATTATCATTGTGATGCTATTTGTTATTTATGATCATAGAGAGTGCTCAAAGTTGTCACAAAAAAAAAAGGCGGCCTAGTGCACAAGGCTCCTGCCAATATGAGGTGTAGATACATAATCTTATCTCTACATTTAAAGAAGTTGTTTCTATAGTTCAAGAAGCAATCTTACTATTGTATCAAGGCTCACCTTCTTTAGGATTCATCACAAAAATGATAAAAATCCATTTTTCTATATTATATGTAAAAATATCTTATTTATTTACAATTAATAACTGATTAATTAACTTATCACATTACGATTGCATCATGGTTCACTTTTGGCATGATGATTGAACTAGCAACCCATAACCCTTATCATTTTTATCATTTTTCCAATTCAATCAATGTTCAAGCCTTAAGGCATTGATCCGAAAGGCTCAAAGATTCATATAGAGCTAAAAACAGGTTAAGATAGTTTGTAGGAAGTAGGAACATAATTTTAAGCTTAGATATCATAAACTCAATCCTAATTTCAACCTGATTTTTTAAGTCAATTGTCAAGTACATAGAAATATGAGTCCACAATAGACCTTGATTTCAGGATAATAAACTCATAACCTAGAGTGCTGTAGAACCAAGCCTAATCTCCTCTTACTTAGTGCTAACTGTTAGACTAGAAAGAGACAAATCCTGGATTGACCTTGAGAATGCAACAAACTACCCAAGCTAATAAAATATTAGAGACTCAAGTTTGACCTTCTCTTGTTCTGCAAATAATGGCCAATCCAACCTTAGATCTGCATATCACTAATAAGCAACGACATCCTCTTCATGTAAATCTAATCACAGAACTTACATTGATAAAATCCTTCTACTGCTTTCTCCTCCTTTATCTCAACTTCTCATTCCTCTTATAATTAAGAACTAAAGTTGTGTCAATGGTAATAGAGCCCTGGGCATCCAATCAAGAGGAAGAAACTACTTAACTAGAGAAGAAGAAAGTTGAAGGATGATCTTGAGTGGAATCTACCACTAGTTTCACATAAACAGTAGCTTAAATTTCATTACTTTCTTTCTCTATGATATGCTTTATCCAAGCAATATATGACTCATATCTTTGACAGTAATACGTCAAAACCCACTAAAAGACAAAATATAATATATTCCTGAACCTTAGAATATGCATGCATGATTCTAAAACCTATATCCAACATTCATAGACACATATTTAATTCACATATAACATGGAGTCCTGGACTATGTGCAAGGTATAGTTTTTTCTCCTTCACTAATTGTGTTCTTAAATTGCAATATATTAATGTAAACGAAGAGCTTTGCTCAAGCTAAGCCTCCATGCAAAAACTTCTATCATTAATGCCGGCCTTGCATAATGTGCAAGCAACAGCGTTTTTCTCCTTTTCCGACTATACTTGAAATACAATATCATAATATAACCATATAACAAAATACAATAAATTGAAGGCTTCAGTGGCCAGATTTCTATTGCATATTAAGCATTGAACTTTAATGATGGTTAAAAACATTAATACCAACCTTGCTGCAGTGAACGGAAAGAGCTCTGCACAAGCTGAGCCTCCATTTTAGATAATGAAGGCTAAGCCTATTAATATTGGCACCATTAATATTTGTTATACATCAAGCAATGAACTTTATATCAAGCAATGAACTTTATATTGATGGTAAGCACATCAATACGAGCATCCACATAGCAAATAGAGAGCTCTACACATTTTGAGCCTTTATTATATATATATATATATATATATATATATATAATAGAAGCCCAACCACTGATTATTGAATGCCTCTTAAAATATTATTCAACTGAACTTTGCCTTAAATTAAGATATGCAATCCAAAATGTCTAATCCAGCAGTGTTACTTCACATAAAGTTCATATAGACTTGAACTGATTTTAGGAGGCGTTTGGTTCATGGATTGAAAGATTTCATCCTAATATCACATTACCAAGCATGTGATTCCTGGATTTTAAATGCCTAAGCATGCAGGATACCCACGTTTGATTCGCGTAGTACACTGACCACAAATTGCTAAGTATGTCAAAGAATATAATATATTATATTATAAAAACTTACAATATTAGTTATATATACGTCTCACAAGAACTTTTATATATAATTAATTTATTATAACATACAAATTACTTGAGGAGCAATTTCAGCAAAAAAAATAAGTTGAAAATTCTCACTTATTGGCAATCTCAGATTACCTACCTCCTTGGTGGGAATCAGATTGCCATATTTTGTTAATTGTTATATTTGATAAGAATAATTGTCAGGTGAAGTTAAATTGGCGTTGTGTACTTTGTTTAGTTAAGAAGATTAATCACAAGGTTCGCTCAAATTTGGAAAGTGTATTTGGCTACTTTGGCCTAAATAGGCTAGTATACACCAAGATATTGGATTTGACGTCAATTTAAATTTCATTAATTAAATTAATTGCTAGGACGGGTATTGGAGAATTGTGTGTTCTATTGGTCAGGTTGGGCTTGGTTAGATCTTACCCAGATAAAATCATCAATTCCCCATTAAGAGAAGGCGTGGATTTGAGTGAAAGGAAGCACAATTTGTCTTCTATTTTATTTTGTTTTCCCTTATTTTTTTTCTCTGTTAGTATTAAGCAAAGAAATAGATGGAGTTGGGCTTGAGTCAAAGGACTGATTGTTTTTTCTCCTACTTCCTTAACCTTTTCTCTGAATTTTGGGATGGGGTAAATATAGTGATATTGTTATTTGTTTGTTAAGCAAGAAAAGCTCTTCCCTAGTTTAAAAAATTTCTAATGTTAAATTAAATCATACATACTCCAAACTCTCATAAGTTCAAAAGCATAGCAGGGGAGATAATTGCTTATAGAGTAAATTAAATGCTGTTTTGTAGCCAGGTGAACTAATGGCCAAAAAGAAAGCAGAATGAATTTGGTCAAATGGAGGTGGTTCCATATTGACCAATTTAATAGTTGGACAGTTTTAGAAATTAGACATTTCTAATGTTCAAGTCCAAGTAGGACAGACAGTGTCATCCCTGCTTATAATCCACTTCGAAATTCCATTATAAGCACTTCGAAATTCCACCACTATTAACAGACCCAACTCAAGCTTTCAACAGTTGATGTAAAGTTAGGACACGTTAGGTTCATAGGTATGGGGCAGAATAAGAATCAGATTACATTCCTAAGTGAATGGGTTTGCCATTCTGATTTCTATACCCATATTTGGTTCACGTAAAAATTGGAATGAGAATGGTATTCTGATTTTCCATTGTTTGTATTTGATTCACACAAAGGGAATGGGATTCAACATATTTTCAATATAAATGGAGGAGGTGATATGTAGTGCAAACAGTTTACAATATCATCATCGGCCCACCACTATGGCAGCGACCTCCTTCTCCTTTGCCAAGTGAAGGAAGATGTTGAAGTCATGTTTGTGTGCATGATTAAGGAACAAGCAAGAGTTGGTGATGTGCTTGAAGCTTCAACGATAGCTGCAGCGGCAGAAGAAGTTGAGGATATGCTCGAGAGGAGGGCGAGGGCAAAGGTCTTGTGCTGGCACCGGCTAGAGGAGGGGATGGATAAGAGTGGGAGCATAAGACCTTGTAGTGATCAGAAAGGGTGACGTAGAAGATCTTGAGGGCGGTGACCATGTAAAAGATTCTATCAAGTTCAGGGTGAAGCCAGGTAGTGTGTTTTGCATACTTGATGCCGAACTTAGGGTGGACTTTGGAGAATGGGAGTCCGCATGGGAATGGAAGTGACTCTCAAGGGGGGGGGGGGGTTAGGTGGAATGCCAATTTCCTAAAATATGGGCTCACCATTTAAAATGGAATGATAATGGGAGTGAAGACTTCGTGAACCAATTACATGAAATGGGAATGGAAATGGGAATGTAGAGTCTTCAATTCCCATTCCTCCATCCCCATACCCACAAACCAAATACACCCTCGGTGCAGCCTCCAATTAGAAACACCATAACTATATGAAACCTCAGCCCTAACTCCATCATTCACAAGATCTTCATTTGTATTATAGTCTCTAAACTAGCCATAGAAAAGATGAAATACAGTAGTTTATATCATACTTAGTCCAGCTTATCTTTTCAATTTCATGGAATTGTTGAAGCCTCACAATTTCAGTCAAATGGATAGTTGCTTCAATAAAATGTTAAGCTTATTAAGTAGAATGTTTGAAACAAAGATATTCAATTTTATGACAGACTTTCAACAGACTGCTTATTTATCAGTTTATTCCTGCCAAAAATGGAGCATGCATTATGTCCACAAAGTAGCAGTTTATCTCACTGACACTTAATTTTCATAATTAGATATCACACATTTAGAATGAAATAACCATCAAAACAATGAAAAATCAAAATACACACTAAGCATGGTGGAATTACTCATCAAAGTAGAAGCATTAAAATAGAAAAATAAAAAAAATGGGAAAAAAATAACAGCAAAAATAAATATTCATTGTGACAGGATCATGCATGAATCAGGAATTAGGATGAAATAATTCAAGGTTTAAGGCAAACGACACATCAAATTCACAGAAGAGAACATGACTAGCTGTTACTACTTAACATAAATCATATAAAATATCATTACAAAATCACATTCAGGCATGCCAAGCTACTTTTACTAAATATGATATTCGATAATTTCAAATTTGTCATGGTTCCTAGGTAACCAAGACATACCAGAAAGTAACATCAGGTGTCAAGTGTTCTTTTTTGATCAACTCCTGCTCTTTCTGTCTTTCTTCGAACTCAAGAGCCTGGCCAAAAGATAATAATTGATGAAAAAACTTTTTGAGGAACACAAGCATAGGCATCAAGGAGAGGAGAAAAGGAAACATACGTATTTAGCCATATGATGATGGTTTACAATAAGAATACAATTACTGTAGTCTATAAACTGTAATTGGGAGAACTAACAGATACTATTGCCGAGCATGCTCAACAAGTTTTGTTTCTTGATAAGACCTAGCCAAATTAGCTGAATTTGATAATGCCTATTGAGAAACATATAGTAGCTTCATGAATAGTAAGCCATCAAGCTAGATCACTAAAGTAGAAGTGTAATTATTGATCCTAGATGATGATAAAAGCTGGTTTTAAGTCCCGACTCCCAACTGGATGTCCCATGGGACACTGGAACGGGTTACTATCCTGTTTGTTAAGATAAAACCATCTACCATCATTCCAACATCCCAATCAGTGCATCTTGGGACATCTCCCATCCCAAATAGCAAGATAGAGCTGGACAGCAGCACATCTCATTCCATGGAAAAACCAAGATAAACCTATCTCATGAGATTTAAAACCTTGGATAAAATAATAATTGGTTGATAGTCCGACATAAAGTTTTAAGTCAATAGTTATAACTACCAAGTATCTATAACACTAGCATATGTTTCAATTGATAATTATGACTACCAAATATATTTTTGTTTGAAAAACATTAATCAGAAAGAAATGGATATGATTTTAAGAAAGAGGGCAGCAACAGTGACCAGCTAACTAATAACATATTGCCTTGCATGTCAATCTTTAAGTGCCAAATTTCATACAGCTGAAAAAGGAAATGCATCATTTGCAAGGTCAAGTATCACCAAAACATTAACAGAACCCTGGAAGAGATGCGGCATACCTTAGCGTCAAAAAGGAATCGCTGCTGCCCAAAGTTTATCATCACCCTAAAAACGTTTAAAATTTCAGAATCCTTGAAAGTGAAGAGCACTAAAAAGGAATATGCATGGTGTTTATAATAACAAAAGTGGATTGGCAGATCAAAAGCCTGGTATTTGTGTGAAGAACATCCAAGAACAATATTCTGTAGCTACTTTTGCAATTAAATGAATTAAGCATAATTCTTTTATTGATTCATTAGCAAGCTATTAATAATTCCAAAGAAGAAAAACTTTAAATATATTAGAAATTCATCTGCTTGAAATAGTTCAAACTCATTTGACTATAGAATATCTATTTTTTGGTTTGCACTCATAATGATGTTGTTTTCTTGACAACAAGCAAAAGTAACTATCCAAACTGGGTGAAAAATTTGTAACTAAAAGCAGACACTTTAATGATGAAGAAAACAAGGTCTTTACTGGAAAATTCTGGCAACATCTTCTAATATATATTTAATAATACATTTTTTTCTTCAACTCATGCCATTTGACACTAAAAGTTTGATGCAAGTCTCCCATGAACTAGCCTTTTAATTTCCATAACAGGCATATCTCCTGCCCAAAATGTAGAAATCAATTCATATAAAGTTAATATCTGGTCAAAAACAAATCAATATGGTATTCTTGAATTAAAGCGGATCCATTACCAATAAAGCCAACACTAATATTGACAAAATAAGACCTTATGAAGCTTATCTCCTAAGTATTTTGTTTCTTATCCAATCATAACAAAGATACGTGTTTATAAGTACATTCATAGGTAAAAATTTATTCATGTTATAACCTCGTTTCATTAAAGATCAAAGCCTTGCTCTATCAAAAACCAGAGTTTTGCTCCATTAAAGACACAAAGCATCGCTTCATCAAAGCCTTGTAGTCTTGATTCTTCAAAGATGTCTTATCTGAGTTACGTTAAATTTTGATTCAAGGCAACCCCCCTAATGCCACTGAAGAACTCAGAACATTGTTTTATAATCAAATGAGCATTGCTCCTCAACTATGAGAATATTACTCTCCTAATGACCCTAAAAGGGACATTAACTCGAGGTACTGTCAAAATAAAGTATCAAAGCAATGTGAACAAAACCTACCTAGCTAAGGCTAAAACTCAAAAGGACAAACATGGAGGCCAAAAAAAAAAAAGAAAGATACATAAATGATTATGTTAAAAAAATTGTATTATATAGATGCATCTGCACTAGGAAGGCTAACAAGGACCATGACCTCTTAACTGAAAATTTTTCAACTTGTAAGGTAGGAATAATTAACAATGAGTGCTTGCACTCGCTGAAAATCTGGATCCTATATTACTTAAAAATAAGTCACCATTAAGAAAGCAAAAAACTTCATCAAAATATACTCTTGCACCCTATATCATCCCAGTCAAGGCAGTCCAAAGAACAAAAGGAGTTTAACAGTACAAAAATAGAATAGAAGTAGGAAGAACTTTGTCACTTAAAACTCCTAAAATCTCCAGGAAAATGGTAACAGAGCAGAATTGTTCTCACCCTCGCTAACTACAATTACCAAGTCCGTGTTCTCAACTTAAATAACAGAACTTCTATCAGAAATTTGCCCACTTTGACTTCTCAAAATTACATCGATAGCAAGTCATGATAGCCATCAACAGTTGATACATTGTCAAGGTATGTCCATGGGAATTGGCACTGATCCGAAAGTTCTCCAAAAAGCACCTTGAATAAAGTAAAAGGGAAAAACTAAGGCATATTTTGAACAGTAAGCTTGAAAACTTGATTTAACTCCCCTCTTTTAAGAAAATCATCACAATTTACAAGTTTGGTCACCCGAAAAAATAGCATGCCTTTATTGAACCTTCCAAAAAAACATGGACTTTCAAATTGACTTCCAAATGTTAAAGTTTTCATCAGAAGAGAACTGAAAGACTCAGAGAAGCAGCCTTGCTATCTCACCCTTGAATCCTCATTTGTTGAACCATGGAAGAAAATTTATCCTTAAATGATTGCAAACCAAAAATGAGTTCCCAACATCCTTCATATTCCTTTATAGGGATCGCAAATCACCTCAATCCCACAATTCAAAGCAAAAGTCTACACAAAGTCATCTCTCTCAAGGTTGATGTAGAAAAAGCAAAATCCATGTTTGTAGTTTGAGCTTACACCTACAAAAGACCATATTTCTTTACCATACTCACCTTCCATGTGAATAACATTGTACAGGAATTTCCACTGTCCAAATGAGAGAAACAAACACTGTATGTCAGGCACAGTGATGGAAAAAGGGATAATTGACGCCAGGTCCTTTGTTTGACTGCTATTTGACATTTAGTCCCTGTTGACTGAAAGCATTATTCCCACATCTTGATTCCAATGGCCATTTAACTTTTAGCCCCTAGCCATATACACACTTAACACGTAACTGCATGCAAGACAAATATAAGTGTGTACAGAAACAAGTGTGAGAAGATCACGCATAAGTGTGTACAATACCAAACCACAAATGCTAACATATACAGACTGACTGTGCAATTGCAGACAGCTGAAGGACTGGGTCTTAGGTTTCCTTTAAAAAACTGCGCACACTAGACTTGTACTAGCCAGTACATACCATATTGACCAGGGACTAGTACGGGAACCCTGGCATTCCCCTTTAAAAAATAATTGCTCATGCTATACTCATACCTGCCAATACGACCCATATTGACCAAGGACCAGTAATGGAACCCTGGTATGCCCCCAATTTTAGCAAGCCAAGCCTGAACAGACCCATATCAAGGTGCACCACCCATAATGCTACACCATATCAAAGTATTCAGACCCCACAACACTCAGAGCACCTTTATTTATTTATTTATTTATTTATGCCTACTTGTGTCTTTTGGTACTAACTTGACACCTTAAGCATATCTTGTTACATAATACAGAGGCCAACTGGTGTGGGTCTAAACCTCAGTGTTTAAATCCTTGATAATGAAAGATCTAATCCAACCCCCACACCTCTGTATGGACAACAAACAGAAATTCCTATTGTAATTACCTTGCATAGAAGGCTCAAAAAATTAAACCCAATCATACAATGCACACATACCCTCCTAACTCTGCACACAGTCTCTAATCTCACCAAGCAATACTCATCCTTTCATGCTTTCTATAATCTTCTAAGCATTTTATAGAAACATATGATGATGTACCATAGATCAAAACATTTTAGCCTTCTTATATTTGGTCAGAACATTTCAATTAAAACAAGACAAAATAATAATCTAAATTGTATGTGGATTATAAATATGATGACTTATAAAAGTAGAAAAAATGGAAGGAGCCTTTCAAAACAAGTTTTCAAAAATGTGGGTTTTTGAGGAACAAATACATTTGTGTGTACACATGCACATATACACACATGCATTTGTATACTAAAATGTAAACATAAGTTAGCAAAATGAAAATAAAAATTAATTGATGAAATTTTGTAATTATGAATAGCATCAATAGATACATTTTGGGTGATCTATTACTAGTTTCATGCAGCACAACCAAAACAATTACTTTTCACAACCCATTACAGTTCAACAAGACAGAGAACTTGAAAATTTTCATTCCAGAAAGAAACTGTCTCCTTTGCTTGCAACAGACAGCTTTTGGTCAAACATATCAAAATATGAAAATAAATAGGAATATTTGACAAAGCAAGACAGGCCAAAGTAATCCAACACTCAAAGATGATTCCCCTTTCACCCAGCAAAATTTCTATTAAACACTCAACCAATATATCCAACTTAAATACAAAGGAGCACCTTATTCCCAAAGGAAGATTTAGATGAATAACTTGAAATTATCCCATGCTACGTACTGAGAAATGGATTATAATAAAGATGGACTTCAAAACAGTGACCACAAAATTTACTCTCCTTCCATGCTACATTGATGGAAATGGACTACTCATCCTTTATCCGTTCTCTTCAATTCCCTCTTTGCTCTTGGTCTAGTTTGATAATTGTCACTTCCATAGACAATAGTACAAAATAGTAGGTGAAATATTTTCCTAATCTACCAACTATTAGATCTAGCCTGAGATTTGCGACTGATCTACCAACCATGTTTTGATAATTTGGGGACACTTTTTGTTTTAGATTTGCACCCTATAACCAACTTAATCTTGATGGGACAAAATGTGGAAGTGGTGGTAGTAGTCATCGTATATACCTTCTCAAAGTCCATCATTGAAGAATCATGCTTCCCCTAACCTAGCATTAGATCAATGCAGTCATTACCTGCCACACATGAATTTTAAATTTTAATTATCCAACAAAAGCACCTCATCATAGCAACTTCATCCACCTAAGTACTTCCACATGCGAGAGGCAGCCAGGCAGGAGATTTGGTATCTGACACTAAATAAACAGTTAACAAAAGATCTAAGCCACCAACTTAAGGCACTTCTAGATTATTACGACCAGAAAAATTCAAAATATCATTGGTGCACCTCTGTGAACTCCAAATAATCCAGGTATGAAGCAAAAAATGTAAACCACCTTGACACAACATTATTGCCAATTACCATCTCCTCTTCTTTGAAGTGTTTCTCAAAACAAATGGGATTGCCTCTATAAATAAACTCTCTATCTCTATGCATATGTCTATATTCCATAAGGTGCCAAATTTTCTCTTTGGTCTTGACCTTGACCTTTTATTCTGTATATTTACAAGACTATTTCAACGAATTTATACCAACTTGTTTAAATAAATGGTTGGAACAGAAGTGCAACTTTCCCCAATAGGAAGTAGATTCATTATAATAAAACAGCTACTGCATGTTTCAAACCCAAATTCCAAATTCTGAATTTTTCAGCCATGTGGAAAACACCAATTCATCAACCTTGCCGAACATCAGGAGACAAGAATAGCATGTCAGGTTGTTTGTTTTCAATGATTGCCAGAATTAAGTCATGTAGCAATTTAATAGCATATAGAGAAAGAGATGTTTAGATCTAGTTGCAGAACAATGCAAGAACTGAATATGAATGGGGTACAGCATACTCTTCGTTCTGACTGTGAACAGCAATGGTAGGATACAGGGGAACTTTGATATCTTTGACGATCTTTCCCACAAGTTTTCCATTTTTCCTGCACAATGAAGTGCCAAAATAGTAAACTTGCCAAACCATTGTGATGACATATAACATATATAAAATTGAAATTTGAATGTAGAAATTAATGTCAAACAATAGAGAACTATGGGTCATCATTTTAGTACAGAGAAAGCATCCATCAACTTGACAAATTGAACTTCATATTACTAGACTCAATCCTAAGCTTGAGTGAGCTTAAAGTAGAAGTTTAAATTCAGATATTAATAAAAAAACAAAAATGTTACAGAGAAATCTAGATTAAAGGCATGTTTGATATTACTTCTGCTTTTTAAATAGGGTTTTTTTATCTTCCAAAATACTTTAGTGAAAATACTTCACAGTTAAATGTTTCTTTGCTTGGTTGGTTTTTGGCAACACATAGTGTGCAAGCCTTTTTAAAATCTGTTTGGTTTAAATTATTCTGAACAAGGATTTAAAAACTAGTGGCATGGGGTGTGCTAGCATGCACAACATGCTGTGCTGAAATAAAAAAGGAAAACAAAATTTTAATTTCAGTCCATTTTTATTGAAAAAATATTTAAGAAAGAGTTAATATGCGTAACACTTACCCGATTCATAGGATGCACGATGTAAAATGGGCCAACACTCGATACCATGATTCTGGTAAGCTAAATCTAATATTTAGGAACTTCTATTTAGTTTAAGATTTTAAGATGACCCTCAAAATCATAAGTTGGCTTTGGGTTGAGCCAAGGTCCACGAAACCACAAACCGGTGCCGAACCAGTTCAATTTGGTTTGGTGCTAAACCAAACCAAATTATGCCATCGATTCAGGCTAGTTTAGCCCTTTTTACAATTTTTTATAATTTTTCAATTTTTTTCCTCTTTTATGTAGTACATGAGGCTAAGAGCCTCCCATAAGCTCACATCCTCTCTCCTCTCTCTTATTTTCATTCAAAATCATTTAAGTAAATATCATTTACTTAAGATTTCTCATGAAAGTAAGAGAATACCCCTCATTTAAATTTAACAAAAATATTTAAAAAATCAAATTTTTTAAGAATAAAAAGTCAACTCTCCCTCTTAAGAACAAATTCAAATAATTTCAGGAAATAATGTTTTAGCAAATATCAAGTTTGGATACTCACACTTTAATTAAAAATCTCAAAAAATTAATTTAACTTATAAATAATAAGAAAACAAGAAACTAGAAAAAATTATCTTAAAATACAATTTGTAAGGCTTTGTCAACACTTAATCAAACTTATAAGGTTTCCAAACTTAGATAGGATCACGATAACAGTGAACCTCATATTGACCTATGCCGACTTAATCCACAGCTTATCAAAACAATAAAATTAAATTTATCATAAAATCCTAAGGTTAAAACGTATTTTTTAGGGTCCATACTATGATGTGTCACTAGACCGAAGGTTCTCTCATATCCCGACCTCCAGTTTAGCGACTTATCATTTTTTGAACCTTAAGAAATATGTTTTAACCTTCTGATTTCATGGCAAGTTTAATTTTATTATTTTGATGAGCTGTGAATCAAGTCGACATAGATTAGTATGAGATTCACGGTTATCATAATCCTGTTTAAGTCTGTAAACCCTGTAATTTTGATCAAGTATTAAATAAAACCTTACAAATTATATTTTAAGATATTTTTTCTTATTATTTTGTTTTTTCATCATTTCTAAGTTGAATTAATTTTCTGGGGTTTTTATTTAGAGTGGAAGTAACCTAACTTGATGTTTAGTAAAGCGTTATTACCTAAAACTCTTCAAATTTATTCTTAAAAGAGAGAGTTGGCTTTTTATTATTAAGGAATTTAATTTTTCTGATATTCTTATTGAATTCAAATGGGATAATCTCTTATTTCCATAAAAAATCTTAAATAAAAATGAAACCTTCCATTTGCTTAAATGATTTTGAATGAAAATAAGAGATGAAAGAGGATGTGAACTCATAGAAGGCTCTAAACCTTCTATGTCACATAAACAAAGGAAAAAAAATGAAAAACTATGAAAAAGATTTTAAAAAAGTTGAAAAAATGGTGAACCAGTTGCTATACCAAGCCAAAAGAGCAAACCAAACTGAATTCCATTCTGCTCGATTCAGTTTGGCAATCCTATCCAATAATGACAAATGAGACGATTAAAACTAAATTTTACATAATTCTCATGCATCACCAAAATTCTATTTTTAAGCAATATAAATTAGTTATTTTAAATAAAATAGTTGTTTCATTTAAACATAAGTTTAAAGTTGGATTTTCTAGCTTTTTCCTGAAAAGCATATTTTTAAAATTATGTTTATACAAGCATGGTTTCAAATCTTGGTGAGATGATGGTTACCATCGTCCTAGTGACCCAATCGGAACAAGATTGGATGGCGACATATCTCGTTCCATGAAAAAATCGAGATACCTTTGTTACACAAGATTTAAAACTTTGCATATAGGAAGCACTTCATCATATGCGAAAACTTGAAATAATATTAGAGATAACCCTAAAAAGGAATACCTAGCAAATGAGAATACATAAAGCCAAACCCATATAATTGGGAAAAGGCTTGATGATTATGAGTATAGAAGAAGCACTTTTATGGAACATCAGCCAAAACATCATTTTTTTTTTCTTGTTTCAATTTTACTTTCAGAGCTATAGAAGTGATTTTAAAGCAACACCAAATAAGCCTTAAAAATTAACCTGAACAAGTTGAAACTTGGATCTTGAACTTTGAAAATAACATATCAACTATATTGATCATCAACTAATGGTTTCACTGCACAGACAAGTGCTCAATGACTAAAAGGAATAAAGAATAGAGATATTAAAAGCAATTCCAATCTCAGGAAAAGCTTTCAAAAAACTGAGTGCGGGTGCAATAATGGACTGCACAGAACAGGAAGGCAGGATGTGTCAGCTATAACAACAAATTATATAAGATTATATGACCACTCAAGTAGCTAATGATTCTCCATGAATGTTCTCATTCAAAATACCAACCAACTTACGTGAAAAAGAAGCGTTGGGAGGCGTAATTAATCCCAGCACCTACAATATCACCAGTTGTAAATGTGGGGCCAAAGGTTTTTCCATGCCCATACCCAAGGTAAACATTACCATCATCACCATGATACCCACAGCTATCTCGTTCCCAACTGCAGAAAAAAACATCAACCGTATCAAATAGAGTCACCTACAGAAAATGATAGAAAAATTGCCTCATAATTATATTAGCATCATTCACAGAATGAAGGGAGGGAGAAGGGGTGGGGTGGTGGGGGGTGAATTCCTATGCAGAAAAATTATTTAGATCAGGAAAAGATATTTTGTCCCAGATGACTAACGAAATAAGAACATGGACCAACAAACCACCCCATAAATAACCTAAAAATACCATAGGTGTATAGTGTACAAACTGATCCAAGAAGCCACGTTGCAACAACATTTTTTATCCAAAAATTATTTAGGAAAAACTTATCATAATTTACCTTTACTCCTGTTTCAGAAAGCAGACACCTAGGCCTTCAACAATTAGGCAAGCTTCTCACCCCTTGTTTAGTGCCTAATCATGTAAGAGACCCCATGGGCAAGGCACTCACCTGAGTCCTGGTTGCTGCTCCAGCAACCCAAGCAAGCAGAGTCACAGGTCAGGGCTGTATTTTGGGGCAGTTTGAGCATTATGTGGGTCAGGTAATTAGGCATGTAGAGAGAGCAGATTATTCCCCTATCTTCCTCATTGATGTCCAGAACTTAGTTGCAGCTCCCAGGTTGCCCTAACTATTGATTATTTGCTTGTTTCAAACTATGCATTAATTATTCATAATCTGGCAGAGTTGCTTATTGCATGAAAATCTGTGGAAATAATTTGTACTTTCGCTACTCAACTTAAAATCTGTTTTTGATTAAGTATAGAAGTGTTCCATTAATGCAATCTTTTTCCCTTTCCATGTCTTTCAAATTAAGAGTATTTTTTATATTTTTATATAAGTTCAAGATCTAACTTTCAAACTTTCTTTTACTGGTCTGCTTATGCACGAAATTTCCACCTAAGTGCTAATGTTGTCACCTAACAACTCATATACCATAACTCGCCTTTACAACAGTGATCCTATCTATGAAATCAAAGCTTCTAAGAGGAAAACATGAGAAGAGACGTAATCACCTTTTTGACCAAACAGACATAAATAAAAGCATTGCAATCAGTATGGAGTTTTCTGTTGCATGATTTCTTCATCATATTTTTACAGAGTCTAGCTGAGCTTTACAGAGTCTAGCTGAGCTTTACAGAGTCTAGCTGAGCTCAAGTATCAGGAATGCACTCATTCAAGTACCAGAAGATAGGTACCATCATATATGGAAAACTCTATAATTGTCAGGCACAAATTTGATTTTTATGTCTAATCTCAGAAAAGAGTAATAAGGGACATGCTTAGATGAATATAAACAAATCATTTCTACAAAATATGCACATAACACACACAACAGCACCAATTTGCTGGATAAGATTCACTGGATTTCATTAAAAAATGTTAACATGCCCAAATAACATAAACAAATTATTTGCTGAATGTCTACACATATATCCAACTCATACTGTCTCAGAGCACAGACTAAGTAATATGACAAGAATCCAATGTGGCATTAAAAAAATGAACAGATGCAAATATATCTGTCTGGAATTTTAAGAATTAGCAAGCAGATTCCTTCTGAGTGAAAAAAAAAAAATCAATGGTGCGATTTAGAGAGACAAATTTGAACTTGTCCAACATGAATGGAGCAAACCACAGAAGCAGTCCTGCTATACAAGAAATAATGATCCATCTTCCTCATTCACTTCCTTGAGACATCAGAGCATAGCATTACTATATTTATTTGGTGAAGTTAATAAAAGCAAAGAAAGAATCATTTTTAATTCAAAAGACAAGTTGTGTTCAGATTACAATAATAGTTCTCTTCAAGTTGTGTTTGGATTACGATAATAGTTCCTTTAAAGATAATTATCAATGTTTAAGCAACTCTTGAAATATTTTACAAAGGTCTTTCAACTGTGGGGCCTCCACTGAAATTGCTACAACTTTTAGTCAAAGTACAGGTATCAAGATCAGATCCAGAGTGATATCTACTGATATTGAAAAAACTATTAATTCTCTTATAGTGATCAGCTGAAACATTTCCAATTCTTGTGAATTTATTTTTCTTTTCATGAAGCAGTCAGAGTAAGAATCAAGAAAACATGACAGAAACCATAGCAACAACATCAGTGATGACTTCAAGATTGGCTTAAAGATTATGCAAATGAATTAAATAAGAGATTATTGCAAGTTGAAATAGTTAAAGGAGAATTCAATGACAAGTAGTGCAGTATAGTTTGGATTACTTCTCAATGCCTACAAAGGTTTTCTAGCAAGGAAACGCTCCAAATTTGTACGCAAATGTTTTAACTAAAAAATTCCATTCATTTTTCTTTTAGTCTTTGCTTGAAGTGCAGATATCAGGATCAGATGTGGAGTTATATATCTATTGAATTAAACAAATATTGACTCTTTAATTTGTCACATCTTAGACCAATCAGTTTCAGAATTTCCATTTTAATCTTTGCTTTTGTTTTCTTTTTCTTTCTTTCTTTGGAACAAATGAAGCAGTCAAGAAAAGATCATCGATACTATTGCAGAAGAATTAATAATAACATAAAGCTTAACCTAATCATTGCGCGAACAAATCAAACAAGAGATGATTGAATCGAAAAATCGACGGGAATGGAATCATCTCACCCTGGCTGCCTCAGCAAATTGTAATCTTCGGGGGTGAATCCGATGGCGATCCGGCCCAGCTCACCGGCGTTCTTGACTTTCATCTCGAAGTAATAAACGGACCTATCGGTCGGGGCGGGACAGTTAGCCTGCACGGCGCCGACGTCGTGCCCGTGCCGGGGGCAGCCCACGTAGAAGACCGAAAGCTTGTCCGGAGACACGTTGTGGAACATGCCGGAGCAGTTGAACGTGTTGAGATATGACGGCTCCGGCTCCTTCGCCGGCTTCTTCTTTCCCTTCCACTCCGGCCCGCTCCACCATCGCGATGAGAGGCTGAAGAGGTCGATAGCACCAGTCGCCTGCGCCGGCTTGTTGTCCGCCATTGTCCGCCTTATACTTCTGCAAAGATTCAAGAAAATCAAGCAAGAAGGATGGGATTATTCCACATATGAATCGTAGAGAAAAGAATCTAGCATGAAACGAGAACGATAGTTCGATCAAGGATCGTACCGCCTTGAATCGATCTCGTTCGTTCTTGCTCCTTGAGGAATTCCGAAGCCGAAATGGCTAGGAATTCGATCGGAGCAAACCCTAGCTCGCCCAAGAATCGCAATCCGGGTGAAGCGATGGAATGCAGCGAACACAAGAGAGAGAGAGGAGGGGTGCCTTTTAATAGAAGGAAAGGAATGGAAATTAAATATTTTACAAGTATGGTATTAAAGTGAAAAATGTTATTTAAAATAATATTTTTTAAACTAAAAATGAGCCCCGTCGGTGGCGTTTTCAATGGCCCCTCCCTCCACCCCCTTCAAGCGCAAGCCAGCACACCCCCCACCAAGCAAAGCCCTTCGAGCGTAAGCTAGCCCCCCTCCCCCTTAGCGAAGTCCCCCACCCCCCAGCCCGAGCCCCACCGAGAGTCCCCCGGTCCAATCCCTCCCGAGCCCTCCGAGCCCCCATCCCCTCCCGAGCGCACCTCACCCCCCCCCCTCTCCCTCTCTCTCAGGCTAGAGTCCCCAAAGTAATTTTTTTAAATTTAATTAAATTATAAAAATTTAAATATGCTTTGTTACTAACTGCTTCACATTCATCTTTATAATAAATAAATTGATAACTGAAACAATGATATTTTTAGTTCAATTACATCAGTTAATCGTGATAGAAAAACTAAAAAATCAGTAAATTTATGTATCGACATAAATAAGTAAAGATTAGTTACTCTTTTATGGAAAAATTGCATTGTGTGATGAGTAAAAAAAATTCAATGAGCATGATCTATGTTATCAATCATGATGATGATGAGCAACGTTGACAACTTGATATGTCAATATGTCTTGTTTTAATAATAATAATTAAAATAAATAAATACTTTCGATGTCAAGTCTCTGATATAGTCTAATTTTTACCATACAACAAACATACAGAAAATAAATAGGTTAATATCAATTATTTAATAAGGTACGTATCTATTATTTAAATGCTAAATGCTTCTGAAATATGTGTATATTTCATTATTAGTTTGTTTGCGGTTGATCAGTAGAAAATTTATACTTATTTCAGTTTATGCTTAATGATACAATATTATGTATTGATGCTAAATTTATTTTGAATATCATTTTTTAAATGAACACCGATGCTATTCGATTGCTGCTTTATTGTGATGGAACAGTTGAACATGGCTTAGATGTAATACAATATAATCAACCTCCTCGTAAAAGTTTTAGATTGAGCATGGAAACCCGTTATGTTGAGTTGGTCGAGCGGGTTTATAGTGTGCTTAAAATTTCAGTGCAGCAATATATTTTGAGATTGATGTGGAGATCTCCAACATTGCATTAGAAATATGTGTTTCATCTAATTGAGGAGGATGACGATGTGGAGGAAATGTTGACATTTCCTTCCAAATTTTTCGATTATTGCTATGTTGAATTATATATTTTCAAAGAAGATGCTCCAGGTCCATACAATGTTGATCATACAGAGGATATTCATGACAGTTCTCCTATTGCCCAGCAGCAGATCAGAACTCCAGTGGATTTTTTGATGATGGAAGGAGTTATATCAGTAGTGCAGAGTGTTGATGTGGCAAACAATCAGACTGTTGATAGTTGGGGACTTGAGTCAGACGATAGTGCAAATGATGACTATTGGCCTGAACATGATGACTCTGACGAAGGGCGAGATGAGGATGAGGACTTACATGAAGATGATGTGGTTTATGAAACTGGCTGTAGTTGTGTTCCTATATCTACTCATCCAAAAATTGTTTCTAGTCAGGTCTATAAGCTTGAAGTCTTTGCACATAGTTAAATACCGGAATTTTATCATGATTTGAATTTGCAGGATGGTGGTTGTATTAGCACTCAAAGATAATTACCCTTTAATTCTCAATTTTGGGATTCATCAATGACTGAGTTTGCTACAGGATTGTTGTTTACTAGCAAAGATGAACTGAAAAAAGCATGTGAAATTTATCACATCAAGAAGCATCGCACATATAATGTTGTGGAGTCAAAGAAAGCATTCTGGTCTATGAGATGTGCCTCTTCAAGTTTTGCACAGAGTTATCATTGGAGGTTGCGTCTATAAAGTTGAAGAAACATGGATTTTTTGAGATCACAAGGTACGAGGGGCCACACTCTTGTTTATTCAGTCATGTAACTCGGGATCACAAACACATAAGTTCACGAGCTATTAGTCATGCGGTTCGACATATTGTGGAGAAAGACCCAAGTGTGAATATTAAAGCCATTATTGCAGCAGTGGCAGAACAATTTCATTATACTATGTCATACTCCAAAGCATGGCGTGGGAAGCAGAAGGCATTGATTGATGTATTTGGTAAATGGGAACCCTCATATGCTAAGTTACCTAAATACATGCTTGCACTTCAGAATGCAAACCTCGGAACGATGGTTTGTTGGGATTTCTATAATGCAGAAACATCTAATGTGCGTGTCCTGAATTATGTTTTCTAGGCATTTCATCCATCCATTGAGGGGTTTCGGTATTGTCGCCCGGTCATTTCTATTGATGGAACACATCTTTATGGAAAGTACAAGGGGAAGATGCTCATTGCAACAAGCACTGATGCTGACAACAGGATATTTCCACTGGCCTATGCAATTGTGGATGAAGAATGCACTGCTAGCTGGAGTTGGTTTTTATGGAATCTTAGGAGGCATATTGTGAAAGACAGAAATGACATTTGTCTTATTTCTGACCGACATCCAGGTATACTAAGTGCCATAGCAGATGACAATAATGGATTGGCTCCACCTCTAGTTTATCATCGCTACTGCTTGAGACATGTGTGCAGTAATTTCAACTCAAGATTCTCTGATGTTCAATTAAAAAGAGCTGTATGGAAAGCAGGGAGCGAACATCAGCTTCGAAAGTTTAACTTTATCATGGAACGGATCAAGACAGTTAATGCAGAGGCTTGGACTTGGCTATCGGAGTTGGAGCCAGAGAAGTGGACATTAGCACATGATAGAGGCTTCCGCTATGGTATTCTAACAACAAATCTCTCAGAAGTTTTTAATAGTGTACTAAAGGGAGCTAGAAATGTGTCGATCACTGCCTGTGTTCAGATGACATTTTACCGTCTTGTTAAGTATTTCCATACGAGATGCGCGGAAGCCATGAGATATGTGTAGGATAATCGAAATACTTTTTTCACTCCTCATATGACAATTAAGATTGTTGAAAGTCGAGCCAAAGCTAATGAGTACAGAGTGTTTAGATACAACATGCAGAGAGCCACCTATGAAGTCGTTACAAGAAGGTCAAGTAAAGCTCTTAGGGGTGGAGGCAACATTCAAAATGTGTCACTCATTGACAGAAATTATTCTTGTGGAAAGTGGACAATTTATAAGCATCCATGTTCACATGTCTTAGCCATGTGCCACGAAATTGTCATAGATACAACCCCTCTTGTTGATGAAATATACACAATTGGCTTTTATATAAATGCATGGGGAGGTGAGTTTAATCCGTTACCCCACGAAGACTACTTGATGGACACATTCACATGCATTCCTGATCACAACCATCTCGGACCGAAGAAAAAAGGTAAGCCTAAGTCAACACGCATTCATAATGAAATAGATGAGGTGCAGCCAAGAAGTAAAAGTCGTAGTATTTGTAAGCAAACGAGTCATTCTCGACGCCGTTGCCCTAATATAAATGTTGGGCCTTCAGGATCCTAAATTGTACTATCTATGAATTAATGTATGTTTTATGTATGAAATAACTGCATGTAAATTATGGATCGCTAGTATTTTTACGTTTCTTGTGCTTATACTCCTGTTCATCTATGTGCTTTTTATTTAGTTTGAAACTCATCTGATACTCTTTTAATGCACTTCTTAAACTTTTTTGAAACTTTTCTGAAACTCTTCTAAAATACTTTTAAAACTATTCAGAAGTGTATCAAAAGAGTTTTAGAAGAGTGCCAAATATGTTTTAGAAGATTTTCAGAAGAGTTTCAGAAGAGTTCCAAATGTGTTTTAGAAGAGTTTCAGAAGAGTTTTAAAGAGTTTCAGAATAATTTCAAAGAGTTTCAAAGAGTTTTATTATGAGTTATCCAAAGGTTTCCCATTTCCACCTCTAAGTTTGCAAGGCAAGCGATCAGTGTGAAAGACATGGTTGCTCTCCTACATGCCTTGCTTTTGCCATTTTCACCCCTACATGCCTTGCTTTTGCCAGGTCAGTGACACTTCCCAAAGATGAAAATTGCTTTTTGGTTGCCACCGAGCACTGATGGATATGCACCATCAAATAATCCCTCAGGATTAGTGTTCTGATGGTCTTGGCGCATTGATTGCACTGGCTCTTATCTTTTTAAACGTAGGATTGTATTACTTCATATTTGTAATTTATACTCAAATTATTTTAGTTTTGATCTCCCCCCTCCAGGAATATTCGATTGCTCTCAGGAACATACACTCTGAACTGCATCGAGAGAATAGATGATTGAATGATGCCCATAATGTTTGCTGGAAGCATATGAGCTTCATGACTCATATATGATTTCCTGTTCAGTACCAATTGTGGATCAAAATGAATTTGAAATAAAACTATAGTTGGGCGTGTTAGGACTTGTAGTTACTACTGTTAAAGCTGTTTTGTAATGGTAGCATTCGCATGACCGACATTGTATGCCCAGCTCTAATGGCGTTGTATATTGTGAGAGGAATGTTCTGTAATTATCCCTGCTTGCTGCCAGTGCATTCCCAGTATGAAGTCCACCATCCACTAGTCACTGCATTTAAGAGTTTTGCTTGAGATGCAACTGCAAAGCAGATGCTTGGTCCAAATCAGGACCTCCAAGAAGCGACTGTAGAATTTCTACGTCGTTGTAAGCTATCAACCCCGGACACCGTTATGAATGTTATGCCATATTGCCATATTTCTAAATCTAGAAACATCTCTGCGCCAACAGCACTATAAGCATGGTTTATATGTTTTGTTAAGCATGAGCAAACATCTATTACGTGGTAAGGTCAATAGCTGCTGACAGATTGTTTTAACCAGTTGCTGGAATAGGAAAAGGGGTATCCTGGTGTCCTGGGCATTCGTCCTCGAATAATCACCAAATAATTTGCTCTAATCTTTTGCACAATAAAGCAGGAATAATAAAAACAGCAAAATCTTTTAATTATATCATTAGATGTCGGATGATTATTATGATAACCAGCTTATCAGAGGGCATTTATTCATATGCTTTGTGATCGAACGTTTTGGAAGGAGCGAATAATTGGGACCGCAGTATTATATATTATGCACCATTTTAAATTATACTCGAAAAGTTTTTACTTTCTAAAAGCCATGTATGTGCAGTTATCAGGAAAAAAAAAAAAAAAGAGTTGGTAGATGTTTGTCAATTAAAGTAAGTGATCCAGTACACATCAAAATCTCACTTGGTTGACGGAAAAGGTTCTTGGATTGCTAATTATTTATCTCAAATAGTATTAATGAGAAAAGAACATGTATTGACTATGCCTCTCCCAGCTCCTTGGCATCCGCCACATCGCTACTGGCGATCTCGTCCGCGAGGAGCTCGCCTCCTCCGGCCCCCTCGCCCAGCAGGTAGTTTCCTTTCTTTTCGCTGATCTAAATGATGAGGCCTCGCTGGGAGATTGTAATCTAAGCTAACGATTTCTTCTTTATGTTGCTTTCGTGTTATTCTTGTTGTTTTTTTGTTAGGGGATTTCAAAGGTGCTTGTAGGAGGCTTTTATTTTTGCTGATATGGCTTTGATTTGAACAGGGGTTGATTGGTTTCTGATTAAGTCTATGATAATTTGGAAAAGAGTTGTCTGGATTCGATTAAATTAGATTGATTTACTAGATTATATAAAAAAAGACAACATTATAAAATAATAAGAGCAGTCCGATGTGTATTCTAGGTAACTGGTAATTATATTTTCAGGTTACGTTTGTTCTAACTTCTAATTTAGCAAGAAGAGTGAAGCAATTAAGCATTAGAGAAGCTATTAGTTGAATCTTAAAGCAATGACTCAGAAAACTGTATTTATGTGTATTGGAAAAAGATGATGCTGTCCTTTTTTCTAGAGTGGCTTGTTGAATTGTTTGCTAAGCCCTAAACCACCTATAATTGCCTTCAAATATAGTGATTCCTTCAGGGAGAGTATTAAGTTGTTGTGAATCTTCACTTGAGCTTGCTCAAGAATCAGAAGGAAATGCAGAAACATTAATGTGAATGACATGTATATGATGATGCCTTTTATTTGTCTTGCTTGCTGTTTGATTCTCTTCGGTATCTATCTAATCTTGGTTAAATACTTGGAATGGTATATGAGATCTTTGGCAAATCATCGGTTGCATCATTCAAACAACCATGGTCTCAACAGATGAAACATATTTAATACATTAAACAAAAAAAATCTTTACAACAATTAGTTTATTTACATAGCTTAAGTACCACAGCCCCATCTAGGAGGTCATCGAACTCGTCTAGAGCGTCGTGCATATGTCGCGATCGATCGAGGGCCCTCATCAACCACATGGGAAACCCCTTCCTGCACGGGGATCGTATCTGTCATATCAATGTCGCTCAAATAGTGGGAGACATCCTCGCCGACCTCGGTGATATCCGTATCAGCAATGTCAGTAATCAACAACACCCTCTGATCATGACTACCAGATGTACCTTCACCTGCATGCCCCATGTATGAAAAATCATGTGCATATAGCGACGGTATGTAAGAAGGCGATGGTGTATAATGAAATCTACTCGTCCCAGAATCCTCATATGCATGTGCCATCGCCGGTTCCTCATGAACTCATGCCGCAACAGGTGTACTTCTCACATGCTGATGGCCAATTATAGAAAAAGTGTTGTCTAAAATCACCCTCATGTCCAAATGAATCCTTTGCCGCTCGGTCTCCGATGTCGAATGCATAACTCGATCCAAGTTCAAGGACAACTCTTGAAACCTCTCATGCTGCATGTTTATGATAATATAATATCAAAAACAAAAGATAATAACTCAAAAATAAATGATATTAAATAATTATTTTATAATAATATCATGAATTCAAATGAAGCTCCTTCTCCTTCGTAGCCCGCAGTATGATACTCGAAACGGCTAACGCATATACATGTTATACTCCTAAACCATTCCATGTACTCAGGAGTAATTGTGACTCTCTCAGCAATAGGCTCCCCAATAATGATGTTTTCACGCTACTCATTCCATGTAGCAATATGTGTGGCATGTATGACACCCCACGTGGCATGTGCCCTTCCTCATCGATCTATCTAATGAAGCTGAAGTGACGTATCGCATGGTGATGGTATCGACTGGCGGCAACCAAATTGTCGAAGCACTCGATCCGAAAAATGTCACTCCACTAAATCAAAACAAATAAGTGGGGTCCGTGCCATCCAAATATCTGAATCGAACAAGCAGCTTGGAGGCAAAATAGAGATAATCTCGGGCATATACGGACACCATATAAACTGCATATAAAAAAACCATCAATCCATAACCTACCTACATAAAATAAAAAAATAACATTGAAAAATGATTTGAAATTTAATAATATTATACCCGTTGGGAACTATCATCCAATACGTCGAACTGATCCTTATAGGCACGCAGTGTATGAGTTGGGATATTCTTTTGGTTCAATCTCACATTCCATCTATACCCCCATGGTGCACCTAAGTGCCAAGCATCATCTGCATCAGCAGGTCTAGCCTCCGGAGTCTCAAGTCTGATAGAATGAAAAATAGGTAATTGTTCCCATGCCCATATCTGAATGTTTGAATAATGCTCAATATTAGTAAACAATACAAAAGAGAAAAATCCATACTCATTCGATTTAATCAACTGTTTATCTGTAGCAAGGGCAAGTATCCTCCTATCTCTGTCTGAGTAGGGTTCGTTCCGCGACAGAGTGCCCGATACAAACCGGCAAGTGTAGTAGAACCCAAGCTATATGCAGCAAATGCCCCCAGGTCTTCTAAAAGACGCACATACATCAACTTCACTAAATATCCGGATGTATCTGGAAGGATGACTCCACCTATAATTCGGAGAAGTTGCCCCCTCACAAACTGCTGGACACCTATAATTCGGAGAAGTTGCCCCCTCACAAACTGCTGGACAACCTCATCATCTGCATCATCATCCAAGTGGAAGTCTCGGTAGAACTAATCGAAGAATGATAAGAGGAAATGGTCTTTAGAAAATGCCTCGGCAGGGGTTCAACCCCAAACAACCTCACAAATATATCCTGCCACTACTCTAATATATAACGCGGATCAAGCCCAGTAACCGCTAACCCATCAATCCATAGACTACTCAGAATACCAACATCCTATAGTGTGACTGTCGCCTCGCCAAATGGAAGATAAAATGTGTGGGTCTCCTGCAGCCACCTCTCAACAAGTGCAGAAATAAGGCCGACATCGAGTCGAATTTGGCCTATTCGATATATGTCATACATGCCAACCTGCTCCAAATAATATTGCACTCGTGGGTGTGCCATGCCCGGTGTCTCCTTCCATATCTGTGTTATGTTGACGGCATCTAAACACCGGTAATTCCTACAACAAATTCATTGCAATAATACATATCAATAACATAAATGCATGCTAACTAATTAAGAATCATCGATCAATAATGCATACCTCGCCCTCAAATATTTTGGTTGATCTATGCGAGGCTTGCAGAGTGAGAACACTAGGATCACGAGGCCCTGGATGTAAAACATTATGAGCCATCTCGTACTACTCTGTCAAAACAAGTAAAAACATCACATAAGAAAAATTTTTATGTTCACTGATAATAACAAGTAAAAACAAGTTTGATTTATTTGTACAAAAAAAGCATAACTACAATGATAATAAGATAGAAACCATGATGATGTATAATGAAATTTTTAATAAAATATTCAATAGAATTATTCCAATGAATGTTAATCCAATAGCAGTAAACAACCAAGGCAATAGCTCAAATATGATTTAATTTTAAAATAAATTATATTTACCTAAAACTAAGAATGTATTTACATAAGTAATTTATGATTCAAGTAATTTTACGAAAATGCCATGCATTTTAAAAGAACGGTGCCGTGGTCTAGAAAATCTAAGATTTTTTTAAAACTGATGTTACAAGAGAGGCTATTTTGATTTATAAAATGATGCATCAACATAGACCTCATCCAAACCATTTCACCCTGTACTTTTCTAAAGGCAATAGGGGAAGGTAATCAAATTCATGCTCATTTAACTAAGCTTGGATTTAATTCCTCCATTTATGTGCAAACGACATTGTTGGACATGTATGCAAATTTCGGCTAGATTCAAGAAGCAGTTAACTAGTGTACTTGAACAAAAAATATCATTGTTTTAGTTATCAATTTCTTTATCATAAAGATGAATGTGAAGCAGTTAGTAACAAAGCATATTTAAATTTTTATAATTTAATTGAATTAAAAAAAATTACCTTGGAAAACCATCGGTCCGATAGAGGGAAGGGGATGGGCCGCAAGATGGGCCGCAGACGGGCCGCGAGAGAGAGGGAGCAGGGGGGACTGCTCGGGTGCGGGAGAGAGGGAGAGGGGGATTGGGTGGGTTCGCACGAGAAAGAGGGAGCAGGGGGACCGGGTGCTCGGGTGCGCGCGAGAGAGAGGGAGCACAGGGGCCTCGGGTGCGCACAAGAGAGAGGGAGCAGGGGGGACCGGTGGGCTCGTGCGGACCGGGGGGACCGAGGGGTCGGGGGTGGTGGCTCGGGCTTGGGGGGGACCGGGGGGTCGGGGTGGGGGGGGGGGGAGGGGGACTTCGCTCCGGGGGGTGTGTGTGTGGGGTCTCGGGAGGGCGACGGGGAGGGGGGTGCGGACCGAGGGGGACCGGGGAGTCAGGGGTGGTGGCTCGGGCTCGGAGGGGACCAGGGGGGTCGGGGTTGGGGGGTGGTCGCTCGCGCTGGGAGGGGGGTCGGGAGGCGTGTGAGGTCTCGGGCTCGGGGGGAGGGCGACGGGGAGGGGGGGCAGCCATTGAAAACGCCATATAGAGTGGCGTTTTTAGAAACGCCACCCTGTATGGCATTTTCAGAAACGCTACCCCGTGTGACATTTTTGCTTCAAAATGCCAACGTCCTGTGGTGTTTTCAGAAACGCCACACAGCCCTCCACGCTGGCACCGACGGGGCTGATTTTTAGCTTAAAAAATACCATTTTGAATGGCATTTTTTACTTTAACATCATTTTTACAAAATATTTTGTTTCTACCTCGATTTTGTTAAAAAAAATTTTTTTTTACCCCTTTCAGAAAAATAGCTCTTGGCAGTTTCCTCTCTGAATTGACCGTCGGTGATGCGGCAGTCCAAGACCCGAGGAGGCTAGGGGGAGTCGGAAACGGGGCTCGTTTCAGCCAAGAGGGCCGAACGAAAGTTGAAACACGCACCCCACGGGTGGGAGTTTATTTTCCCTGATTAAAGATGTCAAATCCATCGCAGGCTATGCGGACACAATGACCCCTGCGTGCAGGCTTGACACGAACAAGCGTAGGCATCCCATGAGACGCGGACAACCCGACCTATCGCACTCACCTAGCCATAAATGAGCTTCTTCATCAAAAAAAAAAAAAAAACTTAGATGTCTATTTTCAAATAAAAAATCATTTTATTTTTTTGTAATCAAATACCGCTAATTTTCAAAAATATGCTTGTATTTTATAAAAAAATTATTTTTTTGATAATTATAAATAATTAGCTTTTAAAATTGTTTGAATTATTTAAAAGTTCTTTAATCGTTTATAATTTTTTTTCTTTATTTCATATAAAATGATAAGCTCATTTAAGCTCTTCAAAGTTCTCCAAAAAAATTTTTATCTTTCTATAATTTCTTTCAATTATTCTTCTTTCTATTTAGTCTGTGGCTAACTGTCTTAATGTCTTTCTATACTTTATCCTCTATGATAAATAATGTTTAATACTGATAATTTTTGCCTACATGAAGATTGAAAGATCTTTGAATTTAATATCGATATGACTGAATATAGGGAAATCAGTGATCCAAGTTTAGCAGTGCCACTTTGATGCTCAATTCTTTGAACCGGCCACAACCTGAAACAAGTACAAGCTCCATATGAAAAAAAAAAAAAAAAAAAAAATGAAGCAAAGCTCAGAAGGAGTCGTGGAAGAGGATGAGTAGAAGCGCAATGGGGGGGCACGGATGAGGCTCCTTTTCATCTATTTAGACCCGTTCTTCCCTTCATAAATGAACAATGAATTGGGCTTTGAGAAGCGTTGAGAATCACGGTTGGGAGGTCATTTTCCTTCCTAACACCGGCAACCAAATTGGTGACCGAATCATTGCCAGTAAATCCCTTTCCTTCCCTTCTTGTTCTCTGTTCCACTAGCCATACTCGGGGTGCCTGAAAGAGTGGACTTGCTGGGCTCTTAGCCCATGTGTAAACAACTTGATAGGTTCAGGAGGGGTCACCAAGGGTTGATCTTTATATTATCTAATTACTGGTGCTACATTTGATTTGCTTACAGTTGGCGGACTACAGCCCCAGGTGGATCAGACTTAAGCTGTTAATCAACACAACAAGGTAAATAACCCTGATGTAATTAAAGTATTATTTTTATATTAGTATATGTCTTATTATGATTTAAAGTTTTATAAAATATTTTGTATGCTTGTTTTTTGTTAAATTCTTGAATTAAATAAGTTGCTTATATTATGGCATTGTTAAAGATCTATATACATGAATTTGATATATCTGTTAAATTATATTTTTTTTGAAAATGCATGATATTTACTTGGAAGATTGGATATAAAGTAGTTGTTAAATGTAATTAAGTGATAATTAGACATAAAAGATAAATTATAGATATTATAAACTAATAGTATATCTAGTTGATATGAAAGTTCTGAATCAAGTAAGTGGCATATTTTGTTACAGTATATAAAGGTTAACATGCAAATAAAATTTTAATGTAATTATTAAAATATTTGTATATGAAATAAAACATAATGTGTGTGTGTGTGTATATACACAAGTAAAAGTTATGGATTCATAAGCAAACTACGTATGAGTGTACTTAGCTTATCGGTGCTTATATAAAGACTATTGTTAGTTTCAGAACTATATGTGCAAAAGGACCTACACTACAGGTGTTAAATGCAGTACTGAATGGACCTACTTTATAGGAGTTAAATGCAGTACTACTATTTACTGACTCTGTCATAAGGATTATATATAATCGTAGTTATGATGGCCGTAGAGACTTATCATAGATTTTGAAACATGAATTAATATTTTGTCAAAGCAAAGTAGTTACTGGTTTGACAAAACTAATTGTTATTGTTTTATAATTACAAAGATTTGATCTATTATATATATATATAATCTAAAAAATTATTTGAAATGTTACTATTTATTTGAGGTGCAATTGCAAATGTTTTTGAAAATTCAACATTTTATTAAAAATGCTTACTTGATCCCTGTAATTGTAGTTATGGTTACATACTGGGCGTTAGCTCGTAAAAGTGTCTTTTTTCAAAGACCGAGACATAAAAAGAGATTTGGATAGAAGATGGCTAAGATATGACATAAATATCAAATTGTATTAGTTTTTATTTTAGAATAATTAATGTTCAATTTAGCACCTTATATACTATTTTATTGATATTCTTTCTGAACTCGACCAATTTTATTTAATAGAAAAATAGTTTGTTTTGTCAAATATTACTAATATAAATAGACGCCTTACTAGCGATTTAATTTTCAAGTATGCGATGGATTATCATATTTTGAATCTGTTCGGATCTAAAGCATGATAGCCACCAATACCATGCCAACCAAAAAGTCTAAAGCTAGACAACAAGCCCTAAAAAAGATAAAAATATTTAATTTATTTAATTTAATTTTTTAAAAATTATAAAAATAATAATAAATAAAAATTTATTTGGTAGGTTAGTTCGCTGGGTTTGAACAATGTCAGATAAAAAGTAAAGATGAAAATTGAAAACTTTTCTTTGAATAGTTAAAAAATGAAGAAGAAGATGGAGTAAGAAAGTAATAAGATTATGTGACTACCGCAACAAATTATTTATCCATCCATAAATAAAAAAATATATAATTTATTTTATTTAAATAATATTAAAAAAATAAATGAGCTGGCATGCAGGTCAGAAACGAATGAAGTAATGTTCCGTGTCCAGTGATGAAATGGCTCCTACTTGGAATAAATATTCAATAACTTATACATTTCCTATAAGCCCAAATCTCATATTTATTTACAGTGTAATCAAATTCTTGGAGGGTTCATGACTTCTTGCGATCTGCACGAAATATTGTAAGAAAGAAAATAGGAAAAAATTGATGTAGAAAATTTGGACTCTTTTTTTGGATAGGTTTTGTTGACTGACCATTAGATTCTAAAAGTTTGAGTGGCATTCCTCTCCCTCTTCTAATGTGCAGCTTGAACCACAAATTTCAAACAAATCAATATAACTATGAGATGAATTCAAAGAATTGAATCCTATAGTTTGTTTAGACAGTGCTTGTTAAGACTTTATGAAATTAATAAATATATGCATATAATTTGATTAATTATTTAAAAGTAAAATATTATATTTAACATCAATATCGATGTATTGAGTGAATAAAAATATTATTGCTCTTAATAACATTCTTGATTTAGATTGAAGTTGAATTGATTTTGATATTTAAAACTAGAGATTGGTTGAAAAGAGTCTATTAACATTAAGGGATTTCGATTGTTAGATAAGGAGAAATTGAGAGGAAGATTATTTTGTAGGGAAAAATTCTTTAAGGGCCAAACATGCCACCAATCCTCCCTTGTTACTGGTGTGTAGAGATAAGGAAAGCTAGCCATCCATGAAACAAGGGAACTAAACATTTAGTTTAAGTCTTAAACTTGCATTTAGTACATAGGACAAAATAAAATAAAAAAAAATATGAATGACATGATAAAAAATAAAAAATAATAAAAAATTATTTTATCTTATATTTGGTGGAGGACAGGATAATAAAACAAATAGAACAGTTATATCCTTAGAAAAAATAACAGTTATTATTAAAGATAAGGGTAAAAAAGAGAAAATAAAGTAGGAGCTCAATAAGATAAAAATAAAAATACCTCTTTTAATAGGATAAGTTATTTTCCTTCCAATGAAATTAGCTATACCATAAGATAAAATTTTATCCTATTTTTGAGAAAACAAATATAAGAAAAGTCTAAATCCTTCTTTTTAATTCAGTGTTTCAAACGTACCCTAAGAGTACTAGAATGGACGATGCCAATACAAAAGTTGCTAAAAAATTGAGTTTTGAAGTACATGTGCTATAAAACTCATCCATGCCGCTAAACCTCCTAAAGCACCGCTCTAGTAAGCAAAAACAAGAATTCAAGTTTTTAAAGTCATTAAATGATTTTGTGGTATCAAAAGTCTAACCTTTCTTCATCCTCTCCTCACTGAGAGCAAGAATTCAAGATTTTAGGATCCTTCTTTTGCTTCATCTTAAATTCTTTAATAAGATATGTAGCAGAGTAGAAAGAAGGAAAGGTGAGAGGAGAAGAGAGAGGCGGTGCATAATATAATAAGAATACAAAGAGACAGAAAAGAGGATATGAGTTCAATCTTTATATATTTCTTTCCATGTGGAAAGCGGGCAGAGATTAACAATGCTCTTTTATATTGTAAGGTGCCTTAGTATTACTTCAACACATTCATTGGTCATGTTGTTGATAATTGTTGATGAGAGATCCAAGACAATTTAACTCCATATATATATATATATATATTTGAATGGGGGTTTTGTGTTTAACTCCTCACTTTTTTGAGATACAATATATAGATAATATTCTCTCTTACATGCAATGCATTACACCTTTCTTGGTGTAGTATTGGCCATGGGATGAAGTAGATTCTATATTAATGGTGATATGTCATGCAAAGTTTTTTCTTTAAGATAATGATGGATATAGTCATTGACGCCACTTGGTGTTCGAATATATTTATAAACAAAACTGCATCACCTTGTCTTGCTCAATGGTGATATGTCATGCAAAGTTTTTTCTTTAAGATAATGATGGATATAGTCATTGACGCCACTTGGTGTTCGAATATATTTATAAACAAAACTGCATCACCTTGTCTTGCTCTTTTAATCAAGCTACAATTGGTGATGGCAATAATTAACATGAAGATAATATATAGCAAACTGGCCTCAATTCCTTAATTTGTAGATCATGTTTGATTTTTTTCTATAGTAAAAATCATAGGTCAGCCCATGAAGCCTATAAAACTATGTTAGAAAGCTATCCACATATTATTATGCTGGATCCAAACTAAAAGTAGCATCCAGTGGCACTCAATTTTAGTTTCAAAATCTGATCCTTCTCTCATAGGATTTGAATTCTTTATTTCTTTAGACTGCATCTAGTTCATGAATCATAAAAATAAAATGAAATGGGTTATACCTATTAAAGATTTAAGGGTGGTAATTTACGAGCAACCAGTGATAAGTAGATTTAAATTTGGCATAAATAAGTTGTAACCGAATTGATCCAATCTAACTCCTCCTTTTAAGTCAGCCAACTTCATTTCAAGTCTTGACCCGATTAATGTATTTTAACTTGTTTAATAATCAGATTGGCTCAATAGAATCATAACTTGGCTTGTTCAAGACTTATTTAACATGTTTAAGACCCATTAGCTTGCTTGAAACCTATTTAATCTAACGCAACATAACTTGCTTATTAAACATGCTACGTGAGCTAGAATCGGATTACCTATTTATTAAACAAGTTATAGGGTTGACAGGACTAGTTTGAGTTGGTAGGTATTTTCATAGAAGGTTAAGATGGTAGTGAAAAGATAAGAGAGAAATAAAAATAACTGCTCTACCTGAATACAAAGCACTACTGCACATAAGCTTCATTCATTTTCATATGCTTATATCTCAATCTAAGCTTAACTAAACTTGACTTATTACCACCCATAGATGCAACCTAGGGATGGCAAACACACGAACACCACTTAAACCCAATATGAAATAAGTGGGTTTGTATTGACCTTAGATGAGCTTGTATCGTAAACATGTTGACATGATTACGATACGAAATAATTGTATCGTATCATGAGTTGACCTGCCGATCCAAAAGTAATCTATTTAGGATCTATTTAATTGATGATATATTAAATGAATCATGTTAAGCAAATTGAATCGTGTCTATTCATATTAAGTGGGTTGGGTCATGTTTATTTCGTATTCAGTGAGTTATATTATACCAATCTAATACTATTTATTTATTAAATAGATTATGCGTGCCATATCATGTTATTTATATAATAATTATATTATGTTCATGTTTAAATTTTTAATATAATTAATTAATTATATCATATTCGTATCGATACATGTATATGCTGTTATACCTTAATTTTGATATAATATAAATATGATAAAAAAAACATAAATTACAACCTCCAAATGCAACCCGAACCATTTGGAATGGTTATGCCTAAAGTTATTCCGGTCTTTATTCCACGCTAGATGACAGCCATGGATGATCCATCTCATGAAATCAGAGCCATCCATTCATTCCCTTCAAGTAATCTGATATTCTATGTACGTGCTACATTAATAATTCCGATGCCAGTTTTTTTGTGCCATGTTTTATATTCCATTTCTATCCTTCGGATGTTCGCCGTCAACCAAGGTTCCTTAACCCCGATCCCTAACCCACTCCTCTCGTCTCCTTTCCGCGGTGCAAAGCTGGGCACAACCGACATGGGCCTCAAAACCCTCACGGACCCCGTAAGAGCCCCTCTCTTTTATAATTTTTGTTTTATCTTTTCTCCCTCCAATTTCTCCGACCGTTCCTCGCAATGAATCGTCCCCTTCTTACGTTTACGTAATCTCTTCTATGTTTTCGCTCTATCTCAATCGCTGAAACAAGCGTAGCTTTACCATCTTTCTAACGAGAGGATTTCATCGACCTCTCTCAGGAGCTTAGCATGCGTTCTCACCGTTCGGAGAAATGCCTGACTAACTCTACTTGTTGTTACTGGCTCGTATTCATATGAAAGTTTTAGATTTTAGTGGTCAATGACTAATCCTGCTGTGGACGCTTGCTTGCATCTGGATTCAGCCATAATTTATAAAAACTTTTTGTAAGCCAACAGGAAAAGAACACTTGGTATATTGAGTGGAATAAATCTTTCTGAAACTACTGTCCTAAAATTAAAGTTATACGTAATCATAGTTTAATCATAGTTCTGGATTTGTTGGGGATTTAAAACATTGACGGTTTAACTGTTGGATTGTCAACGCTCAACACCTTACAGCTCTAACCCCTATTTATTAGTCTGCTTCAATCTCTCCTAGCAAAAGTTAATTATATTTTTCTTTCTGTAATGATAGTATTCGGTGTTTCTGTTTGATGATCTGAATAAAAAGAATGCTCCTTTTCAGCACTACTCTATTCCCTGGTGAGAGCACCAGTGCACCATGGCAGTTGGACCTCAGTGCAGTGCATGGGGCTCACTTGGGTGACAAGCAGGCCCTGTGCACCATCCTACCGATCACCATGCTTGGGGAGTGGAATGAAGAGTGGAGTGGCATGGTGAAACATTTTTTCTAATGAAAATGTTGGTACATGTTTAATGTCAACTTTGAAACAAAGGGGACATGACAGGGCTATAATTGAAAGAAACAATTTCCTTGGATAGTGCATTTAGTTCGTAGAAGCAGTTCAGTGGTGCACTACTGAATTCACTAAACATTGAAGCCTTAATTAATTTGTTTTTGAAATTATTTATATATCATTTTCATTGAATTACATTATTGTAGGTAGGTAATCGATGAAATCTGGTTTCACTGGACACAAATCTGTAGACTTCTATTATGAGGGATGGCTGGACATACGTGACACTCAATCCTACGCCATAAAAGGGATGCCTCATAGACTTGCTATAAAATTTTTCAGCTAAATTATATTTTATTTAGTGAAATTCAAATTTCTTTTGATATAAAGAATTGAAATGTCCTAATATCCCTTGCAAGCATCCATCGCTGCACAAATATAAATTGAATTTAATTAGTTTATATGGTTATCTATAATTATGCCTTTAGAGTTAAAGTATATGGTTTGTAAGTTCTTCATTGAATTCCTTTTTGTACAAAGTACAAATTGTAGAGATCCCTTCTTTTTTATATGAAGGGTATATATTCTCTGCCTAAATTAAACAGTTACTGTTCTGTTTTCTTGCAGATAATTCACTATTTGAGTGGTAATCTATTGCAGCAGAGACTCTGAATCTTCAAATGCTATTGACCTCGTAAATAGCCTGTTCGGACAGATTATATCATTCCTCCTGTTTCTTCTTGATTGGTTTTCATATTTAGGGTATAGTGATAGGATGAAGCTCTTCAATAGCTTAAAAGGTCTCCATGTTTCTGCTGCCTCATCCAAGAGAGTTAAATTATTACCTCAACATCGCCTCTTCAGTGCTGATGTTGCCACGGGGGACTCAAAGTCCAAGAGATACAAATACCCAGCAGTCTATGATCCATATGGACCTAGACCCCCTCCATCTGATAAAATTCTGCAGCTTGCTGATCGCATTGCTGCCCTCCCAATGGAAGAGCTGAAACAGATCGGGCCCACTCTCTTGGACAGGCTGAAGCAACCCAAGCCACAACCTATATCCTCTGCTGGTTTCAATTTTGGTCCACAGGTGGGGGCTTCTCCAGCGACGGCAGAGGAGAAGAAAGCTGAGAAGACAGCATTTGATGTCAAATTAGAGAAGTTTGATGCTGCTGCAAAGATCAAGGTGATCAAAGAGGTTAGGACATTCACCAATCTTGGGTTGAAAGAGGCCAAGGATTTAGTAGAGAAGGTGCCAGTTTTGTTGAAGCAAGGTGTCACCAAGGAGGAGGCCAATGACATCATAGAGAAGATAAAGGCAGCTGGTGGTGTTGCTGTAATGGAGTAATGGCCTACTCAATAATATGCCAAATTCCATAATTGATGAGTTATCATTATTTTAGTGTCAGTTTGATATTATATGCATAAATTCATGTCAAAGATATAACTCAGGATGTGAAGGCTGACCTTTTCAGAAGTGTATCATTCTTGATATGCATGTGTTTTGGGCACAGAAGGGAACCTTTCATATTGAAAGAGGTGTTTGAGTCCATTTCTTTTGCTGAGACAGGTTTGTTGGTAGCTATCAGCTGAAGGATGTCAGCTAGGAGGCAAAAACTCAGAAGTTGGTTCGATCTTTATTATCATTAACTCGAGTTTCTTTGGACCTTTAATTTTTCATGATCTTTGATCTAATAAACATTTCAAAGTCTTATTTTAAATGAATAATTGAACTGTTTAAAGTTATGGATGATAATGGTTTCTATATTCATAAATTGTTGCAGTTTCTCATGAGATGTACATATTATCTTTTGCTGCAAATAACAACCCAGACAAAATGACACTGTGAAGACTGGACCAGCCATCGGTCTGGTTCATTGACCAAAATTGGCATTTCTACTTTGTCCTGGATGGCAGATGATTGCATCGACAAAATTAAAATTCGGAAGAGAATGTTAGCTGATGGTGAACTGAAAGAACTTAATTATCCAACCAAATAAGCTGTTTTAGATCATATTAGGTTTTTCTTATTTGAATGACATGTTAGTTATCTACTTATTTGGATTGGTTGCACAGAATGAATTTGAAGTGCTGAAAATGCTTGAGGTGTAACATTAGAGAGAGAACCAATTGCAGTGACAAAATGCATAATGTTATACTCCTGTCTCTAGAATACAAAGAGAAGTCAACCTACCTGTGCTTTTGGTATTTCTCCATCTGCAATTAGATAAATTATGAAATTGCTGAATTGATTTTAAACTCATGACGAATCCTAAAGGCCATGTATTAGCTTCACATACTTTCCTTAAGCGGCTACTCTATCTTGAAATTTTCATCAGGGATTAGGGTTATAGATGCAGGTAACCCTTCACATATTGAACACAACCAGACCTTCCTTGCAAGCGTTGCCCTAGAGATCTCATGTTGTGAACTTGTGGGTTTGCTTCAGCTAGCAATCTTTCTTTTCCAATTAAACCATTGATGAAGCGATCATGGGCAAGCCTGTTGTGATCTTATATTCTCATTCACTGGAGTTTTGCTCCATCTCAAAGGACACACCATTAGAAAATTGTCACAGAAAACTCGTATATTAGAATATAGCGGGGATAGAATTGCTGCCTCTGGTTGTTTCCTTTCCAATCCAAGTGTCAGGTGATCATTGGAACATCAGTCCTGGATGACAACTTCTTTATTTTAGCTAATGATCATAGTTGCATTTGCTGAAAGACATGAGTTTGGTAGCTATTAGTGTTGCGTTGCCTGTTTGTTATGCTCTTTGTGCCTAAAGCTGTATCGGTCCTGGTTAAGTACTAATGAAGAATCTTCAGACCATGGGTGAGTGCCATTGGTTGCAACTGGTTGCACAACCAGCATAAAGGCAATTTTTGTTTCACATTTTGTTATGTCTAATCTGTTTATGAAGTGCTGAACATTTTGTGCATTTCTTGTTCAGGCCGATTAGTTTGGGAGCTCAAAGTCTTTAGCAGATTAAAAGGCATTTTAGGTTGTTGCATCTTGTTAGTCTGCTTGAATCTACTGGTGTTCAAGTACTCAGTTGCATGGCGTGTGCCCTTGTGCTGATTAGTGTCCAGCTGCTATTTTTTCATTTGTGAATAAAAATCACATGTGGCATGCATTGTGATGCACCAAACTCATAGTATCCACATTTAGCGTAGTCATACTCTTGAGTTGCTCATCTTTCATGATTTTGACTCGAGATTACTTGAAGTATGTGTGATTTATCAGTCATGCTCTTGTTTGAGCTTGTGCTTATTTTTTGATGGGAATTTAGTATGATAGATAACCTTCGGTTTTGGTGATTCCAATAATTCAAGAAAAGAGCTGAATAATAACTGTGGAGGATTATTTGAACTGGGGAGAATCCTCACCTTTGATGTTGCTTCTGCTGTCAAATCTACAAACTGTAAAATCCATGCAGAAGGTCATAAAATGGAGATAAGCCGATGCTATTTCATTGATGAAATGTAGTATATTGAGTCCTAGCAAGAGATGGTTGCTTAGGTTCAGGCCAATTCTTTTCGTAGCCTTGCATGGTTGTCAGCTTGTTCTATGAATTAGGCATGCCACAGCAGCTCAAACATGTTTATATAGTTGCGCAAACCTACCAGATCACTGCAGCCATTATTACCATGCAGATCTAAACTTCCATGGGCTAAAATTGTAGTCCATGAGGCCCACCTTTGTCTTATATTACATTAAACTTCCATGGGCTAAAATTGTAGTCCATGAGGCCCACCTTTGTCTTATATTACATTAAACTTCCATGGGCTAAAATTGTAGTCCATGAGACCTACCTTTGTCTTATATTACATGAAGCTCTATAATATATAATAAAGTGAGGACTGCTAGATCTAGAGAGTGCAGATGAGGACCGCCAATGCAAGGATATGTTGACGATAATTACTTTGTTAAGCTGGTGCCAAGTGCTTGTAGGGCAAATTATCCATTAGGTGGTGGTTCTTAACAGAATATTGGTAGTTACTTTAGCCTTGTAACATAATTTTTTTTTGGGTGGGTGGTGGATGTCGAAGTATGGGAGATATGTTTTTCTTTTCGTTTTACAGAGTTTTTCTCACGTTGATGGATGGATCATTAGCTCATTAGTTGATGGATATTATTATCTTTCATATCTGAATGCTGGCATTTAGTTTATCATTGTTATATTATTTTTCTGTATTATTCCATATTTCCCAAGCATATTTTCTGGTATAACTATTTATATGTTAAAGTATTTTTCTAAAATTTTTAATAATGAAAGATATCTCAAAATTAAATTGGCATATGCTGATAACCTCAGTTCGGTCTATACGTGCTTATCCTCTCTCTCTCTCTCTCTCTCTATTTTTAGATGTTTTGCCCATTGGAAACCTATCTTTTTGATGTAAAAGTCGAAGACAATGTCCAATAGACAAATGAAGCTTAATGTGGTTAATCTTTCTCAATTAATCGGTTTGCCTTTTTATTTTAAAAATCTCATCGAAGTTTATAGGTCTCATCCTAAGCTACGGCACCGAATCAATATGTATGAAAATTTAGCCAATCTAATTAAAAAAGATTTTCTCTTCGAAGCATCTATAAAAGTATCCTTGTATCACTCAAGCAAAGAATTCAATTCTAAATCATATTCAACTAAATTCAAGCTTCAAAGAAAATCGTCTTGGAGTTAAAATTTCAAAGCCTCATTAACGCTTTTCTTTTAGCAGTTAAAACTTCCAAGCCTCATTAACGCTTTGTTTTTAGCGCAACGCAGGAAACTGAGCCACATCGAAGGCCACCGCCAACACTTTTCTTTTAATAATATATTAAATTAACATATAGCTGATTAATTTAATCAAAGTTGATCAAATGTATCAGATGTGGAGGTATAATGCCACATTAGTGCATGATTAGAGAACAGCCCTTGGACTCGTGAAACGTAGCTTTCATCAATTTAAGACAAGAATTCCAATGCAGTATTACTTTGTTAAAATAATGAGGCTGGAGTAACTGCGGAAAGGGTAGGAAGCCAAGGCCGCAAAGGGTCCTCCTTGCGCTAAAGCGCTCACGAAGAAAGAACGTTATTGCTTGTTTTCGGATAATTTTGGAATTTTTTTGTTAAAAAAAATACGCTTAGCCAATAGGAAACCCACTTACGCATAAATGATGCCTTTTCCATCTCATTTCCTTGCAAAGAGAAAAAAAAATCATGAATAATTTAATCAATAAAAAAAGTTTACATACTTTAATAAAACTTATCCATCAAAATAATTTAATAAATAAAAAAATTGATTAACTTGTCTTAAAATTTATCTACTAAAGAACAGGCCTTACATTATTTGAAAAATCTAGGCTTGCGTTCGTTATGGATTTGAACCTTATCTAACGGAGCCAATCTAGACCCCGCTTGATCCACAGAATTCTAAACCACAACCCCACCAGACCGAACAATCAATCTGCCTGTAGAAGTCCAATCCGGCTCCAACAATTTTACCCAGATGCATTCCACGTGGGGTCTACAGAATTACTGGATGGACTTGAGCGAGGTTCAAATCGGGTTGGATTGGAAGCCATACCGTAAACGGGAAGTTTTGGTCCGGATTGTGTTAGAAGTCCTGATATGGAGTTTGAAGTTAGGTTTGATTACAAGAGCCTTCAACCAAAATCAGCCTAACCTGAAAACAAGTTAGAAAATTTTCAAGCCGAACCCAACCAAAGCAACAAACATATATAATATAGACCCAAATCTGGACTGAATTGCAACTTTGGACGGTACAAATAAAGAATCCGACCGAATCACTCTTAAAGCTTCTCCTGGAGACATGGCCAAAGACAGAATCCGAGCGCCCGCATTACCACAACTAAGCTCACTTGGTCGCTTCATTAATTAAATCACTGGATAGATTTTGCAATCTCCCTCTGTCCGGATACGAGTTGCTGAAGCTTGATGCACCCAAATTTGCCAAGTTTAGGAGGAATTCAAGGTGAGTGATCCTCTACCGGAGCTGATCAACAAAGTTGATCACCAAGTTCCAGAATCTGTCTACCTTCAAAGGATACTCTATCCGCTACTCAAGAAGTTTCCATATAATATTCTCATCAGAAAAAGAATCACGGAAATGTCTCTTTTTTACTCTAAAAAAAAAGGAAAAAGACTGTAAAGTTGTGATTATATGGCATAAGTATTCAAATTTCCAAACTATTCTCTGCAGTAATAGATACCAGTTACCAGGTTACATGGGAGACATTTATTATCTACTCTCGAAAGCCACAACTGAAACAGAATTCTTGTGGAATCGGCAAAATGAGTATTACAGGTATTGCAACCATAAAAAAATGCTGCAGATACATGAGAGGAAAAAAAAAAAAAAAAAGCAACGGCAAGCTCTTCAATTCAAGTTATCCCAATTAATTTTCTCCAACCTATGGTTCTGGCGTTCCATTGGCATACTTCACTTCTGTTCCTCCTAGGACAACAGAAGAACGCAATCAGGCAAATCAGATGCTGAAGCTGCTCCGCATCACAAGGTTTACAAGCTCATGCATTCCCAGAAATACATGGCATATTTTGTGGTCAGATGAACAGAGATAAAAAATGACCGATTGAAGTTAATATGTGCATTTTCTAGCTTTGTTAAGGTTATCAGTGATCATGGTACATAAGAGTCATGCTACATAAAGGCAAGCTGCTACATTTATGGGCACTTGGGCAGGCACAAACTGCATAATGTGCCCCACATTTAAGAAGCTAAAGAATGCTTGCTTGACAACAAAAAATACGTTAAAGGCAAGTAATCATGCTGGAATACTCCATGATGTTCGGTCTACTCATCTAACCTCTAAAAGCCTATCAAACTCCAAAGCCAAACCATTTATGTGGAACTCATAATAACCGAGCTACCTTCCTCATGCTGTAAGGAATTGAATCTTTGTTAACAACCCAGCTGGACTGAATAGCTGGGTGTATGTATTTTCAGATCAGCTCCAAAGGTTCCATCTTACCAAGCGAACATTCAGATAGGATTGCTTAGAGCATTGTCATCTGGGAAACAAAATGACCAAATCAACATAAACAAATCTTAACCCTTATTGTAGGCCACCTTGTTTTGATGTCCCAATTTATTGAAATCCAAGTTTACTGAGCCTTGCTATTTCATTACTTTATTTTATCCATCCACCAGCTACATCTAATAACCTCCTGGCATCCTAATCAACCAGTTCTCAGTCAAATGGCACTCTTTTCACATCTCCACATCTAGAGCTGAGAATGGTCAGATTGGCCCATTTCCACTCTGGAATCAACCTGAAAATCACCTGGTCCATTCCAAACTCAAGTCATCTATATTAAGCTTGGGTCCAAAAAGACCCAGTTCAAATTCGGACCGGATATTATCACAAGTAATCTGATCCAAACCGGAACCGACTGAAAACTAGAACAATATCTTTCCCTGCCCACCCTGAACCTTCTTTGATTCTAAAAATCTGGAAATCTATTAGCTATAACCTTCTGTAGTTAAGCATCAATTCATGTTGTTAATAATAAGCTGAAATCATTGCCAACCTGGCATATCCAGATGGTTGGCACTCCTCTCAGCAGCAAAGAACTTAGCATTGTGGCAACCCCACCACATTTCATTTTTTAGAAAAAAAAGAAATATGTTTTCTTAGTTGATCTTACAAAGAACAGAATTTTTTTTTTCATATCTGCTTTTTTATGCACAATATAATTTAGTATGCTAAATTTATGTGTTCCTGATGGCTTGAGTTTGGACTTCTTTGACCCAATTCAATAGGTCATTAATAAACACTATGAAGATGACCCTACATGATTCAAGTTGAAATGGATCAGAATTGGGTTCACGTTATTGAACTTATAGCTTTGATCAATGATCAATTTAACCTTGCATCCCTATCCACAAAACAGATAAGCACTGCTTAGTCCCCAACCAATCTACAAATAGTAAACACACCCTTCAGTAACCTTTTTTTCTCGAGTAACATGCCTAATGAATGAATGATACATTCCATCCAATCATTCATTTCTTTCACTATCTCTGCAGCTTTAAGTTAACTAGTATTTCTTGGAAGTATCAACTTGTTGTTGACAGCCAGAGTTGTTAAGGTAAGCACTGCAAATTATGTGGTGAGCTATTTGGAAATTTAGATCCCCTAGCTTTTTTTTTATTTTTTTATTTTTTTCCGGAACGTGTTTTCTAACATAATCAGAATACAATACAGATAAGCTGATGTGTATTGAATCATATTGGAGCCCTTGGAGTGGGTCATAATAATGGTTGGCTTGATTTTCTTGTTTGGGCTTCTGGTGTATATTTTACATGAACCATTATCCCTTGATAAGGCAACAACACAAAGAGAAGAAAGCTTTTCATGATTTCACAACAAACCCAAATATCAGAACTTTAATATTCCAGTTTTTGGCCAGCAGGCTGAAGATTTTTCTTAACAAAGCACTATTATTCTCACAGCTCAAATCCTAGTTCCTAGGTTCTATTACTATTCACTTTGATTTGAGAACCTATGCGCAACTTATCTTTAAAGGCCATAGGCATCCATCTTTCTTTTCAAAACAGCAAGCCACCCAACTCTATTCCTAAATACAAATCCAGATGACAGTCTATCATTTAGAATCCTGTATGAATACGTAATTCATCATTTGGACACTTCCTTTTTCAAATTTCCAATTTTTAGCTGCTATCGGCCTTTCATGCTATGTTCCTTTTTTACTTGATATACCATCACTCATCACCCTGATAAAAAGATTGGCAGTCTGATGCTTCTTATCTTACTTTTTTATCTTGAAGCTTCCCTTGCCTATGGGGGAAAAATCATTATTAGATTTTTTTTTTACATGATCTAGTGTCCTTTCTGTTTATTTCTTCTTGGATCAGTTCGCAGCCAAAGTGTAAATCCATGCATATGTCATAGGATCAAACAACTTCCATTATGTACAGAAAGCACTTAAGACCATTATCAAACGTAGATGAAAGAAAGAAACACTCCCTAGAAAGGAAAAATTATCGAATGCAGATATGAGGAGAAAGCACCCTCCCCAGAAAGGAAAAATTAGAGCAGGATAAAGAAAAGGGATAGTTTTCTTACTATGATAAAAGAATAGCAATCAAAGATACTGGAAACACATCCTAGCCTAAGCAGACTTTGTTGGGAGAGGTTGTTTAAGCAACAGATTCAGTTTGACTTCTCTAGAAATGGATGAAATAAGTCAAGCCACAGACAACAGGAAACTAAATTGCTTATAAAATATCAGAATTTCTCACATGTTTTAAGATCTCCTCTTGTATACTATTTTATTTCCAAACTGAAGAAGAAGTAAAATGATAGCTAGGGATGTCATATATCTCTTTATGAACAAGAATTAGGAGCTTTACCCTCAACCACTTAGCCCATGCTTGTGGGTCAGGCTCCTAATTCTTAGTTGAGGGTAACACAACTGAGAGAGTGAAAGAAAGAAAGCACCACACTCCAACAAACCTCCAAGGACAATAATTATTACTTTGTTGATACAAAACTCCAAATTTTATCTGAAAGCATTTACTTGAACATTTCCGAGCATTAGCTCAACAATGAGAAGTTGAACTTGATAGAAGAAGATCTTGTAAACAATAAAATTTAAAGATCGTACACAATGGAATTTATGTTCTAATGATACTGTTCTGGTACAGTCTTAATCTGTGACTAACCATATCAACAACCATCGAATCTTACCATTAGGCATGCAAACTATGGCATTCAGAAAAATCATATTTCGGGGCAAAGATCCTGAATTTGGAAAATAATACAAAAGATCTAACAAGATCCAAAAAAAGAATACAGATAACAATAACTGAAGAAAAACAAAAATAAAAAATAAAGAATGTATATGACATTAAATACTTATTCATGAAGCAATAGCAAAAAACCCTCTACGACCAGTGACATATAGTACCATTAGTTCATATTTAGTGAATTTCCCAAAACAGATTCTTTGTCTATAATTTGAGAATAAGTTGTTAAATTCATCTATTATTGTATAATTATTAATTAACTTGATTACCTTGGAATAATTAGGAAAATCATTTGACTGATGAAAAAATAAAAGAAATATCTGGAAACTCAATAATTTTGAGAATAATGTTACTATGCTGCAGCTATGAACAGATTATTCTCTTTTTTCTACCAAAAAGGCTTAAACAAAATGTAGAAATAGTGTGCAGTTATAACGCTAAATCAAGCATTTACAGAGAGAAAAAAAAACTTACTTGTGCAGAACCAGAAGGAACAACTGAAACCTTTGGATACAACTTTGGAGGTGAACCATCAAATATGTAAGAGCATTCAGTATAAGCTGCTCCAATCCCCACTCCAGCACCCAAAGCTACAGACGCCCATCGAGTTGTTGGACTCCCTAAGAAAACAAAACAAGCAAGATATGGACGTTTTAATTAAAGCAAAATACCTGCAAAGAGTATACAACATATGGAAGATAAGTAATTATTCAAAAGATACAAGCAGCATCTACTTCAAATGTCACAAAAGCAGCCTGAAGGCCAATAACCCATAAGTCAATGTTAGGTGATCATTGCATCCCAAGATAATTTCCCAAAAGAAGAAAAAGGAATTTTCTAATGGCTTGTTTTATTCACATCAATATGACGAACATAACTTTCTGTTTGTAATTGATCATTCAATTCTTATCAAGAACAGAGTTTATATTGTCTTTAATATTATAATGCAAATTAGTCTAATAGTTCATCTGAGGTCTTGAGCCTTCATCCTTGAGGCACTCTATACAATAAAAATGCACCCCAATAGTTCGATTCTTGTTCGAGAGGGAAACAAGAAAATTTCACCAACTAAAAGGACTACTTTTTACAAATTTGAAAGGGGGGTGGGGGAGGATTTGCAGCCATAACCATCCACATGTTGTTTACAAGTCCCCAGCACTTATGTCTTTAGTCCCAATAAAATTGAGTCATCGACTTTAGCATGCGAGTGGTGAAAGGAACGCATAGTGCATATACAATTGTTATTTTTAACTATTTAAAAGAATATGTTACATTAACTATAATTGTAACACTAATAATAGTAGTCATTTTTTTTGGATGGTTTATAACAATGATACTAACAATTTTGCTTACCAGTTAGCACCTAATACCTAATAGCAATAATTATAAAATAATTAACATTCTAATATTATTAATACTAGTATTAACCCACATCAAACCTAATCATAAACCAACCCCCTCCAACCCCACTCAGGCTCCCATAAGAAATGGTCGTATATGTGACTCCAGTAATGTATTGCATTTTAAAACAATAGTTTTTCTTTCCTTACATATGAGATGGAAAGAAAACTATAAGAAAGAAATAACATCATTTAATGTAAAACACATCCAAAAAAGCAAACAAGATAAACTGGTGTATCTGAAGATAAGCATTGAAGCAACCGATACACATGTCGACTTGTTAAAATTCTAGAAATTACAACTACAAGGTATTTATTTCTTCAATATTTTCATTTTCTGATTACATTTGCATATGCTCCATTTTATCATCCCTTCTTTGATTTGTATTAAATCCATTGCATGTCATATTGGCATCCTCACATCCATGACATGGCCAGTTTCTTGAGAAATTTAATCTGATCAAAAGCTAATTTTTACAGCATTGACTTCTCCCATGCAATGATCACAGCTGGGAGAAAATATAAACATTATAAAACTGGCAAAGTGGAAAAAATTTATACAGAAATTTGGAAAATGTTAGAAATATAACAGAAATCATAAATACGGACAGAAAATAATTGTGTAAACAGTACAGAACAATGCAACAAATTTGTATAGTTTTGGGTAACACATCCTGATTTCCTAAAATAATTCAATAACCATGCCTGTCTTTAATGAAAGTTCTTCTAAGGATTTCAGATGTCATATATCAATCACTGGTAACAAACAATATACACACTATATCATAGAAAGTGAATGATGAATAGCTTCCTTTAACTAATATGCAACAAAATGATATTTGATTTATCAACTCAATGCACTAGGATGGACCAAATTGAAGTTACTTGGACATGTGGGACAAGTGTCAAGTGTCCAAACGAATTTGACATGTGAACCTTCTAAATATTGGACACAGGCATGTGAACCTTCTAAATATTGGACACAGGCACATTTTTATCTCATATATGTATGTTTGAAGATAAATTGATTCTTGCATATAATGAATAATAAGCTAGATCTATGCTCCTTAAGTTCATAAGATTTGATAAAATAGATGCCAATTATTCTGTTAGAATTGAAAATGTTCATATAAAAATGTCAAGAAAATAAGTAACTATCATGGCATACAATTTGATGGTATTAAGTGCTTGAGTGTCCAACATGTCAAAAAAAAACCTAAAATTTGGGGTGTCTAGGTAACACTGCAGAAAATATTATTGGAGAGTTATCCACTTTTCTTACAATCATAATCCAACTTGTGAATCTGCACAAAAGACAGGAATAGGTGATAGACTGCTTTCATAAGGGCCTTTATTTTTCTATAGTAACATAAGGTTGGCAAGAAAATACTGACGTAGAAGACAATATACTTCTTGGGAGAGCTGCAATCTCACTTCTCATCATGGTTTTGTCCACCACCTTAGGCTAAAAAACTCCTCAACTGTTGATTTCTTTTTTTTCTAAAAAAAAAATTGTAGGTAGACAGCCTAAAGCCCACACTCACATGTAGGAAACAAAAAGCCACACCCATCAGCCATGAAAAAAAGCTAAAAGCAAAACCAGAAAATCAATCGTTGAAGTCTTTTCTTTGGCACTAAAACAAGCCAGTCCAGCTAACTTATCAGCAAGCTGGTTCCTCTCTCTAAAAACATGCAAAATCTGCCACCTAGTCACCTAAGAAGTAACGATATCTGAGAATAAAACACAATGGAGGCCATTCCTAAAAACATGCCATTCCAAATTCCATAAGGAAAAAATTGGGCCTTGTAAACACACAGACAATAGAGCACGGAACCTAATTGTCTGCGAATTTCAAATCATTAAAAGGAAAATAATCAGCTGTCAAACTCAAATATCGCAATGTGAGTTAGGCTGCACCATACTTGAAATCATTGCTCTCTTTCTAAGCTTTACCTCTGCCATTAAAGAGGAGCACAAGAAAATAGATCCACCTCGGCAGCAACTAGCTAGTCATTGTTTTGCTTCTCAGGGAGCTGATTTACCAGCTTTGCTTTTCTTATTCTCTTACTTCTCTTGTATCCTTTTTTTTTTTTTTTTTTGACTCTTCTCCTTCTTCCGCTTCCCTTATATGTACCTTTGATTTCAACTACTCAATGAAATCAAGGGTGGGCTTTGACGCCCTCCTCATTCAAAAATCTCACATATCAAAGATAAATTCTGTCAGTTTTGATCCTTAATTCCATCATTTTACTCGCATTCTTGCTGAAGAGGTACACCAATAATGACACTGCCAATTTCAGCGATAACTTACCTCATATCCCCCTTTTCCTAGTGCCTATTCCTCTAGAAAACCTAGCCAATAAGAGAAAACATCGATAAAACTATCAACATTATAACTTGCCACCTAAAACGCCACTGATCTAACCAATATCAGAAACCCTAACTACTAAAGATCCAACAGCAAAACTACAAACAAAAATCATAAATCAATCTTACCATGTCCTTGTAAAAAAAATTTAAAATATTCAAAAAAAATCCAGAAAAACAACAAGAAAACATAATCACAGAAGACCCCTCCACTGGGAAATAAAAAGAAAAGAAATTTGAAAAACGCAACAGCAAGTTGTTAAGTATCAATAAAACCACAAAAAAAGAATCCAAAATTTTCCCCCAAAAACCCGTCAACAAGCATCAAAATAGGTCTCAAGATCGAATCCGATGAAAGAGAAGAGGGAGGGGTCTCACGGAAGAGGAGGAGGCCGCTGAAGGCGCCGGCAAGGGAGGAGTAGAAGAACCGGCGGATGGTGAGATCGAGGCAGGCGTTCCACTTGGCGTCCAGGTCGTAGCGAGGGGGAATCGCAGGCTTATTTTCCTCCGCCATTGCGGATTACTACCAGGCCTTCCTTCGAGCTTCGGCGTTCGGCCTTTTTATTATTCCTTTGGCCGCTTTTCCTGCGCCTTGGTTCGGCGCTGCCTCCTCGTTTGCGGGTGGGATCACGCAAACGAGCAGAAAGGGGCAAGGCTGGGCAGCGTAACGCGGTGAAGTCGTCCGATTTTTTATGCCGACCGTTCGATCGGTATTTTCTATTTTTAAACCCAAAAAAAATTGAGGAAATAATAAAATTGGGTAAAAAATATTCGTCGACAGCAGGATTCGAACCTGCGCAGGCAAAGCCCAACAGATTTCGAGTCTGTCTCCTTAACCACTCGGACATATCGACAAAACGTAAGAAGTTTTCTGAGATAATTTTATTTGTCTTAAACCAAATGATCGATCATCCTAAACCATGAACAAACGGACGCAACTAGAACTACGTTCGTATTGGTTCTCTGCATGATCAACCAAGTTTAGAAACAATGCTAATTTATGGAGGATGGCAGTTACAGAGATATTTGATACACCATCCACTTTTTTCCATGTCAATGCAGTAGATTTTCTTTACTTTGAAGGCCAGAGTGCGGAAGCAGCATCAACTCCGCTTCATCCTTCGTCAATCTCATACTCCGCTGAGATCTGAACCATAATATTGTTGATGGTTCAGCGTCACCAAACAAATCAGAAAGTACCAATACCATCACCACTGATACATGAATCAATATTGCAAGCTCTATCAGCACATGTTTGTGCTACCTCTTCCAAATGGATCACTCACCTTATTATTCCCATATAAATGCAGTCACAAGTGCATGTTATTCAAACATTCTCCACTGCAAATGAAATCCATTCTGAACAAGATTGCCCAGATTACAATAAACTCAGTGCCAATTTAATCAATAGTAGCTATAGCTCAGTCTTTGCTAAAGCCCTTTAATAAAACCACCAGCAATAGAAGGCTCAGCTACTGCTTGTGTCAGGAGGCTGTGCAGATGGAGGTTCAGGGTCTGATTTTATGTTTATCAACATCCATGTGCTGAGGCTGGCTCGCTTTAAAATCAGTTACAGCCTTGTCAAACGAAGTCCTCACATGTTGACACATTCCCAACAAATTCTGGAGTCCATCCTTTAGTACATCTTTTGCAGGATCACCTGTTCACCCAACCAAGGTCAATGGATAAAATTAAAATCTGAAGAGAGATTTGAAATACAATAATTTACCAACTAGTAAAAGAATAATTTAACAATACCATCACAAAGACAGGCATTTCTTCCGTCATTTTCAGGATCTTGTTTCTTATTTAAGTTCATTGAGTTCTAGGAGTAGCCACATGTAACAAAGACCTTAAAACAGATTGAGACGAACGCTTCATACAGCCAGATTATTTGCCAGTATTTTTCAAAGCATAGTGGATCACAATTTGATGGCAAATCATTGATTTAGACCTTTATATGGGACCATGATAATTATATCCATTACCAACAAGCCTTATTCCAGATATCCAGATTGGCTGAGAGGACAAACTTATCTTGTACTGAAACCACCCAACTGGCACATCCTATACAAAGTGTCAATATGGAACATATCCTGGTACAGAGGGGGTATATCGATTCTCAGTACCCTTCCTGTATATTATGGTGTGTGCTGAACTGGGAAATGCTGTCTTGTACGAAAAATCCATTATTAAAACCAATAAAGATCGCATATACAATGGAGAACTGGGTAAATTGATGTGTCCGGTGAAGAATACTGAAGAAAAACCTCGTGTAGACTGCAGGCATGTTGCCCCCAGTGAATCAAGGTAGCAAATCCTAATTGTATCTTAAGCTGACTTGCACTATGTTGTTGAAATTTGAAAAGGCTATGCTGTAATGCAACTGACATGAACAATGATCTCTCAAAAAATGACAATACACATGCTGGATAGAATTAGTTTCCATTAGATAATGAAATCTCAATTTCAGGCACAGCAGCACCTGGTATATGTGCACATGGCTAATAAGTGTGTGGTTTAGATAGTGGCTGGTCTATGAGCCTTAATTGAAGTTTAGAGTAACTATTCATCTGACAAATCAAGAAAAAGAAGATCTCAAATCAAACAAGTTAATTATCATAAAGGTTTGAACTTAATAATACCCACAAAGAGAACATCAAAATTGGAATCATCACCATGATTAATTCCCCGAAATCATTGTCATTGGCTTAGAAACTTGAGAGAGAAAAAAGGGACAATCTAGTTTCTGTTTGACACCAGAAAGGACTCTTAGACTACTTGACCTCATGGATTGGCCATATTCACGGTTAACTTCTCTTTTTCAACAGAATTTGGACATGCTTGTAAAGTCAGAAATGTTATCACGGTTAACAAATACTACATCATAGTTGTAATATGTTGCATGAAACTTCTGTAGTAGGGTATGAATATATTAGGTGCTGATCCAACTAGGTGAGATATTTGAATTCTTTGGCACCAATGCAAATGGTGCAATGGCATACCAGGAGGTCTCTACATTAAAATGTGGAACTAATAATCAGGATACACCAATATAATAGAGAATAATAGTACAATAGTCATGGTAAACAGATTTGGTGGACAAATAAATCTCTTTAAGGCAGGATTAATGAATTGATGCAACTTGTCTTCATTATGTATTTATTCTTAATCATCTGAAAAACCTCATAACCAATCATCTGAAACAATTTGATGATATGCAGGGTTCTGGTGTATGTAATCCCAAAGACAAGGTTTACCTATTTGGCTTGTTGAACAGAAACATAAGCATGCTAAAAGAAAAAAGATTAACAGAAAAGCATGCATACCTGTAGTTTGAACTCTTATATTGACCTTGTTATCTGAAGGATGAGGGACACTGTACCCACAGAGTACCACCCTTGGGCTGCAACAAAGCATGATCAGGAGAATGGTCAGAAATAAGAACAAAATTAGAAAGTATTAACATGATGTGAGGTCATCATTGCAAAAGTCATGAGCTACAAACAGGCCAAATGTCTGTGGATACAAGGAATTGCTTTAAAAGTTCCTCAGGAAATTGCCATTTCTGTAGTTACTTGAAGGAGCAAGACTCTTCATGGATAATGATAAATTGGAGCCTTATGATTAAAAACCTGTGCAATATTGTGATGTAAATTCACTCAGTAAAGGATATTATTTCTGTAACAGCCCAAACTTTAAGCATGTGATTAATTATAAAATAGAGAAGGACTCCAAAAGTCATTTGGAAATTTGTTAAGGGTATAAAAGAAAAGGATGCCGAAAGTTATTTGATAGTTTTCCAAAGACAAAATAGGGAATTTCCAAGGGCAAAATAACATGGTGGAGAGTGTGCCACGTGGACTTTAAAAGGGCATTTTGGGGATTTGTTTGAGGGCAATTTGGGAATTTGCCAAGGCATTAAAATCCCACTCACTTTTCTTTCTTATCCACTCGTAAGAAAACCAAGAGAAAGAGAAGAAGGCGGTGCAAGGGCAAAATAACATGGTGGAGAGTGTGCCACGTGGACTTTAAGAGGACATTTTGGGGATTTGTTTGAGGGCAATTTGGGGATTTGCCAAGGCATTAAAATCCCACTCACTTTTCTTTCTTATCCACCCATAAAAAAATCAAGAGAGAGAGAGAGAGAGAAGAAGGCGGTGGAAGAGAGGAGAAAAGAGTTCAGCTGTGGGGAAGAAAAAAGGAAGAGGAAAAAGAAAAGAAAAAAAAAAAGAAAGGAAGAAGAGGAGGAAGGACGGAAGGAAAATTTTCTTGGTGTTTGGCAAGCTTGGAAGAAAAGGAAAAGATCCCATCTTCTCTTTAAGGTAAATTTCTACTTTCCTAAGCTTAAGATTAATGTTAGAATCATATGAAAGAGAGGAAAAGAAACTTAAGGAAAGGTAGCTTCATGCCATGAATATCATGAAGATTTATGCTTTTGGTGAAAGAAATTTTGGAAACCTAGTGTATGAGTGTTTTGTAACTAGCTAAAAGAGAGGATATGGCTACATGCATGGGTTGTGAATTTATGAATTAAGTGATAAATTTATACAATTATTAGACTGGATGATAAGAGGATAGTTAGGAGGTTGTTAATCTTAGCCTAAGATGCATGTATGCTAGTTCATGAAAACCTTAAGTGTATGTAACCTTGATGATTGCATATGTGGTAATTTAGGTCAAGAGGATGGTTCAAAGGAGCCATTTTAAGAGAAGTAGCAGTCATAATAGTGTGAACAGCTAAGGTGAGTGGGTTCCTCATTTGGCTTTGTGATATTATGTTGAAATCTTGTTATAAATCTAAGACATGTTATGCTATTATGTAGTGTTCCAAAGTTGTCTAAATTATGGGAAATAAGAACCAAGTTTCATGATGTTTTAAAGCATATGTTTATAAATATAGAAAAGAATGTTTATAAAGCAAAGCATGAGTTATTAGTAAAAAGTGTTTTCTAAAGCAAGGTATGGTTTGCAGTATATATTTCAAAAATGAAACGGGTGTTTCAAGTAAAGTATAGATCTTGATTTCCAGTATATATTTCAAAGTGGTGCATGGGCATGCATGAATAGAAATGCTTCAGAGAAAGTACAGTTGATTTGTATTTGGGTTATAAACATATTTCTGGATATTTATACAACATACATCATAAAGAGAATTGGGTCATCTATGGGGCTGATCATCCTATAAACTGTGCCATAGCATGAGCATTGCACACACTATTTACAGCCGGCATCTCCTTGCGATTCGATCGTACTATGATCTTGAGGCCAGGGGGAGTACACGCTAGATCAGCCCAATGGGGCAAAGAATCACAGCTTAGTAAAGAGCTAGGTTACTATATAGCCAAGGTGGCTCAGTGATATTAGCTCAAGGGAGGGGCAAACAGGAGGCCTAGGGAGAAAGGAGCAAGCTCACACTTGGGGTAAACCGCACATGTGAGGGGTATCATATGGTGCAGGGATTCTCGGCACTTAGTACACTTACCCACTGAGAGTACACCTGCAGGAAGGCGACCGTAGGGATGTACCTTAGTGGTAGCACACCCAGCCCATCATCATGAGATTTTGCAAATAATTGCATTACTTTATTGAGTTGTATTATTGAAGCATAAGCTAACCTATAAGCTTTCGTATACTATCACAGAAAGAAAAAGGGGTTTTTATTTCTATTTGTCGGTGCCGTGTTGTATCGACTATACAATATGATACAGTTGAGTATCGATTTTAAATGTTATATATGTATTTATATATGTATCAGTTTTATGATGTTGTTCTCAATTCCCCATTGTTAGATGGTTATCTAGTCATTGGGACTTAGGTCCCACTCCTCTATCGTTAAAATTTTATATAGTTGTATATTATGGGTAATGATCAAGATGGTCATGTATGGGTGTGTAAAATTGTAATCTTGTGAGGTATTCTATACTTGGACTGGAAGTGAAGTGTGACTTTTATTGTAAAATAAATTGTGAATATAATCTTTATAACCGGAGTATGAATGAAGTTAAACTGCCCATAGTTCTTTAAAACAGAGTGTGAAGATTTTGTTTTTTGTCTGAGCAGGATTAAATTAAATCTATGATATTGCTTGATGAAATGTATGAAATAATTGAGCAGGTAAATGTCTATAAAAAGGTGAAGTAATTTCCGCATGTAACTCAGAGCAAGTGGATAAGGTCCACTTAGGCTTTATGGTACGTAGCATAAAGACAAACAGAACTCTACCCAATTACTATAAGTAAGCATGCGTCGAGGTAGGGTCCCGACAATTTCTCCCAGTTAGAAAACTTATTTATTCTGCATAATAGCTGCAGAATTCACTTCATAAGCTGGAATTCTTTCATTGCCCGAAAATTCTCAGGCCTAAGCCTGCAAGTCTATAATTTGTCATGTCCATGAATCCATATTGGCTGCTTAAGTTGAAATTGATATCCATATCATTATGTCAACACATGTGACTGAACTATGGAATACATGCATAGAAACATAGCTTTGTTTGACACCTCTATGGAAGTGAGTGACCATAAGATACAAATATTTATATCTACAGAAAACTGTAGCATGAAAAAGAAAGGGAAAAAAGGCTATGATTGTAGTCTACTTTTTCCTTGTATATCTGGCAGAAATATTGTATGAAAACATGTACATGTGGAGCCATCACCAATGATGTCAAAACTGAAGCACTGCACTGTGCCCATATATAAGATGTTGCTAATAATTGATTTTTGAGCTGTGTTGTATGTCATATACCAATTCAGATGTGCTCATTAGAATGCTTAGATATGGCACCTCACCAGCAGCAGTGTCAAGTGTGCTTTCCCTAGACATTTCTCCACAGAATGAATTACAACCTAGTTAAGTCCCAGACAGAAAGCAAGAGACACAACCTTCCCAACATTACTCTACAAAGCTCAATCGAGGCTCACAATTCATCACCCAGAGTTTCAAGACAAGGACATGATATGTCCAATGGCTCATAATTGAAGACCAATCAAGTGAGACACGTGAAGTGACCAAGAAGATATGAACTTATTTAGAGCAAAATAAAATATAGGACTAAAAAATGTGGAGAAAATCATGAAAGAACCATGATGGAGACAAATCTACAAGTGACTAATTTTTATATAGAAACTTTGGATAGAGAAGGCTGACGATATTTAGAGGCTGAGGCTAATTATATATTGGATGTGTTTATTTAATAACTTGACAACTAAAAGGTGTAGATTCTTAAAAATTTACACCTCATGTCTCAGGGCTTTGCCTCCCATGTTGAGAGTATAATGAAAGATCCTATGCTGTCTTGGAAACATTGTTTGTTGTTCCCCTAATTGCAGAACTGATTAGTCAGTTAATTCTCCAATGCCACAAAGTAGCTATTTTTTTCACATAGTTTTAATTTATTTAAACTGAAAGGCTCAAAAGAAAAAACTAATCTACATGGTCCTCATATTTGCAGTGCACTCCATGTAACTTTTGGCTAAAATATTTAATATTTCATTGGCAGCCAACAGGTCAGACTAAGATAGTAGTGCATTTAGCATATGTAGTGGAAATTGATAAATTGAAGACTCCATCCATGAGTTAGCATCCAGAGCAAACTTCCAATATGGGCCCTTGAAAATGGGTTCAGAATTCTATCACAAAATACGGGTAGGCTTGAACCATCATGAAACCAAAGATTCTGATCTAGCGGTTATTTTATTAGGAGATGATACCAAGTATTGCCTCAAAATTAGCAACATATATTAGTGAATTGTTAATTACAGTGCACGTGTAACTAACAGATACACATTCATTGTAGACTACTCACCAGGGATCTGTTAAACAGGAAAGTGCCTGTAACATAAAGAGCAAGCTTCATTCAAATAAATGGGAGAGTTAAACAAGTCCAAAACAATTTCATGCGCTACTTCTACAGAAGTCTTCCTACTTTGGCTTCTTAACTTGAGACTATTTCCAACACCTCCTCAAAAGCATTTAATTAGATGATCTCTGGGCATATAAAGGATATAAGATTGCAGAAGTCTAGATAACAATAAGATTCATGGATGAAAGATATTGCCCTGTGTATGAAATTATAGTTATACAACTTCATCAATTGCAGGCAACAGGATCCAATCTTGAGAAGGTAACATGCACAAGGTTATTTAATAAAGAATCATTTGATACCTCAGAATAGTGTCAGTTTCGGATATCACTAGGTTAATATTAAGCATTTGATCAGTGAAAGACAAAAACCCAACACATCATAGAGTGTAGGTTAAATATTAGTTTTGGAAACATTACCAAAGTATTATTTTGAAATCAGCACCACCATAATCCATCTTTCACAAAATGGAGTCAAAGTTAGGAAGGGTCCATGGAAAGATTGAACAAATTATCACAACAAGCTACAATCTAGAGTCAACCATCAAGTTATAATGAAAAGCATAGAAGAATTGTCAAAACCATGCAAATAAGAAAGAAAAAAAACAGATATAAATGGGTCAAAGTAGAAGTCTAGGTAGAAAGGGCAAAGAGAAGAAGGAAATGAAGGAAAAGGACAAGTAATAAAAAGTACTTTCAAAGACCAATCTCCATAAAACAACATTACCTCCATATACCTGACATTTCCTAGACCACAAAAAGACCATGAAATGTGAGGAAAAGAGGAAAAAAAAAAAAAAAAGAGTTCAGCTAGACCACCTTTGACCTATGGCTGCATTTATAAAAATACTAATTTTTTTTTTTTTGTATAACTTTTCCATCACTTCATAAAGTGAATCCCAAATGGTTGGGAAAAGGCTAAATAATTGTGATTGTGATAAATTTCCCATCATAGAATCAGTTATCATGCCCCAAATATCTAGCACTCAACAGGTCATTATTTTAATGTAAAATTAAAATCGTAGAACCTTTTTGGGAACTCAACCATTTCCAGATGTGGTGGCCAAATTTTCCAACTACAAATTGTTGGAGGAGCAAGTTACTCAGTATTATTCCCTCTGTATAACAAAGGGAGCATTTCCTATCATTGTTGCTAGTCTTTTGGCATGATCATTGGTTGTATCCATCCATCCAAACGTTACTAGCATCTTCAAGCAACACAATGCTCCGCATCATAAAGGATTTGACAAGTCTATGACTCATCACCTCATAAATCTGATTACCAGACACACAACCTTATTTAAACCATATTCACCTTATTTATTCACTTAAGAATGTGCTACTCATTGCTACTTGACTTTCAAGCAATTGGGAGAACAAATATATGCATTTATAACTACAAGACTTAGCACATGGAATGATGCTAACAGTGACATTCAACAGAGAGCCTTAAGCCATCTTTTGGTTGACTTTATAGTATTGTCTTCATTTCACCATACAGAGAGTATGTCCTTCGTATCCATAAACAAACCTAGTGAGTTCCTTTCAGCCCAAGTGTATCTATCATTGCTGTACACTTTTAAATTGCATCTGAATTTCAAATATGATATTTACAGATTTTCACATGAGTACTTTGGGCTTGATAACTTTCAGTAATCAGATCAAACAATAAAAGGGCAATGGTTATGTAAGAAAAAGAGAAAACACTAGATTTTAAGAATGTTTAAATATGCTAGTTCAATTTAACTAAGCAGGAATTGCGATAAATGAAGTGAGTACTTACTCTTGATTTAAGGTGAACCTAACCGAGTTCCCAAATGTGTGATCCTCATCCATAAAAGAAAATGTTGATGAGTTAAATTCTGTTCCATGCTCCATTTTGCAGCTCTGCAACAAAAAACATAGTAGATCAACTAATAACACAATAGACTATCAAACAATATTTTAAAATGGGATGAACTGGATCCGTAACCTTTGTTTGGTTATCAACACTCCAGCAAAGAGGTAAAGGTGGCATTGATGCTGAAGAATCGCAAGATTGACCCGAACAGCCTTGTTCAAGTAACATACCAAACTTGTGCGGAACTAGATCAGTTTACGACTTTGGTATGGGAACCGATCCGTATTGATCCGTGCAAGTTCATAACAGACTAAATTGAGTAGAACAATGTGGTTCTGTTTGGTATCAACCCATACCACATAAAATGTGCCTAGGAGCTATCTTGATACTAGGTGCTTATTGTACCATACCGATCATACCATGCCAAACTGGTAATATATGGTGATATACACCATGCCAAGATTGCAAACCTTGTTGATGCCAATAGTAGTAGTCCAAAGGTAGAGGTAGGGTTAATGCTTGTGATGGCGATCATGGTTTAGAGGTGTATGGAGGTGGTGTTGATGCTAGTGACAGTGACATTGTGCGATGCTAGAGGAGCAAACAGGAAAGATAAGCAGAGTGATGTTACTAGATGAGTGGTCGAGGAGAGGTATGGTGGCCATGGGAAATCATTGATGAGAGGAGAGCTCAAACATAGGGGTTGCTTGAAGGTGGATGGAAATGAGCAAAGCTTCGCTCTCTTTGTTGTACTTAAAGAACAAAAAGGATATAAGCCATATTCCAATATATTGAAAGAGGTCCAAGGTTTGAATTAATAGAACAATCTCTATTCATGCATCATCATCATGCTATGCCCAAATTTCAACATAAGATTGTCGATCTGATTGCCGTCTGCATGGAAGAACATTTGATATTCTTCTATGCAAAAGATAGAAATTCAACTCTTCATGTGCAAACAGGACTGATCTCTCACCAACTCTAGCCCACCTTGTCCATGTGTGCTCCTCTCAGTACACTATGAAGATGTCACTAATGTCACCTCCATAACTCCTCACTATGACAATATTGTCATACAATAAAAGCTCCACATGCCCAACTTTGCATTGTTGGATTTCATTTCTTTGTCGCCTAACTCGACCATCAAACTAGCGAAGCTCTTCCCATCTAGACCGTCACCGCTTCCTAGCAATAAGATAGCCATAGTCACAGCAACAACATCAATCTTATCTCTATAATGGCCTTCAACATCTCCACCACTACCCCCATTTATCGGATCTTCTCAATCACTCTTGCTACTCGACCTCCATCATCTAACAATTACTTGCCTTTCATGTACCATCTCTTCATAGCATAGCATGACTCAACCACCTATGCTCCTCTATGTCTCACTTGCAAACACCTCCAACTCCATCACCATCATTGCTTCCTTTCACTCTGCCAAGTTTTGGCCCAACTTCATGAGTGTGCCCCGTCTTGCAACTCACATCTCGCATCGAAAACAAGTGTGCAACCCTTTTATAGTAGCCTCCACACATCATCATCATATTCACTTGTCAACATAGTCATAGTTCACCACAACACAACCACTGCTACAAGCATTGCACCACCATTTCCCTAGAATGACCTCCATTGCTGAGCTTCTATCACCCCTGCCTCCTATCTTTATCCCACAGTCTACAACTTCAAGCATCCCAATCACTAGGCTTTAAGCTCACTAAAAGAAAGAAGAGGAAGAAGAAGAGGGAGGAAAGAGACAAGATGGGGGGAGAGAGAGGAGGGAGAAGAGAGGGGGGGAGAGAGGAGGGGGCTCCGGAGCCACAAACGACCAAGGAGCCCAAAAGGGTGGCAGTGATAGCTAGAACTAGGGTTAGGTTTACTTGGAAACAAAGAGAAAAACCAAAGTCTCTTTCCAAAAATCGAGAGAGAGAAAGAGAGTATAGGGGCTTTCTGGAGCAGACAACTTTTTCAATATGACATTCTATCTAGTTACTCAAGGTCTAATAACATTATTATGAATTACAAAAATAGGAAACAAATTCTGCTTTACATGGGATTAACAAGAGTTAAGGAGGATGGATAATATGGGCCTTATGGACAGATGCCTATTTTGAGAACTCAAAGATGTAATATAAGCAAATCGTTCTGCGAAAGAAAGCCTATGGCCTAAAAATGCATAACTGCTATTCCACATTTTGATGACTTTTAATTTCAATAAATTCAATGGATCAGTTGGTAGGTTCTTAATAATTAGGCAATATGGCTATTTTTTTGTTGACATGGTTCGAAAAGGAAAAAGAAGCTTTGAGGAAGAGTGATCATTGCATGTACTCACAGGTCACAGGCATGTGATCATCATTAATTAGTACAGTCTCTTTGACGTAGAGTTGTGTGTTCAAAATATGATTAGTGATCACCAATATAGGTGTAAGACAATAATTACTGATCATAATAAATAAGGAAATTAAAAAACAACACAAGAAGAGAATGAAACAAGTAAGGAAAAGATTAGAACCATGAAGTTTGGTTTAAAACTCAGAAAATAGGCATTACAATACACAGAATGTTGGATGATTACCTCATTGTCTCCAGGCATGGAAAACACATGATGAAATTATAATTAACAGAACCAAAATAAAAGAAATAATTAAAATTAAAACCAGAGGGTCAGAAAATATGATGCAATCAAAATTGTACTATTTTTTCTTTTTTGACATTAATAAAATTTGCATTTGAAGTCCCATTTCAATCAGTAACATGCAAAGCAGGATTTTACAGCTATTTGTTTATTTTCAGAATTTTTTGGGTTACATTAAAATACCAGATGTCAACTCATGTGGAGGTTCTTGCTAGAATCATTTTCAAAATGTTGTCAAATTAGTATTAGCGCCAAGTGCATCCTAGTCAAGGGTCAAATTGTAATGGAATAATTTTTGCGATTTGTCTATGCATGCAGGATGAATATGCCATCCTCAGCAATGGAGTTAAAATAACAATTAATTGATAAAAAAATAAGTTGATTAATTTGCCTAGGTTCCTCTTTCAACTTTACTTCTTTTCCTTCGTTACGACCCATCATATAGTAGAGCCGCTTCAGTGACTGAATCAACACAAAGTTCAAGGATCAGAACTATTATGATAACAGTTGGGCACCAATCCTCTAAAAGCATTGGCCAATGGATTTAATCCAGGGATGGAGAGTTACTGTCAAGAGAGTTTCATGAGTTAATTACCTTGCTTAAATGTAATAGCATGATGATTGTAATAACAGAATGCATGACATAATGTCTTGCTTCGTTGGGTTACATCTTTCCCTTTTTCTTAAACCACATCCTCCAGATTAGCCAATGAAAGTCATAAAATTAAAATATCTTGTAAACAACTAAGACGGTGGCATAAAGTATGAAGACTATGGTGAAGCAATGAAAGTTTATGGGTTCCCATTCTTTGCCTATCCTCTTGTTTTGGGGCCAAACATGCAATCATCTTTCTAGAATTTTAACAAGCAAAGACCACTTATATTATAAAACGTTCTATGCTTGTAGAAACATGACTTTCAGACAACTCAAAGTCAATTCATCTTTATTTCATTATGCTTTTCTGCATGAGCTTTAACATTGTGGCAACACATAGTCCAAGCTGGGAAAAACTTGGGAACAAGTAGGATTATTATATTTTTTTAAGATTTTTGTCAAAGAATATGATTATTATAATTTTATTTGCTCATATATAGGGGTTTTGAATTTCTTGATCCTAAAGCAACTTTTTGTCCAAAATGAACCTATCTTAAATTTCAAATACAATTAACAAGGTGGGCGCTCTCTCTCTCTTTCCCTCTCCCCTGTGCTTGTCTATGTCCCTGGATGCTTTCAAAAGTCCATCTTTTGACGCAGGACAAGATTTTTTTTCAGATTATATTATTTTTTTCAATATGATTTTGGCCAAATTACTATATCCATGTGTCCCTGTCAATGGGTTACTTCAATCTATAAGATGATAATTTAGTTAAGAAAGCAAAAAGCAAGGGCCTAGTTCAGATATTATTTTATTTTATTTTATTTAAGATTGAAGTGATTTGGTCTTCAAGCACGGTAACGTCATTCACAGGTTGAATGGCAATCAATTAGTTAGATCAGTAGGTGGTCTCCAATTGTCCTATTCTCTATATGTTCAATGCCAATTCAATTATGCTTCTCCTCGTTCCTCCTCCTTCCCTGTTCCTTGCTCCTCTAACATAGCCTAATAATTTCCAACATAATTGCAATAGTGGCCGAAACAGATTCCTGGATCTTATCCTTTAACCAAAAGACATGAGGTCAGTTTGCAGTATCAAGTCACAATCAAGTAAAGCAAGAATGTTCTATGACCAGTTCTGAACTTGATATAAATCCTCTGAACTACTAGTCTGATGGCCAAAAAAAAACTTTCAACAACAACTCTGACTGACTCAAAATTATGCTTTAAATAAACAAAGGTAATATTATATCCGCATCTCAGTCAACACTTTGTTCATCCATCATCACCAATGCAACGCCACATTTCTACATTCATCTGATGCCCCCATCTTTACCTCTACACTCATGTTAAATTTAATTTCTTTTTTAAAAAAATAGTGTTGCAAAAATTACACGACAAATCATCATTAAGAACACGAGGAGAAACAAATAAGGGAAAAAAAAAATTCTCGGGAAGCTCAACTCGTGGCGTCGAGAACTCTGTTTGGATTTCTCTCAGAGAGAGAAAAAAGTGAGATATGATTACCTTAGAGGAGAAAAATGGCGTGCAGGTGAAGAGGAAGAACCGGGACGCAGGCGTTGGAGCCGAGATGACGCGATAAAGAGGGAGGAAGGGCCGTGGATTCGCTACAGCCCGCCGGAGAGGAGAAGCGCAGAGGGTTTGAGAGCGGAATAAAAAGGCATGCATGCGAGAACGAAGAGGGCCAAGGGATCACGCACACATGCGGCAATGGATAAAGCACGTGACGACGGTTCACTTGCTGCGTGACATACGCGTGGGAAATATCACGGTTCATCCGGTTGGGTCACGTGCGGGAGACAACTCGTCAAACTCCATTTCAATATTTTAGATCCAGGATCAACTCTATCTAATCTTAAACCCAACTTTGAAACCGAACCGGTCTGATCATTTTGATCCTAAATCAATTTAAAAATAAAATCAATTTTATTATACACTTAGATCTTCTTCATGACAACAACTAGCAAAATTAATACTTAGGTTATTGTTCAAAGAAGAAGTTTTTGAGTAATCTCAAATCCTAATTGTTAAAAGCATTGTTGCTAATTTGCTACTTTCTATATAAGTTAAAATTGAAAAAAAAAAAAAAAAGATAATAAGGATGATAATAAGCTTGTTCTAGCAAAGTATATTAGTAAAATTTTATAAAGGATTGATTAAAAAATATAATATGAAATACATAAAATAAAAGATATCAACTCAATTTGAAGGATGAATTGAGCACATGTTTTGATGCTCAATTTACGATGCATTTGGTACATCAAATTATGAGAAAATAATTTTTTTTTAATTTTTTATTAATTTTATTTTTCATAAGAATAGAATAAAATTTATCGAATAATTAATCTAATTGAAGAAATGATTATTTATCCCAGCACAACATATATTTTTATTTTTATCCTATTCAGTTACTACTTATCTCATCACAATATGTATTTTTTTTTTATCATTATTCTATTCTTCATTAAATAAGAGATAAGGAATAAGATAATTTTTATTCTATTCAATTTGTTATTCAATTCTATTCTGTTTTTTTGTTCAACCTGCGTATTAATGCAGTTAGAGATTTCATGCAAAGAGGAAGTTCGGAGGTGGGTGAGGGGGTGTTTAATTTATGTTGGTGAATAATTGGGAAAGCGTATATCATTTCTAGGAAATGATCAATCTATTAAGATAGAGAATATTTGACTGGTCCTCCTCTTAATTAAGAAATATACTCCAAATCTCAAAATTAATATCCATTCAAAAGCTCTTGATCAAGAGAAAAAGCTAGTTTCCATGTGGCCTCATTGTCCAACAATTCACGCGATGCATGACAAAAATTCTGAGAAGTAGAATGAGTTGATCAAAAAGTATATTACTTAAGATTCTAAATTAGATGATACATGAACTAAAATTTGGAGCAAGATTGAGTTGGCACCAATTTTCATTTTTGGATCATATTCATGATTCAATTCCGTGACATCATTTAGGGATAATATATTGTTAGGAGGGGCGGAGATGAGATGAAAAATCTCCTGTCGGACATCGTTTTATTTTTTGACCTACGCGTCGCAAACGTAAACGAAGCTTTTAAAAACCGTCAAAATTCCCCGGAAGGTACAGCCGTTCTCTCTCCCTGTCGCTCTCGACTGACGCCACCTCACCGTCTCCAGTTTCCCATGGCTTGCTTCTCTTCCCTCCCTCGATCGCTCCTCCGGAGGCTCCCCCAACTCCACTCCTCTCTCCGGCGATCGCTCTGCGTCGGCGCCGCCCCCAAGGAGGAGAAGATCGACGCCGCCGTTTATCATGTTGCCGGCGGCCCCAGCTTCATGCGTGGTGCCGTCTTCTGGGAGCCCAATCGGCCTCTCACCGTCGAGGAGTTCCACATGCCCCGCCCCAAAGCCGGCGAGCTCCTCATCAAGACCAAAGGTCAACAGTCCCTTTCTTTAATCATCTTTGTCACTTGAATTTCTTCGATATTTGTGGCTCAGATCTGTTGATCTTATCTTTTAGTTTATTAGATTCATCTAGGTGTTCGAATCAATAGTTGTATCATTTAATCAATTTCGATATTGACTGCAAGTACTTGGCATATCATATCTCGGTTCGAGATTTGCTCATTTGCTGGCTGTTCTTTTAATTTCACTGTTTGCCCACAATATAGAGTAGATGATTAGGAATCTTGCTCGCTTTTGTTCTGCAACGATAACAAGCAGAAGACATTCAGGCGTTGGTTTTCCCATGAATCTAGGGCCAAGACATGACTACTGATTTTAGTGGATATCGGACCTAATGTTCTTTGTTTGGAGAATCTAACAGGTGGATCTTTGATGGGAAAGTTGAGGTTTGATGTGGCCGAAGCCCGAAAGTATTGTTCTGGGAGTTGATGCGTGGAGCAGTTTAGAATATTCTATTTAGGGATGAGTGGGCTCCGGAGTTGTAATAATCATGGCACTTATAGCTAGGAGTCAGTCCCATCAGTTTTTTTTTTTTTTTTATCATACTGAAAGAGCAGTATGAGATGTTCTATTTAGTGATGAGTGGGCTTCGAATTTGTAATGATCATGGCACTTATAACTACAAGTGAGACCCAACAATTTTTTTTTTAGAATTATGTTGAGAGTCTACTTATATTCTATCTTACTATAACAGACTAATACTTTTACTGTTTTTACTCATTGTTTTCTCATATATGAGGAGAAGAAGAAACTTCCCTTTTTCTTTCTCTACTCATCTTCTCTCATGCTGCTTTCTTCATCATCTTTTCTGCAGTCTCATGCAGCATCTCAAGCCTTTGTTACAATCTCATGCAATCCTAAAGCTTCCTTTCATGCACCCTTATTAAATTCATGTTGTATGACTCCCAGAAAAATTCCTTATCCACAAAGGCCTGAACTGGATCTTCTTATGTGGCAGGATAGGGGTATCTCCCTCAGAAGGAATTTTGCCAAAGTTATAGTTTGTTCTTTTCCCAAGCTACTGCCTTGCTTGGCACCTATGCTCGAAAGCCCCTTAGAATCGTACTCAAGCAACTACAATAATCTGCATCATTTCAAAAGTTCATTCCAACTTTTGTGAAAAAACATTTTTGATAATTTCTATGAGCCCCCTTGACCAGAGCTTTGTTGCAGCACATCATTGATGCTTCAGCAATGCTTGCATTTCCATATGTTGCTTAAAGATGCTCCCTGATTTGAGACTTCTTCTTCATTATATCATCTCAGATATTAACAGATGCAATCCAAGTTTCATTTTTTTTTTAAAAAAAATGAATATTATTTTTAAAAACAGTTTCTTTAATGTTAGTTGGGTTCCAACTTGGGACCTTCTTCATTAATATTGTATGACCTGATTAGAAACTCATGGAATGCTATTATCATTGATAAGTCTTCGCGTACCTTATTTTGTAGCCATACCTTAGTTGTATTTGTGCTTTGAACTTTAAAGGACAAAATATGTTCCTTTCAAGTATCCTTCCATGTTCATTTTAGTTCAAATATTGCTTGCTACCAGCCAATACATTTCTCCATGTCTTTTGCCTCTCATCACCACTATTGTGTCTTGTTGACTTTATAATTGCTTTACAATTCTACCAATTTCTTGTAGCCTGCATAATCATTTTCTTTATCTCCACGACATGTTTTATCCCACTTAACTTTTGTACAACTCTGTTCCATATCCTTATATTACTGCTCTGCATTCCTTAAAACTATATTGGTATTGTTCCCTATTGTTACTATAGGGCTTCCAAGGTTTCAAAACAAATTCTTTATGAACACATGATAATGAAATCAGGGGAAAAATGATTATGCTGCTATTGCTAGTAATGACATCCTCCTAATATTAAAAATCCTGAATTGCTCAAGATTTTTTCACCAGCCAAGTCATACTGCAGTTTCTCATTTCTTGATGAAATTTTGCATTTTATTCAGGATTTTCTTATGACTTAGTCAAGGAACTTTCATGCTTATTCTATTTGTTGTTTTTGTGGTGGTAATATTGCTCACAGTTTATTGTTCTTTCCCCTTTGTTGCTTGTATTTAAAATTTTTAACTATATCAATAACATTAACAGTCTGTTTTTGAGTTTTTTTCCTTAATTTTTGATTTTCCTAATCCTTTTGGAGTTTGTGATGAACTCTACATATTTTTCTTTTTTAAATTCATGATCTTTGCACCTGGTGCAATGGTTCCTATTGTCAAACTTGCTACTGCTGCAAAGCTTGATGAAATTAATAAAGCATTTTTCTTGGTATTCATGCCATTCAAGTCTGATGCAACGAGGGTTTCTTGGGTCCATGACTTCTATTTTTACATCTTTGACTTTTAGATCCCTTGCAACAAATTCTTTTACATGTAAACTTGCAACCTTCAACTTTTGATGCTTGTTTGTACTCAATGGAGCGATAATTCTAGATTTACGCCGGCTATTGATTAGTCTTTTCTTTTTTCACTGAATTGCTATTCTGTCACCTTTTTCTATGTTAAATTAATTTTCCATGTTTTAGCTCTTGAATTTCTTCCATAATTCCAATGTTTAGAATATAAAACTTGTTCGATTAACATTATCTTCTCAGTGAACAACACATACCATCAGTATCCGTAATTGTCAGCTCATTTATGAAAACCATATTCAGAAATTGTACAGACTAAACTCTACCCTTGACATGGTGTGAACATGAATCAAAATATGCAACCTCTTTCTTATACAATTTGTTTCCTATTTAGCTAAATATCAGAATAATTTCATACTTTTCATATACATTGCAACAATGTCTTGTCATTTAATTTCTAATTACTTAATATTCTCTAAAACTTAAATACTTTTATTCTGTTTTATGTTACTTGATCCTGGGATCAAATGGTAAAGTAGGATCTGCTAATTCAGCTCCAAGTAGTTGGACTAAGACTCTTTTTTTATGTATTTGTAATCATACATTTTTAATTTTGACTTTGATGTCCCTGCCCTTGTAGGTGCATCAGATTTCTGACTTCACACCTTTGCAATTAGTTTGCTAAAAAGGTTTCAATTAGTGGAATTTTTTCTTGGGATTCTTAATCATCATACACTTCATTCTTGGTAAGGTGCTATGGAATTGTTTTTTACCTTAATTTTCTGATGCAGGTTGTGGAGTCTGTCATTCTGATCTTCATGTCATGAAAGGTGAACTTCCCTTTTCAAGTCCTTGTGTTGTTGGTCATGAAATAACTGGAGAGGTTGTTGAGCATGGTCCACACACGGATAGTGGGGTTATAAAGAGGTATGTGTACAAATTACAATTTTTTGAATGATGACGACATTTGTTTCTTAATCAACTTCATTTTATTTTTTTCCTGTATTTGATACACTTCTAGATAGAGCATTTGAAGTTATATTTTCTATCATGTCTGATGGAATTATTATCCAGCTTAGTTGTAATAAAATTTCAGGTTTCCTATTGGAAGTCGTGTTGTTGGAGCATTTATAATGCCTTGTGGTAACTGCTTCTTCTGCGTGAAGGTAGATTTGTAGACATGATGCTTCTGTTTAGCCTTGCGTATGTTTATTCATGACTTATCATTCTTGTTTCCCTAAGTAAAATTTCCTTCCATTCTATCAATAGGGTCAAGAAGATCTTTGTGAGGCTTTCTTTGCCTACAATCGTGCAAAAGGAACACTTTATGATGGTGAAACCCGACTATTTCTGCGCAGCAATGGTACTAAATCATATTTAACATCATTATCTTTCATATTTCATCACTGACATTGTTACTGCTTTGGCTTTAAGCAAACAATATACAATTTATATACAATTTACTATCTTCAAACTCTAATATTGCTGTACTGACAAATTTCTATTTTAAGATAAAGGTATTCCAAATCATTTGTCCATGAAGGTGCTGTTGACAGAGTTGGTATGGTCAATGGGGGCTAGGTATTAGTGGCTTGGGTTCGAGTTCTACCCTCACCCTAGTAAAAGTAGGTGGGACTTTGCAGTTACATGGTCTAAGATAATAAAATCTTTCAAATAATGGATCAAGAACTGAAGGCCAAAATCGGTCATAAACATTCTGTCAAAATATATTTGCAGTGATCATGGATTGCTGAACTGAACCCAACCAGTCGAAAACCAGTACAAAAATGCCCTTCGGTTCGGTTCTAGGTATGAACCGGTCCGAACCATGGCGAATTGCCTAGTTCGGCCTAATTCGGCTGTGGGGTCGCTTAAAGGGTAGGTTGGGTGGGACGTGGGCTCTTGTAACTCACTTAAATAGAAAGAGGAATGTCGAGAGCCTCCCATAAACTCTCATCCTCTCTCCTTTCTCTAATTTGCATTCAAAATTATTTAAGTAAATATCTTTCCATTTACTTAAAATTTCTTATGCAAATAAGGAAAATACTTCCATTTAAATTATACAAAAATTTCAGCAAAATTAAATTCTTCAAGAATAAAAGGTCAGCTCTCCCTCTTAAAAATAAATTCAAAGAATTTCATGAAATCCTGGTTTAGCAAATATAAAGTTAGGATACTTTCACTTCAGATAAAATTTTCAGAAAGTTAATTTAACTTAAAAATAATGAGAAAATAAAATATCAAAAAAAAAATCTTAAAATATAATTTGTAAGGCTTTGGTCAATACTTAGCTAAACTTATAGAGTTTGCAGACTTAAATAAGATCGTAGTAACAGTGAACCTCATATTGATCTATATCGATTTAATTTATAACTCATCAAAATAATAAAATTAAACTTACCATAAAATCTTAAGGGTAAACGTATTTTTCAGGATTCAAAATATGACGTGTTGCTAAATCGGAGGTTGGGGTATTTTTCTTAATGGAAGAGAATGTAATACCCCAATTTCTTAACAGGGGTTTCAAAAATTTATCCGAGGCATAAAATCTTGCAAAAGATGGAGTAACAGTCACTTTAGGCAAGGTAAGACATCAGCTCATGTCAATTCAATACTTTTGGCCCAACTTAAGGAGAGATGTAGAAAGATATGTTGAGAGGTGCCATTTGTGCTAGGCATCCAAGGGGTAAGTGGCGAATGCTAGAGTGTACATGCCATTGCTAATACTGGCTGCACTGTGCACTCATATTAGCATGGATTGTGTTAGGACTTCCAAGAACTCAACATGGCTTTGACTTAGTCTTCATAGTGGTGGATTTTGCCTATAAAGAGATGATTGATGCACCTTACATTATAAGATTTCTTCTTAAGAGGTGTTATGGCTACAACGAGTTACAATTTCAATCAGTTAGGATCAGAACACAAGTTTTTATTGCATTTTTGGAGGAGTTTATGGCAAAAGTTAGAGATGACTCGTTCATTCAACAGTGCTTACAAGACATACATGGATGGGCAGATTGTGGTGGTGAACAAGAGCTTGGGAACATGCTACGATAATTGCTTGGCGAGAATCCAAGGCAGTGGGATTGGATGCTCATTCAGGTAGAGTTTGCATACATTAGATCCATCAGCATATCAATAGACTTAGATCCATTCTAGGTTGCATATGGTTGGAACCTGAGGTGTGCTCTGGACATGGTACCAATTCTACAATTGGCTCAAACTGGAATGAACGGTGAGGGTATAGTACAGAAGCTTCAGGATATATATACTCAAATGCGTGAGATGTTCAAAGAATCAAATAGGTGCTACAAAGAGCATGTGGATAAGCATAGGCATTGGGTGGTATGTAAGACTGGGGAGTGGGGACTATATCTGGGTTGTCCTTTCTAAGGACTGCCTACTAGCTAGAAAGTTGGGGAAGTTCACTCCTTGCAAGGTCAATGATGATGCATATCGTATGAAGTTGTCAAGTCATTCGCACCCATGATATCTTTAATGTTAAATGCCTTGTGCCATACTATGGGGAGATATCAGATGAGAAGTTGAATTTGGGGGTGAATTTTCTCGAACCCGAGGATGATGCAGTGTCGAGTACAAGTGAGAGGTACCATGACCAGCTAAACCACACCAAGCTTTGCTGGAGCTAGAAAATTCACAAGCGAAGACGTTGACAATAATTTTTGATTATAGATATCATTGATTTTCATTGAGCTTCTATTGCTTTGGGTTTTCATAATTTTAGTATGATTTCCTATTTCTAGTAGGATTTTCTTAGGTTTAATGCCTGAATTTGGCGCGGGGGGGGGGTGTTCGATTCTATGTACACTTTTGATCTATTGAAAGGAGACTTGGGAGACATATTTATAAAAAATTTTTGGAGAGAACTTTCTTGTGAGAATGGTACAATCCATATTCCCTTCAACTTGTGTGTTTTGACTCTGAGAACTGCTCTTCACCTGCATGCTACATTGCCTAACATTGCATCAAGATGTGGTTCTGGAGTTGATATTGTTTGATATGCAACATTAATTGCAAATGAAATATCAGGCCATGTATTGTCTGCTATATTCTCGAAGTTTCCCTTAGTCAAGGGTTAGTGTCAAGTTTTCAACAGCCTTGGCCTTAACAATGCTAATATGGTTGTCTTGTTTATCAATATTGTACTACTGGTTTATGGTTCTCCCTTAAAGATGTTCTTATTTTTATAATAGTTGTTTCTCGTACCATTTCTATTGTCTAACATTATATGATAACTTGTGACTGAGCTTATTTACCTTTGTTTCATGATTTGGAGTTACATACTCTATCCACTTTCTTAGTGTTACACTACAATGCTATCTAGAGACAATGTGGTAAGGTCAACTTTTTGTTTTTTGACTAATATAATTGTAACAACCCAAGATCTTACCCGAGAAAAGGCTAGCTAGAAGGTTGTAATTTGGGGTCCTTGACCAAAAGCTCTTCAAGGCACACTTGATATAGGACTAAACACTCTCACATAAGTTGGTAACGACGTAGGACCTTACCTATAAAGATTGCCCAAGAAGTTATTTCTTAGGATCCTTGGCCCTATTAAGTACCAGAGAACACCCAAATGCACCCAATGCGAGACTAAACACATGCCTAATTGGGTCCTGCTATTTAAGCCTTGGTGTTCTTGCCAAGGAAGGTTCCAATCAAAAAACAAAACACCACGACCGACATGTGGCCATCTCTGGAAGGGCCCATGTTATGGACTCACCCGGTCCACTTGGGCTATGGGTTGGTTTGACTTTGGTACAATTTGCAACCTAGGACCTCACCCAAAAAATAGGCTAGCTAGAAAGTTATAATTTAGGCCGTTGGCCCTAGTTAAGTACCTAAAACCTCCCCAATGCACACTTGATGTAGGCTAAACAAACACTTTCATGGGTCCTCACAATAATATTTTGCTTTCCGATCTCTAGTTCACTAACTAGTCTGCGGACTTCATGAATACTCTTGTTCTTTTATTCTTATAATTGTTTGCCAAATTATGTCTACTATCTTCCATTTTGACTAAGCTCTAGGTTTTTTCCTTTTTTTCTTTTCTTTTTCTTTTGTGCATGCATGCATGAGTCCATTTGACACAAGTGCATATGCACATGCATGGAGCACCAGAGTTTGGATATTTTGGGCTTGTGTACATCTTAGGCTTGTGTGTCACGTGAGGGTTGTATGTGAGGGATTAGCTTGTTTTATATATTGCGCTATTGCTGCAACCAATAAATTAATGTGTCTATCGCTTTCAGTCCAACCATCGCTGCTCACGTCAAATGTAATATCATTTCAGCAATATTTTTGACAGTCTTGTTGTCTCAGAGAAATATTTTGCATTAAATGTTTCACATATTGATACTGGTTTGCCATCTTGTATTGTTATAGTTGGGATTACCAGGGAACAGCGGAACGAGAGAGAGAGAGAGAGAGAGAGAGAGAGAGAGAGAGAGAGAGAGAGAGAGAGAGAGAGAGGAACGCTTGAATTAGTGGGTCTACATTTGCCTTCCCCATAGAAAAAGAAGGGAAAGGAGATGACCTCTACCCATGTTAGTGAACTAACCACTAACAAACTAAATTTTATACCCAACTAGAAAGTTACAAGTGGCATAATCTAGAAAGAAATGTAGGGATGAAGAATTGTTTGGTGTTAATCTAAAAACATAAAATCTTTTGTTAGTGAAAAGAAAAAGGAGAGGGCTTCTTTCTCATAAGTCATCCCTCATACAGAGTCTGGTTTGATTAATATTATATAGTTCATAAGATCGATGTAAAAAATAAAAATTATTGAATTATATAATAGATAGAATTGAGCAAGAATAAACAGACCTATTAATTTTTACATTCTTTTTAATGCTCACTGGAAAGAAAAACAAGAAGAGGAAATGGATAATATGGAAAATGCGTAGTATTACACAAAAGGAAAAGAAAGTGCCATCAGAAATGGCACTAACCTCAGACTTGAGAGTCGCTAGGAGAGCAGTTGTCATAAACTCAACAATGTGGCTACAGCTGTTTAAATGTTCTCAACTACAATATGTGTCCTCCCTCTTCCCAATGAAGATTGTTGAAGAAGGAACCTTGAAACTTTCTGCTGGCTGTTGGCCACCCTTTTCATCCCATCCTGGTACAACTGGAATATTTATTTCATATGTTGCCTTATTGTGGAACTACACTTTGAAAATTCCATTTGATCTGATTTCTCTATTATTGAATTATTTGTTACCTTTTAATTGATAATTTTTTGTTGCATTACCTAGGTAAGCCAGTCTACATGTACAGTATGGGGGGACTTGCAGAATACTGTGTTGTACCAGCTAATGCTTTGGCAGTCCTTTCTGACTCATTGCCATACACTGAATCAGCAATTCTAGGATGTGCAGTCTTCACTGCCTATGGTGCCATGAGACATGCAGCTGAAATGCGTGCTGGTGATTCAATTGCTGTAATTGGAGTTGGTGGTGTTGGATCAAGGTGATGACCTAAACTCTAGATGTGATTTCCAACTTTTCCATTTTATCCACTAGTTATATGCTATACTTTGCAGTGGAATCTATATCAGCAATATTCTTCTGGAAAAATGAATTTGTATTGATTAGAGAGGCTAAAACCATACAATCTTTATAAAGTTTGTCTTACTTCTTGTAACTCAGACTATAAACATATTGTATGGATCAAGAAAAATTCCTGCTCTGTTTTAAGTAGTACATGAGTCTTGTATGATTTGTTTTTCCTTTTTGAAGTTGAATTTTGTATAATTTCATTCTTCAAATTTATGCTAATAATTGAGTGATCCATGGTATGGAAAACAATGATTTCCAGGTGACCTATTTCCACTGCATTATCTAGTGGCTGAATTTATTTGCTCTGCTACAAGCTATCAGCGGGAGCCAGTTGATGCCGGTTGTGCTTGGATTATTTAAGTATTACTTTCTAATGTGAGGAATAAGTGGAACTATGCGTGTGATCGCGTTGTCCACTAAACCAGTTAACATTGTGAATATTTCATTTCCTTTGCATTACATCATGCTTAGTTGTGCACATTTCCACGGATAACATAAATTTTTGATAAGATTTTTCTTGTGCCTTTCTTTCTCTATCAAATATAAACAAAGTTTACTATGACCCGTGCATTAACATGCATAATTGTTGATAGGGAATTGTGATGCCTTTCTGTGTGCTTGGCGCTAATGGCTTGTAAGGGTCAGCATGTGAATCAGTGAATGCATAGGCTCATATAAATTCCGAATCTAAACAAATTCTTCAATAAGAATTAGGTTGACTGGTCAATATTAGTGAACATCCATAGCCCTTGCATACGCAATTATGCCTTGATCAGAGGATTTTATAGAGCTTGCATTCTCAAAGTATGCACTCTATGAGAGGAATGAATAGTAAAGGGGAGTCCAAATTTCTTACATTAGATAGTGACTGTAAGGCTTTTGAGTTCTGGCTATCATGCGATTATTCAAGTCCCTATGTGGTTATGCCTTTTATTCCAGGAAGATCCATGAAGGCTTAACTGAGTTTTTAAATGTGGCTTGTAAATTGTAGGATTTATTGTTTCATTAAGTAGTATGAATCTTAGCGGCTGGAAATTTCTGCCTAGGGTGGCATACCAGCTTTCGAAACTTAATCCGACTCCTGCTTCCTAATGTATCCTTGTTATAATTCTTTTCTGAGGGACCCATTCCACTGCTCCCATCCCTGAATCCACTCCCACTTCCAGCAACTAAAATACTAATAAGTTTTATATTATTTATTTGCTATAGTGGTTGGAATTAACGCACTGCACCATTTTGATTTAATCATGTGCACCAGTTGTTTACAGATAGCAAAGGCATTTGGGGCTGCTGAGATTATTGCAGTTGATGTTCTAGATGAAAAACTTCAAAGTGCAAGAATGCTTGGAGCAACTCACACAGTAAATGCATTGAAAGAAGATGTCGTTGATAAGATCAAGGTCAATTTCAGAATCTTTCAGTCTTCACTTTTGTGTTTCAGTATAGATGGATTATTTGTCTCACAATTGATGTATCGTGGATGCATGGTTTAATGTGAAAGCTATACAATCTCTGTAGTTGTTTTTATTCTTTTTTCTTTTGTCTTACAATTTGATTTACTTGTATTGATAATGGAAAATATTCATGCTTTTGTTATGTTGCATTTATACTTTGTGCAGGACTTATCCAGTTATTTGAGCTATCTTTTTGCATTTAGTGCATAAAACCAGGATACTTCTCTGTCTTCAGATTGATGGGTAGTTGCCAGCGAGGGAAAGCATATATGGGAAGCAGTACACAAAGTGGAGGAGCATCACAACTCATGAGAATCACAAGCAGTTTGGCAACAGGAGATGTTCTCGAAGAAGTGAGAAATGGACATAATTCCCAGTAAACTTGAAAGTAAACAAGGATTTCTGTAGGGCATCTCATGCTTCCCTGAAGTTTCCTGCACGTTTGCCTTCCAATGCTTGTGACACATGAGAACATAGGAAATACATTTTCCAATATATTTATGAGTTGAAAATGTATGTTATCATGAAATAACAAGTCTAATATCATTAATTTGGATCAAGGTCTACCATACTGAAAACCGGTATTGTTTCGAACTGATGTAGTTCGGTATGGTATGTATCGTACCGAACCATTGGCATTGTACTGAACTAGTGGTGTATCAGTTAGGTAGACCAGGAGACCCCAACCTATAAACCGCCTGAATCGGATGGTTCGGTTCAGTACGTTTGTTTGGGATTCTTTCAGTTGGTTTGCCTCTCATACTGAACCGAGGGACCAAACTGTCTAGTTTCGGGCTGGTTCGGTCTGGTTCACTCTGAACTAACTGATTTGAGATGGTTCAACATACAATGATTTAGGTCACCCTTTTTGTCCTAGGGATGCAATTAATTTATATGCATAGCTGGTTCCTCTTAACACAAAACATAATCATCTGTCAATTCTCATCACTATCCAAGCCTTCTTTAGTTTCTTCTTGTTTCATACTCAAATTCCTATCCAGATCTCACTAGGTATTACATCCTACAAACATAAAATAGGAACTTCGGAATCACTTGATGTGAGCAGCTGCATAAACCCCAGAAACAGTAATGCATTCTTGCTGTTTGGTTGTTTAGTGAGGAAACAATAAAATTTCAAATCAGAAGAGACAGAAATTGGATTGTGTATTCTAAGTTTGCTAAAAGCCTGTTATCTGCAACAACAATATGGTTTCTGCAAATAGCTGTAATGTAATGTATAAACTCTCATGCCTGGGATTGGAACATTTGTAGAGTGCTTGGTTTTCAAGAGAACTAGCCGTATTTATCAAGATTTGTTGAAACAATAGTGAGAACAGACCTATGCGAATTGCTGATGAGGACATATGAATGATGAAAGAATCATCCTCCTTGGAATCATAGGGATTGATAATGGAAGCTAGGGTCTCCTTTTTTCTTCTTTTTCATGATAGGTTTCTTATTTTGATGTCCTTATTTAGATTTGATTTGAGGTAGGAGTTTACTTTCAGAGGAGTCTGGGTCCATTGGGGATTAGTTACCTTGTGCTTCCAATTTTGCTTTTTCCTTATTTTTATAGAACAGGTAATTGTGAACCTATAAATATGTAGTGCCCCAGTCTTAGGGGCCATTTACACAAGAAACCAGTTTAATTAAATTGCCCTAAGGCTTTTGGAGGATGCCATCCCCGCAAAGTGATTGAAAATCCTTTCTTTTTCTTCATTTTCTTTTTTGTGGCCTTCTCTGCTCAAAATATTATAGATAGAGAACTGATTTCCTATCATTTTGTTTTTCCTTCATGCTTTTCTTTTCTTCCAATACATAGACATTTTATTGTTGACTGTGGTTGGTGCAGTATAAAGTAATGGCATTTCAGAACATTCAATGTCTGTTTGCTGTATTGCTTTGTTAGCTTTCATATTTGATGTTCAATGATGAAAAAGTGAAACTTGTCAGGATTTTATGTAGTAGGTTAACGGACCTATCATTTATAAGGACACTGCCACCTTTTTCTGATTTAAGAGTGCATCTGATAACCCTCCATGATGACCAATCCCCCCTGACTTCCCCCTCGCCCCCAACAAAAACGCACAAACTGTCTTCTATTCTGGTGTTTCTGACTTTGCTACTTATTAGATTCTAAATTCTTCTGGATCCCATTGTAAATGATCACATACTTGTCCAATTGACAATCAGCAAGGTGATTTCCATACATTAAGTAGCATTAACTTGTCATCGTGTATTAAATGCACATAATAAGATGAAGAAAATATAGATTTCTATCTCATTGCTTGAAAGCAGTGTCACAGAGAATTGTTCTCTGGCTCCATAGTATTAATTAATTCATTTAATTATTTTGAGTTTTCAGGTGCCAAAACTTTTTTTGGTCCAAAATGATTTTTTAAATAATCTATGACTAGTTCAGCTTTGTTTACCATTTGCACCTAGTGATTCCTTCAGATAACTGGACCCGAGCTTGCTGTTGATATGGATTGATGCTTATTCTTGATAGGAAATAACTGGAGGAATGGGAGTGGATGTGGCTGTAGAAGCATTGGGAAAACCGTTAACATTTATGCAGTGCACTAAAAGTGTACGAGATGGAGGGAAAGCTGTTATGATAGGACTTGCTTCAACAAATGCTATGGGGGAGGTGGATATAACTCGTCTTGTCCGCAGACAGGTAAGTTGATGTTTACATTTAACTAATTTTCCTTCCTTACTCTATTTTTTCTTTCTTTTCTTTCTCTCTGCATGATAAGGCCAATTGAATTTGCATTTTGCTATAACTTTATGCACCAAGCCAATGCACCAAGCCAAATGATATGGTCAATATAGTGTTCTGCCGTGTGGCAGAGAAGACAAAAACTGCATTATGTAACTTGTATTATAAAGATGGTTATACCCTCAACAAGTTCTACTCTTGCAAAAACCTGGTGTGAAGAATGCACAAACTCTCCTGAGAACAATCGAACATTATGTTGGCTAAGACTTCACAAGTAATTCCACAAAGTATATAGTGGATGGAATTTGAGGAATATAACATCTTAACTTGATTAAGATCATAAATGAAAGGGCAATGGACTCAATATTCTTGGCATGTTTATGAAATTTTGGCTTGTTGGCAATCTTCTTAACAAAATGTTTATCACAATATGTAGTGGTGGCTGTACCATTGGCAAACCCCTTATTTGTAGGATGATACTGAAGCCAAATAATATTAGTAGTATGTTAGTTATTATATAATACTTGAATCTTTGTTAGACTACATTCTATGCTGAAGGTGTTATCAGAGTTCCATCTCAAGTAGCCCTTGCAAATTCGTGCTTAATAACTTGGATGTTATGATCATTCCTAATGAAATCTCTTCCATATAAAGAGAAAGCTACTGCAAGGTTTTGAAAACCAATGGAAAAAGGTGGTAAATCCAGTAATCATTCTAATGAGGAACCAATACCGATGCCAAGTGTGTAACATCAAACTAGTGGAAATAAGTACTCCCCCATGTACCTATGGGTACTGACCGATTTGGGCTAGTACCATGGTTACTTTGGCTGGTATTGATCTTGAATTGGTCGGCTTGGCTTTAATCCAGAAAACAAAGAAAAAAAAAGGAAAAGAAAAGCAGAGAGAGGCCAGCTCTCTCTCCTAACTCTCTCCTTACTGCTGCCCCTTGGCTCTTGGGGTGGCTTTTGATTGAGAGGGTTGGGTTACACCACATCAAAACCACTTAAATATGGAAAAAACAATATAAACTTAATATTCATTTTAGATATGAAAAAGATAAAAGATGAGAAAAAGTTTTCTTGGTATGGTACCTAGATGCAACATTTTACCATGAGCTGGTATGGTACAAACCAATACTGTTACCAATCTTGTGGAAAACCAGGACCATGGTTCTCTATTGGTATTTTAAATCTTGGTTGTTACTTTATAGAGGAATATAGGCAATATGCGAAATGGAAAAAGGGAGAAATGTGAACATTGCATGGCCATAGCCACTATGCTAGAAATTTTGTTCCGACTGAGCTTCTAAACTCATCTTATGAGGTTTGTTTGCTTTCAAATCCATAGAGTACATCTGGCATGGCCTTCCCTCATTCTTTTAAACCGACAATGACATGATGAAACTAAATAATATGGTGATGCAGGCAATGAAAGCAAAGAGTAGGTTATGTCCTGATTCAAGAATATTTCAGTGAAGAAAGACTTTCTTATTAGGTAGTGTGGTCTTATGAACCTGAACCATAATAATCAACAATCTGAAGTGGTCGTATCAACAATTGGGCCATGGGACTTCAATCCTCCTAGACAAAGCCTTGTGCTACCTAATGATCATAAAATCATCCTATTCTTTGAGTTTATAAACCCATCTGCATAAGATAGGGTCTTACTAGCTAGCAAGAACAAAACCCAAGTCTATTTAATATTGAAGAGCACTTGGTTGTCAACTGACAACCTTTGATCACCAGGAATGTCTGTAATCTGACAACATACACAAGCTAGAGGAATGAGAGTCAACAGTAGCAAGGATTGATGAGTCTTTTGTAGATGGCGATCATGAAGAGAGGTGATTATTATTTATTAGAAGTGGGAGCCAGGGATATTGGATTGTTAGATTAGGTATTCTAAATTGTGATGGTTGGAACTGAAGAATCCTATCTATATCCATAATACAACAGGCTGCTGCAAGTCATGGTAGTCATGACTTCAATAATGCCAGAGAAGTGTCAAAAGCAGGAGCAAGAGGAGAAGGTAATGACTTCCCTAAAAATGATGCATTTCGATAAAGGAATCATCTCTAACGACGGAGAATGGCACAGGACTAAGACCGGCCAAATTGCATAACAAGTACTGTGCTTTGATTCTTCATTCGCAGGCGCCCTAGCAGATATTATAACAAGAGTGGCATTGTGTCCTAAATCCTCAAAGACAGGTGCTGAGCTATGATAAAGCCTTGTACAAGGATCAATGAAGTGTCTGCATTCAATTAGACATATTGGTGTCCAAGTATTGGCCACTTGTTGATAACTGAATCTTTTCAGAGAAGAATTGAACTTGGAATACACAGAAAACACAACAAAGCCTGAAAGAGGATACGGGGCTTGTGCTTAAAAAAAGAAACCAACTAGAATATTTTCTCAGAAGATTATTGGTAGAGATGAATTAAAACAATGGACATGAAATGAAAGCACCTGAAAAAGACCCAAAATGGAAACATTGGGCAGTTGAACACCCAAAGAAGAAAGTAAAGAGAAATAAATTAGGCTCTGCATTGGTGATAAATGCACAAGTAAACCAACCTATTTCTGATTCAGCATCATGTATTGAAGGTGCAACAGTGATTCAAATCAGGCCTAACTTGAGCTGTTCTGTGGCACTAAATGCACACCTGATTCTAAGACTTCCAAGGAAGTTCCAAACTCTGGCCATTTATGTTAGAACAATTAATTATTTCAGCAGTAGAAATGGCAAGCAATGAACAAGTACACCTAAAACAGCCTACCTTGTACAACCCAGAAGCATGTGTCTAAGTGTTCTGCTTAGCTAACCGGATTTTACGATTATCTACACCTAGAATCTAGGATGTTACAATTGTCTTGCAAGATACTTTCGTATTGCGGGCATTGCCATGGTACTCATTAAATGTTGTTGTCCATATCAATTATTGGAATGTCAGATCTGTCCTGCTGAATGTTGGTAAGCATTCCTTTTCTTACTGTTTACTGTTTATTTATGGATTCTTTTCTGTCTTTGAAATTCTATAAAATATTATCTGCGACAACCTCAGATGTCACTTGAGTCATATGGTGCCTGTAGGCGCGTCTCTGATTTGCTTCCATTTCGTGAGTTACACATTAAATTGTACTTGATGTGAGAAGCCATATATTGTATCATTAATTTTCAAGGCAATTTTTTGTCATGATGAAACAATTATAATTGTTCTCATATATTTATCAACGTGCATAAGGTAGTGGGACAAAATAATTACGTGGTAGAGCATACTGTTTTAGACTTTTTTTTTTTTTTTTAATTTTATTTTCGCCCCCTTAAAGCCGTTTCCTCTCATTTCCTGGTAATCCGTTTCCTTTCACCTAGAATCTCATGCATGGTAGTTATTTTTTGGCACAGGTAAAGATAATAGGTTCATATGGTGCGAGAGCAAGACAAGATCTTCCCCAAGTGGTTAAACTTGCAGAGACTGGCATTTTCAATCTCCAGAATACTGTATCGAGGAAATGCAAATTTGAGGAAGCAAATGGTGCATTTCAGGATCTTGACCACGGGAAAATTGTTGGACGAGCAGTGGTTGAGATCATGTAGTTGAAGAAGCATAAGTTCTTTGGTTGACGTTTATCCTCAAATCGCTGTCTTTTTCTATGTCAACAATGAAATAATTCAAAAGATCACTTCAAATATGTCGAGTGCATTATATATTATGTTTCTCAAAGCCCTCCGTGCAGAAAACCGACAGCTCGAGAAACTTTTGGTTTAAATCCTGGATTTTCGCAATGGATTGTTCTCTTCTTTCGAATTCAGTTTCCCGAGTGATTGATATCTCAGCCTGATACTCGCATGACATTATTTCTTTCAACAAATGATGAACTCAGTTCAATTGCTTAGCACAGACTAGAAGTATTCTTGCATGTAATAATTGTATGACTATATTTCCTGCCGTTTGTTGGGAAAGAGACGTTGTTGGGCTTGGAGTTTCAAGAAAAAGAGAGCACGCGTTAACATTTGTCCTCCCCCAGCTTTTAGAGCTCATCGATCTTACTTGTGCATCTTGATACTGAGCCTTGAAGCTTTGATACCAAATACTGAGGCTTTGATGCCCTTGTACCAAAAATATAAAGAGTACGAATAATAGTAGTTCAGAGAAGAAATGAAGAAGGGAAGCAAGGAGATGGATGGGTCTCCTCAACCCATAGTTTCGAGCTCTATTAACTCTGAAAACTCTGCATCAGAATATCTCGAGACACTGAGTTGAAAACTCTCGGAGCAAGTAAGTTCGATTATAATCTATTCCTGGAATGCACTTATGGTGTTCTTTCCGTTTCCCTTTGCTTTTTTTTTAAATTAAGACGAAGTCTATCCAAGCCACATTCCACATAAGTCTCAGCACAAGCTACTGGAAAAGTCAAGCATGGTCAGGCAATGCAAGTTAGATCAACCATATTGCATCAGTCAACGATCAACAGTAATTCACCGAGCCTCATTAGTCACCAAATCCATAGCTCAAATTGCCAATTCATGTTTGAGTAGGACCTGAGATACATACCCATTTTAGAACGTCTCCAACTATAGAACCTAGTCCACCAGGTGACTTGCTCAACCCCTTAAATGATGCGGAGGACATGCTAAAATTCATGAGCCTTGAGCAGGGGTAGCAAATTATATCAATAGACTGTAAATGAATCGGATTAACTTCAAAATATAATAATAAATGGACTAATTTGAACTCGATCTATTTATTAATCAGACTAAAAATTTAAACTTGAACTTGTTCCATATTTTACATGAGTTACATGACACGACCCGTATAATCCATTTAACCTATATAATTTATTTAACTTATATAATCTATGTAGCACGTATAATATGTATAAAATTCATGAAACATGTTTAATATTAATTAACTTATAAAGTAATTATATATTAAAAATTATAACTAAAGCATAAATAAAAAAAAATTCACTCAAGAAAGAAAAAGGAAGATAAATATAAAATCTTTATATAAGAATATAATGGCCATCATAAAATAATAATTAATTAAAATATGGTATTAATTTAAATAAATATATCTAATAGGTCATATCCGGATTAGCGGGTTAAGTTACACGAATCAATCCGTTTAATAATTGAATCTATTTTGGATCAATTTTAAATAAGTGAGTCAACTCATGATCCAATTTGTTTATTAATCATATCTAATGGTTTAATTCAACTTTGATTCAAGCCGCATTATAAATATCATATTATATTATAATTTTGCCAATTTGACCCAAATCATATTATAAATGTCAGCATTGGTTGGCCCATTCTCATTGCCGAATCACATCGCTTTCTTAATGGCGACCTCAAAAATCTCAGAGCTAGATTGGTTGAAAAATAAACAAAGGTTCGAACCTCATCACATTCTTAGCGGTGGTCATAGAACTCGCAAAATCAGTCCTGCTGAAAGATAAACAAGAGTTGTGATTCTTCAACAACATCCATCGTGCATTAGCAAAGAGTGGTGCATACCAAGAGCCAGTTCCGTTCAGCCCCTTTCTGAAGCAGCAAAGTTTGCTCTTGGAATGGATGAAGAAAGGAATCCCAAACTTGCCGAAGACAGTAATAATTTGAGCTGGTTGGGACTGGATTAGACGCCCAAGATGGACTGGATTAATCTGGACCTGAACCCTTTGGATGCGTTTGTGATCATTTTGAGATCTCCCTGGTGATCTTAGATTACTGGTGATCGTAATCGTAAGGTGATCTGATTCTTCGTGATAAAAAATCGCCATGATAGGTATGCTATACCATAGTGGTCAAAGATCATTGGTGATCTAACATCATCATATTTGTTATACCATAAGAATCTAGGATTACTAGTCATAAAATACCAAAATCACCTCTGTTATATTTATATTATATTACTATAATATATATAATATAATATTATATGATATATTAAATTATATTATATATTATAATAATAAACTTATATAATATTATACAATAATATAATATAATGCATTAATTATATTATAATATAATAATATAATATATTAAATTTATATATTATGTTATATATAAATTATTTTTATTATAATATATTTATTATAAATAAAAATTATTTTGAACTATAGATTTTACTTCAAGATTATCCATAAGAGGGTGATCTTAAATCATCATTCTTGAGGACGGTGATAAGATCACCCTCAAGGAGGTAATTTATGAGGTGGAGTTGATCTTGGATTATCACCACGTAGGATTATCCCAAAGGTAACTAAACGGAGCGATCCCATCTCTATCTCATGATCACCTATGATTACGAACGAGATCACTTCATACCAAATATTTTCTTTTTAAGTTAGACAAAGAGAGTCGTTGAGAAGTACACGTAGGAGTCACTTAAACTCAGTATAATTGACAAGGAACATTTGCAACATATGATCTTATGAAATAACAGAGGCAAAGTTGGAGAACACACGAGAGTTGTTAGGTATAATATACTAGATGAGATAATCACATAAGGGTTGTTTAATGTAAGACAATACATAGTTATATAAATAAGTCCTTAATCATTTTCTAACACCGAGAGAGCATGGCAATTGTAGCGCATGGGAGTTGTTCAATACAAGACAATACATAGCTATACATATAAGTCCTCAATCATTTTGCCCTTTCATCTAAATAAGACATGGATGGTAGTTTAAACAAATATAAATCATCAAATGTAAATATATATTGGATATTCCAAGGTATTATCATCTTGTGTTGAGATTCAATGACAAAAAATGCCCAAAAATTGTTATATATGTATTGTTATGCAAAAAAAATGATCACTTTTGTGAAATTAATAATAAAATATTTTTTTGAAAATATTTATTCATTCATTCATTTATTTATTTTATGGCAAAGAGACAAAACTCCTAATCTATCACCTTCTTATCATTGCAAGAGGTTGTAGATGCTTTAGCAAGCCTTGCATTACATTGTTGGATTTTAATAGATGTTTAAGGTGAAAGGTAGTGATGGCATGTTCTATTAGAAGCTTCATAGACTTCACTGAAAATAATACTAAGGATGGTAAAAATTGACCCAACTCATGAAATCAATCCAACCTGACTAAGATTGATTTAGGGGTTTCCTCGGTAGGGTTCGGCATGGCCAAATTTTTCGGCTCTAATTTTACAGAGATTAGATATGAGATAGAACTTGGTGGGGTGAATCATTGTCCATTCTTACATACGATTTTTGTTGAGTAATTGGTCTTTTCTTAATACTAATTGTCTGAATTATTTTAAAAATTGGGCTATAAAAATCTTAGAAGATTAGATTGATTTGTTTGCTTAGGTTTATCAACATCTAAGTCTTCCAATATAGATTCGACCTGAAGTCACCCCTGATTAGTTTGACCTTAAAGTACTTATGAGTAGATATGCATCAAGATATCTTGGTCAATTGTTAGGTCGGGTGGAGATAGGATTTTGTTTATTGTCAATACTTGACCTGCTCCAAACCAAACACAGCCCATTCCATTGCCCCCCACCCAAAATAATACTTTTTTTTCTTTAAAAAAATAAATGTGTACGCAAGTCCATTTAAACAGGGAACCTTAGGGTCTCTAGTACTTCATGAATGCGCCATCGTAAGATGTGGAAACATTAGTAGTGTACCGAACCCTCTTGTCACTTTAAAGAAGCAATGCGAATATGAGGGAGTTGATCACATCCACAACCTTCTTTCTTGTTGAGATAATTATTTTAATCATAATATGTTGTAGTCTAAAATATTTCTGAAAATTGAAATCTTAGATCTAAAGCAACCTTGCATGGCTCTAGGTCAACTTACCAAGATCTATATAAATATATTTGTCATTTATGTGCATACAAGCCATTCAACTTCAATATCTAATCTGATTTGCAACTTTTAAGATGCGTTTGCTATGGGGTTACAAAAATAAAAAAAAAGAGTAAAAAGTTATAAGAAATAATTTTTTTTCGTGTAAATTTTAAGAGCATGGAAGTTTTTTTATTAACTGCATTTGATCGTATTTATAAATAGAGGATGGAATATGACAAGTGTGATTATTATTTATGTTTGAAAATAGTTAATATAAAGAGATGAAAATATTATTAATATCTTATAAATATCATTAATGTAAGGGAGATGAGATGGGATAAAAGGGTGAGCTTATTTAATATTTTGTTAATCTTAATTTTTTAGCCTCTTTACACACTAAATAAATTTGTCTTTAATTTTACCAACCTATGATCCCTAAGGTTAATAATTTTTAAGATAAGAGAGAAAAAAAAAAATCCTTCTTCAAAAAAAGAATCCCACATCAAAAACTTTCAAAAAAGATTAAAATTTATAAAAAAATATTTTACCTTTCTCACCTTTTACTCGATGAGACATACCACTATTACATCTTGCTTAGAAAAAGTTTTAATTATCTGCACAAACTCGAATACCTCAAGCTAGTTATGAAGGAGATTCTACGATTGCACCCTCCGGCAGCCTTCCTGCTCCCTCGAGAGAGCCGAAGGGATTGCAACGTTCATGGCTATGACATTCCGGCCAACACGAGGGTGATGATCAACGTTTGGGCCATCGGAAGGGATCCCAAGTCGTGGGACCGCCCTGACGAGTTCTTGCCGGAGAGGTTCAAGGATAATGGGGTCGACTACAAGGGCCAACATTTCCAGTTTTTACCTTTTGGGTCCGGTCGGAGAGGATGCCCAGGGATATCTCTTGGTGTGGTGGTGGTAGAGCTGGCGCTTGCTAATCTTCTCCACGTTTTTGACTGGTATATGCCTCATGGGATGGAGGAGCTTGACATGGGGGAATCTTTTGGGATAGTTATACGAAGAAAGTCGCCACTTTTTCTTGCAGCAATTCCTCATGTGAAAGCATAAAACCTGGCCAACCATATATGATCCCTAAATCTTGTTGACTAAATAGTAAATACCCACCGAACTAGAACTTTCTGTGACTACTTTGTGTCTACTGTAACAAATTAGAATCCCATCTTAAAATAAAAAATTAGTCAGCAAATATTATTTAAATTTCTTGATAACTCTATATGAGTATCAATATCTATATGCTACACTATTGATATAGAACTAAACATATGAGTAATCTCAAAAAAGCTTGTTTGTAATATTTCTTAGTCCACATGATACTATAATTTGCCATGTTCTAACCTATTATTTGACTGAAATATGTCACACGGCCACATATCCATGAGGTACGACCAAAGGATTAAGATTTACAATTTAATTTTTTTTATAAGATAATATATCTATGTTAAATTCAAATTAAATTTTCCATCCAAAAGCTTTTTATTTGCATGATCATTTATTCCATTGGGATGAGATTCTAGCTCCTCGTAGCTTGATTCTAAGCATCCAAAGCCTTTAGAAGATAAGTAAAAGTGATGTGAGGTAGAATTTCCATTCAACCACACACACGCCAAATAAAACATTGCATAAATAGTTACGATTAATCAGCAACAAAATATGATAATAATATATGTATGTTTGTTTATATATATATATATATATATATATATATATATATATGTATGTATTTTTTTATTTATTATAAAATGTACTTTACAACGTAGCTGGTATTGGATTTTGATAAGTACATATGTTTATACATATACATGCATATACATGCATATCTTGATGACGCATGAGTTTAGTAATAGTATGTTGATTATACATGGAATATGGAATTAAAATACATATTAATAACATAAGCATGCTAACACATTAAATTAAATAACATTTGAAACCCACATAATAGGAAAATGCATTGAATGCGTAATTTTGTCGTGTATTGTGACTTGTAGGTCACAAGTCAAAGCATAATCCCATATCATCTAAGATTGTCTGGCATTGTTCAAAGCATGACCTCTTGTATTTTGGAATGCGAGTTAAAGGTTAAAGTGTTATACTATGAATCTTGGATTACCAATCATGAGCGAAACAGTAATCTTATGTTATATTGGTTGGTTTGCTAGTTATGCATTAAAGTGCGGCACTATGTCACCTTATTTTTTATCAGTCATGAGTTGTAAGGGTGGCTATGGCTTGTTTAAAGCTTTAAAAAAATCTCATGTTATTGTATTGCCCCAGAATAATTAATTCAATCTTAATTCCATTTTTGATGAGTTGTCTTTGAGATTTATTATTAAATGGAATGGTTATGTTGATGGTATGTTGAACAATTGAAGAGGAAATCAAATACTGACCATATTGTAAAGTGTATTTTATGACTAATATGTTTATACTATTGACATATTTCGTTGCTGTTTATTCATAATTGTTTATGCATGCATGTTTTTATTTTGTATGTATATGTGTGAAACGTGATTCTTATGTCACTTTTTCTTTTCTTTCCAAAGTCTCATGATGCTTGGAATCAAGATTGGAATTTGAGTAATGTGCATGGTAGTAGTTAACTTATGATATCGATGGAATAAATGCCATGTAAATGAAAATTTTTTGATGCTATTATTGATGAATTTTTTTGTTTAAATTTGATCCAGATATATTGTTTGATAAAGAAATTATTAAATTATATGCCGTGCATAATGTCTGGGCTCAAAACCTAAAGGATATATATATAGGTAGATTTAACTATATTTAAATATAGTCAAGCTTAGATCCGATCACCTCTCCCATTCTTAAATCCACAAAGTTCACGCCTAAATATGAAAAAAGTAAAAAAAGATAGACTTAGCTACATTTAAATAAAGCCAAGCCAATGTTTGGTTACCTTTCCTATCCTTGTATCTATACAGTTCACATATTTCAAAGATAAAAAAAAGTGAAAAGGTTAGGGTGGCTACATGTGTGTGTGGCTCTATCATGTGCTCAACCTAAGTGATGGGTTGGAGCATGAGAATTAAATCATCATGTGTTAGTGATACATATTCAGACTATAATTTCTTCTCTCTATTAGAAAAATGAAAAGAGGACTAACACGTAAGGCATATAGCCTAGTATGGATACACAATCAATGCATGTTCAGAGGCAATTTCAGGGCTATATGACCTTGTATCAAGCCTATAAATAGGCTATAAGATCAAGACTTAAAAGAACAACAATTTTTTGTACTCTTTTATCTTTTCACAAAGTTTTTGTGCTCTATTTTTCTTTTTTTTTTTTAAGGCATCTAATAAAGTTATTGGATTGCATCTCTATATGATCGTGCTCGTGATAGGAGGCTTGAATCAAGCTGAATTATTATATCTTAGGGACAATATATATATTATTATTTTATTGAATTATAATTTTCTTATTTTCATATTTATTATCTTTAATTAGTTACCTAATTTTTTTTTATAATTTATGTTCAATTTTTAGTTTAAATAATTAGATTTCTACCAGTATGTGTGTGTATATATATATATATATATATATATAATATGAGGTAGACTTATCAGATGTAGCTAAGTTCAGGATTCAGTCACCTTCCTCTCTGTTAAGGGATCTATACTAATCTCGAAGCTACCTCACTGTGTATATATATTCAATCATTTTATTAAAAAGCCCATTAACAATACTTATTTATTTATTTTTCATAAACTATTATTTTTTAAAACAAATAAATTATATCCATGAAATAATTAATAGGTTTTTCTAGATAAATTTAATGAACAAATGGTAAACTCTATTTATGTTCACTCAAATTAACATTTTATGTTTGAAGAAAGTGTAGTTTCTCTCTAAATATCTTTTCTCATACCATTTGAATTACTTTCTACTTGCCATCATATCCTTATTTACATCATATTATTTTTTCTTACTATAGTTGAATAATTTTAAATTGTTATTGGTTCATTCTTATTTGACCCCTATAAAAAATAAAAAAAAATTAGTCACTCAAGATATTTAACATGATATTTTGAAGCTTACCTTTTAAATTTCAAAATCCTCTAATATCTCGTTATACCAAGCTTATCAAAATCGAAAGTTTTTGATATATACCATCATTCCAAAAAAAAATTAAATACATACCATCATTCCAAAACAAAAAATATTAATTTCCATTCCAAGGTTTTAGTATTACTTTGTGTTGTTTTACGAACCTAATCATAATTGTGTTGTTTTTTCGAACCTAATCATAATTTTAATGAGTTAGGGTAGATAAAATCGTAACTTTCACTCTTCTCACACTTATGTGGTCATTGCATTTCATCAAAATTTAAAAAAAAAAAAAAACCATCCCTTTATTTTGTAATCATGAAAAAAGTTTCATCAAAGTCTCTTTTGCCCTTTAACCTCATCAACAAAACAAAAAATATCATCTCTATATTTTGTAATTATAAAAAAACCCTGCTTTTTCTTCCAAACTATGATGAAGCCTGCATTAATATCCTGAAATCAAAAACATATAATTATCCTATAATAACGTAGGAATTTTTTTGTGTCAAAAATAATGTTAAGATTAACATGAACAATTATAATGAGAAATAAAAGATAGTTATGAAAATAAAAGAGTTCTTTGTCCATGCCACTAGTCCCTATTTTTTTTCAGTTATTTTATGAACAAAACTTATTTTGGTTAAATTTTGAATTATAAATATTATTTTATCTAACTGATAGTTTAAACGCTGAACAATTACTGGTTTTTGTTATACAAGGATTGGTATAACAAAAGGATAGCCACAGAACTAAAATTTGAGCCAAAATTAAAGGTGATTGAATTTAGTAATCATACTTTTGTATGCCATCAGGATTTATAATAGTCCTCTGTCACCTTGATCCAAAATAAGTTCTTTAATAATACCTGCATGCTATTTAATATCATGTTCTTGCTTATTTGATTCTTTTAGACTCAAATTCACTATATAGATCTCAAACCAAACTTGGTTCAGTTTGTTATTGAAAATGGACAAGATTTAGTTCAGACCCTCAGCGATTTAACCAGTCCGCCCACCATCAATTCTGGTTCAACCCGACCCATTTCGATTCGTCATCATATCAGTACGTAATTTGCCCTAACGAAAAGGAACGGGTTCACTCTCGCGCCACCACCGCCGCCGCCGCTCCCGCTCCCGCTCCTCCCTTTCGGCCAGCCCGATGAGCCGGTAATCTCTCTCTTCTCTTGGTCTCTTTTGATCTCCATCCATGGCGTAATCGTTCGCAATGGCAGGCGATTGAGAGCATTCAGGAGATGGATGAGGTCCCAGGGGATCGACTGGAGCGACGCCCTGGAGCTCGCCGACTCCGCCGGCGACGGCATCTCGGTTCGGGCCCTCTGCGGCCTGAGCGAGGGGGACCTCGTGGCCACGATACCCAAGCTCGCCTGCCTTACCATCCGGACCTCCGGGGCACACGACATGATCGAGAGCGCGGGCCTCGCGGGCTTCCTCGACCTCGCCGTGGCCATCATGTACGAGAGGAGCCTAGGACCGGCGTCGCCGTGGGACGGCTATCTCCAGCTGCTGCCGGAGAGGGAGTGCGTCCCTCTGGTCTGCTATGATGGCATTTAGACCGGTAAAATTCTCGTAGGAACGGAGCTCCACAAGGTAAAAATGGTGCCATTTAGGCCGGTTCTAGCTTTATGGCTATGATGGCAGAAAGTTCATCCGAATTATATAAAGATGAGATTTTTATGATTATGGCCGGTCAGAAAGTAGAGTCCTAGTCCAAGCTTGTTAGGCCTTATTCACGGGATAGAGCTTGACCAGGTATAAATGGGGCTTGTTTGATCAAGTTCATCTTTTAAGAAGAATGGGGGAGTCTTACATGTTGCCGTGGAAATAATAAGATCATCCGACTTATTAGAAAGGTGGGAATTTTCAATTATTGCCACTTAGAAGGTAAAATTCTGGACTGCTAACTCCTTATCTAAGCTAACTAGGCCTTATGGGATGATGTATGGAACCCAACAAGGTAGAAATGGTGCTTACTCGAACAAGTTAAGTTATTTTTTAGTTCAATGGGGGATTTTTCATGTTGACATGGGAATAGGATCATCTGGGTTTATAGAAAATAGTTGCTTTTTGGTTGACATCAGTTAGATGGTAGGTTTTAATGTCAATGCAACCTTAAAAGAGTCGGTGGTGCAGAATTTTTAAACATTGGATTGCATTATTTTCACATGGCAAGTTTATTTATGTTTCATTATGGTTAATTATACAGGTACTGGAAGATTGGTTCAATCATTGCACAAGATAATTCACATATATATGGGTAAAGTTTAGCTATAACATTAATTAATATAATCTTCTCTCAGAACCCAACCATCCCTGATTTTAAACATGCTTGGTACCTTTGTTAGATGTATCCAAGTTTGACCTTTTAATTGCAGCCCCTGTTGTTGAAGTGGAGAAATCATTAGCTCAGCATTTTGTCTCAGAGACAAAACATAATTTTATATTTAAGAAAAAACAATTCAATAGTTTTGTGGTATTCACCAGAAATGTCCAAACAATAACTTCGATTATATCTGTTATACTCTATATTGCACCTTTGATTTCTTTTTACAAGGGTTAGAACAGTGTAGCATGATAAAGTTATAGTGTTTTTTTTTCTTTTTTAATCTACCATAATTTCATTCTAATGATTTTGAGAGTTAAAATTTCTCCAATTGCATTTGGATTCTTCTCAGATAATTCTGTAAAGTTGCTTTTATCTTTTATTTCAGAACAGATGTATTTAATTATTTGAGGCAATTTCTTAATTAATTCCAGATCACATTATTTGATAGTTTTAATTTCTCATATGTCCTGCTATTTGAGAGCCTATATGGAGGCCTCCTATTCTCATTTCATCTTTTATTTTCTCTTTGTTCTGGTTAATATCTAGGCAGATAGTAAAGCAAGACAAGGGCTTTTTATATGAGGACTGGAAAGAATCTATGGAGCCCCGGATTCTATCTGGACCTTTAAATCTTGACCCAGATAGTTTCGGTGTTGAGCAATATTTTTCTGCCAGGAGTCCTGTCTCATCAAGATCCTTCAAGATAGATGGTTATCATGGTTCTGGAATGGTGCCTTTAGCTGATCTGTAAGTAACCATAGTTGTTGAATTTTTGTTATGATATGCAAACTACAAAGTATGTCTTGCAAGCTTGTGCATGAAATATATTTCAATAAGATTTTTTTTTTTTTTCCCTAGGTGTCATTGCATAACAATTTTTTATATGTTTCAGCTTCAATCACAAGACTGGAGCTGAGAATGTTCACTTTACATCCATATCTTCTCCCTCTAGCTGATGAAGGCAATGGGGGAAATTATGATGCATCTGGAGATGACAAGACATCAAATGTGGATCTAAGTACTATCTCTTCAGGTTACAATATGAACTCTATCCTGTCCCAAGGAATTGAGATTTTAGTTTGGAAAAAAGCTTACTTAACTCTCTTGCTCTCTCTTGATCAGGGAAGGATCCTGCAGTCTTAGAAATGATTATTGTGAGAGGTGTTGAGTCAGGGTCAGAGGCTAGTATTCAGTTCCAACTGATTTTGCATTCTTGTATATAAATTTAAAAATATTTATGTGCTTTACTCACTACTTACATGATATGAGGACCTGTGTTTGCTTGAAGCTCGGTAAGATGGTTAGGTTGGTTAGGGTGACTTAGGATTGTCTGGTTTTCCCCAGCTTTCACTATATTGACCAAGTTGGTTGAAGCATTTGCTTTAGAGGATTTTGAAAGTGGGGTTCATATTTGTTTGTAACTTAGTTTGTGAAATAAATTTTCTCATTTGCTTAATGAAAGTGACTATGCTCGGCTTGATCATTCTCAGAAAAAAAGAATAGAAAAGAGGAAAGTATGCAAATTGAGATTGTAACTATGTAACTATGGAAGCACTTGACACTTAGCTAAGAAGACCTCAAATCATCCATAGCTGCCTTGGTATTGCTGGTGTCATTCTTTGCGAATGAACACTATCTTTCACATGAAATACAATTGTGAACAGCTGATGTGAGGGAACTGATGTGGTGTCATGATTGTATTAGGCATGAAATGATGCATATGACTTATTATTTCAGCAATCTTTGCATTTGAAAAATTGGGTATCTTCAATGTCAGCACAGTTTATTATGCCATATTGTCCCCATACATTTTCTTAGAGAGAAGTTATCCCCATGCTATACGAAGAAATGCTAAATTTCACTTTTTGTGGTTCCATGGCATAATGATTTATAACTTAGAATGAGTTTAAGCAACAATATGTAGGTTCATGATGAAATTCAGCAACCATGTGTTTTCAAAATCTAATTCTAGGAACTAATCTAGCCATCTTAGAGCTTCTCTTCCCAGCTTCTATTTCCTTAATGCTATCTTCCCATGTCATAAACACATAAAAATTGCTCACTTGCTTTCCTCAATTTTAATTTATTTCTCCTAACCACATCTGGTATTTCCTAGGCACTGACCTAACAAAGTTGTGTAATTCTTTCAAACCCCTAAGCACAGAGTCTACACACACACACCCAACAATGTCCTTCAATCTAGCTAGATGCCCTAAAGCTTGTTGTATGGTACACATGAATATTAGAGAGGAGAACCTAAGCGAGGATGATTCACCCTCTTTTTTTTTTTTTTTGGTTGGCGGGGTAGGGGGGTGTGAATTTATTCTTACAAAGGGTCTATCAGTCAATATTTAGCTATAATATGAGGTTAAATAATCCATATATCTTATTGGAGGCTCTTATCATAACAATCCAATAACTTTGCAACCTCCTCCAACCTCCAGTTCACATGTTAATTGCAACTGATGAGCTATCTTCAACCCTCTAGCCCATTCAAAGTTGATATAGCTTAAGGTTAGAGTTAGTGTCTTAATATGTTTCCAGACACATTTGAGTAAAAAGAAGTTCAAAAAAATATGCGAATTGGATTTCTTTTAATGTCAATGCTTTTGTGTTTCAACAATCAAGGAGAACTGGAGTTGAATAAAGAAGTTTGGGGAATAAGTGGTAATGAAAATCTGTGCAGTGCCAAATTTAGATTTGATTCGTTTCCATTCCGATGTGATCTGTTTTGTTGCTGAAAATAGAAACAAGGAAAAGGCGGAGAGAGTCGAGTGGAAGAAGACAGAATAATATAAGAGGAAGGTTGAGGGAGAAAACTGACAGAATATGAACAAAATTAATTTCAAATTATGAATAACGTAGAAGATTTCTGCAAAAACTTATTAAAACTCAATACATGCTTTAGTTCATATTTTTCTTATAAAACAGCTCCATGTTGGTGTGACCCAAAAAGATAGAGAATATATGCCAAAAGTCCATTCAATGTGAATGCATGATCTCATTTACACTTTACGAGGAAAAAGAAAATGACTCCATGGTTTGTACTTCATTCGCTCCCTCCAAAACAACTTATATATTAAAGTTATGATGGTACCCTTACAATGGACCTATGATCATGACCTAAGTAACAATAACTAAGATGATCCTGTTTTTACTTCCTAGAGCCTTCGAATTTCTATCATCCTTTTAGTTTTGTCTGTGTCAAAAATCATCTTCTTTTTCTTTAAATTACCATTCCTGCCTTCGTTCAAAATGTTGATAACATTTTGTTCACTTCGTTTCCATACAAGAAATCCCTCTTTAACAAACTTCAAATCTCCTCATCATAATATTCATGAGTTTTCTTCTTAACTGGCTTCCAAGTCTTCCTTCTTCAATTTCATCTTTTCCATACCATCAACATTACTTCTGTCATTTTTGAGATAACATCACAGAACTTTCTGTCCTCAATATCCCCTGCTTATTTTTAAGAAAGCAGTGAAACATGCTAGGTTTGGATGATTGAGAATCTAGCAGACCACTGAGACAAAAGCACTGATTTCCACCATCCTTGGGCTAACATACTAGTGTCATAGAGATATCACCTCAACTAAGCTGCAGAACTGTTCTCCGCGTCCTCCAACACATAGACAAGGATAGGAGGGCTAGAGCAGTTGGAGTCATTTGACCTGTTACTGAGGTCCAAGTAAATCCATACATTTTCTCTTGTGGTTCTATGTTATGTGAATATTCTTTGAAAGGACTTGCATATTTCTAGCATTACCACCTCATCTAGCTAGGATAAATTTTTCAGTTTCTCATATTTATGTGAGCCTTGAGGTGTAAATTCCTGCATCCTATTTGTCACTATTTCTGACAATCCTGGCAGACATTTAGCAAATCTTCTATCAGGCACCAAGTCTTTTACCATCAACCGGGCATAAATGTCACTCTCCAATGTCTGAGAAAGCTGAATTTTATGCATATAAGGAGCAGTTTTTGGGATTAAGACATGAATTGGGAATTGTCAGTAAGTTCTCCTAATTTGCTGGTTGCTTTTAATGACTTGCTATTTTAGTTTGGTTGGCATATTAGTTAATGCTAGCTTTCAAGCCTGCCTATTATCGGCACAAGATACTTGCATAGTCTAATATGTTGCTATTACCTGTATCCTTGTTATGTATTCTGTCTTCCAGCATAATCCATCCTAACATTTGGAATTGAAAATTCTTCCAGCCTCAGTAAAATTCACGTAACTTTTTACTCTCTCACTCATCCTGCAAGTTTGTCTGGCCAATAAGTTAGACATCAGATGTGCATCTTATATTCTCTCATCTACCACCTTTCTCCCTTTGGAGCCACTGTTCATTTTACCTAAAATATAATCATTTTCTTCCAGGTTTTTAATACATATGGCTCTATGGGTAATGCTGCACTTCTTCACAGATATGGGTTTACCGAACCTGACAATCCATTTGACATCATTAACATTGATCTAGACTTGGTCATTAAATGGTGCTCCTCCTCATTCTCCAATCGCTATGCTAGATCAAGGCTATCTTGCTTTAGCAAGCCTTGTATTACATTGTTGGATTTTAATAGATGTTTAAGGTGAAAGCTAGTGATGGCCGCATGTTCTATTTGAAGCTCTATGGACTCCACTGAAATGATACCAAGGACGGTAAAAATTGACCCAACTCGTGAAATCAATCCAACCTGGCTAAGATTGATTTAGGGGTTTCCTAGATAGAGTTGGGCATGACCAAATTTTCCGACTTGAATTTACACAGACTGGACATGAGATAGAGCTTGGCGGGTCGAATCATTGTCTTACATAAGATTTTTGTTGAGTAATTGGTTTTTTGTCTGAATTATTTTGAACATTGGGCTATAAAATCTTAGAAGATTAAATATGATTTGTTGGCTTTGGTTTATCAACAACTAAGTCTTCCAATATAGATTAGACCTAAAGTCACCCCTGATTAGTTTGATCTAAAAGTACTTATGAGTAGATATGCATCAAGATATCTTGGTTCATTGTTAGGTCGGGTGGAGATAAGATTTTGTTTATTGTCAATACTTAGACCTGCTCCAAACCAAACACAGCCCATTCTATTGCCATCCACCTGAAACAATATTTTTTTTCCTTTAATAAAATAAACGTGTACGCAAGTTCATTTAAATAGGGAACCTTAGGGTCTCTAGTACTTCATGAATGTGCCATATTAATATGTGAAAACATTAGTAGCGGACCGAACCCTCATGTCACTTTAAAGAAGCAATGCGAATATGAGGGAGTTGATCGCATCCACAACCTTCTCTCTTGTTGAGATAGCCATTGCAGTCACAATATGTTGTAATCTAAAATATTTCTAAAATCGAAATCTTAGATCCAGAGCAACCTTGCATGACTCTAGATCAACTTACCAAGATCTATATAAATATATTTGTCATTTATGTCCATACAGGCCATTCAACTTCAATATCTAATCTGATTTGCAACTCTTAGGATGCGTTTGGTATAGGATTAAAAAAAAAATAAAAGGGTAAAAAGTTATAAAAGTAACATTTTTTGTAGATAAATTTTAAGAGCGTGGAAGTTTTCTTATTAATTGCATTTGATTGTATTTATAAATAGAGGATGGAATATGGCAGTGTAATTGTTAATTATGTTTGGAATAAGGTTAATATAATAATAGATGAAAAAATTATTAATATCTTATAAATATCATAGAGATAAGATAGGAGAAAATGGTGAGCTTATTTAATATTTTGTTAGTCCCAATTTTTAAGCTCTTTTTCGCATTATAAATAATTTTTGTTTTTAATCTTGTTAACCTACGTTCCCTTAGGTTAATAATATTTGAGGTAAGAAAGGGAAAAATTATCCTTCTTCTAAAAAAAAAATCCCACATCAAAAACCCTCAAAATATATTAAAAAATTATAAAACTAACTTTTTATCCCTTTAACCTCGTACCCAAAGAGACATGCCGCTCTTACATTCTGCTTAAGAAAAGTTTTCATCATCTTTTATAAAAATTGCAACTTAAGAGAAAGCAATGTTAATTGAGCGGCCGACATATCAATAGCACTAGATTGATGGTTAGTGCAATTATTGATGGCATGTATCAAATCTATACAAAATAAAATCATACTTACTCATACAAAATTCTAATATATTTTTTTATAAAAAATTATTTAAAAACACCACATGCAATTCTTGAGTATCATGCTAATTTTCATCAATATAAGATAATGGAGGATGATACCATCCAACCATATAGTACAGTTGATCACAATAACAATATTTGTCATCTGCAAGTGACATATGGAACTACTGATCACAGGGGAGTAGGTCCAACGTGATGTTAGTACAGCAAAAAAATTAGCTTTGAAGCATGTGGAACAATTTATTTTTTTTAGGTGATAATATTCACAATTAAAAATATTTGACAATTCATCCTTACAATTCAACAAAACCCCTAACTCTTACATCAAAAACCCTTAAAAAAAAAAAATTATAGAAATAACTTTTTACCCCTTTAACCTCATACCTAAGGAGACATGCCACTCTCCTGCTTAGGAAAAGTTTTCGTATCTTTTATAAAAATTGGAACTTAGGAGAAAATGAAGTTAATCGAGCGACCAACATATCAACAATCCTAGAATGATGGTTAGTGCAATAATTGATGACATATATCAAATCTATACAAAATAAAACTATACTTATTCATATAAAATTATAATATATTTTTTTATAAAAAAATCTTTAAAAACACTGCATGCAATTCTTGAGTATCATGCTAATTTTCATAAACATAACAACATTTGTCATGTGCAAGTGACATATAGTACAGCTGATCATGGAGGAATAGGTCCAACGTGATGTTAGTACAGCAAAAAATTTAGCTTTGAAGCGTGTGGAACATTTTTTTTTTTCCTTTTTAGGCCATAATATTTACAATCACAAATATTTGACAAATCATCCTTACAATTCAACAAAACCCCTAACTCTCTTAAAAGAAACTATTTGGTAGGCAGAGAAAGTCGAATGATTTCTCTCAATTTTTTTGTTATTGTGTATAACTTTTAGTTACAGCATGCTATTTACAGGGATTAACAGGCATGAACACAAAAAAGTTATGCTCGCTCGTTAACAATAACTTCAAATTAAAAGTTATCTTTTCAATTGTAATCTATTTCAAATAGCATATCTTTTCACATAACGACAGGTAGAATCAAATTAAAAATAATAATACAATATTATTATTATTATTATAATTTTCAACAATCGCGTGCCAGATGGCCAAGTGCTATGGCAAAACTCCTCCCTTCCTAATGGAAATATATTTCCACCCAATGTTAGAATCTACACCGAACACCTGAGCTACAGCTAGCAGCCTCAAATTTGTGGTCCCAAGTTGGGGACCATGGTGCATGAAGGCCTTTCTCTTGCGATCCTCCAGTCCCCTACCATCATGAAATTCGAAATTTGAAATTTGTGGCCCTAATTTGGCCCCCATGGTGCACGAAGACTCCGACCACCTACCTTTGTTCTTTGCACCACTGCCGATAGGCACCATCAGAGGTTCTTTGATTTCTTTTTCGGGCCCGGGAGATGGTGATGGCAACGCAACCTTATTGAACGAGAGCCACATGAGAGTTACGGCAGAACTGAGAACCACAAAGCCTTAGTCTTTTTCAACATTAAATGAAGCACGTCTCCCTTGCCACAATCACGTTATGGGTTTTAAATAAGAGAAAACTTAGGTATAATTTGTGAGTCACGGTCCCATTTGATTCTCCGCTGGTGAGCTGCACACAGACAGCCTTCTCATTTCATAACTAACACGTAGCACGTGTTTATAAATGTGTTGCTCAGAAAATGAGGATCTGAACGGCAACTATAATATATAAAGTCTGGTAAACTGCACATATACAACCATCTCACTTCATAGCTAATATGTAGCATGTGTTTGTCTTCATTAAACGAAAAGATTATAAATGTATCACTCATAAGGTGAGGATTCGAATGGCAACTATAATATTATGTACAACCATTTCGCTTCACAACTAACATATATAACACATGTTTGTCTTCATTAAAGGAAAAGATTATAAATGTGTTGCTCCTAAGTTGAGGATTCGAATGGCAACTATAATATCATGTATAACCATTTCGCTTTACAACTAATATCTAACACGTGTCTGTCTTCATTAAATGAAAAGATTATAAATGTGTCGTTCAAAAGATTAGGATTCGGATGACAAATATAATATATGAAGTCTGGTAAGCTGCACATGTACAATCATCTCACTTCACAACTAATATGTAACACGTGTTTGTCTTCATTGAATGAAAAGATTATAAATGTATCACTCATAAGGTGAGGATTCGAATGGCAATTATAATATTATGTACAACCATTTCGCTTCACAACTAACATATATAACATGTGTTTGTCTTCATTAAAGGAAAAGTTTATAAATGTGTCGCTCCTAAGGTGAGGATTTGGATGGCAACTATAATATCATGCATAACCATTTCGCTTTACAACTAATATGTAACACATGTTTGTCTTCATTAAATGAAAAGATTATAAATGTGCCGTTCAAAAGATTAGAATTCGGATGGCAACTATAATATATGAAGTAATTACTATTTTAAGAATATATACCAAAATAAAATTTAAATATTATAATTTTATATTAGTTGCAAAACTTTAGAGCCCTTTAAAAGATCAGCTAGTCCACCTTTAAACTTCAACATCAATTATCCATGCTTTACCTAAAATATCTATGAAATGGTAAAAATTGTCGGATTCATAATAAGATAAAGCCAGGCATAACTAGAGATGGCAAACAGACCAAGTGGCCCATGGTAGACCTCTCAGGCCACGCTGGGCCCTCTTACCAATTGGCAGGCTGGCACGGTCTAAGCATGTGGGCCAAGCCATCAAGGGTATACTTATCCATTTTCTTAGTAAAAGGCCCATTTACCTTTTCTAAGAACCAAAAAAAGACTATTTTTTAAGGACATTTTTTATTACTTGAAAAGACTTATTTATCCTTTTTCAATAGAATCCTTTTTCAATAGTCAAAAATGGCTAGTTTGTGAGACTATTTTGGATATTTAAAAGCTCTTTAACTCTTATAAATACCTCTAACCTCTTTTCCTCATCTCACATCAAATCCTAAGCTCTCCTAATCTTTCTATAAGCTTTTTTATTCTCTCCACAAGCTCTTTAGACTGTATAGTAGCCGGTGGTGGTCACTCTCGCCCATCTTGTAATATCTTCAAATTTGACACAAAGGAGTTCAAATGTATGTTCCTTGATCATAGAGCCAATCTTGACATACAATAGTTATACACTAGAATCAATGTCCCTGCATAATGCTACTGCCTTGAACTTTAGGTCTAAGGCTATACCTAGGGTTTCTAATGTCTAGAAGTACTTCATCATCGAGAAAATTGCTGACAAGGGGATTTGAGCATGTATGTAGCATCTGTAAGTAAGACTATAGTTGCGATACTTTAAAGAGAATCAGCCACTTGAGTTAGTACTAGAAGAAGTATGAAAATGCTAAGGATTCCACTTAGAGCCAACCTAAATTTAGTTCAAATGAGATCAACTTTTTTTTTTTTTTTTTTATATTCCCAAGAGGTAAATAGAGAAGAACTATGAAAATTAATTGTAGGTACTAAAATGCTTTTTTCTTTTACTGAAAATGCAATTTTGAATAATATATAGAAGATGCCTTAAATTTTACATCTAAAAAATTTCTCAAAATATTACTAAATCTAGTTCCTTTAGACAAATTTTTTGAATATAAACAAAATCTGATTACTTATTTTTCAACTATTGATGGTAGAATAATGCTTACATTTAATAACCGAAGTAGTAATTTTGAATTTTCTTATATTTATGTTACGATGCATTTTATTGATTCTAACTGGATTATATAAAAATAAATTATTAGTTTTAAATTTTTTGAATTTTCACATCATATTTCCAACATCTTTAGTTTAATAATGCATATAGTATATGAATATCATATACATGATAATTTTTTTAATAATACTTCTAATGATAATGTTGCTATTGAATTACTTAAATAGCACTCATATCCCATCTCAAATAAGAAATTATTTCGTGTATAATGTACATGTCACATCTTAAATTTAATTATACAAAATAGTTTAAAAGTTATTGATAAATATGTAAGTAAAATTAGAGATATCATTAAATATATGGTATCTTTAGGAGCTAGAAAATAAGATTTTAAATATCAATGTATTATTTATAGCAAAAAAAATCTAAACAATTTTTATTAGATTTAAGATATAGATAAAATTTTGCATATTTAATGTTATAATCATGCTTTGAACATAAAGATATTATTACTAGTTTTTATAATGATCACTCTCCTAGTGATTCTATAATAGATTCACACTAGACTGCTTTTAATATCATTATGCAATTTTTACAATGTTTTTATAATGCCACACATATTTTATCTAGTACCTATTATCCCATCTCTCTCCTAATTTTATGGTAAATCTATAACATTACCATCTATTTTGCAAATTTTAGGAATGTAGGAGGTTTTGAAAATATAATTGAATCAATAAAATTAAAATTTAATAAATATTGATAAGAAATTTCATATTTTTATTGTTTAGTTTTAATTATGGATCCTAGATTTAAATTGCATAACATATTAGCAATATTAGAAAAAATTTATAGTAATGTGATGCATGATATTAGTAATATTAAATATGATATTATTAAGTTATTAAATAAAATATATATTCTATATGGCCAAAAATATAATGAAAGTTAAATGTCCTTTACGTCAGAATTGGTCCCAAATAATAGTAGTGGAGGCAATATTGATAAAATACAAAATATTTTTAATATAAAAGAAATTTACAACTTATCATTTAATGAATTATCTTTTCATCCACGTAATGATTTTATAAACTTCCTATCCCACAAAGAGTTAGATAACTTTAATATTTTGGCTTGATGAAAAATACATGAAAACAATTATATTGTACTTGCCACCATGGCCCATAATCTACTAACCTCTCCCATGTTTATAGGAGCACTGGAATCTACTTTTAGTGTAGAATGCTGGGTACTTGATGATAGGAGAAGCCAATTAAAGCTTAACACGATGGAGATATTGGTCTATTTAAAGGATTGACATAATGCGAAAGACACAAGGCTAGATGAAGGATAAAGATGAAGATTTCCTCCAAACGACAAGAAGACTAAAGATAAAAAATGAGAAAAGTGACTACGAAGAAGAATAGGATTAAGCAACAAAATGGTGGGACAATGCATTCGCAATGGGCCACATTGACGATAAGTCATGAAGAAAGATACACATATTTAATTTATTTTATGTAATTATATATATATATATATATAAAGTTGGATTTGGCTATACTCGCATGTAGCCAAGTTCGAGATCTCACCCTTAGATTCCTACAGATCCCAAAGTTATCCCATTTTTTCAACCTTTCGGATCCATGATCCATATGGATTCAAAGATGGAAAAGAGTTACCAGATCTAAGCTTGGCTACACATGAGTATAGCGAAGACTGGCTCTCTCTCTTTATATATACATATATTTATATATAGAAAGATTTGGTTACATTTGAATATAGTTAAGTTCAGAATTTGATCATTTTTTTCACCCTTCCTGGGGCCATCTTATCTTTTTTACTTTTTCTATCTTTAAGTTTTATGAATTATGTGAATCTAAGGATGGTGAGATAATCGGATCTTAATTTGGCTATATTTAAATATAGCCAAGTATATATATTTATATGTGTGGGCGATGGCAAAATGGTTCCAGTTGAGGCAATAGGAAAATTTAGATTATTGTTAAAGATTGGATTTTATTTGGAACTTGATGAAACTTTTATTATACTATCTTTTAGACGGAATTTGATTTCTATTTCTGTTTTGGACAAATCTGGTTATTTTTGTTCATTTGGAAATGAAAAATTTAATTTGTTTCATGATTCAAATTTGGTTGGTTCCGGTTCTTTGTCAGGTTACGATAATCTTTATTCAATTGATATGATTGCTTCATTTAATGAATCCCTATATTTAAGTACACGAGGTACTAAGAGAAAATTAACCAGTGAGAATTCGGCTGTATTATGGCACAAGAGATTAGGTCATATTTTCAAACGGAGAATAGAGAGACTTGTGTCAGATAAAATTCTCGATTCCTTAGATTTCACAGACTTTGATGTTTGTGTTAATTGTATAAAGGGAAAACAAACCAATAAAAGGAGATTTGAAGCCAACAGGACTTTTGACGTCTTAAAACTTATACATACGGATATTTGTGGCCCATTTCCTACAATCACTTGGAATGGTCAATAATACTTTATAACGTTCATAGACGATTTTTCCAGATATGGCTATATATATCTCATTCATGAAAAGTCACAATCGCTAGATGTGCTCAAAAATTATAAGGCTGAAGTTGAAAACCAACTCAGTAAAAGGATCAAAAGCATCAGATCTGACCATGGTGGAGAGTACTATGGCAGATATGATGGTTCAAGTGAACAACGTCCAGGACCATTTGCTATGTTCCTAGAGGAATGCAGTATCGTCCCATAATACACCATGCCAGGTTCGCCCACTATGAATGGTGTTGCTGAAAGATGAAACAGAATGCTTAAGGATATGGTAAGAACTATGATTAGTCATTCTAACTTACCAGAATCACTCTGGGGAGAAGCACTTAAGACTGTAGTATATATCCTTAACAGAGTTCTAACTAAAGCAACTACCAAAACCCCTTATGAACTCTAAATAGGAAAGAAGCCTAGTCTAAAGCACTTGCATGTTTGGGGATGTCCAGCTGAGGCAAGGCCTTATAGGCCTAATGAAAAGAAACTGAACTCAAGGACGATGAGCTGCTATTTTATTGGATACTCTGAAAGATCCAGGGGGTACAAGTTTTATGATCCCACAAGTAAGTCGATTTTTGAGTCAGGAAATGCACGGTTCTTTAAAGATGTTGAGCTTGCAAGGGGAGATACATTAGAGACTTTGTCTTTGAGGAGGAATATGTTGATATTCCCATAGATGTCATTGGCATTGATCAGGATCCCATTCCTGACCTTGTTCAAGACATAATAGATCAAGACACTATCAGAGAACCTCTTATTCAAGAAATTATTTCAGAAGAATAAGCTCCAACATCTCAAGAACCTATGCCATTAAGGAGATCCACTAGAGAGAGGAGAAATGCAATACCAGATGACTACATTGTATTTCTCCAAGAGCATGAGGTAGACATTGGAATAATGGAAGATGATCCAATCAACTTCTGTCAAGCCATGGAAAGTTCTAACTCTCACAAGTGGATTGATGCCATGAATGAGGAGATTAAGTCCCTGAAGGATAATGACATCTGGAATCTTGTCCCATTACCTAAAGGTGCGAAACCCATTGGTTTCAAATGGATATTTAAGACCAAGAGGGATTCGAAAGGTGATGTGGAAAGGTATAAGGCTCGTCTTGTCGCAAAGGGCTTTACTCAGAGAGAAGGCATTGACTATAAAGAAACTTTCTCTCCAGTTTCTTCGAAAAACTCTTTCAAGATTATAATGGCATTGGTGGCGCATTTCAATCTTGAGTTACATCAGATGGATGTGAAGACAGCATTTCTCAATGGTAACATTGACGAGACGATCTATATGGTGCAACTAGAAAACTTTGTGTCGGGAGACCCAAAGAATATGGTTTACAAACTTAAGATCAATGAAGTGTCTGCATTCAATTAGACATATTGGTGTCCAAGTATTGGCCACTTGTTGATAACTGAATCTTTTCAGAGAAGAATTGAACTTGGAATACACAGAAAACACAACAAAGCCTGAAAGAGGATACGGGGCTTGTGCTTAAAAAAAGAAACCAACTAGAAAATTTTCTCAGAAGATTATTGGTAGAGATGAATTAAAACAATGGACATGAAATGAAAGCAGCTGAAAAAGACCCAAAATGGAAACATTGGGCAGTTGAACACCCAAAGAAGAAAGTAAAGAGAAATAAATTAGGCTCTGCATTGGTGATAAATGCACAAGTAAACCAACCTATTTCTGATTCAGCATCATGTATTGAAGGTTCCACAGTGATTCAAATCAGGCCTAACTTGAGCTGTTCTGTGGCACTAAATGCACACCTGATTCTAAGACTTCCAAGGAAGTTCCAAACTCTGGCCATTTATGTTAGAACAATTAATTATTTCAGCAGTAGAAATGGCAAGCAATGAACAAGTACACCTAAAACAGCCTACCTTGTACAACCCAGAAGCATGTGTCTAAGTGTTCTGCTTAGCTAACCGGATTTTACGATTATCTACACCTAGAATCTAGGATGTTACAATTGTCTTGCAAGATACTTTCGTATCGCGGGCATTGCCATGGTACTCATTAAATGTTGTTGTCCATATCAATTATTGGAATGTCAGATCTGTCCTGCTGAATGTTGGTAAGCATTCCTTTTCTTACTGTTTACTGTTTATTTATGGATTCTTTTCTGTCTTTGAAATTCTATAAAATATTATCTGCGACAACCTCAGATGTCACTTGAGTCATATGGTGCCTGTAGGCGCGTCTCTGATTTGCTTCCATTTCGTGAGTCACACATTAAATTGTACTTGATGTGAGAAGCCATATATTGTATCATTAATTTTCAAGGCAATTTTTTGTCATGATGAAACAATTATAATTGTTCTCATATATTTATCAACGTGCATAAGGTAGTGGGACAAAATAATTACGTGGTAGAGCATACTGTTTTAGACTTTTTTTTTTATTATTTTTTTATTTTCGCCCCCTTAAAGCCGTTTCCTCTCATTTCCTGGTAATCCGTTTCCTTTCACCTAGAATCTCATGCATGGTAGTTATTTTTTGGCACAGGTAAAGATAATAGGTTCATATGGTGCGAGAGCAAGACAAGATCTTCCCCAAGTGGTTAAACTTGCAGAGACTGGCATTTTCAATCTCCAGAATACTGTATCGAGGAAATGCAAATTTGAGGAAGCAAATGGTGCATTTCAGGATCTTGACCACGGGAAAATTGTTGGACGAGCAGTGGTTGAGATCATGTAGTTGAAGAAGCATAAGTTCTTTGGTTGACGTTTATCCTCAAATCGCTGTCTTTTTCTATGTCAACAATGAAATAATTCAAAAGATCACTTCAAATATGTCGAGTGCATTATATATTATGTTTCTCAAAGCCCTCCGTGCAGAAAACCGACAGCTCGAGAAACTTTTGGTTTAAATCCTGGATTTTCGCAATGGATTGTTCTCTTCTTTCGAATTCAGTTTCCCGAGTGATTGATATCTCAGCCTGATACTCGCATGACATTATTTCTTTCAACAAATGATGAACTCAGTTCAATTGCTTAGCACAGACTAGAAGTATTCTTGCATGTAATAATTGTATGACTATATTTCCTGCCGTTTGTTGGGAAAGAGACGTTGTTGGGCTTGGAGTTTCAAGAAAAAGAGAGCACGCGTTAACATTTGTCCTCCCCCAGCTTTTAGAGCTCATCGATCTTACTTGTGCATCTTGATACTGAGCCTTGAAGCTTTGATACCAAATACTGAGGCTTTGATGCCCTTGTACCAAAAATATAAAGAGTACGAATAATAGTAGTTCAGAGAAGAAATGAAGAAGGGAAGCAAGGAGATGGATGGGTCTCCTCAACCCATAGTTTCGAGCTCTATTAACTCTGAAAACTCTGCATCAGAATATCTCGAGACACTGAGTTGAAAACTCTCGGAGCAAGTAAGTTCGATTATAATCTATTCCTGCAATGCACTTATGGTGTTCTTTCCGTTTCCCTTTGTTTTTTTTTAAATTAAGACGAAGTCTATCCAAGCCACATTCCACATAAGTCTCAGCACAAGCTACTGGAAAAGTCAAGCATGGTCAGGCAATGCAAGTTAGATCAACCATATTGCATCAGTCAACGATCAACAGTAATTCACCGAGCCTCATTAGTCACCAAATCCATAGCTCAAATTGCCAATTCATGTTTGAGTAGGACCTGAGATACATACCCATTTTAGAACGTCTCCAACTATAGAACCTAGTCCACCAGGTGACTTGCTCAACCCCTTAAATGATGCGGAGGACATGCTAAAATTCATGAGCCTTGAGCAGGGGTAGCAAATTATATCAATAGACTGTAAATGAATCGGATTAACTTTAAAATATAATAATAAATGGACTAATTTGAACTCGATCTATTTATTAATCAGACTAAAAATTTAAACTTGAACTTGTTCCATATTTTACATGAGTTACATGACACGGCCCGTATAATCCATTTAACCTATATAATTTATTTAACTTATATAATCTATGTAGCACGTATAATATGTATAAAATTCATGAAACATGTTTAATATTAATTAACTTATAAAGTAATTATATATTAAAAATTATAACTAAAGCATAAATAAAAAAAAATTCACTCAAGAAAGAAAAAGGAAGATAAATATAAAATCTTTATATAAGAATATAATGACCATCATAAAATAATAATTAATTAAAATATGGCATTAATTTAAATAAATATATCTAATAGGTCATATCCGGATTAGCGGGTTAAGTTACACGAATCAATCCGTTTAATAATTGAATCTATTTTGGGTCAATTTTAAATAAGTGAGTCAACTCATGATCCAATTTGTTTATTAATCATATCTAATGGTTTAATTCAACTTTGATTCAAGCCGCATTATAAATATCATATTATATTATAATTTTGCCAATTTGACCCAAATCATATTATAAATGTCAGCATTGGTTGGCCCATTCTCATTGCCGAATCACATCGCTTTCTTAATGGCGACCTCAAAAATCTCAGAGCTAGATTGGTTGAAAAATAAACAAAGGTTCGAACCTCATCACATTCTTAGCGGTGGTCATAGAACTCGCAAAATCAGTCCTGCTGAAAGATAAACAAGAGTTGTGATTCTTCAACAACATCCATCGTGCATTAGCAAAGAGTGGTGCATACCAAGAGCCAGTTCCGTTCAGCCCCTTTCTGAAGCAGCAAAGTTTGCTCTTGGAATGGATGAAGAAAGGAATCCCAAACTTGCCGAAGACAGTAATAATTTGAGCTGGTTGGGACTGGATTAGACGCCCAAGATGGACTGGACTAATCTGGACCTGAACCCTTTGGATGCGTTTGTGATCATTTTGAGATCTCCCTGGTGATCTTAGATTACTGGTGATCGTAATCGTAAGGTGATCTGATTCTTCGTGATAAAAAATCGCCATGATAGGTATGCTATACCATAGTGGTCAAAGATCATTGGTGATCTAACATCATCATATTTGTTATACCATAAGAATCTAGGATTACTAGTCATAAAATACCAAAATCACCTCTGTTATATTTATATTATATTACTATAATATATATAATATAATATTATATGATATATTAAATTATATTATATATTATAATAATAAACTTATATAATATTATACAATAATATAATATAATGCGTTAATTATATTATAATATTATAATATAATATATTAAATTTATATATTATGTTATATATAAATTATTTTTATTATAATATATTTATTATAAATAAAAAATATTTTGAACTATAGATTTTACTTCAAGATTATCCATAAGAGGGTGATCTTAAATCATCATTCTTGAGGACGGTGATAAGATCACCCTCAAGGGGGTAATTTATGAGGTGGAGTTGATCTTAGATTATCACCACGTAGGATTATCCCAGTGCAACTAAACGGAGCGATCCCATCTCTATCTCATGATCACCTATGATTCTGAACAGATCACTTCATACCAAATATTTTCTTTTTAAGTTAGACAAAGAGAGTCGTTGAGAAGTACACGTAGGAGTCACTTAAACTCAGTATAATTGACAAGGAACATTTGCAACATATGATCTTATGAAATAACAGAGGCAAAGTTGGAGAACACACGAGAGTTGTTAGGTATAATATACTAGATGAGATAATCACATAAGGGTTGTTTAATGTAAGACAATACATAGTTATATAAATAAGTCCTTAATCATTTTCTAACACCGAGAGAGCATGGCAATTGTAGCGCATGGGAGTTGTTCAATACAAGACAATACATAGCTATACATATAAGTCCTCAATCATTTTGCCCTTTCATCTAAATAAGACATGGATGGTAGTTTAAACAAATATAAATCATCAAATGTAAATATATATTGGATATTCCAAGGTATTATCATCTTGTGTTGAGATTCAATGACAAAAAATGCCCAAAAATTGTTATATATGTATTGTTATGCAAAAAAAATGATCACTTTTGTGAAATTAATAATAAAATATTTTTTTGAAAATATTTATTCATTCATTCATTTATTTATTTTATGGCAAAGAGACAAAACTCCTAATCTATCACCTTCTTATCATTGCAAGAGGTTGTAGATGCTTTAGCAAGCCTTGCATTACATTGTTGGATTTTAATAGATGTTTAAGGTGAAAGGTAGTGATGGCATGTTCTATTAGAAGCTTCATAGACTTCACTGAAAATAATACTAAGGATGGTAAAAATTGACCCAACTCATGAAATCAATCCAACCTGACTAAGATTGATTTAGGGGTTTCCTCGGTAGGGTTGGGCATGGCCAAATTTTTCGGCTCAAATTTTATAGAGATTGGATATGAGATAGAACTTGGTGGGGTGAATCATTGTCCATTCTTACATACGATTTTTGTTGAGTAATTGGTCTTTTCTTAATACTAATTGTCTGAATTATTTTAAAAATTGGGCTATAAAAATCTTAGAAGATTAGATTTGATTTGTTGGCTTCGGTTTATCAACATCTAAGTCTTCCAATATAGATTCGACCTGAAGTCACCCCTGATTAGTTTGACCTTAAAGTACTTATGAGTAGATATGCATCAAGATATCTTGGTCAATTATTAGGTCGGGTGGAGATAGGATTTTGTTTATTGTCAATACTTGACCTGCTCCAAACCAAACACAGCCCATTCCATTGCCCCCCACCCAAAATAATACTTTTTTTTCTTTAAAAAAATAAATGTGTACACAAGTCCATTTAAACAGGGAACCTTAGGGTCTCTAGTACTTCATGAATGTGCCATCGTAAGATGTGGAAACATTAGTAGTGTACCGAACCCTCTTGTCACTTTAAAGAAGCAATGCGAATATGAGGGAGTTGATCGCATCCACAACCTTCTTTCTTGTTGAGATAATTATTTTAATCATAATATGTTGTAGTCTAAAATATTTCTGAAAATTGAAATCTTATATCTAGAGCAACCTTGCATGGCTCTAGGTCAACTTACCAAGATCTATATAAATATATTTGTCATTTATGTGCATACAAACCATTCAACTTCAATATCTAATCTGATTTGCAACTTTTGAAGATGCGTTTGGTATGGGGTTACAAAAATTAAAAAAAAAGAGTAAAAAGTTATAAGAAATAATTTTTTTTGTGTGTAAATTTTAAGAGCATGAAAGTTTTTTTATTAACTGCATTTGATCGTATTTATAAATAGAGGATGGAATATGACAAGTGTAATTATTATTTATGTTTGAAAATAGTTAATATAAAGAGATGAAAATATTATTAATATCTTATAAATATCATTAATGTAAGGGAGATGAGATGGGATAAAAGGGTGAGCTTATTTAATATTTTGTTAATCTTAATTTTTTAGCCTCTTTACACACACTAAATAAATTTTGTCTTTAATTTTACCAACCTATGCTCCCTTAGGTTAATAATTTTTAAGATAAGAGAGAAAAAAAAATATCCTTCTTCAAAAAAAGAATCCCACATCAAAAACTTTCAAAAAAGATTAAAATTTATAAAAAAATATTTTACCTTTCTAACCTTTTACTCGATGAGACATACCACTATTACATCTTGCTTAGAAAAAGTTTTAATTATCTTTTATAAGAATTGCAACTTAGGAGCAATCAAAATTAATCAAGCGACCCGCATATCAATGGCACTGTATTGATGGTTGCTCCTACATTTGATGTAGTTATTGATGTCATGCATTAAATCTATACAAAATAAAATTATACTTACTCATAAAAAATTATAATATTTTTTTATAAAAAAATCTTTTAAAAACACCTCATGCAACCCTTGAGCATCATGCTAATTTTTATATTTACATAAAAATAAGATGATACACGTCCCCATGTTAGTTCGGCAGAAAATTTGGCTTTGAAGCGCGTGGAATAATTTTATTATTATTATTATTATTATTATTATTTTAAGGTGATAACATTGACAATAACAAATATCTAACGATTCATCTTCAAATTTCAACAAAACTTCTAGCTCCCTTGAAAGAATATATTTGATAGGCAGAGAAGGTAGAATGATTTCTCTCAATTTCTTTTTTTTTGTTATTGTGCATAACTTTCGGTTATAGCATGCTATTTATATTAACAGACATGAATAAAAAAAAAAAATTATGCTCGCTCGTTACCAAGAAATTCATATTAAAAGTTGTGCCTTTTCAGTTGTAATCTATTTCAAATAGCATGCCTGTTCAAACAACGACAGTCACAACGAAATAATAATAAATTATTATTATTTTCAACAACCTCGTGCCAGATGACCTAGTGCCAGGGCAAAACTCCTCCCTTCCTAGTGGAAATATATTTCCACCCAATGTTGGAATCTACACCACCAACTGAGCTTTCGGACCAAAGAACTACAGCTAACAACCTCAAATTTGTGGTAACCAAGTTGGGGGCCATAGTGCATGAAGACTTTTCTCTTGTGATCCTCCAGTGTCCTACCATCCTGAAATTTGAAATTTGTAATTTGTGGCCCTAATTTGGCGACCATGGTGCACGAAGACTTCGACCACCTATTTATTTATTTATTTATTTTTTTAATGTTTCTTTGCACCACCGCTCACAGGGACCATCAGAGGTTCTTTGATTTTCTTTCCGGGCTCGGAGAATGGTGATGGCAATGCAACCTTATTGAACGAGAGCCACATGAGAGCTACGGCAGAATTGAGAATCACAAAGCCATGCCTTACTTTTCAACATTCAATTAAGCACGCCTCCCTTGCCGGACAATAATGTTATGGGTTTTAAATAGGACAAAACGTGGGTAAAGCTCGTGAGCTGGATATGTATACCTATCTCACTTCACAACTAATGCATAACACATGTTTGTCTTTATTAAATGAAAAGATTATAAATGTGTCCCTCGTGTGTGTACGACCATCTCACTTCATAACTAACAAGTAACACATGTGTTATCTTCATTAAAATAAAAAATATTATAAATATATCGCTCATAAGGTGAGAAACAGATGACAAATATAATATATAAAGTCTGGTGAGCTACACATATGCGACCATCTCACTTTATAACTAACACGTAACACGTCTTTGTCTTCATTAAATGAAAAGATTATAAATGTATCACTCATAAGGTGAGGATTTGGATGGCAACTATAATATATGAAGTCTGGTGAGCTGTATATATATAACCACCTCATTTTCCAACTAACACGTAACACGTATTTGTCTTCATTAAATCAAAAGATCGTAAATGTCTCGGTTATAAGATGAGGATTCAGATGTCAATTATGATATATAAAGTAATTACTATTTTAAGAATATATACCAAAATAAAATTTAAATATTATAATTTTATATTAGTTGCAAAACTTAAGAGCCCTCCAAAAGATTAGCTAATCCGACTTTAAACTTCAACATCAATCATCCGTACTTCACCTAAAAAATCTATGAAATGGTCAAAGTTGTTGGATTCATAATAAGATAAAGACAAGCATAGCTAGAGATGACAAACAGACTAAGTGGCCCATTGTAGACCACTCAGGCCATGCCAGGCCCTCTTAACAACCAGCAGGCTAGCATGGTCCAAGCATGTGGGCCAAGCTATCAAGGGTATTCTTATTTATTTCCTTAATAGAAGACCCATTTACTATTTCTAAGAACAAAAAAAAAGACTAGTTTTTAAGGGTATTTTCTTTTATGACTTAAAAAAACCTATTTACCCTTTTCAATAGTCAAAAATGGCTAATTTAAAAATTATTTTAGGCATTTAAAGGCTCTCTAACTCCTATAAATATCCCTAACCTCTTTTCCTCACCTCACACCAAATCGTAAGCTCTCCTAATCTCCTTTTAAGCTTTTCTATTCTCTCCACATGCTCTCTGGTCTCTACAATAGTCAGCGATGGTTGCTCTTGCCCATCTTGTAATATCTTCAAATTTGACATTAAGGAGTTCAAATATATGTTCCTTGATCATAGGGCCAATCTTGACATACAATAGTCACACATCAGAATTAATGTCCCTGCATAATGCTGCCACCTTCATTGTCAAGAAGATTACTAACAAGGGGATCTGAGCATGTATGCAGCATCCCTAAGAAAGATTATAGCTATGGCACTTTAGAGAGAACCAGCCACTTGAGTCGGTACTAGGAAAAGTATGAAAATGTTAAGGATTCCACTTAGAGCCAACCTAAATTTAGTTCAAATGAGTTATCCACTTTTTTTAATTCCCAAGAGGTAAATAGAAAAGAACTATAAAAATTAATTATAGGTACTAAATTATTTTTTTCTTTTACTGAAAGTGCATATTTTGAATAATATATAAAAGTTACCTTAAATCCTGCATATAAAAAATTTCTCAAATATTACTAAATCTGATTCTTTTAGACAAATTTTTGAATATAAACAAAATTTGATTACTTATGTTTCAACTATTGATGGTAGAATAACACATACCTTTGATATCTAGAGTAGTAATTTTGAGTTTTCTTATATTTATATTACAGTGCATTTTATTGATTCCTACTGGATTATACAAAAATGAATTATTAGTTTTAAATTATTTAAATTTTCACATCATGTTTCTAACATCTTTAGTTTAATCATGCATATAGTATATGAATATTGTATACACAATAATTTCTTTTAATAATGTTTCTAATGATAATGTTGTTATTGAATTACTTAAATAGCATTGGCATTCCATCTCAGATAAGAAATTATTTCATATAAAATGTATATGTTACATCTTAAATTTAATTATACAAGATACTTTAAAAGTTATTGATAAATATGTAAGTAAAATTAAAGATATTGTTAAATATATGATATCTTTAGGAGCTAGAAAAAAATATTTTAAATAGTTGTGTATTGTTCATGGTGAAAAAGAAATCTAAATAATTTTTATTAGATATAAGATATAGATGAAATTTTGCATATTTAATGTTGTAATCATATTTTAAACATAAAGATATTATTACTAATTTTTATAATGATCGCTTTCCTAGTGATTCTATATTAGATTCACACTGGACTACTTTTTAATATTATTATGAAATTTTTATAACATTTTTATAATGCTACACATATCTTATCTGGTACTTATTATCCCATCTCTCTGCTAATTTTATGGTAAATCTATAACATTACCATCTATTTTGTAAATTTTAGGAATTGAGAAGGTTTTGAAAATATAATTGAATCAATAAAATTAAAATTTAATAAATATTGATGAGAAATTTCATATTTTTATTGTTTAGTTTTAATTATGGATCCTGGGTTTAAATTACATAATATATTAGCAATATTAGAAGAAATTTATAATAATATGATGCATGGCATTAGTAATATTAAATATAAAATTGTTAAGTCATAAAATCAAATATATATTCTATATGACAAAAAATATAATGAAAATAAATTATCCTCTACTTTAGAATTGGTCCCAAATAATAGTGGGCGGGCAATACTGATAAAATATAGAATATTTTTAATAGAAAAGAAATTTACAACTTATCATTTAATGAATTATTTGTAATAATTTTATAAACTTTCTATCTCAAAAAGAGTTAGATAACTTTAATATTTTGGGTTAATAGATAATACAGAAAAACAATTGCCTTATGCTTGCCATAATGGCTTATAATCTACTAACCTTTCCCATGTTTACAGTAGCATTGGAATTTACTTTTAGTGTAGAAGGTTGAGCACTTGATGATAGGAGAAGCCACTAGACACGATGGAGATATTGGTCTATCTAAAGGATTGGTATAATGTGGACGATACAACATAAGGCCAGATGAAGGATGAAGATGAGAAAAGTAACTATAGAGAAAAATAGAATCGAGCAACAAAATAGTGGAACAATGCATCGTGATGGGCTACACTGACAGCAAGTCATGAAGAAAGATATGCATATTTAATTTATTTTATTTAATTTCTATAAAATTAGTTTTAAGAAATTAAAAAAATATTATTTAAAAAATTACCTAGCTTAATGGGCCTTGGCTATGCCAGATGAAAGAAGGAGATAAAGACTTTCCTCCCAACAACTAAAAGATTTTGGAGTGGGCATGGGCTAGGGCAGACTAAGGGTAAACAATGCAGCCTGAGGCATCAGACTAGGTTGGGCTAGACCTGAATTTAGGTTGAGTATGGCTGAACCGAGCCCAATCTAGTGGAAGTCTCTTAAAACTTGGGCCCAACTTGATTTGGTTTGGGCCCACACACACACACACATATATATATATATATAGTCTTAGACTTGGCTACACTCGCGAGTAGCCAAACCCGATATCCAATTATCCTTTCCACCCTTGAATCCATACAAATCTCGAAGCCACCCCATCTTTTCAACATTTTGGATCCATAATCCATGTGTTTTCAAGGATAGAAAAGGGCGACTAGATTTAGGCTTGCTACACATGAGTGTAGAGTGTAACAAAGTCTAGCTTTCTCTTTCTCTTTATACACACTTAATATATATGTATACGCTTTACTACATTCGAATGTAGCCAGGATTCGGTTACCTTCCTCATCTTTGGATCCACACGAATCCCGAAGCCATCCTATCTTTTTCACTTTTTCTATCTTTGGGTTCGATAAACTATGTGGATTAAAGAATGAGGAAGGTGATCGGATCCAAACTATGTGGATAAACTATATATATATATTTATACAATATTTCTGATTGTATGTGGATGATTTCGTAAGCAAATAGAAGTCTAAGGGAATAAGGAGTGGCACAAGAGGTTTTGAACAAATAGGATTGAAGTTTAGTTTCGGTTGGAAAAAAAAAAAAAAAATTAGAGAAGAACCCGGCAAAAATCATAGATATATATGGAAAAACAGCTAGTGTTGTGATTCTTGCCTCGAGTCGTATAGGGAGCGTGGCATGGTCGGACTTGTCCGCGCCGCAGTTTGACAACTCTAAGCATGGCCATGTTTAACGTGTTGTCTGTCATAGACCATCAAGCCATGCGAATGCAAGCCGCAAGAAAATAAATCGTACCATAATAGAATCTCCCATAATGTAGGCCATTCATTGCACTCCTTCAAATCTAAGGCAGACGTTCGGGTGGCAAATTAAGCGAAGGCATGCAATGAGAAGTCAAACAAGACCACCCCTGGACCAATATAAAAGCAAATGACCAGCCGTTGTTCCCTCCACGCAATTAGCTGCTGCTGGGCTTTGGGCGTGGGTGGTTCCTGCCATGGAGTGCTATCCAAGTCTTTTCGCTCTTCTAGTCTTTTCATTGCTTATTATAAGAGCAGTGATGGCAAAGCGAAAGCCCCGTCCCGGAAACTTGCCTCCGGGGCCTCCGTCCCTTCCCATCGTAGGGAACTTGAGCCAACTCAGGGCTCCGCCCCACCGCTCTTTCCGAGCACTCTCGGAGATTTACGGCCCGCTCGTGTACTTGGAGCTTGGCCAGCTTCCCACCGTCGTCGTCTCGTCCGCCGAGACGGCTAAAGAGGTCCTGAAGACGCAGGACCTCTTATTCTGCACCCGGCCACCTCTCAGTGGCCTGAGGAAGATCTACTACGGCGGGCTGGACATCGCCTTCACTCCTTATAATGCCTACTGGAGGCAGGCAAGAAAGATCTGCACCTCGGAGCTTCTAAGCAGCTCGAGGATACAACAGCTCAAATGGATAAGGGAAGAAGAAGTCGGCATCTTGGTGAAGACTATTGGTGTCCATTCTGCTGCCTTTGGCTTGGTGAATCTGAGCGAGATGTTCCTCTGCCTCTTGAACAACATAACTTGTCGAGAGGTCTTTGGGAAGAGGTTCGCCGAGGAGGGCAGCTGCGGGAGGAGTAGGTTCCATGAGCTGGTTACTGAATGGACCAGCTTGATGGGCCACTTCAACATAGGGGAGTACTTCCCTTCAATGGAGTGGATCAACTTGCTCACCGGCATGCATGGAAGGTTCAAAAAGAACTTCTTGGACATCGATGCTTTCCTTGATGAAGTCATCGATGCCCATCTCGCCGACCACGGGAAGGGCATTCAGCTAGAACATGAGTATATCATTGGCGTTCTTCTCCAGCTTCAAGAGGATCCTACCATGGAGATCCCTCTAACTAGGGATCATATTAAAGCAATTCTTATGGTGAGTAAAACGTATATATCTTATTGATAACTCTAATATACTACGAAGAAAATAATCATATAGTTATTAGTCCTTTCAATATCTTTATTCTCATACCATGATAAGCTGTAAATATTGGAGAAATGTTGCTAATGGGACTTAGGTCCATTGGTTGGCCCATCTGACATGCTAAGAGATTTTGCAGGTTTGAACTTATAGGCAATAAGGGTAAGCATTGGGCTAAAATAATCTGAGAATCAATATCAATTAGGTTTGATTGAATTGATTTGGTTTTGAATGTTCATGGAGTTGGTTTTGGATTCAGAATTTTCGAATTTTTGAATGAATCTTTCTTGGATCAGTTGATATCAAGATATTATATATATTTCAAGGGCATTCTGTCATTTATACTAAAAGTTCTTAAATATTATGCTAGTTAATAAATATTATATATATATATAAATTATTAAACATAAATAAATAAAAAAAATTAATCATTAGACATCAAATATATATAAACAAAAAAAAAGGGACTAGTTTTACTTTGAAACTGATCAAAACTAACCAATTTGATCGACTTTATTCTAGATCAATTTCAAGATAAGATAGGATAGCTTCGGTTCTTCTAAAATACTAGAAGCAATTTTAATTGGCTTGGTTATATGTTATGATTTGCAGTTGATCTAACTCGATCCATGCTTATTTATTTATTTACTTATTTATTTTTGTGGGAAGAAACACTCATGTTTCTCAAATGGGAACAAACCTTCTAATAGGATTTCTTTACATGATCAGGTCATCTAGATTTTGTCATCTATGTCCATATGATTTGCAAGATACAGGTGTGATTTTGAGATTGGAAACGGATCATTTACAAAATTTCGATGAACCGTTTAACATGTGATGCCACTTTATCTTATAATCCATGGGTGAGCCTCGAGTGGACACTTGGTTTCCACTTCGAAGCTTGTAGCTAACTAAACCACACCTAATGGCTATAGATACAATTTAAGGTGCAACGGATAGGTCTATGTGGGACAAGGCTTATCGCGTCGCATGCACCACAATATGTATTTGTCCTAATGCACTTTGAAGTTGATTGTAGCATCAGATGGCTACTAACTGGTACAAAGGAATACATCGTTTATTTGAACCATATATATAGGGATTGTAGAATAGCATATCGATATATTACTCCACTTAAACCAACCATGCCGGCTCCCATTCGCTTTACGTGACATTTTATTTAGCTATATAATTAAGTATGAGGTTAATTTATTTGTTTCCATTTATATCGTAACGACATTGTGAATTGATATTTTTGTAGGACTTGTTCATAGCCGGAACGGATACTGCAGCAATTGCACTGGAGTGGGGGATGTCAGAGCTAATGAGAAACCCACGGGTGAGGAAGAAAGCCCAACACGAGGTGAGAACGATGATGGGATCAAAGGAGGTGGTGGAAGAGAGTGATCTGCACAAACTCGAATACCTCAAGCTAGTTGTGAAGGAGATTCTACGATTGCACCCTCCGGCAGCCTTCCTGCTCCCCCGAGAGAGCCGAAGGGATTGCAACGTTCATGGCTATGACATTCCGGCCAACACGAGGGTGATGATCAACGTTTGGGCCATCGGAAGGGATCCCAAGTTGTGGGACCGCCCTGACGAGTTCTTGCCGGAGAGGTTCAAGGATAATGGGGTCGACTACAAGGGCCAACATTTCCAGTTTTTACCTTTTGGGTCCGGTCGGAGAGGATGCCCAGGGATATCTCTTGGTGTGGTGGTGGTAGAGCTGGCGCTTGCTAATCTTCTCCACGTTTTTGACTGGTATATGCCTCATGGGATGGAGGAGGAGCTTGACATGGGGGAATCTTTTGGGATAGTTATACGAAGAAAGTCGCCACTTTTCCTTGCAGCAATTCCTCATGTGAAAGCATAAAACCTGGCCTACCATATATGATCCCTAAATCTTGCTGACTAAATAGTAAATACCCACCGAACTAGAACTTTCTGTGACTACTTTGTGTCTACTGTAACAAATTAGAATCCCATCTTAAAATAAAAAATTAGTCAGCAAATATTATTTAAATTTCTTGATAACTCTATATGAGTATCAATATCTATATGCTACACTATTGATATAGAACTAAACATATGAGTAATCTCAAAAAAACTTGTTTGTAATATTTCTTAGTCAATATGATACTATAATTTGCCATGTTCTAACCTATTATTTGACTGAAATATGTCACACGGCCACATATCCATGAGGTACGACCAAAGGATTAAGATTTACAATTTAATTTTTTTTATAAGATAATATATCTATGTTAAATTCAAATTAAATTTTCCATCCAAAAGCTTTTTATTTGCATGATCATTTATTCCATTGGGATGAGATTCTAGCTCCTAAGCATCCAAAGCCTTTAAAAGATAAGTAAAAGCGATGTGAGGTAGAATTTCCATTCAACCACACACACGCCAAATAAAACATTGCATAAATAGTTACGATTAATCAGCAACAAAATATGATAATAATATATGTATGTTTGTGTTTATATATATATATATATATATATATATATGTATGTATTTATTTATTTATTATAAAATGTACTTTACAACGTAGCTGGTATTGGATTTTGATAAGTACATATGTTTATACATATACATGCATATACATGCATATCTTGATGACGCATGAGTTTAGTAATAGTATGTTGATTATACATGGAATATGGAATTAAAATACATATTAATAACATAAGCATGCTAACACATTAAATTAAATAACATTTGAAACCCACATAATAGGAAAATGCATTGAATGCGTAATTTTGTCTTGTATTGTGACTTGTAGGTCACAAGTCAAAGCATAATCCCATATCATCTAAGATTGTATGGCATTGTTCAAAGCATGACCTCTTGTATTTTGGAATGCGAGTTGAAGGTTAAAGTGTTATACTATGAATCTTGGATTACCAATCATGAGCCAAACAGTAATCTTATGTTATATTGGTTGGTTTGCTAGTTATGCATTAAAGTGCGGCACTATGTCACCTTATTTTTTACCAGTCATGAGTTGTAAGGGTGGCTATGGCTTGTTTAAAGCTTTAAAAAAATCTCATGTTATTGTATTGCCCCAGAATAATTAATTCAATCTTAATTCCATTTTTGATGAGTTGTCTTTGAGATTTATTATTAAATGGAATGGTTATGTTGATGGTATGTTGAACAATTGAAGAGGAAATCAAATACTGACCATATTGTAAAGTGTATTTTATGACTAATATGTTTATACTATTGACATATTTCGTTGCCGTTTATTCATAATTGTTTATGCATGCATGTTTTTATTTTGTATGTATATGTGTGAAACGTGATTCTTGTTGAGCTATAGCTTATGTCACTTTTTCTTTTCTTTCCAAAGTCTCATGATGCTTGGAATCAAGATTGGAATTTGAGTAATGTGCATGGTAGTAGTTAACTTATGATATCGATGGAATAAATGCCATGTAAATGAAAATTTTTTGATGCTATTATTGATGAATTTTTTTGTTTAAATTTGATCCAGATATATTGTTTGATAAAGAAATTATTAAATTATATGCCGTGCATAATGTCTGGGCTCAAAACCTAAAGGATATATATATAGGTAGATTTAACTACATTTAAATATAGTCAAGCTTAGATCCGATCACCTCTCCCATTCTTAAATCCACAAAGTTCAAGCCTAAATATGAAAAAAGTAAAAAAAGATAGACTTAGCTACATTTAAATAAAGCCAAGCCAATGTTTGGTTACCTTTCCTATCCTTGTATCTATACAGTTCACATACTTCAAAGATAAAAAAAAGTGAAAAGGTTAGGGTGGCTACATGTGTGTGTGGCTCTATCATGTGCTCAACCTAAGTGATGGGTTGGAGCATGAGAATTAAATCATCATGTGTTAGTGATATATATTCAGACTATAATTTCTTCTCTCTATTGGAAAAATGAAAAGAGGACTAACACATAAGGCATATAGCCTAGTATGGATACACAATCAATGCATGTTCAGAGGCAATTTCAGGGCTATATGATCTTGTATCAAGCCTATAAATAGGCTATAAGATCAAGACTTAAAAGAACAACAATTTTTTGTACTCTTTTATCTTTTCACAAAGTTTTTGTGCTCTATATTTCTTTTTTTTTTTAAGGCATCTAATAAAGTTATTGGATTGCATCTCTATATGATCGTGCTCGTGATAGGAGGTTTGAATCAAACTGAATTATTATATCTTAGGGACAATATATATATTATTATCTTATTGAATTATAATTTTCTTATTTTCATATTTATTATCTTTAATTAGTTACCTAATTTCTTTTTTTATAATTTATGTTCAATTTTTAGTTTAAATAATTAGATTTCTACCAGTATGTGTGTGTATATATATATATATATATATATATATATATATAATATGAGGTAGACTTATCAGAATGTAGCTAAGTTCAGGATTCAGTCACCCTATACTAATCTCGAAGCTACCTCACTGTATATATATATTCAATCATTTTATTAAAAAGCCCATTAACAATACTTATTTATTTATTTTTCATAAACTATTATTTTTTAAAACAAATAAATTATATCCATGAAATAATTAATAGGTTTTTCTAGATAAATTTAATGAACAAATGGTAAACTCTATTTATGTTCACTCAAATTAACATTTTATGTTTGAAGAAAGTGTAGTTTCTCTCTAAATATCTTTTCTCATACCATTTGAATTACTTTCTACTTGCCATCATATCCTTATTTACATCATATTATTTCTTCTTACTATAGTTGAATAATTTTAAATTGTTATTGGTTCATTCTTATTTGACCCCTATAAAAAATAAAAAAAAATTAGTCACTCAAGATATTTAACATGATATTTTGAAGCTTACCTTTTAAATTTCAAAATCCTCCAATATCTCGTTATACCAAGCTTATCAAAATCGAAAGTTTTTGATATATACCATCATTCCAAAAAAAAATTAAATACATACCATCATTCCAAAACAAAAAATATTAATTTCCATTACAAGGTTTTAGTATTACTTTGTGTTGTTTTACGAACCTAATCATAATTGTGTTGTTTTTTCGAACCTAATCATAATTTTAATGAGTTAGGGTAGATAAAATCATAACTTTCACTCTTCTCACACTTATGTGGCCATTGCATTTCATCAAAATTAAAAAAAAAAAAAAACCATCCCTTTATTTTGTAATCATGAAAAAAGTTTCATCAAAGTCTCTTTTGCCCTTTAACCTCATCAACAAAACAAAAAATATCATCTCTATATTTTGTAATTATAAAAAAACCCTGCTTTTTCTTCCAAACTATGATGAAGCCTGCATTAATATCCCGAAATCAAAAACATATAATTATCCTATAATAACGTAGGAATTTTTTTGTGTCAAAAATAATGTTAAGAATAATAGTTATCATGAACAATTATAATGAGAAATAAAAGATAGTTATGAAAATAAAAGAGTTCTTTGTCCATGCCACTAGTCCCTACTTTTTTTCAGTTATTTAATGAACAAAACTTATTTTGGTTAAATTTTGAATTATAAATATTATTTTATCTAACTGATAGTTTAAACGCTGAACAATTACTGGTTTTTGTTATACAAGGATTGGTATAACAAAACGATGGCCACAGAACTAAAATTTGAGCCAAAATTAAAGGTGATTGAATTTAGTAATCATACTTTTGTATGCAATCAGGATTTATAATAGTCCTCTGTCACCTTGATCCAAAATAAGTTCTTTAATAATACCTGCATGCTATTTAATATCATGTTCTTGCTTATTTGATTCTTTTAGACTCAAATTCACTATATAGATCTCAAACCAAACTTGGTTCAGTTTGTTATTGAAAATGGACAAGATTTAGTTCAGACCCTCAGCGATTTAACCAGTCCGCCCACCATCAATTCTGGTTCAACCCGACCCATTTCGATTCGTCATCATATCAGTACGTAATTTGCCCTAACGAAAAGTAACGGGTTCACTCTCGCGCCACCACCGCCGCCGCCGCTCCCGCTCCCGCTCCCGCTCCTCCCTTTCGGCCAGCCCGATGAGCCGGTAATCTCTCTCTTCTCTTGGTCTCTTTTGATCTCCATCCATGGCGTAATCGTTCGCAATGGCAGGCGATTGAGAGCATTCAGGAGATGGATGAGGTCCCAGGGGATCGACTGGAGCGACGCCCTGGAGCTCGCCGACTCCGCCGGCGACGGCATCTCGGTTCGGGCCCTCTGCGGCCTGAGCGAGGGGGACCTCGTGGCCACGATACCCAAGCTCGCCTGCCTTACCATCCGGACCTCCGGGGCACACGACATGATCGAGAGCGCGGGCCTCGCGGGCTTCCTCGACCTCGCCGTGGCCATCATGTACGAGAGGAGCCTAGGACCGGCGTCGCCGTGGGACGGCTATCTCCAGCTGCTGCCGGAGAGGGAGTGCGTCCCTCTGGTCTGCTATGATGGCATTTAGACCGGTAAAATTCTCGTAGGAACGGAGCTCCACAAGGTAAAAATGGTGCCATTTAGGCCGGTTCTAGCTTTATGGCTATGATGGCAGAAAGTTCATCCGAATTATATAAAGATGAGATTTTTATGATTATGGCCGGTCAGAAAGTAGAGTCCTAGTCCAAGCTTGTTAGGCCTTATTCACGGGATAGAGCTTGACCAGGTATAAATGGGGCTTGTTTGATCAAGTTCATCTTTTAACTAGAATGGGGGAGTCTTACATGTTGCCGTGGAAATAATAAGATCATCCGACTTATTAGAAAGGTGGGAATTTTCAATTATTGCCACTTAGAAGGTAAAATTCTGGACTGCTAACTCCTTATCTAAGCTAACTAGGCCTTATGGGATGATGTATGGAACCCAACAAGGTAGAAATGGTGCTTACTTGAACAAGTTAAGTTATTTTTTAGTTCAATGGGGGATTTTTCATGTTGACATGGGAATAGGATCATCTGGGTTTATAGAAAATAGTTGCTTTTTGGTTGACATCAGTTAGATGGTAGGTTTTAATGTCAATGCGACCTTAAAAGAGTCGGTGGTGCAGAATTTTTAAACATTGGATTGCATTTTTTTCACATGGCAAGTTTATTTATGTTTCATTATGGTTAATTATACAGGTACTGGAAGATTGGTTCAATCATTGCACAAGATAATTCACATATATATGGGTAAAGTTTAGCTATAACATTAATTAATATAATCTTCTCTCAGAACCCAACCATCCCTGATTTTAAACATGCTTGGTACCTTTGTTAGATGTATCCAAGTTTGACCTTTTAATTGCAGCCCCTGTTGTTGAAGTGGAGAAATCATTAGCTCAGCATTTTGTCTCAGAGACAAAACATAATTTTATATTTAAGAAAGAACAATTCAATAGTTTTGTGGTATTCACCAGAAATGTCCAAACAATAACTTCGATTATATCTGTTATACTCTATATTGCACCTTTGATTTCTTTTTACAAGGGTTAGAACAGTGTAGCATGATAAAGTTATAGTGTTTTTTTTTTTTTTTTTAATCTACCATAATTTCATTCTAATGATTTTGAGAGTTAAAATTTCTCCAATTGCATTTGGATTCTTCTCAGATAATTCTGTAAAGTTGCTTTTATCTTTTATTTCAGAACAGATGTATTTAATTATTTGAGGCAATTTCTTAATTAATTCCAGATCACATTATTTGATAGTTTTAATTTCTCATATGTCCTGCTATTTGAGAGCCTATATGGAGGCCTCCTATTCTCATTTCATCTTTTATTTTCTCTTTGTTCTGGTAAATATCTAGGCAGATAGTAAAGCAAGACAAGGGCTTTTTATATGAGGACTGGAAAGAATCTATGGAGCCCCGGATTCTATCTGGACCTTTAAATCTTGACCCAGATAGTTTCGGTGTTGAGCAATATTTTTCTGCCAGGAGTCCTGTCTCATCAAGATCCTTCGAGATAGATGGTTATCATGGTTCTGGAATGGTGCCTTTAGCTGATCTGTAAGTAACCATAGTTGTTGAATTTTTGTTATGATATGCAAACTACAAAGTATGTCTTGCAAGCTTGTGCATGAAATATATTTCAATAAGATTTTTTTTTTCCCTAGGTGTCATTGCATAACAATTTTTTATATGTTTCAGCTTCAATCACAAGACTGGAGCTGAGAATGTTCACTTTACATCCATATCTTCTCCCTCTAGCTGATGAAGGCAATGGGGGAAATTATGATGCATCTGGAGATGACAAGACATCAAATGTGGATCTAAGTACTATCTCTTCAGGTTACAATATGAACTCTATCCTGTCCCAAGGAATTGAGATTTTAGTTTGGAAAAAAGCTTACTTAACTCTCTTGCTCTCTCTTGATCAGGGAAGGATCCTGCAGTCTTAGAAATGATTATTGTGAGAGGTGTTGAGGCAGGGTCAGAGGCTAGTATTCAGTTCCAACTGATTTTGCATTCTTGTATATAAATTTAAAAATATTTATGTGCTTTACTCACTACTTACATGATATGAGGACCTGTGTTTGCTTGAAGCTCGGTAAGATGGTTAGGTTGGTTAGGGTGACTTAGGATTGTCTGGTTTTCCCCAGCTTTCACTATATTGACCAAGTTGGTTGAAGCATTTGCTTTAGAGGATTTTGAAAGTGGGGTTCATATTTGTTTGTAACTTAGTTTGTGAAATAAATTTTCTCATTTGCTTAATGAAAGTGACTATGCTCGGCTTGATCATTCTCAGAAAAAAAGAATAGAAAAGAGGAAAGTATGCAAATTGAGATTGTAACTATGTAACTATGGAAGCACTTGACACTTAGCTAAGAAGACCTCAAATCATCCATAGCTGCCTTGGTATTGCTGGTGTCATTCTTTGCGAATGAACGCTATCTTTCACATGAAATACAATTGTGAACAGCTGATGTGAGGGAACTGATGTGGTGTCATGATTGTATTAGGCATGAAATGATGCATATGACTTATTATTTCAGCAATCTTTGCATTTGAAAAATTGGGTATCTTCAATGTCAGCACAGTTTATTATGCCATATTGTCCCCATACATTTTCTTAGAGAGAAGTTATCCCCATGCTATACGTAGAAATGCTAAATTTCACTTTTTGTGGTTCCATGGCATAATGATTTATAACTTAGAACGAGTTTAAGCAACAATATGTAGGTTCATGATGAAATTCAGCAACCATGTGTTTTCAAAATCTAATTCTAGGAACTAATCTAGCCATCTTAGAGCTTCTCTTCCCAGCTTCTATTTCCTTAATGCTATCTTCCCATGTCATAAACACATAAAAATTGCTCACTTGCTTTCCTCAATTTTAATTTATTTCTCCTAACCACATCTGGTATTTCCTAGGCACTGACCTAACAAAGTTGTGTAATTCTTTCAAACCCCTAAGCACAGAGTCTACACACACACACCCAACAATGTCCTTCAATCTAGCTAGATGCCCTAAAGCTTGTTGTATGGTACACATGAATATTAGAGAGGAGAACCTAAGCGAGGATGATTCACCCTCTTGTTTTTTTTTTTTGGTTGGCGGGGCAGGGGGGTGTGAATTTATTCTTACAAAGGGTCTATCAGTCAATATTTAGCTATAATATGAGGTTAAATAATCCATATATCTTATTGGAGGCTCTTATCATAACAATCCAATAACTTTGCAACCTCCTCCAACCTCCAGTTCACATGTTAATTGCAACTGACGAGCTATCTTCAACCCTCTAGCCCATTCAAAGTTGATATAGCTTAAGGTTAGAGTTAGTGTCTTAATATGTTTCCAGACACATTTGAGTAAAAAGAAGTTCAAAAAAATATGCGAATTGGATTTCTTTTAATGTCAATGCTTTTGTGTTTCAACAATCAAGGAGAACTGGAGTTGAATAAAGAAGTTTGGGGAATAAGTGGTAATGAAAATCTGTGCAGTGCCAAATTTAGATTTGATTCGTTTCCATTCCGATGTGATCTGTTTTGTCGCTGAAAATAGAAACAAGGAAAAGGCGGAGAGAGTCGAGTGGAAGAAGACAGAATAATATAAGAGGAAGGTTGAGGGAGAAAACTGAAAGAATATGAACAAAATTAATTTCAAATTATGAAGAACGTAGAAGATTTCTGCAAAAACTTATTAAAACTCAATACATGCTTTAGTTCATATTTTTCTTATAAAACAGCTCCATGTTTGTGTGACCCAAAAAGATAGAGAATATATGCCAAAAGTCCATTCAATGTGAATGCATGATCTCATTTACACTTTACGAGGAAAAAGAAAATGACTCCATGGTTTGTACTTCCTTCGCTCCCTCCAAAACAACTTATATATTAAAGTTATGATGGTACCCTTACAATGGACCTATGATCATGACCTAAGTAACAATAACTAAGATGATCCTGTTTTTACTTCCTAGAGCCTTCGAATTTCTATCATCCTTTTAGTTTTGTCTGTGTCAAAAAACATCTTCTTTTTCTTTAAATTACCATTTCTGCCTTCGTTCAAAATGTTGATAACATTTTGTTCACTTCGTTTCCATACAAGAAATCCCTCTTTAACAAACTTCAAATCTCCTCATCATAATATTCATGAGTTTTCTTCTTAACTGGCTTCCAAGTCTTCCTTCTTCAATTTCATCTTTACCATACCATCAACATTACTTCTGTCATTTTTGAGATAACATCACAGAACTTTCTGTCCTCAATATCCCCTGCTTATTTTTAAGAAAGCAGCGAAACATGCTAGGTTTGGATGATTGAGAATCTAGCAGACCACTGAGACAAAAGCACTGATTTCCACCATCCTTGGGCTAACATACTAGTGTCATAGAGATATCACCTCAACTAAGCTGCAGAACTGTTCTCCGCGTCCTCCAACACATAGACAAGGATAGGAGGGCTAGAGCAGTTTGAGTCATTTGACCTGTTACTGAGGTCCAAGTAAATCCATACATTTTCTCTTGTGGTTCTATGTTATGTGAATATTCTTTGAAAGGACTTGCATATTTCTAGCATTACCACCTCATCTAGCTAGGATAAATTTTTCAGTTTCTCATATTTATGTGAGCCTTGAGGTGTAAATTCCTGCATCCTATTTGTCACTATTTCTGACAATCCTGGCAGACATTTAGCAAATCTTCTATCAGGCACCAAGTCTTTTACCATCAACCGGGCATAAATGTCACTCTCCAATGTCTGAGAAAGCTGAATTTTATGCATATAAGGAGCAGTTTTTGGGATTAAGACATGAATTGGGAATTGTCAGTAAGTTCTCCTAATTTGCTGGTTGCTTTTAATGACTTGCTATTTTAGTTTGGTTGGCATATTAGTTAATGCTAGCTTTCAAGCCTGCCTATTATCGGCACAAGATACTTGCATAGTCTAATATGTTGCTATTACCTGTATCCTTGTTATGTATTCTATGTCTTCCAGCATAATCCATCCTAACATTTGGAATTGAAAATTCTTCCAGCCTCAGTAAAATTCACGTAACTTTTTACTCTCTCACTCATCCTGCAAGTTTGTCTGGCCAATAAGTTAGACATCAGATGTGCATCTTATATTCTCTCATCTACCACCTTTCTCCCTTTGGAGCCACTGTTCATTTTACCTAAAATATAATCATTTTCTTCCAGGTTTTTAATACATATGGCTCTATGGGTAATGCTGCACTTCTTCACAGATATGGGTTTACCGAACCTGACAATCCATTTGACATCATTAACATTGATCTAGACTTGGTCATTAAATGGTGCTCCTCCTCATTCTCCAATCGCTATGCTAGATCAAGGCTATCATGCTTTAGCAAGCCTTGTATTACATTGTTGGATTTTAATAGATGTTTAAGGTGAAAGCTAGTGATGGCCGCATGTTCTATTTGAAGCTCTATGGACTCCACTGAAATGATACCAAGGACGGTAAAAATTGACCCAACTCGTGAAATCAATCCAACCTGGCTAAGATTGATTTAGGGGTTTCCTAGATAGAGTTGGGCATGACCAAATTTTCCGACTTGAATTTACACAGACTGGACATGAGATAGAGCTTGGCGGGTCGAATCATTGTCTTACATAAGATTTTTGTTGAGTAATTGGTTTTTTGTCTGAATTATTTTGAACATTGGGCTATAAAATCTTAGAAGATTAAATATGATTTGTTGGCTTTGGTTTATCAACAACTAAGTCTTCCAATATAGATTAGACCTAAAGTCACCCCTGATTAGTTTGACCTAAAAGTACTTATGAGTAGATATGCATCAAGATATTTTGGTTCATTGTTAGGTCGGGTGGAGATAAGATTTTGTTTATTGTCAATACTTACCTGCTCCAAACCAAACACAGCCCATTCTATTGCCATCCACCTGAAACAATATTTTTTTTCCTTTAATAAAATAAACGTGGACACAAGTTCATTTAAATAGAGAACCCTAGGGCCTCTAGTACTTAATGAATGTGCCATATTAATATGTGAAAACTTTAGTAGCGTACCGAACCCTCATGTCACTTCACAGAAGCAATGCGAATATGAGGGAGTTGATCGCATCCACAACCTTCTCTCTTGTTGAGATAACCATTGCAGTCACAACATGTTGTAGTCTAAAATATTTCTGAAATCGAAATCTTAAATCCAGAGCAACCTTGCATGACTTTAGATCAACTTATCAAGATCTATATAAATATATTTGTCATTTATGTGCATACAAGCCATTCAACTTTAATATTTAATCTGATTTGCAACTCTTAGGATGCGTTTGGTATATGATTAAAAGAAAAAAAAAAAGGGATAAAAAGTTGTAAAAGTAACATTTTTTGTATGTAAATTTTAAGAGTGTGGAAGTTTTCTTATTAACTGCATTTGATTGTATTTATAATAGAAGATAGAATATGACAGTGTAATTGTTAATTATGTTTGGAATAAGGTTAATATAAAAAAAATAAAAAAATTATTAATATCTTATAAATATCATAGAGATAAGATAGGAGAAAAGGGTGAGCTTATTTAATATTTTGTTAGTCCCAATTTTAAGCTCTTTTTTGTATTATAAATAATTTTTGTTTTTAATTTTGTCAACCTACGTTCCCTTAGGTTAATAATTTTTGAGGTAAGAAAGGGAAAAATTATCCTTCTTCAAAAAAAAAAAAAAAAAACCCACATCAAAAACCCTCAAAAAATGTTAAAAAATTATAGAACTAAATTTTTATCCCTTTAACCTCATACCCAAGGAGACGTGCCACTCTTACATTCTGCTTAAGAAAAGTTTTCATCATCTTTTATTAAAATTGCAACTTAAGAGAAAGCAATGTTAATTGAGCGGCCGACATATCAATAGCACTAGATTAATGGTTAGTGCAATTATTGATGGCATGTATCAAATGTATACAAAATAAAAACATACTTATATAAAATTCTAATATATTTTTTTATAAAATATTATTTAAAAACACCGCATGCAATTCTTGAGTATCATGCTAATTTTCATCAATATAAAATGATGCAGGATGGTACCATCCAACCATATAGTACAGCTGATCACAATAACAATATTTGTCATCTGCAAGTGACATATAGAACTACTGATCACAGGGGAGTAGGTCCAACGCGATGTTAGTATAGCAAAAAAATTAGCTTTGAAGCATGTGGAACAATTTATTTTTTTTAGGTGATAATATTCACAATTAAAAATATTTGACAATTCATCCTTACAATTCAACAAAACCCCTAACTCTTACATCAAAAACCCTTAAAAAAAAAAAATTTATAGAAATAACTTTTTACCCCTTTAACCTCATACCTAAGGAGACATGCCACTCTTACATCCTGCTTAGGAAAAGTTTTCGTCATCTTTTATAAAAATTGGAACTTAGGAGAAAATGAAGTTAATCGAGCGACCGACATATCAACAATCCTAGAATGATGGTTAGTGCAATTATTGATGACATATATCAAATCTATACAAAATAAAACTATACTTATTCATATAAAATTATAATATATTTTTTTATAAAAAAATCTTTAAAAACACTGCATGCAATTCTTGAGTATCATGCTAATTTCCATAAACATAACAACATTTGTCATGTGCAAGTGACATATGGTACAGCTGATCATGGAGGAGTAGGTCCAACGTGATGTTAGTACAGCAAAAAATTTAGCTTTGAAGCGTGTGGAACATTTTTTTTTCCTTTTTAGGCCATAATATTTACAATCACAAATATTTGACAAATCATCCTTACAATTCAACAAAACCCCTAACTCTCTTAAAAGAAACTATTTGGTAGGCAGAGAAAGTCGAATGATTTCTCTCAATTTTTTTGTTATTGTGTATAACTTTTAGTTACAGCATGCTATTTACAGGGATTAACAGGTATGAACGAAAAAGTTATGCTCGCTCGTTAACAATAACTTCAAATTAAAAGTTATCTTTTCAATTGTAATCTATTTCAAATAGCATATCTTTTCACATAACGACAGATAGAATCAAATTAAAAATAATAATACAATATTATTATTATTATTATTATTATTATTATTATTATTATTATTTTCAACAATCGCGTGCCAGATGGCCAAGTGCTATGGCAAAACTCCTCCCTTCCTAATGGAAATATATTTCCACCCAATGTTAGAATCTACACCGAACACGTGAGCTACAGCTAGCAGCCTTAAATTTGAGGTCCCAAGTTGGGGACCATGGTGCATGAAGGCCTTTCTCTTGCGATCCTCCAGTCCCCTACCATCATGAAATTTGAAATTTGTGGCCCTAATTTGGCCCCCATGGTGTACGAAGACTCCGACCACCTACCTTTGTTCTTTGCACCACTGCCGACAGGCACCATCAGAGGTTCTTTGATTTCTTTTCCGGGCCCGGGAGATGGTGATGGCAACGCAACCTTATTGAACGAGAGCCACATGAGAGTTACGGCAGAACTGAGAACCACAAAGCCTTAGTCTTTTTCAACATTAAATGAAGCACGTCTCCCTTGCCACAATCACGTTATGGGTTTTAAATAAGAGAAAACTTAGGTATAATTTGTGAGTCACGGTGCCATTTGATTCTCCGCTGGTGAGCTGCACACAGACAGCCTTCTCATTTCATAACTAACACGTAGCACGTGTTTATAAATGTGTTGCTCAAAAAATGAGGATCTGAACGGCAACTATAATATATAAAGTCTGGTAAGCTACACATATACAATCATCTCACTTCACAGCTAATATATAACATGTGTTTATCTTCATTGAACGAAAAGATTATAAATGTATCACTCATAAGGTGAGGATTTGAATGGCAACTATAATATTATGTACAACCATTTCGCTTCACAACTAACATATATAACACGTGTTTGTCTTCATTAAAGGAAAAGATTATAAATGTGTTGCTCCTAAGTTGAGGATTCGAATGGCAACTATAATATCATGTATAACCATTTCGCTTTACAACTAATATGTAACACGTGTCTGTCTTCATTAAATGAAAAGATTATAAATGTGTCGTTCAAAAGATTAGGATTCGGATGACGAATATAATATATGAAGTCTGGTAAGCTGCACATGTACAACCATCTCACTTCACAACTAATATGTAATACGTATTTATCTTCATTGAATGAAAAGATTATAAATGTATCACTCATAAGGTGAGGATTCGAATGGCAATTATAATATTATGTACAACCATTTCGCTTCACAACTAACATATATAACATGTGTTTGTCTTCATTAAAGGAAAAGATTATAAATGTGTCGCTCCTAAGGTGAGGATTCGGATGGCAACTATAATATCATGTATAACCATTTCACTTTACAACTAATATGTAACACGTGTTTGTCTTCATTAAATGAAAAGATTATAAATGCATCGTTCATAAGATTAGGATTCGAATGGCAACTATAATATATGAAGTAATTTCTATTTTAAAAATATATACCAAAATAAAATTTAAATATTATAATTTTATTTTATAATACCACATTGACGGCAAGTCATGAAGAAAGATACACATATTTAATTTATTTTATGTAATTATATATATATATACATATAAAGTTGGATTTGGCTATACTCGCATGTAGCCAAGCTCCAGATCTCACCCTTAGATTCCTACAAATCCCAAAGCTATCTTATTTTTTCAACCTTCGGATCCGTGATCCATATGGATCCAAAGATGGAAAAGAGTTACCTGATCTAAGCTTGGCTACACATGAGTGTAGCGAAGTCTAGCTCTCTCTCTCTTTATATATACGTATATTTATATATAAAAAAGATTTGGCTACATTTGAATATAGCTAAGCTCAGAATTTGATCATTTTTTTCACCCTTGGATCCCCATAGATCCTGGGGCCATCTTATCTTTTTTATTTTTTCTATCTTTAAGTTTTATAAATTATGTGAATCTAAGGATGGTGAGGTAATCGGATCTAAATTTGGCTATATTTAAATATAGCCAAATATATATATATATATATGTGTGTGTGTGTATTTTTTTTTTATATAATGTTTCTGATTATATGTGGGTGATGCTGTAAGCAAACAGAAGTTCAAAAAAGAATCAGGCAAAACTCGTAGATATATATGGAAAAACAACTAGTGTTGCCATTCTTGTGTGGAGTTGTATAGGCGGTGTGGCATGATGGGCCGCCTCTTATGCCGGACCTATTCGCACGGCGGTTTAACAACTCTAAGTATGGCTATGTTTAACATGCGTTGTCATAGACCATCAAGCCATGCCAATGCAAAATGCAAGAAAATAAATCGTACCATAATAGAATATCTCATAGATTATGCCATGTTGTCATAGACCATCAAGCCAAGCCAATGCAAGTCACAAGAAAATAAATCGTACCATAATAGAATCTCTCATAGATTATGCCATGCTTAACATCTGTTGTCATAGACCATCAAGCCATGTCAATGCAAGCCGAAAGAAAATAAATGGTACCATAATAGAATCTCTTAGAGTTTATGTCATGCTTAACATGTGTTGTCATAAACCATCAAGCCATGTCAATGCAAAAAAATGAATTGTACCATAATAAAATCTCTCGTAGATTATGTAGGCCATTCATTATACTCCATCAAACCTAAGCCAGAGGTCCGGGTGCCAAAATTAACCGAAGGCATGCAATGAGCAGTCAAACAAGACTACCGCTGGACCAATATAAAAGCAAATGACCAGCCGCTGTTCCCTCCACGCACATAGCTGCTGGGCTTTGGGCGTGGGTGGTTCCTGCCATGGAGTGCTGTCCAAGTCTTTTCGCTCTTCTAGCCTTTTCATTGCTTATTGTAAGAGCACTGATGGCAAAACGAAAGCCCCGACCCGGAAACTTGCCTCCGGGGCCTCCGTCCCTTCCCATCGTAGGGAACTTGAGCCAACTCGGGGCTCTGCCCCACCGCTCTTTCCGAGCACTCTCGGAGATTTACGGCCCGCTCATGTACTTGGAGCTTGGCCAGCTTCCCACCGTCGTCGTCTCGTCCGCCGAGACGGCTAAAGAGGTCCTGAAGACGCAGGACCTCTTATTCTGCACCCGGCCACCTCTCAGTGGCCTGAGGAAGATCTACTACGGCGGGCTGGACGTCGCCTTCACTCCCTATAATGCCTACTGGAGGCAGGCAAGAAAGATCTGCACCTCGGAGCTTCTAAGCAGCTCGAGGATACAACTGCTCAAATGGATAAGGGAAGAAGAAGTCGGCATCTTGGTGAAGACTATTGGTGTCCATTCTGCTGCCTTTGGCTTGGTGAATCTGAGCGAGATGTTCCTCTGCCTCTTGAACAACATAACTTGTCGAGAGGTCTTTGGGAAGAGGTTCGCCGAGGAGGGCAGCTGCGGGAGGAGTAGCTTCCATGAGCTGGTTACTGAATGGACCAGCTTGATGGGCCACTTCAACATAGGGGAGTACTTCCCTTCAATGGAGTGGATCAACTTGCTCACCGGCATGCATGGAAGGTTCAAAAAGAATTTCTTGGACATCGATGCTTTCCTTGATGAAGTCATCGATGCCCATCTCGCCGACCACGGGAAGGGCATTCAGCTAGAACATGAGTATATCATTGGCGTTCTTCTCCAGCTTCAAGAGGATCCTACTATGGAGATCCCTCTCACTAGGGATCACATTAAAGCAATTCTCATGGTCAGTAAAACGTATATATCTTATTGATGACTCTAATATACTATGAAAAAAATAACTATATAGTCCTTTCAATATCTTTATTCTCATACTATGATAAGCTGTAAAAATTGGAGAAATGTTGCCAATGGGACTTAGGTCCATTGGTTGGCCCATCTGACATGCTAAGAGATTTTGCAGGTTTGAACTTTATAGGCGATACGAGTAAGCATTGGGCTAAAATAATTTAAGAATCAATATCAACTAGGTTTGATTGGATTGATTTGGCTTTGAATGTTGATAGAGTAGGTTCCCAATTCAGAATCCTAGAATGGATCTTCCTTGGTTGCAAGGATTAGTTGATAACAAGATATTTTATACATCTACTAATTATTTCTACCAAAAGTTCTTAAATGTTAGATTAGTCAATAAATTATATATATATATATATAATATTATTAAATATAAATAAAAAAAATTAATCATTAGATATCAAATATATGTAAACCAAAAAAAAGGGATTGGTTTTACTTTGAAACTGATTTGGAATAAAGCCAATCTGATCGATTTGATTCTCAATCAATTTCAAGATAGAATAGAATCGTTTGGCTCTTCCAAAAATCTAGAATCAATTTTGATTGGCTTAGTTATAGGTTCTGATTTGTAGTTGATCTAGCTCAATCCATGCTCATTTATTTATTTATTTTGCGGGAAGAAACACTCTCATATTTCTCAAATGGGGAAAAAACCTTCTAATAGGATTTCTCTGCATGATCATGTCATCTAGATTTTGTCATCCTATATCCGTATAATTTGCAAGATACAGGTGTGATTTTGAGATTGGTAACGGATCCTTTACAAATTTTTGATGAACCGTTTAACATGTAATGCCACTTTATCTTATAATCCACGGGTGAGCCTTGAGTGGACGCTTGGTTTCCACTTCAAAGCTTGTAGCTAACTAAACCACACCTAATGGCTCTAGATATGATTTAAGGTGCAACGGATAGGCCTATGTGGGACAAGGCTTATCGCATTGCATGCACCACAATATGTACTTGTCTCAATATGCCTTGAAGTTGATTGTAGCAACAGATGGCTACTAACTAGCACAAAGGAATACATTGTTCATTTGAACCCTTTAAATAGGGATCGTAGAATAGCATATCGATATATTACTCCAAGTAAACCAACCATGCTTGCTCTTATTCCCTTTACATGACATTTTATTTAACTATATAATTAAGTACGAGGTTCTTTTACTTATTTCTATTTACATCGTAACAACATTGTGAATTGATGTTTTTTCAGGACTTATTCATAGCCGGAACGGACACTGCAGCAATTGCACTGGAATGGGGGATGTCAGAGCTAATGAGAAACCCGCAGGTGAGGAAGAAAGCCCAACACGAGGTGAGAACGATGATGGGGTCAAAGGAGGTGGTGGAAGAGAGTGATCTCCACAAATTTGAATACCTCAAGCTAGTTGTGAAGGAGATTCTACGATTGCACCCTCCAGCAGCCTTCCTGCTCCCCCGAGAGAGCCGGAGGAATTGCAATGTGCATGGCTACGACATTCCGGCCAACACGAGGGTGATGATCAACGTCTGGGCCATCGGGAGGGATCCCAAGTCATGGGATCGCCCTAATGAGTTCTTGCCGGAGAGATTCGAGGGTAATGGGGTTGACTACAAGGGCCAACACTTCCAGTTTTTACCTTTTGGGTCCGGCCGGAGAGGGTGCCCAGGGATATCTCTTGGTGCTGTGGTGGTAGAGCTGGCGCTTGCTAATCTTCTCCACATTTTTGACTGGTATATGCCTCATGGGATGGAGGAGGAGCTTGACATGAGGGAATCTTTTGGGATAGTTATACGAAGGAAGTCACCACTTTTTCTTGCAGCAATTCCTCATGTGAAGGCATAAACCTGGCCTACCATATATAATCCCTAAATCTTGTTGACTAAATTAGTAAATACCCACCAAACTAAAACTTTCTGTGACTACTTTGTGTCTAATGTAACAAACTACAATCCCATCTTAGAATAAAAAGTTAGTCAGCAAATATTATTTAATTTCTTGATAATTCTATATGGGTATCCAACATCTACATGCTACACTATTGATATCGAACTAAACATATGAGTAGTCTAAAAAAATTTTGTTTGTAATGTTTCTTAGTCCACATGATAACATAATTTGTCATGTTCTAACCTATTACTTGACTGGAATATGTCACATGGCCACATGTCCATGAGGTATGACCAAAGGATTAAGATTTACAATTTAATTATTTTTTTATAAAATAATATATCGGTGTTAAATTCAAATTAAAGTTTCCATCCAAAAGCTTTTTATTTGCATGGTCATTTATTCCATTGGGATGAGAGCCTAGCTCCTCGTAGCTTGATTCTAAGCATCCCGTGCCTTCAAAAGATAAGTAAAAGTGATGTGAGCTAGAATTCCCATTCAACCATGCACATGCCAAATAAAACATTGCATAAATAATTACGATTAATCAGCAACAAAATATGATAATAATATATGTATGTTTGTGTGTATGTATATATATATGTGTGTATGTATGTATTTATTTATTATAAAATGTACTTTACAACGTAGCTGGTATTGGATTTTGGTAAGCATATATGTTTATACATATACATGCATATGCATGCATATCTTGATGACGCATGAGTTTAGTAATTGTATGTTGATTATACATGAAATATGGAATTAAAATACATATTAATAACATAAGCATGCTGACACATTAAATTAAATAACAGTTGAAACCCACATAATAGGAAAAGGCATTCAATGCGTAATTTTGTCTTGTATTGTCACTTGTGGGTCACAAATTAAAGCATAATCCCATATCATCTAAGATTGTCTGCCATTGTTCAAAGCATGACCTCTTGTATTTTGGAATGCAAGTTAAAGGTTAAAGTGTGATACCATGAATCTTGGATTGCTGATCATGAGCCAAACAGTAGCCTTATGTTATATTGGTTGGTTTGCTAGTTATGCATTAAAATGCGGCCCCATGTCACCTTATTATTTACTAGTCATGAGTTGTAAGGGTAGCTATGACTTGTTTAAAGCTTTAAAAAAATCTCATATTATTGTATTGCCCCAGAATAATTAATTCAATCTTAATTCCATTTTTGATGAATTGTCTTTGAGATTTATTATTAAATGGAATGGTCATATTGATGGTATGTTGAACAATTGAAAAGAAAATCAAATACTAATCATATTGTAAAGTGTATTTTATGACTAATATATTTATATTATTGACATATTTTGTTGCCGATTATTTATAATTATTTATACATTCACATTTTTATCTTTGTATGTATATGTGTGAATCATGATTCTTATTGAGCTATAGCTTATGTCACTTTTTCTTTTCTTTCCAAAGCCTCATGATGCTTGGAATCAAGTTTGGGAATTGAGTAATGTGCATAGTAGTAGTTAACTTATGATATCGATGGAATAAATGGCATGTAAATGAAAAACTTTTGATGCTATTATTGATGAATTTTTTTTTGAAATTTAATCCAGATATATTGTTTTGTAAAGAAATTATAAATTATATGCCTTGCATAATGTCTGGGCTCAAAATCTCAAGGATATATATATAGGTAGATTTAGCTACATTCGAATATAGTCAAGCCTATATCCGGTTATCTCTTCCATCCTTAAATCCATATAGTTCTTAAATCCTAAAGATGAAAAAAATGAGAAAAATAGATTTGGCTACATTTGAATATAGTCAAGCCTACGTCTGGTTACCTTCCCTACCCTTGAATCTATACAATTCATATATTTCAAAGATGAAAAAAAGTAAAAAAGGTAGGGTGGTTGCAGGATCTATGTAATCGAAAGGTGAGGAAGGTGATCGAATTTTAAACTTATCAATATTCGAATGTAGCTAAGTCTCTGTATGTGGCTCTATTATGTGCTTAACCTAAGTGATGGGTTGGAGCATGAGAATGACATCATGTGTTAGTGATATATATTCAAATTATAATTTCTTCTCCCTATTAGAAAAACAAAAGGACTAATAGGTAAGGCATATAGCCTAGTATGGAAACACAATCAACGCATGATTAGAGGCAATTTTAGGGCTATATGACCTTATATCAAGCCAACAAATAGGCTATAGGTTCAGGACCTAAAGGACAACAATTTTCTATACTCTTCTATCTTTTCACGAAGTTTTTGTGCTCTATTTTTCTTTTTTTTTAAGGCATCTAATAAAGTTATTAGGTTGCACCTCCACATGATTATGCTTGTGATAGAAGGTTTGAATCAAGCTGAATTATTGTATGTTAGGGACAATATATATATTATTATCTTATTAAATTATAATTTTCTTATTTTCATATTTATTATCTTTAATTAGTTGTCTAATTTCTTTTTATAATTTATGTTTAATTTTCAGTTTAAATAATTAAATTTCTAACTCTATATATATATATATATATTTGAGGTAGACTCAAAATGTAGCCAAGTTCAGCTTTTAGTTATCTTCCTCTCCCTCAAAGGATCTACACTAATCTTGGAGCCACCTCACCTCTATATATATATATATATATATATATATATATATATATATATATATATATATATATATATATATATATATTATTGAAAAGCCCATTAATAATATTTATTTATTTACTTTAATAAACTATTATTTTTAAAATAAATAAATTATGTACATAAAATAATTAATAGGTTTTTCTAGATAGAAATGATAAACTCTATTTATGTTCATTCAAATTAACATTTCATGGTACCATTTCTCTCTAAACATTCTATACTATTTTCTTGTACCATTTAAATTGCTTTCTAGTTGCCATCATAAATAGTCGAATAATTTTAAATTGCTATTTATTCATTCTTATTTGAACCCTATAAAAAATAAAAAAAATTAGTCACTGAATTATGAAAGTTAAATATATTTAACAAGATATTTTTGAGGCTTACCTTTTAGTCATCTTCAAATTCCTCCAATATCTCATTATATATGATTAATATAAGCTTACCAAAATCATTCCAAAGAAAAAAAGATATTAGATACATGCCATCGTTCAAAAAAAAAAAATTATCAATTTCCATTTCAAGGTTTTAGTATATCTTTTTTATTAATAGGGATGAATATCATGCATTTTGTGTTGTTTTACAAACCTAATCATAATTTTAATGAGCTAGACAAATAAAATCATAACTTCCACCGTTCTCACACTTATATGGCTATTGCATTTCATCAAAATTAAAAAAAAAACTATCACTTCATTTTGTAATCATGAAAAAAAGTTCTCTTTTACCCTTTAACCTCCTCAATAATGCAGAAAATACCATCCCTATATTTTATAATTATTAAAAAATCCTACTTTTTCCTCCAAACTACAATGAAGCCTGCATTAATCCGCAAAATCAAAAACATATAATTATCCTAAAATTGGAATTTTTTGTGTCAAAAATAATGTTAAGAATAATAGTTATTATGAACAATTATAATGAGAAATAAAAGATAGTTATGAAAATAAAACAGCTCTTTGTCCATGCCACTAGTCCCTAATTTTTTAAGTTATTTAATGAACAAAACTTATTTTAGTTAAATTTTGAATTATAAATGTTATTTTATTTAACTGATAGTTTAAACGCTGAACAATTACTGGTTTTTGTTATAAAATGATTGGTATAACAAAAGGGTGGCCTTATAACTAAAATTTAAACCAAAATTAAAGGTGATTGAATTTAGTAATCATACTTTTGGATGCCATCAGGATTTATAATAGCCCTCTGTCACCTTGATCCAAAATAAGTTCTTTAATAATACCTGCATGCTATTTAATATCATGTTCTTGTTTATTTGATTGTTTTAGACTCAATTTAACTCTATAGATCTCAAACCAAACTTGGTTCAGTTTGTTATTGAAAATGGACAAGATTTAGCTCAGACCCTCAGCGATTTAACCAGTCCGCCCACCATCAATTCTGGTTCAACCCGACCTACTTCGGTTCGTCATCATATGAGTACGTAATTTGCCCTAACAAAAAGAAACGGGTTCCACTCTCGCGCCACCACCGCCACCGCCGCCGCTCCCGCTCCTCCCTCTCGGCCAGCCCGATGAGCCGGTAATCTCTCTCTTCTCTTTGTCTCTTTTGATCTCCATCCATGGCGTAATCGTACGCAATGGCAGGCGATTGAGAGCATTCAAGAGATGGATGAGGTCCCAGGGGATCGACTGGAGCGACGCCCTGGAGCTTGCCGACTCCGCCGGCGACGGCATCTCAGTTCAGGCCCTCTGCGGCCTGAGCGAGGGGGACCTCGTGGCCACGATACCCAAGCTCGCCTGCCTTACCATCCGGACCTCCGGGGCACACGACATGATCGAGAGCGCGGGCCTCGCGGGCTTCCTCGGCCTCGCCGTGGCCATCATGTACGAGAGGAGCCTGGGACCGGCGTCGCCGTGGGACGGATATCTCCAGCTGCTGCCGGAGAGGGAGTGCGTCCCTCTGGTCTGGAGTTTGGAGGAGGTCGACTCCCTTCTCGTTGGAACGGAACTCCACAAGGTAAAAATGGTGCCATTTAGATCGGTTCTAGCTTTGTGGCTATGATGGCAGAAAGTTCGTCCGAATTTTATAAGGATGAGATTTTTTTGATTATGGCCGGTCAGAAAGTAGAGTCCTAGTCCAAGCTTGTTAGGCTTTATTCACGGGATAGAGCTTGACCAGGTATAAATGGGGCTTGTTTGATCAAGTTCATCTTTTAAGTAGAATGGGGGAGTTTTACATGTTGCCGTGGAAGTAATAAGATCATCCGACTTATGAGAAACGTGGGAATTTTCAATTATTGCCCGTTAGAAGGTAAAATTCTGGACTGCTAACTCCTTATCTAAGCTAACTAGGCCTTATGGGATGATGTATGGAACCCAATAAGGTAGAAATGGTGCTTACTTGAACAAGTTAAGTTATTTTTTAGTTTGATGGGGGATTTTTCATGTTGACATGGGAATAGGATCATCTGGGTTTAGAGAAAATGGTTGCTTTTTGGTTGACATCAGTTAGATGGTAGGTTTTAATGTCAATGCGACCTTAAAATAGTCGGTGGTGCAGAATTTTTAAATATTGGATTGCATTATTTTCATATGGCAAGTTTATTTATGTTTCATTATGGTTAATTATACAGGTACAGGAAGATTGGTTCAATCATTGCACAAGATAATTCACATATATATGGGTAAAGTTTAGCTATAACATTAATTAATATAATCTTCTCTCAGAACCCAACCATCCCTGATTTTAAACATGCTTGGTACCTTTCTTAGATGTACCCAAGTTTGAACTTTTAATTTCAGCCCCTGTTGTTGAAGTGGAGAAATCATTAGCTCAGCATTTTGTCTCAGAGACCAAACATAATTTTATATTTAAGAAAGAACAATTCAATAATTTTGTGGTATTCACCAGAAATGTCTGAACAATAACTTCAATTTTATCTGTTATACTCTATATTGCACCTTTGATTTCTTTTTACAAGGGTTAGACCAGTGTAGCATGATAAAGTTATAGTTTTTTTTTTTTAATCTACCATAATTTCATTCTAATGATTTTGAGAGTTAAAAATTCTCCAATTGCGTTTGGATTCTTCTCAGATAATTCTGTAAAGTTGCTTTTATCTTTTATTTCAAATCACATTATTTGATAGTTTTAATTTCTCATATGTCCTGCTATTTGAGAGCCTATATGGAGGCCTCCTATTCTCATCTCATCTTTAATTTTCTCGTTGTTCTGGTAAATATCTAGGCAGATAGTAAAGCAAGACAAGGGCTTTTTATACGAGGACTGGAAAGAATCTATTGAGCCCCTGATTCTATCTGGACCTTTAAATCTTGCCCCAGATAGTTTCGGTGTTGAGCAATATTTTTCTGCCAGGAGTCTTGTCTCATCAAGATCCTTTGAGATAGATGGTTATCATGGCTCTGGAATGGTGCCTTTAGCTGATCTGTAAGTAACCATAGTTGTTGAATTTTTATTATGATATGCAAACTACAAAGAATGTCTTGCAAGCTTGTGCATGTAATATATTTTCAATGAGATTTTTTTTTTTTTTCTTTCCTAGGTGTCATTGCATAACAACTTTTTATATGTTTCAGCTTCAATCACAAGACTGGAGCTGAGAATGTTCACTTTACATCCATATCTTCTCCCTCTAGCTCAGATGATGAAGGCAATGGGGGAAATTATGATGCATCTGGAGATGACAAGACATCAAATGTGGATCTAAGTACTATCTCTTCAGGTTACAATATGAACTCTAACCTGTCCTAAGGAATTGAGCTTCTAGCTTGGAAAAAAGCTTACTTAACTCTCTTGCTTTCTCTTGATCAGGGGAGGATCCTGCAGTCTTAGAAATGATTATTGTGAGAGGTGTTGAGGCGGGGTCAGAGGCTAGTATTCAGTTCCAACCGATTTTGCATTCTTGTATATAAATTAAAAAATAATTATGTGCTTTACTTAGTACTTACATGATACGAGGACCTGTGCTTGCTTGAAGCTCGGTAAGATGGTTAGGTTGGATAGGGTGACTTAGGATTGCCTGGTTTTCCCCAGCTTTGACTATATTGACCAAGTTGGTTGAAGCATTTGCTTTAGAGGATTTTGAAAGTGAGGTTCATATTTGTTTGTAACTTAGTTTGTGAAATAAATTTTCTCATTTGCTTAATGAAAGTGACTATGCTTGGCTTAATCATTCTCAGAAAAAAAAGAATAAAAAAGAGGAAAGTATGCAAATTGAGATTGTAACTATTTAACTATGGAAGCACTTGACACTTAGCTAAGAAGACCTCAAATCATCCATAGCTGCCTTGGTATTGCTGACATCATTCTTTGTGAATGAACGGTATCTTTCACATGAAAATAAAATTGTGAACAGCTGATGTGAGGGAACTGATGTGGTGTCATGATTGTATTAGGCATGAAATGGTGCATATGACTTATTATTTCAGCAATCTTTGCATTTGAGAAATTGGGTATCTTCAAAGTCAGCACAGCTTATTATGCCATATTGTCCCTATACATTTTCTTAGAGAGACTTTATCCCCATGCTATACAAAGAAATGCTAAATTTCACTTTTTGTGGTTCCATGGCATAACGATTTATAACTTAGACTGAGTTTAAGCAACAATATGTAGGTTCATGATGAAATTCAGCAACCATGTGTTTTCAAAATCTAATTCTAAAAACTAATCTAGCCATCTTGGAGCTTCTCTTCCCAGCTTCTATTTCCTTAATGCTATCTTCCCATGTCATAAACACATAAAAATTGCTCACTTGCCTTCCTCAATTTTAATTTCTTTCTCCTAACCACATCTGGTATTTGCTAGGCACTAACCTAACAAAGTTGTGTAATTTTTTCAAACCCCTAAGCACAGAGTCTACACACACACCCCGACAATGTCCTTCAATCTAGCTAGATGCCCTAAAGCTTGCTGTATGGTGCACATGAATATTAGAGGGAAGAACCAAAGCAAGGATGATCCACCCTCTTTTCTTTTCTTTTTTTTTTTTTTTGGCTGGGGGGGGTTTGAATTTATTCTTACAAAAGGTCTATCAGTCAATATTGAGTTATAATATGAGGTTAAATAATCCATATATCTTATTGGAGACTCTTATCATAACAGTCCAATAACTTTGCAACCTCCTCCAACCTCCAGTTCACATGTTAATTGCAACTGATGAGCTATCTTCAACCCTCTAGCCCATTCAAAGTTGATATAGCTTAAGGTTAGAGTTAGTGTCTTAATATGTTTCCAGACATATTTGTGTAAAAAGAAGTTCAAAAAAATATGTGAATTGGATTTCTTTTAATGTCAATGCTTTTGTGTTTCAACAATCAAGGAGAACTGGAGTTGAATAAAGAAGTTTGGGGAATAAGTGGTATTGAGTAAAGAAGATTTGATTCGTTTCCATTCCGATGTGATCTGTTTTGTCACTGAAAATAGAAACAAGGAAAAGGCAGAGAGAGTCGAGTGGAAGAAGACAGAATAATATAAGAGGAAGGTTGAGGGAGAAAACTGAAAGAATATGAACAAAATTAATTTCAAATTAAGAAGAACATAGAAGATTTCTGCAAAAACTTATTAAAATTCAATACATGCTTTAGTTCATATTTTTCTTATAAATGCAGCTCCATGTTGGTGTGACACAAAAAGATAGAGAATATATGCCAAAACTCCATTCAATGTGAACGCATGATCTCATTTACACTTTATGGGGAAAAAGAAAATGACTCCGTAGTTTGTACTTCCTTCACTCCGTCCAAAACAACTTACTTATATATTAAAGTTATGATGGTACCCTTACAATTGACCTATGATCATGACCTAAGTAACAATAACTAAGATGATCCTGTTTTTACTTCCTAGAGCCTTTGAATTTCTATCATCCTTCTAGTTTTGTCTGTGTCAAAAATCATCTTCTTTTTCTTTATATTAATATTTCTGCCTTCGTTCTAAATATTGATAGCATTTTGTTCACTTCATTTCCTTACATGAAATCCCTCTTTTACAAACTTCAACTCTCATCATAATATTCATGAGTTTTATTCTTAACTGACTTCCAAGTCTTCCCTCTTCAATTTCATCTTTACCTGCCATCAACATTACTTATCTCATTTTTGAGATAACATCACAGAACTTTCTGTCCTCAATATCCCCTGCTTATTTTTAAGAAAGCAGTGAAACATGCTCGTTTTGGATAATTGAGAATCTAGCAGACCACTGAGACAAAAGCACTGATTTCCATCATCCTTGGGCTAACATACTAGTGCCATAGAGATATCACCTCAACTAAGCTGCAGAATTGTTCTCTGCATCCTCCAACACATAGACAAGGATAGGAGGGCTAGGGCAGTTTGAGTCATTTGACCTGTTATCGAGGTCCAAGTAAATGCATACATTTTCTCTTGTGGTTCTATGTTACGTGAATATTCTTTGAAAGGACTTGTATATTTCTAGTATTACTACCTCATCTAGCTAGGATAAATTTCAGTTTCTCATACGTATGTGAGCCTTGAGGTGTAAATTCCTGCATCCTGTTTGTCACTATTTCTGACAATCCTGATAGGCATTTAGCAAATCTTCTATCAGGCACCAAGTTTTTTACCATCAACTGGGCATAAATGTCACTCTCCAATGTCTGAGAAAGCTGAAGTTTATGCATATTAGGAGCAATTTTTTGGGATTAAGACATGAATTGGGAATTGTCAGTAAGTTTTCCTAATTTGCTGGTTGCTTTTAATGATTTGGTATTTTAGTTTGGTTGGCATATTAGTTAATGCTAGCTTTCAAGCCTGACCATTATCAGTACAAGATACTTGCATGGTCTAATATGTTGTTATTACCTGTATCCTTGTTATGTATTCTATGTCTTCCCGCAAAATCCATCCTAACATTTTGAATTGAAAATTCTTCCAGCCTCAGTAAAATTCACGCAACTTTTTACTCTCTCACTCATCCTGCAAGTTTGTCTGATCTATAAGTTAGACATCAGATGTGCATCTTATGTTCTCTCATCTACTATCTTGCTTGCTTTGGAGCCACTGTTCATTTTACCTAAAATATAATCATTTTCTTCCAGGTTTTTAATACATATGGCTCTATGGGTAATGCTGCACTTCTTCACAGATATGGGTTTACAGAACCTGACAACCCATTTGACATAATTAACATTGATCTAGACTTGGTCATTAAATGGTGTTCCTCCTCATTCTCTAATCGCTATGCTAGATCAAGGCTATCTTTGTGGAGGCGGCTAAAGTATTCAGGTTGCACCAGCCAGAACAGTGAGTACTTTGAAATTTCATTTAATGGGGAACCACAGATAGAGCTTCTACTTCTTCTCTACATCATTTTTTTAGCAGAGGATTCATATGAGAAACTGATATATTTAATAGATTCTTTTGAGGGTGCTGATGAATCTTCTAGCATCACTACTTTGATTAAGATCACCAAAAGCAAATGCCAGAAAACACCGGGGAACATTTCATGCCATGAAGCACCAGATGATGTCAAGGAGTTGCTGCTGACAGAGAATGTTTGTTCTGCCCTTGTATCACTAGCTGATATGAGAGAGGACCTCTATGGTTCAAATTCCTTGGAGGATGATAAAATCAGGTTGAGGAGTTGCTGTCATATAAAGGAGAGGAAGTTGTATCACTCACTGGTGTTGCGAGTGAGTGAGAGGACAATACTTATGAGGTTAAGGGCATATGCTTCCAGATATTCTAAGATGAAGAAAAGAAAATTGAAATAGCCAAAATGCTAGATAACATAGGAAAAGGGCTTGAGCCGTTGTGTCATTTGTTGATCATTCTTTTGGACAATGATGTTTATTTTTCAATGCTTCGACAAGCAGGTATTCTCTTTAGTTTTTATTCTTTTGATGTGGAAGAGGTAAGCAAATCCGAACTCACGTTTATTTGTGTTGGAGCTACTTGCCTTGATATGATTATAAATATTTCAGTGGATGATAGCAGGTATGCTCTCAAGGACACGTTGCTGTACTGGCCATGGGACATTGAAGCTCATTCCTCTTATGGGTATTAAATGAAGTCATATGGCATCTTAAAAGGATATATTTCATTGGCTCCTACGAGCTTTTATCGTCTTTTCAGGTGCCTGGTTATGCTAACAGGATGAGAAACGTTTTGTGGAACTTCAATGGAAACTTAAGCAGGAACTGCCAGTCAGAATTGTTCCATAGAACTTCAATATCAGCATTTGGTTGTATGAGACGTTTCAGTATGGGTGAAAATTAGGTGACAGAAGTTTCCTGAAGTGTACAATATTTAATCTTGGCATGTCTAGTATTAAATAGATAAGAGAGTAGATAAGAGAGAGCCATCTCTCTTTAAAACTTTTGAAAATTTTGAGAGAAACAAAATGAACATGTCACATCTATAGTATAATTTTGTTGCATTACTGGATTGTTCCTAGCCAATTATTCTAATATATCCTTAATAAGTCCACTAAAAATTTGTTAATGGTAGCACATGATATGACGATAAATTGAATATTTTACAAATATGATGTTAACCGAAGTGTCCCTAATTTTTTCTCTTTTTAACTTTTTATATATTATGCTTATCCAAATCTGCTAAATCTTTCCTTCCTAGAAGCATATAATTTGATAATTATTAACAAATCTGATAATCATTAAGTTCCTTTAACAATAGTGTTTGATAAAATTCATAATAAACTTAGCCAAAGGTTCCTAATTCTTTTTTTCTTTTTTTTCACATGTTTTTTTTCTAAAATTTTTAAACTATCTTTTATGCAGTACTCCTTTGCATACTCGTCTCATCCTTCTTTAATGATTGTTTCTTTTCATATATTATTCTTGTACAAATCCATCAACACTCTTCTTAACAATACATCACTTATGTTTGTCTAGAATTACTATGATATATTATTATAATTCATTGTTGATTGCAAAGTAAGTTCTCTAATTTTTTTTTTTTTTTAGCCTTTCAGGTCTCTCAATTAAAAAAAAAAAAATCCAATCTTCTTGCTTTTTATTATTTGGCTCGTGCACTTCTATTAGCATTAAATTTAAGTTTCTTTACTTAGAAGGTAATTATATATATATATATATATATATGATCGTTTACTTTTAGATTAATAGCATTAAGTATTATAAATTTATTTATTTAAAAGTTAATACAAAATTATGCTATTTTTAATATTATTCTCACTATATATATATATATATATATATATATATATATATATATATATATATATATATATATATAATGTATGTATGTATGTATGTATGTTATCCATTATTCTTTCATATTTATTGACGAAAGCTATTCTTTTTGCAACCCATCACATGATCAACCTAACAACAAGATTATAAACTAAACCCATCACATGATCAACCTAACAACAAAATTATAAATTATTCCTCTCTTGTTAACATAAAATATTATCAAATAGATTCTGTTGACGAGAGCAATTCTCTTTTCAATTAATCACATGATCAACATCACATGATCCACCTAACAACAAGGTTATAAACCATACCCTCTCCTGTTAGCATAAAATATTATCAATACTACTTTGTGTTTATTCTTTTATATGTTGAAATAATCACATAATTCGGCTGCTTCAACATGCAACCAATATGCTTCAGCATCAAATCAAAGTAAGTCAAATGTGTCAACATAAACAGAAATTTAGTACTTTTTCCTATAAAAATTAAATTAATTTATTATATTTCTTTTTCTTTAACGTAAGATCTTAGAATCAAAGTTGTCCAACAACTATTAATTGCATTCTGCTTATAACTTATATGTTATTCTTTTTTAAACAATTACTTCCCCTATTATATAAATAAATATTTGTAAGTTTATTATTCCTGCCAGTATATATAGGATATCGAGGTAGAAGATTTTTCTTTTGAGACAACTCTGGAAGGCTGCATCTAGGACTTTTGACCGATGTAGAAGTTTTTCATAATTATTATTCATGGAGATAAAGAGGAAAAAAAAAAAAAAAAGAGTAATGCCTAACATGATCACAATACCTTAAAAATATATTTTAAATTAAAAAATATTTTAATTAATATAATATAATCTACCATGTCGACGTGCTTAGAATAATATATAAACCTAATTTTTATTACTTTAGAAAAGAAAGTAAGAACTAAATTTATAACCAAAATATTCATTTATATTGACATTTCTCTAAATAATGATTTTATGTTACAATTTACATAAAATATCATATTTTATAACTTTCTCTTCATATTTTAAATTTTATTTATCATTTGTCGGCGTATCATGCATCCTCTCTTATGTTACAATTCTACGTCATTTTTAGCATGCGTAATATTCTATAAAATTTTCCACTCATAATTTTTTAAATAATTTATATTATTATAAAATATCCACTCATTTCAATCTCTTTTCTTGCATTTTAACAATAAGATCAAAAATGTGAATCTTTTTTTTAGTATTTATTTATTATTTATCTATACAAATTATATTTCATTAAAAAATAATATATTAACATGCATCAAATTTTGATAGTATTTTTTTTTTTTAAAAAAAAAAGAGAACGTTCTGTCATCGTGCTGACCGTCAACGCCGGCCATCAAAGTAATCTCGTTCGTAGGCGCGTGATACCAGTGCAGGTGTATTGACGTCAGCAATGATCAAACGTGTACTTGCCCCCTAAAAAAAATTTCTCGACCCCTCCTTATAAAATGGAAACTCGGCACCAACCTTGACCACCTACCTCTCTACCTACCAATTTGAGAGTCTTTTTTTTGGTTTTAATCCTTCGCTTCTTGCATCCTCTTTTACGGGGTTTGATTTCCTTCGCTCTTGGTCTTCAATCTGTGGGATTGAATCGTGGCTATGGATACCTTCTTCCTGTCACACGGATCTCCGACGCTATCCATTGACGAGAGCTTGCCGGCGAGGCCGTTCCTGAGGTCGTGGCAGGCCAAGGTGCTGCAGGTCGTCCCCAGGGCCATCCTCGTCGTCTCCGGCCACTGGGAGACGGCGGTGCCGACGGTGAACGTCATCAACGGGACCAATAACGTCATCTATGACTTCTATGGCTTCCCCAAGCCCATGTACCAGGTGAACCCCTGACCTTCCTCTCTCTTATTGTTGTTATCTTGTGATCGTTGTGGAAAAAGCAAAATGACTCATCAAAAATTGAATCTTTTGGTGCTATAGAGGGGAGGATGGGTCTGGATGTTTTGTTTTCGTAATAAAAATTTGATCTTTCTCGGTTTCATGGTTTTCATTTGGAAGATTGGTCGGTCAATTTGGTAATATTGAAGATAGATTAAAGACTAAAGGAATATAGACGTGTTTTTGGAAAAATCCAGCTGCTTACAGGGTAATTGCGGAAATTTCCTGTTCTAATCTGGATATATATATATATATGAGAGAAGAGCAAAAAAAAAAAAAAAAAAAAGGCTTGATAGTTGATTACAGCTATGGGGCTCATTTCAAATTAGAGTATTTTGATGCCGGCCAGCGGCAGGGAGACAACTTGCGAAGAAGAAGAAGATATGGTCCAAAATTTTTCTCATTACCACCCATCCAACAGCTTTCTTAACTTAACAAATGGTAATTAGTTGCTTTTTATTAGCTCATGTGGAACTCATATATCTATAAGAAAATTTGTGATTGCATGAGAGTCAAAAACAGACAACAGTCCATCATTAGGAATCGATAATTTAATAGAACATCAGGATTCAGGGTTGATGAAGCACCAAGTAAAATTTGGTAATAATTTTAAGATTATATATATGGATCTATGCACGTAGGAAATGTTAAGATTAGGAAGCCTAACAGCAATTCATTGAGGCACTGAAAGGGGCAGGGGATATAAGATAGTTAACTTTAGTCAAGAACAATATTTGAATATAAGTGGAAAATGATCTAAGAAAGAAAGAAACGACAAATTTAAAAATGTTATTTTGATAAGGCAAAGTTTTACTTAAATAGTATTGTTGGAGATCATCTTTGAGTAGACCATAGTAATTCTTATTCAAAATGCCCCTTTCTTTCCTGCTTCTGATGCTGCACTGGACTGGCAACAATATGGCACTCCATTAATGGGCTGACTCCCATGAATCACACCCATTCCCTGTCAGTTGTGTGAACTTCCTTCTGCCACATGATCACCACTCCAGCTAAGTGAGTGAAGCTTGATATCATTACTCATTGTGTAGTTTATGTTTCAAAGAGCTGAAAAACACAATCTAAAAATGTTCTTAGTCCATGACAATAGAAGCTTTAGACTTTTCAATGATGTGGGATGAACCCCATAGAACATAATAGATGAAACAATTAGAAGTGGTTGGAAGAGAGATTTGGAGCCATTTTTTGAGCTAAGAAACTTGGAGTCTTGGGCCTGATGCAGCTGTGTTGAAAAAGTAACTTTGGGTTTGGTTGAGTGGCTTACTCAGGATTCTGGTGAATTCTGATTGTGTCTCCATTCAGAAATCATATTTTATTTGCTGTTTAATACTTGCAAAAGAACCAATTCATAGAAAGGAGGTTACTTGTGGATGTTTGTTCATAATTGGGGCTAGTTCCCATTTCTAATCTGGATTTGATAGAAGAGCATAAATTTCCTTTATACTTGATGAGAGCTATGAGTCTTGACTCAAATAAGAGTACTTAGACACTGCTATGCAGCAAGGCCTCGACTTTCCTGCAGCTTGTGGAAGTTGAATTCAAAAAATAATGGATTTCTTTTTTTTTAAATTCTTCTTTCTAGTGGACCTAAACCTTCTATTTTTAGAATTTGATGTTCCACCAAACCCAGATTTCTTAATTTAACAGATGAGAATAAGTTGTCATCATGCATTGTCCCGTTCAAAGGGAATCATAATCAACATCATCATACTATTATGACCATCATTAGTACTAATTACAAGGTGGGAAAATAAAACAGAAAATGAATTCTATTAAATAAATAGTAATAGAACAACAGATTCCAGGGTTGATCAAATACTAAGCAAAATTAGTACACAAAACATGGGAAACATTTGCAGAAATGTTGGAAGTAAATGAGCTAGGAAAGATAAGAAGACTTCATAAAGAAGAGCTTTTGCATAGACAGGAGTGAGTGGAAATTATTTTTGAGTAGTTCATAATAACTCATAATTTCTATTTTTTAAAAAAAGGCACAAAAATGTTTTTATTTGGTCAATGATGAAAAGAGTTTCACAAATTTTCAATCACATGGGATGCATCTTTTGAATAGCCCCATAGAACACAAATGATGAAGACTTTGAATTGATGCAGTTAGGCTAAAACCAGCTGCTGTCAGAGAGATTCATGTGTTTGATTGGGCGACTTATCCAAAATATTGGTAGATCTGATTGAGTTTCCACTCAGAATCCCTAATTATTCTCTCTTGAACCATCAAGTTAAATAACATAACAAACTTAAATTATGTTTTTCTAATCACTTTGAAACTTTCATTTATAGAGTTAAGTATATATAAGATTTCTGATGGATTTTGCTATCTTAGGAGTAATTTGGTAATCCCTGAGATCTATGATAGAAAATAACTATGCCTTTGCTTTTGATAGAACCTTGGGCACACCATCCACAAGGATCTTTGATTGCTTTAGGAAGTAACTTGTCAGACTCATGATGGATATTAATTTAGTTTTTATTGATGCAACACAGCAGAAGAAGGGAATTGGACTTCATTTTGTGGTGGTGACCGATAGCTGTGATGACCTAATCTTTTAATACTTACCTAAGAGCAATCAATGTATGAATTAGAAGAAGGAATTAACAGAATCCATCTCAAAGCAAATTAAAAATTTGATCCATGCACAATCAAATGGATGGGTATTGCTGATATCTTTGTTATTATTGCAGTCATATCTGCACTGTAACTTGCATTGATCTTAGAACAATCTAAGTACATCTTAAAGGAGGAATTTTCTAGTAGTTTTAATTATTTACAGCAAATGGTCGTCTTTTAGTTACTAGGTAACTGAAAACCACACTCATCAATGTGTCTGTTTATTCATTGTATTTGCCTTTATATCTCTATTAATACATGTGGATATACTTTTATGAGTAATGTGTGTGCCGGGCTTCTTTAACTTTTCTTTTCCTCACAAATATCTCCACACTAGAGGCACGCATATCTTTTGAGATTCAGCACATGTGATGTCAAATGACAAAAACTTGTTCCCTTTCTATTTAATGCGGAGACTGAAACAACAGTCAGAAATGTTTAATACTTTTATAAATATGGCATCCCATATGATATTTACAATTTACTGATATTGTTAAATTCTTCTTCTGGTTTAAAGGAAAAGCAATTACAACTTTATATGACTACTAATGTTGTTGAGTGGTCAAACTGCTCTGAAGGATGTCCTCCCAAAATATAGAACTATGGCTGCATCTACCTAACCAAATCATTGTTGTCATGCCAGCTCAAATATCCTGCACCAGGTGCACCAAATTTAGCAAAGAGAGTGAAAGAACTGCTGGAACAAGCTGGTTTTGGCCGTGTAAAAGAGGACAAGACCCGTGGCCTTGACCATGGTGCTTGGGTTCCACTCATGCTCATGTATCCAGAGGCTAACATCCCTGTCTGTCAGCTCTCTGTTCAGACAGACAGGGATGGAACTTACCACTACAACATGGGGAAAGCACTAGCCCCTCTCAGAGATGAAGGGGTCCTTATAGTTGGTTCAGGGAATGCAACCCACAACTTGAGGTCAACTGGACGTGATGGTGGACCTATAGCTAAGTGGGCCCTGGACTTCGACACATGGCTCAAGGAGTCACTTCTAAATGGAAGGTATGCATACCATCATCCATCACTTCGTTACTTAAAAGGATTATCTGTAGTTGTCAAAATATCTTGGTCAGTTACTTTTGCTCCTCAACCATCTTAATGTCATTGATCAACCATGGGTTGCATTGGGCAGTGGTTCATCCTGTTTTGTAATTTCTTTTTGTGATAGATATGATGATGTGAACCACTACGAGGAGAAGTCACCTTATGGAAAGATGGCTCACCCTTGGCCAGACCACTTCTACCCGTTACATGTAGCTCTGGGTGCTGCAGGTGAGAGAGCCACAGCTGAATTAATCCATCATAGCTGGACCAACTGCACGATCTCGTATGCATCTTATCGATTTACCACTTCAGTGTAATGTTTAGAAGCACAGATATATTGCATCTCTATTGTTATGTCCAAGTTGGATATGGTTACTAGTTTCAGTTGGCTGCAGCTGTACTTTCTTTGTTTCATTGGTTCAGTTGAAGTTCTAAGCATTTCCTTTTGATGTATGTGTTGCTTCATGTATGAGTTTGTGATACGCTTGTGATGGAATTAGAGTATGCTGTGTACAATATATTCATTTTATCAGCTAGGGCCAGTTTGGTCTTTCTTGGATGATTAATCTGTATAGGAGATGTGAGACAGTTTCAAGTTATTGAAAAGTGATCCTTGTGCTACCAAAGATACCGAGAGAGCTCATTATCTAGATTTGACTTTAGGATACAAGATAAATGCATTCAAGCAGCATGCAGCTTCCTAGTTTCCCAGGCATAGTGATTGCATTCAACTTGGATTATTGCATGAAAGCTTAAAATCTACTCAAAGTTTGAAATTGTCAATTTTGTTTTCATTTGATGCATTAGCGGAAGACTTTAAAAATTCTTGATTTTTGGTTTCTAGCTATTTTATATATGGAAGATCATGGTTAATGGTGGAAATGCTGAGGATAGTAGTAGTGGTGATGATGGCAACAGCGATGGTGATAGTTGTAGAGGTAGTGTTGTTGGTGATGGTAAAAAATATGAATTTCTTATTTTTAAAAATATTTAAAGTAAAAATAATGATACTGAACTTTTTTTTTTTGGTTTTTATATTTTTGTTATTAAAAATAGAAAACAACAATAAAACTGATGCCAAACAGACCCTAATCCTTTCATTTGTCCATACTATGAATATAAACATCCAATAATATATTAAAAGGGAAGTAAGTTATAAAGGAAAGCGAGATAATAAATTACCTTGACAAAATAGCATTATCGAATGCCAGAAATGCTCTCATTACTATCAAACCTTCTTTTGATGGTTATTATTGCCAATGTTCTCAATCTGGTAAAAAATTCCAGTGCTCCATGACTCAATGGCCTCAAACTGCCAAAAAATAAAAGAAACTCACATAGAACAAGAGAACAGAAATAAAAGTTTTGCTGAAAGATAACAGAGTTGTAGATAGAAATTATAAAGAAAAGTTACTAAAAGGGATGTCTAACCATGAGGGAAAAAAGGCCCTCTGCTTTGATCTTTGATGAAGATGGAGTTTTCTTGATCTTTTATTTTGCTCAGGACACTACTGGTATCTTTGACGTAGATGCGTTCCTTCTGCAGCAACCTAGTTTATGAGTTGGTGTGCTTTCTAGGCATCTATTGTGTCAGTTTGAAGCAATACAGCTTGGTCTATCCCAGCTTACCCATCAGAAAGTAAAAAGACTAAAGGAAAACCTAGGAAGATGGCTAGAATAATCTTTTTAGAAAGAAAAGGGAAGTTACAGAGATCTTGTACAAGATGAGTGGCCATGCTAGCATCTTTAGATTGAGGAGAAAAGGAGAAAAAAGATCACATGTTAAGAGTAGGAGTGTTGCCCTTGGGGTGAGGTAAAGGCTATATCTTTCACTCTCTCGGTCTCTCATGTTAAGTTTTGATTTGGATTTGAACAGATTAATATTTTGTTTGGTATTGTTGTAGGTAGTAGAGCTTTATGTAGAGCTTTCGCTAGTAAATATTTGATAATTACATTTTTTATGTGCTGTAAAACTTTAACATCAGTTTGGTAATTAAATTGATGAACGCTTATTGTAACAAAAAATGGTTAAAAAAAGAAATTACATGGTATTTTCAATTATTTATTGTTTGTATAAAAAATAATTATTATACATATTCTAAATTTATAAATTAGTTATTTTGATATTTTAATCTAAATTATATAATGAATAATAATTTTTAAATTGTATAAAATATAATAATCTTTGTAATATTATTATATTATAGTAATATACATATAACATTATCTATTTCATTCATAATATATCATAATATTATTATTTTATATTCTAATATTATAATATATTACAACATATTATATAATCGTATTGTAGTTACAATAATATTATAAATTATATTATATAATAAATGTGCATGTTTTTGTGTTCCAAACCCACAACCTCCAAGTCTCATTAATACAACTTCTCCATGCATCTTAAGAAAAGCTTTTGTCCAGAAACTCTAAATTAAAAACATTAAAAGGGAGTTAACATGTGATATTCACACTGAAAATGTTGCTCCTTACAATGCATTTAGCTATAATTGCATGAGATTTCTTGCAATTGTGTTTTTAACAGTGGACTCACTGATCCCAACTTACCCAACGCAAGGAAAAAGGCCAAAGAAAAGCCAAGGAGAACGGCTAGAAGAATTGAGAAATGATCAGATATGAGGGAAAGAAAGGGAGATTGCTCAGGATGAGTAGCCATTATTGGTACCTTTAGATTGAGGTGGAGAATGAGAAAAAGTGAAGTAGAAGACATGTAAGATTAGAGAGTTAGTCCGGGGCTGAAGGAAAAGCAGCATCTTTCACTCTCTCAATCTCTCATGTTAAGTTTTGATTTGAGAAATAAACTCATCACCCGGGCCAAAACTGTATGCATGGAGCTTTTCATTTGGCAAAATTGAAAGGAATTTAGCATGTTAGATTTCTTTTTTTTTTTTTTTTTGTATTTTTTGATGGAACGGGAGCACTAGCCCACCCAATTTATTGAAGAAGAAAGAATTTACATATAGAAGAAAAGAAGGAAGAAAAACAGTAAAACTAAGGCGAAACAAGCAGAGGATGTAGGAGCTTCCAGCAGAACAACAGAACAAGACATCTAGTTTTACAGCAAGGACTTTGTTTCTTTGCAGAGAAATTTTTTTAGTTAAATTGCATGATGGTGCGATGAAATATGTTTTAATACTGAAAGCATCCTTAAACCAATCATCTTATCAAACAAAGATTTTTATAGTCGGTAAAAATAGGTAACATTTGTGAAATTCCATTAACCTTTTCTTTTCTGTTTTTTGTTTTCCTTCTATACCAGGCATGTAGCTAAATACATGTCAAGCATCGCATTCAACTAACCAAAAACTATGTCAATAGTTGGCAAAACCAGAAAGGAACTTATCTAAAAGGCACCAAGAAACAGCAGCACTCATTGTGCAGACCATGTTGGCTGTGTGGGAGGATCCAATTGGCTCTATTTAGCAAGGCTTTAAAGAACAAGGCTCATCTTGGCATGCATCACAAGTGCTTTCACATTTTCAAAACTGTTAGAAACATGAGGTATCACAGTGCCATGCCAGCTCAAGGAACTACAGGGTGACATTGTACAACTACTTGGCTATTCAAGATGCCGACCAAAAGATAACTCAAGATAACATGGGACTTGAGAAATATATGAAGTCAGACAAAACATGAAGATAAATTGCAATGCATTTCAAATATGCTGCAAAAACGTATGAGCAGGTTATGGAATTGGGCAATGCCAAACAATTTTAATCTCATAAGCAGAGAGATTTATTACTTCTTACCAAAGTCAGGCTCCCTCCACCACAAATAAGCTAATATTTTCAAGGTGATATCTTAGTGGATACAAGTTGATGGGAAGGCTATAAGATGAAGGTTGCATCACCTAATATGCAGTCACTATTTGTTGTTTTGCCTGCTCGAGTCATAATTTTGGATCCACTGTCCCCCAATGTTTATGACCAGTATAGTTGTCTTCTCTTTTGCAATATGTTTATGATCCATTCCTCTCAACCAGAAGAAAACAGGTATTCTAGATAGCACATCACAGGTACAGAGATAGACATGGACATGTAGCAAGTCTGTTTGAAGCTGGACCCTCACTGAAAGATAGAGGGCGCTTTTGTAAACCTCCCATTATAATCCTGCCATCAAATTCAGAGTCAGAAAAGACAAAACAAAATGAACTTGAAGGCAGGGGGTGGGAGAATGTAGTGTTTTCAGAACGCTGACAAGATCGTTATGTTGAGACAATAAATTGAGACTGCCAAATTCTATTATCCGTACATCCGAGTGCCAGTAATTTCCCTTCTCAAAAGCAATGGAGATTTGGCCATCTCATTAGTCATCTCACATGCTCAACTTATTTAAAAGACTTTATTTATGACCACCTTCGATGCTAAGATTTGCACCTGATGGTAAATAAGATACCCAAATAGATTTTATGGATCATATCTCGCTAGCAGACTCTACGGAGAGCTTTTCTACAATATTGCTGCTGGTGGTGATTGCTCTGTGCCTGGTTAAATCGGCAACGCAAGGTCTTTGCATTCTTCGCATGGCTTGTAACGGGCATTTGTGTTCTGAAAGACCAAAGGTCCCTTCTAAGAGTGCAGATCCTCTCCAGAGAGCTGGAATTGAACTGGATGGTCCAATTCTAAATCACTGTCTATTCCCATGCTCTGGGTGATCCTCTATCTTCTACTAAGATTTGCACTGATCATGATTTCAAATCTGGATGGAACATCTTACTGGTTCCAAATATTCAGATTGTCCTGTTCTGCCATCGTTCTGGCACTTCAATTGGTATGTTTGGAGACATCTTCCACTTCAAGTATCGAGACAGAATGGTAGCATGTCTGATTTCATTAAAAATTTGAAACGGCCGTATTTCATGCCAACATTTTGCATCCATGAACCTCGAACCCTTGGGATGCTGTTGGCAACTTAATGTTGACCTGTGTCCTTTTCACAGGATACAAGGAAAAGAAAATTAGGACAAGTAACAGAGACCGTGCACAAGATGAGGAGCCATATTAGTATCTTTAGACGAAGGACATGGGGAGAAAAGAAGTAGATGACGCAGAAGCATGGAGTTATCTTGGGCTACAGGAATTTGATCCCGGATGCGAGCTCTTCACCAGGATAAGTTAGCAGGTGAGATTCGCAAAAAGGATCATGTTTCCTTACAAAGAAATGTATGGATTTTGGTTCAGGTATATATGAGTGAATGATGGTGCAATGGGTCATGTCTCCCTTGTATCAAATCCATAACCAGGATGTAAGAATTTAGGTCCTCCAGTTTATTCACAACCAAATAGTGAGCTTCAGTGTATCTTAATTCACTATCCCAAAACTAATCATCTTACAAAAAAATGGATTCTTATAAATACTGTGATTCCATTAAACCGATATTTTGGCCAGGCATGGAACTAAACACACGTCACCAAAAACCATGTCAGAAGTTGACAGGGAAAGCAACTGACCAGAGTGACTCCAAAGGAACAACAGCACCCATACTGCGGTTAATAAGGATGTAAAACACTCCATGGACATTGTTTGTGGCATGCATCACCAGTGCTTGCACTCCGCGTGAGCCATGAAGTGTAGCACCAGTGCCACGTCAGCACAATGAACTGAGAGGCTGACCTCTTGGCCCTCGCCTATGCACCATGATGGCAATGAGGCCAGGTGGGAAGCATGCATGCAGCCTCTCAAGAGACCATGACAAATAGCGTCTCTCTTTATGAATAGTTATATCTGACCCAAGCTCCACACAAACCATAGCTTCCTCCTATGGTTTGTTGTAATGAACTGCTGAGCCCTGGACTACTGGAGATCACCTCTACATTCTATTGTCAGGTCCAACATGTAGAAACTGATCTCCAGCCGTATCTCAGCTGAGATGAAAGCCATCATACAAGTTAATCTAAAATACAACCTTGTTCAGGGACAGTTCATAACTCAAGCAAGATAGGATAGGGCCAGCTCCAGGGCCAGTCAGACCAGGAAAAACCACTTTCCGGCCAAAAATAAACCAACAGTTCCATCACAAGCAGATTTAACAATTCCAAAACGAAGCATTCATGACGAACAGATCAATCTTGAGACTGATAGATAAAGAATTGTATTGCTTTGAATACATTCATTTTAAAAAGGTTCTCCTCTATTTGATTGAGAATTATTCTTAAATTGTCATACAAGCAGATTTTAGAACCCAAAATGTACCACTATGGAAAAATCATAGCTTTTATTAAATCAAAATACTCCCACTATCCCTGTCAGCTTTACGATCCGGGACTACTTGCTTGTAATAAACAGCAATGTAGAATGGGGCCTTTATTATGCAACAAATAAATCAAATGCACCATGATGTCATGCCAATCCTCCTGTCCTATCTGTGATATCTGGGTACTAGAGAATCCAACGAGTCATACCAGCAGCCTGGATGATGAAGTTGTTTTTGATTTCTTCTCAAGAGTTGAAGATAAGGCTTTGTCTATTTCAGCAAATATATCTTCAATAGGGGCATCCCCATTGACCTGAAATAAGTAGTTAAAAGAGTACATTGTATGTGAAAAAACTGAAGCAGCTCAAATTAAGGTAACAAATTGGATGTCTTAAGTCTCTGCGGTCTGACTCAGTAAACATTTCCTACCATTTTGCATGAGGAGTTAGAGAACAGTGATTTATTTTTACAAAGGTGGAAATCTCATCCATTGAGACAGTCACAAGACAAAGAACAGTTAGAAAGCTGTTAAGTCATTTTGACTATTTGAATTGTAAGTTAAAGTTCCAGTTTTTCTGGACACCTAGAATAGCTAAACAAACCCCTTGTACCATAACATACGGAAACACAAGATAGAGAAATAAATAAATAAATAAATCAAGAAGGACAAGTTTTAAAGTCCTTGTTTAATTAAAATAAATAAATAAATGTGAAGTCTCATAATAACTATAGATGTCAGTACTGCAGAATGCAGAGGTCAGCTGTAAAGTCCTCTGGGCATGTAAGTTGGGGGGAGAAAACGCCCACCCTGGGAATTAACCTAAAATTTATGAAGTTGAGCTTATGAAGCAGGATCTAAATTGTAATCATCAGCCTCAGCTTGATATTAAAAAAGACAATTGACCAGAGTGGTTTCCATACAAGTTGTAATTAGCCGGGAAAGAGGGCCCGAAGCCTGCAATTCTAAAACACAGCAAGCAGCTGCTACTCTCAGATTCCAATCAATTATTATATCTTATAAATTTTCCTCAACAAATATACTGTTTATAGAATTCCTTTTTTTCCTTTTCTTCTTTTACTGATTGGCTACAGTGTCTCTTTTGTGTTGTTTTGAGGCCTCACCAATGTTAGAAATGATTGTATGTATGTATACATGCAAATTAGTAAACAAACATATACACCAAGAAGTCCAACATTGATTCCTTTGGACATGTCAATTGGACAAATACGTCCAAAGTGGCTCTGTTCTTCTGGGGAGGGGTGTATACCTTGAAGATGACATCTTTATATACTGAAAGGACAGCTTCAACATTCTCATGATGAGTCTTTAATCGCAACTTTACCTTGAGAAAAAAAGAGGAAAGAAAAAAGAGATAAATATCATATGATAGATATGCCTCAAATGAAAACCTCTCTCTTGTTCTTTTTTCTACCTATCTCTATATAAAATGAGAGGCAATTGATGTATGAAAGTGAATAGTTCAGGTAGCTTAATCAGAATTTGAACAATAAAACAAGCAAATTAAATCAATGACCTGGTATATGGATTACCTTTTCTTCTGTGTCATCAAACCGTTGGGTAAGCCTTGCAGCAATTTCTTCATTCTCAGGAGGAGAGTACTTCAAATGGTATATTTTTCCAGTAACAGGATCAAGCCTTCTGCCAACCACTCTCTCAACAAGTATCTCTTCTGAAACCTGCAAAAGAGATTAGTTATACAGACAAGAAAGCTTCTCATCTAGTTTGCTTGACCTATGGAAATTAAGGATGCATAGTTACTAAATGATGCTTTCAACAAAAGTTGATGGCAAAAGCTTAGGGAAAAAAGGCTTTGTCAACAAGCCACATATTCTGCTAATCAAACTTGATGCTTGCGTGGTGTTCAATGGTATTCCATGCTACAAGCAGAACTATTTCAGGTGTAAGGAAGTCAAGATAAAAAAAGATGGCATTAGCAAAGTAAATCTCTCCTTTAAGAGACATGTTTTACATAAGTTACAAATTTTATCCCCTGTTCTCCGTTAGGTCAAAACAGCAGATATTTTCATGATCAGGCAAAGGAAGGAGGAAAGAACAGCATCCTTGTAACTACACTGACTAATTCTAGTAGAGATACTTGAATAAGGTCATTTGGGTATGGGAAAGCAGCGTGATTTGTGTTGCAATTTGTCTCTTAGGCTTATAATTTGAGCCTTAGTGGTGCATGTGTGTGTTTTGTTCCTTGCATTATTTTTTTGCTTTCTTTTCTTTCTTTCCTCTTCATCTAGAATCTTTGTTAGTCCAATGAAACCTTGAACAGTTTTCCTTGGATGCCTAAGCCTGAATTGTGTAACAATGAGGTAGGTTTCTTAATATCTTAGACACAAGTTGGACTTACTACTCTTTCTTAATATCTTACATGCAATTTGGACTTTAACTTACTCTTTCGCATATTTATGTTGGCCAAATATTCAATGAATTGCAGGTTAACATAAAAATGTCCTTAGACAGTGATATATATCCTTAACCTATGATGGGATAAGAATTTAACATGTAAAAGATAAACATACGACCTATAGAAAATAAGAAATGAGTTACTAGTATTATGCTAGCACCAAGAGCATGCATCACATGTGACATCAGTTTGACCAAGTAATAAGTTTAGTAAAATGAAGTGCTCACATCCAGGAGAATGAAAAGGTCAGGTCGGATTCCAAGATCTTCTAATGCAGTTGCCTGAGATAAGCTTCTTGGGAATCCATCTAAAAGCCAGCCATTTCCTTGAGCATCTGGTTGCAAAAGACGATCCTTCACTATCTGATATTCACAAATCACAACACCCCAGTAAAAGCCATGGCAACAGCAAAAGGAGTGGAAAGCATCAGATCAGGAGATGAACATACCGTAACAACAATTTCCCTAGGGACCAACTCTCCCTTCTCCATATATTCTTTGGCCCGCTTCCCATTCTCAGTTTCAGCTGCAATTTCTTCCCTTAGCAAATCTCCAGCAGAAATATGAACCAGCCCATACTGCATACATCAGCACTATTTGATTCAATCTGTCTTTCTCCAGAAGCAATTCCAGCATATAGAATTCATCATGTGCAAACGAGTCATTGAATTATATAAATTACAACTAGTGCAAAATATGGGGATGGCACAATTACTTGGACATTGGGAATCAAGAACAAACAGGAACTTCATAAACTTACAAAGATGACTTTCAAACAACAATGACATCAACAAAAAACAGAAGTTCTGATGAAAGAAGAAAACTTTTTCAGAAGTATTGACAAGCAACAGCAGATGAATTGCAAAGTAGATGTTTTTTAAATACATATTAAACTGAAACAGGAACAAAAGATGAATTGCATCAACAAAATTGGAATGACCAAAATTACTCTACTTGATCATACTTTTTATATGAGCTATTGTATGCTGAACACATTCATGCAGGAGCTCAACCGAAATAGTGCAGTATTAAATATTTAACTTACTTTCTTCTTGATGAGCTCACATTGTGTTCCCTTGCCAGATGCAGGAGCCCCTGATATCATAATCTTCAGAGGCACCGGTTTCGCAGCTGCCACAACCTGAAATTAAAAAAAAAAAAAAAAAAAAAAAAGGTCAAGACTAATGGGGGAAAAAACAAACAACAGCGAGAGAGAACTGATGTTAAAAAGACTGCCTTTCTTCTTTTCTCCTAAGTATTGGCCCTCTTATCGATTCAAAAATCCCAACTTTCTGCTCCAAAGGACTCGTCCAGATAGGGGGAAAAAAAAGTGGTCAAAAAGATGGAAATCAAGCTCGTGAGCAAACCAAGCACCCACACATAAAATCCCGATGTCGATAAACCCACGTATTATTTTTCATCGAACAGCAAAATTGATGAAATTAAAGCCAATATAATGAGCAAACAGAATAACATTCGGCCAAATCTAAGGAATGGATTCAGAAACATCTAAATCCGGAACACTGACCGGGACTGACCGGGCAGCGGTCGATGGCTCCCGTCGCAACTCGGCGGCTAACCGGCGATCATAGCGGATTTCAAGACGGTAAGAAGGCCTCGACGTATCCAAAGAGTGAGAAGGTTGGAGAGAGGCAAAAGACTTGTTTTTGGAGGGAGAAAGAGACGGAGGAGAAGCCAGCGAAGGCGTTGGCCTCGCTGCGGCTATAGGCGAGAAGGAGAGACCCAAGGAACCCATCGCCGCTCGATCGTTCGCTCGCTCGCTCGAGCTCTTCAAAACCTTCCACGGGCGCTACGACGGCGCAGAATAGCGGGAAGGCGAGCGGTGATGCGCCGGCACACCTTCAGAGACGTACATAGAGATTTTATTATTATTATTATTATTATTATTATTATTTCACTTGCTGTCCGTTTTTGACGCTGTGGACGTTCTTGTCCACCTTAAGCCAAGTATTTTGGATTGTTGCACCTTTTAATTTCAAATTTATAAACTAAAAATATGCTTTATAAGTAAAAATTAAAAAAAGAATAATATGTAAAAGATATTAAGTTTCTCCTCCATCTAAGCTATTTCTATTATATTGGTTTGGATGAGAAACTTAGATTCTATTTGAAATAACATCGAGACCATCAATTATAGTTGGTTTTCATCAGCTATATAAGGTAGCTATTTTTTAATAGCTGATCCTAATAACTACTTCAAAGAGAACTTTAGATTGATAGTTCCAAGGCATATCAGACTATATAAAAGAGTTTGTGTTTATACAAAGAGGGTCAAAATCTTATATAAGGAAAGAGAACTCATAGGAATGACTGAGAATGGCTGAGAGAAAGAAGGAAATAAGAAAATGAAGTTGGTTTGTTGTTACCAATACTAATGGTTTTAGGAGAAAAAAAATTTGAGAGGTAAAAAAATAAAAAAAAATAGATCATGAGGGTTGAAACGAAGTTGTTCGTGGTTTAAAATTATTTTTAAAATCTTTTTATTTTATTTTTTTACAAATTTTAAAAATTATGTTTTAAAAAAATAAAAAATAAGATTGAAACATCTTTCATGTATTAAATTTTATATTTTTATTTTTAATAAAAAAAGTTTTAAAAATAGAAAGGACATAAAAATTAAATTTTATTGACCCAATGATAAGGTTTAATTCAATTAAAGTCCCGGATGCAATGAAGCCATGCTAAAAAAAAAAAAAAATGCCACTCTCACTACCCTCTCTCTCTCTTTCTCTTCTCATATATCTTTTTAATTTAACATATCATAAGCAATAATAATAACAACAAAATCTTAATCCTAAATAAATTCTTTCTCTCTATTATGCTTAATTTTAAGATATATTTTTTTTAAGATATAAAGATTCTAAATTTTTCTTTATCATTTTCTTTTATATAATTTTTAATATATCTATATAATATGTATGATTATGTCATACATATTCAAACCATTTAAGTTGTTATTCATTCAAAATTTAAATAGTAAAAATAGAGGTATGGAAACTTTTTAATGTTTTTAATTATGATAGGCCTCAAAACAAAGTTTTGAAAATAAGAAGGATTAAAAGAATAGATTTCATTGGCCCGACCAAAGTTTGAATTCGTTGTACATTAAATTGGACTCCCATGGATGTGCCCCTTTCTCCCCTTAAAAATGAATCCGAGCTAAAAAGTGGCAGGATACATGTACACTTCTTTTTTATTTTTTTTTTCTTTCTTTTTTCTTTCTCATACATTACTTTCTAATGTATAATGTGGTAATTCTCGAAAAAATTAATACAGTGGGAGCAGATACAAGAAAATGTTTTAATGTTTTTAATTAAGATGTTTCAAACTTTGGATTTCACCACATGAAATGAAACTGGATTCAAAACCTTTTCTTTCTTTTCCTCCATCAGCTTATATGGCAGAGATCAATTTTTGATTCAAAAAGGTTACATCATTACATCAAGTTTGAATATGAAAGGATATCAGACTATTATACTTGTTTGTTTTGCGAATTATATGGCTTAGAACTACCAAAGGTCAGACAAAATGGATACAATTTGGAAAAAAAATTACCATGACACTGCTAGAAAATACAAGCATGCATCCTACGAGGGTGCAAGGTAGACAAAACTTCTTTAGTCACACAAAATAGCATACTTCCAACCCTCTGATGCATTTGAACGAAATGACCAATGTGGTGCTTGTTTGAGGGGCAAATCATCTCTGCAGTGGTCTTAAAATAACTCTAGTGTCTAATAATTCCAGTACTTTTCTTTTTTGTTTATGTGTTTTTTATTTCCCCACCCAAAAGAAAAAGAGTGAATTGAGTTAAAAACTCTTACATACTGTAATATGGATTCCTAATGGATTCAACACAGAGGTAAAAATTATTTTAACAAAAGCATTTTTTTAAAAAAACTAAACAATAAAGATATTCTTGAGAAGCACCAAATGTTTGCCTCCAGTATTTTTTTTTATTATTATTATAAACAATGATCTCTGTTGATGAGATTACATACAATCACCTGTCAATATTTTTTCAAAATTCTATCAACAACACATAAGGATCGAGTTTTTATATAATATTTATATCTTAGAAAAATCAAGTCTGGATGCTCGCTAGCATGAGAAATAAATTTGTAAGTCTACTGCTACAGTCAGGGCCATCCATGCATTATGTAATGGTATGTGATAAATTGGAAGCAACACATACATGATGGATAGCGGAGACAGGGAATTGGAGCTTTCAATTCTTTAAGAGTGGGGAGGATCCAAACCCACAGAAACGAAAGATGAGATGGGTAGAAGAAAATAAATGTAATATATAGAGAAAATAATGGTACCTACCTCCTCCTTGCCGAGCTGGTTTGCCATGTTTTCAGGTACCTGAAGATGAGAGAGAGGAAAGAATAGGGAGACCTTATATTGTTTGCTTCACTCTGCTCCTTTTCTCTAAAACCATGTGCTGTGCTCTCTATTTATATTTTTATGATTTTTCTTATTTAAGTAAAATTATCCTCTAATTAAAAGATGGTAAAATTTTTTTTTTTTTTGTACCAGTGAAACCTAATTCAAATGGGATTAGATTCTTTTCGTCTTAATTAAAAGAAGTTATAAAATTAAAAGAGGATATAAGTTATCAAAAATAATAAAAATATTTTAAAATTTTAAAATTTGGCACTACTAAATTCTTCTGGATTTGATGTTACAACCAGGGTTGGAATGTCCGAACTAATTTGAGTTGGGTTTGGCTTAACATTACAATACAAAAAAATTTTTGATCGGGTTTGGGCTATTACTTGGCCCAACTCTAGTCTGGCTCGAATCTGAGCCTGAAAAAAGCCCGAAGAATTGGCTATTAGGTCCAAATCTAGTTCAAATGTAATCTCAAAACTTAAAATGTGATTATTTCTCTTCAACATGCTTTGTTTTGAAAGGGGACTCATCGCTATCATTTCATGGTTTGAATTTGTTAGTCTTCGTCCTTTGCTTCGTAGCCTAAAGTCTTTGTTTGCTTTCATGCCTTCCAAGTTTGCCTTTCACCATATTTTAAGTTAAGGCAACCAGGTGGCAAATTGGCAGGCAGATTTTGTTACTAACTTATCTCAAGTCCATGTTTGGAGGGATTGTTTTCTGCCTCAGTTGATATTGTTACTTGAGGCTGATGCTCAATGTACTTTATTTCCTAGATTATGATTTCTCTTTTATTACCAAAAAAAAAAAAAAAATGTGATGAGTCACTTTTGGCTCACCATAAGTATAGAAATATTAAACCAAAAGACTTTGTAGGTTTTCAGATATATGATCTTCAATTTAAGTTTCTCTACAAGCTCAATGGATGTGACATTTATGCTACTTTCTTCATTAATAATCAAAAAAAATTTTCCTTCCACAACAATCTATATCATAATAAAAGATTTAATTTTGGTGCCAATCCTTTTTCTCTTTTGATGTGGTAAGTAGAATTAAGATAAACAATTAAACATCATGCGTTCTTAATTGAGCTTTTAGAATTTGAAAAATCTCTATAATTTATTTGTATTGCTATACATGAATAGGGGTAACCTACTGATTACTATTCATTTTGAATTATTCTTCTCTAGAAATTGGTTAGTATATCATTCATCTGTTATTTGAATAAAGCAAACCATTGCTTTAATTAAGCAATATGGTTGTCAAACTCTTATTCTAGTTGTGCAACATAATCTTTCAAGTTGAAGGCACTAGTAGTGCTGCTACTTATATATACTATGAGTGATAGTACACGTCAATACCATATATTGGTGGAGACTAAAACCAATTAAGAATGAACCAGAAATCCTCTATAATATTCTTACCAGCAGAATAATCGGTGGTATTGACCCTTGGTAATAAAGAGAAAATTCTCCTAATAAAGGGATTGAGAGGTAATCCTTTCCAAAGCTTTGGCCTTCTTTCACAAAGAGGCAATCAGTTAAGGAGGAAGCCTCAAATCAAAGAGAAAGCCTCTTTTATGAATAATTATTTTAGATTGGAATAAGAATGGAATAATTATTTTAAAGTTACTTCAGACTTATTCTCTTTTTATTTACAAACTTATTCTGAAGTTATTTCCAACATCTTCTTGCCTATGAGACACAGGTGGCCCGTGGCTTCTAATTGCCGTCAGTGTGGAAGAACAGTGATCAATCTATGTCTGAAGGTGGAAGATAGTTGGGGTGGGACTTGGTCGCAATGGCGACCAATATTGCTCTAAAGTGATCATGTGTCGACCTCCATACCATCCTCCACCTTGATGAAACAACCTCGATTGGGATGATAGGTGGTGTAATAGTGTATTTGTTTTGATGTTTTGTGTTTTCTTGAATGTGACTTCTTTTTAGATAATCTAGAGTCTGGATTCTCAATGGGCGTAAGTCTGTACTATTAATTGCTCCTATCTTAAAGGCTAGAAAACTTTCAATTAAGAGATTATAATCCTTATTAGCATTTGTATGTAGAGAATTATTGTTATTTTTATTTATTTTAGATTTTAAAGTACGAAGTAATATTATTATAATTTAATGTTATATGTTTGCCACCTTTATATAATTATTACAAATGGTATCAAAATGAATCTAATTTATAGCCATGCATACTATAAGATACTATAGGTGGGCTTATGATGCTTGTGATTAGATTTGATTTAATTTTAATTTGGACTAGCTTATCAGAGATTTCAGGATTTGAATGAGGTGAGTATGTTAAAGCTTGTGCTAGTTTGTGTTTAACCCCACATCAATCGTGCACCAAATAGACTTACGCAGGCCAAGAATCCAAATGGTGGTTTATTGCTAATCTTTTTGGATGAAGTTCTAAATTGTTGCATTATGAATATTGTGCACCAAAGCTAACCTTTTTGATTAGAGAGGGCAAGAAAAAGTGATATCAAGAAATTTTTCCTACCAAGATCATTTGTATATTTGGCTACCGGACAGAACGGATCCCCTCATACCACACATGGTAACAGCAACAGCTCTTTGTTGTTTTCCCGTGGGAGACTTGTGAAAAGAACACTAACTCAAAATTGAACAAGTTGCAATGTTTATCTCAGCTTTAGAATTGGCAGTCGAACGTTGTACTGACATATGTAAGCTGAGATCTCATACATGAACTCCGATCTCCAGATCGGAGATTCAAAGAACTGAGGATTAGCTTAGTAGAATGCAGTATTAGATTGGAAACTGATGATAATACATTGTTCAAGCTTCGTAATCTTGCATCCTCATTCAGTAGTTTAAAATTCTAACCTCTGGTATTCCGAGTATTTAACAACTCTTCGCAGGTAAAAACAGCTTGTTGGTGGTCTTCAATCTGTAATGACCAGAGAACTAAGCAATAGTGGTTATGTCTTTTACTTCCAACTCTACACCTTTCACATATATCTTACGAAAGTTGGTGCCACTTTCACATGAATTTCAAAATAAATTTCATCAGTATTTTAATAGTGATGCAGTAGGAAATGAAGGCACTGACTCTTGAGTACTCAAAGCCCTGAGATTTTTGATCATGGTCTCTACCTTGGAAATGTTATTCATGAACTTCCATAATGTTTTGTCAGATGGAATAATTTTTTTTTTCAGTTCATGAAAGATTTGCAGGACACTGCAGCATAGCGTGCTGCTGGTGGTATGATTTTATTCAGAAGCTCTTGGCAACCACAGAAAAAAAAAAAAAAATTGTTATCAATGCATTGCTAAATAATATCAGATTATGATGCTCCTGAAATAAATAATTTAAGATCTCTCGAAAATGTTTAATATTAGAATTGGTCAAGAAACCTGATGAACTCTGGTGTGAAGTTATGCGATAAGAGCCAAGCAAGGATTAAGTTTAAATCATTTTCTTGCAGCTTGGTCATGAACACCTATAAAGACTGAAGAAAGTTACTGCATACTGAGATGATTATGGGTTTGAGACAATGTAATTTTCCATGTTTCTCTTGCAGCTGTTAGAATTCTAAGACAAGCAGATGCATTGAAATGCTAGGCAATTCAGAGGAATTTAACAGATGCTTCAGTTTTTCTTGCTTGATCTGCATCTTAAAGTGGAGCTTTCATATGGCACTCGTAATAGTGCAATACAACATGATGTTCTTTTGATCAAAAGGGATCAATCTTAATTTCCTATGGGGTTTATATCTTTGCCGGTGAGAAAACATGGTCCATGAGGAGAGTGGTTGATCCATATGTGGGTTTTTTCTGTGCCTCAATGAAGAGAATTTAACATTTGCAGTGGGATCTAGATATTGCTTTACAAATGCATGATGTGGTTATAAAGATCATCCCAAATTGCACAAATATGTTGGCATATCTTTTAACTTCAATTGACATCTGAAGTTATTCCATGTTTTAAGAAGAGTACGTTGTTGCTGTAGAATCTCTCAAATGTTATCGAATGCATGAAAAAAAAGGTTCACAGCAATAATTGTAAGCATAATAATGAGGGTTATGTAAAGGAATTCATCCATTCCAAAAGAATAGAAAATAAAACTTCTAAATAACATAAAAAAAGATAAAACTGTAGATTAAAATGAACCTAACTAATGATAATTCTAGAAATGGTTGGTTAGACCTACACTCTGAAGGTAGACTAATATTAGACCTTATTCCTAAGATCAATAGATAAAGAGGGCCTTGATCCATGACACGTGTTTTTGTTGTCATCATCGAAAAGAATTTGCTAATGAACCCTTATTCATCCTTTAATAACAAAAAAGGAAGTTTTTTCTAGCAATAACTTTTTTTAGATTTGTAATTGTCTTCATTGATGATCATGCTTGTCCATGGGAGGCCCCTTCAATTATGGCTGTCACACAATGCTGTGATTGAGAGACCAGAACTCTCCATGCCAATCCTGCTTGTTGTTCATGTTTCTAGCCTTTTAACATGCGGGCTGAACCTCTGCAGCTTTCTTTTTGGCTGAGCCTCTTTATTCTTGGTCTGTGTCTTGAACCAATGCAGAGGTCTTCTTTTCTGTCACTTTCTTCTCTTCATGGAGCATGTCTTACTACTTGCAAATGATAGAAAAAAAAACTCACACACTTATCAGAGAAAGCAAGAAAAATCCTCAATAGACTGGTATCTTAGCTTTGTAACTTGTAAAAGAGCAGTTTCTTTAATTATTTTATGCAGCTCCATGGTGCAATTTGTGAGACATCTGAAATCAATGTGAGATATTGTAGAGATTTGGGTGTTTGAAATGTGTGCTTTTATTCTTCAAGCCTTCCAAGCAATCATAACATCAAATAGAAATTAGTGCTCCTTGTTCCTTTTATTTTTGAGAACGAGCGAGGGGATTTACCTAACTTCCTCTTCCTTTCTTCTCTCCTTGATAGGATACCCTATTTCATTGAAAGAATCAAGAAAAACAATGATGCTCCAAATTCTACATTTGAGTTATCTCCCCTACTTGAATTATGGTTCCATTATGTGAATATTGGCCCTCTTCTATTCATCCTTTATGGTATTAAAATGCACTATCATCCATACATCTTAACCTTGAAACCTTTGGCCCTGTTCTTTTCTCTGAAGTCCTATTTTCTGTTGATTAGGCCACTGTGATTAGAATCACATAAAGATTCTGCTGTGGGATGCTAATGATACCAGATCACTTTTTTATGGTCTTGAAATGCACCATCACCCATATATTTAATCATTTTTGTTCAGGAACCCGGATATTTTTTATCTTATTCGATACGACAAAGTGCTACAACTATCTTGGGTTGAGACATTAATACTTAATATGCTCAGTTCTCATCTGTGTCACAGACTCAAAGGTACATACCAGATATTTGCATGTGCTTCAATGTAATTGGCAGTTAGTCTGTGATGATGTTTGGCGACTCAATGTGATCGGCTATGCTTATGAAAGTTGGCTGAGCAGTTATGCTTCTTTTGTGACCCCTGGCTCATCAAATGCCAATCAATTCATGCATGTCAATTGTCAACTAGACTTTTGTATCAACAATCGAGAAGTTGGAGACTGGAAATGATGACAGCAACTTGGAATGCTTCCATTATGGAAGTCAACCCAGAGTCTCCCAGAGAAGACTTTGAGTTTGTAAAAGATTTTGGAGGACACTCCCTAGTGGCACTGCACCTAACTAGTCAATGTTCATGGCCCCAACACTGAAGTACATTCCTTCAGTTATCTGCATATTTTAACTACCTTAAAAGAATGTTGCTTCAGCTCTCAAAGAAAAAACAAAAGAAAGAAAGAATGTCGTTTCATTATTTTCTTGAAAAGAAAAAGGGGAAATTAAATACTTTCTTATAGATTTATTTTTAGCAGGAATAGTACAACTAGATCAGTGATGATGTATGATGATTCATTTCTTATTAATATATTGTACTTGAATGGTTGCATATGGATTTTTAGCCTGTTCTTCCATTTCATTCCTTCCATTTGCAAGTTTGATTTATCATTCCTTGCCCCTAAAGCCAAAGAGTTTTTTTTGGCAGTCTACCATGAACATATGGCTAGAGTTTTTTTTTTTGGCAGTCCACCATGAACATATATGGCTCTGTTCTTCATTTTCTTTTTCTCTTTCTTTTTTGAATGATTTCTCATTCTTCAAATTTATGATGCCACAAGCTGAAGTGGGCTATGTGTCGAGAGAGAAGGCTGCACTAGGAAAGGACCAAGGGAGAAGAACATAAGAAAGCAGAAGATAAGCCCCTCCACCCCCCCTCCTAAGTCAAGGATAGACATGAAATACCCATCATTTGACCCAAGAGGGGTGCCATAGTGCCTTTGATAAAGACCTTGCACGAGCCAAAAGCGCACATCTTTTTCCTTTTTTGTAGGTTGAAATGATGACTCTTTCTTGGCAACAAGCTCTTGCCCACTCTTGTGCTCTTCCCATTGGGGTGACACTAAAGATTTCCCATCAAGCAGGATCCACCTTCACACCCCAAGCTTGGTCTCCCTTTGGTGAATGTGGGTCCATGACAAAGTACTTCAGTCATTTTCCAACTATATCTCCACAGGTGATAGCTCATTCTTTATTGCCGTGAGGATGGGGGCTCGGATTCCCAGTGGTTCATGGTTAGTAACAATCATATATGTTACACAAAGTGAAAGGAAAACACATTCTATAAATAATTAACACATTCTAGAGGATTTACATCATTACAAATAGTATTAAAGTAGGTTCAGCTCATAATTTATGTGGATTAAGAGATACTGCTATAAATAAGTTCTTTTAAGACTGTTCATGAATCTATCATAATATTTGTTATTGTGATTTGATTTAATTCGATTTGGATTTTGATTTTTAGTCTGATGAAGTTGTCAGGATTGAAATAAGAAAAGTATATGTTTAGTTTCACATCGATTATATATTGAATAAATCTTAAATATTTATATAAAATTAAAGAACTCCCAAATATCTTCTTCCAGTTAGTCTTTTTTTTTGGTGAGGTTCCGAATTATTACAAAAAGTGATTCAAGTGCAGATGTGTGTGGCTTATGCTTTTTTTCAGTTCTAAGGGTGGTTCAAATGTAGATGAACAGGGCTCAGTTCAGTAGCAGTTCAAGGAGCACCTTCCATTGTGTAATCTACTAATATATGGGTTAAGCATGCATCAATATAATTAATTTTTCAACAAGAATGATAATGCTCAACTTCCAGCAACCCCTGAAGATCCTCTTCCATGCTGAACTCACATATGGTGAATCTCATATGCTTCATATTTTACTGCTTCCAATATCATCAACCAGTAAGACTTCTGAGTTCTGGGGGCCTATCCAGTTCATGCCTCCCAAGTCTATATGGTTGATTCCAGACTCATTTTCTTCAAGTCCTTTGCATGCGTTCTACCCCTTTTCTTGGTCCCTTTATGACAAATAAATTTGATTCAACTTTTTTCCTCTCAACGTCAGAAGGAAGGAGGGTAAAAAGATTAAAAAAGAAAAAAGAAGAAGAAGAAAAAAGAGAGAATAACACGATGCTGCAAGACCTCCAGAGTGATGAGCAGCAGACCTTTCTATACTGCAAAAAGATTATTTTCTTAGAAGCTGGATCGTTGTCTTAGAAGTTGGGATGTTATAAAACAAAGGTGGGCATCATCTTTGAAAACTGGATGTGGATCAAAGCTTAATATGTGATGATTGTTGTAGGGTGGTTCAGATGCATCCTACCTATGAATCATCATGACTCACCTTTGCACTTTAGCATTTCAATCATATCTTCTCACCTTTATTATCCACCAAGAAGGCTTCTTTCAACTTAAAGTGATTCTTGTTTTTTTGGAGGGGCCTTTCAATCCAGCTAATTAGAAAACTAGAGGAGAAGTCCTGCACTCTTCCTTCTGCGAGGGTGCATGGCGGCAAAGCCTATTCATTCCTTGTTTGAATCTTACCGCTTTGCACTAGTCCAGATGGCAAGGCTGCTACTTGATAGCTGCCACTTAGCCTTTTGGAATGCCTTTTAATCTATGGAAGCCATTAAGTGAGGCACTCACGGGCACCTCTTTTCTCAACTGAACGGGCTTCCAAGAAACAAATGATTTCCATTTCTTTTCTTTCTCATCTTTAACTACCAAATATAGTTGTTTGTCTCTCTCTGTGTGTCTATATATATATATATATATATATATATATATATATAGAGAGAGAGAGAGAGAGAGAGAGAGAGAGAGAGGGGTATAATAATGGGTGATCAAAGGTTAGTGGAAAGGAAGGCAAAAACTTGGAAGAGCTTTGCTTTCACATGCAATTCTATCCCTGCCATTTGGTCAGCCTTGCAATCAATCCCTGCGGACACTTGTGAGGTTGGGCCTCTAAAGTAAAACCAGAGGCAGCACAATGAGAAGATACCGTAGCAAAAGATCACTTCTCATTTGTCATGTAACTAAATTGGAATCTACACACAATGTCTTAAGTATTCTCCTTTAATTGGTACTTCAGAAATGTTGTGCCTGTCAACTTAAGTCAACCAATTCAACTAGAGGACCCAAATGGTAATCTATTTTCTCAAGACCACTCAATCGTCGCTGAATCAACATTTGCTTGATGGTAAATATCAACATTATGGTGCTACCTTTCACGGACCTTAGTTTCTGTCTATATATCAGCCATGATGCTAATTGGTTTCCTAAGTTTTTTGAGACACCTCAGATGAATTCCATCACAAACACATAGAGCTTATCTACAATGTGCTTTATTCCACATGGACCATGGATTAGTTTTGCTTTGATACCATTTATTACAATGCAGAACTTCACCTAAAAGAAGATAGTTAAAAGGTTATTAGTTGGGCTTCTTGATCATATATAAGCATTCAGAATCTTTTCAGTACGTAACCGATGTGGAACTAAATGCTCACTAGCATAGGCTCTCACATTATGTCTCTGTATTCAATTGTATAATTTTTAAGATAAATCAAATGAGTATTCTAGTGCAATTTAATGGGGCCTCACCATTTTAAATCTTTACTAAACTTGCATTTCATATAAGAAGAATGTTACATTGTTATAGAAAAATCACTCAAAAAAGCCATTGCCTATCTTGCACCTTTCACTTTGCTCCATTCAGAAGATTAGTGAGATAAATTGAGACCTTTAACTAAAGGATCAAATGATTTAAATTGGAATCGCCTATTCCATTAAAGTAACTAGTGAGATGATTTGATGTTAAACTGTTTGTTTAGAGTAAAGAATCCCCGGCCATGAACAAGAGCAAGGTTTATTTGATGATTAATTATTCCTTCATGGATTTCTTAATAGGGAATCCATAACCACTTGTGTCATCCTATCTGGTTAATTCACACCATGCATGATGAGACCTAATCTTACATCACCATGCAAGTCATGCTTAATTAAACAACTCTCAATGTTTAGGATTCATGATATGCATTAGAGATATGCTTTCCTTGTATACTCTGAATTGTGATTTCTGTCATACTCTAACGAGCATACTTGTCGTTAACACTAGCACATAGAACTTAGACTAGGATTATAGGTATACATTCCTCGGCATAAACAAATACTTAATTCATCCATAATTGATGTTCAGGATAAAGTTGACCATAAGCAACTGAATTATAACGCCCGAATGATAAAAAGATGTTCGTTTTTGTGGAATGACATCTGCTTTTCTTTTAAAAATTGGCCTTCATGTAAAGCAGAGATTCTATGAATCACAACACACCATGGAGGAATGATTGATAGCATTCCCACAAGGAGCCGCAAATCCAAGTAAAGCAATCCATAATATCTAAAGACATCAAGGCTCATTAAATAATAGGATATAGGATGCAGACTGGTAGCCACATATCATTAGTATGGAGTATGATACCATAGCTTTGGTGGTAATATATCGACATCATTTAATCATGTGGTCTGGTGTTACCTTTTTAATAAAGTTAAAGAGTAAGCATGGATTGTTCCCTCGGTTCTCTGGGTTGGCATATATTGTAGTTGTCTTTGCTCATAAAGTAAGCAGGCTTTATTAATCTAAATGGAGGCAAATTAACTTTTAAACCAACTTTGAATCTAGCTTCTGTAGTTTGAACAAGAAAGTCGCATTGAGTTTAACGAAATAAAAAAAATTACTGCTAGGAAAATGCAAAAGGATTAACAGAGAGAACTGTTCTTGATATTCATTTTTCATACTCTTAGTTATGCTTTCTTCTTAGCTAGCTCTTGGTAATATTCATAATTTTTTCCCTTCTTGTGATTATAGTGTGATGGGATGAATGTGGTGTTCGTACTCATATCTTGTAGTGTATTTTTGAAGTAAAAAAAATTTAAAGTTCAAGTCAGCCAGTGACAGAAACACAAATAACTTCTCTAGTGTATATGAGAGAATTTAGAGATAGGAAATGACCTATAATTAATCTAGCTATTTGGTTTAAAAGGGTCTAATAGAAATCATTAGCTTTCTGCCCACCTGCACAGAATATGCATGCATACTTCATAGAAGTTTAAATACCTTTATGCCATTATAGCATCTGACATTCTTTTATCTATACTTATGGTGACCCTAATTGGTTCTTTTCTCAGAAGACTGGATAAATATGACCACAGTATTATCTTAGAGGTTATATCCTTCCATTAACAAGGAGGGAACAGGATTTTTTTATTTTTAAAAGAAAATTACCGTATGATCCCCTCAAATTTAACCAATTTATATATTAGTCTCAATTTTTTTTTTTTTTTTCTATGAAGATCTCAATCTCAAAACTCTCATTTTTATACATAAAGCCCCTTTTGATTCATCTTCATTATAAGACGTTAATATGTGATGGTTATATGATAGCAAATTTTTTTAATGATATCAAGATTTTTCTTCAGACCTAACATTGAAGTCCAAACGAAAGTAAAATCGTCATGAAATTATCAAGATAAATTCAGCTTTCACACAGCATCTTAATAGTGTTAAATAGTAGACAGATAAAATGTATCTTTGTATATCAAAATGGAAGTCTTAAAATCTTAGAGAAAAAATTTCTTTTAAGATCAATATATCAATCAACAAAATTTGAGAGGGTCTCACTGCTGCTGCTGCTGCTGCTGCTGCTGCTACTACTTTTGATAATTAGATTTTGAGTCTTGGAAGTGACTTGGCAACCTTAATGACTCCGGTCCCATTTTAAATGAAGAGTCACTGGACTACACATCTTTTCCCAACTTTCTTCAGCGATGAGCTCCACCATATTGCATGACCAATTGGTTAGTTAACATTCCAGTTAGATTTTCTCCAAAACGCTGTGCGATATGGCTACCGTTGCATAACGGTCAGATGATTTTAATCATGCGTGGTAGGAAGGTGGTAGGTAGCTAACACCATTACACCAATCAGATTGGTTGCATAATGTTGCAAGGAAACAACTCTGGCAGCATCCACTTAGATTCTTTTTTTTTTTTTATTTTTATTTTTTATCCTTCTTCTTCTTCTTCTTCTTAATGATTCAAAAAGAGGATGGTGGTGGGGATTAGAAGTAAGAAAAGATAAAGCGCAGCGCCCTCCAAAGTCCCCACAAAGCAAGCCTGCCCTTCAGAGTTCCCACACTCCTTGCCCCACCACCACTCCACTTCTGCGGCCACCAGTGTCACAAAGCCTCCCTCCTTTTCATCCGCGCCCACCATTTATTCCCCCACATTTTCCTCACCCCTAAAAAAGGCCACAACCCTCCAAGAGAGAGAGAAGTCCTCCTCCACCCTCTCCTTCCCTCTCTCTCTCTCTCTCTCTCTCTCTCTCTCTCTCCCATCCCTCACACACACTCTAACCAAAAGCTCTCTCGCTTCCATCTCAACAGCAAGAAGCAAAGGCCATGAAGGCCACGGTACTGCTTGAAAACCCACCGCCCAAAGAAGAGGAAGGTGGTGAAGGGGGCGGGGGAGAAAGGGTTAATGAAGATAGAGCTAAGAAAACGACCAACGGATTCCAAGGCCACTTGGAGCTGAGGCTCGGTTTCTCCTTGAACAATGGGTTCGAAGGTGGTGAAGAGAAGGCTGGTGGTTGTGTTGGTGGAGGTCGAAGCCCAACGCTCCTGGCCCCTCAGGATGGGCGTGTGCTCCACCAGAGGAGCGGTGTTGGGAATGGAGGTGCCAAGAGATGCTTCTCCGAGACCACAAGCAGTTTTGTGCACCCTTGGAGTCTGGCAGCCCGGCAAGAGAAGGCAGCTCTCGAGCAAGCCCATCAGAAGACAAACCCATCTTCTAGCGTCCTAAGGTGTGGCCTCTCCCTTCTATCCTCAGCATCATGCATGTCCTTTTACACGCATAATTCCTGAATTTTTTTCCTACAATTTTCGTTCCTATATCACCAAGTTCAGTCTCCCTCTTCACTCTTTTGAGGCTCAAGAACCTTGACAAAAAGAAAAAGTTCTCATATATCTCTGAACCTTAGCTTCTTGTAGATGCATAGATCTGCTTGTTCACCATAAATTCTTTCTTGTAACCTATAGTTATGTCCCAACAATAGTAAAAGAGATTCTAGATCTTTTATGTTACTGAACAAAAACATATCTTTGTTGCCATTGTTCTTTTCTGTAACTCTAACAAGAAGAATATGCTTTGGCAAGTGACAGAATCCATCTCCAACCTAGGAATGATTTAGATGGCATCCATGAAATTTTCTTCTATGAGAGTAGTGTGAGGCTGTGACAGTGATGCGTGCATGATGATCATAAAGTAGTGGCTGCAGCGAGAGGGTGGGGTAGATTTTGAAATGCGAGGAACAGTCCATGTTGTGTGGGCCCCCACAAACGGCACACTGCCCAACCCATGCCTTGCCATCTCTCTCTCTCTCTCTCTCTCTCCCTCCCTCTCTCCCCCTCCTCTTGGCATCCTTTTATCCCATGGCCCAAAACTGCTGTTCATTGTCTTGTCCTTGGCAAAAGCCTGGCCCGGCCTAAACTCCAAAGACACAAGGCCACAATCCCTGAGAGCAAACTGGATGAGCCTGATCCGGGTCTAACATGAGCCTAGACCTGCTCCAAATTCCAACATTATTCTCTCCTATATAACTTGGCCCTGGCTGTTTCAAGCTTGAGCCTAGGTTCAATGTCTTCAGATCTAGTCACTGAGCTGTTTAAGGTTGACTCTGCCCATGTACTACAACTTGGGCCATTCTGCCAGCATCTCCATGTGCTTCCTGTTTCTAGCGCCTCTGCCTCTGCCTCTGCCTCTGCTTCTTCTTCAGCACAGCTCCATCTTCTCCATCTTTTTGATCCTCTGTTCTTGTGGCCCATGCTACTTGTGGTGTTTTTTTTTTTTTTTTACCTGGATACAATCATGATTCTGGCAATGATGCATGTTAAATGTTATCAGGACTACAAATCCTTCAACCCCAGTGGTGGGCTGGCCTCCAATCCGCACATTTAGAAGGAACCTGGGGCTTCCACAGGCTTCAAAGTCTGGAATGGATTCAGAAAAGGATGAAGAGAAAACGAAGCCAGTGGAGGGAGAGAACACATGCACCCAGCCTGTAGCTAAGCAAACAATGTTTGTGAAGGTGAATATGGAAGGGTATGCAGTTGGAAGGAAAATTGACTTGAAGGCTCATGATAGCTATGACTCACTCTCTCAAGCCCTCCAGAAGATGTTTCATAACTTTCTGACTGGTTAGTGAGCCTTGAGGCTAGTCAAATTCTTAAATTTTTGCAACTGTTGCTTCCTCTCCTGCTTGCTGAGTAATACTGCAGTATATATATATATATATTTTTTTGGTATTCTTTTTTGTTTGATAGAAAATTTAGGCATGTGGTTTCATCATGCTAAGAGTGTGTTTGGTGTAGGGTTAGAAAAATAGAACTAAAAAGCCATGGAAGTTGCAAATTTTAAGGATGTAATTTTTTTTTTTTTTTTTGTTAACTGTGTTTAATTATGTTTGTGAAAAGAGAGGGAAATATTATAACTATAAATTGTATTTAGAACAAGATTAATTCAAAAGAAGTGTTATTAATATTTTGTTAATGTTATTGATGTAAAAAAAGGTAAGACGGAAGAGAGTTATAATTATTTAATAATTTATTATATCCTGTTTGGATTAGTCATTGAGGCACCTTTAAGTAGGTGTTGGCTAATAGTTAATCCAAGCAAGCCCTAAATCATATGGTTGTTAGGCTAATCGAAAGAGGCTCTTAGTTTTAAAATTTCAGTCTTTTTCATCTCTGACTAATTTTTATTTTTAATCCTGCTAATCTACATATTAACAATTTTTGGGTTAAAATGAGAGGAAAAGTTATCCCTTAAAAAAAATTAAAATAAAAATCTATACCAAATACCCTCAAAAGGGGATGAAAGTAATTTTTCATCCCCCTCTGGTTCCGTACCAAATGCATCCTAGTTGTTCTCTGCTCTTGTTCTAATGGTTTGGTTAGTGTAAGCACTGATTATATTCAAACCATACCTATGCTGATACTCTAGCTTTAAAGGTTATTAAACCTCCAATAGATTACAGGCTAATAGACTGGTTTTATTTTCTACCCAGCTGATTACTCCAAGAACTCAAAACAAGATGGACAAGAAGAGGTTGCTAATCCTAATTATATTCTTCTTTATGAGGACAATGAAGGAGATCGAATGCTTGTGGGTGATGTGCCTTGGGAGTACGTGCATTGCATCCATTTCCCAAGTTTTCATATTATTTCCACCAAACTTCTCAGAAAAAAAGGTTATACTTCTTTATTTGAGGATATTTTGTTATCAATATAAAATATAATGTTGAAAATTTTGCAGGATGTTCATCAGTACTGTGAAAAGGCTATATATTGCACAAGACCCCAGAGCACAAAAATGCGGTATGTTTATATTATTATTTTTTTTTTTTCTTTTCTCAGACAACTTCAAACAAGATAGAATTTTAAAACTGTGACTTCACAATCATGCACTTTTCTGATAAAGTTTTAACTAGCACTTTATCATCAGTTAATATTAGGTATTTGTTGTACAGGTTGACAACATTTGAACCTTCTGGAGAAAGCAACCAAAAAGGATTGACTTGTCTGATCATAGAGACCAGGGAGAGAAGTTGCTTATGGAATTAGTTGTTAAGGAGTTGTATCTTATGAAGTATTTTCTACCTCTAGGGTGATAGTTATGAAAGAACAATGGTATATAGAGTGTACAATTGAATGTCATGCTAATGTAAGACATTTTCTTATGTCAAGGTAGTGTAAGTTATATGGCTTGTTCAATGGAGAGTATCTATAACAACCATAAGCTACTGTGTTGGGAGTTGAATGGTTTCTAAAATACTCCTTTTAGAACACTAAATAAATATTAGGATCAGTGGCTAGTTGAGTTTCCAAATTTCTAGGTACTTGAGTTGCATTTTGTCAACAGCTTTAAGAGTGGACTACCATTCAATTGAAACAAGCTCCTATTTCAATGTTATCTATTTGATTGCTGTAAAAGTATAGGTAGGGTATACATTGGTGTTAATTATTACTTAGCTAAGATAGATTGGTTATCCAAATATTATGGGCTGATTGGTGGGATGGAAATACATAGGATCACAAGATGGATAGGTTGTTTATTGGACTTATTCATTACAATAGCTTGAACTTTAGGATAAGACGTCATCATAAAAGGTAAATTTTATGATGCTTTTATCCATTTGTAGAATAGTACCGTAAGTAATAATATCTTTAAGGATGTAAGGGTATTATATGATGGCGTTGAAGGATTTAAATTTGATCTTTATTTTTAAAAAAATATTAAAAAAGCATTGTAGTTAAATCCTAATGAGCTAAAACTAAGGGACCCTCCTTCGCCGCATTTGGTAGATGATGAACAAGGACCCAATGATGCAAGGCTTCATGGATTTAGCGACGAGAGGACACCACATATTGATACGGTTTTGGGTCTAGGACGGCATTCTATGTGCAAAGGGAAACAAGATGTTATTGCCAAAGGAAATCTAAGGAACTCATGGAGTGACATCCCGGACAAGGATGGATCTTGGAGAGTATTTTCATGGACCTCATCTCTGCTTTATACCAAAAATTAGGGAGCTTGGTCCATAATAGTGGTAATAGACCACTTGTCCAGGCATGGCTCCTTTGTGGCACCTCTAGTAGATTGTACAATGGAAGAGTCATCCAAACTCTTAAATCACCAATATTGTTTAAGCATTGGGGGAGCTGGGGGAGCGTTATGAGTGATTTGAAACCCATGGTTTATTAGCAAGTACTACTTAAAGTCGTTCACAATTCTCAAGTCCAAGCTAATGGAGCACGCAAGCTCTTTTATAAAGAAGATTTAAGCCAAAAAGATTGGATCCATCACTTGGATGTGGCACGGTTTTGTTATAATCTCCGGTGGTGGAACAAGCCCATGGTCCTTTCAAGTTGGTGATAACCTCTGGTGGCACCCATGGTGAGCATAGGAGGTGATCCAGGAGAAGAAGGTTATAAGGCACATGAAGAAGTGGGAGGACAAAAGAGTATCTTACAACCAGAGCCATTCAAGGCCTTCCGAAAGGTGCATTAAGGGGTTGAGCTACAAACACAAATGACCACCATCCATTTGTGCAACCCAACTTCCTAGCATGTCCATCCTCCACTCGGCTCTCTCTCCTATCTGGCTGTTCCTTTGCTTAGCCAAGGGCTAGCGAAGGGCGTGGCAAAGCCTTGTGAAGGTTACAGCTCGGCTAGGGATCTCAATCTGATTGCCCAGTGAGTAGGGTTGAAAGTAGGCTCGAGCAAGCTTCTAGCCTATTAAACTTAATAGCTCTAATCTATCAGATCAGTTTTTCTTCTTCGGAGTGAGACATGAGCTAGATTTGTGTTAATTCAGATTTGGTTGACTTAAAATTTGAACTTAAAAAATTTTCAAACTAGGCTCTAAGCAGTTACTTGGTCCAATCCAAGACTTGACTCGAAGTTTGAATCTGAAAAAGACCTGATGCATTAATTCTTAATTAGGAGTGGACATTCGATCAATTCGGTTCAAAATTGGATAAAATTAATCAAACTAAAATTTCTGAAATATATAACCAAACCAAAACAAATTATTCTAATTTGATTCATTCTTTTTTTTTTTTTTTTTTTTGAGCTTTTTTTTTGAGCCTTAAGCCCACAAACTTGATAGGAGAAGGAATAGCATAATTTGGAACTTTTGTTTGGAATATAAAGGCAAAAACTTGAAACTTGAAAGACGAAAGGAGTAACATAATCATAGGTTTATTGTTTGGGCTTTAAGCCCTAAATCTAGTTAATTTAGCTACACGAATAATCGGGTATATAAGAAAATCGATTTAGTTTAATTTTTTCAGTTTTAGTCCATACAAACCAAACCAAACTTGAATAACCAATTTTTTTTTAAAAAAAAATCGAATCGAACCAAATTTTCAAAAAAAACTTAACCAAATTGATCGAATAGAATTAATTTGATTCAGTTTTTTATTTAAACTGAAATCATGCTCACCCCTATCCTCAATTAGGCTCGAATTCGACTTAAACTAATTTTTAAAATTTAAAAATATGGTGGACGTTTTAAATTTTATATTAGATTTTCTTTTTGTTAATCATGTGAGAATAGCTAACAAATTTTTTTTTTGAGTGATTAGGTGTAATTATTTTAAATATTATTTATTTTTATATAAATATTTAAAAGTTAAAAATTAATTTTATCAGGACAGTTTTTAGCCTAAATGAGTTAGTCCGCCGCTTGGGTTTTGGGCCAATCCTATGCTTGGGCTCGAGCCTGATTCGAAAAACAATTTTGGGCTTGCATTGTTTTCGGGCTGGGCTCAAGTTAAGGTGTTGCCGGACTCGACGCAGCCCACATCACTCCCAGCGGACTGGCAGGCTCTTTTGCAATTCCTGAGGCCGATGCATAACTTTGCCTTCACGTGCATTTCACGTGCTACATCCATGTAAAATAATAATTTATATCAGAGAAACCGACTCCGAAATTCCCAAATCCAAGTCGCCCTCCGACTTGTCCCTGGCCGGACCAGACCGAATCCCGTTCTTCCTCGCGCCGCCTCCTCGATCTCTCCATTCGCTGCGGAAGTCTCCCGCGCTCCATCCGAACTCAGGTGACATCTCCTCGTCTCTCTTCTCCTCTCCCTCTCTTCTTCTCTTCTTCTTTCTAAAATAGATCGAAACCCTAGTTCTGCTCTGCTCGTAGAACAATGGATCCATGGTTAGGTTTTCGATCGTCCCACCCACGTTGGAGGGGACTTTGATCGATTCTTTAACTTTAAAATGGTTCTTGTTTCTCTTTTCTTGGACTGGTTTTCATGTTATGGTTGTCCTAGCATGGCTATTGTCGAGAAATCAGGTCCGTCTGATAAGAAATTCATCTGATTGGTTCTTAAGTGTCTCCTGCTCTTCACTTGTTTCTAGAATAGGTTGGAACCCTAGTTTTTTTTTTTTTTTTTTTTTTCTCGTAGAATCATGGATCCATGGTTAGGTTTTCATGTTCCAATCCATCGTCCTACCAGCTTTGGAGTGGGGTTGGGTCGATTCTCTAGCTTCCTATTCCTAAATTGGGTGTCATGTAATTGTAGTTTAAACAGCGCTATTTTCAAAAAGTTAGGTGCGTCAGATAAGAAATTTATCGGATTAGTTCTTAATTGTCTTGACGTCATGCTGATTGTTGATGCATGCGGTGAAACTTTGGGCTTTTGGAGGTTAATCTGTTGATATGAAAAATCTGGTTGTTGTTTTAGAGATCTAATTTTTGTTTCATTGCATCCGATTGGTGATTTGGTTCTTCATGTGCCAATTAGATAGTTCAATTATGTAATTTGCTTCTTTTGGAGTGGCATATAATTGTTATAGGCTTGTTACATAATACAGAATAGTTGGTTTGACTTTGATCATATGTTGATTTCATCCTGGAAGTGATCTGGCGTGTTTTTAAGCTTGTTTGGATTTTAGATAAAATCCATATGATTATCGATCAGCAAATTATCTAGAATATCAAAGTTGCACCTTTTTTTAGAATTGGGAAGTTTTATATTTGTTGATGTTGACTAACATAATATTTTTGTTAATTTCGTTGTATATTAATACACTCTCAGAGAACTGTTGCATTTTCTGCAGCAAGATTTACCATCAATCTGTGCAGTGACATGTTGCAACAAAAACAAGCTATCATTTTATATGTAGGCAGGAGACCTCTACTATTTTAAGATCTCACATTAATGTCTAGTTTGCTCGACTATTTAGTCATCCTGATTTGTTCTTTCATTATTCCACTCGTACTTGTTACAAACATCTGTCTGTGGCTCCCCAGCTGTAGCATTGCTACATATTACTGTCATCTGGGAGTTTTGAGTTATGATAATTGTGGAATGATGGTTCTCCCTTTCTTAGCTGTTGCTTTCATCATGTATCTGTATTTCCTGAAAATGTTTTTTGAGCGGCAAGCTTGAGAGGAGTGCAGAAATGAAATTAGGGGAATCTGCTTGTTAGTTCCCTGAAACTTTGGGCATCCATTGCAGGTGAACTGTTTGGTGGGTTCTGCTATGAGATCTTTTCCAACTCATCAACCATTTTAGGTTGTTATCCAAACTAATGATCTAAGGAGTTATTTTCATTGACATGATACTTTAGGTTGCAGCAGTTCCAAATATTGTTGTGATCAGACATTGATCGGTGTTCAAGCCAAGTTTATTGTATTTGATGAAGTCTGTAATACACAGATCTTAGGCTGCATTTGGTTGTACAATAAATTAAACTGGAGCAAATAGGTAGTCTGTTCTTAACCCACTTTACTCCTGAATAAACTACTTCAAGCTGCATGGTGGAATAGTTTGCTTTGCATTCGGTGGAAACATAGCTCTACCAGTCTACCAACATTTTAAGATACCCTATTTATTCTCAGAATCAATTAGTTATTTGGTGGGTTAAAGTGGAATAAATGGAGAAATGGGGCCTTGATTCCATTTAACCCTCATCTATTCCAAAACCAAATGCAGACTTAAGGTATATTTTGAAATTTTGACTGATGCATAGTGGTTGAATGAGATGATTATTCGATGAATGTTTGTTGGTTTACTGAATTAAAGAATTCAAACAAAAGGAGGCTAGCAATGGTACACATCATTCAATAAATTCAAAGTGTTGCACTGTAAACCTTGGAGAGAATTAATTTTTGATAGCTGAATGCCCAAAATTTCCAAAACGTAGGCATTTGCTATCTTCTTTCCAGAAGAATCTGTCTTTCTTGTGGAACAATAGAAAAGTTCTCATAATTTGATAAATGTTTCAGAAAAGGTTGCTTATACTGTCATGAAGTTCTTCCATCATCTAGTTTTAGGAAATTTATCATCAAAATAACAAGTCTTTATTGTTAAACGAGGCCTCAAGTTAGAAAACTGCATGATCGCATGAAAGATCTGGGGCATATCCAGGAATTAATTTATGATGTTGTTATTGCTTTAGCCTTTCCTTTTGAGGGATATTGTCATTAAGAAGATTTCTGCCTTCAAGTTCTATTTAATTACCTGGTTGCTATTCTGCTCTGTTGACTATTTGCATTTTGCTCTCTAAAGGGTGTGATTATAATGGGAACATCATTAATTGAGATTTTTGCTGGGTTATGGAGAAGCGCATACTGAAAATCAAGATAAAAGCTTCAGGTACAAGAATACCTACTGATAGCACTCCAATCAGAGGCACTTCTGGTCTACTGCTCAAAGATGCTACATTCACTGGCTTAACATCATCATCTGAAGAGAATATTCCTGCAAATAATAGGAAAAACATGAAACGCAAGAGGGGACCTAGACCGGGTCATAAGAAAGGGAGAAAGAAGGCTTTGGTGAATGACCCAACCTTGTCTTCAGTTCATGTAAACACAGAAGATGATATTTGTTCGAATCAGGCTGATGATGATCAGCTTAACTCTGAAATGGATAATGAACCACCTTCCCTTGGATCGGATAAGCTGAGCACCATGTCCAGTATTGGTGCTGATACGCTAAATGATAAGTCAACAGGTAAAACAGGGCACAGCCGAGTTAAGGTAAAACTGAGATCCTCAAGAGTATTGGAACCTCATCGAAGTTATTCGGATGCACAAACACCAAGTGATACAGATAAGAGTAACCCGCAAGTGGCATTGGAGATGAATGAAACAGCTGTGGAAAAGGAGGATAGTACTTTTTCAGATGGACAGACATCAGAAAAGCAGAATGCTGTTCCTGAACGATTGCCAAGAAAAGCAGGCAGCATCAAGATTAAATCTTCAAGGGTCTTAGGTCTATCAAATGAAACCATCCAAGAAAAGAACCTCAATAGGCTAAATGGTCCACAGATGCTGGGTCAGAGAAATTTGGTTCTTGCAGGTAATGAAAAAAGTGTGGATCCATCAATGCCCAGGAATTTGAGACAAAGGGAAACAAAACTGCCTTCCAGGGACCCTCGTTACAAGGAGAAAGAGTTGAGTGCTGCACTGGCGGTATGTAAGACTGTTTGATTGAATTTCTGAAATGATATTGAAGAATGTTCTGTTTATTTTGGTTCCTTTTTTGATCTATAGGTGATTAAAAAAGTTATGAAAATGGAAGCTGCTGTGCCCTTCAATGCCCCTGTCAATCCTGTTGCTCTGGGGATACCTGTAAGTATTATCAGATACTTCAGATGCAGAGGGGATGCATTATTGTTGTTGTTGTTGTTATTTTATTTTTTTTGGGGGGGGGGTCCTAATAGGGGTATCTTAAGACCATTTCTTTGTGTTAGTTCTCCTTCGTTTTATCTTGCAGCTAACTGTTGCTAGCACAGTTAGTTTCTAAAGAATCAGTCTCTTCCATTTGAGAATATGTTGCCCTAAATTTCATGGGTCCATGGTATCGTTGCAGATCTGCAAGTCTGGAACATAACATTGCCCTAATCATTTGAAATTTTCTCTCAAGTCTATCAGCTTGATGCTTGAAGTTACCATGGCCGAATCTCTAAACTAATAGTTCTAGGCTATGGACCTTGCAAATTTCAATTTGATTAGCTCTTGGGTAACAACATTTCTCTCAATTACCTCATATTGGTGTTTTCGTTTAACAAGCGGATTCAAATTGTGCATGTTAGACTTGAACCCTACCAGCCAATTGTCTTGCTAGATGCTTTCTTACATGCAAGTATACATACATAATACATATCTTTTTATACTCTTTAATATGTGTTCACCAATTACTGTTTGTTTCAGGATTATTTTGATATCATAGACACTCCAATGGATTTTGGCACTATTTGTCATGATCTAGAACACGGCCATAAATACATGAACTCGGAGGATGTTTTTAAAGATGTGCAATATATATGGGAGAACTGCTATAAGTACAACAATAAGGGTGATTATATTTTGGACCTTATGAAACGGGTGAAAAAGAATTTCATGAAGTACTGGTTGGCAGCTGGGTTGTATTCCGATATCCCAAGTAGTGGTGAGTATCATACAGTGAATATGGGCTAATTATAGTAGTCATTATATGTTGTTGTTATATATGTAAATGGCTTTCTTTCTTTATTACTTATAGCAAATTTAATTATAGTTCCATAGTTCAGTTTGGTATTAAATCATTCATGTTAGCAGTTGGGCTTGGATGTCTTCAGCTTAATTTTGTGTTAGTATTTTTTTTTCCCCCTCTCTCTTTCAATTGAACTTCTATAAGCTATTTAAAAGCTGGCTAAAGCTTGGAACATTGAATGGAACAAAGGAGTTGCTTAAATGTAGATAGTCTTCTCTTCTCAATGGATGCAAATTCAGTTAAAGGGTTAAGCGCATAATGTGTTAAACATGGCCATATCTTCTAAGGTTTTGAATGACAAAATGCTCCCCTCAATGTTTGGGGAAGAGGGAAACAAAAGCAAACATGAGTAGTTCAACCTCTAATCAGATGATTGAGAGTTAAATGAGAAAGTGTTTCAGTACATGCATATGGTGGAAATTATTTTGACTCACAGGAGCTCATACATAAGGAGGAAGACAAGATAAATAAAAGATCTTTGAAGTTTTAGCACTTCTCATTCTCTGGCAACACAAATGGAATGAAAATTACTTGTACATTAGAAAGCTGAATCTAAATCTTTATCATATTCTAATGTGATAACCACATATAGTACAGTGGTGGTCGCATATGTGATTGTGACATGTTCAATCAAAATAATAACTGAAACATGATATTGAGAGGTATTTACCACATGCAGAAAAGTAAACTGGTAGCATGCTCTAGGACCTCAAATTAAGAGGCTTTATCCAAAATTCTCTCTTTGCTCTTTCATTTTGCCCGTGGTTTTTTTTTCCCAAATGCTAAACATTTGCATCTTCAATTTCTCCATAATTTGGAATGTTTCAGATTAGGGCCAAAATGTAATTGTAAATCAAAACTCAGGGAGCTAGGGGCTGTGTTTGTTTGCAAATGGGAAGGGTAAAAAGAAATACTTTGAAATTACTAAAGAACAAAGGGAAGGCAATTCTGAATTTTATGTTCTTCAGTCACATTAAGCTGCAAGAGAATATCAGAAAAAGTGAAGTCTGCAGCATTAACAGTGGTGATGGCAGCTGTGGGATGATGACTAATGACAGCACAAGTGGTAGTGATGGCAGTGGTGATGGTGGTGGCTTCTTAATTTTTGGAAGTCTTTTGAAATAGAAAAATTAAAGGCTACCCTTTTACTCCTCTGTTTTGTTTCCATCTATATTCATACTCTGAATTTTTTTCCTTTTTAACAGTCTAGAGATATGATCCTCACTGTTTTCTCCATGCTTTTCCTTGTGGAGTGGTTTGATTTCTTTTTCATTGCCAGACTGAGTAAAATAAGTTTCTGAGCATACATTGTGGTTTTTTCGTGCAAGCAATCACAACTTAAACCTTGGGTGAAAACTGGTTCCTTGGAAGATGCTGACTGATTAGGATCATTTGATATTTGTGGTATTGGGCAGTGAACTATGAAACTCACATTTTACTGCATTTTTGGGCAATATTATTTTGAAGTTTGAGAAGTGTGGAGTAAATTGTTGAAAAATTATGGTAGAGAAAAATCTAAAGATATCTGCAATAATATTCCCTGATCAAAATTTTGTTATTCATTTAAACATTGGGGTTGTGCCATGTTGCTGTTATGATTGTTTGCTTTTCAATGCCTCTTTCGTGCATTGTCACCAATATTAGCTTGACTGCAGATGCGGATGGTTGGTTAACTTTTTGTTTTCCAGATTGTTTTGTGGGTAAATATTTGGAGTTGTCTCCTAAATTTTAGTTATGAAGCTTGTGAAATCTTATCTACTTCTATAATAATGCATTACTATATTCTTTTGTAATAATGTAGTAAAAAGTCTTTCATTTTTTTTTTTTTTTTGGGAAAAGGAACAATGATATGACTTTTTTTCTTTAGGTGTCTCTGAGAACACTCAGGATGTTACATGTTCAGGTCAGGAAAAGTTGTATCCAAAAAGCAAGTCAAAGCATAAGCGTCGACGTTATGGGTAAGTTACTTGTCTAGCTTTAATGAGAGGAGACATTTTAATTCATCCATTCATTAATTCTGTTAGGAGGATTGCATTTACACATTGATTAGTCAGATCTTTCAAGAATAGAGAGGTAAATGTTCTGTAATACTATTGGTTATAATCAAGATTGTCAATGAACCTTAGGGCAATTAAGGTTATCATCATCTTGGTCTTGCACATCCTTTTTAGTAAGAAAAGAAGGAGAAGAGGAAGAAAGTAAATTAGTTAAGTTGAAATTTAGGGTGAAACAAGTGAGAAGAAAGTGACTGGTGGTAATAAAGGGAGAAAAAGAATGTAATCAACTGCAAAAGAAAACATTTTTGCATTCAATAATGAATTTTTTACATTACAAAATTTTAATTTCCATTGGAGCTTTATGTACAGTGAAACCTAGTCTCCTCCAAAATACAATCTTTCTACAGCATTCCTAGTTGAACAAATCAGGAAACCAGGATCCTTTTTGGCACCAATTTGTCATAATATGACTCCTAAGGGCACTACAATTTGATTTGTGATATAACAACAAATGTCTAAACCAGTTATTCTTTTAACTTTCATAAATTATAGAATCTCTCTCTCTCTCTCTCTCTCTCTCTCTCTCTCTCTCTCTCTCGCACGCACGCATGCAGATAAGCACACAGACACACACACACACACACAAACAGAAGGGGAAAGGAATGCTAGATCAGCTATAGGTTTCTGGTGTTCATCCTAATTTTAGCCCAAAAAATAATTTGGAAAGTACTTAAAATAGTAATGTGGAAAAACACTTAATTTAGTTGACATCAGTTTCCCAAGAGGAACCAAGTTCATATAGGTTGTGATATCCAAATCCATTACTGTTAGCTTTTCTTTAGTCCTTCCCCATCTATATTCACACTTTCCTGAGTATACCAATTTTGCAATTAGCAATAGTCTGATTGACAAGCACTTGCAAATTGGAAAAGTCTCTAACATGTTTGTTCTGTCTTTTTCAACCACTCGGTGGTTCTTTCTAGAGGCCTTGACTAAAATGGAGGGCCTGAGGCTCCCAACCCGCATAATAAATAAATTAATGTTATTAAGAGAAATTGACACCAAGAGGATGAAGACCAGCAGTAATGTCATCATTATGTTGTTTTGAAATAATCAGGAAAGTTTTTCCCTTGCATTCTGTGGTAGAAGGAACTTCACGCTGGCAAATCCTGATCTGCTACATGTAAATCTTGTCCTGACTGCTTCAAGAGAACAATTCTCTCTCCCAACACCCCCCCCCCCCTTGGGCGCAAATCATCATCATCACTACTTGTCTCCGGATATCTTCTCTCTCTTGGTCAAACATGTGATTAGTATCTTAGACATCTTTTGTCTGTTCAAACTAGAAGCAACTGAATATGTTTTTTCTAATGTAGGATTGATCGCCACAAAAGCGACTGCCTATGTGCTGTCTGCGTTGTTAGGCGCCGTAGGAAGGAACGTGAGGAAAGTTCAGCAGTTCTGGAGAGTCAAATGGCTATAAGCAATGCTAATCTTCCCCAAGACTTCAAGGTTGAGGTTGGTACCAAGATCTGTAATACTGCTTCCTGGCATTTGCTCAAAATCTAGCATTTGGAGTTCATAATATTTATTCACGTGAATATGAAATTGCGTCCACAGCTTTAGAGGTTGTTTAGAACTCATAAATAGACAGTGTTATTTTGTTAAAAATATGTAAACATAAGCTATCAAGAATTGTGTTAATTATAGATATCGCATTACGACAAATTTATAGAGTTTTTGAGAAGTACTAAATATATTGAGAGAGAAACTTCAGATAAGCCTTATGTTGTTTGGATATTGTTTTAAATAACGGATAGTTATTAATAGGAAGTCAACATCATGGTGGTGTAATTAAATTTATCATGATGACTTGGTTAACTTCCAAATTTTTTGTCTTTATATTATATTGTGGATTTTACATTAATATGCTGTCTAGTCCTGCTAGTATCAGATATTCAGCAAGAGATGTTAAAAGTGAAGCCATCTTTTGTAATCTTGGTGAATTTTAATGTAACTTTTGAAGTTGTAATCCTAATGAATCCTGATTTAAGAATGAGATCCATATCATTAGATGCTAGTTTGATCCTGATTGTAAGATACAGGATGTGAGCTGACTACATTATTGTTAGCTGAACAAGCGAAACGCCTACCTAAACCGGTCCACAAACAGCCTTATATCATAGCTGTCAGTGTGTTGTCAGGATTTTGAATTTGTAATTGTGAGATCAAATGATTTTGGCCAGGATGTAATCTGTAATTGTGGACCAAATGGATTTCAAGGGGATTTTGCTTGTCATGCTTGTCATGCTGTAATTGTGGACCAAACCTGTGACGAGCTTGGAACCAGTGGGTTCTATATTTTAATTTCTCAATTTGTCTAACTCAACCTTGTTGTTCGGTTGCAGTATGAATCCTGATGCGGACCATTGACAAGCACTTGCGTCCGTTTTTGGCTGTTAGTGGTGAAAATTCGTTTCATAGGATGCTTTTTAGTTTCTACTTATAGCGTGATTTTCTCCTGATGTTGCTTGATCTTTTTAATTCGCTAATGTTGTTATAAGTAACTACATCACAAAATAATAATAATAATAATAATAATAATACATATAAAACTCTCAGATTTTAAAATGTGGAAATAAATAACATTTCCATTAATCCAAGGAGTGTAATGTGTTAATTTTTAATCTTGAAAGGCCTTGTTAGCATTCATGTTGGCATTCATGTTTTTCTTGTTATCCGCATGCCAATTTGATTCATCTTGCATTGCAGGAATCCTCTCCTGTAGATAACCCTTGCAGTGAGGATGCTACCTCAAGCTTGGACCACTCTCCAGAGACTGATGCCAATGTGGATGTGGAAGAAGCTGAGAATGAAGAAATGATGGAGACCCCTGAGCTGATGGATATTCAAGAGAAGGAGACAGTGGAAAGTGAAATGGAACTAGACCACAATGCAAGTGGCAGCAACGAACCTCTCCATTCATTGCCAATCGAGAATGGAACTGAGGACTCTAATCCACTGTCTCAAGAAGAGATGGAGGCAACACAACCTGGGGACCAGAAAGATGACCCAGTTGCGGAAGCAGCGGCACCCTATCATCATCACGAGGCACAAAAGAAATCAGGGGTAAATATGCAATATTACAATTGGTGCATGTTAAGATTTAAAAACAAGTGCATGGATTCTGCTGACAAGCTTGCTGCTGCACCGTTGAACACGGTGGCATGTGCATCTGAATGTATGTACGTACGTGTCTCTGGATATCGCATGTGTTTCTGATGTTATTCTGATTGGCTGCAGGAGCCTTCTGAGAGAAGTCAGCTGATCAAAATGCAAGAGAATATTGTTCAAGAAGAAAACCATTCAATCTTGTGGTTATGCAGGAGCTTTTTCCCTGGCAACCTCAGGTCTGTATGGAACGGACCCCATTCTTTAACCGGACGCCATGTTTCAGTACGGGACGGCCCCATCCACGCCGCAGTGCAAACGTTCGTGAAGCAACAGAGAAGTTGACACCACGGGGGCTTGTGCACTTGTTCAAGACTCTAGATTCTTGAGGCAAAAATTCACATGTAATTTTTATTATTTCTTCATTATGGAGGAATTATGCATCAATCTTATATGTTAGTGTACAGTGTTGATATAGATTCTTTTTCTTATCATTAACATAATTTCTTTTTCCAGTCAGAATGTATATCCGCAATTTGCTGTAGTGGGGTTTTCTGGTCCTCCATTGTGTGAATGTTCCCATCTTCCACGCTTTTAATGGGATGGGTGGTCAATTTAAATCTTATATTTTTTTTTTGTCAACCCCTAATTTAGATTCACTCCTACATTATTTAGATCTAATTTGGTTCAATGCAAAATGTATCTGGTTGGATCCAAACCTAATCCTATCTAACTTATATAATTTAATTATATAATTTTATTTATGGCTTTATATTTAATTATTAATTATTAAATTTAGTTATGAAATAATAAATAGTTGTTTGATTCAAATGTAAATACAATGTGATTTGATTATAATTTGAATTAGAGCTAAATTATGTTTGATCTTGAACTGAATTGATTCAAATTGTCTCTAAATTTTTTCAATGGATCTGACGTAACTGGCTAATAAGTTAAATTTAAATTTAAAATCATGAACCTTATATGAAACTAGATTAAATCGAAGTTAAGTATAATTTAACATGATCTAACCCATTTGTAACCCTAAGTAAAAATAAATCTTTTTTTTTCTTTTTGCCTAACAAGGCTATATTCTTTCTATTCTTACGTATTCAAAGCTATATTCTTTCTATTCTTACGTATTCAGGTAATTTTTATTTATTTTATTTGGTTTGGCATAAATGGTGAATTTTCAAATGTTTGGATTGTTTCATCCATGCTCTATCTAATGTACACATATATATGAAGTTAAACTTAGTTACATTCACATATATATGAAGTTAAACTTAGTTACATTCGTATGTAGCCAAACTCAAATCCAGTCGTCTTTGTTAACATTAGATGTATATAGATTTTGAAGCCAAAAAGCCACTGCAACCTGCTTTAAAAAAAAAATGATGAAATAAATAGAAATAAAATGCAAGTAAACATCAATGACAATGGTAAATACTTATCTCATAAAATAAATACCAATATATCCTGAATAAATAATTAGTTTAAACCAATAAATATCTAATCTGGATGGTAAACAAAAAACATTACAACAGCAATAGTATTTTAGGCGCCTTGAGACATCAGGCATATAGATGCTGGACATGTGATGCATTTTTGTTTGCCATTCAGATTAGGTATTTATTGGTTCAAGCTAATTATTTATTCTGAATATATTAGCATTTATTCTATAGGATAAATGGTCATCATCACATCCGAAACTATTAATGTTTAATTTCATTATATTTATGTTTGGTGTCTCTCCCTTTCTTTTTCTTTTTTTTTTTTTTTTTTACTTTTCATAATTTCTTCTTTATTGCATTGATTTTTTTTATAAAAAAATAAAAAACTATACTTAGGTTTTGAGATTCAAGCGCATCTAATGATGAAAAAAATGATCAAAATTAAGCTTTGCTACATGTGTATATATATATATATATATCTCTCTCTCTCTCTCTCTCTCTCTCTCTCTCTCTCTCTCTCTCGACACAAATATGCATTTAACATTTGATAAATATGCATTCATCATTATAATTTTATGCATTAGCTGCAGGAAATGCCCACTTAGTTTTGCTTAATCATATACTTAGAGCGCACCCACTGGTTCTAAAAGCAAAAGGCATCCAAAAAAAATTGAAATTGAGTTTTTTTTTTTTTTTTTCCTCGGGAAAAAAGTGCCATTTTTACTTTTTATCAGTTGCGTCTACCATGCTCTCTCTTGCGGTGATGGATGAGAATTATCTGGCACGGGAGAGCAAATGGATCGTGGCTTTTGACTTGCTTTGACAACAAGATATCCATGAAAGAACAATGAAAAAAAAAAAAAAAGGATAGATCCTCGATTTTGACTTGCTTTGATAGAGATCCAGAATAAAAGATTTGGATCTCTAACGAGTCTCTTGAACATTTCCTGACGAATAATATCGAGATATCTTTTCTCATAGTTTAACTTGGAATACTAGTTGTACCGTTTTTCCCAGCCCATCGTTGCTTTTGAGCAACGTGCTAACGCTGGTGATGTCTCATCACGAGAATTTGACACCTGAACCTTTCTTAAAGCAAATCCTTAAGCAAGGTAGTGGTAGCCAGTGGAATCGAGAGCTATTGAAGACTGCTGCCAACCGGGTACCAACGCATTAATTTCGAAAATCTTTGCAAAACTACTTCTAGTAAATAACGTAAGATAACGTCATGGCCATACATCCAAGTGGTACAAGGGTTCTGTGGGTTTGTTTGGTAGTTTCGAGTCTGACAGCTGACTCTCGGACGCATTGGATATTTTGCAAGCTGAAGGAAAAACCAAGAAAACGTATCCCACTCATAGCTGGTTGAGTGGTGCCGTCCAGGGGCAGCAAATTTTTCCTGATCCGCCGGTTCGAACCTTCGAGTTTTGATCAAACTAAAGATAAATTTTGAGAAAAATAAAAAATTTTATGATCATAGTTAGAGCCGGACTAATATATATATACTATCTACTTTGAAATCTACTCTAATTCCACAAATAAATTATATTATTACCCTACACGCATACGAGCATGTTCAATTTATTATTATTTTTTTATATGAGATTTGGCCATTCAGGCAGTTTTTACAGGGATTTGACCTTTGTTGCGTATTTTTAATAGTGAGAACTATATGGTTGTATTTTTGCATGATCAAATTTATAATATTGATAAAAAATAATGAAAGTATATTTTTTAAATATTTTTTAAGAAAAAAAAAAAGATTTAACTTTATTGTTCTAACGACGTGTTGGAAGTCATTACGAACTTCATTAAAATTAAGATTAATTTTAATTTAATTATTTTTATTCTAACAAACTTTATCTTTTAGTGATAAGGATTAGTCATTAATTTCAACAAATTTTGTAAAGAGTGAACAGGAGTTAATTTATGAATTCTAATAATTTGCAGCATCTTTTTCTATATATAAGAATATGTAGCAGTAGTCTTAAGATATATTTTATTATAATTAGGCATTATTAGTAAGGACCTAAATAGAGAGCTAAAGAATCTATCGCCAACCATTAGCAACACGAGAGAATTGAGAAGATGAGCCTATCAAAGAATAAGGGAGACGGGTCAAGAATAAGCTCTCCATTTATTATTATTTTAAGATATATTTGTTTTCTTTTTAATTATTATTTTTTTAATCTTTATTATTTGTTTTAATTGATATTGTAGGGATCTTGGGTTTGTGTGAACACATGTCATTTTACTTGAGGCATGAGATAGGACGAGAGTAATGGGAGACAGAATCAGGTAGAAAATGAGGAACAAAATATGGTATGCAAAGTCGAAGACAAAAATGAAAGCGAGAAAAAACCAATCCCAATTTGCTCTATTATAATTTCTAGCGCAAGCATTTTGAGATGGTTTGGTACTCCATAATTTATATATTTTCTTTCGAATAAATATCGTATGTAAGAGGACTAGATAACAAGGTGCCGACCTCTAAAGAAAATAAATAAAAATCATCAAAATTTAAAAAGACCTCTAAAGAAAATAAATAAAAATCATCAAAATTTAAAAAATATTTGATTTTTTAAAAATGATTTATTATATAAAATTAAATAAAAAAATTAGAGCATAGGATGCAAAGATTTTTTTTAAAAAAAAAATAGTGCACAGATAAAAGAAAAAAATCAAAATAGAGAAAAGCAAATATAAAAAGAATGATGAGCAAAAGAAAAAGGAGCCGGAAAAGGATTCAGACCGCAGAAAGAGAGAAAAGGGGAGAAGAAAAGAAAGAGAAAAGGAGTGGAAGCTCATTCTGGAAAGGTTCAGACCTTTAGTTATGAAAACCCATGGGCCGTTTGATGATGGCTGCTCGTGATGGCCGGGATAAATGGAAGCAACCGGCTGGCCGGTGAATAATAAAAGTAATAAAAGTCATTTTACTCTAATTCATTTTAAACAACTTTATTTTAATCGTGATAGTGACATAAACTAATAAATAGAAATATCAATTCAAATATTTTTGGAGTAAGAGGGGTGGATTGAATCAGTTAAGCATCTATTTGTAAACAAATTTTTTGGTTGTTAAATGATATGGTGACAATATGGCATCAACTTTGAACCATGATTTTAATTTATGGTGATTGTTATAAGTTAACAATGATTATTTTGACTAACATTTTTTTAAAATAAAATAATATTATTTTACCTGATGAAAAGATGAAGAAATTAATACCACTTTGTTTTTTAATTTTGCTATCATCCATCCATTATAATATTATTATAATAACCATTATTTCAGTAATTATTCTAATATTAAAGATTTTAAAAATATTTTTAGATAACTAAAGTATATTATAATCGTTATTAAAGTAATACATCATTTTACTTATCTATTTACAAACAGCTGAGTTTCACTCATGATATGTTTCATCATTGAATCATAAAACTTTATTCGCTCATGAATCGGCAAGAGATTGGAATGTTTACCCTCCCCTGTGGTGCTCCATAGAGTCATTAAGGCATATATTTTTCAAATTTCAAGCTAGTCAAAAGATTAAAAAAAAAAAAAAAATACAACACTTTCAAAATTAATATAATATGAAAAGAATTAAATTTAATGTAAAGAATTCAAACTCAAATATTAAAGTAACTGCTTAAATTTCAAGCCAACCAATCAGCATAATTAATATTTTTCTAACCAATTCACAAAGAAATTTTAGCAGACAGAATCTTAAATTTTAATAAAAAATATTAACCGCCAATATTCACATTGCAAATGTAAGGGGGATTGGATTTCCTGGAATGAAATGAGATTCGTGTGTGCTGAAAAAATATAATTTTTCAAATTTCAATTCAACCAATAAGAATGAAGAGATATTATGAAGAAAAGATATTATAATTAATAGGTTTGGTTAATGAGCACCTTAATGAACTTTATATTAATTAATTTTTAACCTTCCAACAGAGCTTCAACTCTTTCTTAATTGACTAATTAGTGGTTGACTAATAGATGATCGAGACGGGTAAGCATCATGGTTTAGAGCTTGTGCTTTATTTGTTATTATTTAGCTTTACCTGTTATCATTGCAGTATCAAAGAATTTATTATCATTATTTAAAATATAATTTTATTGTTTTATTCAATATCTTCATGGCTTAAAATATATATACATATATAATCTACAAAAAAAAATAATAAAAAAATATAAAATATAAAACAATACTTTCTGGCATGATTTCTATAACAATGATAACAAACAAAGCATAGGCTCCACACCATGACATCACCACCCTAACCACCCAACCCAAAGGAAGTGAGATTAGTCAACCAAGAAAGAGACTTGAAGCTTTATTAAGGAGATATACAAAATCTATTTAAAATTAATGCATGAAAATTGAATTTGATACATGCAGTGAAACATGAAAGAATATAACTTCTCAAATTCGAAGCCACGTAATAAAAATAATTACTATTTTTTAATTATTTGAATTAGAATTTGATTGGATAAAACTAGATGCAGCAATTAGATCAGATTAAATCATTTCAAGTTTGAATTATTTTTGGGTTTGGATCATTGAATCTAAATCCAAACCTTAAATAAGTAAGTTAGGATCAATCTATGGCCATTTCGAGTTGGCTTAGTTTTTTTTTTAAAGAATTCAATATACATTTTTTTTTATACTTTTTAAGTAATTTATTAATAAACAATTTAATTCTTTCTTTATTTTTTCTTTTATCCATTTGTTACTCTAAATACTAGAGGAGTCGGGCATAAAATTACAATATGATTAGACACTAATAAAAATAATAGTTATAAACTTATAAATATTAAAACAATATAATTAAGTAAAAGCCCATAAAAATATTTTTTTAAAATTAAACAAATATTAACGTTAGATTATCAATAAAATTAAAAAAATTAAGCAAATAATAAAAATGTGATTAATCTAGTAAAAAAAAAAAAGCAAAATAATATCTAATTCTACTCTTTCATCTCCTCTTCAAGAATATTTGAAGCTAATGATGCCTATTCCTCAATAAATACTAGACTTGAAATTATGCACTTCTAATCCAATCATACGTTGTGTCTTATTAACATCAAATATATTATATATCAAAGAATATAAAATATATTATATTAAAAAATATCAAAGAATATTATTTAATATAAAATATTAAATTATCTAATAATAATTCATAAAATTTTATAATCATATCTAAACAAAGTTTTAGAATTAAAAAAAATAAAAATTTTTAAAAAATATTTTATTCTTGTATTCAAATAGCTAATCATAAATTTTGACAGAAGCTTGAGTTTTTTTTGTTTTTTTTTTTGGCAAAGATTATTTTCGAATCATTTTGGATTATTTGTGAGCTAAATCGGATTGTGTTGTGATCAAGATCACGGTTGAGCTTTTTGCCGCTCTAGACACAACAAGAGACTTTAATGGCGAGACGATAGGATCTCTCGTTATTAATACCAATTGATACATGTAAGAGGTCCCATAAAACTGTCTTTTAATTGAGTTTGAGTGGTATTTTTCCCTTTCTTTTTTTTTTTTTTTTTTTTTATTCTGCTTTCTCTTACCATTACGGGGTGAAGTTTCCCAGAGGTTCGCGGCGGCGCTCGCCGTTTATGGGGGCTTTTCACCGTGGGCCCTCCCTGATTTAATGCCACTCGGAGATGCAAAACGGCACGCAAGAGGCACCGCTCCATCCCCCATGGATGAATGCAATGCCGCTCTTTTTTCTTCTTGAGGTGGCCAAAAGGAGAGATTTTTATAAAGACCTCTGTTTCCCGAGTTCCTTAACCGCCCACAGTGACGAGAGAGAGAGAGAGAGAGATTTCCAATGGATAAATACGATGTCCTAAACTGGCCAAGTGCAAGCTACGCGGCTCTTCTTTCGCATCCTTCTTAAAAGTGGGTGAAGGAGAGAGAGAGAGAGAGATAAAAGAGCTCTATTTCTATACCTCCTTTGCAACCAACCGGTCGAGACACGCGCAGGGAGAGAGAGAGAGAGAGAGAGAGAGAGAGAGGAGAAGAGTGGTTCAGAGCAAGAAGAAGAGCGAGTATGGAGACGGTAGATGATGATGGCCGCAAAAGAACAGGTTTTTTCTCCAAACCTCTAACAAAAATCGTATTAATTCTTGGTTTAATTTAGGACATAGATATTAGATGCAAGTCATGGTTTTCACTCTATCCAAAATCTAGCCCAGATATGCAGAGCTGATGTATCTCAAGCTGTCTTTTTTTTTTTTAATATACTATTTTTGTCGGTTACTGAATCACTGAGCGTAAAATTTGTGTGAAGTATCTTGCTTGTTGTTACTAACTCTAATATATATAGAGATGGCTTATCCGTCTAAAATGAAATCTAAATTATTTCATTTTTAATTCATGCTTGATAGGATAACATAAAGGCTTTTCTCCCAAGTTTTTTCCAGGTTTCCTTTGCATATGAGTTTATGCGGGTGATATCATTAAAAATTAAGAAAATGCATGCCAAAATATGCTGCAAGCAAGCTTTGACTATGGGGCATACCATTCCATGTACATGTCATGACATGCCACCGAGAGTGTATTATTAAAGCTGAGGGCCATCGACGCTCCCTTTGCCTGGTGTAATATGGATTGCACATCCCATGCCATCATCACCAACCCAATACTTTGTGAGTTGGAAACCACTCAATATTGTATGCACTGCTTTAGTGCATGAAATCATCATACTATCAGAGCCCTGTGTTTAGTCTACCTTAATGGCGAGAGGAGACCAAGCTTTCCAAAAATTAGGAGTACTCTCCATTGTATAAGGTGGAAGGTGGTCCTCCCATCTTCCTTTAGGAGTCCTCTTTGCCTTAAAATTGGAATCCTTTTTTTTGGATTAGGATACTGTATGAGAGCAGCCAAGTGGATTCATAAGCTGCCGTTCTTGATCATAGGCTGGTCCATCAGTTGGTCTACCACTCATTAAGAACAGCTCTGAAATATTTAGTGGGTTCTGAATCGATGACTGTCATATTTGGGGATGGTGATTTTTTATATGAGGGGACTGTGGTCGAGCATCACTTTGGATTAAGATGACAAGTATTCCTTGTTCATCCATTCATCAATCTCTTCTTGATAAAGTGTGCTTTATTGTGCATATCTTTAACTTTTCACTTTCTTTTACTCTAAAGTTAATGTATGATTTCTCTGTCGAAGTCTCGTGACACATTAAATAAGAAGGCATTAGTAGTTAGTGGGTTGGTGTGACACTACTAAGCTCGAATGATGCTATCTTTTCTGCTTTTAGTACCTTTCACAGGCCATGGAATCTAACTTTGATTGGTCTCATGAAGTGGACCGGGCATAGGCCACATGATGCAATTCAACAATGATAACCTAAAGAGTTAACCTTACATGTGCATTACCAAAGTTAGTAGAGTCTGATTCCCTGTGGCCTAACTTCCCTCCCAAAAAAAAAAAAAAAGGTTATTGGAGTTGGATTTGGTCTTATTTGGGCAGCAGTAGGATTAGGGGCACAAATTCACATGGTGCTAACTAAGGAGAGGGAACAAAGAAAAGAAGGAAGAAAGAGAAAGCGATGGTTGCTAAGGGCATGGATGACAATTGAAGATCATGCTATGGCCTTCCTAGAAGCACTTAATAAGATGGTGTGCAAACTAGAAGCTGCGGGATAGTTAGTAGGCAAACTACTCTATGGCTCAATGATTCATGATAGGTGTCAATCTTACTATTGTTCTCAAAAAAGAGAAGGTGAATTTGTAGATTGTCATAGACACCAATATAACAATCCAACACCTTATCCAAAAAAACTAGTTGAAAGTTATAATTTGAAATTTTTGGTCTCATGTAAGTAGCCAAGAATTCTTTAATGCACAACTGATTTATAAGTGCCTAATATCTTTCTAGTGCATGAATAAACATAACACTCATATGGTTCCTCATATATTGCGTTTATTTAAGTTTTGATATTCCTACCAGACGAAGAATTCAAATTCAATCAAATCCAATTGCAAATACCATGATAGACTCATAAACAATCCCAAAGAAGCTCATGCTGTAGTGTAATCTAGTATGCATGGTCCATGGCTAAGGTGAAAACATACTCGGTCCATGCCCAACATCATGTCATCAATCATGGGATATGCGAACATAATTATAGGCTATATATCAATCATGCTTTGATAGCATTTGTAATAGCTTAGGATCTCACCCAAAAAGGTTAAATAAAAGTTATATTTTAGATTTATTTATCCTATATAAGTCATATAGGTTCTCACCGCCTCTCTCCTTAGCGCGTGCACTGGAGAGAAGTTTTCGTACAAAACACAAGGTATGGAGGAGGGGGGGAGGGCTAAGACGAATAGAAACCATTAAAACAAATGATTGAAAGCGTTTAAAATTCTTTGGTTGTTGAAATCCTATTAATAAGGGTAATGTTCGATTCAATTCTTTTATTCGGATGACTGGATAAGAGGAGAAACAACTAGATTGTTAATACTTTGTAAAGGTTTATTTGGATCACTATACTATAGGTAGAGATGAATATGTTGAAGATTAATGCTTTAATTTCTCATCTTAATATACTTTCTCATTTTCTTTTGATAAGAAAAGTTGGTACACATGTCGACCTAACTTATTGACAATGTAGAATGATTCAATCAAATGCATTGATTACAGAGACTTTATTTATATATTTTTGGTTGAAAAGATCAAATATATCCAAGCCTCCTAATTCTGTCAAAGCTTTTCTGAAGTATATTTGAAAGCATAAGAAATATAAAATGTTAATAATTCTAAGTGTCCTATCTAGCAAGAAACAATCCATCTTTGAGCGAAAACAAATGAAAACTTTGGTTTGCTTCTAAATATATGGAGCCTTTTTTCCTCACTAATCTTCCCAAGAATTTATCCAGGAACTGTGTGGACAGCAACAACGCATGCGATCACTGCTGTCATAGGATCAGGTGTACTGGCTTTGCCATGGAGTGTAGCACAACTGGGCTGGATCATTGGCCCTCTGGCTCTCATTGCTTGTGCCTATGTGACTTACTACACTGCCATTCTACTCACTAACTGCTATCGAACCCCTGATCCAGTCCATGGAAGGAGGAACTACACATACATGGATGTCGTGCGATCATGCCTTGGTAATTGATTATATTTGACTATATAATGCCTCTTTTATATGGCATCACCAAACATTTAGTTACTGTTCCATTGGTTTGTTTCCTACTAACTAATTTGACTAAACTCTGCTGTTTAGGGCCCAGAGATGTATTTATATGTGGTCTTGCACAGTATGCGATGCTCTGGGGAACTATGATTGGGTACACTATAATTTCTGCAATGAGCATAGCGTGAGTTATTTCATTCACTAGCTATGAACGTTACTTTCAAAGGCATAACTTTTAGCTAACTTGCCATATGTTGGCTTTGGTATTATTATTTGTAATTTTTGTTATATCTGAGCTATTTATTAAGATGTTTCCATGATTCTTTAATCAATCCATATTACACTGATTTTTGCTACATTATTCCTAGTTCTTTCCTTTAATTCATCTATGCTGATCTGAACAAAACAGTGCTGTTGTGCATTCAAACTGCTACCATTACAAGGGGCATAATGCAAGGTGCCATGCATCAGGAACCTTATATATGATCATATTTGGCTTGGTTGAAATTGTGTTATCCCAATTCCCAAACTTGGAGAAGATTACCCTAATTTCGGTGATCGCCGCTCTAATGTCATTCGGATACCTGTTTATTGGATTGTTCTTATGCATATCAAAGCTTGTTTCTAATGGTTCGGTCAGAGGTACCATTTTGGGAGTCAAGATTGGGATTGATGGTGTCTCTGCAACAACTAGAATTTGGCACTCTTTACAAGCTCTTGGAAATATAGCTTTTGCATACACTTATGCTATGCTTCTTGTAGAAGTTCAGGTACTGCAATTCTGAGCTAAATTTACTGTTACCATGCTCATCAATTCTCTCCCCACATATCTGCATTGTGAGCTTGTGAATATTTTTTCACCAAATAAATTTATTAAAATGATAGAGTTCAATACTGATATGTAAAAATTAAAGTGCATTTCCCATATAGAACACCTCTCACACATACACAAGAATTAGTTTTCATTGTCAGTAAAGCTAAATTTATAGAACTAGTTATGCTCTTTTTTTTTTTTTTGTTTCCTTCCTCTCCTACTATCTTGTTTTCTTTAAGGGAATTTAGGAGATGAATTCAGACTTCTTGCTTTTTATGAAGGACACTCTGAAATCACCTCCACCCGAGAACCAGACAATGAAGAGAGCAAGCTTGTATGCAGTTGGAGTGACAACAATCTTATATATTTCACTTGGTTGCATAGGGTATGCAGCCTTAGGCAATGGCGCTCCTGGAAACATCCTCACTGGATTCAATGAGCCCTTTTGGCTTGTGGACATAGGCAATATTGCAGTCCTCATTCATCTAGTTGGAGCCTACCAGGTCATTCACATCTTAAGCCTCCTTTTGATAGCAATCTATATATGATCATTGAATGATATCCAGATCAAACAGATGGCAATGAGCTGAAAGTAGAGAGCTTAAGTTGGTCTTTCTGGCTAAATGTTTCAGGTGTATGGGCAACCAATCTATGCTAAGTATGAGGGTTGGCTTGCAAAGAAATGGCCACAATCCGCCTTCTTCCATGGTGTGTACACAATTGAACTCCCGTTCTCCAAAGGTCGGGCCTTTCGGTTCACACTCTGCAAGCTTGTTCTTCGAACGGCCTTCGTCGTGTTAACCACATTGATCGCACTGATGCTGCCATTCTTCAATGCAATTGTTGGATTGCTTGGTGCAATTGCCTTCTGGCCATTGACAGTGTACTACCCAGTGACTGTTTACATGGTTCAAGCCAAGATCAAGAGAGGAGAGCGAAAGTGGGTGTTCTTCCAGTGCTTGAGCATGGCTGCACTCTTTGTCTCACTCCTGGCCGCTGTTGGTTCAGTTGCAGACATTGCTGAACGTCTCAGGCATGCAACATTGTTCAAGGCCGAGTTTTAGGCCACAGTATTCTAAATAACTCTCAGTGGTATGTTCATCTTAGTCATGGTCCTTGATTTCATTGGAGTTTAATGATAATCTTGAGTTTATGGCTAAGTTTCTGTTTCCAGTTAAAATGAGGACTCTGGCTGGAAGAAAATTCTGATAATAGTGATATATGGCAACTTTTTATACTAAGCTGTGCAACTTTGGTCAGCATCTAGTCTACAAAAGATGGCTGTTTTAAATGGAAAGATGATTATATCTATATTTTTTTTCCCTTTTTTTTCTTTTTTGGCTTAAAAGTGAGGTGCTAACCACCCAATTTATAAAGGTTGCTTGATTCAATTACAAACTTTCCATCTGGAAGAAAATAACAAACATACCAATTTATCTAATATTTTTTTTCCCCTTTTTTACCCTGTCAATATCTGTTTATTAGAAAGAATGACAAATTGTGGTTGTTGGCATCAGGGATCAATATGCAACTGGGGTGGGTGGTCCCCAACAGTTCTTTAGGATTTTTATTACTTTAAAATTTTTATTAGTTTCTAATTTTTTATGAAAATTACTCTCTTAAATAAAAAATTTTGAGGATCATACCAAATGTTCTGTCTCCCAAGCAGAACTTATCCATTATGCTCATTTATTATTGCAACAGAAACGCTGACTATTTCGTTCCATAAGAGCCACGGCTGGTTGTAAAATAAGAACATCTTATCCTTATCCAAGTAACTTAGAAGTTTGAATTTTTAACCAAGGAAAAAGGGCATGGATCACTATTTAGTTCTCCATTCTGGTGGAAATCAATGATTGGCCAAGTGATCGACGAGTCTTGATGGACACCACTACTCTGTCCATGTAAATCTCTGGTCATCATATCAGTCTAGCGATCAGTGGAATGGTATAATATCATGTGATGATCGGATAAGCAATGAAACCATAGAATAACCCTTGCATTTATGCATTTGTTTTGTAGAAAGGCTCCTGTCCATGTACATCTCCGATCACCATATCAGTCTAGCGATCAGTAGAATGGCATCATATCATGCGGTGATCGGATAAGCAATGAAACCATCGAATAACCCTTGCATTCATGCATTTGTTTTGTAGAAAGGCTAAATGACAAACATAAGTCAATTATCCAAATATAATAATCAAATGCTGGTTTTCTTTTTTAAATAGCTGAATAGCACTCAAGAATTTGCCAATATTACATATAACACCTCTACTTATCTTTAATAATGATGCCAGCTCCAGCTTAGGTTCACTCTCAGGTCCAAATCAGCTGCATCAAATCGCCGCGCGGTCATACTTCGATGTTGTTGGTATATAATCTTTATAATTCCCTCTCCTATGATCTCTATGGTCCTCTAAAATAATTCCTCTAATGATTATACTGAGATATAATATAATATTCTTTTGTAACATTCCTCAAATATTTCTTTGCAATGTTTTTTTTTTTTTTTTTGGATACAAATTGTGCGACAAGATGACAATAATGTAGAGTATATTTCTCATTCCCTCATTATTTGTTTCAAAGTGGCATGCACTGGACCACCATTGTTGCTTGCCTTGCTCCAGTATCACCTCAACTTGCTTGCCTAGTCGTTGAGGAATATTGGCACCATTTTGCCATTCAACCAACGAAAATTAATAGGAGGGCCCATCTTGCAAAATTTCATGCAGATTAATTTGTAAATAACGATAAGAAAAGGTGTTATATATAATAATATATTTGTATATAAACTCTAAAATAGAACAATAACGGGCATGATGAAAGCTAATCCTGCTGAAAAGATGCTACTTTGTCCTGCAACGAAACCGCATCACTAATTAACAGCTGTGGTCCATCTCCGTCGCATTTGTTCTCGAACGCTCGGAGCATCGAAGTCTCTAAAGCGACAAGTGTCACTCCCTCCTTGACAATTGTCAAGGAAGCACTGCCATTGCACTGCCTTCAAGAGCAAGAGAGGAGGGAGATGGCTTCTTTTTTATGACGTCTTCTCCCTCTCTCTCTCTTTCTCTCTCTCTCACGATTACACCCAAAGATGGACATGGAGATGAGCATGGAACAAGGTGGAGAAGATGGCCGCATTAGAACAGGTACCCTTCTCTCTACTGGGCCACAAACACCTTTGAAAGTTCCATAACTAATTTTTATTTGTGGGTGTCAACTTTTTTTTATGGTGGTGAGTGGAGGCTAGTTCCGTTTTTTCCTTTTTTTTTTTCCCTTTGTTTTTCAAATCATCTTAAAAGATCTGCATACTTTTAAAGGCCCCACCAATATCATTTTTTTTTTGCACATTAATCTACTTTTTGTAGATCCTCAAAATGAAACAGCACTTCAAAAGCTTCTCTCTCTCTCTCTCTCTGTGATATGATGAAGAGGAAAGGCTGCTTGAGCCCATGCATGCATGGATAATTACATCTAGCAGAAGCACCAAAGCAAACAGATTGCGACAGGAAAGCATGAAAAAATTTGTCTGTTTTGCTCCTCTTGGCCAAGTAATCCTACCAGGGGCTATCAACCAGTGAATAAAATAGTCTGCATGAGTTTTGATGGTTATAATCAATTAATCATCGTTTAATCATGAGATAATAAGTGTTACCATTTTGAAGTTTAACTTTATTTAGAAGATTATTTTTTGCTATCTTTGTTAAATCAAGAACTGCAGTTCTGCTGATGCCAGGAGAGTATATATAATATTTATGAGAAAAATGGGCATCATTTGTATAATAGACTAAAAGATGGTAATGCCTACATTTTAATTATAGACCTTTAAAGTCCAACCGGATGGAACTTATGCGCTGTGTCGCATCCTCCGCTTTTGAGCGGTGCCCCTCCGCTTTGTTGCTCGCATTAAAGCTGAGATGACGCCAGAAAAGGAGCGAAATAGATGGATTCGGCGAGCGTGCATACAACGCACCGCTTCTAGCTCCCGCCCCAGGCGTTAAACCATTATTCCTCCTTCAAAGATTCAATATTAATTGCGACTCAATAATAATTGCTATAGAGATGCCAAAATGAGTTGAGCGGCCTGTAGCTACAGAACGACATCCCAGGTTAAAAATTTTATAAACATTTTTAAAAAATAAAAATATTAAAATATTTATTTATTTTAAAAAATCATGAGGGTTATGTTATGAGCCGTAATTAACTTTAAATGTTATGAATTATGCCGGTACGGTAGCTCATAGGTTACACTAGAGTCCATAAAACCATGAGGTTTGTTTGGCAGCTCTAGTGTCATCCCAGCAGCGAAGAGTTTCTTATACTTCGCTTTGATTTCAATCATTCATTGTCCGGTGAAGAAGACAGAGTAACTCAATACTAGAGCAGAGTTATCCTTAAAAGGATGAAAGGATAAACAACATCATCCATTTGGTTGGTGTTGCTAGAGTCGTTCATTCCAAACTTTTCCCCTTGAGAAACATGTTTGAATCATCCAATTCAAATCATGTCACAGTTTGCATGGACAAATTTCTTAGCACTCTGTATATTGAGTAATTCATCACTTTACAAGTTAATAGATTTAATGAACAACACAATTGCACCTGAATCAGTATTAGCTAGATTAGAGGGTACCGCAACATTAAACATGATATTTATAATTGAATTTGATTAGATTTGAACCTCAATGCGAAGATTTAAATGAAAAGATTATGTGAGGACCTGAACGATCATGTGTATCACCTCCCTGGCTTAAAAAAGCTTATGATGCCTCACTAGAATGCCACGCCAGATATATCTGGAGAGTATGTGCTGCAGTTTTATCCCCAGGACACATAACTTCTCCCACCATTCATTTTCTCCTCCACGGATTGTCCCTAGTTAAAATTTTGTAGTCTATAGCATAAAATACCAATTCTTCCTTCAGTTTGAAAAGTGTGTGAGCATGCATGCACATGTGTGCATGTGCATGGGTATGCATGTTAATGTCTCTTGTGTGCATGTCTGCAGTTACATGCATGTTCATGTGCATGTGCACGATCTGAACATCTCTACTGATTCAGTAGCCCACTTTCCAAGGAGAAGCTTCACAGAAGGTCTCTACAAAATAACTTTTAGATAAACATCAGATTGAGCATGTTGCAAATATTGCATTTTTTTTCTACAGAGAATATGCAAACAACTAAAGGGCCACTTATTGAAATATGTATAAAGTTATGAGATTTTTGTAACGTGTGCCTCTTCTTCTTCCTCTTTTTTATTTTTTTGGGGTCATCATCTTGTTTTTCTTGTATGTTTTTTTGTTGAAAATTTAGTCTGGCATCACACACACAGAAACACAGGCATGCACGTTTGTATGCCTCTGTAGTATGCTTGGTTATTCAAACCTTAATAAAAGGATACATAATAAACATCATAATGTTCGATTTCAATGGGAATCCTTGACAACCTCTGGATATGATTTTCTTGGACCAGCAATGCATGGATTTAGTTGTATCTAGCCAAGCCTCACTTAAAAATCAAGGTGTGTCAATCCTTCAATCACATGTTGATCCCAAATTTTACTAGGAATTTGCTACTTAATTAGCCGCTTATGTGCATATAGAGCAGCAAGCAGGTCAGGCTGGACAGAGGAAAGGCACACCCCAAATCCAATGTATATTTGAATTGGATAAAAAAAAAATTGAACCTAAATTTAATTCATTTCATTCAGGTCAGATTGGATCAAAATTAAGATTTATTTTATTGATCCATCGGGTTTCATGGATCGAATTGTGCTAAAAATAATCCAAAGACATTTAGAAATCATGTAAAAATGGGCTATCTAATTATATCATATATGCAATAAAATAACAATAACAACATATAGACATTATCACAAATTTTTTCCACATCATAAGATTTCATCAACAATGGCATGCAAATTAAAATCAATGACACAAAGTGGTGACCAACTACATTAACTTTAATATATAAAGGTAATTAATTTATTAAATTTACCAAAGAGTTGTGAAACACAATGTAATGATCTCAGGTCTGTTCAAGTCAGTTTAGGTTCAATCAGGTCCTAGAAAGAATTGTGTCCACAGAAGAAATTAAGCAAAGGCTCCAGAATAAATGCAAGCTGACTGAAGGTGGGCTGATAGGTCTGAGAAACATTAGTCCAGAAAGAAATGAAGTTAGTTAGGAGGATAACTGTTAATCATTAAGAACAGAGAAGCTTGTGCCAGATGCCTCTAGCAAACTTGCAGTAAAAGAGGAGATAAAAGGCCTCTTCTGAGTGATCGCAGAAAACGCAGCCTCCGAAATGCTGCCCAATTTTCTTGCTGAGATTATCTCTGGTGTTAAGCTTGTTTTAAAGATATTTTATTCTTGATAGCAGCTGGAGTTTTCCAAATTTTCAAGAAGCAAACTGATCATTTTGATCTTTGAACACCAATATTAAAAGCATTTAGGTAATTGTATGGTGTCGATCATATTGAATGCATCAGTGCAGTCTTATTACCAGTCAAGTAGAATGTTTTCGATCAGCCATAGTATTATGAATTGGAACTGACACACTAGGTTATGAAATACCATCACCTTTTTTTTAATTTATGAATTTGATCTAAACTGGTTTCAAAAAAATCTTCTATATCATGCTTCATGTAGAAGATTGTGTCTGTGGATGCATGTTTCAATGTATTAGTGTGCTTTGAATTCTCATTAGTCAAACCAACTGAAAAAAATGACTGGATGATGCCTGTCTCGACCACCTTGCTTATAAGGTTAAGTATGATATGGTGAAGAAGCAAAATCTGTTGGGCCATCTAGTATACATTACAGCAAATCAAGTAAAGGAAACCTGACTCAATCTTATCTAGGAGTTCATCTTAATGCACCTTTTTCCATGTTACTTTGAATTATTAACAGCAAACTGATCATTCTTACTTGTTCTGACTTGACCATAAATCTGTTGGGCCATCCAGTATACATTACAGCAAATCAAGTAAAGGAAACCTGACTCAATCTTATCTAGGAGTTCATCTTAATGCACCTTTTTCCATGTTACTTTGAATTATTAACAGCAAACTGATCATTCTTACTTGTTCTGACTTGACCATTTAGGGACTGTGTGGACAGCTACAGCGCATGTAATTACAGCACTCATCGGAACTGGTGTTCTGACATTGCCATGGAGTGTTGCTCAGTTAGGCTGGATATTTGGTCCCTTTGTTTTAGTTTTCTTTGCGTTCATCACCTATTACACCGCCATTCTCCTATCAGATTGTTACCGGTCTCCTGACCCAATCACTGGAAGGCGAAACTACAAATATATGGATGTGATAAAAGCATTTCAAGGTCAGCATTCTAACTTGGAGAATGATATTCATAGCCTTCATCAAAAATATTTCTTAATTTTGACTAAAACTAAGCTATAATATTATTTTTGGATGTGACATATCACTTGATCTTCTATTTCCTAACAACTGTTTCATGAATCTTTCTGAGTGATGGTAATTGCATGTTCAGTTTCAGGAAAAGCATTTAATATATCTAGAAATGTAGAAAACAATAAGGAATGAGAAGCCATTAAGGTTAAACAATTCAAACAAGAACTACTACTACTTCTACAAACATTAAAAATATTAGGAGCATCTCATGTATATCCATGGAAGATATTTGGTATTCATAAATAACCAAAATACTTCTCAAATAATTAGGGGACGATTTATTGAATCATCCTACTGGTGACACATTCATGAATGTCTGAGCGAAGATGAACTTGTAACCATGGGATCAATCAGTCAATATATGCAAGTATGTTAAAATCAACGACCAAGCACAGATTTTACATCATCAGCTAATTATCAAATTATGAAATAAATATTGAAACAAAAATATAGTACCAAATTATAATCGTATTGTTACATGTGGTTTCTTCTTTCAGGTGAGAGAGATGTATTAATATGTGGAATCACCCAGTATGCAGCACTATGGGGAACTATGGTGGGATATACAATCACTGGTGCTATAAGTATAATGTGAGTTATTTTCTTTATGTGGTTTACATTTACCAATACTTTATTTTAATCATCCATTTGTGTTCGTGTTCAACTCATTTCAAATTTATATCTCATGTCAATGATTTTCCCCTTATTTATTTGTTTTAATTTTTGTTGAAGGGCCATTAAGCTATCAGATTGCTTTCATAAGGAAGGTCATGATGCTAAATGCGAAGTTTCTGGAACCCTATATGCAGTCATCTTTGGTGCAATGGAAATTGTATTATCTCAACTCCCGAATTTAGAGAAGATTTCATTTCTTTCATACATCGCTGCAGCAATGTCAGTTGCATACTCCCTCATTGGGTTATGCTTGTGCTTGGTGGAGTTTGCTTCTCACCCTGAGCTCAGAGGAACTTTATTTGGAGTTGAGATAGGGAGCAGGCATATCACATCATCCACAAAGATTTGGCATTCTTTCCAAGCACTTGGCAACATTGCTTTCGCATACACTTTTGCCATGCTTCTAATAGAGATCCAGGTAACAAACTTAATATTTATCTATGTTACACAGCATGCTTATAACTGAATCATGTAGTGCCATTCTATGGTCTCAATGGTTAAAACAAGTCCCTTCTATGACTGGCCCTGTTAACTAATAAACAATAAACAAATCTTATATTGGACATTTAAACTAAGGTTTTAAATTTTGTAGGACAGGACCGTCCCAGTTTTTCTATGGAATGGGATGCACTGCTGTCCCATTCCGTCCTAACACTTAAGACAAAGGATGTCCTAAGATGTATCAATTGGAAAGCTGGGATGATGGTGGGATGTTCCCGTCCCAAGGACCTGAAACCATTTTTAAATTGCAGCTTTAATTTTTTTTTTTTGTTGAAATGGCTCTCTAATACCATCTTAATATCATTTTCAAATTGTCCCATACAATAACTTATCATTCTAAAAGTATTATACAAATGGACTTGTTTTAGACTACTCCCATGGTAATAACTGCATGCATGCATAACTATTTATCTATTCAACCAAATCACTAATGAATTTATGGTTCTAAGGATACTCTGAGGGCACCACCTCCTGAAAACAAAACAATGAATAGAGCAAGTGCATATGGAATTGGAGCAACTACATTGTTCTACATCTCCCTCAGTTGTGTGGGATATGCAGCCTTTGGAAATGATGCCCCTGGGAACATTCTTACTGGATTTTATGAACCATTCTGGCTTATCGACATTGCAAACCTTGCAGTCCTCATACATCTTGTTGGAGCATATCAGGTATCTTACACACATAATTCATATTTATGTATGTTTTTTGATATATTCGTGCATCTAGATAGATGAGTATTAAAAAAAATAAAATAAGATGATGGAGGGGCATAATACGAAACTCATGAGAAAGGATTGGGAATATTTGGTTGCAGCAGAAACTTTAAGCTCTCCATGGGAACAAATTACAAAAGAAATCATAAAATAACCCAACATAGTTGCAAAAAAGACTCGTTAATGCAAGATATGCTATAAATTATTTTGTAAAGAACTCAGCAGTGCACTGACCTCGCCCATTCAAAAGAGCTCAGAAAGTTGAGGCAGAATTCAATCTGTATGCCATGTGTATTTAAATAATGTTGATATTTCAAAATCCTTGAATTCACCATCTTTAGTTGATAACTTAGGCCCTAAATATTATTTCCTTATCTTGTTTCAGTTATTTGCACAACCTATCTTCGCCTTCTTTGAGCAATGGCTAGCTATGAAATGGCCCAATGCAGGCTTCTTTCACAGGAATTACTCATTAAGAATGCCTTTTGCCAAATCAATGGCTCTAAAGTTCACACTCTGCAAACTTCTCCTGCGAACACTCCTGGTAACTTTTACAACAGTAGTAGCGATGCTGCTGCCATTCTTCAATGCAATTGTAGGCTTGATTGGCTCTCTTGGATTCTGGCCATTGACGGTGTATTATCCTGTGTCAATGTACATAAACCAAGCAAAAATCAAGAGGGGTCAGCCAAAGTGGATAATGCTGCAGATAATAAGCATAATCTGTCTGCTTGTTACTGTAGTTGCCACCATTGGATCAATTGCAGACATTGTTAAGCATCTCAACCATGCCAAACTCTTCAAAATTGAACTATAATTCAACAGACTACTTGCCCATGACAATCTATCAGATGCTTGTAGAGGGGAGTTTTGATATGTCATGCCATTTAGTTGGCCGTAACTAAAGCTCAGCTGTTGTTTATTGTTGTTTATGGTTCAAACTTCAAACATTCAGTAAGTTCTTATGAACTTGCCTATTAATTAAAGTTCTTATTATTCATCTTTATTGCTTAATTCACATCAGATTTGATGCCACTATTTCTTCAAATTGGAATGCCTATTTGAGCTAAAGATCTTGGTTTTTCATAGCGTATAAAAGCACGTGCAGAACCCTGTTCTTATCTTTCTATATAAACCCTTGGAAAGACATGGTATGGCTTGCTAGTGAATCTGAAAGGATATTAAAAAAGAAAAGTTGGATAAAAAGGCACAATCAACCAACTATTAGTAAGACTAGCACCAACCAAACTGCAGCAATTGTTTGTTATTTCTTGATGTGAGACCGAAGGAGTGGTGATGGACTGGTGGTGGTGGAAGCAGTGGAACTGGAAGAGGTGGTGATGGATGTGCTGGTGTCCATGGCAAAACAGACAGCAGAAATGGATGCGCATGGCACAATGCAACAAGGTTAACCATCTCATATGATATCGAAGATTTGGCAATGCATTTTCTTGGTTTAAACTTGTGCATTGAAAAATTAGTAACATTTGAAAGAGGTCAGCAAGTACATGCAGGGGTCCCAACAACTAGAAGCTCTTAAAGAAAGAGATGAAAAAAACTCAATTTCTTTTTTCTTTTACAATTCTTCGATGTGGTGGTATTAGCAGTTGGAATGCATCTTTACAGCGCAGCAAAATCATAATGAAGTATGCCGAGAGATCATATTTGAAGAAAGGCCTTAAAACACTTATTTAAATGAGTTCAGATCCTTCTAAATAGACTCTTGACAATATGCATCTTAAATTTTAGTCTATTACTCCAAAGGTGTGAACTGTGAATGGTGTTGTGAAGCATAGAAAAGGTGTGAACTGTGAATGGCAATGAATGATGACTGTAAGTATGTAGGGCATGCAAGATCCATGATATTAGGTTGTATGATGATGGTCATAATTTTGCTATTCGATTAATACATGTGACCGCAGATATTCCCTTGGGCATTATCTACAGCAGCTCTCTGAACTTTGTTTCCACCGAATTTGTCCAGTGATTGCAGATTACCAACCAAATTTAGGATATCTAATGGTTCTTAATTCACTCTTCATTGATAATTGTGATTATGAACTAAGGCGTGACATCTTTCTCTTTAATCAATGCGATTATCCAACCCAATATTTGTTAATCCAATTGTAAAGAAAAATAATCCAACAAATGCGGTTTGCCAATTTGCAGATTCACTCCATAAAAAAACAAACATGAATTGGACCAAATTAAAGTTATTTAAGAATTCACAAATTTAATGCATAAGATGAATGCTTTCACTCCAGTGAGAATTACACAGTGACACCGATCCATCCAGAGATCTTTTGAGGTAATCTAAGACTTTTAAACTTGAAGGGATGCATATCTGGAATATTTGGCTAAGGCTCCAAGGTGAAGGATGCCCAAAAGATCCCCCAATCACAATCGTTATTTCTCGTGCATATCTGCATGATTTTGAACCATTTCCATCACCTCTTCTTTCGATTCCTCAAAGTACGATCTTTTTTTTTTTTTTTTTCTTCTTTAAAATTAGATAAATAAATGGGAGAGCACATCCATGACAAGAATAGGAGAGGATGGTGATTTATAATGATAACAATTAGAAATAAAATTAATAGTTGAAGATTGAGTAGAACAAAAGCGCGTACTTTGGCCTTCGGCGGTTGGAGTCAAGGCGTGGGCAAGGGCTCCCGGGATTTCTACGGCGGCTTAGAAGGAAATAAAAAGAGGTGGCTCCGCGTGCACCGCTGTTTGCGGGTACGGTGAGCCGGTGCGGCGAGACTAGTTTTTTTTTTTTTTTTTTTTAATTAATTAATTTATTTATTTAAAGCAAGTCTTAAAAAAAAATCGAAAAGAGCTAATAATAAAATTTGTTAATGAATAATTTTCAAATATTATATTAAAAAATCGATTTTTTTTAAAGATAACATGAGGAAAGGTCTTCTTGCAAACAGGCTTATGAGTAAAGTGTTCGCAATTATTTTTTTTCAAAGAAAATGATAACTAAATCTCAGCCATAAAGTTAAGATTTAAATGTATTACTAGAATTAGTATTTTTATATATTTTCTAGAAGTTTTCGAAGTACTTAGGTTGTTTTTTGATGAAGTATTTTTGAAATTTTTAAATGCAGAATTTTAAAATTACAAATTTTCATAAATTCCCTAAATAATTGCTCATGAAAAATGAAATTATGTCCAGAGATTTTAATTTTTTTATAAATATTATTTTATAATATTTATACAAATTCATATAATTTCACATAAATATTTTCATATTTTTATGTAAATATTGAATATTTATTTAATAAATATTTCATATTTATTTTAATAATACTCATCAATATTTTAATATTTACTTATTAAATATTAATATTTTATTATTAATATTAAAATGTTTATTAATAATATTATTGTATATATTAATAATATTTATGCAATATTAATATTTATATACATATATTCCATGCTATATTTATTAAGTATTTATATTTTTTATTTAAAAATATTTATTTAGTAGTAAAATAAAATATTTATAAATAATATTAAAAATTTTAATTAAATTTTTATTTTTACTGTAAATATTTTATTAATTAAAAATAAATCTATTTTTTAAAAGTATTTATAAAAATATATAAATTAATCATAAAATATTTATAAATATTTATTATTATAAAATACAAAAGTAAAATTTAATTGTATAAACTACAAATTATATACTAATTTAATTACCTAAATATTTTAATAATATTATTATTTACACTAGCAATTTATATTCTTAATAATATATTTAATAAATATGTTATTAATAATAATATATATGTAATATAATAATAATTATTAATATTTATGTAAAAATTAATAATGAAATAATAATATTTTAAATAAAATAATTATTCATGTAATAAATACTTAATAAAGAAATTTAATAAATGTATAAAAATAAAATCTTAAATTTATTTGAAACTAAATATTTATATGTAAAATAAATATATATTAAAATAAATATTTATATTAATAAATTTTTTATAATATTTATGTAAAATATTTTAGTATATAAATAAAATTAAATATTTTGATTACTTTTAAGAAAATTTTTAGAAGAAATTTATAAATGACATCTTTAGAGGTAAAATTTGTAAATGATCACTTTAAGGAATTTGTAAATGATACCTAGTCAAATATGAAATTTTAATTTTAAAATTTTAAAATTTTTACTTTTAATAAAATTTTTTTAAAAAAAAATTTCATCCAAACACACCTTTAGAGAATTGAAAATCTCAATCAATATATTCAAATTCTAGGAAAAATAACCATATTGGTGGGTGCGATATACTAAATTACTAATAGCACTGATATGTCATTGAAGATGAAAATCTTTGAGTCATGATGGAATTGGTGCAGGACCTTTGTTTAATTGGCAGCAAAAGGTTCGAAGTAATGGCGTGAGGCAATGGTACCGAACGAAGACCACCATAGCTCCTCAAGAAAGAAGGAACGATCAGGGAAAAAATAGATGCAAGAATTAAATATTCTAGAATAATTGTGTTTAAACTTGTTTAGCTCAATTTAATTGCATTGCCTTGGGATCATAAGGGTCAAAGATGTTCCTTTTTGTTTTTTTAATAATATTATATCTCTCGAATTGATTTCTCCACTGGCTCTCCATCGAATCAAAGTTTCTTTTTTTTTTTTTTTTTTTTTAACTTTCATGTTGCCCTAATACACTTGGTATGCGATGAGCCCAAGTCCTACCAGCCTTCAGCTAAGTAGATACATGGTGGCTCATTTCATATCAGCATCATTTGCAACATATCAACTACACTTAAAAATGATACCCAAAAGATTGAAAGATGATGATATGCGGTTAGCTAAAAAGATGTGCCCATTCTTTGGCATGTTACGAAAGCTAACCATCTCCCACTATTGGTAGGTTGGTGAGACCTTTCATCTCCTGCTCCCTAATAGACCGATGAGGCAGCTCACCTCCTACAGAAAATGCAACTCACGGTACTAGATATGGGCGTAAAAGGCAGTTCCATCGTGCCAAGGCATACTGTGCATGATCCTAAGCCTACTGCTTAGTCTTATTAATGGGTACGGGCACCTCTCGTAAGTAGAATATGCACCCAAAGCAAGAGTCTCTCTTTTTCTTCTTCTGACCTCTTTCTTCTCTCCTTCTACACTTACATTAAGCCTATGAGAATCTTACTCTCTCCAATTCTCTCCATTAGTATAGTTAAAAGGCACGCCATTGACCATCTTCTCTTTCTATTACCATAGCCTCCAAGCACCTTACTCTCTTTAATTTTCTTTATTCGCATAGCTCTAAAGCACACTCTTAATCATCCTCTTTTTTTTATTAATTTGAGCATCAAAAAATCTTAGTAAGAAAGCTTCTGACATTCCTCACACTTATCATCTATTCTTATAAAAGCTCCAACTTGGATGCAGGATCCCTCTCTACTGTTTTGATAGTTGTCTTCATTCTTGGTTCAACATTCACATCATCATTTTTGTTGGCACGTGGAGTTCCATCGCTGTATCCCAACACCATCAGCATTTGCTGGCCACGACTTTGCAGTCCCATACCCATGAGAGGCTCAGGGCAAAAAGACCTTGTGGAACCAAATTGCACTAACCTGTGTCTCTTTGAATCGAACTACGACCACCCCCACTCAAAACAAACCACTTGTATGACATGTTAAAGTTATGGAACCCATATTGTGTGCTTCCACATCCAAACCACGAGTGCAACTGAAATTGCTAGCTTGCCTCACCCAGAAAGGAATCTTAGGTCAACACTGAGGCAACAACCACCCTGTAAAAGAGAAGCAGTTCCACCGAAAGGAGAGGCTCTATTATGGCACCTGGTTTTGGAACTTTAGACCAAGTTCATGCTTGGGACTACGAGACCAAGGTCAGGCCAATGAGTTATCTTCTGGTCCTAATCAGAAAATCCATGCAATTAAAGGTGATGCTAAAGAGATCAAATTAGAGATAAAAAAAAAGAGTAACGCATCTGCCATGTGGAGTGGAGACTGGAATTCTCCTGTTGCTGCAGAGAGTTGGTGAGAAAGTTCCCTCCTGGTTCCTATGAATGCTGTGGTCTCAAAAGCCCAAAATGGCACTAATTGATGTACGATGAAATAATGCTTAGCTCCACTACCATTTGGCTTTGGCTCGCAAAGAATCCAACCACAGAAGCTTGTCGGAAACCTGGGGCGCACAAAGCAATTCAAGCAAAGTTATAAAAGCAATCGCTTTGAAACATTTTATAAGGAACAGAGTACTTTTTAAAGGCCTCGATACTGTCAGCAGGCAAGCTTGGAACAGGGAAGCTAGTGGAGCAAACTGTGGGAGTGATGCAGGTGACTCCTACGCAGATTGCACCAAGTGATAAAAGAGTGATGGAGGTGTGTTTGTCTGAACCTATTTATTGCCATCAGTGCGTGGAAATTTTGGTTTCATGCACGATAGCTGCTGCTTTCTCACTAGACCAGCACTTAGATGAATGCTTCCCTCACTCTTTCAAGTTCTTAGATTAGGCTTTTATCCATCTAGTAATGCCTTCTTTATATTTTTTTTATTTGCAATGAGGAAATGACCTTGAGTTTCTTCACAAGCTTTTAGAAATATTTCAGGGGATTTTCCAAGGTGTGGTCATGGATGCTGTCATGGTGCTGCTTTTGGTATGATGTGGGACTTGTGAGCATCATCCGGAAGTGCTTTGAGTTTACTTTGGATGACATTTTTTGGGAGGGTCAAAAGTGAGGAAATTGATGAAGGGTCCACTAGCAAAAGGGTAAGAGTCATGGTTTCAGAGTGAGAAAAATTTATGAGCATGTTGCATGGAAGCAGAGTCATTTAAAGGCAAATTCTGTATTGCTTTTGACCTTTTGTAGGCCGTGCCGTAAATAATGTGAACTCTAAATATATATGAGCATTGTACGAGAGAATGAGATCTTGTATGATGGGTATGAATGGTTGGAATTAGAGTACTGTTTGCCAAACAAATAATAAGAACCTATGGTAATTCCCAATCTTTACTAAACTGCTATAAGAGACACTACTCTGGAAAGGCTACACAAGAGAGGAAATGTTAAAGAGTATAATTACAGTCTAATGAAGCATGTGAAATATATATTAATCATCAGTAATTAGGCCGCTTATGTAATGAGTGCATGGTAGCTTGTGATTCATGCCATCCAAGGAAGAGGTCCCAATTCATTGTAAAGGGACAGCCAAGCATTTATACAGAAGTAATGCCAAGTGGGCCTAATCCTATCACCAAGGAAACACTCTCCATAAAGGAACTGATTGTGATTCACAAGAATGGTTCCCTTTCTATTAACAGTTAAGAGGGACATATGTGAGGCCCCATCTTATCGTTTAGGATGAAGATCAGGTTTGAATGAAACTCTGTTTATATTCTGTAAAGATTTATTGTAATAGATTGAAGGCTCAAATTATACTCACTAAAGTCGAAAACAAACTACTAATATCCAATTCCTGTAACTTTACCAACTTTATTATGGGCACAAGTTACAGTAAATTTTTGCAACACTTATGATAGATTAAGTGGTATTTTTGATATATGGTGCTTCTCTCTTAATAATAAGCATTGTTCTAGTAGCTTGTTTTCTCTTTTTTCTAAAGTAATAAATCCTGGTGCATCGTTGCCACAACAGCAAGCAAAGTGGAAGAGAGTTCAGTATACGAACGGAAACGCTCAACCACCCTATTTTCTATATATTTTTTTTCCTCCATTCTTTACGGATTGGACTAGCATATCCTGGGAGGGAAGCCAATGACACGCTATATAAAGCTCGTGAGACCATTCCTCTGCTGCGGCTCTTCTCTCTCACCGTCTCACATGTGAGAGCCAGGGCACGGTGTGAGGGAGAGGATCATGGAGAAAAGAACCATGGAAGACTGCGAGGGGGAGGGGGATGATCATGAGAGACAAGGTTAGTTCCCATGACACTACTTTTATTAACTCATCCACCGATGTTTGATCTGCTGTGTTAACTCACGGAAAGAAGATGGCTTGTTCCATTTGATCCATCCGTTCTTCTACAAAATTTGATGATAACAAAAGGTGGGGATTCCCACAACTTTTCTTCTTCTTTCTACTTGAAAGGCTTCTTCTTCTTCTTCTTTTAAGATCATATATACACACACACTTTTAAATGAAAAGATGGTGGATCCATTGATAGATTTTGGACGTAACGCCGCGGAAATCTACATGGAGAGTATATATTTTTGAAGACAGAAATTAACAGTAACGATGGTGACTCTTTGGAGTCATATCCACCGTAGTCTATCGCTTAGATAAATTTTGAGGGCAAGATACAGGACCTGGTTCTGGAGTTATTCTACCAGCCAGTGTCTAACAGGCACCCAAGGTGTCACCGATGGACACATCATGTCATATAAAGGTTAATTTAGATAAAAATTAACATTAGCGGCGTTAATAGGAACTAGTAATTGTAAAATAAAAGACTTTGAAATGATAAAAAGTATAGTTTAGATTCTAGATCCTCTCGTAGAATGTTGGAATGTGTTACTACCAGCAAGTATTGGGATGCAACCGTCTAGCCATCATTTTAGCATCTCAAAAAAATTTTAATTGGCAAAATTTGAGATGTCTTTTGTTTTTTTCAAGTATTAGGAAGGTGAGATGTGTGTATATCACAGTTCACAGAAGCAACATCCCATCCCATAACTCTTAAAACTTTAATTAAGAAGAATGATCTTTCATGAAATTTGATATTTGGCTATGGTTACTATTCTTGTCTTGTTGTACTAGTGAGTTTGATCAGAGCTGTAGGATGTAAGATATGTCGAAAGGAAGATTTAAAAGATGTGAATGCTATATCAGAAAATGCACTAGACTACCACCTTAGATATAATTCTTTATATAGATTTATAATTTTATGTTTAATCCTTGCAAGAGCTTATCCTTATTTTTGTACATGATTAAGCTTAATCATTTATGATAAATTTTATATTGCTTTTGTCTTTTTGTAAGATAATGCTGTAAATAACAGTAACTTCAAAGATATAAGGATTTGAAATAAAGTTTTATGTTTCAAAAAAATATTAAAAAAGTATGACAACTATACCCAATCACTATACATGTTTTACATATGCTTTTATATATATATATATATATTTTTTCATCTTCTCTCTTTTCTGAGAATAGGTGGAATAGAGCCGCATCCTCAGTACATTTCTAAAAGGAAAAAGAGCTAAACATAAAATAGCAATTAATTTCAAGGACTTGGTGCATAATTTTCAGCCAACAGGGAATAGATGTCACATGACCATCACCCTACAAGGCTAAATTGCAACCAAAAAAAATAAAAAATCAATCTAAAGGGCGATTCCAATGTCCATGGCACGAAATTACCCATATTATGTTGCACCATGGATACTAGCAAAGACATATACATTGGGAGAATGGGGTGCTATACGAGAGTTTTATAACAACAGTTTGTTTACAATCGATGTTAACAGAAAATTTCTACTATTTGAGTATATAGCAGGTAAGTTGCAAGCCAAAGAATAAAATGCGAACCCTTTATAATCCAAATTATAGGAAATTCCTATGATAGGGTTATTAAGAATTATTCCTCTACCTCACCTTAGTTATTTAGGATTTGCAGGCCAAAATGAATATATTGAACATTTGCCATATGCTGCAATTTTAGAAGATACAGTTTAGGATGGTAAAGGATGCACACAATTTTTACGTAATTATTGAAATATCAGGATAATTAAAAAAATAAAATCTTTGAACTAACATGGATGGAACTTTTGGAAACACTTGAATGAGATGGTAATGACATGCAAGGTGCATATTATGGCTAGGATTTTTATCACTAGTGTCTCTAATACATGTATGGCACATGGGAAGTACTACAAATGGTCATGGTTTGCTAGTTGACTTTAAAAAATAGTTATTCATATCTATTTCATGCACTCTTGTTTTACGAGAGAGATTTGTTTGAATGAGAATGAAACATTGATATGTTTATTTAAAATTAAAATAGTTGTAATAGTGTAAAAATATATGCAAGAAAAAATGAAAATGATGAAGCCATTGTTGCACCTTCCACCCTTGATAAACTCATGCTAAAAGATATGGTCTACCTTCAATAGTTTTTTTCATTGTTTGTAAACTAGCATTGGCACTTGTAGTGTCTATGAGTGGAAGGATAGGTATGATCTGAATAATTGAATATCATAAGTATTATCGGTGAACAATGAGCATCTATCCTTTCTATTAAATAGAGAAAAAATAGATTATAAAGAGCGTATATATTAGAAAATAGGATTTCTTTCTCCCTTTTTTTTAAAAAAAAAATTTAATGCACTAGACTATTAAACTATCACACAAGGTTTGTGGAGTCCACTTGGTATCATGTCCTTAATATTTTGTTATAACTAAAGCATTTGGCTCATGCAATGTACATGAGAAGATTAAGGCTTGTGGGGTAGCATGTGTTACATCTGTTTGAATAGCTTCACAGCTCAGGAAGACATAATAATTATAGAAAATATTGAAGGGTTCAGCAAGCTAGACTCTAGACCACTGCATTATATACATTAGAAATAAGGATAGAGGCAAAAGTTGCCCACATACCAATGCACTTGAAACTTGTTTGAGATCAATATTTTGCTATCCAATGCATAAACATTTGGTTGTGTACCTGCCTACGTGGTATAATTTGCTTGCTTACACGTCTCACATATCGATTGATGTTTCCTAACCTTGATATTTATCTTCTAATAACGAATCTGACACATTTTTTTTTTAAGTTAACCACGTACAGATCCAACCAATTTAATTTGTCAAGAACAAGGTCGATAAGGTATGTCAAAAAAAATGCACCAATTTATGCCACCATTTTAATCAAATAAATAATTAGCTTAGAGAAATTTGCACTCATGAACTCCAAAGAATTTGGCTCTTTATCATGTTATTTAGCCACTAAATCTCAAAAACTTGGACTGCCAAGAAGTCGGTCAACAATGCGTTATTTATTTATCTATTTATTTATTTATTTATTTATTTTAACACATGATGACAAGCTCGCATTGCGCTTCTATAAGTTGATATTCTTTTCAGCTTTAGTGAGGCATGGGCCAATATAGTCCCAATAACATATATTAAATCGAACAAAATCTAGGAGAGCTCTTCCCATTGGGCTCAAACTTAGACATTAAACTTGTCTCCAGTTACACTCGCAGGGCTGGGCCAAGTTGGGCCAAACCAAGATGGCCATTTTGCATGGCACTGCACACAAGCTGTTTGAGGTCCATCCATCCTTTGCCACCAATGGCTGGCACTTTTGAACCCTTCCATCAAACCCTGCACTGAATTGGACCTGACCAATGAATGCATGCAGGAACCTTGTGGTCTGCCACAGCGCACATCGTTACCGCAGTGATCGGCTCTGGCGTGCTGGCCCTGGCATGGAGTGTTGCCCAACTAGGCTGGATCGCAGGGCCGCTCGCTCTCCTCGGCTTCTCCTGCGTCACCTACTACACCTCCACCCTCTTAGCTAATTCTTTTCGATCACCTGATCCGATCGCCGGAGCAAGAAATCGAACATATATGGAGGCGGTCAGATCATACTTAGGTGACCTCACCATTCCTTGGTCTGAATTTTGCATGCAAGTCATCTTCCACCTTCTGCTCATTGACAAAACTGCATTGCTTCTCCTCAAGGTCCAAAGGAAGTATTCATGTGTGGAGTTGCTCAGCATGTGAACCTGTGGGGAACCATGGTGGGCTACACTATAACAGCCACTACCAGCATGATGTAAGTAATCTCTACCCTGTGGATCGCCATGAAAACATTTTGTTAGCAGCTAAGTGAGGTCTCTTCTTCCCCTTGTGGGCGACTCCAGCGCAATAAGGCGATCGGACTGCTTTCATCGAAACGGGCACGGCGCAAGGTGTGAGGCCTCTGGGACTGCGCTCATGGTGGTGTTTGGGGTAATTCAAGTCGTGCTCTCTCAGTTTCCAAGCTTGGAGAACATAACTTGGCTGTCGGTGGTGGCAGCTGTGATGTCATTTGCTTACTCCTTCATAGGGCTTGGCCTGTGCGTAGCGCAATGGGCTTCTACTGGTGGACTCAGAGGAGGGTTAGCCGGTGCCGGAGCTGCGTCATCCAGCAAGAGGGCATGGAATTCGCTCCTAGCACTGGGGAACATAGCGTTTGCTTATACTTTTGCAGAGGTCCTGATTGAAATCCAGGTACTAATTTTCTTGATCATTTTTTTTTGCTTCTTCAGTCGGTTTTTTACACCATCAGAACATGATTGCATCAATTGTTGTTATCGTAACAATTTAAAACCTCACCTAAAAATATTAGTCAAAATGCTAGTCAAGAAAGTATTATTGAAATTTCTTGGTCTTGTATAACTACTCAAAACGTGAAACTAAATACTTGCCAATATAAATTCTCACATACTTTCTTTTGTCTAAGTCCTGAGATTAAAAGATCATCTTCAAATCTATATCCAAATCGAATCATAAATATACAGAGCTCATCTGCCTTGCCCTTGGTCTATATGGTTTATAAGGAAGATCTTCTTTAATATCATTTGTAACAATTTAGGATTTTATCTTAAAAAATTAATTAAAAAATATTATTTGAGCTTCTTATTTCTATACAGATGCCTAGAATCTTTCACATATATAATCAACGAGGAACTACAAAAACCTCAGCATGGGTCCTTACAGTTGCATTACTGTAACAAAACATATAATACAAGGCTTATTGGCATTTGTGGAGGAAAGCTTGTGGATTATCGCTATGAATTGATACAGACGAAGCAAGTAGAAATCATAATTTGAGGTTTAAAGTTAATAAGAAATGTTTGGCTTCCTCTCTCGACCTGCAGGACACACTGAAGTCGCCCCCACCAGAGAACAAAACAATGAAGAAGGCAGCAATGTATGGAATTGGGGTCACCACAATCTTCTACCTTTCTCTCGGCTGCATCGGATACGCTGCTTTCGGGAACGATGCCCCTGGAAACATTCTCACTGGTTTCGGAATCTATGAGCCCTTTTGGCTCATCGACATTGGCAACATATGCCTCATCCTCCATCTAGTGGGAGCTTACCAGGTCTAAATCCATTCAAGCAATGGCCAGCATCTAATCAGTGGTCGCTAACTAGCTTTTCTACATTATGCTCTCAGGTCTACGCACAGCCAATCTTTGCCACCATCGAGAGACGGATCGCCTGCCGGTGGCCGGAAGCCAAGTTCATCCACAGGATCTACGCTGTTAGAGTGCCGCTCATGGAGGGCGGCCCCTTAAACTTCACGCTTTCGAAGCTTGTTCTGCGATCAGCCTTCGTTCTCTTGACGACCTTGGTGGCGATGCTGGTGCCATTCTTCAATGCCGTCTTGGGTCTTCTTGGCGCCATGAGCTTCTGGCCGCTGACCGTGTACTTTCCGGTGAGCATGCACATAGCTCAGAGAGGGATCGGCAGGGGAACTCCCAGGTGGGTGCTGCTGCAGAGCTTGAGCATGTTCTGCTTTCTGATTTCGGTCGCAGCTAGCGTTGGTTCCGTGGCTGACATTGTGGACAGCCTAAAGCTCTCCACCCCTTTCAAGATTGTGAGCTAAAGTTGTTGCTGTTCGTGTAGCAGCTCTGGACTGCTGAAGTTTGTGGGCATATCTAAATCAAAGTTAATGAATCTCGCCTTGAAATAATTAACATTGAGTGATCCAGGGAGAAACAAGATGAGAAGTTCATGTGCAGACAGTTCATGGCATATGAAAATAATAAAAGTAATCAATGTCCAGCTCTGCAATGGATCAAAATTTAACGTTTAGTTTTCATTGATCAACCACGTAACGTAACAATGGATCTACAATAATAATTTTTTTTAATTTTCAACCATCCTCGCTCCATAATAATTATATGCATATTTATATTTATAATAACTAATTGTATGTAATGAGAAGGTAACTACTGCATGTAATGAGAAGATAGTTATGTTTGTGCACACAATTATCATTGCATTACGAGAAAGATTAGAATTAAATAAATTTAATATGATGGCTCTGAATTCTATGTGATTGATTAATAGGAATTAAATATTAAAATCTAATTTATCGAAGGGCTGGATATCAATTTACTTAAAATATAACGACTTGCTATGGTCTCATATATCTATGTAGATTGATTTACATTAGAAGCCTATGTCTTTCGTGCTTGAGAAGGTAATCAAGTTGGATTGTTTGGCGCTGGCACCTCAAAAGCTACGTAGAATAAGCCCTCATTCACCCATCAATTTGGCACTTCCTCCACCAGACTTTTTGTGCATGCAGTCATTTCTGAACAAGATTATTCTCAGGGACGCAATGTCATCAGGGATAGAGTTAGGTCGTTGTTATATGGAATAGCTAATTCCCAAAGTCTAATGTTCTTAAATTGCCGGCAGGGATGAAGGCAATAATGAACGGTGACCCTACTTCTATCCCCGCTATAATTTCATCGGTCCTTTTTTTTTATTTTTTTTATTTTTTTTTGACTAATATGATGGTAATATGGCACCAAAAGCGACTGAAGCAAGGAGTCGGCCAGAGAGGGATATCTGGAATGGCTGGCAGCTGATTCCCAAAGTCCAACTCCAATACTCTTAAGTTGCCGACATGACAGTGAACGATGGGTCTCTCTTTGTCTCCATTATATTGTTTTATTGGACTACCGTTAATGTTATTTTTTTTGAACAATATGATGATAACGTTCTATCAAAAGGGATTAAATCATGGACAACTCCTAAGAGCAAGAGAGCGGTGCCAAGCACTGGATCCATGTCCTATAGGATTACCATTAGTCTTATCCTTCTGCATCATCTCACAACCAAGATAGGGCTTAAATTGGTCAAGCAAACACTTGTTAGCAGCCTAAAATATCCAATAATTTTGGATCTATTATTAGGTAAGGTTGTTGCTTATTAACAACTGGGTTTTATGCTTTACATATATTATTTGATTTTGAGCATAAATATACCCCAATCCACCCAAAACCTGATCATTGGCACCCCTATCTAATCCTCCCTTCTTCTTTTTTTTTTTAAAAAAAGTTATTAATTCCACTTCGCCCCTGAACTCTGTGGGTATTAGCATTTCCCACTATAAAATTAAAAAAAAAAACTCCAAATTGACCTTCTAATCATGATTTAATTTATAATTAATCATAATTATTTAAATATATAAATAATAATAAAAAAGTATTCACATGGCCACTAAAATTATCATTTGGTGCCAATCCTTTCACTAGCAATGAAAAAAAGATAGTCTTATCCTTATTATATAAGGCCAAAATCGATGTCTCTTTTAATGTCTATTTAAATGACTATAATTAATTATAAATTGAATCATAATTAATGGGTTGATTGGGAGTTTTTGTTTAGTTTAGGACGGAAAGTGTAGTTTCTAGTTTAACCACACGTACTCCACATGCCAATTGAAAAAAAAAAAAAAAAAAAGCAAAAAGAAAAAAATCTGATGACCCAGTCTCTTTAGGACAGGGGGCTCTCCTTCAATAGTATTGACATGAGTAAACAATTACATTATATCATCTAGTTGGATTCATCTCCTAAAGCTGAGAATTTGGCGTTCCTCCCGTCCCACATGGAGAAGAAAAGAGGGTCACGTTGAAAAGTCTTCCGGGCCACCGCCAACTTTTTGGCACCCCTCAACACCTGCGTTCAAACCTTGGGCAGGACTTTGCCGTGATGGTTGCATTTGATATTCCCACGGTCTCCCACGGAAGGAGCATCCTGGATCCAGCTAATATCGTTAATGAATCACAGCTAAGTTGGACGTAGACGCCAAATTGGATATATCTACTGGGTCTAGACTTGGGTCTCTTACCAACGTATGAAACTAGAGGGTCGCCACTGGCCTTTTACTTTTTTAATTTCAAGCCAAAAAAAAAAAAAAAAAAATTCTGATGAGGAAAGAGAATTGGAGTTGGTCGGCAGCCGTTCGCCTGGTAAAGCCAAAAAAAAAAAAAACTAATGGCTATAAGAAACAAGGTTGCGAAAGCGCGTCGTCCTCTCTCCACCCTGACCTCATTTAGCTAACGAAATGCTTTTTTTTTTCATGGAACAGAGCATTCACACATGTAGATGGGATGCCGCTTTTCATACGGCCGTGGGAGAAGGAGTGCTTCTGGAAGCAAGGGTCAAAAATAAGGATCAGATTAAATGCTTCAACCAATCCTTGCAGGACCAGAATCTTCCTCAAAAATAAATAATATTTTTATAAAAATGCATAGCAACCAAATATGATCCAAGATTATGAAACATACTATATAATTGAATGTAGATTATGACTCTTCTATTATATACACATAAATCCTTCGCATACACTCTTCATGCATGCATATGTATGTATGAAAAAAAGTTACATAAAAGAGAGAATTAGGTTTGATCACATTCAAATGTAGTCAAGCTTAAATTTAATCATTTTTTTTATTTTTAAATTTATGTAGTTTACGAATTTTAAAGATAAAAAAGATGAAAAGATGAAAGAGCTTTGAAATTCATGTAGACCCATGGATGAGAGTTAAACATGTTTCAAAAGCTAGGGGACCACTCTCCTATTTTTAATATAGAAAAAAGAAAAAGTTTCAAAAACATGTCGCATGCTTAATAGAGAAAAATTATGGTCAAAACTTGTAAGAAAGATTGTCAATGTTGTAACAAATTACTAAAAATTTGATGCGTAGTTCCAAATAAATTTCTATCAATTACAAATATTTAACAAACTTATTCGCTATTTTTTCTTCTTTCTTACTACATGCTTGTAGGAGCATTTCAAATGTATTTAAGACCCAAGAATGGTCATGCAGGACTACCACGGCGCAACCAACTTTATTCACTAAAATGTATTGGCGCTACTCTGGTCGTATTTGGCCTTCTTGGACCTAAACAACATTCAAACCCAACACGTACTCATTAGGCCGGAGTTCAGCTTAAGCCTAGCTTGTTTTGATAGTGCTACCAAAAATGAGCAACAATTATGTTTGATGATCATATTGTAAGGGAGAAAACTGATACATTTGATGGTTATATACATTTGACCAAAATCTATTGAGTTCGCCTGAATTGTTTTGGTGGTCAAGCCATGACTTCACAACGAGACCATTAGCAAAGGTTAAGGAGTTCTTTCTCTAAGATATGTCCAAGAATCCAAATTCTCTTAGACCATTAGTAAAGGTTAACCCTTGAACTGTTGTTCTTCACCCTCTTCTTTTCCTTTTCCCCTCTCCATGGCTTCTCCCACCTCCTTCCTTCCTCCACCACCTAAGCCCTGCACTTCTTTCCCCCTCCTTCCGCCCTCCTCCCTCCTCCCTCCTCCCTCCTCTGCTTCTCTTTCCCTTTCCCTTTCCTTTTCCTCAAGTCAAGGTGAAATGAAACTAAAGATCAACAAAACCCAAATAAATTCTTTACAAGCTTAACACATGTAATTAATAACAACTACACTATAATGAAACTAAAGTAGAAGAGAATGAAAATAAAACAAAACAATTAGATAAAAAAAAAAAAAGTTTCTAAAACTATTTTTTTAGCAACCTGAAAGAATAAAATGCTACACTAATTGCCAATGCTTGAAGCTAGATACTCTCAACTAAGTTGTGCACTCTTGTAAGAATAGAACTATAACCAATTATCTTAGTGTCTCATTTTTAAACCAACATAACATAATAAAATCTATAAGATGAAGTACAAGTTCAGAGTACCAAATTAGTGCAATCATCACACTTTTTGAAGGAGTCAAAGAAAAGAACTAAAACATAATAGCAATGAACTTGTATAAATCATAAAATAAAACCTAATGGGGAGTCCAAAATCACAAGATAGGTTATTGCATTAAACTAAATCTAAGCTAAAAGATCCAAATTTGATTGAGGACCAGCATCAAGAACTCTAGGAATATGACAACAGCCACTTCACAGTAAAATATAAAACTTCAACAGTAAGGGAGATAAATAAGAGTTGGCACATTTTAAATTTACATCCATCAAACTTACCTCTTTTAATTTCTAAACAAGTATAAATCAAGCTTTCAACAAGTCCTAATTGTCTAAGCTCTACAACACTAGATGCCTAGCGTAGCTTTTCCTAGACATTGTTCTTTTTTGGTCATTTGTTCCTGAATTTAATAATTTTTTCCTGAATTTTATAACTTTTCTTCTTCCAAAAACACATTTTAGTATTCAAGGCTTTTCCTAGACCTAGGATTTGTTTTAGAGCTGCCGCCTAGCTTATATGCTAAGAGTATAACTAATTAAATTAGACTTATGAGTAAGGATCTAATTTAATGATAAAGAGCTTATGAGTACATACTGTCACCACTCTCATGAGGAGTCCTAGAGTCTCATAACCATACTTAAGCTCCATGCATATATAACAAAATTGAAAGAAAGAGAAGAAGAGGAGGGGGAAGAAGACAAAGCAGTATGCTTCTTTGAAGCCTCTGGGAGAAGAGGACAAAGCTATATGCTCCTTTGAAGCCCCTTTCTTCCTTATTAAATGGCAAGTGGAGGACTAGAGTTGGGCCTTTTTAATGGAAGCATGGAAGAAGGGAGGAGGATAAGGCTAGCTAGGTTTATGAGAGGTGGAGTATTTCTAAAGTTTTACAAATTTTATCTAATTCTAAAGGATTTCTTATTTAGATTTTTTGTTAAATTCTTAGGAGAGGGGAGCCAATATTTATGAAGAGAGATAAAGGATCCTAGAGTTAGAATTTAGCGGTAAGATTGCACTAAAACTGAGGGTTAGAAAAAGATGACTAATTGGCTTAATATTATTAGCCCTTGAGTTATAGGAGAGATTAGTAAGGTAACATAAATAGAGAGTTAAGATAATAGAAGAGTATGTTTTCTTAGATTATGTTTTTTTAGAGGGCTAGGAATGTGTAAAGAAAGGAACGATTGATTTAATAATTCAGCTAAATAAATTAAAGGATTATGATAAATTTGAAATGCCAAAATCTTATTGCCTAAGGGTATGAGAAAAGGGTATTGCAGAGTAGAATAGCAGAAATTTAAGGAGAGTATTTGTTTGAAATGTATTTCTTTAAAGGGTTAAGATTATGTAGAGAGAGAAGGGAATGGTTTGAGGTCCATGATTTATTCTAAAATGATCTAACGATTATGATAAAATTATCGCATCCCAACCTTAGCTATTGGTTGGACTTATGACATGGCCACACTTCTCCTAAGGTGAGGTCCTAGAAAATATGTAAGCAATTTTTTTAAAAATTTTCACGATAACTCACAATATCCTTTTTAATTAAAAAATCTAAAAAAAAATTTATTAAAATAATAATAAAATTTCTGAATTACAACTTTCTTTGTTTAATGGTATTAGAATGCTATAATTATTCTACTACTCATCTAAATCCTAGTCATAGACCGATCCTATATATCATATGGGTCTAAAAAAGGTTAGTAAAATAGAGAATGAGCTTGACAACCTAATAAATATCCCTTTATATATACAAGCATATATTAATAATCACAAATATTCAAAAATAAACAATCATAATGCAAATAATCATAATATCCAATAATAAATAATTAGGATATAGATATATAATAATTATAAATATTGCTAATAAATAGTCATAAACATACAATACTCATGATATGCACATTTCAACATAATAATACTCATGTCTTCGTATCAATACTTAGTAGAACTAACGTCACACACCTACAATCACCATCTCTATAACATTATTTTAAGCACAATTCATCTTTGTTAGATTATTATGATTGGTTCAATATTTTTATGTATGCTTAATTAAATTAGGTAATCTCTTCAACTTTGGATCATATTTTTGGCCTATGATAGAGCAATTAATAAGGTGCTATGTTTTCAACTTATGGCAAAAAATTGATAAGATGCCATATTTTTAACCTGTGATTAGGCAAACAATAAAAACCATGCTCTAGCTCATAGCGACAATTCATATTAACACGATTAATCCTATAACTTTTCAACAATTTCAATTCATAGATTTTTAATCTTCATTAATTTTCACTTTCATTTACAATCTATTTCTATATTTATGGCTAATCAAATAAAATAATCATAATCATGCCACATCAGCCATCAAATCAGAGGGAATTCACTCATGCTCATAATATTAAATATCAAATGCCAACACAATTCATCTATATACATGTTCATCCACACTATAAGAATTAGCATTTTTATATAACCAAACAAGTAAGAGGATTCTTACCTCTGTTGAGAATAAGATCTAGTCTAATGTGTTGGCTCAATTTTTAGGTTCATCTAATGCATCAAATTAATTTAAAATTAATATTTTGTATAATAAAATCTAGATATTGGCCTCCAAATTAATTTACTAATTTACTAATTTTTATAAAATTTAAAATTTAGCTCTACAACCGTAACTCTGGTTCTAGCTATTCTACAATTTGATCTAATAATTAAATAAAACAATGATCAAAATTTTACCTTGGTGAGTTAAGAAAGACCCTACACTGATCTCCTAAGTTTTGTACTAATCAATCTACAAGAACCTATTGAACCCTACTTAGAGATTCAGTTCATGAAAGAGAGAGTGTATCAACAGTATGGCTTATAGGCTATACAAATTTTAATAGGACCCTTGTTGTAGTGAAACCAAAGAATCAAGGATCTTGTCTTACTATATTTTAACCGAGGTGGGTTGTGGCCTACCACCCTAGGAAGTGGGAATCCAATCAAATTTTTTAGAGAGAAAAAGAGAAAAAAAAGAAAGAAAGTGAGAGAGAAAGACAATTAAAGGCATAAGAGATGTGGGTGTGACCTTCCCTTCCTCTCCTAAATAAGGGTGGTATGGTTTGATCATGAAGTAGAGGTGAACAAAGATTTCAGGCAGAGGGATGATTTCACCTAATCCTGCTGCCACTAACAGCCATTGATGATCCACTGGTGACCCATTAGGTAAAAAAGAGAGGGAAGAGAGAGACAATGGTTACTTAAGTAAAGAATCATCAACAAGGAAAGTCCAATAACTCAATGGCTAATGAAGAGCTAGAGGAGATAAGATCTATCTTAAATAGAGGACGGAATCCCTTAATTAGACTTTTTATCTCCCCTTGAATTCCTCTGATAGGTAGACTGCGACTCCAACAAAGAATCGATGGTTTCAAACGTTGATTTCGCTACCTTAGTACTGTGTTTATTGGATTAACTCAGTCAATGGCTAAAAGTCCATTCATGGCTTTCGCTTTCTTGGTTCGACCCACCAAGTCAACCGAACTCAGATTATTATTTTTTCCACTTTTGCTGACGTGAGTTGAATGAACGCATCAAGCCTTCCATTAATTTTAGGCTGGCCTCAACGGATCAGTCCTCACAATTTTTCTTCTTAAAAGAAAATTCCATCCTCGAAGTCCACTCTTTGAGTTTTCAAAAAGTTTGGAGAGCCTCTGTTTCATGTCCTCATTCAACTATAATTTTCTCTTTCTAGACACGGATCTTCTCTTTGTGTGAGAGAATTTTCTTAAAGATATGATCTGTATTAGTGGACTCCTGCCGTATTCCAAACAATTGGCACCCTATCGCATGATGAAATCGTGGCTTGTGCTCTACGTTGATGCTTGGGCTTTCCATGGACTCGGAAATGGGTGCTGTTGAAGCTATTTGGAACGGACCTGGTTGCGCCAAGGAGAAGAAAATAATGCTTTCGAGATCTAAGAAGTCTGACACTGATTGATGGAGGGAAGAGGTATCAACTTTGTCGATTGAATGAGTTACATGGGAAAAAATTAACACCGGTTGTTCATTGGACTGGCATGGTCCAAAGGAGAAAAAAAAAAAAAGCACCAAAAATTTAAAAAGAATACGAACACCGTGCCTCGGCTGCTGAGATATCGCCCTCACGCGACCCTTCTAAAGCCACCATTCCCACTTGCCAACCCGTGCAACCCCCGCTAGTTTTCACCCGGACCTCCCCGACTCGCTCCGGGCCACACCCACCACCCCACACGCCGCCACCTCCCACTCCAACGCCGCCACCACCTCGCTCATCTCTGGCCGCTCCCTCCCCTCCGCCCTCACGCAATGCGCCGCCACGTTCGCCACGATTGCTACCGCCTCTACCTCTGCCTGCGTCGGCGGCGACACCCTCCTGTCCAACACCTGGTCCACCTCGTCGGCCTCGATCCGCGGCACTGCCATCTCCACCACATTCCTCGGCGAGCTACTCCCCTCCTCACTCCTGTGTATCGCCTTGCAACCCGTCACCAGCTCCAACAGGACCACCCCAAAACTATACACATCGCTCTTCGCCGTCAGCCGCCGCATTCTGTAGTACTCTGGGTCCATGTACCCGACGGTCCCCGCGGCGCAAATTTCATCGCCGGGGTTCGTCAACGACAGCCCGAAGTCCGCCACCTTCGCCGTCCACTCCCCGTCGAGCAAGATGTTCGACGACTTGATGTCTCGGTGAATGATCGCCGGCACGGCATACGTGTGCAGGTACTCGATCCCCCGCGCCGCGTCAAGCGCCACCTTCAGCCTCGCAGCCCATGAATTCAGCGGCGAGTTCTCGAGCTTGTGGAGGTGGTCATGCAACGTGCCATTGGCCATGAACTCGTAGACCAGTACCCTCTCGCAATTCTCCTGGCAGTAGCCTAACAACCGGACCAAATTCTTATGGTTGACTCGGGACAAGACGGCGAGTTCGGAGACGAAGGCTCGTTCCTGGACTCGGCGCTTGTGGGTGACTCGGGACGAGCAGGACGCGAGGTCCGCACGCTTGAGCGCAACGATTCGGCCGTCGGCAAGGGTGGCTCGGTAGACCGAACCGAAGCTGCCGGACCCAATCTTGTGCGACTCGGCGAAGCCTTCCGTGGCCTTGAGGAGGGCTTCCATGGTGAACTCTTCGACAAATGGACCGAGTCGGCTGTCTAGAATCGGCTCAACTCGGGGAGGTGGACTCACCAGGCCTTTCCCCCCCGTGTCGTGGACTCGGCCGTTGCTTCTCTTGGTACATAGTCTGAAAACTATGAAGCTCATCACGATTGACAAGCCCACACCGAGTCCAACCGATCCCAGCACTATGAAGGCTCGTCCTCCCTCGCTGCTTTGTTTGGCAGGAGGTTGAAACAAGGGTGGGCTGGAATTGGACTGCTGTATGCCATACTGGCAGATGACTTGGTCGTCGGAGCAGAGTCTGCCGGAGCCGGGGAGGATGTGGGTGCAGTCAGAACTCGGCTTGCAGATCCCCGGCTTTGCGCGGTCGTAGACGACGACGTGGTTCTGTCGGAAAATTTCGCTCCCCCAGCAGACGACGGAGAAGTCCGCCGTCAGGATGCCGCAGACCGCGTCGCCCTTGGCTTCGATGGCGAGGAATGCTTTGGTGGCGATGTCGCTGGGTAGCTGAGGGTTGTCTCCAAAACAGAGTACTGTTCCATTGTCGCGGAGCAGACACGTCCGGTTCGATCCCAACGCCACGGAAATTATGCCACTTAGGGATTCGTTCGCCCTTGGAGCCCCGGCGCCCCAGCACACTAATTTGCCCCCGGTGGTGATGCCGCACGCGCGTCGGGATCCAGCGGTAACCGAGCTGAAATTAGTGGGCGGCTCACGTCCGACGATATCGGAGTTATTTCCGAAGCATCTGATCGATCCATGCTTCAATAACCCGCAGACGAAATCCCCGCCGACGGCGATGTCGATGAAGCTTAGGCCAGCCGGGAAGGACACTTCAGGCCACCGCCAGCACTTGGGCTTGCCCGCACGGCCGACGAGCCCGCAGATGTGGGATTCGCCGGCGGCGAGGGCAAGCAGAGATGACCCCCGGTAGATCCTCTTGCCGGGGTCGGTGCCGTTGCGGGAGAAGGCCCACCATCTCATCGTCGCATTCGAACCGTCGGGGGGCGTCGTGAGGCCGCATAGGAAGCCATCGCTGGCGGCGACGGCGGCGTAGGGCTGGCGTCCGGGGAGGTAAAGGCGTTGTCTTCGATCGGGAAGGGCAGTGCAATTGAGATCAAAGTGATTGGTTGCAGAGGATTGGACGAGGGCGCAGACTACGGTGAGGTTGGAGAAGTGGGAGATGGATACAGTGGAGAGAGGGGAGGAGAAGGTGGAGGGGAACGAGAAGGAGAGGAAGACTAACAAGAGGAAGAGAAATGAAGAGGTCTTCGTAGGAGACATCGAAATGAAGGTTGGATATGGTGGTGGTGGAGGCTTGCATTTTAACTCGGAGAAAACGAGGTGGTGGAGGCGAGGAGGAATAGAGGGAGGGAGGCGGCGGCGATTGAAGGATCGATGGCGGTTTCCTTTTTAGTACGTTGTTCCTGAAGGGGGGTTTAACTTGGCGAGTGCATGAAGAACATATGGAGGGTGTGCAGACGCGGCTTTGGAGACTAAATCGGCGAAGACCGAGTCTTTTGAGTTCTTAAAAAGAAGGACTGGATCGGTCAGGCTCTTTCTCTCTCTCTCTCTTTTTTTTTTTTTTTTTTTTTTTTTTTCCTTAGTCTCCGGGGACGGTTCCCTTAAATTGACGCGGTGCGCTTGATTGGTCGGTAGAAAAGGAACGGAGTAGAAGGAGCGGGGACCCATTTTACCAACTCTAAGATTAAAGATATGGTTGCCTCTCTAATCTTTGTTTTGGGTTTCAACTTTGAGTTGTCTGGTGGTAAGACAAAGATCGATTGGTTATCTTTATTGTTTAGGTGTAGAAAGGGCGACTGCATTAATAATCTAGAGATCTAAGATGATGATATCCTTTTACACGTCGGAATTGGCAGCTACCAACTAACTAAATATGATTTGCAATGAAGTCAAAAGAGTCGGCCAGCTCAGAAGGCTTTGTCAGCTTCTGATTGGAGTCATAAGATATGATATGACACACGACAGTATTTGTCAACCATACGATCAGGATCTAACTGCTATCGGCACAGGAAGATGACATTTCATTTGACACAGGATGATGGGACATGGAATTTTGTTGACTTGTTGTAGGTCCGTTGCTTATTTTACATTTCATTCTTTTATTTTAACTCCTCTGGGACCTTCGATTCTGTGGTAAAAACCATGCTAAGAGCTATTACGGCTTAAGGAGGCCCTGAAAATTACCGGCGAGGTGGGAGGGCTGAACTTTCTTTCAGCGTCTTTGGATAGAGAAAGACTTTGGATAAGACCTTTGGGCAAGCCCGGATCTTCGCCTTGACTCTTGAGACAGCCAATATTTATACGTATTCAATACTTTGTCAGATATATATAACCTTGGATTGTCATTGGTGAGGATTTTGCTAATTGTTTTTAGCTATGATCTCGGTTACTGGTGAAGGAGTCTCTAGACGGTACACTCTTGGCTTTTCCAGAATATATATCAAATTCATATGCACAAAACTTGGAGACTTTTTTTTTTTTTTTTTTTTAATCGAATGCATTATAATTTTTTGTATTATTGTTATAATAGAATATATTAAAACCGCGACATGGGTCAAGTTGGTGATTTGATTACTTTTAGAAGTTAGGAATTGGTGCAATACATGGGTACAAATGAGCGTGACTTGAGATTAAGCTATGCCCATTGTGATGCATCACTTCTTGGTGTTCACATTGGAGTGGAAAATGGACCAAAGTATCATACATGTGATAGTGTAGAGATTGCAAAACTAAACTTTGATATGGTTGGGACTGCTCAACTTTTAATGCTATATTCATAAAGGTTTAAGTAAACAGCTACATTAGAAATTTTGAATAATTTTAAACAATACATACATATATACATACATACATACATACATATATATATATATATATATATATATATATATATATTGGATCATTTGATGCATAGATTAGATGCAACCAAGTTGCAATTTCAAAGGCTCTGATCATTGGAGAGCCTTTATCATCTAATGTACATGTATATGCATGTTTGCATGCATGTGTGAACGCATGCACCTGCATGTGTGAATGCATGCGCATGGGTATAGTGTACATGTTCAATTTTTGAATCCACGCACCTCCAAGCCCATTTGATTCTATTTCAATCGCACCTTACAAGGAAAATTCAGAAATAATCAGTGCAAAGTTATGGATAAAGAATTGAGGCATGCTTTATAGAGCAATCAATACTCCAAGGACCAGCAATCAAGCTGTCAATTTTTTAAATGATTCAAAAAACACTAACACACAATGCGAACCAGATAAAGTCCCATGTCAAATATTTAGGACCACTCTGAAAGAAAAGATCAAATCAAAAAATAAAAAGAAGCAGCAAGCGTTCCAATTGTTGCCATAAAATTTAGGAAACTCGAACCAATTAAAGTGTCAATCCATCTAAGATTTCGGTCGTCTCCCAGACATTGATATCCGTGTTATAGAGCCCTCTAGATGATCAAAGGCCGGCAGGCAACCAGATGGTCAACTCATTCTAACGGACCAAATCTAGATTGGATACGGGTATGGCAACGGACTGGCTAAGCTAAGTTTCCCGTGAGTGTTATAAGGGCTCTAAATCTCCATAGAATAAATAAATAAATAGACACAGAATAAAGTAATAAGTGGGTGGCACCTATAGATTAGGTGTCAGGAGAACTTCACACACCCCAACATCCACTAGAAACACATATAAATTAACCATGTGGCATGCGTGTGTGAGGTTTTTCAGCAGAACAAATCTTAACCAACCCCACTAATATTCATGTATGATTAAGAACAATGCTTCATTGCCTTGGCAACCAGCATCATGATCTTCCAACTTCTATTCTTCTCCCATTTGGAGAAGCATCACGAGTTTTCTGGCTCAATCTCTCGTGTGCATGACTAATATTTTCAAATGAAGAAGATAGTTAGGTTACAGGATATGCTAATGGTTATCTTAGCATGGCGCTTTTATTATCGAGTATAATATCTGGTTAACAGCCAATGTGCATCACCAACCCATCAGCAATTTTCTTCTCTAATGGTCTACGAGATTGCGATATATGGCCAATAAAGCAAAGTCCAGCAAGAAAAATCATGGAAGATGCCTTCATAGCTTCAACAACAATAACAATAACAACGGCAACACAAGCAATTCATATTTTAATGTTCAATATTAAAATGGTACCTTGCTCTTCCTAAAGCTCTAGTAACTCGACATGAGAATGAAACAAAAAGCTAAAATAGTCCATCCTATTCATCCCCCCTCAAGGTGCTTGCATTGATGATAATAAAGAGATTCTGATTGGTTAATTGACTTGTGGGAGCATACCACAAGTAGTGCTGAGACAGAGCTGAGGACATCTAGGAAGGTCCAAAAGCAGCGATTGCAAGCTGTCGTGATGTTATTAGTATAAGAGATGGAGCAGAGGAAGTTCTAAGTTTAGGTAAAAATCTTGTGACACAAGGACTCGAGGTGCATGAAGATGTCCAGAGAAAGAGAAAGGCAGAACAATGCAGAGAGGAAGGAAGGGTGGATCGGTTGTTTACCATAAACGATCAAGCCCCCATGGGTCATACCCTTCAGTCTCTTGTTCAGACCATACTAAAAGAAAGAGAACAAACACCACCTAAAGAATAAAAACGATATGATGAAAACTTCTATAAGGAACACTCATTTTCGAAAGAAACATCACATGGCCTTCTTTCTAAAAGGAAGAGTTCTGGTGTGAGCATGGCATCAGTTTTTGGGAAGAAGAGAAGGATGGTGGGTAGGAAGCTGGCCTTAGCTATTTGCAGTTGCTCTGAAGCTTCCAACAGGGATGTCTTGAAGAAAGCTGGCGTTCTAACAAGGGGTGCAGCATGTGACAGTGTCAAGGAAAACATCAAGTTAATGGCATTACATGGTTTACAAAAGGTGCAAGCTAATGTTCAGTAGAATAAAAGTGCGACACTCGAAAACAGAGTTTGATGGAATGTAATGTCATTCAACGTAGGAGGGCGGCCAATTTTCTCGACCGTAGTGACAATTCTATACTACATAAGATGATGTAATTCTTCTCTAAAGAGTTGATTCAGTGAAATTTATACAATATCAAACAGACAATCTAGGAACAACACTGGCTTAGGTGGGTTAAATCTTGTGATGGAAGACTAAAGTTCAGAATGGTTATAACTGTACTTCTGTAAGCTAGGATCTGAATGATGGCATAAAAAGACAACTACTCGTTCTACAGAAATGATGATCACAATTCAGCTGGTACAGAGCATGATACACTGATCTGATCATTTCTCATAGATTACCTGCTTGTATCCCTCTCTATTAGACTCTCTCTCAAAACCAGGAGAAAAATGTAGACATATATGCATAAAAAACAGGTTGGGTCTGTATAGCTGGAGCTCCACCGCCACCACTGAAAGAAGTCAGTGTGGGCTTCAGGTTTGGGAGATAGGCCCAAACCCTCTACTTCCACCACAATCCTCATAAAAGTTCTTAATTAGTTAATTTCTCCAAACTTGTATAGCTGAATCATAGAGTGAGGCAAATCAAGATATTCAAGACACACCTAGCATATTCCACATTCACAAAATGGACAGAGCTACAGCCTCTTGTAATTATACAGTACAAATACAGAAATGTCAATTCATACAACATGAAACAGCACAGGTTTGTTAATCCCATTCCTCTACCGATAAGACCTACAGTATGATACAAGCATTCGAAGCCAAAATTTCCTAAAGATGTGAATAAACTGCCTAATTACAAGCATGAATGCCCTAAAAATATCTGGTTTTCTTATGCAGAATAGCTCTGCAGAAATAAGAGCTAGCAGTTCTTACCACAACTTTATGCTGTTGTGACCACAGTGCAAGGATGAGCATCGGTAAGCATGTTCGCTACCTCTCTCATGGTAGGGCGCAAAGATGGCAACTTGGTGGTACAATGGATGGCAATTTTTAAGACTTCTAGCAAGCTATCCTCAGAATCTGACAGCCTAGGATCAAAAAAACTTGTCTGAGATTTTGGCCACCAAGACAGGTTGATACCCAAAAGACAATATATTTTCCACCAGAAAAATAGGAGTCTGTTGGACCAAGGCCAGTAAGCAATTCTTGAAGGATGACACCAAAACTATATACATCACTCCTTGGAAGAACATGCGAGTTCTGAAAAAAATTAATGAAGTACAGAAGAAAAGATAAATATGTTTAAAATCAGTGACAAAGACACATGACATGATAATGATAAAGCAATAAAATACCAGGCACGGATGATTATGTACACTTAAACTAGTATAACTCAAAATAAGAATACTGTAGACTTTATTCCTTCGGGATCAGAAGCAATTATCTGCCATCATATCTTGGACATGAAAAGAAAACTTTCAATACCAAAGAAAGAAGGCAATAACGGAGCTACGTCACTAGCAATGCATAAACCATAATCTAAATTTCTAATGTTTGGATCGGCCTGTAATTGAGCTTAAGATCATTTTTATTTCAATTAAAAGTTTAAATTGTCATTGTTGCATTCTGAAGCAGGATCTATGTAAATAGTCATGATTGCTCCATATAGCGGGCATAATTCAGACTTTAGACTGGGATAGGAGAAATAAAAGCTTTCAATGGGGAGCCACCTGTCATCAATCATTGCTTCGGTACAAAAAATAAAAACTTCAAATATTGGTGTAGAAAAACAAAAGTGAATGAAAACTATGACTATATTATCATATAATAGCATGCATGTAAGATAACATCAAAACGTTTTGGTCAAAAAAATAATAACAATATAAATTCACTACAGGGAGTTTTAATAACAAGAAAATGTATCCATAAAACATCCTGTATTTATACATGAGGAGAGAACTTGAAGGGACATTTTGCTTATGCCCAATGGAGGAGGCAAAGAAAGAGATAACTTGGGGGGATAAGAGTAGCACTTGATGCTCTAAGATTTTTGTAATGCCTTAAATACCCTATCAGATTAGTTATGGCATATCCTGTCTAGTATATCTTTTCAACTAGTAACTCCCATATCACAAATATCATGGCTGGTCAGCCAAACAGCTCGAAGGAAAGAACTTTATGAGGACTAAGCAGTGGATAACTCCAGCTGGAAATCAATAGATGAGCAAATTCCCTTCTGCATATTTTATCACTGTCAGGTGAAGATGATAGGATCATTCTAACATACAATATATCAGCCTCTTGTTCAATATTAACAACCACCACCACCAGTGCTATCAAGGTTTCTCATCTTGATATTGAATCCTGTATTGATACCATAACATGTCCGATATGTAGATCAGTCCAACATACAAAAACTCTAGATGCACCAGTATCAAGTCTCGATTCGATTTCAGTATAGTATGGCATATTTGGCATAGGCGGTATGTACTAATACAACATATCAAGACAACAATAACAGTGATGATAAAACATAAAACAAATTTTTTAATTATTAGATATCAATTCTTCCAAACAATCCTTGAATTGAATCTATTAATATGCTACCTGTCTAACACCTATTTGGAATAAAGGTTGGTCTGTGATGCTTTTATAATATTTTTTTTTTTTTTGAAAACTAGGCTTTAATTTGGTTCGTTCAGCACCACTCATTCAACTTTCCAATCCTCATTCCATTGCCCTTATGCCCTGACTTTTCCAAAATTACGGCACCAATCCACAAACGAATAAAACCATTGTAGCAAAAGCATTGGAACAAATGAATTCTATAATTTTTGTGGAATTCATTTACTAATCCATAATTTTCTCAGTGGCAACACAACAAATTATGGATTTGAAATCCCAACTACCAAATCATGAAATTACTTCTTCTTGTCACAAATCCTATCAAAATAATCCCAAAAAACAAAGGAAATAAAATTTTAAAATTACCCCTTATTTATGACATTATTGTTATTTTTATGATAAATCATTATTACATTAATAATTATTATAATATATAATTGATACTATATTAGTTATAATATATTTCTAATATTATGATAAATTATATAACATAATAACTAATATATTATTATCATATTAATATATAATACTAATATTATTGAATATCATATTAAATATTAAATATCATAATTAGACTTGGCTACATTCAAATATAGCCAAGTTTATATCCGATCACCTTCCCACCCTTGAATTCATATAGTTCATGAATCCCAAACATGAAAAAAGTGAAAAAGATAGAGTGGCTTTGAGATTCATATGAATTCAAGAATCAGAAAGGTAATCGAATTTTAAACTTTACTACATTTGAATGTAATCAAGTCTATTTCATATTAATAATATAATATTATAATACAACAAGATATTTATTATATTATATTATAATAATATATAATATAAAACTATATTATTAAAATATATTCAATAATAATATAATAAAATATTAAATAATAATAGCATTATATTATAATTTATTAAAACAATAATAACATTATTGTTATAATAATGTAATATTATTAATTAAAATTATATATAATCATAATATTATGGATTAATAATTTATTATTATTATTATTATTATTATTATTTAATTATAATTATATTTATATGTGTTAATTAAATATTTAAAAAATTATTATTATTAGTTATAATTTAATATAATTATAATTAAATTAACTAAATATATGATAATTAGTATAATTAAATATGATTTGAGAATATAATCAATATAATAATTCTCAAATCATCATTTTCAATTAATTATTATAAGAGTAATTTACGAAAATAAAAAATTAAATTCATTTTTTATTTCTTCCAAACATGAAAATCCATTTCAATTTCATAGTTTTAAATAGTTTTCATTCTACAATGTTTCCTCTGCTTCATCCTATCACTCTTCTCTTATCTTCTCTCATTCCTAGATCCAAAACTTTTAGGTACAAAGATTCTCAGATTTCCATATGGTAATTATAAAAAAAAAAGAAAAAAAGAAAAAAAAAGTATCACCAAACACATTTTTCAGTTTCGCCAATTCAACTCCTTAATCTTCAAGAAAACAAAACCAAGAAACAAGAACTTAGGCCAATGGATTTTCTTATTCATTGATCGTTCTTACCTATTACTTCCAGCTTTGAAGAACTCGGAACCAAATTAATTTCCCCTTTTTTTCCCTTTTTTTTTTTTTTTTTTCCATAATCTAACTGAAGTCTTAACAAGTTGGAACATAGAGCTCTTACCTGCGTCGGAGCTGGCCTCTTTGAATCGGATAATCACCACCATGCAATCCTACCACCCTGGCTTGCAGTTCCACATGGGCTTAAGAGACCAGATGAAGAAAGAATGCCGAACAAAATATCTATGGAGATCTCTGTTCTCCCTCTTTCTCTCTCTCTCTCTCTCTCTCTTTCTCTCTCTCTCTCTCTCTCTCTTTCTCTCTCTCTCTCTCTCTCTCTTTCTCTCTCTCTCGCTCGGGGATGGAGGAGGATGCGGCGCAGCAAGCGATAATGGTGTTTGGGAGAAAAAAAAAAAATTCGAAAGCCCCTTCGTTACAAACCAAAAAAAAAAAAAGTCTGCTGGTTCATCGTACAGCCGCGCATTCCTCTGATTTACCGGAGAATTTAATTGTAAAAAACAAGAATGATATTTTTAAAATGATTATTAAATAAATATTTTTTAATGCTAATAAGTAAAAAATTTAATTACATATATTTTGCATGCACTAATAATGCAAAGACACATATGACTTGTCAAACCTAAAAGCTAAAAGGAGAATATAAGACAAAACCAAAACCAATGTATAATACAAAGTTTGATTCATACGCCTGAAACTTAATATATGTGGGTATTTATAAGGTTGAGAATAGATAGGAAAAAAAATAAAAGATTAATTAAAATAATTATAGTTAATTACAAAATTGGGCTACAAATGAAATAAAGAATCAATGATGGTAATTAATTAGCAAATCAAATAATACATTGATTTTATCACATGCACAAATTTTAAAATTCAGAATCTAACATATTTGTCATTCCAAATTTGTCAATCTATGCAAGAATCAGGCTTATAAATATATAGTATTTATCATGCTAAATTTACTAGTCTATGCAAAAATCAAGCACATGAAATCTATTACTTTTAATATGATAGATTTATTAGTATACAAAAATCAAGAAAGTTTCCAAAATAATTTTAATTTTTAAAATATTCTTTACATATACAACAAGGCTGAATAGGCAACTACATGTAGAAGATGATCAGAAAGTAACATGATACAATCAGCTAAATTGATACACTTATCTTTCTTGTTTGAGATAATTTTAGTCATCATTCTAAAATATTGGCAAGCCATATTAATGAATGGTACATCACTTGTAAAATGAGTGAACTTGGGTACCAACGTAAAAATTTTCATGTTTAAATTATGACAAAAGTATTAATTAGGACTAACAATTTGAGTATCGAGTTTAATCTAGCATCCTAATCTAGCCATTTAGCTCATTTAACTGCATATTGGGTTAAAATCTTCATAATTGGGTCAAATCCAATACTTAAGTTGGATCAGTAGCCCAATTAACACCAATTGAATCAATTTTAAGCCTTAGACTCGACGAGCGAACTCAATTATTAATAATTGGGCCAAATTCAATGCTTACACTCGATGAGCAATCCTAATTACTAATGACTAGATCAAATACAATATTCTAATTTAGCCATACAACTCGATCCTCAATCCTCTTGTTCAATTCCCTTGGGCTCAAGTTAAGCATGGCAGTACAGTTCAAATACTCAACCTAATTCTTCTAAATTAGATCCAATTATTTGGTAAGTCAAATTCGATCCGAATGGGTTCAAGTTAAATATAGATTGAAATCTTGAATATTTCATTGAAGCCATAACATATGATCAAAGCAAAATAAAAAAAAAAATGATTCGAACATCAAATTCAGATGATTAAATTGAATTAAGATACCAAACCAAAGGTTATGGATTTGAATCCCATCCTCCAATACCAACTCCACAAAAAGCATAAATATTAATTTGGTTACGAGCCCGTTCCATGGTTGACTAATGAATTACCAACGATTCCGTACAAGAGTTCTAAAAGACGACCAACATGATGAAAGATAATATAATAATCAGATAAATAATGTAATAGCCAGATAAAATATATGCAATAGAAAAGCATAATCATTCATTATGCATATTCCAATTTACACATAATTATTTATTATAAGTATTTCAATTTACACGTCAACCATGCGTCAGTCATATGCTAGCATTAATTTTTAATTAAATATATAAATCATTAAATTAATTTGATTGAACTTTATACTAATCGTGATCATGCTCTATCGGCAATTTCAATGCCTTGTTCCTATTGAATAAAAAATCTTTTTAAAAGAAATGTTTCAAAATATTGACCCCTGCATGACCGCGTGACGATGGGATGCGTTTTAAAAGGAAGAAAGGAGGAAGTCTTGAATGGCTTAACGCACCCCTCTGAGGTGTTAACTTGCGTCAACATTTCATGTGGTCACAATTGTGCTTTCAAGGGACATGGCCTCGGTTTGAAAAAAGATTATTTAAATATAACATAGCCTAGCGTCATATGATGATGGATGTATAATTAGGAATAATTTTAAGGCTTTATGATCATTAAACTAAACTTATAAATAGGCTCGAAGCTTAGAGCTTAAAGAATGACAAAAAAATTTTCACTCTTTTTGCTTTCCGTCAAAGTTTTAGTGCTCGTAATTTTTTTTAGGTTTCTATGTATTTAAAAGAACTTTTGGATCGCACCAACACGTGATGATGCTTAGACTTAGATATACAAGAGTGCAATCGTTTTGAGAAGAAATCATTAAGCAAGAAGTTTTATGCTTTGATTCTTAAATCAAGTTAAGATCCTAATTTTTTAATGATTTAATTTTAAATTAAGATAGAAACTAGGATATTTGAAGTTAAGGGTAATTCGAATATTTAAATTAAGAAATTTATAGTGATTAGTTAACGGCTGGTTAATGATAAGTTAGCATTATATTAATTTTAAATTAACTAGGCATATTAGGTGTGGATTGGTATCATCGTATTTGAGTTAGTACTAGTAGAGATAAAAATTTTAGAATATAACTGCCTATATAATTATGAATATGCATGTATTATATGATGATGATAAGGTAAATAATTTATTATAATTCTTGTTATGCAATCACCTATATAATTATATATATGCTTTATATGTAATACGCACCATATATTTGAATATTATGATAAATAAATTGTAAAAGTTTCCATCATAGGATCACTAATACAGTTGTGGATAATTTTTATATTCATATACTATGTAATGATGATGATTTAGATAAATAATTTGTAATAATCCTTCTATACTGTGGTTTTATCTCTTGCTTTATGTATAGAGGTATCATATAGAGGTGTCATATATAGATGATTTTGGATCGAATGGTATATGTTGTGTTTACATCAAATTTTATACAGAGTATATTATTGAATTATATTTTGTTTAGCAAATAAGAATTGAATTTTGAAATATTAGGTAGTTAAGTGAGTGGTATTTAGACCAACCATGAGATACGGTTGTCATCATGGGCTAAAATGTAAAATTAAAGATAGCCTTATTAAGGATAAGTTGTATATGGCATTTTAGATAGTCCCATCATATGTGTATTGCACATAATATTATGATAAGTTTCATTAATGCTAACTTTTGGTTCATCATACTAACGGATGATAATCCTTTGTCGGTGGGAATTCTTGCCCAAGAAATCAAGAATCAGTCCCAGAGAAAGTTAAAGATGAAAAAATATCCACAACTACCTCTTTAAAAATACCCGCAACCACTTTAAAGAGACCATAAGAGGATCAAGATGTTTGTTTTTCCCTAGATCCCTTCAATGCGTAACTTAACCTCCCTGAATTTGAGTAGATTAAAAGGGAGAAAGAGAGAAAGAGAGCAAGATGAAGAATTCTCTCTCTTTCTCCCTTCTTATCTACTTAAATTCAAGGAGGCTAACCTGGGCATCAGAGGGATTTAGGGAGAAACAGACCCTTGAATCTTCTTACAGTTTTTTTTTTCCATTCTCATCTTGATTTCCTTGGGCTAATTCTTAATTTCTTGGGCGAGGGTCTCTATCAATGGATTATTTGGTGCAAAGGGTGATTAAAATTTTTTTTCAAATAAATTTTATCTATTGATATGACAAACTAAAAATCAGCACCAATAGGTTCTCTAAATAAACTTTTCTTTAAAGCGCTCAACCACTTATCATTTTCATTGTAAGTAAAGATTTCACACCTTATATGGGATGGAGATGACAATAAGAGGAAAAACTATTTTTATCTTCAACAGTAGAGATAAGAATAAATATATCTACATCTCATCTATCTCATTTATATTTCATTAGTCTGTACTTAAGAACTATAATACTTTATATATATATATATATATAGTAAAATATCCTCATATATATAATAATATTTTTTTCTCAATCTTCGTCTCTTCTCTCATAATTTTTGCTAAATATTTATGCATATATCAATGGGGATAGGACGGGGATAGTAGAAGGGGCGGAGCAAAAATAGAACAGAAATGGGATAGGGATAGATTTATCATTCCACACAAGATAGAGATAGAGACAAATATATATATATATTGATGATAATAGATGAAAATAAAAAATATTTTGTTTGATAGGAATGTAGAGAAAGATTGAGATATGCGGTCCATCCCACCCCATTATTGCCCTTAGCTACCTGCTGGCTCCGCAAAAACAGAAGTGTTTTTGGCTTTGCATCTCCATCTGCCCACATCCGGGTATCAAGGGTGAGCGACGCCAAAGAGGATCATCGTATGCATATGACTGCGCTAAGGTCTCTCTTCTCTCTTTCCATCTTTATGACCCCAAGAAGAAGTAGCATCGCCAACCATCATCCTCAGTAACCAACTCAATTTCCGATGATTTAAATGACAAATACCCATGCCTGTCTTCCTTGTCGTAATTTCTTCTTTTACGTGAGCACACGATTCTACTGATAAACGGGATAATCCCAGCCACCATTATTATTATTATTATTATTATTATTTGGATTGGATTGGAGGCATCGCTTTCAGAATTATAGCGATGGTGTGCTGGTTACGTAGTTGATTGTGCTTCGAGTTCTCTCACTGCTATGTCAGGCTTTTTTATTCCACCTCCCTGGTGTGCGTAGCGATGTTATGTCGCTAGCTACTTAACTAATATATTTTCGGCAAAAATTTACTTTTATCCTCAAACTTTCGTTCCGAAACTCATTTTTAGCTCTCAAATTTTTGATTTTCGGTTTACAACATCCTTAGAAAATGCTATTTAAATATGTGCACATTTTTTCTTTCAGGAAACTCGTACCAAGCTGGCATTTATCAGTCCTCAGTATTTGCATGAATGCTGATCAATAGAAACCTAACTACTTCCAAGTTTAACAGAATAGGTTGAATTCTGAAATTAATAATTATCATATTCCACATTCATAAAATGGATAAAGCTACAACCTCTTGTAATTATACAGCACAAATATAGAAATGTCAACACATAACAACATGAACTAGCACAGGTTTGTCAATTTCATGCCACTATCAATAAGACCTATGGTGACCTAGGGCATAAGGCAAGCATTCGAGGCCAAAATTTCCTAAACATGAGCATAAACTGCCTAATTACATGCGCAAATGACCTAAAGGATCTGATTTTCTTATGCAGAAGAGCTGCTGAAATAAAAGCTAGCAGTTCTTACCGCAACTTTTTGCTGTTGTGATCACAGTGCAAGGATCTGCATCAATAAGCATGTTCACTACCTCTCTCATGGTAGGGCGCAAAGATGGCAACTCGTTGGTGCAAAGGAAGGCAATTTTCAGGACTTTTAGCATGTCATCCTCAGAAGTTGACAGCCTAGGATCAAAAGCTTCTCCAAGATTTTGGCCATCATGACAGGTTGAAACCCAAAAGACAATATCCTTTCCTCCAAAAAATTGAGAGTCTGTTGGACTATGCCCGGTAAGTAATTCTAGCAGGACAACACCAAAACTATATATATCGCTCTTCTCAGTTGCCTTGGAAGAATAAGCAAGTTCTGAGAAAAAAAAAAAAAAGACAAGTATAGAAGTGAGAGAAATATGTTTAAAATCAGTACCAAAGATGCATGACAAATGTATGCAACAAGATACCAGACACAAATGATGATGTACACTTTATTCCTCTAAAATCAAGGGAGTAATGTATCTATGTTTCTAGCTATGCATAAACCATAAACTGAATCACAAATCAAACAAGATAGAAACATAAAAAAAATAAGGATCGACATCTTAATAGAACCGATGGATGTTGGTAAGCTGATATCGATAAGTTAAAAACAATGAGAAAAAACACAAGATACCAGGTGCAATTTTCATCAGAAGATTAAAACTAATTATGTTCAAATAGATACTGTTAAAAACCAAGCAATCAAAGGAGATAATGGTGGACCCAAAGGTGGTCTGCAAACATACCAGGAGCCATGTAACCATGGGTACCAGCAAAACAACTCGATTCTGACTCTTCAACAACCTTTGCAATCCCAAAATCAGCGATTTTTGCTTCATACTCCTCATCCAGCAATATATTAGTGGATTTTATGTCTCTGTGAATAATTGCAGGTGAACAGTCATGATGAAGATACATAATACCCTGTGCTGCCCCCACTGCAATCTTATACCGCTTGTTCCAGTCCAACTCTGGCTGTCCACCTTTGATCTCTCGATGAAGAGCTTGATAAAGATTACCGTTTGGCATGTATTCAAAAACAAGAAAATTTGTTCCCCCTCCTCTCAAACAGGCATATAGCTTCAGTATATTTCTATGCCTGATCTTCCCCATGATATCAATCTCCACCATTAAAGCTTTTGCACCATCACCCTTCCATAATTGTTTCACAGCGACGGTTCCTCTGTTCTTATTCAAGTCCAGCCGATAGACTTTACCAGTGCCTCCACATCCAATTAAATTCTCCTCTACCAAATTACATATTTCTTCTGGATCAAGTTCTGTTGGATGGAAAGACTCCAGAATCCACTTTGAATTTTTTTTGATGCCTTCTTCTAGATCTTTCCTTTTATTCCATTCTTCAAGCTTGAAGCTTTTGTAACTCACAAATGCCAGACCAGCCAAAAGGATGCTCATGGCCAACAATATTACAGGCACAAGAAAGATTTGCTTTCCTAAGAATTGTTTGTTGCTATGACTCGCATTGCAAACATTTAAGTCAGGATACCTCTGACTTTCAGGAATCTCATCAACACAGAGTGCAGTGTTTCCAGAAAAGGCTTCATCTCCAGCCATCATCAGAAGTTGAGGTGGAATGCTTCCTGATAAGTGGTTTTTAGATAAATCAATTGAACTAAGCTTCAGTGATTCTAGGCCCTGTGGAATTGAGCCTGTCATTAGGTTATTTGATAGATTAAGTGAGTTGAGGAAGGTGAGCATGGACAATGTCTCAGGAATGTCACCACTCAATGAATTTTCTGCAAGATTTAAATCTACCAATCTGTTGCACATACCTAGTTCTGATGGTATATATCCTGTGAGCTTATTTCCTTCCAAATGCAAAGATGACAACTGCTTCAGGTTTCCAATTTGAGAAGGTATCTGACCAGAAAAGGAATTATTAAAAGCAAACAATTTCTGCAGCTGGGGAAGCTTTCCCAACTCTGCTGGAAGCTCACCAGAAAATCTGTTATTCTGCACATACAACTGAGTTAAACTAGCTGAAATCCCTATATCAGAAGATATCCCTCCAGTAAAACTATTATCTGACACATCAATGATAACTGCAAATGGCAATCCCCACAGTGCATCTGGGATTTTTCCAGTGAAGTGATTCTTACTGACCCTGAACCTCTGCAATGACTTGCAGTTAGCATATGACTCAGGAAATTCACCTGAAAAGTTATTGTCCAGTGCAAGCAAGAACTGCAATTTGTTGCTTTGGCATAGGAACCTCGGGAATTCACCAGAGAAACTGTTTTCAGATATGTCTATAGCATTGAGTGGCGAGAAGCGGCCAAGATTTGCTGGGAATTCTCCCGAGAAATTATTTTGATATATGGAGAATGACACAAGAAACTGCAGATCACCAAATTCCTTGGGGAGTTCACCCCAGAAATTGTTACCATATATATGAAAAATGGTAAAGTTCTTCAGTGTGCCAATCTCAGCAGGAAGTTTCCCAGTCAGTTGATTGCAAGATATGTCAAACTCACGTAATTGGATCAGATTTGCAAGCTCAGGTGGGAGCTCTCCAGTTAAATTGTTCTGGTAGAGCTCAATCTTGTAGAGGTTAAGTAAATTTGAAATTGCTTTTGGGAACTTTCCTGAAATTTGGTTGCGGGAGAAGTCCAATGTTCCAAGTGATGTCAACTGAAAGATGGAGGCTGGCATCTCCCCTCTCAGATTACATTTTGCCAAGAAAAGCCATGTCAAGTTCTTCAAATTTCCAATACCTTGTGGAACATCCCCCTCCTCAAAATTATTCTCAGCAAGGCCCAGTTGAACTAAACCTGTTAGTTTCCCAACCCATGAAGGAAAATTGCCAGAAAATCTATTCGTTGACAAGTCAAGAACTCGTAGGTTTTGCAGAGCTGAGAGATCTGGCAACTGGCCTGTTAAACTGTTTGATGAAAGATTAAGCACTTGAAGATTAGCGCAACTGACCAATGCGGAAGGAACAATGCCTGAGATGGCATTTGCTCCCAGCTCTAGAGAACTTAAGCTGTGCAAAACAGAAATTGCTGGTGATATCTTGCCAGATAATGACAAATTTGCAAGAGAAATTTTGATAACATGGCCAGAGTTATCACAAGTGACCCCAGCAAATTGGCAAGGAGACTGGGATTCATTCCAGCTCTCCAGATAATCCAAAGGATCATTTAACTGCCTTCTTAATTCAAGGAGTGCTCTAGTCTCCACTGAGAGGGAGGTAGAGATTGGGATAAGAGCAACTGGAAGAAGTGCTGCCAAGAAATGGAGGGAAAGGAAGAGATACAACATTGATGAAAATGTTTTTAGAGATAATGCAAGAAATTTCATCGCTTTCCCAGCATGTTGTTAGACCTGTAAGAAAAGACAATGGAAGACCATTAGTTGCTAACAAGAAATACAAAGATATTAAATTTAACAAATATTTATGGGCTTTCATTTACAATGCAAGAAATATACAGTTTAGTACTTGTCGAGCATATAATCCATATAAGGCTGCTTATTAACTGGGCATGTATTAAGCAACAAATCTAACCATATTGCAGAAACTCTCGTTCATGTCAACTGCCACTCGAATAACCAACTATATCAAATTTTGCCAAGCTTAATTAGCCTTCAGTTTTGATGGTTATGATGGTGGCCAGCTCTATCAGTTTATGGAAGGTAATGCTTAATGACATGAAAAGATGATTAAATAACTGATTTGAAGATGTAGCTACCAAGGTTGCCACTGCAACAAGGAAAAATGAATAAACCAATATCTGCAAATATGATGCAACTAAAATACCACAGTATTTAGATGAAGAATTTCTCAGCAAGAGAACTTTCTTCTACATAATTATAATGCTTCAAGTTTCTGCACGTGGAGACATTGACCAAATGATGAAAGTTTGTACAAGTGATGATACAGAAACACAAAGTTCTTTCACAGATACTGAATTCAGATTGTGTGAATGCAATTCTTTCATATGGAATGTATCAGGCTTTCATATGTTAAACACTGGGAAGGAGCTCCTTGGGTCAAAGTCAGGACTTATATTCACAATTTTGTTTCATTAATTCTCTTATTTTAATTTAGCTATGTTGCTTTTACAACACCCAGCATAGCAGACAAAATTGGAAGAAGCATGGAATGCTGAAGAAGAATAGTCCATTGAACGCAAAATGACATGCAAAATGACTATTTCATAATGTAATGGACATAATGCACCAGGCTTCTTGCTACTCCCCGTATCATCCCTTCTATTAAGCACTCAAAGAAGAAACATATGATGGCTAACTCTTCGATTATTAGATCTTTACACAATTGAGATATGCAATCTCACAATTTGTCCTATGTTCATGTTTTATCATGGCACCAACCCGACCCTCAGGCCGGCACCAACCTGACCCCAAGGCCGGCACATGGCATAGCCACATACACCCTAGAATATGATCCTAAAGTGTACGCAAAGGCTATGAATTAACAATTTCTCAACAATGCCACATATATTATTATCAGTTTCAAAACAAAAAGATTCCACTACTCTAATAATAAACTATTCAACTACAATTCATATATTCATCTGGTATCAAAATAGTCTAACTACTCTGCTTCCCACTTGAATCCAAATCATAGCCCGATATTAAGAATCTTATGGCTCTAAAAGATCAATAAAATATGGCACAAACAAAGGTACACTGAACTGAGTACCAGTAACGAATCGGCAACGTACCGTTGGATTGGACCAGTATACCCTTTTTTTCCAATTTTTTACTTTTTTTATAGCTTCTCATTTTTTCCTTTTTTATGTGATTCATGTTGGTTTGGGAGTGGGATGAGGTTCTCAGCCTCTCTCTCTCTCTCTCTCTCTTATTTGCATTCAACATCATTTAAGTAAATATCATAAACTTTTTCTTTCTATTTACTTAAGATTTCTTATGCAAATAAGAAAAATATACCTATTTAAATTTAATAAAATATTAAAAAATCAAATTTTTTAAGAATAAAAGGTCAACTTTTCCTCTCAACAATAAATTCAGAGAATTTTAGGAAATCCAAATTTAGCAAATATCAAGTTAGGATACTTTCACTCTAGATAAAAATTCTAAAAAGTCAATTTAATTTAGAAATGATGAGAAAATAAAATATAATTTACAAGACTTTGATCAATACTTGGTCAAACTTGTAGATTTTTATACTTAGACAAGATCAAAATAGTAGATCATATATCAATATTCAATGTGACGTTCACCATTACTATATTCCTATCTAAGTCAAGAAATCCTATAAGTTTAACCAAGTATTGATCAAAGCATTATAAAATAAATTTTTTGATATTTTATTTTCTCATTATTTCTAAGTTAAATTAATTTTCTGAGACTTTTATGTAAAGTGCAAGTACCCTAATTTGATATTTGCTAAATCGAGATTTCTAAAATTCTCAAATTTGTTCTTAAAAGGGAGAGTTGACTTTTTATTTTTGAGGAATTTAATTGTTTTGATATTTTTTGTTGAATTCAAATGGAAGTATTTCCTTTATTTGCAAAAGAAATCTTAAGTAAATAAAAAGAAAATGTTATAACATTTACTTAAATGATTCTAACTATAAATAAGAGAGAGGATAAAAGTTCATGGAAGGTTCTCAACCTCTCTATTTAAGTGAGTTTACAACGACTCACATTCCACCCAAGCCATCCCACACCTGAATAGGCCCAAACCAAGCAGTTCAACATGATTCAAATCAATTCACACCTAGAACTGAACCGAAAGGTATTTTTGTACTTTTGTTCGGTTCAGTTCGATTCAATTTTGTATTCCTTGGCTAATAGCTTAGTAATAATCTCTACATATGCATGTATAAATAAACAAAAATATTTAATAATAAAAATTATGACATAAATAATCATAAATATTCAGCAATAAATTACCACAACCAAAGGCGTCCAATAATCAGGATATTCACCTTCTAACATAAACAATATTCATATCTCCATATCATTTACTTAACAAAATTAATATATCGCATATACCTTCAAAATAACCTTCTAGTAAATAATAATTTCAAGCAAGGTTTGCCATCTCAGTACTCTATCATATATCGATGCCACATTGGTACAGTGTCAATATGCTCGGTATGCAAATCAAATCAACATACCAAGACTCAATATGCCCTCCATACTAAGTCTTGGTTTGGTACCGATACGGTAAGGTATGAGGCAATATGCATTGATATGACATGCTATGATTTCAAGTAATAATTATTTTGATCGGTTAAATAGAGTCATGTTCAATATCCACAAATGTCTACAATTAACATTGAGCCATCTTTTCTACTTTGGATTAACTATGGTCCTATTTCTCACTCATGACAAGGCATTCGATAATGTCATGTTTCCCATCCATGAAGGGGCAATTGATAGTACCATGTTTCCTACCCATGATGGAATAATTAAGAGTATTATGTTTCCTGCCTATGATGGGTCAATCGATAATGTCATGCTCCAATCCATGATTGGCAATCCAGGGTATCACTGCACTAACCCTTGACTAGCAATTCACATTAATGATACCAGTCCAAATGCTGCTTACTTAACAAATTAGATAAATATAGGTTTCAATTTTAATTTGTTTTCACCTTTAAGTGTAGCCCGTTTATACATTTCATGCATAATCAAATAAACAGACCAAAACTATACAACATGGAGCTATCAAATGCATAATTCAATATTTATACAAGAGAATATGCAAGGAAATTTATATCAAGCTCATAATATTAAATGTCAAATACTATCATAGTCCATGCATAATGGTACTCATCCACACTATCATACAAATGCACACGAGAAATTAGCATCTCTACACAAACAAGCATGCAAAGGAGATCTTTGCCTCTATTGGAAGCAAAATCTAGTCAAGCATGTCGATCCATTTCACAATACACCTAACACACTAGTCAATTTAAAATTAATATTTAGCATAACAAAATCTAAAAATTTAACCTCCTTGTTAATTTAAACATATAATCTCTAGCTTCCTAATTTTCTAAATTTCAAAATCCATCTCTTCATTTCTACCTCCAGTTCTATCCATGACCTAACCAAATAATTAAATTAAAGAAAAATAAAGACCTAGAATTTTATCTCAATCAAAGTGCTGGAAAAAGACCCTGCACTAGTCCTCTCTGAGTCTTAACTACTGTCTTCTTACACGATTAATTAACACTAGTTACGAGAATAATTCAAGGGGAGAGGATATCAGTGATGTAGGTCACAGATTATACGATTGTTAACAGAGCCTTTCTTGCGTCAGGCCTAAGGGAAATATAGACAAAGTACCCTTGACTATGGGGTAATAGAAATAGGGGTAGACTATAGCCCACTGCCCAAGATGGTGGACTTTAGCCCACTTATTGAAAGAGAGAGAAAGATAAGATTCATGAGGGGTGTGCCAGCCCAAGATTAGATGGTTTTTATATAATATTAGAAGAAATTGATAAGAATATGATGTGTAAAGTTAGTAGAATTAGATTTAAAGATAAATTTAGTATATTAAATGATATGTTTATAATATATAATCAAAAATATAATAAAGATAAAAGATTCTCTACTTGAAAACCAATCTCAGATAATAGTAGTGAAGGCAGAAGTACCTATCAATTATGGAATATTCTAATTGGGGAAAAAAATCAAGAACTATAACTCCATTATTTAATGAATTAATTTATAATTTTATATATTTCTTAACTCAAGAAGAAATAGATAATTTTGATATTTTGATCTAGTGGCGAACACAAGACAATAATTATTCTTTGCTTACCGTCATTGCCTATAATCTACTAACTCCTTCGGTGTCCATAGTAGAATCAGAATTTGCTTTTAGTCCAGAAGGAAGAGTGCTCGACAGGAGCCGATTGAGGTTCGAGATGATGGAGGTGCTAATTTGCCTCAAGGTGTTGTATGATGCAGACAACAAGATGCAAGGCCAAAAGAATAATAAAGATGAAGAGGTTTCTCCAAATAAACAGAGAAGTAAAAGACTAAAGATAAAAGATGGTATGACCTATTATGACCCTAAAAGTCAAATGAGAAGAATGATCATAATGGGTAACACCAACAATAAACCTTCAAAAAACAAGTACATCTAATTTAATTTATTTGATTTTTTTAAAATTAATTTTTAAATCAAAAAATAAGAATAAATAAAAAATTATCAAGCAGGTTGGCCCATCTGACCTAATAATCTGGGGTCCAAATCATGCACAATAAAAGACGAAGATGAAGATTGAAGACTTTTCTCTGAACGTCTAAAAGATGAAAAAGAGGATTGAGTAACACGACAACGAGATAATGCAACCATGAAGGCAAGCCGTTTGTCCACCCATGAATAAAGGTACGAATATAATCTATATTTTTATTTCGTCAAGACTAGCTAGCTATTGGCCTTTAAATAATATTTTTAAAAAAATTAAATGGGCTGGCATGCAAGTCAGCATGGCCCGAAGGCCTGGCATGGTTCGGCACAGCCCGCAGGCCTTAAATGGCCTAGCAGTGCCCTCAACACACACACACACTTTGGGCCATGTCAGGCCTGTGGGCTATGCCGAGCATCACCCCCCACACACACTAGCACGGCCCACTATAGGAGCCATGCCGAGCTAGCACGGCACGCAAGCCCATGGCCCAATTAGTATAGTACATATTTTATAGTATAATATGTAAGATGACATCAAAGCATTTTAGTTAAAAAAACAAAAACAAAAAACAAAAATAAACGCACAGCAGGGAGTTTTAATGATGAGAAAATGTATCCATAAGATATACCAAATATACATGAGGTGAGAGAAAACTTGAAGGGACATTTTGATTAAGCAGAGTAGAGGAGGCAAAGAAAAGGATAAGTAGAGAGGATAAGAGTAGGAGTTGATTCTCTCACCTTTTCTGTGATGCCATAAACATTGCATCAAATAAGTTGCGACATATCCTGTCCGGTATATCTTTTAAACTAGTAACTCCTATACCACAAATATTATATCTGGTCATCCAAACAGCTTGCCAACCGAAGGAAAGAACTTTATAAGGAGTAAAAGTATATATAAATCAGAAGAGGACAGTAATCAAGGTCACAATCCACTCAACATCAGTCCATCACACATAAGACAACGCTTCAGCAGGAAATCCATAGATGAGCAAATTCTCTTCCGCATATTTCATCCTTGACAGGAGAAGATAATGGGATCCTTCTGACATTCAACATGATGGCCGCTTGCTCAATATTAACAAGAGTAACAGCAGCAACAACAACAAAAATAAAGCAGAATTTTCACTTATTAGATATCAATTAATAATCCTTAAATTGAATCTATTAGCATGCTCCCTGTCCAAGAATGTTTCCTCTCTACTCCATTTTATTACTCTTTGCTTTTCTTATCGATTTCAAAAAAAAAAAAAAAAAAAGCTTTTCAGCTAAAAATGCAAACAGTAATAGAAACACCAAAAATGTGTCGCCAAACATATTTTTCAGTCCGCTAATTTATCTCCTCTAATTTTCAGAAACAAAGAAACAAAAGCTTTAGCAAACAGGCCAATGGTTCTTCTTATTTACACATCATTCTTACCTACTCCCTCCAGCTTCGGAGAACTTGAAACCAAATTAATTTCCCCTTTGCTTCCCATTTTCTAGCTAAGATCCTACTAACAAGTTAGAAGAGGAACCTCTTACCAATATCGGAGCTGCTTTCATTGAGTTGGATGATCACCACCACCACACAATCCCACCACCATGGCTTGCAGTTCCACTTGGGCGGGAGAGACCAGACGAAGAAAGAATGCCGCACAAACTATCTATGGAGGCCACTGACATGTTGGAATTCTTCCAGCCATGGAGGTCGATCGATGAAACGGGGAGGAATATGAACCAGAGAGTCGATCGATGAAACGGGGAGGAATGGTGAAGCAAGGACGAGGCGCAGTAATTGAAGCGGATGTTGGGGTGGGGGAAAAAGTAGGCGCCGTTGGTTTTTATAGGCCTTCGTGCGCTCCTGTGCGCTGTTTTAAAAGACGGAAATGGGCATGGAAATTTCTGGGACTAAAAATGTTATATGCTATACCTTTCAGAAAATTAGTGCAATCACTCGCATCTAATAAAAAGATAATTGCATCTTTCACGTCATACTTTGCATTGTATTCATTAAACATACTCCATAATCACCAAAATATATACTGGATCTTTTGGTCTGAGAGAAATACAACTATAAATAAATAAAGAAGCTTCCTCATTTAAAACTTTTGGTCAACACCTATGATGCACAAACTACTTGGATATATATATATATATATATATATATATATATATATATATATATATCTTTTATTTAACTATTTTTTTATAAAAATAAAAATAAAAAATTTAATATTTTAATTTTATATAGCAGTAAATTTTTTTAAAAAAATCTAAAATATGAACGTATTAGGATTATAGATTTTTATAAAAATTATTTTAAGTTTTTTTAAAATTTTATTACTGTATAAAATTAGAGTATTAAATATCATTTAAACATTCTTTAAGAAATTCACCTTTTCATTCTTGTTTTTTATAAAAAGTTAATTAAATAAGGGTATTAAATACTCCTTAATGAATTCCCTGGGGCACTACTTAACAAAATGCATATATAAATATAAAGGTAGACTTGGCTACATTCGAATGTAGTCAAGCCTAAATCTGATCATTTTCTTCGTTCTTAAATTCACACAGTTTATAAATCTCAAAGATAAAAAAAATACAAAAGTTATAATGGCTTCAAAATCTATATGAATGCAAAGATAGAAAGATAATCGATCTTGAATTTAGCTATATTTGAATATAGCAAAATCTATCCCCCGCTCTATATATATATATATATATATATATATATATATATATATATATATATGTATGTATGTATGTATGTATGTATTATAAATAATTCTTAATATTTAAATAACTATAAATAAACTCAAAGTTATAATTATATATTTCTTCTTTAAGAAATGTTAATTAGAGAGCATCTATTCCTTAAGCTTATTTAACAACCCATAACCTCATCCAAAAGGACTAGTCAAAAAGATATTATTTGGATTTCTTGATTCTGCATAAGTACCTGAAATCTTTCTAATATATAGTTGATGTAAGACTAAACACTCATTAACATATGCTCTCATACTTTCTCTTCCTTCAAGCCTTAGTATCCTAAATTTAAATTTAATCAATCTATTTGTAATTATAAAAATCATAGTCAACTCATGGTCAATCTCAAAAAAGATTTGATCTACATATATCAAGAGTTGAGTCTATTCTGATCCCATTTGTAGAGACATGAGATTCAGTCAACCTCAAAAGAGACCATCTAAAATGTCTTCTAATCTATATATGTCCAGAGTTGAGTCTATTCTAGTTTCATTTATGAAGATATGAGATTCACAACAAAAAAAAATTTTAATCAAAAAATATTATTTATATTCTAAATAATGGGCTGACTAAAATCCCATCAACATGGACTCCCACGGTTTTAAGGCTTTTGAGCACGTTAAGCTTTGATAACACAGTACCTTACAATTTATTAGACTGCAACAAGCGCAATATATCATGTTGCATGTGAGGAGTCTGAAAGGATTTTATATTATAATAGTAATGTGATACCTCAAATTTAGCCACACATTAGATAAATATATATATATATATATTATGTGCTTATCACTCAAATTCATTGCTATCCATTAACTTTCATTCTAGTTTTTGGGATACATGGTTTTAGCTCGCTAACGAAATTAATTGGATCAATAGGTGGGCTTGAGGCATTATAAATGATATTAGAGTCGACTCAAGTATGCGAAAGTTGATGGACATGAGGAAAGGACTACTCATACGATGATGGTAGAGTTTCGCCATAGCGTGAAGCCATCCTTGCAGCACTAACAATCCGACTTAGGAGTAGATTCTGGTTAATTTATGACATGCAACGAGGATGTCGCATTATAAGGAGAAAAAATTGTGATACCTCAAATTTAATTTCACATTGGATGAAAAAGAAATATGTTATGTGCTTATAACTCAAGTTCACTTGCTACCCATTAATTTTTATTCAAATTTTTAAATCATATGATTTTGATCCGTTAATGAAGTTAGTTAAGTCAGTAGATAAGATTGAAATATTGCAAAGAACAATGGTCTACCCTATCTATTCGTAATTTATAAGAGTTTAGTTGCAGGATGGTCTAATTTCTATAGCTTTACTGCAGGGAGGGCATGCATGGCAATGGAATAACCAACGGCTTTGCGGTAGGTTTGTGCGGTTGTGGCCCTCGCATGGCAAGCGAGAAAATATATATGGACAACCAGTCTCACGAGAACCAGACCAGGTCTCCGTCAAAGAGATCTAAAAGACTGCAAGAGTCCTTACAAACTAGAGATATGTCGGCTTAAGGCCATTATTCTAATGCCTATTGCTTAACCCCGTGAACTCCTACAGTGAACGATGCTGGAGCCCCGTCAAGGTGGTCACGAGTCTTCCTTACGCCATCACGTCACATTAACAAATATATAAATGAACTTGAGAATGTTTGTTGCTCGCATCATCGCCTCGCTATGAACAGAATAACATTCCTTTCGTTTTGAAGTCCAACCCCCAGGCCACAGTATATACCAAAGGAATCTATCACTAATAATTGAGCAAACCACTTGAAAATTAAATCAAACTTGCTACTTCCTACGTCTCTGAAACAAGACATCAAATGGTGGCAAACAAGTTTAGTCAAGCTCTCAACTTACGATGACAATCATGCTTAGCTATGCTAACGGTCCATAGTGACAACTAAATCAAACGATGCTCTATTCCATAATGGAAACCAAATTGAGCTGTACTCCATTTTTCATGGCAAACAAATCGAGTCAGGCTTCAATCCACAATGGCAAACAAAATGAGTCATGCTATAACCCATGATAAGAAATAAAATTAGCTACATTCTGGTCCGTGATGGCAAATAAATCAAGCCGCGCTCTAAGCCGCAATGATAACCAAATTTTCTCATCTCTACCTCACAATGATCTGATCGCACTATAACTTACAACAATGATAATATATATAGTTATGCTTCAGTTCGCAATGTTAATCATATCCAACCGTGCTATATCCTATGGTAACAATAAAATCTATCCGCATCTCCACCATGATAGTAATCATGTCCAATTATAATAGAGCTCACAGACCTAGGCCATGAAAAGAGTGCTGAAGCCAACATTACCATTTGAGCATTACAATTTGAAGATTAAATCAGGCTAGTGCTTCTCCCACGCTGCTTCTTGGAAGCTAGACACCAATACGTAAGAGTGAGCATAGTTTCTAATTAATCAGAAAATTAAACTGGATTGATATAATTTGGTCAATTCGATTTAGTTTAAATTTTTTATAAAAAAATCAGTTATTCAACTCCATTTGATCTTTTCATGATTAAAATCGAACCGAATCGATCCAATTTCTTTATATATATGCTTATTTACTCTTTTTAATCCTAGGATTAGCTTATGTAAGTGAACAATGTTTTGATTTAAGAGTTGTATTTATTTATATAACATTTTAAATTATACAAATTTATTTTTTTATTGATGTTGAAAAAGTTTATGTTGAATTTAAAATTATATAAATTTATTTTAAATTATTTAAATTTTTATTTTAAATTATGCTTCATTTTAGGCTTAAAGTCTAAACAATAGACCTTTAACTATTTTAGTTTTTCTTCTTTAAATTTTTTTTATCCTAAATCCCACATAAAAGGCCTCGTTTCTTTTATTTTCAAATTTTTAAGCTTAAAATCTAAAATAGTAAATTCAAAACTGAAAAAACTGATCTAGTTAAACCGAACTAGTATAATTCACTCTATCAATTCACTTTTTTAACAAAAATTGGTTCGATTCGATTATTAAATTTTAAAAATTTTAATTTATTTAATTTTATAAAATTTTGAATCGAAATGGTCGAATACTTACCTATAGCAGTGAAAAGCCAGCATCATGCATTGCTAACAACAACCATGTAAAATGTGAAAAATGCCATACTGCACCGTATAAACTCACTACGTTATTTCCCAGCTGACATGAAGCTGATTTGGCAACTGGTGAATGGCCCAAGTCCTGCGCACTGCACCAATCCCCTCGTGCCACATCTCCTGGGAACAGGAGGAATACAATACAGCAGTGGATGCACAGCTCTAGTAGTATTTGTGGGCCACCAATTATTGTAAGTAGTAGTAGCTCTCAATTGTTTGGTACATTGTCAATTGATGTACCGTTGATTTTATCAATTTCAAATATTTGAAAGTCCTTGTTTTGTTTTTTTTATGAAAGAAAATTTAAAAGCTTACGCTAAATTGCCTGAGTTTTCCTATTTAAGCTGCTAGTTAATATGCTTCTCTCTAATGGAGTACCTGAGCAATTATTGGACTTCTTGTTTAAAAGCACTGGACTTCTCCATCCCTGGTGCCAAGCACTGGACAATTCTCATTGACAATTATTTTATATGAGTTTGAAAGCTTTATTTCTTCTAAATTACTATGCATTATTTTAGTAATTTTATTTTGTAGTAGTTTTATTCAATACTATAGTCTGCAATCCTCATCGATGATGCCATGACATTAAGGTCAATCATATGTGCAATACATGTGTAACTTATGTCCTAAATTCATGGCATGGCATGTATTGCTGCTGTTGTTGTTGTTGTTGTTGAGAATGCAATGAAAATAGGTAAGCAACCATACAATGAAGTATGACACATACAAAATTAAATTCTTTTTTATTTTTTGGATGGGCTTACTTAACTATAGATAGAACTCCAACCTAGATCACTATTGATAACAAACATTCAACATTCAAAACAATTGAACAAGATAAAGTCGCTAGAGATTCCAATGCCGCCCTCTTAAGTAGTGGTAATCTAAGTGACAAAATAGATGGAGATCAATTCTGCACTCTGCCAAGAGTTTGAGATCTCTTGGACTTCTTCTTATCTAGGCCCCCATGCCAAATGGATGCCTAGGATGATGCCAATCATATGTGTGACACCAGCATATAAGATATATCCGAAATTCAAGACATGTATTCATTTGGTCTAGAAAAAGGGGGCCAAAAAAAAAAAAAAAGAGGAGATGAGCAACCACTCAATGATGTGTCATATAGATAGAATTCAAGTACCTAATTTAGAATAATGGCAAGAGTGATCCATGGTCAAGTAAAAAATACATATCGTTATCTTTCATCTACAATTGAGACAATCTCCACATCAGCATCATTTGAAGCCAATTTTGTTTCATTGCTTTGCCTCATCATAAACTTGTAGATGATAATTTTTTCTCTAGCATGGACCTAAGCGGCTCAAATTTACATAAAATTTTCATAAATTTTTTACTCAAAAATATTTTTTTTCGTATGAAACCAAAGAAAGTCATAAAAGCGACGTCTCGAGAGTAACCCTACAAAGAGTTTGAGAACTAATCCACACTCAACACCTTGCTATGATGTAGAGAGGCAATGCCCCCCCCCTGATATTCTCTAAAATGCATGGCCAAAGATAGAATACCTTGCCCCCCAAAGCACCCAATCCTCTCCCAAATTGAATGAAGTACATGAACTCAATTTTTGGGCGGCAAGCTAGCTATAATTCAGCAAGGCCTTTCACCATCATCCCATCTAAATTATTGAGTACTAGTATCATCATTGTCTTTTTCTATCATTGAACTAGTACCAGTATTATCAGGCCGTCGGAGTAGCTACGGCCATCTGATCTGTGTTTCTAATTCCCTATGGGGGCAGTGTGACATAAAAATTTGGAAAAGTCCATCAGTCTCAATCTTGGGTGGGCTCATTAAATTCATGGCCCAATTGCGATTGAGAGAGATGGTCAAAGTTCAAGTTGAGGGTCTAGATCAGATGGGTGGACCCATCCACAAATGGACAGTGGTGATGGACGCTACAAGGAGGAAAAATCTATTGTCGACGCAGACGCCGACGTAGGGTCGGTTAGACCGTTCGAACGAGTCCTTGTCTTTGTGAACTTTACGGTGACGGAAGCCTCTGTCATAAAAAGCTATGATAGGTTGCGAGTAACGAGCCAAAAACAGAGATGGTGAAATCCGTGGGGGGCCAACCAACCGTGGGCCCCTCTGGAGGCGAATCGAAACAAAAAAACGCAGAGGCATCAGCTTCAGGATAAGCGAGAGAGCGAGCCACAAAAAAAAGACAAGGGAGTGGGCCGGGGATATATATTCTAGGGTGGTCCTTCTTGGAGGTGTGGAGTGCTTTAGCCAAAAAGAATGTTGAAAAAGAGGATCACAGCATCGATATGAAATTCGAATCCAGTACAATGAGAACCACAAGAGAGAGAGAGAGAGAGAGAGAGAGAGAGCAGTCAGCCAGAATGATTTGCGAGGAAATGAGAAGGAAGTAGTAATGTCGGTGCGTCCATTTCAACAGGACGTTTTTAAGTATTAATGGACTAGGGTTGGATGGCACGCCACCTCATGGTTCACAGTTTTATGCAGTGCTGTGATAACACAGAGGAGTAGCGCAATAATTGGTGGCAAGATGCAAGGTATTGGCTTTTAGTGATGCAAGGATATGTGACTGCATAGGATTCCTGTGCCATGATAGCATCCTTGACAATTTTGGCTGGAGGCTCCGTTGGCATTGGAGTCTTATGATTAGATAGCCCGCCTGTGCTTTTGGCTTTGCTTTATGAGATGCAGAAATTCAACAGAAACCTCAAGCTAACATTCTCGGTCCATCTACTGGCCTAATTAATCTAATAGTATGCCAACTCTAAGCCTATATGACCTTAAAAATTCGAGTCCAAGTTACTAATCTTTCTCATCCAATATTATAAGATTATTTAGGAGGTATTACAATCTCTCCTTCCCTCCTAACGAGGTTTATGGCGGGACTCTTTCCACCTTACCCAATGAGTAGCCTTTTCCTTCTATTTCATCAATTTTTATATATTCAGATTGGCTTTAATATCATTTATAACACCCCAAATCCATATATTAGTTCAATTAATCTATTAATGAGCCAAGTCCATGTGACCTTAAAAACTCAAATCCAAATTAATTAGTGATAGATAAACTCGAGTTATAAACTTCATAAATTATTCTTTTACATCTAATGTGGATCAGACTACAGACTAGTCAAAATCTACATCGGATAAGATCGTTGGTGCTACCAAGGTAGCTCCATGCCACAGTAGGACTCACTCCACCCCCATGGGTAGCCCTTTTTTTTTTGACCCACTAACTTCTACACATCCGAATCTTTCTCCCTTTTATCAAGAAACTATGCTTGACCATGCTACGAACTAGTTAAAATCTATCTTGAACAAGGTCATTGATGCTACTAAAGTAGCTCCACAGCATAGTGAGACTCTCTCTCTCTCCACCCGCATGAGTAGCCATTTCCTTCTAACCTACTAACTTCTACACACCCAGGTCCCTCTCTCTTTTATCAAGCAACTACACTACAAACTAGTCATAATTTATTTCGAATGAAGTCGTTAGTGCTACCAACGTGACTCTACGCTATGGTAGGACTCTCTCTAGCCTGCCTTATGGATAGGCCTTTCATCCTGACCCGTTAATTTCTGTAGATTCAGATTGATTCTGATATCATTTATAACGATTCAAGTCTACCTACTAGCTTAATTAACCTGTTAGTGAATCGAGTTTATGTGACCTTAAAATTCAAGTTCAGATTTACTGATAGTGAATAAATTTAAATTATAAATTTTTTAAAATATTATTTCTATCCGCAACAAAATATTCATGCGTGTGTTGCGCTGACCCTCGCGATCCATTCTGTATTGTGTTGCCCTTTTGGAGGTTTTCATAGCTGAACCATGTCTGCAGTGCATTAATAGGCTAGCTAGCAAGCTAGCCAGAGCAGTGGCAAGTGACCTTGGACTCGTTTTGGATGGCGTGCCGAATTTGCTTTTGAGTAGATAATGATACTTCAATGTTGAACATAAGATCAAGAGTCATACATGTTGGCTTTAAAAGAGACATTAAATTGAAAAAACAAGATGAGCAAATGTACTTTCCTCCATCATTTCTTTTATTTTTTAGAAAATGCATAAGTAAAATCATGGAGTAATTGCATTATATGAGGCTTTCCTTGATATAGTAGATAGTAAACATGTCAATTAACAAAACATATACACTGGAATCTTCTTAGATTTTTATTATTCGAGTAAATCTCAACTCAGATCCAACCAAATCTAGACGATACAATTGAGATCTCATTATCTAATCAAAACTTGATCAAGTTTGAGTAAAGATCTACTCGAAGGTGATCAAATCAAGCAATCTCTCTCTCTCTCTCTCTCTCTCTCTCTCTCTAAGATAGAATTCCCTGTGAGAATCCAGAGTACCTCATACCGATTTTTTCTTTTTTTTTTTTTGGCCCCTTCTAATTCCTCCCTTTCTAAATTCTGCAACCATCCATTAATATAATATGTCTATATAGAAGCCCAACATGTAGAATGCAATCACAACCATCCATTATTAACAATGAATTATAGCTCTAAAGATAAGCCTTTTGGATACCTAGAAAAAAATGTGAACGGTGTTAATATATGCTAAGTAATGCCAACTCATTTAATGTGATCATGAGTGAGTGGTGTTAGACTGTTTGGATTTCTCATCATGTGATTAGTGTCTGGCTATTAACTAAAAGTTGGAAAGTTTCTCTGTTTTAGTCTTAGGAAATAAATAAAAATTACGCATGCATTTCATGATCCATACATTAGCACAACTATAGTAGCAAGTCCCACCATGAATTAGAAATTCCTCACAGTCTTAGCTCTTATACTTTTCGTCAAATATTTGTAATTCATTCACCAAGCCTACTATACACACTGGCAGAACATGAGAATACTTCATACAACAATCCAACCTGAAAGTGTAACTTTGCTGACAAAGTTAATTTTCAAACCTCTTTGGTTCCAGAGCTTCTTCTTCTTCTTCTTTTTTAAAAAAATCTGAGTATCGAAACTTTGATTCTTCCAATCACTGCCATCAACTTCAAAAATACTGTTCATCATATGTCCTTGAACCTGATACTGTGCCTTCCATGACCATTAAGCATTTTTCAGAACTATAGGTATAAAAGTTGCCATCTGTCCTGATATTGACAGCACCAAGGTAGGATTATGCATGATATATGCTAATAACACACCTCCAAAATCTGGACCTTGCCAAGATGATGTTAAAACTGCACTCATCTTTTTCTGTAGCTTATGAAAGCAATTAGACTAAACTGAAACATTGAACTCCAGATCAGGTCTAGTTAAGAACTGATGTATCAGAAGTTTACACCAAAATCCTTTTCACCTTGGCAACAGAGGCACTAATCAGTTTCACTACTAGCAGAGAACAGAATCACTAAGATGGTGTGGTACCTGTTCATAAAGCACAAACAGAACTCCGATGCCGATGCTCTACAAAAGGTTGCTGTTGGAGTTACAATTTCTTTTTAAGAAAATATCAGCCCTCCCACATTCAATTCCTCCCACTTTGTAATTTTATTGTATTTTTTGCATAGCATGATGAATTGCAACCAAATGTAGACCATAGTTATGAAGATATGCTAGTCTTACCTCATCTGTTGCTATCAGAAGACATTAGCTGTTAGTTTAAACCATTCAACATTCATTCTCAAGCTATTCAACATAACCAACAGTTTCAGATGGCATGTAATTTTCATCGCTGAGCCAGGACAGAATTATGCTAGCCTGTTCGCATCACCAAATGTGGAAGTAGGCCCAAGCAATAGGTGAACAACCTCAGGATTGCATGTGGATGCATAAGAACTTACCTGTTCAACAGTTGGTCTAGTTTCTGCTGCAAAATATCATACATATTGAATTTCCAAGAGTGCCAACACCCAAAAAGAATGCTGTTCCTTGCTGCTACATGTTGAAGAAGCCTAGTTGGAAATACATTTCCAGTGGAATCTAGGACTGTGACAATATAGAGCCTCTATATTTCAGATCCAGAGATCCATACAACTGGGCAGCATAAGATGTCATACAAAGCATATGAGTCTCTGCTGTAGCATATATTGATAGATCTAAGAAAGGAACAACTGAACCAAAAGTCATAAGGATGGAATGACACATCTAAAAATATCATGAAATTTAGAGAATTGTAAGTCATGCAAACAAGTCATTGGACCATTTAGTGGATATTTGCTAATTCATTATCTCCAGAAAAATTTTAAAAAAAAAATTAATCCAAGCATTTATTTGGATATAATCCTTGAACTTGTGATAGTTTCTTCTCAGTTTCCATTTCTTTCATGAGATGTTCTAGTCTTACTGTGTTAGGATTGTTACATAACTAAACAAGAAAAATCCACCAAGTTCCCACTATCAAGACTCAACGATCTCTTTGGAAGGTTTAGTATGTTGAAATCCAATATAAAAGATAGTCTTTCTTGTAGGTGGTTATCAATTCTTATAATGAAATATTTATGACATGAAAGGGCCATGAGCCATTTTAACTGTATATGCAGGGATATTTTCATGACATCAAATTTTTTTGCATCCAATTTAATTCTCCTCCCCAAGTTTCATAGATCAGACCACAAATTAGCATGACAAGATCCCAAATCTTTCTTTATGGAACCTGATGACCAACTCCTCATGCATCAGTAATATTCTATGCTGTGCAATATAGATTAGTCATTTTAGCTAACAAGTAATCATGTCGACTAAATTTCATAGACTTATAGTCTACATAAAAGAGATATTACAAAGCATATAATCAAAAGTCAGTTCATGCCACCATCAACCATTTTAAAATCATGTTATTTCCCAAAATTCATCCAAGACACCAAGATCAATACATATTTGTGCTCTGAAGTATCTGCAACCAAAATACAAATGGGCATCAGGGAAGTGTTAACATTGTCTTACATTCCCAGGACTAGTAATCCAGAGGCCTAAAATTAACTTTAGGAAAAGAAGACAACATATAAAGGGTGCTACAGGAAAGTATCCTTTTTCTCTCTTTATCCACCTTACTTGCACTTTCTAGTCAGATGCACTAACAAAGCAACAGGACACAAATTTCTTGTGCCCCATATACTTGTGGAATGTTTTGAAAAAAAAAGTTACTGGGCTAAATTGGTGTTTCCATTTCATAGACTTATAATGGGTTAAAAACATTAGCACATATAACATTGGTGAAAAGAAGAAAAAATCTGGCAATTCAGACAATATTCCATGTGTTATTAACGTTCTCCAAGATGGAGATGCCAGCAGAAACAAAATTAGCAGCTAATGTGATTTATTTGGCTTTTTGGAAAAATTAGCAATCTCCCACCCTTAAGAAGAAACAACCAAGTAATATAAAAGCATTGTGGGAGTCTAAAGCTCAAGCCAGAAGACAACCTCTTATATTTTATCAATCAGTAAACAAATGCGCCTCCTCCCCACCCAACAAATGAATCAATACAATGCACTTTCTCCAATTGGAACACATGAGAAATAGCTTAAGAAGTCTTTAAACATGACAAACACAATCAAACATACCGATATTTGATAATTAATATACCAGAATAAAAAATACACGGCCCATGCATTATGTGGCAACAGATGCAACAAAAGTGCTGCCAATCTTAAGTTGGTCAAATACCATGTTTGGTTTCTTCATTGTTTATTATAGTTATTTGTCTTCTCTTGGTGGAGTTGCCTCAGCGTTAGTTGCTGGGGCATCTTCTGTTGCAACTTGTTGGGAAGCAACAAGTTTTAGAGGCACATCTCCTGTTAATGTGATAGATAAAAAAACATAATATACCTACATTATTTAACATCAAATGTGTTACACCAGTTAACTAGGTTGAACCCATGACACAGTAGTATAACTCCTAGGTATAATCCGAAAATTATGCAAGGTTTGAATTTTTTTTTTTTAGCATTTATCAATTAGCAGTACATAAAATTTTAATTAAACATTATTTAATTACAAAGGCTAGTATCAGATGATCTAATTTGCTTTGATCTACCAATATGTAATGAGCCTTGGTCCAGAATGAATCCCCTACACACACTTATATGCATATTGTATACTCATCATAAAACATCAATATATTATAACATTTATATACATAGGTGAACAAACTAATAATATATGCTTACAACAAAGAACATCTACTGAATTGATGATGTTAAATTGCACATGTAGGACTGACAAGGATATAACCCCAATGGGAGGCTTCCCACGTTATGGGGTGGTGAAGAATGATGTTATATTAATTACAGGCTGCTGTGTAGGACCAAAGAAGCAGGTTGTCACTTTGAGGCAGTCATTGCTGAAGCAAACCTCACTTGTGGCTACGGAGGAGATCAAGCTCAAGTTCATTGATACCTCTTTCAAATTTGGGCATGGCCGCTTCCAAACCACAGAGAAGAAAGGCCAATGGTAGGCTCAAAGCTTTTTAAGGACAGCAATAGGCTAAAGAAATTGGACAGTGCTTTATTTCTCACCACCCTGAAAAATTTCAGGGTGGTTCTTGGACTAGTAGGCTAAAATATTTTTCAGAGGCACAAAAAGAACTTAATGTTGGTGTTTCAAGTTGTGTTTAAGTTTCCAGTTAATGTCTGGTTCTGTAAGATCTGTCTGCTGGCAGCGCATCACCCTTGAAGAATGTGCTGCTCTTTGCTTGATCTGTTATGCCATGTTATGCTTCTCTAATAATCTACTGTAGCAGCGCTGGCTTGTAGATATTGGAAGACTGGTAAATTCCAAATGATGATGATTTAAAAATATCACCTGCAATGATTGAAATATGAAGAAATGTGAAGAATTTCCAGTGTTTAAATGGTAGATGCGTACAGAAGAGGCGTTCCTTGTAGACGCAAACGGAAGTGGGAGGCTGCAATATTACAAACATTAGCTGTCATTTGTTTTGCATAATTTTGTTTATTTATTTAGAAAAAGGTGGTGTCATCTAAGGTCTTTAATTGCTTTGCCACTTGTGCAGTGAATGGAGAACTCGAAATTGATGTTTAATGTTAAGACATCCAGCATTATTACATATGTAGTGCACTACTGAAACCATATTTTTGAAATCAAAGATTCAAGGTCACAAAGTTTGAATGATCTTACAAAGTTAAATAAATTTTTGCTGGAGAGCGATAGAGTCATGGATATAAATAAAAACGTAGTTTGCACCTAGAAACTGTGAGCTTATCACATTTAGCCATCCATCCTTGTGCTCTCAATGCCAACAAAATTTTGTCTTCGACCATACCTTCTGCAATGGATTCACAAATTATTATTTTTCTGAATTTCAAATTATACATTAATTGTGAATAAAATATAAACAGAACTTTGCTGAAAAGAAAAGAAAAATGGAAAGAAAGTTCCTGGAATCAATCAGCAAAAAAATTTCCAATGCATTGTAAGATAATTTAGCATTCTTTAATTTATTTCCTCAGCATTTTTCACTTGTGTTGATCAATCCAACAATACAAATCATGCAAAATATTAACTATCGCATACAACAAAAAAAATTGTCACAACCGTTGCTATAAATTGGAACTCATACACAAGGTAAAGCAGTGAATCTGCCTCTATGCAGCTCCAATTTCCCTATTCAAGTAGTCTATAAACATTCTCTTTGCACTCTCTGCATCTGATGGTGGGGGAGGTCCACTAAGACTGTACTGTCCTGCTAACTTTATAAAGGTACGCCGCAGGCTCCGGAGCTCAGGCAGGCCAACCATTCTTTGAATGTTGATGTAATTTGCTAGTCAAGGTCTCATCATTTAAAACTGATGTTAAGTATTGCTCATAAAATTAAAAAACAAATAAAAAGAAGCTGATTTTCAAACATTTATGTTTTAGAAGTTTTTGGAGGTTGGTACCAAAGATTTCTCCCACCCTAGTTCTCACAAAAAGAATATTTGGTTGTCAAGACATAACTATTGGAAACCCAATATGAGCCCATTGATGCATATCCTATGCAACCTTGCATGGAATGGCTGCTATTGGAACATCTTTTATAAGCTAATATATTGCGGACAATCAATTTAAGGTAGCCAAACCAGTGCGACTTGGGTTAGAAAAAGGCAAGCTTAGGCCCAACAAAAAGGTTCACTAGTAAAAGTAATGCTATGTAACGCTTTGATTTATTGACAAAGGAAGTGTGGTCTAAAACCAAAGACAGTTCTAATTTCATTAAGTTTTTGCAGAGAAGGATATGGTTGGCAAATGTTGGCTGAGAGTAATCTTGTTCACCATGCCCGCAAGCCCACCAGATTGTGCTTCAACAATTGCATTGATCACCTCCTGAAATACAATGAACTTCAGTTGAAACTTTTTACACAATTCATAAACCCAAGTATATCTTTAGATGTACCTGTGTTGCTCTATCCATCTCATACAGAGAATTGGCCTCTGTTGTACGTACCTAAAAGATTTTCGAAGGATCAGAAGGATTCGGCCATATAAAAATGCAAAAACAAACTACAGAATCCTTGACAGAGTGTTTCCATACCGCTGACTACACACAAACAGAAAATGCAACAGTTGACTGCATAACCAATACAACAAAGGATCATGTGTGTGTGTGTGTGTGTGTGTGTGTGTGTGTGAGAGAGAGAGAGAGAGAGAGAGAGACTCTGAATTAAAGGCTAACGAGTTAACTGGCATAGACATAAAATATCATGGTGCCAACAATTGACTGTTAGTGTTGACATGTTCGTCCAGCACATAAATCCATGCCAACTTTGAGTGTATCATTTGTAGTTTTTTTGAAAATAGAAAATGCAAAATAAAAATAAACATATTCCAGCACATAAATCCATGCCAACTTTGAGTGTATTATTTGTAGTTTTTTTGAAAATAGAAAATGCAAAATAAAAAAAAGCATATTCCAACTTTTGAGCAATACCAAACATAGCTAAATCATCCGTTTGGAAAACCAAACCTGGGCTACTAGAGGAACGCATGTTCGGACATGAGCATCAGAATAATAAGAAAATGGATCCTAGACTTGGAAAATTGATGCCAACAATACTTTGCTCAACTGAAGCATAATAGATGTGAAGCAAAAGAATTTTTAAACAGGATCAGCAGAAAGCAAAGTCTTATGATTATTTATGGGCATACACTAATAGCAATTTATTTATATGTAATCTTTTAGTAACTACTTACATTCTGAGTTGCAATAGTAGGCTGAAGAACTCTAACATCTCTTGTTTTTGAATCCACTTTTTTCGTCAAGTAGGATACAGCCTCAGAAATGACTGGAGATGACTGCTTTATTCCATCTTCAAAATAACACCAAGAGGGGAAAAAAAACACCAGAGATTCAAGATATTAGTCAGGAACAATAAATATCAGGTGGTTTCACACACTAAAGCAGGCTGGAGGCAAAACAGCCGCTAACTACCACATTCAGTCCCTGTGCAGAGCCGTCCATATGTTTGCATCCTATGCAAGCAATATGAAAACAAAGACTCATTAATTTAAAAGTCGCAACATTTTTGCAACTTAAAAATTCTAACAAAATTTCTTTGACAGAATTTAGAAGGCTGTGGCTAGGAAAACCTAAGGAAAAAAGAGCTTTACTAGATAGTAATTTCTCCTTGCCTTTTATTTGATAATGTCCAAGAAATGACATGAGGAGAAAAAATGGCAAGAGCACACCTCTCATCTACCGGTGGTCAAATCAAAGTTCTGTTTTGTTTCATATAACCATTAGAATGAAGAGAAAGCAGAGCCATCTTCACATGTGACCCAAATGGTAATTAGATAATTCATGCAGCTGTTACATGGTTGTCTTAGAAGTTTGATATTACCCATTTCATCTATAAAATTGCTATATTTGCTAATTGGAAGCCCTGAAAATCACTGATCATGAGTTCAAGCTAGTATGTGAATTCTCGGCATGCTATGAAACCATCTAGGTCATAAATCAAGGTTTCATTCTAATAGATTATACCAACCTGAGGATACTAGGGCAGGAAGTGCTTACTCACTCAAGAATACTAGTAACTCACACTTACTGAGACATAGTCTGGTTTATTTAAAGACTCCATAAGCATAAGTTACCTCTGGCTGGAAACAATTCGAAAAGTGGAGAATCCCAACGATTCTGTCTATCTGGTTTCTCAAATCTCCGTACTAAGTCTTCAAATCTGTTCAAGCAGAGTATCAGTTAATAATGGCCAAGTTCACATGCCTAATCAACAGAAGGGAAAAAATCCATCCTCAGTCATAAACTGGAAAAAAACTCATGACATCAAACAAACATAGAGCTTTTCGAACCAGGTACCAGTGTTTATGCAATTTTGACTCTGCTTAATGGAATACAGATTACTTTTTATTGCATTTAGTATCCTTTGTATGATGGTACTGAAATGCAAACAACCCTTTTAGACTGAAAAAGTTTACTGGTTCTAGACCACTCCATTCTTTTTTGGTACAGAGACCACTCTAAGTTTAAAGATAAAAATGTAAACAACGAATTCAACAAATCATGTAAAACAAAATCAAAGTGAAAATTTTAAATGGATTAATTAGTAAGACATCTACTCTTTAGACAGAATAATCGAGCTAACATATCATGACATACCTAAGTTGAAAATTAAAAAAGCACACATAAAAAAAAAAAAAAAAATTACTTACATCTTTGTGTCATATGAGGATTCTCCCATTTCGCTACGCTTGTTGTTCCATTCCCTACAATGGTTTTCTTCCGTATCACAAAAAAGCTGAATCACAAAGATGAAAAATGAAAACGGCATCATCTTCCATATGAACATGTCAGGTTAAGCTAATAATAAAGCCACAAATCTACATTCCTTCTTGAATGCACTTCTCACTTGCCCTTCAATGCTCTCATTTCACATAGGTCCTTCCTCATAAATTAGTTTTCAAATTTTGCAAAGTATTCCCATCCCGTTCAATGCCTCAGTCATTGTAAATGTTCATCATCTCACCTAATTTTATTACTAAGACCAATGAATTTCCTCTCACCTTCTAATTTTATTATTAAGGCCAATGATTTTCTCCACTTGTCTTCTTATGCTGAAATTAATTAGCTCAAGAGTTAAAATAGTTTTAAATAAGATTATAAAGTGAGAATTTCTCATAGTGTTTTATGACATCAATAGATAGACATCAGCATTATCTCAAACCACAAGAAATGTGGCTTACTAGATTTGTTTCCAAAAGAATTGGAGATATGCATGCCAATACTCTTAACAAGTCATTCCTTAATATGATCAAATTGAATTACAAAGCTGGACATATTATTGTAACATTAATTGAAAATGCATCATTAAGAAATAAAAAGCCTAAACATAACACATGGGGAGAATTTCACACAGCACCAGTGCCAATCTGTATTGCACCATTTTGGTGTGGTATGCTGAGATACGTGCTGAACCATGATGGCATGATAAATTAAATTAAAGTGGCTAATGTTAATGAAAGCATGAAAAAACATTTATGACTGTCATTAAGGAATGATTACCACACAATATCTTATTCCAGAAGCTCGAGCAAGGCACCATAACTCATATCTATAACCCTGCTTTTTCAAAAGAAAACAGCAAATGAATAGGTTATCTCAAATAATATGCAAAAATTAAGCACCAATTTTTAAAAACAGGACTAGCAAAAATAATATCCTTTTAACAGAAAAATGGGCATTCAAAGAATGACCAACAAATATGTAAAATCCAGGTATAAGCATTACAAAAGTTACATGAGTTCAAATTGAATTTGTAAAAACGAGTCGACAAACAGTTCCCAGAGGCAAACAAAAAGATACTCAAGAATGCCTCCAAAACACAAATCACTCCACATGGTTGCTGACACCGCAGTGGTAGAAACAGCCATAAGCTAATAAAGCTCTCTTACCAGGAAACTACTCAACAAGGCTGTGCTTCTCTCTTAAACTCCATCAAAGTTAAAACTTTACATATTAAAGTGTGGATAAACAAGGCTGGGATATCTAGGACATCCATTCTGAAAAGGCATTAAACAATCTAAGCAAAGGGAAACATAACATAATGTTAAATAACTACTACAATGCATACTAAGAGAGTGGATTCATTATTTCAACTTATTAACAATATAAGAAATTGAAACCATCAATCACAAGAAAATGTTTATCCAGAAAATCTTAAATTTCTATTTTTCTGCACTCCCTATTGTGAGATTAGATAACTTGGAAGCCTTGCTAATGCTCTCATTCTCTCAAAACGTTCCATGGCATATAAGTTTGTGACCCTCACTTATATTAACAATAAAATGGTTAAACTAATTATTCCTTCATCTATAACATCATGTGTAGATCATCAATTGAACTATCATAAAGTACCTTGACTGGAGTAAAGGGAAGACAGTGAAGTTACAAATTTGGAAAGTAACCTGGGACCAAAAAAATGATTAAAGACACTGTTTGAGGATAAGAAACTCTAGCAGATAACCTTGACTGGAGTGAAAATGGAAGCTAGCAACGCCTTGAAAGTAACTTCTCTAGTTGCTAAAACTTTTCCCCTCAAGTACTTTGAGCTACCACTTCTCCCATGCTTGGGAAGGAAACTAGTGGTTTGATGATCGATGGATAACCTAGACCACTAGGGGAGACAACCACAAAAAATTTCTCAGACATAATGCTTTGCTTTATTTGTTTCCGACTCCAGCTGTTGCTGAAATGATGATTATCACAATCTGAAGTAAAATTTATTTTCAAAAAAATGCAAAGTTGGCAACTTGATTGATTAGAAAGCAGTTGCATAGAAAAACAAGGTGACCGGGGCACTAAAGTGAACCTAATAAAACAAGAATATCAATTTAATCAAAAAATAGACATGGTTGCTAATGATAGTGATCATCTTTGGAGGAGGACAGAACTCCTCTATTAATTGCCTTTTCAGCAATTGCAAAAGATTTCTCTCAACCCAAAGTTTCTTTCAATCTGGCTATGATTAGTGGAATCAAATGGTGACCCGCTTAGCTATAGACTAAATGGTCTGTTTAAATGACACCGCAGCATGTTGCCTTGATAAATAGTAATTTACAACACCCAGACAGCTAAGGTGTTGAATTGCCTGGTCTATGTAGACATAAAGTTTTTTACTTGAAATAACAAAATGAATCTGTAGATGAAGTAAACAGAACATATGGCTTTAATACTTCATGCTAATCAATTTAAAAATTAGATGAGCACCAGAAGTTTGAGAACATGACACCACAAGCGGGCCTTTGTAACTTTGTTTCTGTCTTTCTGATAGAGGGATTCCTTGATAGTAACATAAGATTACCTCACAATACATAAGATTACTTGACATATTACTTACACAAAAATATCCTTTTGAAGATCCAAGTATTAATGTGGACATCAAAGTATAGATGCACAGGCAAAATGACTTGTAAAGATTGGGGCTGGCAGTTAGCTTAAAGATTCCTTTTGTGCAATAAGATGACATGACTCTAAGAATAGAGTTACATGATTCTAGACTAGAAGAAAAACCATGAGAAAGGAATTAATAATAGGAAGAGGAGGGCAATAGGGAGAAGAGCAGTGGAGGAGAGAGAGGAGATATCCACACAATAGCCGCTTATGCTAATTTATAAAAGAACACTGAAGTACAAATCCTAAATTCCTAATGGTCCTATAACTTTCTCAATTTTGATCTATTACCGGAAAAAGAGCCCTTGACACATATCTACTCAGAATAAAACTTCAGATGAAGCTTAACAACCTGGTCATGATTGATTCCTTCATTTAAGGAGATGTAAACTGAACAAGAGTTTAAGAACATTCCTAAAATCTACCAATCTGTTAACTCCAATAATCCATAAAATTTGATTTATAACATGATAAGTCTGGATCCAATTAAAAAATTCATGCATGTTGAATGCCATGATCATGACTTAGTTTGCGATTCTGCCAGGTTTATGCTTTGGAGGAGGCTAATTACAGCCAGTTTCCCATATTTATGACTCTTGGAGCTAAGATTATTAGTACTTTGGTTTTGGAGGATTTTTCGTTTAGTAATCCTCTTTTGGTGTTGCTCGAACAATTTCTCTACATTAAAATGAGAATTGCTTAAAAGTAAGAACTGATATTTTTGGTGGTATCAGAACAAATTCATGACACTGCCCTGCAAATGAAGTATGAATACTTACTGTGTCATCAGATGTCGAGTTGTCGACCCTATAGCATGGCAACTACTACAGTAAGGGCAAAGGTGATATTATGCATCACCTTATATTATCTGTATCAAAGCATTAACCACTGCCTACTTCACTTTTATGATAAGATATGGATGGACTGCAAAAATAAATAATCACATTTACTTGAACCCATGTGGTTCATTTAAATTAATTAAAGCTCACATCTCTTTTCTCCGAACTCTCTCAAGTGTATCTGCAATTACATTCAAGTACAGATCTACCAATAGAAGTTTCTTTTTAAGGGAAAAAATATACTCAGATTATCAAGGGAATTAGAAGATTCTTCTTCCTTAAACACTTGACCTTCTATTTCTTTCCTGTCTTGAGCTTGTTAAATTTACAGAACAATTATGAATATGAATAAAAGCAGGACCATACATTTTTTGGGTTTTCACCACTCCCTTTAATTAAATTGGCAACTAATCAAGCAAAAGGCATTTATAGGAGTTGGTTTTCTATGTCATTCAATAGATACATCCTTAAAAACAACACTTTTTTAAAAAAAGTATCAAGTATTTTCCGAAATTGAAAATAATAAAAGCAAGAACTGCAAGACTATAGCAATAATTATATTTCATCTAATAAGTAATATTTTTCAGCTAGAAGGTCATGAGCAAAATGCAAATGCATAATCAGCACAGATACATAATTATTGTTTAGAACATGTAAAACTGGCATAGTTTATATTAAATTATTAGCTGTTCAATTATCTAAACCATAACCACAATTATCAAGACTTACCCAACTATTTGGGGTCAGTTCTATGAATCCTCATTTGCCCAAGCATTTCAATACAAGACTCCTTTGATATTGCTTCAAGCTTCCCCATATCCTTTTTCACAGATCCATATAGGTTACCTTAGGACTTCCCTTTCTCTTCTTGCATTTTTCAACAAAGATTGTGGTACATTTCTTACCAGAAAGTCTTAGATTGTTTTCACGTACCTATGCCATCTCAATGAATTCCCATTACAATGAATTCCCATTACTCTGTACTTAATTTGTGGAACTCCTATGACTTTTTTTATATAATTGTTTTTCACTTTACCCTTTCTAGTTTTATCACACGTGACACACTCATCTCAACATTCTCACTTCAACTACATTTTATTTGTTTTCTTGGATACTCTTTATTGCCCAGTATTCTACAAACCTTGTCATTTTATGTATTGTTCTTTTAACTGCCAAGATGCGTGTCAATACATAATACCCCAATATCTTCTCTCCACCTCATCCAACTTGCTCTAGTTCAACACATATCTTCATCTATCTCTCTATCATCTTGTACAGTAAATCCAAGCATGTAGAACTGATCACTTTTGTGGCATCTCTTGTAATCAATCTGAAGAAGGCCCTACTCATTTTGACTTTTTTACTAAAATTATATTCTATATGCTCTGGTTTTCTTCTATTAATGTTTAAGCTCCAATCTAGGTCATTCTCACATAATCCAATTGAGGATTTAACCTCGGTCTTTTCCCATCAATTAACACTGTATTACTTTCGATTATACGTTAGGTTTAAAAAACTAACCCATGCAGCTTGCATGAGGCATCCCAAGCCAAGCCATTACGGTACTAGTATGATATGGGGCTTGCTGTGCCTTGTATTCACACATGGCACACATGCTGTGAAAGCCAACACCAACAGTGTAACATGTAACAGAACAAGGGTGCATATTGACCAGAACAGTACAAGTAAAGTACACGTACAGGGTACCACACCAAGATTTAAAACATTGTTACATATATTATTGGAACTAAGGCCCTTATACACCATTAAGTATAAAAATGCATAAAACAATCCAATTTATCATATGCCTACTCGGAGTCCACACTGAGTATTATTTTGTTTCGATAAGACAATAATTTGTTGAAACAAACATTACGCTTATAGTAGCCTTTATAGAAATCTGACAAGAATAGTAGATTATGGATGAAAAAGGAATCTAAAAAATGAGGGTAGGCATGATATCCCAGGTAGAAGGATACTCCTTTTTGAGCCTCTATATTTGTTTAATGTCAATTTTTGCATGGTTCATAGAAAAGGTTCTATTATCTAACCATCAACTTTCTTAATTTGCAATACCTTTAGATGTTCAATAGCCGATTAAGCCTTGAGAATTATAAGGGTTGCAGATTAGCTACAAAATTTTCAGCATGCCATGATATCATACAAATATATGACCAAAAATATAAGCACATATTCGATTGGTCTAAGTTAATATGAACAAACCAGATTATCCAAATGTTTCACACATGAACATGTTCGTACTTTGCACTAGCTGGAAATGATTCAAGTGCAAACATAGCTAACAAAACGATAGGAGCAATAATCGCATAAGATAAAAAGGTCTGAGTTGATAGGAATAAACCAGATTATCTAAATGTTTCACACATGAACATATTCGTACTTTGCACTAGCTGGAAATGATTTAAGTGCAAACATAGCTAACAAAACAATGTGAGCAATAATCACATAAGATAAAATAAGTTTTACATGTTTCTCACCTTAATATTGTTCAAAGAGTCCAAAATGATAATACTGTCTCTTGATAAGGATCTATCAACTTCTGATCTAAGAACACCCCTTAAATTTTTCTCCACTGTCATATCTGTGAAAATGCAAGGAATACATTATTTAAAAAGTTCCCCCCAGAAACAAAAGAAAACACAAAAAGATTGTTTAAGGCATTTAGCTTATTCTAGATGTGTAAAATGTACATGTGACAATTCATTTTCAACGTATGTGCAAGTTAGAACCATGGAGGTAGATCTTTTTTTCTGTCAAGGGGATAATCACCTTGTGTATAGCAACTTTAGTTAGTTGCCATGGTATGCCATTGTCACATCATTGTTTCCTGGTTTTTATAGATTTTTTACCAGTAAAATGCCCAAAATGAAATTTGATCTGGAATGAGATTTGCAAGCCATAGGATAAGTTTTGGATGGACTCTAAAACCAAAACTGAAACCTTTTGGTTTGCTTGGAACCAACAAAAACAGAGGCTCACTTCAGATCATCAGTTGAAATAAGGCCACTTTCAATGTACGTAAGCAGCTTTTTTTAATTTAACATTGGAAAACATTTTATTAGCATAAAATTTATATTTTGCAAGCTTTCTTTTGTAGAAAATTGGAAGCATTTAGGTGTTTGATTGAGAAGAGAAAGATAGACAGTTTTCAGGCTTGAGGAATTTCTTCTGAGATTTTTGAGGAAAACGAAAAGAGGAAATTGTTGAGTAGATCTTGCATTAATGAATCAAAAATATCTATGTTTAGATTTGTAAGATTTGAAATCAAAATCTCCTGCATAACTGTATAGTTATTTTTTGAGAATAAATCGAGAAATTTATGAGTAAATCATGTGATCCTATCATGAAATTTTATTCGATTTATGAGAAATCGTGCAATGTTCTCAAGAAATAGCTTTTTTAATATTTTTTTATTGCTTTAGATTGGCATGGGTGAAATTATCATCAAAGACTGGAATAATAATAGTCCACTACCATGAAGCAAAACATGCAATTTATGTTTCACTTTTCTTCGATGGATTGCTAGTAGTTATAGTTGAGGTTATTAAAGGCAAAAGGTGCCTTAAGGTGCTTGAACCTTGTTGCTTGGACCTCTATAGGCTAAAAAGGCACTCAAGTAAAGAAAGCAAGGCACTAATTTATGAAACATTGTACAAATCATTATAAATTAATTGTATTCGTATCTTTGAAAAAGCAAAAACATCCAAAAATTAATAAAAGTCCAACATCATCATTGTTCTAGACTGACATAGACATACAGTCAATAAAAATATTCATATGAAGATATAGATCATAAAATAAGGTAAAGGAAAGCAGAAAACTAAGAAAGAAAGAAAGAAAGTTGAAATCAGAAAACAGAAAACTAGAGCAGGGGAAGAAAGAAACATAACAGGAAACAGATGTAAAGAAATAAAGAAGCAAGGCAAAAAAAGGGAAATGGAGAAAAAAAAAAGGATGAGAACAGTAACAAAAAAAAAGGACTAGGAAAAACAAAAACAAGGGAGAACAAAACTTTATCCTGGCAGATTTGATTAAACACACACACTTACAGAGAAAGGTAAGAGGAAGGACTGTACATTAAAGCCCTAATCTTACCAGAAGAAAGAAAAGGCGATGAACTTTTTTTATTTCTTTTAGTGTTTCAGTTTATAACATTGCATTAGGCAAAAATTCCCCACTTGTAACTATTGAAACCCTTTAACAGTAAAGAACACAAAGGGTATTCCAAGCATGAAAGCTTAACTTTCAAGAGATGCTCACCTGAACACCTCTTATCTTGACTAAGGACTTGTCTAGGTGTCACCTCACTAATGCTTTTTTCTTTTTTTCTTTTCTTTTTTTTTTTTATGGAAGAATCACCTCATTAATGTGGCCTTGCCTGGCACATGTTAAGGTGCTCTTTTGGTTCTTCCCTGGCCCGACTGACTGCACAACTGCCTAGAGTGCATTTGACAACAAAACTTATGGCTGAGAACACATAATGTTGTCTCAACTGTTATAGTGTAAACTTCATTGTGCCTCCATTAGTGAGTCCCGTAAGTCCCATATTTTGAGCCAACCATCCATGAATCCGATTAAAATATAATCCTTCAGTAGTAAAACACTTCCTCATTTTCACTCTCCAAATTAAATGACTACTAAAGGATATATTAATAACTAAAACAAAAAGTATATTTATCAAATGTATTGCAAATAGTCTTGACTGATGAGAGCCATCCATCAAATTCTCCTTAAGAAAACCACAATGAATCACATGTGATCACATGTAGTATATTCTGATGTCTCACATATTTTCTTGCCACATGTTATGTATCCTAAATTCTTTGATATTTAACCTTCTTTTAAAAGAGATTTTTTATATTTTTGGGGCCAAAATTCAAAAACCAAAACTGTAATTTCCACAAATATAGAAAATGAAAAAAATAAAGAAAGATTATTATTTGTTGTTTTACATGCAATACAAATCATTAAAGAATAATCCCTCCTTACCCCGAGACATAACATAAGGCTAGAATAGCATGACATTAGAAAATCACTGCCATGATTGTTCATGTGCAATGCATTATCATTCTTTGCTTTAACATTGATTCTTCACTAACAGAGATTCGTACAAACTGAGGTACTTGGAAAAGACAACTTCAAGGGCATACTTGGTGGAAGAATAAAACTATAATAGTAAGTGAAATATGGCTTCATCAATTCAAACTATTTTGGTCGATTCTATCTTTTCCTAAATCACAATTTCAATGAATGTGAGTAGCAGGGGAAGATATTGCACAAAATCTTGGGATTAAAGGATCAACAGCCTCCCCAATCCCTTTAACCTTTCTATTACTGTACATTCTTTCTTTGGATTAGTTAAAAGCTTCATGTCATGTTTCTGCCCATGTATCGTACTTCATGAGGAAAATCTAGCCAGGCATCCGAACAACCACTAAGAGAAATTTGAATTTTCAGATGAGAAACACAGTCCTATAATCTACCTATATTTCATTTTGCTCTAACACAATTACTCAGCGTGTTTGTCATTATTCTCAAATTATATGTGGTCAAGGCAATAGCTCCATATTCATATTGGTGGAAAAATAATGGCTTAGAGCAATAGTTCTTAACGCTACAATAGTTGTTATATAGATACTGGAGGCCCCATCTCTCTCTCTCTCTCTCTGCGTGTGTGTATGTACACACACACACACACACATTCATTTATTTATCCACATTATACAAAGGGAGTAACAGCAGTTATTTGATCTGGTTAATATTCATCTAGGTTACTTGGACATCCGATTCAGCTTTGAGCATCCGACATTTAAACATGGATACTGGTATAATACTTGGACACAGCTCTGTATAAGAAATTCCTAGATATTAAAAGAATGCAGCACTTAGACACACACCAACACCTGATACATGAACCTGAGTCCATGTAACATAACTGTTCATCTTAATAGCATAATCGCTTTTCAAAATTAACTCTCTGTATCACCACTAAAAACAATATTTGATTCAGAGAATAGTGATATCAAAGAATGACACTGTTACCATCTGTTCTGCTATAATGGCTAATGATAGCTGTTAGAGCACCCATTCTTTTGCTTTGAAAAAAGTTCATTAAAGAGCTGGAGTTAGCAAGCAGTGGATATTATTTCTTTTATAAAAACATAGTGTGACTGACGGCACAAACCTTGGGATAAATTAACACATGCTTTGCGAATTGCCGTACCTTACATGCATCAAGTCATGATTTTGTTTTCCTTATTTTTTTGGCTAAACTTGTTTACGATGCAAATCCACCCAACTCACTCCTGCCAAGTTAATTATCGTTTCAAAGCAACAATTCGAGAACTAGGTTTACAGATGTTCTTTTCAAGCAAATAACTCTCTTTTTTTTTTTTTCAAAAACAAAGAGAATCGATGACTAGTCCAATAATCAGAATTAGGAGGAGGGAGTGAAAGAGGGAGCAAGGATACCAGCATAGCTTTGGTTGCGGCCGAGGTGAAGGGAGGACTCGTCGATTATCCTGACCGTCGGCTTGGGCTCGACGGCCTGGAGAGCTTCGGCGAGGCAACTCGCCGCCGTCGATTTTCCGCTGCAGGGCTGCCCGCAGATCACCACGAGCGCCATCCGAGATCGGATTCAAAACCCTAAACCCTCTTTCGATCAGCTTTCCAGAGAGAATTCTTCTTTAGATGCTGCTCCCGATTGGGATTATTAGCGTCAAGATAACGATGGCAGCACATAGTATGAAGCATGCGGGGCGCGTTGTAGGTAGGGCTTGAATTGGACCGAGCCGGAGTTGCCCAGGTCCAAAATTTTCCGATTCCGAACCCAAAGTCCGATTAGACTCTCCGATCGATCTGCAAACTGGTAGACAAGCCTGGCGCCCAAACATAGGCGCAGCCCACCATCAGATCTGAACTTTTTTTTTTTTTAATCTGAACCAATTTGGCTACATTTCTAGTTTTACTGATAGGCTAATCCCAAACCTGCCATCAGGCCAATCCTACCATCAGGCCAATCCTACCATCATCCATTTCCAAATAAACCCATTACTACAATAAATAGATGAAATTAATATATATTTTAGGGTAGGCTATTTTAATTTTACTAGCCTAACCTGTTTTTTTTTTTATAATCAAGACTAATTATTTGTCCAGACCCATTCTAATAGTCTGCTTTTAGTGCCTAAATCCATAAAATTTTGCTGAGTTAGGCTGCTCTTAATCATCGCTAAGCTCGAACAACCTTTAATTTTAGGCATAAAATTAGAGAGGGTGAAGAGAGAGAGAGAGCTTGGGAGGAGAAAAATAGAGAGAGATAAACAGGAAGGGAGAGAGGAATGAGCAATTGAGAGGATGAAAGATATTCAAAGGGATTAAGGAGAGAGAAGAAAAGAGAAAGAGTGAAAGTGAAAGATATTAAGAAGGAAAGAAAGGATCGGAAGGTGCGGAGAAGGAAAACAAAAATAGAGGATGGGAGAGAGAGGAGAGGAAGAAAGAAGAAGGAAGAGAGAGAGATAAATAAGGAGGGAGAGAGGAGAGAGAGTGAAGAGGGAAGAAAGAACTGGTTAGGTCTATTTTTAACTTGGATTATGTTCATTGCTAAGCTCAATCTTAAGTCAAGCAAAATTAGTATAAATTTTATTTAGACTCTATTTTTAGCTTTTGGGCTGATCTAAACAATATCAAGCCTAATCCAAGATTTGACCTAAGATTGGCTTGCCATAATAAGCCTCGGATAGACCCAAGTCTTTTTGTAGACCTAATTGTAAATAGTAGGGCAATGCATACAATAAGGTCAAGTTAAAGATTAGTCTTGAAACTGGTTTGTTGATCCACTCTATTCAGATTAAGATTTAAAAAATGAATTTTGCGCATGCCTTGCATGTGAGAAAAAGGCTAACATCGCTCTGACTTAATAGCTATATTGAAACCTAACAAAATTGCCTTTGTATACAAGGAAAAATCCAAGGCATACAAATGACAAATTTTAGGAAGATTGTGTGTTATTATTATTCTATCCTCCTATAGGATTTTTCTTTCTAAAGTTTTGAGTTAGCAAGATTTTTTTAAAATAGAGACTTTTTTTTAAGATACATATGGGGAGGAAGCAAGCCTTAAAGGAAGAAAATTATTGTTTAATAAAATAAAAGCTATGTGCTTTGTGACAAGATAGAAGAATGAAAACTCCATGGAGTGAAATCAAACATTAAGATAGCCTTGGAACTCAAATGTTCACATTAATACTATGGTCATAGCCTATTAAGTTATCTTATAATGAAGAACTCATTCTAGTCCAAACATGATATAAGTAACTATATTTCTGAACTATACAATTTCTAAAACTATTATTATATTTACATCCCCCCCTCCACCCACCCTCCTCCCCCCCTATATTCAAGGTTTGAATAATGCTAAATCTTTACTAAAATGGTCATGATACTATATAAAAATAATTGTATTTCAAATTTACAATGATATAGCAAAACTGAAGCCTATCTAGATTAAGAATGTAACATGTTATTACATTTTAAATTTATTTTTCTAATTATATTATAGTTTTGAATAATTCTAAAATTTTATCCAAAAAAAATCATAATGCCATTTGAAAATAATTATATTTCTAAATTTACAATGGCATTGCAAAAACTCAAGCATATCTAGATTAAGGACGAAATATGCCATTGAATTTTAAAATTCATCATTTTCAACATATTAATACTTAATCTATGCAAATTTTTACATTATAAACAACAACAACAACAATAAAGCCTTGATCCCAAACTTATTGGGATCACATATATGAATTATTTTTTCTCCATTCTGCTTGATTTTAAGTCATATTTTCTATAAAATATGAATATTTTAAATATTTCTTTATTACTTCTATGTAATTTTTAATTTATCTCTATCTTTTCTTTTTTCTATATGTATCAAATCAGACCTTTATGGCAATACATTCTTAGGTCTATACTGTAAATGTCTAAATAATCTAAGTTGTTATTTTCTCAATTTATCCTCAATTAATGTCATCTTTATCTTTTTACTAATAACTTTATTTCTTATTCTATCTTTTCTTATATTACCATAAATCTATTTTAACATTCTTATTTCAATCACATTCATCCGTATGCATGTAATTTTCTAACTACCTAACATTCTATACTATGAAGCATAGTTAATTTTATGGCTATCTTATAAACTTTTTTCTTCAACTTAATAGGTATTTTATGATCACATATTATTTCCGTTAGACTTTTCCATTTTATCCAACCTATTTTAATACTGTAGGTGATATCATTCTCAATCTATCATTCCTTATGAATAATCGATCCTAAATATTGAAAATGATCACTTTTAAAAATTTTATAGTCTTCAATTTTTATACTATATTCATTTTTATTTCTAAGTTTACTAAAATTACATTCCATATATTCCGTCTTTATCTTACTTAACCTAAAAATTTTTAGATTCTAATACATTTCTCTATAATTTTAAATTACAATTAACTTTAGTCTTATTTTCATCTACTAGTATTGTATCATATATAAATAACATACATCATGAAATATCATCCTAAATATGTCTAATAAGATCATCCTAACTAATGCAAGAAAATAAAGACTAAGAATAAGATCCCTTATGTAAATCGGTAGTAGTTCTAACACTAGTAACCACTTCATCATATATGCCTTTTTATTATATTAATATATCTAATGGATACTCATTTCTTTTCTAACATTCACCATAAGACTTTTCTAAAAATTCTATCATATGCTTTCTTTGAATCAATAAAAATTATATAAAAATCTGGTCACTTTTTTTTACACTTCTCTATTAACTTCTTACGAAGAAAAATAGCTTTTATAGTCGAAATTATTAAAAGTACCATATATTATTGGATGTGTTTTTCTTAGAAGAAAAGTATATAAACAAAGACATCTACTTAAAACAATTTTATGAGGAAAGTATAATACCCATAATCCAAAGTAATGGAATGAAATTGTCTTTTATTTTTATTTTTATTTTTTTATTTTTATTTTTACAGAATGAAATCATGATTCAAAGTTTTAAAACTTGGTTCAGATGTTGTGGTTCTCAGCAGCACTGAATAATAATGTTATTGTCTATTTTAAAAGATAAAAATGGGAGAGATATATCAGATATTATAATTATCTAAATCTAAATACTAACAAATATATCACTCCAATTTCAAGAACCTCCCACCTTCGCTTGTTTCATTGGAAAATTTCCTTCTGCATGGTATTTTCCTTCTTATTTTTATCTGACATCCAATGTGAAGCTCATAATAGACTTAGTTTTCGCATGCAACTCTTTTGCACATTGTTCTGATCATCAGATATTACATTAGTAAATATTCAACTATAACTAATAAAGCTATAAAATAATATATAAGCAAACAATTACCTAGGTGAAAAACTTCAGAAAGGCACTTCTAAGGTTAAAACCTACTTCAAATGGTGGCTGATGGGTGCATTCTTTGGCAGCTACTTTGTTTCCTAACATTAACATTATAAATGAATCAGGGTTTCAGGTTGTGCTGATGGAACATTTTATTGGATATCGAAATGGGTTGCTGTTTAGGTTTTGACAGAATGTTCTATAAGATATCGGAATGAATTACTATGGTAAATATCAGGATAGGATCATCTTGGTGCTATCTTAATGTTTCAAATGTTGACAAAATAGAGAACTATAACACATTTCTTTTCATGGAAAAAAAAAAAAAAAAGAAAAAGAAACCTTGAAATGAATGTAACAAAAACATTTTAAATGAACAGCCCATCAGCTTCAACCAGTCTGTCTCATGGCTAATTTTGAAACAACGAAAAAGTTTCTTGAAAGACCCAAAGAGACGCCAAAGATGAAACATTCGTAGCATCATGAAAGAAAATCCCATGATAAAATAAAAAGCTTGTACAAGGGACACCACGAGAAGCCAAAGAGCGAGGACATTTGATACAAGGGGGGTGGTCTTTGTCCATCTAACTTCTCGAGCGCCTTCTAAACTACAAAGCAAGCAGCCTCCAGTGGACCTGGAATAAAAACACGATACCCAATGCCATTAGGATATCGTTCGATGAACCTAGAATAGCGTGCGAGCGATAAGCATATCTGGAGCAAGGATACGCTTGCGTTTTTATTCGTCTCATGGCGTATTTTTTGAACTCTGTGCCGTGGAGGACAAACTGAGTCAGCCAGTCCTAAGTCCTAAAAAGAAGCCATGCAGATGAGTGCAATTATTCATGCATGCAACCGTGTCGTGTTCGACCGACACTATTCCAATAATCCCAAACAAAAATACCACAATATGAGATCCGAGCGGCTCGATAATTCAGCTTTCATAGCTCAGTTGGTTAGAGCACCCGTTTAGTAAGCGGGAGGTCTTGAGTTCAAATCTCAATGAAAGCAGTGTGATATCAACTCTATTGCCCAACAGCCTTTTATTATTATTATTATTTGGAGGGGTTGGGGAGTCATGTGACCCCCCGCACATGCATGGGATGGCGGGAACGCTGCAACACAACCTTTTTCCTTTTATTATTATTATTATTATTATTTTATTTCATGAACATTTCTAATTTTTATTAACCCTTTTTTTCATTTTAAAATGAACCATTCATGTACCTCTTGTGAACATCATTCCTGAAAAGTTCTAGAAATAGGCTCACAATAATGGTTAGTGTTAATAGATTTATATTGTGAAATTCTTCTTCTTTTTTTTTTTTCTTTTTTTTTTTCCTTACTCAATGAAATAATCTGAGTTATGCCCTATATGTATGTTTTCAACTGCAAGCTTCTCAACTCTTTGTTGGGATTTGATGGTGACAAGAAGAGATCTTATGTGTTTAAGCATTTACATAGATTTGCATGTAACTTTTTTTTAATCTAAATTTGTTGATTTCAAATGGATTTCCTATTGGTTTGTTGCTTCAGGGATCCCTCTAAATTGACTGTGAGATGGATTGTCTACTGGTTTTTGGCAATCATCACAAATTGGTGAGTCATTTCAACATATTCTGGATGAGGTTGGGGAGTCTACTTGATGCTGAGTCATAGGCTTTTATTTTTCTCAAGACATATCATTTCAACCTATGGTACCTTTTATTTTTTTCTTCTCTTTTGCAATTTGATTGGTGTATTTACTTCTTTTTTGCCAGCCCCCTTCTTGATATCCAGGGATGATGTTTTTTGTGAATGATTGCTTCTTGTTGGGCTTGTTGGGGGTTCTGGTGCAAGGAAAAAAGGATGACCAGGGCTTCAGATATCCGTTTGGATTTATTTCATTAGCTCCTACTTTATGTTTTTGTTGTTTTCTTGGGGGGACCCTTTGCTTTTGGGACTGAAATGACCATTAATAAGTCCCATCTAAATATTATATGCATGCATATGTTGATACTTCTTAATTCTACTTCCATCAAAAAAAAAAAAAAAAAAAAAAAAGACCTTTATAAAAGAAGCTGGGACCTGTTTAGCTGGTTGGTACTGTCCTCTCTGGAGAGGTTCCGAGTCTTATTAGTAGGAATGGTGGCATTCCCAATGTTTTTCTCCAAAAAAAAAAAAAAAAAAGCAAAATATATTTGGTACTTCATTTGATGGTAAACAAACTAAAAATTAGCATGAACATTCCAAATAAAACATATCTGTTCAGCAGAGAGAACAAGGCTTCTGATTGTATAATTAAGTTTTTTTTTTTTTTGGAGAAAAAAAAAAACTTAAAACCTCCATCTCAAGTCTTTAGATTTATATTTTTGCATGTCTCTTTTAAAATATATCAGCCTGTTGCCAGTCTTGTGAGCTGTAATAGCCACAACTTAGAAGTATTTGATCACTCAATAGTTAAGTATAAAAATATTCAATTTAGATCACTCAACTCTTGTCCTAGAGTTTTGGCTTCATGTCTGTACCATATTTTTTGGTATGATACCAAGCCTTCAAAAAAGTTTAAAGATAGGTATCTCCCTTAGAATGGGACTCAAATTTCTAAAGTTAAAGATATAGGGTTCGTCACAATTAGGTCTTTGTAGGCTTTCAATAACTTCTCAGGCATGGTTATACCCATGTTCATAGTGGACCCTGATTTCATTATATCTTAAAAAGCCCTGTTTCCTTGTCTTCAATCTTCTCTTGGATCACACCATCTTGCAATTATGGTACCTCTTGTTCTTGTACATAAATTTAACCTTCAAAGCTAAGGATGTTCATGCATTGATAACCTTTTCCACTTCCCTTTGCCTTTTCTTGCTGCTCCATGTGAAGTTCCAATGGATAATTTGGCTAATGGGCTTCTGTTGCTGACAAAAGTTGATGGGCCCCTATTAACAGGTATCATCATCATCATCAAGGTGAAAAATTTCAGAAGCTGGCATCACTGATTGACTCCAATCCTCTGTATGTTCTTTGGCTTCTCTTGTCATGCCGATTCTGCTTCGAGTCTTTTTAGGTGATGCTTTCTTTCCTCTATTGAATCATGGTACCTGTACCAATGTACATCTGTAAGATCTCTAGCCTCAGATCCTCTCTCCCTTTCCTCCTTGTGGAGTCCTTTAGATTGCTACCATATGGTATCAAATCACTCCCTTGTGGAATTAAAATGTGATTTAGAAATTATTTTCTCCCATGCCTGCAGCCTTTCATCAGCATCTATATTTATAACTTTCATAGCAGCTTTTCTTTACATGAGTGGTAGTGGGTGGTCTGTAGGATACTACACCTGGTCTCTCTTTTCCTCTTTTCTTTTATTCCCACCACCATGACATTGCCTGGGCGACCTTTTGGATGGTGATATTGGCTATTAATATAAGCAATCAACCCCTCTGGTGAGGCTTGAGTTGATGGTGGTCTCTAAAGAACAAAGTACAGGTTCTGTTATGAGCAAGGAAGGGAGGTTGTAAAGCAAAAAAGAGAAGATCAAAGGACGCTAAAGATAACCAAGCACTACTTCAACTTATACCTCATTGCAGCTGGTTTTTGTGGGTCATTTTGTTACAATTATCTTGGTGGTAGCAGGGATCAACTATTTTCTTTCTTGGTTTCAAAGTTGCAGTTCAAGTGGAACAGAAGCTCTTAACAGGTTGGCTTTTCTTTCTGTTCTCTCACATCAGTTCCTATCCAATAGTGTGCATCAACAATAGCATGGCCACCTGTTGGTGCTTTTTATTAGGTTTTGCTCAAGCCATTACTATCGTCCCTTTCTATGAAGTATTTGCAGCTTTTTAACAAATTATGAAAACTTAGCCACATTAAAGAGAGCTTTTTTGAATGGAAATTATTTTGGAAACAAACAATATTGTTTTGTTTGCCAGAGGGCCTTTATGGAATTTCTCATTGTGGTTTCTGGGCCATCAGACCATGAAGGTCAGGGTTTATACCTCTCTGAAGCTCTAGTTATATTTAATATATTTCTACCAGACATTTATGAAGTTCTTCTGACCTATCTTGACACAAATTTTTAACACTTTCCAAAAGTTGTTTGGTCTTGAGGTTTTATACCCTTAACTGATTGCAGTTTCTCTTCACACTGATCAATCCTCATGTGTTGATTGACCAACAGATATGCGCTTTAAAACTCATATTGAATTTAAAAATATCGTAAGAGTTCAATAGGAAAGGCCACTTTAGATATGCCAGCGTGCTAACTGTATCTTTTGTTTTATCATCTTGACTGATAAAGTAGTCTACTATTTAATTGTCCATTTTCTATTTTCAAATGAAATAAAATCGCAATCCATTTTCCCTTAATTGTTATCTGAAATAAATCATGGAATTTTATACATGGTTTGGTTCTAAGGTTGTATTGTCTCCCTGTCTCTTTCTCTCTTTGTTTGCTTGCTCCTTGTTTCTGTCTCCCTTCCTATTTTCCTCCTAAATACTTCATAGGGGTCAAGGGGTTACATTTACCAGTTGCATTAAATTATTCTCCATTTAACATATACATGCAGCTCTCCCCTGCAACTGTAAAATCAAATATCTCATGGATGTAGCCCAAAAGGTTTGGTAAATTCATCTCCATGTAATATATGTCAAAAAAGTGTTAGTTCTAGCAATGCACTAGATAATATAGCAAAAGCTACTTGCATGCTTAGGGTTATGGTAATCATTCTTAATAATCTCTTGATTTAGTCAATCAAGGTCTGTATACGACTTATGGCTATTGGTCTTATAGCCTGTTGATGATCAACAAGGAGGAGCAAATCGAACATTAAAACAAACATTGCCTAAAGTAACTTTGATTCTTTCATGGAATTTTGATCCACTCTGCTGTTTGTTCATAAACTGCTAACGAGGGCAACTGTTAGTTTTTGTTTCATATATTCCTGGAGAGGCTACAGTTTCCTTAAGACAATGTGATTTTTATTGCAGAATTTTCCTATTTTGTGGTATTTTAATTCATAAAGTAGTTTGAGGATTGAAAAGATTGCTTTCTGAACTTGATTTAATTTTATCATTATAATGCTTCATCATTCACATACCTAATCATGCCAGTTCTTTAACCGAATTCAATATTGAACAGCAATTTTTGCTGCAAAATAGAGGCCAAAGCTGAAGACCATGAATGGCTTTGGAGAAAGAACAAATTCATGGAGTGGAGATCCTACTCCATCAGAATCAACCGATCGAGATGCATCTTGGAAGGACATCGGCACATCCATGAATGCCATCTCATTCGGTTTTGCTGCAACAGCAATCTTGGTTTCTATGTTCCTCATCATGGCAATATTTGAACATTTGATCAAACCAAGAGCCTCCATCCTTCAGTCCCAAAATGATGCCCAAGGATCCTTGGAGCCAAACCAGCCACAGGCTCAGAACCATTCACCTGGAAAACCTCAGAATCCACCAGCTGTAAGTTTCCTTGCAACAGTTATGGTTGATAACATAGATTTATAATGCTTGTAGGGCCTTGTATGACTTGCTTGCCATCTATTATCCACCACTACCTAATGCTTAAGCCAATAGATGGATTCAAAAGCCTTTTAATCTTTGCTAAATTTTGAGCAGTCACTGTGTTTTAACAGACAACATATAGCTAAGTATCCTGATGATTGCAGGCAGGAACTTCCTCCCAGTCTGATTTCTCTGTGTTGATGCCTGGACAGCGATATCCTACCTATCTAGCTCAACCTGCTCCTCTTCCCTGCCCGAGAGAAGGGATATACTGGCCCTCCCATGATCATAATCATGCCTTCATCTCTCCATAGTACTATAATTGCAGTATCTCTATGCAAGTCTTGCACAGCAGGGGACAGGAAGAAAATGTTCAAGTTCAATGCTAGCTGTTCTATATGTTAGAAAGAATGGAATCATGAATGGTGAGAAATAACAATCATCCATGGTATTTAACCATAAATTTTCTATAAGAAATTTCTAATACATCTTTTCCGATATTGGTTCCATTTCTGAGAGTGATTTAGATCAAGTAATAATATTTATGAGTTCCTAATCCCTCTGGTCCTCAAGGTTTGTATGCTATGTGTGCATAGATTGATGAATCCATCATCGATATATAAGATATCCAAAGGCCTTTGATGTGTTATAAATATCATCAGATCTCTAACCAACAATATGTGCGATATATTTAGGTGCTTCTTATAATTCGCTTAAAACTGTATTTCAGGAATGCACTCTTTCAGTCAAGCAGCTTAACTCTGAAGCATGTTGCAGGTTACAAGCTATGGATCTGATTAGTTTGCAACTCTTACTGCCATGGTCCTGGTACAAACATTACAGATGCCAAGACTCTTCAAATAGATATATCAAGAATTTAATTCCAGTCTTCATTTGTGGTGTTGATATCCTTGTTTCTGGAATTATGTGAGCTCTAAGGTGCCTTAACCAGGAAACAGTATCATGGCTTCTGAGATTTATGACCAAAGTGAGCACAAATAGTTCCTCCATGGCTCGTGCAAGTGATAACCCCACTCCAACTCAGACAAATAGCCTGCACCGGTTAAAACCATATCAATGAGACAACGAAATTTGTTTCTACAAGACTACAATGAAATAATTTTTTAACTCATTTCCTTGAAGTCCCACCAAAAGCATGGAGTATCTCACGCTATAGCTATCAGCCTAGCTACTTAAGAGGCTAAGATCTTGACTTGAGGTTCCAATGCCTTCTAAACAAATTGGAACCTCGATAAAAGCTTTGCTCTAAACAAAGAATTGAATTTTCCCACCTACAAACCCACCTGTTTTATTCAGGAGCATCAACATGATATTCGTTGTACATATGATATGAAGTTAGCTAATACAACTGCATTTTCATAGAATACTTGGGGTGTAACCAAATTTTGTTGTCAAACCAGTCTTATCAGCAGCAAAGAAAATCAAAAAGTTCAAAGATTTCACATTTTAAGAACAATGCAATGATACTGTACCCACACAGACATTTGGAAATTGTAGGGGCTATGGACATGCAAGAGAAGAACTCTTGCATTGTTGCACGTACCTCATGGGAGAGATTGGATGGCAAGGAAAACAACAAAGAATATACATAAGCCATCCTCTCAGGATCTGCAGCAAAACCAAAAAGGTCTGTTATAGCCATTCTTACATCACAGTTTCCACTTCTTGTAAACAGTTTTTTACTTCAGCTGCCAACAGTATCAATCTAACACCATTGATGGCATTAATGAAATGCCTTGCTCTAGTTTTTTCCATTTGTTCTCCATTTGATGTAGCTGCAGGGACTGATCACTTCAATTTGCTAATCAGGGACTTCAGTGAACATATCCAGAACTAAAACACAGAAACACATGAAATAATTAGAGAACATACCAGACAATGTCTGACGAGGACTGATGCGAAAATTTTCCTCTAGCAAAAGTTAAAATTCCACTTGTATGACAGCAGTTCTGGTTTTCTATCAAAAAGAGGGAACCGATGGAACTCTCCCAATAATCATCGTCATTTCACTTAAAAGTTTCCTTTTCCTGCCATCTGGGAAGATTAGACTATTTCACTTCTTCAGTTTGGTCAGGTTGCCCACATTCACCCCTTGAACGTTCAGCAAGAGATCATCGGAATTCAAGAACACTTGGTTGGATGAATTTGCAAATGTATGAGCTATATCCCTTGCAGCTTCAAACTACCTTAAGGCAAGAAATGCAGGGTTACTTGCAATAGCTTGACCTATAAGATGGGCACTCCTGGCCTCACCCTATAAGTAAAAGAGATGAGAATGATTATGATTCTGAGGAAAAGTCTGCATATATGGTTGTTTTATTAAGAATATACTGAAGGATGTCCCCTTGACCGATGGCCCTTCTTTTCTACAGGTGTTGCAAAAATGAAACAACTTTCTCCAGGGCTGCTGCCATCACAGATGCAACATATTTTCCATTGCAAGTGAGTGGAAGGGCTATAGCTATCAACAGAAAAACACAGTTTACATTATTTGACTGAGAAAACAAAAACTCATTTTCAAATGGCCAGAAAAGAGTGGTCAAACCTGTTTAAAATGACAATGTAGGCCCACCATGGGATATGATAAATAGGGCCTTTTAATTAAAATCACAAGTGAACTATTAATGGGTTGTGGGGGAGTGCAGAAGGTTTAGGCTAAATTTCAGCTCTATGGATAACAATCTTAATGTAATCATGTCCATGCAATACAAACATCCCAACATGACCAAGGTTCTGACAAGAACTGCGAGGAACCGCTTGATTAAATATCTAAGCTTACTCACCTGAGCTCAGATGATAGCACTTCTCTTGTACAATGACCTTGGCATGCACAGCTTCTTGTGCAGCCACTTGTTTAGCTTCAATTGCATGAGTAAATTCCCTTACTGAAGCTCAGGCTAGTAATGGACACATCATCCAGCACAATATCTTCCATATCTCCCTACTTACAGCCTCCATCATCAATCACAGTCATCAGTTTCTATTCATGATTTTCATAATTATTTTCCAAAGTACAATACAACACATATTAGAATGTGGGCAATGATATCTAAAAGATTTTTGGGAGAGCATCTCTCTTTGTGCGATCAGCTGGCTAGCATCATATTGTGCTCCCACAGCCTCAAAAGTTTCATGAATAATTGAAGGCAGAATCCTCTCATTGTAGTTCTTCCCCGCTGTTCAATAGATCATCAGCGGCCGGTCTGGCTAAGAACCCAAAGCCCAATTTTCACCTCAGAAAATATAAAGCTTCAAAGTTCCAAATTAAAATGGCAGATATACAGACAATGATAAGAAGCAAATTAACCATGTCAAAGTCTAGTAGTAAAATAGAAAAATGTGCAGATACAAGAAAATTACAGCACACAACTTAAAAAATTATTACTAAAATCACAATAGACAAATTAAGTCAGACTTGGACAAGCTCAACTATTGTTAGGTAAAATCATTAGACACTGCTATCATTGATTATAACAACATGGAGCAACAGCAATAGAATTGCTGATCTAATAGAAAAATAGTAAAGCTTGAAGTCAATAACATGTCATAATCTCATCAAATCAGACAGAAGAGAGCAACAAGAGAGAACAAAAGAGAACAAAACCACCACCCCTATAAATGTTAGGCACTCATGATCAGAGTATCTAACGGCAACATATCAATTACGCTGTTAATTTATGCAATACACAATTAATGGAACAAACATTCAAAAAGAAATGGAAAATAAGAACATTACAACTTGCACGAACTTCTTCAAGCATTAAACAGTCACTGTAAGTTAGACTGCAAAAAAATTAAAAAAAAAAGTAATTTCTTTTTTAAAAATCAAATCTGCAGACCTTTTCTTGGATGTGGTTGAAGATGATGGCCCAGTAGCCATGCTTGACCTTGTAGAGACAACCGAGAATGCCATAGATGGTGACGCCACCAATGAGCGCCACCTTCATCAGGGTCCCCACAACCGAGCTGGGACTCGGGACCTTGACGTTCTTAAAGTTCATCTCTGCCTCTCTCTTTCTCCTCTTCTCCTCCAAACAACCCCTAAAACCCTAGAGAGGAGAACAAACAACACCACAATTCAGACCACAATAGAGGTCCAAATCTTGAAGTCTGGAAGAGAATAGGGATTCATACTGTGCCATGAAGCTATTGCGCAGTGGAGGGCATTGTTCTAAGGAGATGGCAGGTGACTCGCATCCGACTGAAGGTCATGTGGACTATGAAGTTAGCCCTCGCAGGTATTTCAGTTTTCAAGCACCTTGTTTCTGTTTTGCTTTGATTCCATCCTACCCTCATATGTATTATAGGATTATAGCACATAGCCCCTCTCCAATGAAAAGGAAAAAAGTAAGAAGAAGTGAAAAATAGCTCATCGACTGTGGTTCTCAACTAACCAAATGTTCACCATTAAAAAGAAGCTCATTTATTCCCCAATACATTCTCACCATCCTCACCACAGCTGATAAATCTAAGTTTCAGTTTAAGTAACAAGGTTTTACACAATCACTGCTTCCCATCACCCCGTGTTAATATAAATTTACACAGATGAACTCTTTGGAGCTAACAAATAACAACTTTTGTTTTGCAGTTAACTCAATCTCAACAAGTCATGAGACTGATTCACGCTGCATCCATGCATGGCTTAGGCCAGTCAAGAGGCAGAACCAAATCACCAAGGTATCTGCAACAAAGGTGAAGGAAAAGAAAATGGAAAGAAAAACGCAGAGAGACACCAATCCAACTAGACCACATGGGACAGTTCCATGCTTTCACATCATACCAACACTACATCAATTTTATTTCCACTAAAACAAGTACCAGGCAAGCTCAAATTTATGATTTAGACAAGAGCTTTGCAATGTTTCGTAAGAAAGATTTCATTTGCTGACCAAAGATTATGTATCTGTTTTTTTTTTCCAGATATGCTAAACAATTAACAAGATACTAAGAGAAACAACAATAGATGCATTACTGCAGTTAAAGATACAACACAAAAACTAGCAACCACCAAATCAACATGGCTCTGAATGTACATCATGAGAAACATCTTCAGAAATTCTGATACATCCTACCACACCTAGACACTCCATCATTCCATGTCAACCATTTTCAGTATTCTTTACCTATGACTTCTTGTTCTATCTGAGCATACAAAGAGTACTTACACTTGATGCAACAAATTTTCTATTCATCCATTACCAGCTTCTCTTTTTTCTCCTTTTGTTCTTTCTATCTACACATCATCATCAGGCAAACAAACCGTCAAAAGTGAGTACCTAACACGCAGAGAGATCTTACCCCTCTCCACATGCAGTTTTGCACCAGAGACCACCCAGTAACCAGGCATATGCTGTGGACCCCGTGCCATCTCAGTTGTATCGATTAATTTAAGAAGCTTCGGAGCCTGCACGGGAACTGGTGGTCCACCAGGATACACCGCTGAGTTGATGTTCACTTGTTGAGGCCGAGGAGGTGGCTTTTGGAAGGCAGCAGTGAAGTGGGTGCTGATCAGTGTTGAGATGAGGCCAGACTTTTCAGCCAAGCGAGGAGATCCCTCCCACTCTGGATTCCTAACCAGTGTAGCATTAGTAACAGTTGAGAAATGGAGGCAAAGAAAGAGGACTTTCTTGAGACCATGGTGTGCCACATGTAACTGAGCCCCAGTGACAATTGAGAAATCATCGGATTCAACAGGGGCAGTGCAGATGTGAGAAAAGTGTCTCCATTGAAGAGGTTCGTAGTATTTGTGATCATGTGATTCATGAGAGAAGCTATTGCTAGGGTCATCCTGGAGCTCAAAGATTCGAGGAAGAGAAGAGAGATGTTGGAGATGTATTGCTAATCTATTGCTTCTCCTCCCTTCCAAGTACAACCGAAGGCCAGTCACTGGTCTCTTGCCTACATCAACCTGCATCAGAGCTGATTCAGAAGCCTATATGAAGTGAACACCATAATAGTATACATCATCTGAAAAGAGTAAGGATCATGATTCGTGAATGTGAATTATCAATTAGATACAACAGCTATTACAGGCTCTACCATGATTTCTAGTTTGATGATATTTTACAGATTTTTAATTCCCATTTGAGAAAAACATACAACTAGAAGAGTTATATCTTCTGCAAACTTGGAACTACTCATTACTGCATTAAAATTTCAGAAAAGATCTGAATTTTTGTTCTCATCTGCAGTTTGTATAATATCACATCCATAAGGTGTACTATTAATGGATTTTGAATTAAAAATGGATTCTGCTGGCCATTTAGCTATTTCACTGCTCATCAACTTTGTTGGATCACAAATTTAAACTCAAAATCCAATCAAACAAATCTGAACGTTATGAATAGTAAAAGATGATGACATTCTCTCCATCAAAGATCTATCATAGTCTTCACAATCCTTTATGCGTAATGCTTAGCCTCCTCAAAAGAGGCAGCTGCTTAATCTTAAAATGGCTATGTGGCAGACCTCAGTTTGCCACCAGATGGAATCATACAATTGAATTTAACTTTAAAGTCAGAGTTGAGACAAATACACACAGGTCAGGGGTGTGTGAGTGAGCCGTTTGCCAAATTCTAAAGTTGATAGATCTCCTGGTTCTCCTCTGAGAAAGAGGGTACCACATCTGTGAACATTTTCGTCAGGTATTAATCATGGTAGTACTCATTGTTTTTTCCCTTACTTTTTGAGTAATATGGAACCGACACTGCTTTAATGAGGGCATCATGGAAAAATGGATGCCGTTTCTATGGTGTTGTTTTCCAAAGGGGAAAAATGAAAATGGCCTATATGTGCCTTTTTTAAAAGTAAGATTCATAAAGCAGCCAATATCCACCACTAAAACTACAACATAGAAAATATGAAGAGAATGATCTCCAGAGTCAATAAAATTAAATAAATACCACACTAGTGTTGACATAAAGCTTAGGGCCCATGAGGGTGAACTGTAGAGATGCACTGCTCTGTTTCCTTCGCTGAGGTCCAAGGGGGAGGTCACCAAAAAGAGGGGCCCATTGCCTTGGTAACTGAAACTCCAAAAACTGATGAAGTTCTGTAATGGGTGGTTTATCTGTAATCAGGGAAAAATATCATAAATTCAGATTAAATATAAATCGGCAGTAAAAGACAGGAAGTATGATACGGAATTGGATGCAGTTAAAAACAAAATTTAGTTTCCATTATTTGTCCATAACATAGCAGGGCTAAAAATGCTTTTAGTGAAAAGGTTTTTTTGAACGTAACTTTTAAATCAGTTGTTTAGTGTCCTGTTAGGGTAAAAAAAAACTTCTTTGATACCCTCTGTATCCCTCATAATCCTGCAAGGATCATGTCATTCTGCAAAGACAAGTTCCAGACACCACCACAGCCTTTCACACAACTAAGAAGTACAGTCCCTCCTACTCGGAGAAAAATTGTTGGTAAGAATGTGAAAATGCACTCAATGAATGAACAAAGGAAGCAATTGCATACATGTTGATGATATAAAAGCGGTATGGGCAATTAGTTTAATAATAGATATTCATCACTAGTGCAGGTCAATCTTACGCATAATTCTAGTGAATAGGCAGTTAAACAACACTTGCAAATGGGGTTCCAAATAACCATACATGTTCTTTATTTGCTACAGTCTGCAATGATAAAATGATCTAGATTCTTGGAATTTTGGCATTGATATGTAGTATGCACCACCCATCATTATAGTTGTGTGCAAGACATTGTGAAACTTGCTATCCTCACCAATTTTGACGACTCCTACATGGCCAAATACAACCTCAAAAGTGAGATTAAGTACATTTTCATTGCAGTGTAACAGAAATCTTGCAAGTTTGTCTCTCAGCTCCACCTTGTGATCTAATGCCAATGAAAGTTACCACACACATCAAGGATAGAGTCATGAACAAGAACAATATGTATTGTACAGCCTATCCCTTGATGAGAGCACTCACAAAATATATTTACATGGTACAAGGCAGTGTAGTCACCAAGATGACAACTTTAAACACTAAAAATAAATAGATCATGCAGTGAAGCAGACTGCAGTTACATGGTATTATATATATTAAATAAGACACATCTAATAGATATCATGCTAGATCCAAAAAGTTTGCTGGGGATCAGAGATAAGTGGTTGATGGCTTCAAAGAAAAAGGAGAAATAACCAAACCACATCCAAAACCCATTACAATTCCATTTGGCAATAGCTGAACTAAATCAATGTTGGATCAGATCCACTCATAATTGGAAAGAGCATAAGATATTACCAAAACCAACTTGAAATTTTGCTTTGGGTTTGTGCAGCATATCTCGAAGTGTGTTAATGCCAATATCTACCCAGTTCTCTTGCATCTTATAAAAATGAACCACATGCATTTTTTCAATTTGAGAAGCAGAACAAGAAAGACTAAAGAAAAATACTACATTAAAGATCATGACTACAATCCTAATCAACAAGCAAATTGCAATTCATAGATGGGTGCTAGATCTACATGCATATGTAGGTGAGAGAAGCCTATACATGCTGTAATGCCACATGGTAGGTTAACATGAAAAACTCTCTCTATAGCTGAAGGTGTCTGGTATGAAAAGCTACTTTCTATATCCCCCTTTTCTCCTTCTACATCCGCTCCTCTGCTCGGTGCTCACCCTAACATCTAGCTCGACCTCTTGGTCTCCTCCTTGGCAATCACCATCTCCCCCCTTGTCATCTTCTTCCATGGAAGCAGCCTTGTCTTCTTCTCCACCACTTCCGTTATCGACAATGACTTTTGCCGTTGCCTCTTCTACCCAATCACATTATTGTCACTTTCATCAACTACCGCCTGACCCCAAGCACTGCTTCCCCACCCTCTGTGACAGCAGCCTTGAAGCTCTCCAATTCCTTGATGTTTGACTGCCTCAATGAAGTTGGTTCAGCTTATGACCTCTCCAACTGCTTTCTCGTTGGGACAACACCTACAAGGACCGCATCCACCATACAGTGCAGTGATGGGGAGTGGTGGTGGCAACAATTGAGATGGTGAGAGCGGTGGAGGTAGCGGCAATTCAAACATTAAGGAAAAAGGTGACTTTCCTTGAGTAAATTGCATTGCCTATGAAAACAATGTTCAGTGGGGTCCTCCTGCAGTTTCTTTATCTTCTTTATTGTCTCCTACTATTTAGCCAAGCACATCTAATCTTTCTTTACTAGATGGTTTGCTATCTCAATGATCACTAATTCACTATGGCGAGCTTGAGGTCATCCAATTCTAAAGCATTGAGGAAGAAGAAGACAAAAAAAAATTGGGATCGAGTTGTTGAGGGAGATTGAGGTGAGCAAGGTGTAGAAGGATAGACAGCAACACTGGTGTCGGGTCATCTAGAGAGGTTGTTGTAGAGCCATAGAGGGAGATTAAGGGAGAAGGCATGGAAGGAATGACACCAATGACCACGTTAAGTTGTCAGGGGCAGTTGCCATGAGCATAGAATAGGCATGGAAAGAAAATGGGTCAAGAATGATCATTCCAGTTACCTTTTACTAGTTGCAAAGATTTCTCCTCTTAAGTTGCCACATGGTACACTTACACGACATGTAGGTCTTTCTCATCCACACAAACATGCAGCTCTAGCAGTGCTTGCAATTCAAACGCCATTTGATTGCAAATTCTTAAACTCTTGTGCAACAATTTCTTTCTAGATTTTTTTTTTTTTTTTTGGGTCAAACAGCGTTTTTTTTTTAACTACTAAAACAGTGAAAATTTCAATGTGCCTCTCAAGATTTATTAAGGACAAATAATCAATGAACAAGTTTAGTATTGACCTTTTGACCCAACAAACTTAAGGTCAGACAGAAGTAAATGCAACATGATAGCCATCTAGACATTCAAATTTTAGACTTCTTACGGATCATATATGCAGTTTCCTATTTTAAAAAGTAAATATGCAAGAAAGGGTTTTTTTGAGGGCACAGAAGCAAATTTTCATTTTTTGTTATTTCAAAGTAGATAAATGGAGGTACAAAAGGAAACTAGAGAAGGACTTTTAAAACAATTCTCCAAGTTTCTTTATATGTAGTAGATTCTAAGGATGATGAATGAAATTCTGTAGCTTAAATCAATCTTTGCCTCTTGATATTAAAACAGTCATAAAACTTTAATGCGAAGAGAATTCCGCTGAACTCCAGTAATTTATCCACACCAACTCTAATGCCATAAGTGATTCTCAGATATATACTTCAAGCTGGGAAGGAATATGAAATTCTTGAATTTTTTTAAACTAATTCGTGGCTATTTTTCTACCTGCACACTAAACAACGGATATGATTAATAGGTTATATCTCCTATTCAACATTTAGTAGAAATACAGCGTTTCTACCTCACTTAATAAACAGAGCTAATACACAAGCTTAAATGAAAAAGTGATTTTGTTATCAAAGGTGAACCCTTGGTCTATAATCAACTTAGAAAGCACAATGTTGATTGAAAATGAAAAAATTGAAAATTTATGCCACAAATTTATAAATGTTTACTACTACTAACTGTGTAAACAGAGAGTGGCACATTGAGGTAAGTGATGTTCTGCACCACCATTAAGTTTCAGATAGAAATGATGCAACTAGGTCAGACTGAACCACAGTGGATGCATTTTTCTAAGGGAAAATCACAGTTAGTACTTACAGCGCAGATATAGATTGATGGCGTGGGTCAAGAATCCATTGCCAGGAACTCCATTCAATAGAGAACTAATAGGTACAAAGGACATTGAGATAACATCAGGTTCTGACTGGACGCTGTTCAACCACTCATCATGTGATAACTCCTTATTCTCATTTCCTCCTCTCCTTTTGAATATTCTCATAATATCCTGATATTAAGAAAAAGGAAATAATGAAAGGATTCATTATGAAAGTTTGGCTTATATTATTACTTTTTGAAATAACAGAAACTGGTAGCCAAGAAAACAATTGCTAAGAAATTATACCTCTTTTGCTGAGTAAGAATTTGATGGACTAGATTCTGCAAACCTCAGACGTTGCTCTCTGTGATCAACTGGATCAATCTGGGGAAAAAAAGTGAATGGTTTAGCTGGGTAGAGAGGAAGCCTTCTTGATTGATAATGGATAACTGGTAGCGATATTGAAGCTTAAAGATGAAGTTGTCAACAATAAAAAGAGAGAGAGAGAGAGAGAGAGAACTGGTGAAAATCTACTAATTGATAAGGACACGTCTGCATAAATCTAATTAGGAAATTCTGTTGAAACACCAAGTATAAATATAATTTAAAATGTAATTCAAAGGAAAATGTGCATATGGATCGGGTTATAATGATCAGTCAGTGCAAACTGTTGGATCTGACTATAGTGATGCCTTCAGCCTCCATGAGTTCACCATTATGGGGATCTCTATCATCTTGGCAGGTAGAAAGATCTACTTTATTGATTGCACAATATAAGCGTATGCAACTAGGATGCAGCCTTTGTCATTTCTTCTAGTACTGGAAAGAGTCTAGGAAGCATCCTTCAAATTTTAAAATCCTCTGGGTAAAAGAGCATAAAGATTTATAAGGGATACCCTGGAGAACTTTTGGAATCAAAATAAGAAATCCATAATGCCCTTTTCAAATGTATGAAAATCACTAGCTTGATCAAAAAACACACGAGCCAAATAACCATCCATGCATCTATAAGATAGAGAAATGATATTATATACTAGAATAAACACTCTTACTTGCAAGGTTAGATAGTGACTCAGAAGCTGAAAATTGTTTATTACAGAATCAACACAAGATAACAGAAAACCAATTATCAGTTAACAAAATCTGAAGCTATGTCCTTTTTGTGCTAGAATTCTCCATGGTAAAAGTCAAAGAAGCAATTTGCTGAACAATCTCAAATCCTCAGATTTATCTACACATGGTGTGTAAGGCCACACATCCTCTCTTAAAGTCTCTTAATATACTCTATTAAGCCAGAAGTTATTAGATGGTATAAGACAAAGTTACCTTGGCAGACTTCATGAGCTAATTGATGCTTCAGCAGCAACTAACTTAAAAAAGATTGTTGTTAAAACAATTGACGAGTACCCTTCTTACAAGAACAAGTCACTAGTGCTACTCTTTTTTCCAATAACAAATTACATCATGCACAGAGAAGAAGATGATGTCAGTGAGAAAAAGAAGCACCTTTTCTTTCTCATGCGCTTCTTCAGCATTCACGCCATACTGCCCATTCACATCTGGAAACCTCTTATCTGCCATGTCCTTTAACCTCTTCTGAACTTCAACCGGTTGGAGATTTGATGAGTGCTGCTGCCGCACATATATTACATCCTTTCCTCCCATCTTCATGCCAACAATAACATGGGTGCCAAATTTTTCAATAAACCTGCAAGAAAATACAAGAACATAAAAGGCCATCAGCATTTTACAGTGAGTGAAATCGATCAAAAAAGAAATGTGAATACCATGAAGCTAGAAGCTATGGATCTTTCATCTGAATTTATAAAAGATACCATTTTATTCTTTTAAAAATATCAAGACACTAAATAAAATTTATGCAGAATATATCAAATCAAAACTTCCATTTGGTGGAAAGATTTAATGCAATTGATATGCTGCCAAAGGAATCAAAGCCCGTTGGAGACAAAAATAAGTATGTCAAGACAGCCACAGACATTTTTATGTATAGTCTACATCAATGATTCAAACTGTTGGATGTGATCTACTATCTTTACAATATTTAAACAGCAAAAATCATGTGTTTTGAAAATCTCTAGCTCATGTATCAAGTGGTCAAAAAAATATGTATTATTTTATGTTATTTAACCTATTCAATTTTTTGATAACTCGATGCATAAGATAGGGATCTCCAAATCTCATGATTTTTAGTGTTCAAGAATTTTGAAGATGGTAGATCATATCTAATGGCTCGAATCATTATTGATATATGAGCCTCATTATCCAAACTAAATCTAACCAAATCTAAGTGGAGATCCACTCAAGTATACTTAAATCAAGCTGTACACACACACACAAAGACATACATATACTAATTTACCTATGTGGCCAACAAAATCAAATTGCAATACATCATGATCAGAAATTCAAAAAATAAAAAATGACATATTTCATGAAAGTTTTGGGCCTTGAGCATCGAAACGTAAAGTATGAAATCAGTTGTTTGCTTTTATGTTAAATTAACCTTGCCAGGGCAGCAGGATCCCAAGATGATGGAACAGCTTGCTTAACATGATCACGAAGGACAATCTGAGATTTCGCTAAAGCAACAGTGTATAGGGTAATAAACCATCCATCATATGCAAGAGATTTGGTGTTTGCTGCATCTTTCTGCCAACAACCTGAAAATTCAAACATGTGGTTGAACAAGCCACAAGGAATTTTCCCTGACAAAGATAGCTTCTGGTTGAACTGCTCAGACATCTGCAAAGAAGTTTATAAACATCAGAATGCAATTTATGAGTCTGTCAAAGCACAACCACGTGCTCCCCCACCCCCCTCCCCCGCAGTATGAAGTCTTTGAAGGTGGTGCAGAACAGCCATCTCAAGATACTAAAATGAATAGCTTCAATAAGTTGCAACCATGATATATCACATTCACAGTTACAGAAGTGAAAATCATAATATCCATTTTTTAAAAACCAAAAATAGTGCCCAAACCTACATCAAGTATTTTTTGAATATAGCAGCTCATGTAGTACAACTTATGGCTGAACAGCAGTCTGATCCCAGTGACAGTCACTCTTGAGAAAATGATCAACACTAGGAACAACAAAACGGTTGCTTCTGCGTATGCTATTACAAAATTAACACAGTACTAGTAGGCTGAGGTGGGCATAATGATTCATGCTCTCTATAATCATTTTCAGAAACAGACAACCATTTACATTGCACCAGATTATATGCACCATTACTAAGGCGGAAAATTGAAGTTTTCAACAGATGGTGAAGTCCAAAAAAATCTAAACTTGCACCAACTTTTAGTGGAACCTATAAATAATTGATTCACTTGTAAGGATACTGATACATACAATTTTCAAGCAACAATTTCCTAAAGTTATAGATACTTGACAAATATTACAAACTAATAAATGCAATTATGATGGAGAGTAATGATCAGTCTGTTAATTCTTTCCAGAGAATAATAATTAAACTGGAATGTTAAATAAACAGTATTGAACAAGAAGATACAAGAAATCTTGATTGAATGGATGTAGATTTCATGAAATATGGGCAACAAAGAACAAACTCAAATTGTTCGCCTACTTTTGCTGCCGGCCTTTTCTGCTGCAACAGAGCAAACAGGAATAAAATCCTCAAATCTGTGCATGAACTGAGAACATCTCTGTCTAACAAAGTCCTGTAGCTACTTTTTTGCATCATCAATGTCACAGATATTTTTCTTTGTTACTTGAAGACTAACTGGCCAAAACAAGTGTAAAAGCAGATTGGTGTTGATAACCTCTGTTCAACAACGACAAGCAACCAACATTTCCCAGGGTTGCATGAGCACTAGCTAACCCAGCAGAAGTACACCTCTGGTAAAAGAATCAGCAATACATTCACTATGGTTCATCTAACTTCATCCCACTAGAGGGGACCCCTTAAGGAACTTATTCGACAGAAGTCTACATCATCTATATGTTTAAATTCTACGTCTTGTTTCCATGGTAGTCCAGAGACTATCTTTGGATTATTGAGGAAATGATGCACCTCAAACAGATAAAAATTTTCATTTCTGCCGCATAAAGTTATGACAAGCAATATTGCTGAATCCAAAGCGAACGCAAATAATGTAATAACTTCCCCAGTGAAGTGACGGGGGGAAGGGATTGCATTTTATGGTTTAAAGATGCTGAAGAAAAAAGACATACCTGTTGAAAGGAGAGAACATCTGACCTGAACCGCATCCTCTCTCCTTTATCACATTGAATGGACTTGGGCACATTGGAGATGGATATACCACCAGGAAGAACAATGTCTTGAACCTGATCGTGACCAAGCTTAATCAGGCAAGGATCTGGTGACTCCTTCTTGCAGTACTTGAGCCGGATATCATCAGCTATGTCATACCCCAGCCCAATCGAGCGAATTGCAATCTCAGCAGCTTCTAGCGGTGAGGCCTTGAGGGCCATTTCCCGAACATTCAGCGAGAAATCAAAAACCTTGATATATCTAATTTTATGGCAGAACAAATCAGCAATATCAAGAAACACCCTTTACTTGCAAGACCCAACTTTAAAATCAATCAGAATCCTACGTTGCAGTGAAGTTCAGTACTGGGAGCTCAAGATCCCACCTTTCCTAAAAGCCAGACACAATACTGAGGAAACCAAGATCACATGCACTTCTCCGGAAAAAATGTGTTCAAATTCCATAAAATGGATACAGAACTACGAATACTCGATTCCAATGCATCCAAGAAAGAATGAAGCAAAGGAGGACCACCCAAAATATTAGATTACCGGGTCAAAACCACGCCTTTTCCCCAAATCTACTGATACACTGGCCCTAGATTCCCTTGCCAGCAGTTGAAATCCTTCGACCAAATTGCGAAACTCAAACACCTCCGAAGCCAAATAATATTTTTTCCCCTTTTAAAGCCTTCAACAGCCGAACACCAGATAAAGATTACCTTAGCTACTCGACTACGATTCCTAAGAGTCAGATCCGATCCAGTCAAAGAACAACAGCGAGAACCCCCTCGATACGAAGCCCCACGCCACCAAGGGTTAAAAAAAAAAAAAAAAAAAAAGGAAGCGCTTCGATCTCACCAACTCGCCTAAATCCCTAGATTTCGTTCAAAATACCGCCATTGACTCCAAAAATTTAAAATCTACAGAGGCCAAATCCAAAACTCTTTCTTCTGCTCTCCGATCGAAGAAGGATTGAGGGCGAGAGGCGGGCGGATTTCCGCGGCCAGCCTCCCCCTCTATCCCCAACGCCTTTATCGTTTTCCTTTCTTTTATAGTTCGTCAAACTTGCTCTTTCGAGATGCTCTTCGTCGTTGGCCGCCGTAACCGCGTTGCTGTTGGACGATGCAGCGGGAATCCAGCACACCACTGAACGCATAAAACGTCTTATGCCGGAGCGCGACGGACGTCGGTGCTGCCGACCTGGACGTAACGGCGTTTATTTGGCATGCACCAGACCAGGTTAGGCTGACACGTGGGTTGGTATGGAGAAGTTGCCGTTGGGGCAGAGGAGCTGATCGAGGAGGTGGGACCCAGCGGCTGAACCGACCGGTGTCAATTTGGGCGAAGCCGCGTTGTCTGCCGTGGAGGATCTACTTTTGGACACGTGGCTGGTAGACAGGATTAAACGCGGTCGGTAGGCTGGATTGATCAATGAACCTCATCGTTCCGGTCTGCCCGTGGATGCCCGGCAATCGGATGGCGTGGGATATCTCGCGTAGGTCTTTTTCAGTCCTACCAATCTTTAAATCCACAACACCATTGAACCTAAATTTTAATCCTAAATTATTGGATTAAATTTAACTTATGATTCATTTAAATTTTGCTTTTTTTTTAAATAAAATATATATTTTTTAATAATTTATCGATGACTAATCCAATTTTTTTTAATCTATTCGTTGCTTTAATAAATACTAAAACAAATGGACATAAAATTAAAACATGATTAAACATAAATAAAAATAATTATTATTGACTTTTAAATATTAAAAGTGTATTTCTAAAATTAAATAAATATTAATGATGAATTGCTAATAAGATTATAAACAAAATGAGTAAATATTGAAAATGTACTTGATCTTGTAAATAAAAAATAAAAGGTTAAAATACAAATTACTATCTTATAGTTTAAATTTAATGCTACCAAATTACACTTGGATAGCTTGGAATATTATATTAATTTCTATGCAATTTGCATACATAACATTCCTGCATCTGATGTCCATCTATAAGTAATTTTAACGCTTGAAATTGGATTTAAGTACTGTAAAATTATACTCATGTATTTTGAAATATTATAATTAACTACTACATATTTTATGTTGCATGTATGAGTTGCAAAGAAATTAATGGCATACTTACTTGTACCATAACAGATAAAATACATAGTAGTCAAATGTAATAATTCAAATTATATATAAGCAATGTGATAGCATTTAAACTACATTGTAGCGATCTATATTTTAACTCGAAAGAATATGTGAAGTCTTCTAATTCTACTCTTCTATCTCCTTCTTAGGAGATTATGAGCTATGAACTGATGATATCAATTTTTAATAACACTTAATTGAAAATAATGTATTTCTAATCTCATTATTTATTGAGTCACATTAACATCAATCATATAATATATCAAAAAATATAAAATATTAGATTATTAACATATAAAATAATTTAATTAATAAATTATAAAAATATATATAATATCATTTAGATAAAATTTTAAATTTTAAAATAAATAAAATTAAAAAAATATATATTTTATGCTCATGTCTAAATAACTAATTACGAGTAGCGACAAGGAATTATATATTTTCTAGCAAATATTATTTTTGGATCATTTCAGATTATTCATGATTTAACTCTAAAATTTTTGAATTATTTTGGGTTCGAGTTATTTTGGATTCATTTAAAAAAATAAAGTTTTAACCTAATTTTTGCGGATGATATTTTTGAAACTGACTTTAGATCTTTGCTTTAAATGATATTTATTTATAAATTATTATTAAAAAATAATATGAGAAAGAAACTATATCTAAAAATAAGACATGGTTTAGATGCCATATAAGACATCACATTTTTTTAAAACATATTATCAGACTGAATTTTAATTATTGGCTATATGATTTTGTTTTGAAATCATCGGTGGAAGAAATGGTTTTGAATAGATAATTTCAAGCTAAAAAATGCTAAATTTTTTTAACATAGAAACGCTTTAATAAATGATCCTATGGCCTGGTCAAACAGCATGATCCATTTAATATTTAGCCAAATCTTTCTGTACAACCATAGATCATCTATTCAATAGACAATTCATCCATGATTTAAAAAATAAAATAAAATAATAATAATAATAAAAAAGTCTTGACTGCATCCCAACATTGTCTTCAAAAATAGCTTCTTTCGTAAGTCTTTTAGGAATAAATATTATTTAAAAGCAAAGAAAGACCGACTTCTCCGCTGATTGGTTAAAAAATGGCATCACATCACCGCCCATCAAAACCGTCGGCTATAATTTTTAGAGACGCCACGTCAACTCCACGCGCGTAGAAATTCAATTGGTCACTAATAAATGGGATTTCGACGCCTAATCAAACTCGGCAAGAAGTTCACCCATCTGAGTCGGGGGTCGGCGGTCCGGCGAATTTGAGGGTTTATTTATTTATTTATTTATTTATATATATATATAGGGTAATGGGTCAAACTGGAGTCGACGCCCTTCTAGGGTTCCTTTTCTACCGTCGATACTTCGGATCTGATCTTCAGAGAGAACGATGGCGAGGTCCGCCTCTGGAACGGCCGATCCGCCCACCGGAACGGTAACTCTAACCCTAGAAGAGCCCTCCTCATCCTCTTCGTCGCAGCAGCGGCAACAGCCGTCCGAAACGCTGGTTCTCGAACTCCGGCGGCCCAAGAAGAAGGTGACATGGAAGAAGGGGACGGTGGACAACGAGTTCCTCAATCGGAAGAGATCTAAGAAGTGCTGCATCTTCCACAAGGAGAAGCCTTTCGATGAGGACGACAGCGACGACGACGACTGCGGCGGCGGAGGTTCCGCAGGGGACGACGGGGCCGGTCCTAGCGGCTGCAGCTCCCATGGAGGGGGTCACTGATCGGAGTGATCCGTTGCTTTGCGATCGTATGTGTTCGATTCTTGCCTCTTTTTTAATGGTGTATACCTAGAATTGGAAAATGATTTGATTTTTTTTTTCTTATATTGATTTATTTTTGCTTGAAGTTAAAATTCTTGTATATTGCAATTGTTCTTTACTTTTCTCCTCCTTTGGGGTTTAAATTTGGAGTGAAGTTTTGATCTCGTTTTTTGTGAGTATTTTTTGGGTTTGGATCTGTTGAAGGCTTGCATTGTAGTGATTTATGCTGTCTTGTCTTAGTTTTGGTCAATGAAAAATAATTGTCGCTGAAAAGTTGAATTTTCCCGGAAATGCAATTTAATTCGTTCCTGTGCAAACAATTGCTCTTGATTGTCATAAAAAAAGGGTTTAGGTTATCTGTTAAATGACATGTCTGAAACTTTAATTTTTGGATTCAATATGCATTTTTTAATGCCTTGTTATTAGTCGGTTTATTATAGCTGGTGCATATGGGGACATGATTTCATGGAAGAGACGTGATGTCTTGAGGAATCAGTAAATGACAAAATTTGAGCCATCAATTTCTTTTGCTAAATCCGTTGGCGGTTCTACATGTTTAAGATATGAATCATTTGTTTTTCAGTAACATATGAGAAAGTATATGAGTGGAAAACAATGCTAAGAAGAATTGATTTTTATGGTAGAACAATTTAGTAATAACCTGCAATAGATCCATAGCATGATGAAGGCCAAACGGTATTTTTTTTTCATTTGATTTTCTTATGAATCTTTGGTAGCTAACTTCTCTTATATGAAGTTTTAATTTTTCAGCATATTTTACTGTAAGAAAAGGTTTTTTTTAAAAAAAAAAAAAAAAAACCTAGAGAGGTAAGTTAAAAGTGAACATGCAAATGAAGGGAGTGGGTGAAAGTTTCATATCATTATTCCTTTTCTTCTAGTTGGTAGTGGTGGTCGTGGTAATAGAGTTTTGGATGATAGGCTGGGCAAATGCATTAAAGTTTGCCATACAATTATAGTTTTCAGTTGAACTTATTTCAATGAACCAAACAAACAACAAAAATGCACCTTTGCTTTTAGTCCCTTACATTGTATAGGGTGGAAGTGTTCTACAAAATTGTTACACTTGTAAAGTTATGTTAAGCCCTCAGACTGGGAAAAAAATGTTTAAAGTTGCAAATCTGTTTTGTTTGCCATAAAAGATAGCTAATTGTTTAAAGTATAATTAGCAACCTACAACAGATACTATGTTGTAATTGATTGTTCCTGTCCTGGATGTGAGTTTATATGCTTTGGATAAATATCCAAGAAGTTTATTCAAGATTGTACAGTTTATTCGAACATGCTAGAATTCACAAGAAGCAGGAAAATGGTTATATTCCTATATTTGGTTGCTTTTTTGTTTGATTAGCATTGTTGACAAATATTTATTATCAAGCAAAGTTTTACGTGTCTCTTGTGAGGTATTGATCAAAAAGTATGTCACAACAGACCGAGGGTGTACAAGAAACACACCATGTTCATATGTTCCTTTGACTTACTGCATGTTATATGATATATTGTGTTTTGTTTGTTGGATTACAATGGACAGCATGGTGGCTAATTGTTGACTTCATCTCCTTCTCAGCTCCTATTTACGCTTCCAAGCCCCAACAGGACATCCAAGAAAGAAACAACATTGATAATGATCCCACTGCATTAGAAGATAATAAGGGCTAATTTGAAGCTTGTAGGCCATTTAATGGCAGTTCTGCTATTTGTTGTTTTATTGTGGTTGCAAGTACTAGCATTCTAAAATATCATAAATGGAAGAATTTAGGGCTATACCATTGATCCACAACATTTTTCTTTTTACCCTTTTCTTTCTATTTGATTTAAAATTAGGAAACTGAGACTATTCAGTAGACCTAATTAATAGTAACACTTAGGGCCAAACAAACCGGCCCTTGTTATGGGATGAGTAATGAGTAATCACATTGCGAAGGGGTCATGTTTAGAGGTTTGAGTTCTAGTATTAAAAGAGGCACTAATTCTTACCACTCTCCATATTTATCTCCCATTTTCCCCATTTATCCTCTTCTTTCCACCATTCTTTCTGATGTAGAGAATGATCGGATCTTTCATCCTTAAGTTCTTAGTTCATGACAAAATTATCCAGTCCACCCTTCTCCCTTTCCAATCATAACTTCATCATAATTAACCATATTCTAAATTTTGAATTGGAATCCAAAGCAGAATCATGAAGCCTTTATTTTGTCCTATCCAAGGTTCACCATATCAGGAACTAGTACCATTTCGGTATTAGACTGGTATGGTTCGATATGAGGCATATGTACCGAATCGATGGCATACTGATTAGGTAGATCAGGAGGCCTCAAGTCATGAACCGCTCCAAATTGTGTCGAATCGAGGTAGTTTGGTTCGATCTGGGGTGGTTCGCGGTTAGTTCAGTCGGTTCTCCCTTTATACCAAACCAACAGGCAGATCGAATCATCTCAATTCAGTTTGCCTTGAACCAAGTTTGGCATACTATGGTTTCATCCCATAAACCACCCCATACCAAGCCAAATCGGGTAGTTCTTAATGGTATGGGATGGTTCGGATGCGATATGAGGTCAGTATGAGGTTTGTATAGGACGGTTCTGGACTATATAGGGTAGTTTGGGGCAGTACTGGCTCAATATTGTTTCGAAATGGTGAATGGTACTAGTTTTGCACTAGTAAAGTTCGGCACACCTCATACCAAATGGTTCGGCATACCTTGGTCCTATCATTACTGGAGTTTTCTAGTAGCCTATCAAAGCTTTTAGCCTTTTTCTACATAAATCCTTCTTCTATATAATTAGGAATTTAAACCTTCCTGACCTTTCTGACCCTTCGTGCACCTGTTTTATAGATTTTTAAATGCTTTCAGAGTAACAAGTGTTTGTAGAAGACATCCTATTATATTCCCTAGTTAGCTTTTAATATGATATGTAAATTTCTAATGCTTGGAGTCTGCACCAATGATGCTAAGGAGTTAAATGCTGTCAAAGAAACAAATGTTTGTAAAAGCCATTCTATACATTCCCTAGTTGTCCTATGTTGCGTTATGTAAATTCCCAAACTTTGGAGTCTGCAACCATGATACTAAGGTGCTTATCCTATGGGTTTGATGTTGTAAACATTTGTATTAAAGTTGTAATTTTTAAGTTTCAATTGCCAGTGAACTGTTTTTGCTAAAAGCAATCAGTTTAAGCAGCAGCTGTTTCAAATCTTTATAAGGTCAAATTTATCGTATATTGGTGATTAACCTCATTTCATCAGTACTTCTTTGCAGTTGCATTCTGAGGGGTTAGCTTGCTTCAGTGATTGATGTTTTTTCTTGGTAATTTCTCCTTTGGAGTTGTGTGAAGATTTTGATTTTTCAATAAGCAATCAGGTTTTAGATTTCAAGTATTTATGGGCAAGTAAAATCTTGTTCATTTTTCATAAAATCTTAACTTTTTTGAATATGTTTTTTTTTGTATACTTAAGAAAGTCAAATTTAAATTATTATTAGAAATATGAAAATAGTTAAATTATGCTTAAAAGTCATGCTCACTTTTAGAGTACACTGTGATAGTTATTTTTATTTTTTTTCTTTGATAGAGAATGAAAGTAATCATCTTTTCATAATTACTGAGATATGTCACTTTTTTATTACTTGGCTTTTTTCCACAAACAAACCACTGGAGATTTGCTCAAAATGGGCTTTTCATGGTTCCTTATCTTTTCTCAAATAAAGTAGATCCTTGACTAGTTCTTACAGTCTTGAGGAAACAAAATTTAACGAAAAAATTTGAGCTAGCGAGCACCTTTCATGAATCCAATTTTTTTGTTCCTACCGAGGCCAATTGGGCTGCAATTTTTACGAGTGCAATGTGATTGAAATAAAATAATAATCAGCAAAAATTGCAAGATTTAGTAATCAGAACATGTTAAAAGAGGGCAAGAAGTTATCTTGAAATCTTAGTAAATATGTGAAAATGGGAAGAGAATTCACAAGTCCATTTTTATAGTGGAGTTTTTTTCTTTTTTTTTAAAAAAAAAGACCTAGAAGTCACTTTAGATTGTCAGACTAGGGCTATCTAAGCTAATTTGTAGCCAGGGTAGGGTTTCTACAAGAATGACCATGGTCAGACTAGGGCTTCTAAAAATGTTAAGCATCGTTATTTTTGTGATCATAAAGCATGTTCTGCTTAATAAAATGTTGATTCCATGGGTCCAACGGGATTTTAACCAAGTTTTAGTTGTCAAATTTATACTCTTAGGCTGTTTCCGTTTTAAGAATGAAAAAGCCAGGTTTAGCTAGATCAAGTGGAGTAAGTTGGATGTAGATAGGGAAGATTAATTATTCCAACTTGTTAACAAACTAAACTATTCCAAGGATAACTGAGTTATGAGGAGAAAAAGTGAAACATTTGTTGCATAACAGATTTTCAGAACCCAATGGCACAAGTGACCATTTGGCTGAATAAGATAGAATAACTGAATCAAGGACAGTTTCAGTAAATTTGACACATGTTATGTGCCCACATTTAATATCAATTCAAATTCAGTAACTAGTTTGAAGTTAGCCATTTTGTTGTTACAAACTTGTGCCCTACTTTATTCCCGAAATTATAGGTCTATTTCCTTCACTATTGATAGTCTAGAGTTAATATTTTTTACTAAATCATGCATTGTTCATGCCATTCTTCTTTGCCTGTGATGGCATTGAATGATAGTGTGGGTGCCATCGGACTAGGTGAGATTTCTCATTATAAGGGACAAAAGGTTTTGAGAAATTTGTGTGAGTAAAAATGATAAACACTATAATTAAGTCATGAAAACTAGACCAGATCATTCTACCGCAATTGGATATTAGAGATTGTCACCAATCAAAAGGAAGATTGATGCAACGGTTGTAGCTTCAAAAGAAGTTGGGGGAATATCTGATTTGTTAAAGTAATAAGGTTTACTCATTGTTTGAAGCATGGAAGAGAATATGTTTCCTGGTCATTTTGGAGGGGATGGAAGGCTAGAGCACTTTTCGAAAGTTAAAAACTTTTTTATGAATGGGAAGTAAAAGGAAAGGATTATGAATTAAACTTTTAGGGGCTCTTCTTGGTAGAATTTAATCCATATAATTGGCTCCAAATGTTGGGCCCCATGAGCTCAGCTAGAGGTATCTGTACGTGATAGTTACTTATAACCATCGTGCCCCGCCTTTGCTGGGGGAACACAATCATCACATAATTGTGTTTTCGTTATGCCTCCTAAAAGACATTTACCATGTGAGCAGCAGAAGTAGCAAGTTGACAGTAAAACTAGTGATTATCTCATGCTGATGATTTTTGGCAATGCATGGATAACTTTTAACAGGAGTGAGGTTGAGTTAGCTTTATGTGCTAGGTTACAGTCTTTACCAGGGTGCGAACCAGCCTGCCAGTAGGTTGGGTCCTAACCATCTCTTCAACTTCTCCACTTCATGAACTTGTTTTAACCTGTTCTGTGCATAACTGCATTCTCTTTTTCCCACTCATCTTGTTACCATGTGAATGAAACTTATTAGTCTATTGCATGTCACCATTGGGAGACCAGAAATTTATTAGCATTTCAAGACATTCTGATGTTTAAAACAAGTATACTTTATTATTACTATATCAATGATCCATCAGGTTACTGGGTCTAGCTACATGGAAGTTACTTAATTTGGAGGTCTCCTCTGGTGCTTCACCAATAACCAGCAGGGCTGGTTCAGGTCTTTGGGTCAAAGATTTCTATTCCTTACTGTTGACAAAACTGCAAGGGTGTCACCTTTAATTAGAGAAAGTAAGAGTAATAAAGAGCAGGGTTGATTTGGGTAAAGGTCAAAGATTTCTACTTCTTACTGTTGAGATAACAGCAAGTATGTCATGGTTCAATAGCAGAAAGTAGGTCATAATTTTTTGATGCTTTACAGCAGCTATAGTCAGTGTCTCCTTAACCATGAGTTTTCATTAAATTTAAGACATTGTTACTTACACGCCACAATGTGGTCATGCATCAGAGAATTCTTGGCTCAACCACTATGACTGCCTTTGGCAAACTGTCCATCCCAGTAATAACACCCAATTAACTTGGAAGCCATACGATGTGACCAGCTCCCAATTGGCCACTTCTTAAGCACATAATACACTCGTTTGTTTTTGGTGAAAAAGACAGTGAAAATGGCCCTTTGCAAAGTAGGACCCAATTGTCACCTTAAAACCAGATGAGATCTCAAATATGTTCATCAAGAACTCCACTCTACTCGGCATGGAGTCTTATTCTTGGATGGATTCTGCTTGGCATGACACCACATTAGGGGGCAGCCTTAACTGTCAAAAGATCTTTTTGTGAATGGGAGAGGGTATGCACACTTAAAAATAATTTGGGGTGCACTAACGTTTTAATCTCTTCTTGCTCGTTGGCCTGTTAAATTGTATTGAATTGTTCCTGTTACTTGGTATGTCTGTTTGTGTCCACCTGCATGTTTATCAGTGCTATTGACTGGATGATATGTGACGCGACAATTTTACCTCTTCAAATACTTATAAACTTTTGTTGAAACCATCAGAACTGAATGCATTTTGTGTATGGTGTATTGTATAGTGTATGATCTAACTTAAATTGAAAAGGAATGATGTAAAGTCTCTGAGATTTAACCGAGTTAAATGGCTGTTTGGTTGCAGATGTGCTGTTGGTCTGGAGGGCTTTAGACCTAATTTTGTCCCTACAACTGAGATTTAACTGAGTTAAATGGCTGTTTGGTTGCAGATGTGCTGTTGGTCTGGAGGGCTTTAGTTCCAGGAAGCCTGTATCTTGCTCATTGCATTTGTAATTTGTTGTAAGATTGTCCATGCAAAGTTATTTGCATCATGATTTTCTGTTGCGATGCTGATTCAAAATTACTTTCATAACGTGCCACTTTATGTGATTTAGGGCGAATGATTTGTCCAATTGACGTACTTGTGAAACCTTTAACATTTTGCAGTACATGAACATGTTCTTCTTCTATTCTGAAATGTGAAAGGCTGGCTTACTCTTCTTTTATTGAATTTTGGAGTATAAATGGTAATTGTCCCTCCTGCATTCCTGCATTTGTGGTAGAACTGCACTCTGCATGAAACAATTTTTGCACAATATGGATGAAACCAAATATTTTTGATGTTTTGTTGTTACTGTTTGCATCCATCATATTGATTGATGCTTAGGGGTGCCAGGTTTGTCACATGAAAGTGTGCCAGATTTGTCACATGAAAGTTTTTCCTTCCGCATGGCTTGAGGGGATGGGTGTAACCTGTGGCGGTTGATCCGATATATGGGTTTGGTTGAAATCATTTTGCCAGGCCAGGATGGCTAAGCCTGAGGAACCCTTTGTGTGCGCTTAAAAAACATCCTTCTAAAGTGTTTTTCCCATCCCATCCTGTAAATAAAGGTGTACCAGCACGTTCATTGGCATTGAGTTGCAGTGCCAGCACTGTGCTAAAGCTGCTGATAACGTTTAAAGTGACCCAGTTCCTATACAAACATGCTTTGTCCAAACTTTTGCTTCCATATTTGATGTCCAAACACGCTGTGTCAGATAAGCCTGTGACGTAGCTTACTGGCATAGTTTTAGTTTGAGATTGCATGCGTAATGAGTCAGCAATGCAGAAATTTGTTTGACTAATTTTTCAAGGTCTAGATGAAAATTTTCAAGTCCAAGAAAGAGGAACGCTGTTGGAATGAAAGGTTTTCTGGATGAGCCTGCCTGCAGTGATGTTCTACAGTGATATGACTGATCTTGTGTTTGCTTCTTGTCTCAACCATGTTGCACTTGTGTTTGCTTCTTGTCTCAACCATGTTGCACTGTACAACTTTGCTGTATATAATAGCAATGCTCGGAGGGTGGTGGAACCCCTAAAAGTGGGGCTCCAAGTCTCCACTTTTTAATGTAAGCTTACCTAAACCATCCCAAGGGTTACTATGCCTATGTCTCGCTTCTGTGGATCTGTATATATATATATATATATGAGTCTCGGTATTGGCCGGATCGCCTGCACTAGGAGTGCCGTTCTGCTGTCCCTGTTTAATGGAGGCTCCTGGGTGGTATCTTGAGTACTTTGGAATGGATGCTACCACTCAGGTTTGAAATTGGACCTTTGTTAAAGAAGCCGGAGTTGCTCAAGCTGCAATGCAGCTTGAGTTGAAGGTAGACTGCTTGTAAAAGCTCTCTCTCTCTCTCCCCCCTGTTTGATAGATGCTAGAGCGGGAGGAGATGGGGGAAGGATGGAGAAAGAGGATAGAGGAGGGGAGAGAATAACGGGGGAGTGGTACAAGAGAGGGTGGAGACGGGGGAGGAGAGGGAGAGCATGGGAGAAAATGAACCCAGACATTGGCAAGGGACAAGGAGGGATACGGGAAGGGGTGGTGGAGGATGAGGGCAAAAGATGAGAGAAAAAGCAACGGGCAAGAGCAAGGTTGGTGAATGGTTATGACAAGAGGTCTCCCCCCCCCAACACACAAAACACACACACACACACACGGGCGCGGAAACATATAGAAGCTTTTGAATGAAAATAATAAAAAAAATATAGCTCTAATTTCTTTGTAAATCTAAGATCTTTGGCGTGAAAAAAAAAAAAAAAAATCACTTCTTATGGATTCATCGAGAATAATTCAAATTTAATTCATGATTTTAGAAGCAGAAAGAAAGGATAAATACATTAAAAAAGGATAAATTTTAGCGAGACATTAAAATTGGTGAGAAATGAGCCCTGTTGGGGAATCCTTCTCTCTCTCTCGAAAGTGGAAACCCTTTCATTGGACTTTGTAGGAATCCTAATCTCGAAAAAGCCTCTGGCCCACTAAGCGAAACTAGTGATTTTTTGGTCAAAACAGTTAAAATTATATCCTATTGATGATATTGATGATAGTGAGATATTAATGATATCGATCACGAAATATATGCAGGATCATTATTAGAACCATCAATTTTGTTGATTATCGATGAACTGATCGAATTAAGCCAATGCCTTCAATGGCATGACGTTGATTGCGAAGCCAGGATTGATTTTCTTGACCAGAATGAAGCTTGGGTAAAACTAAGTGGAGGTCTAAACCGACTAGCTCGAGTGATTGTTATTAAAAATATAAGTCTCCGTAAAGTCATAAGACCATGTATGGAGCTGACGCCTACTCAATGCTGGAAGGTTCAATGATGCAAGAATTTTTTACCTTAACCCAAAATCCGAACTTGTTGACAGAGCCTATTGATACCTTCCCCTTCTTTGCCCATCCCAAAAAAAGATCCATACATCTTGATCAAAAAGAATCAATAGAAATAGAATCAGATGATATCTTTTTTGAAACAAACAAAAAGGAAAAGAAATTCATTGATATTTTTCTTTTATAAAGCAAATCGGTTTTGATTCATAAATGATATACATCACTTCTGATTCTATTATAACAAAAAATTTTCTTTTTATATAGGCAAATTATTCATTCATAAAAAAAAAATAATTCTATCACATCAATCCCACAAGCTTCTTATCTATTCTCGTTTGATCATGATGGGGAAGAAAATCAAAATAGAAAAACTCACATTGAATTAGGGGTTCACTATTTCTACTCGTAGGATCCTAAAAAAAAAGAATTTGGTTTTCATCGAGCTGAAACAATAGGCTAATGGTTCTAGTAAATCAAGAAATTTGGGATAATATGATCTTTACGTATGGGCCAATTTATCCAACTTTTAGGTACCAAGATATGTTTAAGGCTGGCACGCCTTATTCAGCTCAATAAAGCCCTTACCCAAGTTCACTCGTAAGGGGTCTTAACTAAGGATTCTCTGATTGTTCAGTAATCGGGACTAAAACTCTGAAAATTACAAATGTCAAGATAGGAATTACTTGCTGTTTTATTTTTTAATTATTTTTTTAATTGAGAGAAAGAAAGAGAGTAGTAGGAATTCTCTTATCCCATTCGGAAAGAGATGTTGGGCACCATAGAGTCAAAAGTAGTGGGGGGCATGAGTCAAAACTGGCCAGCAGGGACATGTGACTTAACTTACAAGCTATGATCCAATGGCAGTTCTCCAATTGGTCCCCTTACGGATCTCTAACTAAGTGCGCTGACCTGTCCTATAGTTGGACCTTTATTAAAGGTCAACAACCTACAGTGCATTAAGCATGCCCTAAATGAAAGAGGATTGCCTAACGTGTGAGCTAAGCTGAGTCTCATCTCTTTAAGAATGAAACTTCTTCTTTTTTTTTTTCCTTTTCCTGTATTTTGCCATTTGCTGTCCTATCACTTAGTAAATTAATAAGGTGAAATGAATTGATGCATTATGCCCCTGTGGACAGGATAAAAGAGGTTAATTTTTTGATGGATGTCGGCCAAAACAGCCATCCAATAAAATTCCATCCTCTCAAATCGGTCTTGGTTGATGGAATGCAACCATTAATCATTTCCTTTTAGCTCAGTTACCAACATTGCACGGGCTGGGTTCCGGTGACAAATGAAGAACAGTTGAGAGAGAGATCTGATGCAGTGTAACAACATTGTGAATAAAAGACAGATCGCACGATAAAAAATGATTCCCAAATTCAACATGGTATCCCCTAATCCAAATTTTCGTTCACGCAATTCAAGTTGTCAGTATTGAAAATAACATTTCCAACCTCATACTCAGATAGACTCCACTAGGATGCATAAGATCCATTTAGCTGAACGCCCCTCATCGTCCACCAATTCGCTGGATCTCTGAAAGAATTTACAGTGAACAGAAGGCTCATATGTGTTTTTACTTCTCTTTTCTTTTTCCTCTCTTTTTTTTTTTTTTCTTTTTTTTTTTTCCCTTGCACAAACACAAGAACAAAATAATCAATTCAGCGTGTAGCAGATCTTTCTCCACTAATATCAAACATACTTTGCACCAGCATTGAAAAAAATTATTTTGTGCCTGATATAGCTGCACACATTTAACCCTCCCAACACCAAGCAGTGGCGAAATATGGTTGCACAATTGAATGCCTATTTCTTTTAATCAGATAAATAAATCTTAGTGAAAAGCTTACACGAATAAATGATACAATAAAGAATGCCTAGATATTCCTTGTTCCTACTTAAAAAAAAAAACTAAGATTTTCTTCTACTTCTATCATGTGGTAACGGACACATCATTACCTCAACAACAAACAATCTGCAAGCTTTGATCAGTTTCATGCATCCTCGAACTCTCTCCGAATGATCTCCAGCAAAATTTCATTCCATATGTCAATTGGCCCCGGCATGCACCAGTGTAAACAGTCCTGTGGTGGGGGCTGTCCATTAGGTCCTCTCTTTGTCAACTTATTCGGGTCGGAGCTCCTATACGGCCCTGGATGCCCATCATGCCTGTACCCAAAAGGCTCAGTAATGTCCATCAACCTCAACTTGGCACCACTTCCTGCCTTCTTCACTGCCCGTTCAAAGGCTGTAACCTGCTGCTCATGCATAACATCTGTAAATCCATTCCTGACTACATCAGTCAGGGGCCTCACCTTTCCAGTGCATGACCCTCCTGTGTTCCAAGCCCCACCCTCATAATGGTCAGGCGAAAATGAGCGAACAACTGCTAAACCTGTGAAGTTTGGGAGAGAGGCAATTGCAGTCATGATGGTCTCGACTGATATACCAAAGGCTTCAATATTGTTGATCTTCATCTTGCCCTTTTTTCGGGGCCACCAAAGCTGTCCCCCAACAATGGTATTGTTGAGGATGTAGGCAGATTGTTTGGCAAACCAGTGGCCAGAGGAAAGGACCACCACATCAAACCTTGGGATGAATTCCATGAAGTACTCATCAGGGAGGTCCAGGTGGACCTTGGTAACCCCTTCCGGGATAGATTGGAAGGGCTCGGCGGTCTTGTGGACAAGCCATGACGACCATATGCGGACAATGCTTGTAGAGGTGGACCTGAAGTACCATCGCTGCATCCGGCGGTTGCCACGGTTCTTGGGAACTTCTACCTGTGCAAGGAGCACCAAACATTCTTAACTGGTTTTGAGTGAAGTAATTTGCCAAATCTTTAGGAGCAAACCAGGAAATCCAAGTAAAGTTTGGCACCCAACTAAAATTCAAGGCCTGTGCCGAAGATGGGAACGTTCACTATAAAAAAGTAAATACTCAGATTCATGTATTTTAAAACACGTAGTAGATAAATAAAAGCTATGAAGTATGAAGAAAAAATTCATGAAAAGGCATACAACCGAAAACATCTGCACTTGCCTATCTCATTTGTCAACAATCAAATTATCACAGAAGCTAATGTTTACCACAGCATAGCCTGTAGCACAAGTAAAAAAATAAACCTTCCTCCTATCAACTATCATTATCTAAATTATTCCATGTCACATGAAATGTATTGCAGGTTAGCAACTTGCCTGCCATAGTATGCACATCATTGATTCCATCTGATTCCGAGCAACTGAATCCCCAATAAAGGCCAGTGTCTTTCCCCTCATCAACTCTAAGAATTTTCTGGCATCAAAGCGTGGGAGGTCACACTGTTCAGGTTTCCACCTCCAGTTCTCATACTCCTTGTCTGGTCTCCCATTTCCCTGGCAATTTTGCATCTGTGTTATGATGGGGCAGGAGTTGTTCGTATACAACGGTCCAGCAGTATCATAGATCCATTTCCCATGGTACAGATCACAGCTCCCTAAAAAATAAAAGAAGTGTAAGAACAGACATGTGTCAATAATTAATTCTTATACAGGTTATGGAAAGCAGTCTGCATGATGGTGACCTCCCCCCTCCCCTTCCAAAAGTCAAAATCTTGAATAGCTTTTCCAAGAAAGTAGGGAGTTAATGCGTTTATTGCAGCAAATGCAACAATTACATCAGGCTAGTCACTTCCAATGGTGGATGGCCTTGGATTCAAATTACTCATACTCCTAATCAGCTTGAACACCAAACTCAATATAGATATTTAGAGTGGAAAATATCAATTGTCAAAGAAATATCGTCGATTCATGGACTCCATGAAACATTAGCAATATTTTTCTTCTAGCATAAGTTGCTAAGTTATGAATTCCTGAACTACTCTAAGTAGCCCTTCCAGTATACAACAGATACATGAATATTCCAATAAATTTTACATGTCCATGCTGCTCCTTGCTGGTATGTCCATATGTGTAAATTATAAATTTCTATTCTGATTATTGGTCTTGAATAACCTCACCCATCACAATGTAGGGGTTACATCCAGACTAGAAAGTTTTGAGTGCAGTAGGTCATTGCTAGAGGTTGACCATGAACTTCTGCTACTTCACATTGGTTTTAAATGTAATCAGATTCGCTTTGGTCCTTCTGGCCCATCCCACAGTACCATAGCAGACCTGAGAGACACAGAGAAATAGACAGACAGACAGATATATATATATATATATATATATATATATATAAAGAGAGGAGGAGAGAGAGAGAGAGAGAGAGAGAGAGAGAGAGAGAGTAGGTCCTTGGACACATCCAAGACCACAGATCTCTCCAGACAGGGTCATCTCAGTCCATTTCAATTAGGATGGTCATGTCCCGGCACTTGAGATAGCCTGCTATCTCAGGACACTGGTTTTAAATTTTTATTTATAGTTTTTTCTTTGTTCTTGTTATTAATGGTCATTCTAGTCCATCCTGGTACCATACAGAGCTAACCTTACACCAAGACAGGCCCACTTCCGAGACTCAAACCCTTGATTGACAATGATAAGGAGGTTCTTTAATGTCAGCTACCAATAGATGTACTATCGGATCAGGGAACAAGTGAAAATGATTTTGGATTTATGGAAGGAAGATTTAGAAATAAGTGTTAACAAAATAATGAGGTTAAAAATAGAAATAATTTGATTAACTGCCAATGAAGAAAGTATGATAAAGAGGCCAAGGCTGTAAACAAATCTGAAATGCAAGAGGTTCCCCAAACAATGATCCATCAGTACATTAAAGATTCCACAAAAGGATGGCAAGATGGACAAAGGATATTCCCAAGAACATCAAAGAAAGTCTGATGCTGATGCATATCTAAACTGTTTGCAATAGTTAGCTACAGGCTATGTTGCATCAATTATAGAATGGATCAGCAAGAGGTCTATGAGCATCAGATCGCCCCGTTATGAGAGTGGAATGTCATAATTAGGTAAGAAAATTCATAAACCGAGTGCATTAAAGTAAGGTCAAGAGATTTATTTGACATTGCTTTGAAATTTACTAGAAAATCATTTCATGTGACTCTACTAATCCTCCTACACAGAGGAGTGATCCCTGAATCCTTGAAGAAAGGTTGAAAGGCTGATAAAGACAAGAACATAAAAGACAACTTGAATGGGAGCAATGCAAAACTATTTGTTCAGATCTCCTTTTTAGGATGTTCTAAGATTCAAGAACAGTGTAGCTTATCCCCTGCATTTCAAGTTCTTGACAACATGGATGGTTGATCATCTTCAGGTAATGATGTGCTGTTCTTTAAGGAATCATGCTAAAAAAATTGAATCACCTCTTTATTTGCCAAGTCCATTTCCGATTTTTAAGGATATACATCCCAAATTAGTACTGTTTCTCCATCAATCTGCGCTAATGATGTTTCCTTCAATAGTTTTAAGTTCTTCATAAAGAAATACATTTTAATGTACATAGAATCTCATAATATTGGAAATCAACCATACACATAACAACAACACCTGTAGGCTTTTCAAAGATCATGTCTAGCACCGCATTTAAGAGAACATATTGCATTATTTAGATTTTGTGATAAGCTTCAAAATTTGGAAACATTAGGAAGAGAAACATACAGCAGAAAAAGATAGAAGCAATATATGAAATATGTAGATGAGAGTTAACATGAAAGAAGAGAGGCCTACTATTGAACAACTATCTAAACTTTCTTAGTCCAAGGCAGTTCTAACCAATGAAATCTAATCTAAACTTCTTAAATTAAAAAAATAAAAAATCCACTATGGAAATTGAAGATCTTCCTAGCTTTTACCATTTATTAATCTGAAAATATATAATAAAAATAAAAATCAAACATATCTTAGATCCAAAATTATATAAATTATCCATTGCATTTCGTAAATGACACCATGTCAACTGTTCATTCCAACAATAAATTTTCATATTCTTACAATTCTATCAAATGAATTAAAATTTACAACCAAATATTATGTCTTCCGCAACTTTACGACTGATTCTCCAAAAGGAAAATGGGAATTTCATAAACCTCACATAAGAAGATAAAACCACTTAGTTGCATGTGTTCAAGTGGTGTGTACCGTATGACATTTAATATCACATTGTACGACCTATTTTTGCCCTTACTGACATCTCTATTCTCTTTCAATAGTGGTGTCAAGTATTATCATTTCCTTTTCACATTCAAGAATGGATGCCCATAAGCAATAATTGCATGTTGTCAACCACCGTTCTGAATCTTGAAGGAACTTGAGTGACATGACAGTGCTGTAAGTTTTAACGTATGACCTTAACCCTAAAATGTAGTGCATTATGCAAAAGGCAAGCAACATAAAGTATATCCAAGAAGAAGAGCACAACACAATACTTTATGTGGTTCACCCCCAAGCAGGCTGCCTCCATGGAACCCATCAAAAGAGTCCACTCATCAAAACATAGTGGGAAGCATTTCCGATTTGATATCATGCACAATCATCATCCTTTCCTTTTCCTCCTCCTCACTCTATTTCTCAACTGTAAGGGATCCTGTTTTATACTTTTCATGGTCTTTACATAGAAAGATACCAACATGGCACAATCTTTATCCAATAGAACGCTAAGCCACTGTACTAGGAGAGCTAAAGTCTCATTTGACCCATCTTCAAATAGAAAAGGAAGTTCAATTTAGTTGAGTAGCTTATTTCTTGTTTTGTTTCTCAACTAGTTAAAATAATTGATGGCATTTTTTTAAATTTTTTTAAAGTTTAAATGAAACCTTAAAAATTGAGAGTACAAGTGTCTTGAACTGTTTTTTCGTAGTTCAAAAAGTAAGGAAATCAATGAATTGACATGACAAACTTAGCAAACATGTTTTCACTAAGTTCTTAATCATGGTTTTTTGTTGCTGGTTCATCATTTGAAACCTGCAAAAGTTCAAAGGTTTGAGGCAAGGTGATCCTCCTCCTTGATCTCTCTCCTCATCAGTTTGAGGAAGTTGAAGAGATAAGCTGACCAAGAGAACTCGCAGTCCTCCATGCACCACTCAGCCATGGGCTAATAACATTGATTTTTTGAATGCAACCACATAGGAAACATTAAAGTAATTAATTTTGTGACAAGTAGTCGTCTTGACTCTTGAGCATTGAATTAATGTGATTTGGAATTTAAGTAAAAATATATTTCTACTAGATATTACTCAAAGTTTATAGGCAGTGGATGGGGGGCATCTACTGTTAGGAAAGCACCAAGAGGCCAAAATTGTCCAAAAAATAATGATTAAAAAATATATCTGGACAAATTTATAAAAATAGTTATAATTAAAAAAAATAAAAATAACATATCAGATAAGATGTAGCAAGCCAATGAATACCAATTTCATAGCATAAAATATTATTTCATGAATTGATCTCATCCTCTATACTCAAACATGATGTGAAACATAAAGAAAGGTGTTTATGTTGGTCAAGGCAGCCATCTTGTGGAATGTTGATAATGCTTCAGATATGAAAAAGATTGAAGATGGATGCTAACTTGATGAATTTGGTTAACAAAAATTTGGTGCCTCATTGGGCAGCAAAACTATAAGGCAGCATTTGGTTCAGGAATAAAGCAGGCATGAGCCTTGGAATAAGCCTTGTGCCTGTCTAATAGATTTTAACAAACATGCATAAGCAAGAAATAATTATTCTGGTCAAATCTGCTTATGCCAGGCATGCATAAATATTCCAAGGGAAAGTAGGCATTAGCACTTTCTGGCATAAAGCCATCATTTATGTTTGCCTCCTTTGTTTCTTTTTATGGACAAAAAAAGAAACCTCAGCCAAAAGTTATTCCACGAATTATAGACAAACAGAAACAGAAATAAGTTACAGCACCATCACTCCAATAGGCATTGCTATTTCTCTATCACTTTCTCAATCCCAAACCAAAAAGACAGCCCAATGTTCTGCCAGGTATTGTGATTAGAAAGTGTAAGGAATTTTTCTTATCGGAGAGCATTCTTTCAGAGGGATGGTACTTTCACTTAGTGCTGCTAGTCATTCCTATTGATTTCATTTTCTCTCTTTCAAGCTCCTACATTTGATGGTCAATAGTTAGAACAATGAATCAAAGTCAGTTTCTTTACATATCGAGAACAAACAATAGAGTCAATATTTTGCAAGATTGTGCAGCTACATCAGTTGAAGTTTAGTGCCCTCGATGTTGCTTGTAGTGGATCTAAAATCAAGGGGAAGACAAGAAAGCATCATTGCCCTTGCCAACAAATATGATTTACTAAATGAGGTGGGAAAAGAAGTTGTGGGTGCTTGACTTGGGTCTGGTATGACATGAGATCATTAGGACGATGGGAATCTATAGAAAGTGTTGGGTCTAGAGTCAGACATGTTTGTTTAGGTTTGACATTGACTTGATTCCTAAGTGACTTTAGCAAGGTATCATGGTGGTGATCATTTTAAGAAAGGGATGACAGTTTGTACCGTTGGAGAAGCTGTTAAAAAATCTAGTTAGAAATCTCCTAGCATGTTAGACAATCACGACAATCCAGGCAAGTTTTGGTGCTTTTCTTAAAACTATAATTGCATTACCTTCCTTGCAAGCATTTGCCACTTCCAGTGAAAGGTGCCAACTTTTACAGCAATCCAAGAAAGGTATGATAATTTTTATTGACACCTAGGTATCCAATCAAGTTGTTTATATATCATATAAGTTATAAAAACATAATAAATAATATACATACACGTGAATAAATTATTGATTTATTTCTGTCATTTCCCTAATTGCTCTAGCTCAGCAGTTTTCTGCATCTTATTTATGTCTTTATGTTGTCATTATATCATTTTTTTCGCACGTGTTCTGCTTTTACCCAAGTAGGAGATTTAACAGGATTTATGGGCAAAGTCAAAGGAAATATTGACTGCCATAGAGCAAAGACATTTAACATACCCAGGTTAGTCATTTCTAAAGGTGAGCATGCCTTATGTAGTATAAATGCAAACAAGAAATCCCAAATCCAATGGCATGAAATCCATCGCGAAATTCATCCATCAAGATCACAATTTCAGTGTCAAGAACAATAAAGGAAGGAAAAAAAGGAGAAAAGAGAAACAGCACTTACTAGAATCAACCTTCTTAGCATTGTCTGATGAAGCTGGAGGAGGTACCGCAGTTGCCAGTGTGGAATTTGAAGAAGCAGAACCAATCTTCTCAGAGTTGTCTGATGGAGCTGAAGGGATAGATTCAACTCCCAGCGTGGAATTTGAGGAAGTTAAATCAACCTTCCCAGAGTTGTCCATTGGAGCCGAAGGGATAGTTCCAACTCCCAGTGTGGAATTTGAATAAGCCAAAATAACCTTCTGGGAGTTATCTGATGGAACCGAAGGGAAACTTGCAACTGTTGAATTAGAATCTGAAGAAGCCAAGCCACCATCAGACTTTCCTGGATTGATACTCCCAGAATGAGTGAAGGCACCAGAGGAAGAGGAGCTGCCAAGTCCTACAACCTCAGTACTATCCGGAGTAGCAACCGATGGTTTATTTAGCATCTCAGGCACAGATGAAGGTTGCTTGATCACCATATCCTGCTGGCCATTTTGAGAAGTCTTTGACAGCAAAGTCAGAATTTTGGTCTGATCATCGCCAGGAGGTACTGGCACTGGTTTGCTCAAATGGTCTGCAACCAGGAAATATCCCCGGAGGGATAAACCCACAGGATATGAGACCAGAATCAGTGATGCGAGCACAAGAAACAGAGCCAGCCCTCCCACCGACACAGCCATCGAGGAAAGCGACCGTGGAACTGCCATTATCCCGAAATAGCTTTTAGGCGAGGATGTCGCCATGGCTCCCCAAGCCCACTAAAATTAAAAGGTGAAAACAAGAACCATGCTCTGTAGAAAATGATTCAGAAACCAAGAAAAAGCCCAACCTTCTGCTCTGACACTAATCTCAGAACCAGAACTTCTACAATTATGCAAATTTCCTCTTTCAATAAGAAGAATCTCGGCTCAAAGAAAGATGAATACAATGGAGCAGCCTATTGCCCAAATCTTGTACATTTAAAAATCCAATCTTTCGACCTTTCCGCCCACCAAGATCCTCAAAATAGCTAGCAAATCAAACAGGCAACAGCGATCAAAACCACGGATCTTCTACCATGAAATCGAATACTGACCAATCAAATGATCGTAGAGACGGTCAAAGCCTAAATCAAATCATAGCACTAAGAAGCATATCATAGATGTGCCCTTAGATTTCTATAACGCTCCTCCAAAGCAAATCAATGCAACAAATCTGGCAATCTACATATAAAAACTTGGCATTCGGAGCTCATAAAGTCTAAAACTTATAAATGTGGAAATCAGAAGCGACGAATCGGATTCCAAATACCCTAAAATTCCAACCTCCTTTCTAAAACGGTGATCTCAATCAAAATCGCTAGGCTCCAGTTAAGAATCCAATCCACTGATGGTATTTTTATCCAAAAAAGAAATCATGCGAAATCCTTCCTCAAATCCATCTCCCAAAGTGCTAAATCACTGGAAAAAAAAAAGAGAGAGAGAGAGAGAAAAAAGCGAGCGAGAAAGCGAGATTCGCTTGCTTGCAGCGGTTGAGAGACCAGAGCGAGCGACGTCGCCGAAAGATCAGATCACCGCCATTAACGACTCTCCCTCGGACCGTGCGCGAGACGCAAGCTTTAACCCAAAAAAAAGGGAAAAGAAAAGAAAAAGCGAGAGCCCCTCAAACGACGTTTTTACCCTTTCTCACAAATTTTTCTATAAGAACGCTTTATAAAAATTCTATGCGGAGCAAACACGGCCGTTGATACTGCTTATGAAAATTATTCTAAGACGATCCACCGTTGACGGGTGTAGCCGCACGATTCCAGATGTCGCGCACAAAGGTTCGCTACTACCGCGTTCGTGGGCACAAGAACGCGATTCCAGTCGCCCTGCACAAAGATGGCTCTTTATTTTCAGAAAAAAATAGTTTTTAGGATCAAAAACTTTGCCTAAAAATGAATGCCAGCAGATGCGATTATCGTTACATTTGATGCATTGGAAATTATAAAAATTTATTAGAGGATGGTAGCGTATAACCCGCGCTATGTACAGGACATAATTATTACCGTCCGAATACTTAAGACTTCCTTGTTTTTGTGCTGTGCTGTAACAAAATTTATAAAGAAAGTTGGACAATGGAACTCATTGCACCAAAATTTGGAACAAAAAAAAAAATTTAAAAAAAAATATTTGATATATATAATGATCTCAATTTTTCTAGAGATCACATTCCCACTTTAACAAAAATAAGAAAAAAATATTTTAGACTAAATATGTAGAGAGAGAGAGAGAGAGAGAGAAAGAGGAAGGAAGAGGGAGTGTCTTCGACTTAGTTACACTCTAACGTATCTCTACTCAGGTCTGAACAGATTTTTTAAATGTAAATGATACTGATCTTATATCAATGGTTTAAACTATTGGATAAGTGATTTACTACTTTTAAAATACTTATATACAAAAAATTTATATAATTTAAAAATTCTTAACCCATCCACCAAGAGGTATAAAAAAATACACTTTATTTTGTGTTATTTAAGCTATCCAATTTTTTAACCATTGATGCGTAGATTAAAGGTGTCCAAATTACATAATTTTTTATATGTAAGTATTTTAATTATTATAGATTACATCCAATGATTTGGATAATTGATATAGGATTGATATCATCCAAATATAGACTTGAACAAATTTGAATGAAAAATTTTTATTGTAGCCAAGTCCAATTCCCTTTGCTACTATCTCTAAAATGCTTAGAAACAAAAAAATATGAGATTTTAAGGCTCGTAGCCTCTGCATCAAGTGATTTAAAAATTAAATAGTTAAAATAATATAAAATGGTATATATTATTTTTCTCACCTGATAAATAATTTGGAGGTCTCTAAATTATATAATTTTTAATATAAATTATATATATATATATATTCTATTTCAAGTTTGTGAGGTTTATAGATTAATTTAATGTTATTTTTAATTTGTAATTACTACTGCAAAGGCTCTTTGCAAGGATAGAGGTTGTTCTTTATAGATTTGACCAATCCAAAAGATAATAGCATCTCTACTGAGGAGAAGAGTTTCAGGCCATGGCTTATCTCAATCCCTTGTTGGTAGTTGCCTATTTAGAAATCTTTTTTCCTCTTTGTGCCTCCATAATCACAAGAAACTTGAGCATCATCAGGTTACACCTTTGATGATGATTGGTTTGTGGAGGACGACGATCATTGGAAGGGGTCTTTTTTGAGATAGGTTCCATTCAAATTACTTCTGATGAGGAACACAACCTCAATGCTTCCTCAACTTTCCTTTAAGGACTGAATCATCTGCCCTATAGTGGAATATATGGGAGGCAACTCTTGTTCTTTTTTAGGCTTCTCAATCAAGTCCAACAACATATAATTAGAGGTAAAAGGTTTCAATTAAGTGCTTCAACCTTGGAGGTCCATTTATTCATTAGTTATAGATTTGCATCTTTTACATCAAAATGGAATTTAGAATATCGTTTTAAAGAAATTCGAAAGAATTCAATGTAAGAGTTAAATTTGATACAATAAACAAAATCTCCAATATTAAAAGGGCATAACTAATCATAGGCCACCACTAACTCATAGTTTTATACCCATCTCCCATAGTCAATAATGAAATTGGTGTGGTGAATAGAGAACCATTGTAACGCTCCAAGCCTACCTGCTGGTCTAATTAACTTCGTTAGCAAGCCAAAACCACGTGGCCCAAAAACTCAGATGAAGTTAATGAGTAGCAAGTGGATTTGAGTTATAAAAGCACATAACACATTTCTTTTCCATCCAATGTGGGCCCAATTAACTCCGTTAGCGAGCCGACAGATGGGCTTGGGGCGTTAGAACCATGTATATTTTTATTGTCAAGATATATTAATATATAAGCAGAGCCATGCGTGAGATATGATAGAGCTATTTTTAAAGGAAGAAAACAAGGGCTTCTACTCATATTTATAGATCGGTCTTCTGTATGGATGAATAAATGGCATAAATCTAAGCTATGACATTGAATGTTTTTTTTTTATTATTAAATGATCATGTAGAGTGCAAGCGAAATTTGTAATACATACATGTATGGAATGCGAGAAATATATACTTTTTTATGAATAAATAACATTGGATATTGGCATCATTGATGATCATATGAAATGCATGAATGATTTGGATACTACGCGCACATGAAATGCAAAAAAGATAGGAAAGGCATACTCATGGACCTATCCTTGATGAATAAATGTGGCATATAATTCAAGCTTTTTGTTGCACATCAAAAATTAAAAATATGGATATCAAAACAATAATTAACTGGAATAGGATCTCACAACACTTTTGTTGGAGAATATAGGACAAAATATCTTAAAACAAAAACATTCAAAGTTTATTAGCTTTTTAATGTTGGCTAGTTATGGATCATATCAACCAAACATATCCATAGTGTTTGCTAGTTATTGGAAGAAACAAAGCATGACAAATTCAAAGTTAATTTACTCCAACGCCACCATAATGCCCTCTTTGTGTTGTAACTTTCTAAGATATTTTGCTAGCCACTCCAGATTAACTTGCCTATCATTTATGCGGACATCCAGACACTGAATGAAGAGTTCAGCATGAGTTCAAGCTCCATTTTAGCTTACACTATTAGCAAAGAGAAAGATTTAAAAATTCAAAATAAATTCAAAATTTGAAAAGATAAGAGCATACTAACATATAATATATACTTCTATGCAAATTATTTTACTAATAATAATTGGATGTTTATAAAAGATAAATCCTTTCTTTTCATGCTTATCAAAGAAAACACAAATATAATGGAATCAGTAACTTCATATAAGAGATTGCTACTGTCATAAAAAAATAATATTTATTTTGAACAAGATAAGCAGCGGTAGATGAATTAAATAATAGAATTACAGAGTTCTGTTTGCTTATTTGATTTAATCATATAAAATATAGAAGAGGAAAAATTGATTTTCTGCTCAACATAACACTTCACAGAAATAAAACTTTTACGATCTTTAGTTTTACATGTTAACAGTAAGGCTTTTTCTACAATGTTTTTGGCTGTATTTGATAGTGCCATAAATAAAGAAAAATTCAATGACATAAGTGGGTAGCAAAAAGACTAAAGGTATTAAATGAGAGGTTTTGAATAAATTTTTAAACTAGTACCATAGTTGAACCTTAACAACAAATATTTGTAATGAAATGTCTGGTTGGTTATCGAATGTAAAATTCCTTCATGAATATTATCATGAAATAGTAACAAATGTTTGGTTTGGTCATGTCTCATAAGAACAATTGCTTCATGAAATAGTAACAAATATTACCATGAAGGAAGGAACATAATACTTGCATCCACAAACAATATATCTAATAAATAAATAAATAAATAAAAGATTTTACAAAGCCTTTGGTATGGAGTGATTCATATAGGATTATCAGTGATTTAGGTGAAGATAATGGAATCATTATATTTGATTGCACTTTATCAATCCTACATGGCGGTGATTTCAAATCACTCATCTCTAAATCACTGCAATCCAATAATTTTATACTTATTTTTGAGATTGGGCATCTAAGATCACTTTTAGATAATGATCTTAATTTAAAATTTGAAAACCAAAATACCCCTCATTCACATAAAAAGAATGTTCGATATTATTTTTATATTAATATATTATAATTTAATATTTTAAAATTATATTATAATAATATAATATTTATGTTATAGTATTATAATAATTATAGTGTCATAATATTATGATATAATATTATATAATGTAATAATATAATATCATAATTGCCCATCATACCTTCCATCAAATTAAACGTTTAGTTTTTAGGAAAATATTAATAAATTCACAACATTTAAGAAAAGAAACTTTCTAAGCGCATAAAAAGTAAGAGGTAAAGTAAAACAGGCAGGAAAAAAATAATAATAAGCAAGAAATAAATTTTATTTAAGCTACCAACCTTATGGACATTAAAAGTTTTCTAATGACAGAACAAACGTATATTGAAAACATTATAAAGTTTTTATCTTTGTTAGCATATATGGATTGAGCATAAATGGATTTAAATTAAAATCAGATTGATCTGTTAGATATGATTAATAGGCAAACTGGATCATTGGTTGGCTTGCTAGTTCAAAATTAACCTAAAATTAATCTGATTATTAAACCATCAATTCATGTAACTCGATTCATCAACTTGAATATAATTTATCAGACCTATTTATCTAAATTAATATTATTTATAATTAATTATTATTTTTTAATAATAATTATAGATTTATATAAAAATTTTACGCTTAATAATTTTTTAACTAAGTTTCGCTGACTTGCTTACCATCCATGGACCAGTTTGCCTCCGACGTCACTCCTCCAACAACTTTTGGATGCACGCGGGTGGGGCCGTCATCGGTCCACCGTGGTGAGACGAAAGCCGATGAGATCGTCCTCGGCCGTCGCTGGACTCGCTACCTGGGATTCTTGTGTTATTATATTACGACAGCGTATTTCGCTCCCGGATGGCCGGTGTCGTCTCATTCTTAGGTCACGCGCTTCGGAGGTCGGCTTGCCGAGCTTTCCCTTCCTCCTCTCCTGCTACTTTCGTCGGGTAATCATTCCCTTACTCCGTTGAATTCCAAGGCTTCGATTTTGACTAGCGTTTCCTATTGATTGCTTGTGAAATTTATCGTCTTGAGTTGTCGTAGGTTTGTGTTCGAGGGTTTCCGGTAATAAATTGTGTGTAAGTCGAGAATTTTCTGCTTTTGGTCGGGGGAGGGGATGGTTGTTTTTGGTCATTAGGTGATTGGAAGGTGCTCGGTTAACTGGCCGTGGGATCACTACGGAGACCTAGAAGCCAAAAATGTGTCCAATTGTGAGGGAAATTTGTCGCGTTGTTTCATGTTATGACTATGAAGTATGATGTCGTATGCAAGGGGAACAGGCTTCAATTTTGAATCTTGGGTTCTACGACCAAGATTCTTGGACACGGGGGAAACTAGAGTTGAGGGGGATTGAAGTGATGAGATGTGCTTGACACTGATACGATCTGGTAATAAATGTAGGAGAAGGGATGTCTTTAGGGTTAGCAGGGTATGGTTATGCGGTTTGCCAAAATGCATGATGGATGGTTTAGGCTGATAATATCACTGAGGGCATGTAGACTGAAAATAAAGCGGTTCTGATAATTTTCTACCATGGTTAAGGGAAATCTTTGTCGTAAAATGCAAGTTTCTGGTAATTTTTGGGCTTTCTGAATAGTGTAGATGGTGATGAACATTGTGGATCACTAATTTAGGTACTTCACAGTGTGCATTCCGTCAAACATTAAAGCTGCTCTTTTAGAAGATTCACACAACATAGAGAGAATTTACAACTCCTTTTACCTTTTCCCCTCATGCGGGTATGTTTTGTTTACTGGTACAACAATCAAGTTTCTCTTATTCTCTGGATTCTATTATGCATCTCATGTGGTCTTCTATTTTTATTTTAATTGACCAGATATTCTTGCAAAGACAGCGTTTTTTTTTTAAAAAAAAGCTATCCTTTTTATTTGGTCATTTAAAATCTTGAGATCTGTAATTTGTCTAATTTCAAAGCTTTAAGCTTTATTTTTTCCCTAGCAATTTAACAATTGAAAATTTGCAGTCAAGAGCTTGTAGAGAAAGTATAGATTGTCATGGCATGTGCGTATTGATTCGTATGCTGTTGAAAACAAATATATGATGGACTAAATCCATCAAATTAGTGAAGTGTTTTTCTGAAAATTGGAGGTTTATATCCAAAAAATTAGATACCAATGCACTGTACTGATGTCTGACCAAACAGTATAAACATTGGCGAGATGGTTAGAAACAGTAGTTGCATTTGTCATTGCTTCTTTTTCTTTGATAAATGCCCACAAGCCTTTTTCATGCACATCAAATGGGCTTGTGTGACTAGAGTGTGCAACTGTGCATTTTTTAAAACATGCAAGAATATGTATGCTTCTAACTGTTCAAGCAAGATTGATGCCCAAAATTGTTAAAACCATTTCTAAGAGAAACAAATACTCATAGTTTAACCTTTATGTATAAACATTTAAAGGGGTTATAAAACTCCCCCAGTTACTGGTAAGTGGGAGCATCTGAAGATCAATATCCATCAGACTGACAATGGGATAGTTGTCATTGTTATGATCTCTGGACCATATGGGATGGTAAATCATTTTCTGTACAAGTGAAAGAGATCTCAAACTTGGAATGCTATAACTATTCTTAGTCATAGCTGGTCATACTTGTGGCCACATACCCATCCCTCCAAATCTCATAAAAAACAAAAAGGAAAAGTGAAAAAGAAAACTCTCCTTTTTTTCTCTATATATAAGAACAGCTCCTTCATGAAAACAGTTCTCATTTCCCTGGTGTCCTTCTAAGATCTTGATTACATTGGAGTTTGAAAACTGTAAGCTTATTTCTTTTTTCCCTAGATGCAGTTGTATATTTTTTATAACCAGTTTATCATTATGCTATTTTTTGCACATATATTTTTAAAATATATGATATCTTTATGATTTGAGGTGAGGTTACATATTTGAATAGTTAAAATAGATCATGCTGCCTGACTTGATCTTTAGAAGTTCTCCAGTGCAGGCTACTCAAAAATGGCTGAGGTAACAGCAAAAAATGGTCACAATCATATCACTCGTGTGCTATTCTGTGGGTTTTATTGGCCTGCTTCTCAGAAATACACACAGGAATATTTGCAGAACTATCCATTTATTCAGGTTCTCTGCTTCTCTAAGATATTGCATCTTTGTATCTTTAATGCACTGTGACTTTATAGCATTTTCAGTTGTATTGATTTATAAATCTTTTATTATAATACTGATTAGTGATCACAAATCTTTAGGTGGGGTTTCTTCACCTATTTTAACCATGTTTTATTTCTATTCTGGTGGTTTCAATCAAGTCCCTTTTTAGACTTATTCAACACTTGGTATACCTCACATGTGTTATAGATATGGACTTAGATAAGATTGTTAAGATCTCTACCCTTTTGTTTCTTGTAAAACATTAGATACACCACCATACTTTCTTGTTATGATTGGAACAATGCATTTCTCTAGTTTTTCATGTTATCACCAAAACAGGGGTTATGTCCTGAAAGTACCAGTCGGTTCATATATTTTGTTGCCCATCATAAGTATGAAATGGATAAAACAGATCAATCATGTTTGATATGTAATTATCTAACAAAGCTGCTAAGTTCAATATTACTCACTTGAGATGCAGCTAGATGCAACTGTTGCATTTGATCTGTTAAATTTTGGGTTTATAAATATTACTTTTTTATTATTAGAACGACCGTAAAAAATAGTTTTCCTCCTATGTCAAATCCAACAATCAAGTGTCACTACTCTTGTTCCCTCTTACATTGAAAACTTATGATTCAAGTCCATCCCAGAAAATGATTTGAAACTCAATCCATCTACATTAACTTGGACATATCTAGGGTAACATCATAACTACTCAGCCAAAGCCCCTCTGCCAATTCAAGCCTGAAGGTTATGTCTTCTTGATCTGCTGGATCATTACTAATATTACCACTTTCTTCTGAATGATTCCTGAGACTGAGACAGGTCTTGTGTGGGAACTGCACCTTTGTTTTGCATTTTCGTTTATAAAAAGATTTAGTTGCCACCTTCACCAGGAGGGAGATTTACCTTGAATGGTTCATAAAACAGCTTCACACTTTACCTTTCTTTGTGGCCCACTCAGCTTTAAAAATCAAGAGAAAAAAGATCTTAGCGGTCTGATGCAAAGGACCACTTGCTATCTCTCTGTACATGTTGTTGATGCTAGAATGCTTACTCCTCATTGCAGATCCTTTATGCAAGCAAGCCTTGACATGTGTCAGGATTATCTTCACGCTAGCTTCAACTAATTATGGGTTCTAGTCATGTTCCTTACTTTTTTAAATGTCAGGATTATAATATTACTTAAGATAATTTGGTCCCCTGTAAGTTTGATGATGGTGTAACCGCTGATTTTCGTTTGGCTTAAAGATGGATACTGGCTTATGTTATACACAACTTTCATAATTATGATTTCATTCACTTTGTGCAGGTTGATGAAGTAGCTCTTGATGATGTGCCTAATGTTATCGACAAATACGATATTTGTGTAGCAAAAAATCGGCGTCTGGACTCAGAAGTTATTGCCAAAGCAGTTCGGATGAAGCTTATAATGCAGTTTGGTGTCGGGTTAGAAGGTGCCTGATGTACATTTTCTTCTTTGTTGTTTCATTTATAACACATTTATCTATCAATCTGGTTGGGATAGTTCTCTTCTATGTTATCAGTTTGAGCTGCTTATCATCTCAGAATCTCAAATATTTGGCAGGTATTGATATTGATGCTGCAACACGATATAAAATTAAAGTCGCAAGGATTCCTGGAAGTGTAACCGGAAATTCTGCATCATGTGCAGAAATGGCCATATATTTGATGTTGGGCCTTCTTCGGAAGCAAGTAAATTTTATCGAGCTAATAATCAGTAAAAAGTTCTGTTTTGTCACTTTCCTTCTGTGATAAGATCTGCTAAATGCTTTCAAGTGTCAAATATCATTTCCTCTCTTCATGCATTAGAATATAATTTCTCAATTAAAGGTAAAATTGAGTCTAAGAGTAATAGAGGGCCATGACGCCTTACATCTCTGCACTTATGTCAGATTTAAGTTCTATATAGAAAAGTTAATTTTATGTTTCACTACAACTGACTTGGACTAATGGAATAAGACTGAAGAGTATTCAGACTAAATGCGAGACTCATGTCCTTCTGGACCAAAGAGAATACTTGTAAGTATATATATATATATATATATAGTGTGGCCTGGATAAAATAAGTTGTTGGTTTTCATTTGCAAGTCAATAACATTTTTTTTATCACATCTTAAATTAATTTCTTCTTAAAAAAAAGGGTATTCTAGTGCACAAGGTTCATGCCACTGCGGGGTTTGGGAAATGTTAAATTTACACAGCCTTATCATTTTTTTTTTGTTGCTTATGAATTGTAAACTCTTGCCTCACCTTGTTTCAGCTTCCTCAATTTCTTGATCAACTTTTAAAGGAACTTAAATGACGTAAAGATGTCGTCCTACTATTTATGCGCTAATCATCATTTTTTTTGGTAATATTTATGCATTAACCATTGTTTTTTGGTAATGTTTTGATTTTTGTCAAAATAAATTCTAGTATATCTTCTCTGAAAAGTGAAACTATGTTTCCCTGCTATTGATATTTGCTATTTGAACAAGAGAAGACATTAGACAGGCTGCATTTGTATCACCTTTATTAGAGCCAGGCCACCAAGCAGAAAGCTTGTGGGTATGTTTAGTATCACTTTGATTAAAATAATTTCTTAAAACAAGAGAAGACATTAGACAAACTGGATTTGAGCCAGTCACCAACAGAAAGCTTGTGAGTATATTTAGTATCACTTTGATTAGAAAAGTTTCTTGTATTTGTTGAGACACGCCAATTTTTGTTCGCAATTTCTTTCCCTATTATATGTAAGAAAAGTGCTTTCTTTGTGTAATAATTGCTAGTTGAATGTGCTAACTTAGTGATCTTGCCTAGCTGGTAAAGTCTCTTGGTGGTTATGCTAGAGACCTTGGTTCAAAAAGCAACTTTCAGCATAGTTTTGGGGTTAGGGGTATTTGGGGGGAGGGCTGCCCCCCTAGTGTAGCATATGGGTAATGGGTCTCATCTACCAACAAAAAGGAACTGCTAGTTGAATGCTATTAGTTTTGAACTCAATCAATTTTCTTTTTTCAAATTTAGAAAAAGTCAAATCAAGGTCTACAAAATTGGTATTGATAATTGTACCGATACATTATGAGTTAAATATGGTATTGTACGCATCTCGTACTAAGATAGGTTGTCAATATTTCTTTCTCAATTCTCATCATGGTATTTCTCAAAACTAAGCAGTTTAAACCGATTTATTTTATATCAAATCGAACCTCAATACCATATTGATACCTTACCGGTATGGTACAGTATAATATTGGTTAGTTTGGTAGACCCTGAATCAAATAGTGCAATCGTATATTTTATTTATTGAACTTTTCTCCCTAGACTGTTAATTTCAGGTAAGCTTATTTGTTAGTCAGTGATTTAAGCTGAATTCTTGATCAATATATATATATATATATATATATATATATAAAACTAAATTTCTCTGAAATTTTAAAAGAAGTGGTCCTGCAGCTTGTCCTTAGGGATCAATCTCTCTTGATACTTAAAGCAAGAACAATTTCTCTACTAGCCGAAAATGCATTGGAATCTGAAGCTCTGCTGCATTCATTGCACTTGGAGAAGTCAAGGAGCAATACCCAAACACAACACTTTATTAAGTGTTAAATGCATAGCTGACTGTTTGGAGTCAAGATAAGGTCCCATGAGGATGTCCAATTGGCATGATCTGAATGCCTGAACCTTCTAGGAGGAATATGAGTTTAAAAATCACTATAGATTCCCCATCTTCATGAGCTTTTACTGAACTGCTTGAAAGTTTATCAAAGCCCATAAATTTTTGAGCTGTATATCATAGTCGATGGAGTTGTTTCCTCTGACTTGATTACACTGCATACAAATGAAAATTTTTGGCTTTTGATTTATTGAATTATTTAAAATTTAGATTCAAATTGGTTTCTGTAAAACCATACTCACTTCTTTATAAATCTCAAAGACACATAATATAAACTATCTTTCCTTCTGTGATTTCTAAGAGCTGCTTGTTTTCTTTTCCCCTTCTTATTGTGAAGATTATCCTAAGTGGGTTTAAAGGTAAGATTCTTTCATAAGCACTACTGCTTAATCTTCCTAGTTTTTTCCATGTACCATGAACTAAATTTCAAATATCTCTTGGTGCAGAAGGAGATGGATGTTGCTGTAAAGCAGAAAAATTTAGGAGAGCCAATTGGGGAAACACTACTCGAGAAAACGGTAGCGTTTTACTTCATCTATTTTGAATTAATAAGTGATCTCATGCCTATATTAGCATACTTAGGCTCCAATATTTTGTGAAAAAATTTTATGGGAAAGTTGGTCAACTTTTTCATTGACCAACTGACCTATGTTGTTTTACTTCGGTCAAAAAAGTCAAAAGGGTAAGTTACATTTCCAAGTTATTCTTTACCTTTCAAATTGAGGGTAACATTTAACCATCTGAAAGATGTCTAAATTAGTTTCCCATAGATTAGGTATAGTTTTTTTAATCTTCCTCAAATATCCCTATATGATCACAATTCCTCCTTTCATTAATACTCCTTAATTCTTCTTTTATTTGCCTTTTACTCTTGATGTATTTTGAGAAGAAAAAGAAGAATATAATGTTTGTAAAATATTATATAATTAAAATAAAAATATTTTCCTATGATATAACCTATGTTTTATAAAGGGATATATACTATTATTTAATTAGTAAATAGTAACTATAAAAAATTATTTTTATTTTGAATAAATTTATATATAATTAATGCATATATTGAAAGTATAACTGAAAATATAGTTTGGTAAGAAAAATTGAGCCTCAATTATAGATAGAGTATATAGCAACTTTGTTTTCATCCAGCATTATCTAAAAAAGTTATAATGTAAAAGAACATGGGTAACAGATATCAAAGTCACTTTTCAATGTACAAAAGAATATGGATAAATTATTTTTCCATCAAAGTATTATCTGGGTAACACTTACTCGAAAAAATATGGATTTTCGAATAACTTTGATACCTCTAAAAAAATGAGGCCTTAGAGCAATCTTATACTTCTTTAAGGAATTGTTGAGGTAAATGATGGAACATTACATATTCAAAAAATCAATACCTTCCCTTAAACAAATTCTTCCTTTTGCCTTATCAGGTTGTGTCAGGTAGGCATCTAAATTGTGATTTGTAATCAGTATTCTTTCAATTTTTGCACCTCTAGTAAGGTCTCTTAGAACTTAAATTTTTTGCTACTTAATAAGATCATTGGTTGCTTTGGAAGAATTAGTAGAATTTGGAAGCATACTTACCTAATTTGTTGGCTCACTTAAGATTTAACCAACACTTTCTGAATGTATTGGATTAACAAGGAGTAGGGTGAGAAACTTCAGCTCTTTTACTAATTTGATATCTTAATATTATAAAAGGTTTGATGCATAAATATGTATGGAGAACATGATTTGTATTTATTAAGAATTATGAGTTAAATTCAAGAAACCTGGAAGAAAAAGCTGAAAGGGAAAAGTGCAATAAAATTAGTTGATTTTTTTTTTTTTTTCAATTTAGTATTTAACTTTTCATCTTAAACCAAACTATAAGTTGGCCCATTTGGTGCTACTTTGTGATTTACTGGGAATTAGTTAACTACAATTAGACCACAACTGACATTATTTTTTTTTTTCAAAAATTCTTCCCATTCACATTGTTAGCATTGTTTAATCTTATTTAAGTTTTCTAGTGCTCATCACCTCTGAAATCTGATGTTATATTGTGATGTCATGGTTATGCATCAAAATCCTCAAGCATTTATTGGTGCCTGCTTGTTCAGTCATTACCAAAGGTCCAAAACGATTGCACTTCTCATAGTCAATTTGTATTCTGTCCAAGTCTCCATAGGTAGTAATAACAATATTTGTATTTCACAATGGAGCTATCTGCATATGTTGCCACGAAACTTCTGTCTACCAAGTTAATAGTCATCATGATATAAATCCCACCATATCCCTTTTGTGAAGTTCAATTTAATTCCAGAACTACTGTAGATTGTAGCAGATTTATCTTCTAGTATTCTATGAGATTTTTTTTCCCTCTCATGCTTTCTGATTTTTAAACATAATATTTTGGACTTTTTGTGGACTATTTTTCAGCAGAAATCTCATGCAAGGTTTTTAACATTGATTCTGCATGTGATCCTTCACTTCCTCATGTAGGTCTTTATCCTGGGATTTGGACATATCGGAGTTGATCTAGCAAAGAGATTGCGACCATTTGGTGTGAAGATCCTTGCAATTAAAAGAAGATGGACCTCGGATTCATTGCCAGCTGGTGGTATGAGGGCAATGTCTATATGAGTTATTAATAACAGTTAGCAGTTATATATGTGGTTGTGAAATTGTTTCCCTTCTCTTTCTGATCCAGTCTCAAATGCTCAAAGCGATGGGATTGATGGCCTAATCGATAAGAAAGGTGGTCCAGAGAATATGTATGAATTTGCTAGTGAGGCTGATATAGTTGTCACCTGCTTGACTTTAACCACTGAATCAGTGAAGTCTCATCTTCCTATATTTATTCTCTCATAAATTTGTCCATTTCCTATTTAATAAATTGATGCAAATTTCAGGTTGGCATTGTGAATGAGAAATTCCTCTCACATATGAAAAAGGTTTGCATATTACTCATGAATACTCATTATGTTTTACAGGGCAGATAATTGTTGTTGTTGTTGTCATTGTTCTGATTATTGTTGGTGTGTATCTAACAGTCTCGTGTTTTTGCTGCTTCACTTCTCAAATCTGGCTATTAATAATCATAGTGCATGCCTATATAAGTAATCTTGAACAGGCCTTTCGTGATATTTCATGTAGGTTTTTGTTTGGACAACTTAGAGCTTTGCATGTAACTCTGTAGTCTGTAGACTTGTTACTTGAAATGTTCAAATATACAAAGCATTGGTCATGAAGGAAGAAGATTTTTTCCTCTCTAATGAAGAAAGTTTTTGTATCATATATTGCAACTGAATCTTGAACGGGCCTTTCGTGATATTTCATGTAGGTTTTTGTTTGGACAACTTAGAGCTTTGCATGTAACTCTGTAGTCTGTAGACTTGTTACTTGAAATGTTCAAATATACAAAGCATTGGTCATGAAGGAAGAAGATTTTTTCCTCTCTTATTAGTAGAATGAAGAAAGTTTTTGTATCATATATTACAACTGAATCTATTTGTATAATTTGATCTGGACTAAAAAAAAAAAACCAAGAATCGTAACTGAGTGGTAGTTGCAGTACATCACATGAAGATAGAAATCATATTTCACATAAAATAGAAACCATGTTATCAGATATTGACTATATTGATGAACCTTTCTTTTTCCAAGGGTTCCCTTCTTGTCAATATCGCTCGAGGAGGTCTATTGGAGTACAATTCTGTTCTTCATCACCTTGAATCAGGGCACTTAGGTGGTCTAGGCATTGACGTCGCTTGGGCTGAGCCATTTGATCCTGAGGATCCAATTCTAAAGTTTCCGAATGTTCTGATCACACCTCATATTGCAGGGGTTACTGAATATTCTTATAGAACGATGGCTAAGGTATTCACTTTACTCTTTTATCACTTTCTTATTTTGTATGACTTGTGTACTTTGCATTTAATTTATCATATGAGGCTATGACACAATCAGAAATAAAAATGTGCAACTTTTTCAAAAAATATAGTCTAGTAGAATTTAATTTGCCAAATTGATACATTGCAGTCATAAATAACAATATTGAAACAAATGAAGCGATGATTTTTGGAACACAGACCATTTGCATTGCACTCCTAGGCCCTCTTCTGTTGCAGAGTAAGTTAGTGTAGAGTAAATGGGTTAAAGTATTCGAAACCCACTCTTCTCTTTTCAGAGTAAATTGATTTAGTTTGTAAGGTGGAATTGTTTACTTGAATCAAAGGCAGTGATGACTACTTTCTGAAATGCATACTTGATACTTTACCTAGGGCTAGAGTGGTTTGCTAAAAGGTGTTTGGCAAGAATAAGCTGAAGTAAGTAGGTTTTTGGGAGGTTGGGGGCGGGGCTAACTTTATCTTAACTTTATCTTAAGCTAAAAGGTGTTTGGCAAGAATAAGCTGGAGTAAGTAGGTTTTTGGGAGGTCGGGGTAGGGCTAATTTTATCTTAACTTTTAACCAGCATAGCTTAGTAGAGGTGGAAAGGGTTAACTCAAAGCTAGAGAGGTATGTGTTGTTACTTCTGCTGATCAAAATTTCTGTTTCAATGGCAAAAGAAAACTGGTTCTTTTTATAAGAGTCCTTGCATAGGTGTAGTTGTTGCCCTTAGTCTATGGGGTGGGTTGGGTAATTCTAATTCCCAAAAATGGGGGTTCAGAATAGGGTTGCCCATGACTTGGAAACCAGTCAGTGACACCATTTCCCTTGCAAAAAAATGTGGTTAACCTAGAATAATTGATTCCAGTATTCCATAACATCCATCCCTAGTAACAAATTACTATGTTCATAGGCTGTAGCAGGAATCCATTAGCAAGAGTCTGGCAGAAGGCAGGTGAGGTAGTCCCAACTCAGTATTTTGATATCTTGGCTTCTCAGACTACCTTAGCTTAGGTGCAATTTACAAGAACATCTTTGACATCCTCATCAGCATCACTAAGCAGGAACTTGCAAAGAATTTTTCTCCAAGCCATCGTTCACCAAATGACCTGTCACTGGACCTTTAAAAGTCCGGAGCCAGCTAGTTTGGATCTCTGGTGCAATGTAGTCTTCTCTAGCTGAATTGTCTGTCTTCGATCATGCATTGAAATTGATGAGATTTGTGCCATCACATATGGCTCCCTAAATTATTGTACTCTTCATCACCCTTTACTCAGAAGCCTCCTAGGGGAAATCTAATGCAAAACCATTATGTTTAAGTAGTATTTTCCAATAGGATTCCAAGTCTTTTTCTGAAAAAGGTTAGCTGAGAGATGAGATCTGCTGAATTTTGAAACAGTGCTTGCCCGAAGCCTTCATGCTTTTTTTTTTTTTTTTTTAATTTCCCATCTTTGAAGGAATTCCTTGCTATGATTGTAGTTTGAGTCTGGGATAATGAGGCTTTATAGATAGTACCCAATAAAGCTGTTGGCTAACCTAAATGCAGTTTTTAAAATTTTTATTTGTTATCTGTCTAAGATGAGTTGGCAAAACCGAATATTTGCCTAAACTGCAATGTTGAAGCCTGAATCAATAATAGCTGGACCTGCTCTTTCATGGTAATTTGTTAGTATGGCAGTTGGAATCCAACTTTAAATTTATTGTTTTCATGTTTCTTTTACTCCTGAAGCTGATTTTGTTTCATTGCTGTTGCTCCATCTTGTCTTTTTTGAGTAGAGCGATAACTTTATCATGACAAATTCCCTAACATGACAGGTTGTTGGTGATTGTGCTCTTCAACTTCATGCTGGCAAACCATTTTCAGGAGTAGAGATTATGAATTAGGTGGTGGAACTTGGTTATTCATTTCAAAAGTAAATGTTTCAAACAAACTATTCGGCTAGAGGGCTATATGACTATTGTTGGGTCATTCATTTCAAAAATAAATGTCTGAAACAAACTATTTAATGCATCTTAGGATGGTTGATATCTGACATCCTGCATTAATTTTGAATCTGCTTAGCATATTATTGCACTGGCCTCGGTACCTGGACGCTTCACAAGAATGGCCAGAGTAATTTGCAGACCTATATAATTCTGCTAATTATTTAACTTGTTGCTTGTTTAGAACATGGGGGCAGTGATTGGAATGGTTTTGAATTGCTGTCGTTTTATCTCTAAGGAAAATTTAATCTTTAAGACAACAAAATGCTGACGGTCGGGTTATTCCCTCTTTGTGTGTTGTTTTGCTGCCTGTTAGAAGAAAGCCGGTGATTCTGTACCGTATCATGTAATGCATCAATGCGATATGGTACCAGTGTTAGTGCAAATACCAAGTTAGTGTGCAGGCCTGCCTAACCATTGGGGACCTTATCCTACATTGACCATTTGACTTATGCCTTGAAATTAGGCCTAGATCCTAAATTTTAATTTGAATTAATAAAAATATGTTATTCTAAATTACATTATCCTCGATATGGGTAGACAGCCATCTAAGCCAAAATGAAGTGAGCCTAAGTTTGCTATTGATATCGGTAAGAATCCCTTGCATGTTTCTCATAAATCCCTTATATATTTCTTATTGATAGCATTCGCATGAAGAATTTGCAAATTACATGTATTATATTGGATGTTGCATGTTGTGGTATTTATGCATCATAGCATGGCATTGTCAAATTTTGAATAACATATGACTTATATACTTGAGTAGCATGATGCCATATGACATCATTCAGTTGTGAATGATTTATTAATTTATATCCATGATTGATATGATATAGCATGGCACGGTTCGAGTTTTGAAGAAACCATGTACTTTTATAGAAAGATGTGGCTCGACAAAAATTGAGTTTTGAATGACATGTAGATAGTCCTGCCATGAGCAGGTTGTATATGGCGTTAACTTAGCTACATCACAGACAGATTGTATTTGGTATTGAGATAGTTCCACCACTGGTAGGTTGTATATAGTATTGATATAGCTTCACCACCAGCAAATTGTATATGGTATAGAAACGGTCCTACCATGAGCAGGTACATGTAGTTATGGTCAATTCAAACTTTGATTATATTAATTTGATGAGTTATGTATTTAGCTAGAATTTACATTAGTATTTGATTATCTTATTTGACTTTGACATGTGGTTGTTGCATAAACTAAAACATTGCTTTGTTAATTATTTTGATTTTTGTTACATATGTGTTTTATCAAGTTATATTGCTTCGTTCATATCAATGTTATGTGGTCTTAATCATGTTGATATTATATTGCCTTGGCCACGTTGGTTTGTATTTTTTTTGAAATTCTTTACCATATTTTTTATTTTTTGTTTTGTTTAATAGAGCCTACAAACAATTAGCCTACCATGGGTTTTGAGTAGCTTAGATGCAAAGGAATAAGTTGAGTTTGGTATTGCTGGAAATAAATAATTATAAAAAAATAAAACTTTTATTAGTTATATTTTAATAAATAAAATGTTATAAGTAATGCCATTATTTTGAAATTAAATATTCTAGCAGGCCTTATATATTTCACAGGAATACATTTTGGGAAATGTGTGGCCGTGCCATGCATTTAAACTTTATGCTGGGTTTGGGTGGTGGCGACTATTTAGTCTTATTCTATCTTAGAAACCACAGATAGCTTATAAAATTTATAACTCAGTGGAGGTATACGTTTGGAGTTTTATAAAGAAAAATTACTTCAAATGTAAGAGTTCCGCCTAAGATGTTTCCCTTTGCTTCATTTACTTCCTAGATAAGTAACTTTTCTATTCTTCCAAGATTCTATGATAAATCCTTTCCCTGGCGTTTCCTATTTGCAAACTCAATAACTGGATCCTCGGGTGGCTGATAGTTCAGCAATAAATGAGTAGAAATTTTGTTAAAAATAAGTAATGCACTTCAAAAATTTTTGTTTGCGTGAAGGTATTTTTTATGGGAAGGGGATATTGGAATTGATATTGAAAAGAGATGGCAACCATTTGATGTAAAGATCCTTGCAACCAAAAGAAGATGGGTTCCAGATTCACTGCAGAGGAACACTATGATGGAAGGATTTTTAGTTTCTGAAATTAACAGTTACAAATGTGGTGGTAAAACTCCTTTGATTCTCTTTTAGTTTGGGACTAGTGCTCAAATTAATGGGTTTGAAGGTCTGGTTGATAAGAGAGGTAGTCTGAAGATTATGAATTTTCTACAGAGGCTGATAGAGTTATTACCAGCTCGACGTTAACCACAGAAACAGTTGGATTTATCTTTCAATGTCTTCATGATACCGCAAATTTCTGTCTTCTACCTGCTCAAGTAACTCATGCGGAAGACCAGCATTGTAAATAGGAAGTTTCTCCCTTCTATGAGGAAGAAAGAGTTAGAAAGATACAGAGTATCTATGAGAAACCCATTGTCACGCCCCGGACCCAGCTGATGGTGGCTCAGAGGTGACAGCCCGCTGGCATGCAAGGCATCCAGTACAATATCATTTATAAATAAGGAGGGTTAACAACTATATAACATACAAAGTTTAATCCTTCATAATACAAATTATGTAATGTTGAGCAACAAACCAAAGTTTCAAAATAAATCTAAATGGGGTTACATATAACAAAATAAAATCAATTTACATCAAGATCCTGTTGTTGCACCTGATAATTCTGTGGCTCTGGAAAAAATATTGTAAGATTTAATGAGTTTACACTCAGTAAGTAAGCCTACTATTACATGATATAGCCAAATAAAAATTTTTATCAAGTCAAATACATGTCATGCTTCCAAATTTAAAAACATTTCATCATATTATAGAATTGTACAAATATCATATTCGAATAAATTAGAAGCAATTAATATGAAATAATATTTTAAAATACCATTTCAATTTTAAATCAATGTAAATCTTATTTTGTACTAATGTCTCACGTCCACGTAATAACATCCCAAGGATGTAACCTCCCTGTACGTCCCCAGTGGAGGAAGGGTGCCGGAGTTAATTAGCATATAATGCTATATCCTGTGACAGCACATCCCTAGGATGTGCGTTCTCCACATATTCCTCCTGTGGAGGTGGGTTCTGGAGTCATGCAACATGTAATGTGGACCGTGACGACATATAATAACACAATCATAAATAACATTTATTCGCATAACAGCAAACATAAGTCAAATTACTTTTCATATTTTACCAAAATTTGGTAATTTTTCATAATCATGAAATAACCAGTTGCATGTATCAAATGCCAATTTAATTTACCAAAATTAACAATAATCAAGTCAAATATTCATTTACATAAATGTGATACCACAACTATCATTTTTTAAATAATACTATAAATCAATTTCATTATTTCAATAATGGCATAATTTAATAATGATTTAAGAAAAATCATTATAACCGGCTACTTACCTCACAACGCTAATCCAAAAGCGTAAATCAAGCTGTAGGGATCTCTTGGTACCCTCTATAATTTTTTCGCATTTTTAAATTTCAATTTTAGGATGTCAAACTGACTCCTACACTTAACCCAATCTAATCCTGGGCCTAACTTGGGGGTTGAATATCTCCAAATATAGAAGCCCAAATGGGGAAATAAAAATTCTCCGACAAACTAGGATTCATGCTAATCACGACCATATTTTTCTTTTATTGGGCCGAGCCCAAATTGGAGCCCGAAAATTCAGCTCAAAGGGGCTAACTGGACTGGGCCGAGTTTTTCCTTTTTCTTTTTTTTTTTTTTTTCTTTTCCTCTTCACCTGGTTCCCACGAGACCGGGGGGTGGGCTGGTGGCCGATGGCCTAGGGCCGCATTGCCGGCCCTCCGGGGGTCGGCTGGCCGTGACGACGGCCCCAGGGGGCCGGCCGTCGCCGGTGGCCGGCCCTCCCTCCTCTTCTCTTTCTTCTTCTTTTTCTTCTTCTTCCTTTCTTCTCCTCCTTCCTCCTTGTCTGCGGCGGTACGGCGCGCGGTGGCCGGCCGCTGGCCGGCCCCACGGGTCGCCGGCCGGACCTGTCGGATGTCGCCCGGCCGGCGCGGGTGAGGGCCGGCCCGAAAGCCCGGGCCGGACCAACGCGGGGAGCCGGTTTGGCTCCCCGCGACGGGGGAGGGCCATTCGGCCCTCTCCTTGATTCCTCCCCTGCCCGGCGACACGGCCCGGCGGACCCCGCCGGGCCGCCGGTGCAACCGGGGGTCGCCGGCCAAGGCTCGAGGCCCGGCGGTCGGTGGGCACGCCGCCGGGCCGAACTCACGCGGTGAAGGGAGGGCGGGTGGAACGGCCCTCCCCCTCTTTCCTTCTTGCCGGACCCCGGACGCCGCCCGGCTGGTGGGGCGTCGCCGAGGCCGGTCAGGCGGCCGGCGGGCATGCGCGCCGGGCCGGCCGAGCGCGGGAGCTCGCTTAGCTCCTGCGTTAGGGGAGGGCCCTCCTGCGGCCCTCTCCCTCTCTCTCCCCGCTCTCTCTCTCTCCCTCTCCTCGTCGGTGAAGGGGGGGCTTACCGGACGATGGCGAGGTGTCGGGGACGAGCGGAGGGCGGCACGGTGACGGAAGCTCGCGAAGAGGAGGAGGGAAAAAGAAGACGGGGGGGCTTCAGTCCTCTCCCCTGCCATTTCTCTTTTAGTGAGGGGAGGGCTGAGCCCTCCCCTGCGCCCCATGTGCGCGCGCGCTGGCGCGCATGCAGCGCACCGCGTGTCGCGCACCTACGCCGCGTATATTGTTAAAAAAATTTGCATGTCGGGGGGAGGGGGGGGGTAAGGTTTACACCCATAGTGTTTAGTTCTGTAAGACGGCACTCTAAGGCCTTAGAGCTTAGAAATTAGCCCAAAGATTGGAGTCTGTATGCATGAGGATTGGGACTGAGTTTCTTGGCCTTGTGGTAAAGTTTCTCTTAGATTTGGTTATAAACGATCGGAACCTTGGATATGGCAGTGCCTCTAGTAGGATCTCTCGCCAATAGAATTTAAGAATCTTTTCCTAATTAAGGGTTGACATCTACTCAAAGTGCTTAGCGGCTTTAATGAAATGAATCCCTTGATTGAGTAGTAGCAGAGGTACTCCTAATTGAAACTTTCTTCTTGAGAGGACATGTATAGCAATTTGATCTCTTACATCATACCACCTTTCAGTCTTGTTATATGTCGTCACTTTGTAGGCTAGCCCATTCATACCACATCACTTACGGCATTTATAAATTATTCTGTTTGATATTGCTTATGGAGGTTGATTGGACTACGGTTGTATTCTTCGTCACCTGGACTAAAGCCATTTGGGTGGCTTAGGCGTTGATGTTGCTTGCACTAAGCTATTTGATCCTGAGGATCTAATTCTGAAGCTCCCAAATGTTCTAGTCACACCTCATGTTGGAGGAGCTACGGAACATTCCTTTAGAAAAATGGCTAAGTAAATCATCTTAAAACCCCTGTAAATTTATTGATTACGTTCCTTTTAAAAGGCCATAACTATGTTACGAAATAAGAAATCTTCACTTTTGCATAGGGTGGAACAACCAAGTACATTGACACATTAAAATTTACAGAGCAAAAATAAAGGAACATAACAAAAATAGAGCGATGGATGACTGATAATTGAATTGAGGATATGGCTCATGTTTTGCATTTTTAACTAGATTCTAAAACAGATAATGGAAATTGGAAGCAAGCATTGATGATTTAGACAGTAGAAAGTTTTTGACTCTATCTAAGCTGAATCAGTTGAATACCTGGAGAGAGAAAAAGATCGCTTTAACTATGATAAGCTAAAATTCTTCAGCAATTAGATGATGAAGATTACTTTTAGTTGCCGGCATGTGGGAAATGAGTCAAATGATAACATAAACTTGAGGATAATGAAGCAACACACATACTCTGTACAGATATAGAGCTAGTACCTCTTGCAAGCCACATCATTGTCATTTTATTTTGACTACTCTTTGTGATGAGGTGATATATTTGGTTGCAACTTGATGAAGAAATATAGATTACAAAATTAGGACATTCAGAATAAGTTGCATCTATCCTTTTGGCTTAAATTACCTAGCCCTTTCTTCTCTCCCTTGACTTTAGGATGCCAATATAAGACCATTTGCATGTAATCTGATTTTGGTCAAATAAGATTTAAGGTGAATATTTGTTATCTCCTCTTTTTAGACTAAGATCTTTAACTTTGATTCTTGTGGTGGTACATGGTCAATGCCTTTCTCAAGTTGCGACATTCTAGGGAGGCATCTTTTGTTTTTGTATTTCTATGTTCACTTTGTTTATAATGTCACCCTTATTTTCAAATTTTAACACCATGGAGATGACAAAATGTTACATATGAGGCTCTCCATCTTGTATCCTAGCAGTTGCTCAAGATTAAACATACCGTCATTCAACGACTCCTTCTGGTTCAGATAATTGTTTTAAAGCTGCATAACCCAAGCAATAAATCTTTTGTTGTAGGTCAAGATTGTGCTCTTTAATTTCATGTTGGAAGATTTAGTTTAAGAATAGAATTTGCAAACTAGTTAATGATAAAGCTATAATGCTTTAAGTCCACCTGCTGGTTTAATTAATCTGTTAGTGGAATGAGTCCACATGAATTTAAAAACTCGAGTACAAATTAATTGGTAGCCAATGAACCTAAGTTATAAGTTCTTCAAATTTTTTTTTTTATATGATGTAAAACTATTTTGGAGTATTATAAGAGCTGTGACTTATAAGTTTGTGGGAGTGATGGTATTTTCTTCTATAAAAACTAATATTATTGGAATAAGAAATTTAAACCAATGATATGATATGTGAACAATAAATCAATATAGCTGAGCATTTTATAGACATAAGGAAAGAGATATAGCAAAATTGATGCATTGCACAAAAAAAATATGGGACTAGTGTTGAAAACCAATGCCTAGCAAGAGTATTCATGTGGCTTATTCAAGAAAGTTAGCATTCGATAATTGGTTGCGGTCTCATTGATCAAGATCATTTAGAGTAAATTAGATTACTATACCCCCTTTTACTCTTGTGTACTTTCCTTTCTCCTACTACTTTAGATTAATGTGCAGTATTAAAAGGTTTTTGAACTACATTTGCTTAAAAACTAATATTTGGCATGCGTATGAGGTCCTAAATCGACTTCACATTCTATATCTTCTAATTGATTGAATATCTTATATCATCTTTGATGTGTGACCTGAACATATTTTTGCTAGGATTTACTCTACTGCCCTGCTTTCTTGAACCATGCTCTCCACCTAAAATTTGCACGTTTATGATAAATTAAATATTCCTAACTTGTTTATGTATTTAAATTAATCTTTGTAATATTTAATTACCACCCACTTAGGTTCAAGTCAAAGACTTCTATGGAGAGATAAGTGCCAACAAGCTGAACTAATAGATATTATGAGAAAATATAGATATTTGAATTAATCTTCGTAATATTTAATTACCACCCACTTAGGTTCAAGGCAAAGACTTCTATGGAGAGATAAGTGCCAACAAGCTGAACTAATAGATATTATAAGAAAATACAAGCTAAGTTCAGCCTAAGATATCTACTTCATGCCATTGGGGCTTTGAGTAGTTAACAACCTTATATCTAATGCTTCTGCAGCATTTATGGATTTGATAAATAAAATATTTAAGCCTTTCTTGGATCAATTTGTGACAGTATTTATTAATGACATCTTGATATATTCTAAGAGTCAAAAGGAGCATGAAGATCATTTGGAGATAATTTTTCAAACCCGTTGTATATAAAGTTTCAAAAATATGATTTTTGGATGGACAGTGTTTCCTTCTTGGGTCATGTAGTTTTTAAGAATGATATTTCTGTGGACCTAAAGAAGGTGGAGGTTGTTGTAAAATGGAGCTAAAGTACTTGTGTATCCCAGGTTCATAGTTTCTTGATATTAGTTAGATACTATCGTAGATTTATTGAAGACTTTTCTCGCATTACTGTATAACTCACTTGACACAAAAGCAGGTAAAGTTTGAATGGATTGAGGATTGTCAGCAGAGTTTCCAAGAATTAAAGAAGCATCTAATCTCAGCTCCTATTCTTACTATGCCATTAGGATCAGAAGGATTTACTATGTTTAGCGATACTTCTCAGAAGGAATTAGAATGTGTTTTGATACAGAATAGTAAAGCTATAAACTATGCCTCCAAATAGTTGAAAACTTATAGGCAAAACTATCCTACTTATGATCTGGAGTTGGCAGCGGTAGTCTTTACCTTAAAGATTTGGGGACATTATCTTCACAGTGAATCATGCGACATATACACTGACAACAAGAGCTTGAAGTATATATTTGCTTAGAAGGAATTGAATCTAACGCAAAGGAGGTGGCTGGAGTTGTTGAAAGACTATGATATAAATATTCTCTACCATATAAGAAAAGTAAATGGAGTAGCTGACGCTTTGAGCAAAAAGTCTTTTACCGAGTTAGTAGCCATAATCACCTCCTTGAGTCACATAATGAAGGATTTTAAAAGATTTGGGATTGAAGTGAGAGTACACAAATCTAATGGTCAACTTGCTGCATTTATGGTACAATCAACTCTAATTGATAGAATTAAGTTATCACAAAGAAAGGATCCAGAATTACAATAGATTAAGAAAGCTGTGCAATCTGATTTCTAGTTCGAGTTTGGAATATTGGTTCGAGTTTGGAATATTGGAACGCGAAACTTTAAGGTTTAATGACAGATTATGTATTTCCAATATAGTTGAAATAAAGAAGGAGAATTTGGAGGAAGCTTACTTTTCACCATATACAATACATCTAGGAGGTACTAAGATGTAGAGAGACCTAATAGAAAGGAATGAAAAATTGATGGAAAGGAATGAAAAAAGATAGCTTAATTTGTAACTCAATGTTTAGTATGTCAACAAGTGAAAGCTGAGCATCAAATAGTTGTATGACCTTTTTAATTTCTTTGTATTTTTCAGTGAAAATGGAAGGATATTACTATGGATTTTATGGGTAGTAGTAGAAATATTAACTAAATCAGCCCACTTTTTGCTTTTTAGAGTTGGTATTTTTATAGAAAGGTTGGCAAGCATGTGCATAGATCAAGTTGTGAGGTTGCATAGAATTTCGGTGACTATAATTGTTTTACTTTAGTTGTGAAATCATTTAGAGTCTTGAATATGTGTTATCTGTCAGTAGTTGTTTTATTTAGTTTGGATTTATGTTCGAATAATATTTAGTTTCGATTCAATAAATAATTAGTTGTTATTATTAATGATATTTAACTGAATACAACTTTTAGGTTTGAAATGTGAAATTTATTTTCATAAGTGTACGATAGATTGTTACGTCTTAAATTCATCCTCGAATTTGAAGCGTCACAAAATAATGATCTTTACAGTTGAAAATTAAAGAATAAAATTAATTTGATAAGTTAAATAGTTCTAGTAAAATATATTCGGATTGATTGTATTATACAAATTGAATCATTTAATAGTTAAATTAATTATATATTGATTTTAAGTTAGTAGATTAATCTTATGGCTTATTTATTAATCAAATTTAACACATCGATCTGATATTGGTTATAATTCATTTATGTTTAACTTAAATTTCTTGTTTTTGTGTTGAGTTCGGGGTGAGTTGATGGTCCCGCCTAAAACTGCCACCCTTAATGATCCGAGTAATTTACGAGACGAAGTTAAGCTTATAATGGAGATTTGACCCTTCTCATATCTCCAATTTTTTATATTATATTATATTATATAATGATAGGGACGGCTCCATGGGATGTCTCTGTTGGTCAGCGGTCAGCCAGACCCGAAGAAAATAAAGACAAAAGACTGGAGGGCACAAAACCTTGGCGGTGGGGTTTTATGTGGGTCCCGCTCTTAGCGGGCAGGTGGGACCCGCACTTGACCTACAGGCATCGGGCGGTGTCCGCTTCGATGATTCCGATTTCTATTTTCCCGACGGACGTGCGCTGATAATTCAACGCCAGAAGAGTCCGAGATCATGTGAGGGCGTCCATCTTACCGAGGACCAGCACGGAGATAAGAGTCTGGAACTGGATACCGTGACGTAACGCGATTCTGAAGACCTGACCCTCTCTCATCGTCCCCCCTTCCCATCTCTTTCCCCCCCCCCCGGTGGGGGATTTTGGACTGAAAATCTCTCCTTTTACATATGGGAATCGAATGTCATCAGTTTCTCATGAATTTTTCGAGGGCTCTCTAATGCCTCGACGACAAAGATACTCCTCAACTTTGTATCTTTCAACGTTTGAAAGGGGAAACGATACTCCCGGGCCTGGTAGGGATGTCCCCGTGGCTGTCATCGATCGAAATGCTGGTTTAATTGGGCGGCAGTAGGATCCAAGAATAAGCGATTAATGCAGACAAGAAGAATTAATGCCTTATATATTTTCACACTCCCTGTTAACCTATTTATTTCATGAGTCCAGCTAGATGTTTTTATAAGATTTCGCAGCAAATTGACTTTCAATTCCATTATTCAAAGTCTCAGTTTTGCTCTCTTATACTACTCTCTCTTATCCCTTAATTTTCTATAAATTACAGCACCGTTTGTATAAAGCCAAAAGTATGATAGTAAAGTTTTTATTTTATATTAGCCTATCACAATATTTTTCATTTGGCATATCTAAATTTTAAAGAGTACTTGTGGGCCACATTAACATTTTGACGTGGTTTCATCAAAATATTGATAAGCCTCGGTGGTTGGGGATCAAGTTTAACTTACATCTTGATGCAATTTGGTTAGAAGTAATTTTAAAATGCAATACCTTGAGCATATAGCTGATGTTGTTTTTTTTTTGCTTTTTTTCACACTAGGTAGGGGTCAAATTCAAGGGTAGCAATAGACATAGCTTGATACCCATCCCAAAGAAAGTGGGAAGAAAACTTTTCTTCCTTCAGTTTTTTAACATTTGATTAAAAAAAATATATATGTGCAGAGTTTACATATAATTTTTTTAATCAAAAAATAAATACGATGTAAAAGATAGTATTTATTTTTTGGTCTTTTTTTTAAAAAATAAAAAATAAAAATTTGAAGTAAATAATTTTGATATTAAACGAGCATTTAGATGCTGGGGCAATTATAATAGAATGCAAACTGAATTACTGAAATTCAAGCAAAAGATTGTGTCCTTGCTTTTTTTTTATAATATTTTTTACTGTACATAAATGATGCTGTAAATAAAGAAAAGCTTAAGAATATAATAAAATGGTAGTATAAGACTTTGAATAAATGGAATTGAGGCCTTGGTTTTTAATAAAAATTTTAAAAAATAAAAATAAAAAAAAGGCATCTCAGCTGAGCTCTTGTGCGTTTGATAAATAAAGTAGGTGAGCCAAGTCCATTGTTTTTGTCTTTCGTTGCCCATTTCCCACTGACTTGGTACACCTGAAAGGAGTGGAATAGGAGGAAAAACAAGTGTGGAAATATGATGAAGTACCCTAGAGAGAAGGGTGGAGAAGGCCTTCACGGTACCGTCCAGATCCGATAACTCGCGACTCCTAGCACGCTCGACAGCGGCTTCATAAGCTCAGATCTTGTTCACACTTCACGCCATCGGTCAACCAAGGTACATTGACTTAAAAGAGCTTAGAGTGGTTTCTTGGTGGTCCAATGCGACGTTTAGCAATTAATTAAGGTTATTATTATGTTTTTATTGACCTAGGGTCATGTCCGCTTGGAACTTAATTTCTCATAGGGCCTAATTTTCTCTCAAAAAAAAAATAAAAAAATAATTCCTTATTAGGTTTGACTGTCTGATGAACTCATGCAATGAAACCCAACTCATAGTGTGCATTTTATAAAATTTATTAACTAATATGAACTATTATGCTGCATATTGACTGTTGATTGTAGGCTTTAGTGTTGGAATTAAAAAACTAAAATTGATACGACAAAAATACTTCAGTGGATGTCATCAAGAATTATAGCATGAATGATGCTAGGCACATGTGATGCACAACAGGGATAAGCATCTATGTTTATATGAGAACATTGGTTACCATGACCTTTCTTTCGTCAAACATCTCGGCACATACTTTTTGTTGTTATTTTTTATTAGTTAAAGTCATTGAGAGCAACTGAAGAATTTTTCAGCTGGATAAAAGATAATTTATATATTTAAAATTGTAGAGGATAAAAATTGATATATACACCATGTATTAATACAGGTGATAATTTTTTTAGTATAGACTGTTCGAACGAACTTTCTATTTATATGTCCTAATGATCAACTTGTTTTGTTATGCGATTCAGCAAACTTTTGAATGCAAATATATACTAATCTAGCTAATATTAATAATTTATAAAAGATAAATTTTACCAGTTTTTCTGCTCTAGAAGTAAAACAATAAATTTTAATAAAAAAATAATTTTTCTTATCCTAAATAATATAATTGACAATCACTTTTTTTTTTTTTTTTTCAAACTTCCTTTGACTATAATTTTCTCCGCACTGATCAAAAAGAATATATAATTTTCTCCATGAACATCCTCCCGAGGTCTTTGGATGATATTAACCATCATTCAGTACACTTTTAAAAAAAATAATAAAAAAAAAGCTGTCCACAACTAAAATAACGAATTAGCTATCTCTAAGCAAGATATCAATCTAATTGACCACAACATCAGACTAGAGCTGGAATTATTGTTCTCCTCGCCCAGCCACCTATCAATTTTTGGCATCCCGACCATAAATACAAAATCATTCCTTGTTTCCAGCTCCACCACCCATCTCCCATTTTTCCAACTCACGCTCTCTCCCATCACTACCTCCTCCAGCTTCTCCCAGCTCATGTCTCCCACAGCCACTGCCCCTCCATAGCCACCACCACCTCCTCCAGATCCGTCAACTAAAATCCCACCCATTTTATATCCACCTCCAAATCCAAAATCCCCACCACCTCCCATTAGAACAGAAGAAAAATTTGTGTTGGAATAGAAAACAGAGGAAATAAACATGATCAACGGCTATTCCAAGATCAGTGGCAGGACGAAAATCACATCGAAGTCAAAATCTATGGACTTCTCAGACCTCACCTTCCATTCCCCACCCCAAGCCCATGAAGCCCCACCAAGCCTCACCTCCAAGCCTCCACAAAGAGAAGTCGACACTAAGATAAACGGTGACTCCACATGGCCAGAGATGGAGGGTGGTGGGGAGAGGTTTGGGGTGTTACTTCGGAGGACCTGCTCCTCTGCTTCTCAGAGGTTCAGGGCCTCTGAGGGGAGCCATGGGAGTGCCTCGCTGCAGGCAGCGGTCATGAGGGCTTTCTCCATGAGGAAGGCCTCGGAGGGCTATTGGAGGATCCATGACACTTGTGATGGGGAGGGGAATGGGGGGTTGGCAGAGGAGGAGGAAGAGCAGCAGCTCCAGCAGCAGCAGCAGCGGAGGTCCCCAAGGAAGAAGAGAGGCAAGTTCAGAAGGGCATGCAAGAAGCTCTTGGGGCTTTAAATTATTCGTTTAGAGGAGGATGACACCTTTTGCTGTATATTGCACCCTCTGTTTCTTCTTATTTTCCCTTCAGCTATTTGGGTGTTGAGTTTTCTTCTTTTATTTGTCTCAATCAAAAGGGTGTTTATGATGGTGTTATGTCAGATGTTCATGTGGAGGATGTAAGCCCACTTCTCTACTGCGTGCTCTTGAATTTTTAATCAAATGATCATCATCAAGAGATCTGTTCTCTCTAGTCTCCCTTTTGTTTTGGACAAAATTAATTACTTCAATTCTCTTTGGCTTCTCAAGAAGCAAACCAGAACAACCATACCAGCTCTTCTCATAGGATTTTGGATTTTTGCTTTTTTTTTTTTCTTCTCTTTTGTTTTATCAATTGGATGTCTATGTGGGAATTATGATTTTAATATGAAGGACCTCCGCCAACTTTTCAGATTTCAGCATTTTGAGTTTTGGATCAAAAAATCATCATCAAAGCACCTCTCTCTCTCTCTCTTAAGAACTAAGCCCACCATCTAGTTGGATTAAGTCAAGTACTTTAATTTTCTTTTGAATTTTCAAGATGTACACCAGGGTTGTTATTTTTGCTTTCTTTTATATATTCATGATGAATTCTCTCCACAGAAGGGTTGGCCTTCCGTTGGCATTTTCCTCCATATTGTCAAAAGGCTTTTGAATTGCTCTGCTGACCTCTGGACCCGTGTTACCCGTTCTAGATGATGTCGTCCTTCTGTATGGGTGCCTTTGTCTATTGTTTGTCCCAGCAAACCGCTTAAAAGCTCTCTCTCTCTCTCTCTCTCTCTCTCTGTTTCTTTACTGACTTTTGTTTTCCGAACTCTTAAAGGGTTGGTCATTTTAAATGTTAGTCCGCAGGCCCTTTCGGTGGTCACTTGTTTTATAAACATGAGTTCCCTTTCAGTAAGAATTCTTCTTTTTAATTAATGACTTTTAATGTTGATTTAGAAGGAAACCACTTATTTCGCACTGCACAAAAGTTCTCATCGCATGTTTTTTTCCCGGTTTCTTTTGAGCTACCTTCCTAGTTTCTGGAAACCAAATTTTCAGTGATTGGAGACATTCTTCAGTGATCCATAACTTTAAAACACTGCATTCATCTCTCTCATCGTTCCTTTGTTCCTTTTTTTTTTTTTTTAATGATAACAAACATGCCTAGATTTTAGAACCTTGAAGATTTTAATGATTTAATGCAATTTAAGGCCATGCTGACCCTTACGGGAGGGCTTCCCTGGTAAACTTAGTAGTGGGTTGCAGTTCACAGAAGAGCTCAAAAAATACCTCTATAGTCTTTTTTTTTTTTTTTTTTTGGTGGGTCCTAAGTGATTATATATATATTTTATTAGTTTTACACAAGATTTATGTTCCTCCCGTTACCTTTTTTCTTTGGGGTTTATTATTCTTGAAAGCCCTCCCCTCCTTTCCTTTGTTCTTTGCTCTCCTTTTGCTGTCTTTTGCCTGCTCTTTTCATTCTCTTATTAAACTTTAAATTGGATTTTCCTCCCTTCTGCTGAAAAATTTTTTATTCCCAGAGTCTGCAATGAGTGTGCTTAATTTTCTCCTTGTTCTGTGATTCATCTTCAACTCATTCTGTGATTCATCTTCAACTCACGGAAGCAAAAATTCTTTTTCATCTTCTCTTAATATTTGTATACAAAGTATCCGGGACACCTATTTTAAGGTTTGGATATAATTCCATATGACTAATTGCTTGATTCAATTATATAAAGCAAATGGGCAAGTGGTAGATGTATGAAGGAAATTATCTTCATACCAAACTCAATCAGTAATATCCTCTCAATTTCCAATGGAGCTAGCATTACTATAGCTCGAGATTTGAACTTAAAAAAGAGGATTCAGGGCTTTACTGAGGACTGCTATGAAAAATTGGCTTGTATCTGGGCCTAGACACAAGCCTAGTGAAGATTGAGAGCATGGAGAGTTTACCATATTTTTCAATCGGATTGAGTTAATCTCCTGCTGAAACGGAGGTGAGTCCCCAGTTTTCACCGTTCTTCAATTGGTATCAGAGACAGATTAGTTGGATCTTTCTCCCGGTTCATCGCTCGCTGGAACCCCTCAGAGCAGGCGGAGTTGGGAGCAGCCACAAACAGTCGTTGCCCTTCCCCTTGTGATGGTCGGTGAGCTTCGTAGCTGGAGCTGGGCTGGTTGCCCACCGCCGACCTCCGCTTCGAGTGGAGAGGCCCGTGGCCCGTCTCCGTCAATTGGAGCAGCCGCAAGGTGTCGCGATCGGCAGTCGTTGTTGGCTGCTCTCGAGTGGCAGTAGGAGCCACTCGGAGGCGCCCCCCTCCTGCTAGAGAATGAGGTCAATGGACCCCAAACGATGGCCGGCACCACCCTCGCCGGTTGCCGGAGAGGCCACCAGACTTCCCCGGCCACCGGAGGCCAGGACTGCCCCCCCCCCTCGCCGCTACACGAGCGGCACGCAAGGGGAGGGGCCGTTGAATTAACGAATGACATCATGCATAAATTCAATGAAAAGTATGCCCTTTCACATGGCAGCCACATGAACAAAGTGCTGATGAGGTGCCACATGACAATGTCCCAAGTCACGTCTGTGCTAATGCGGCAGCATAAGGGCTAATGCATGTTTGACATGATGGATGATGTGGCAGTCCTATGGTATGCTAACGTGTCATAATGTAGCAAAAGTGCTGATGTGGCTGCTTGCATGGCAACTCGTATGACAGTAAGAGACGGCATATCAACGTGGCACTAACGTGGCGTGCCATGTGGGATTTTTCAAATTTTTCTCTAATTTTTTTAATTTTAAAATTATTTAAAAAATATAAAAAATTTATAAAAAAATCTAAATAAATTATAGAAAAAATAGAAAAAAATCGTAAAAATATAAAAAAGATAAATTCATAAAAAAAATTATGAAAATTTATTAGAAATTTTTTAGATGAGGCATGATGGTTTATGCTTGGTGCATGGATAGCATATGTTTCATACTGTATGATTTTTTTTTTATAAATTTTTTCTATCAATATAATTATTTATGCGTAATGTGTAGATGTAGTTTATGCCTATTTCTATATATTATTTTTACTGATATAATTATTTATGCTTAGTGTATAAAGGGTATTTATACGATTTATTCTATATTTTTTTTGTAGGCATGTTTATTTATACTTAGTACATAGGTAATGTATATGCCGAATTTTTATATCTTTTGTTGACATAAAATTTATGCTTGATGTATAATATAGATTAGTTTTAGCCTGTGCGAGTTATATAGATCTGTTTCAACCTATGTTGGTTTTGTGGACATTAAAGATGAGTTCTTTAGAAAATTATTGGATTACATGTTTTATCTTATTAAATAGATGATAATTATGAGTTAGCGAAATTTTTGACCCTATTTATAAGTAGGAATATTTAAAATCTGATTTTTTTCTTGATATTAAAATACACTAATTTTTGTGCCTAATATTCAAAACTTGGTTAACTGAATGCAGTGATAGCCTTCAAATCTATAGTAGTTGACCTCAATAGAGATAAAAAGCTAGATGGGCAGAATTATAATATCCGGTATAAGAAGATCTAGTATTCGCTAAATGAGTAAGAAGTTTTAGAGACCCTGACATCTAGTATGACACCGCTAGAGCTTAGCACTTTTGCATAGCACCATTACGATCAGAATGTCTATGAAAACTTGGTGAAGAAGAATCGTTGTCCACACTTTACCTTGCTGAACAACATGCGCAATGATTTGATTGGAGATTTTGAGAGTTTTCTGATAGCTCAGGCTACGTGGAATCAACTCAAGATTAGGTATGGATAGATCTCAGCGATGAGGCTATGTGCCTTAAACCTAAAATTTATGCAGTATACAAAGGATCCAAATCATTTGATGTCCAACTACCTTCGTATGATAGGGAACATGATTAGGGATCTAAGGAATGTTGGAGTCGACCTTATCGATGAGTAGCAGGTCTTCGTAGTGATTTGTTCATTGTCGAATCCTTAGTGGAGCCAAATGAAGCTCTTGATGAATCACAGTGAGAATATCAAGACTTTTGAACACATATCTCGTAATCTTAAGCTAGAGACAGAGCATATTAAGACTTCTCGCCCCTCAGCCTTTGTGATCGAGGCTGAAACTTTAAAGCCCAAGAGTAGAAAGAGGGACAAGGCAAGTGACGAGTGCACAGAGACTCAGAGAAAAGAAAGTAGCCAAACCGAGGAGAAGCCAATGAGGTGGCAAGAAAAATGTAGCAAAGATCAAGTGCTATAATGGTGGAGTAAAAGGCCATCTTGCTCGTGACTGCACTAAGCCAAAGAAGGAATACTCCACAATAAGCTCTTTTAATATTTGTTCATATGCATTAGTTACTAACACACTCCCTGATTGAATTGTAGATATAGGGGCGAACAAATACATAGTGCAAGATCGAGCTGGATATATAGATTTTCATTGTATTCTACCAGGCATCCAGTATATTATTCTTAGGAATGGTCTGTATGAGCAGGTGTTGAGAGTAGGAGCTTATCACATTAGGTTGCGTGATGGACATATGTTGATCCTACATGATGTTTTGTACGTCCCAACCATTCGATATAATTTTTGTTCTGTTTTTATCTTGTTGGCTCTTGGCTACATTTTTTATCTCTGGGGATCAGATGTCTATATATATGAATAATATTTTATCTTTTTATGAGCATTTATCAAAGAGGTTCTTTAGACTTAATGTTGATTTTAGTGATCATTATTCCTTGTTTGCATGCCCTTTTTTTTCTATAGATAATGATAGTTTGATATGGCATGCCAGACTTGGTTATATGGGCCAAGATTAGATCTTTAGACTGACTAGAGAAGGGCTATTGGGCTCTTTTAGCAAGATAAGTTTCTCTGTGCAAGCCTTATCTAGCAAGAAAGGCATCAAAAAAGCTATTTGGTAAGACTTCTAGGCCTCTCAGCCATTAGATTTAGTACACTCAGATATTTGTGGACCCATGAGTATCAAAGCATGTCATAATGCCTCTTATTTTTCTCACACTTATACATGAATATTCATGATTCGAGTATATGTACCTGATCTCTCATTGCTATGAAGCGTTGAATTGTTTCAGATGCTTTTTAGCAAAAGTAGAGAATCAGAAGAAAATAACTTTGAAGACTCTCTGAACTGATAGAGGATGCAAATATCTGTCTAAACATTTTTAAAGGCCCTGTGAGGAAAAGAAAAACACAGTAGCTTACTATTTCTGATACGCTGCAATAAAATAGAGTTGCAGAGTGTAGAAAGAGGACTTTACTGGGTATGGTCAGATCGATAATGGCGCAAGCAAATCTTCTAGTAGATTTTGGAGAGATGCGCTAATGACTATTATCTACATCCTTAACCATGTGTTTAGCAAATTGGTACCCTTTACTACATATGAGCTTAGTAGGATATGTTCACAATACCTCTCATAGATTAAGAAAGCTAAGCTCTAGGGCCAGCAAAAATGTGTTCATCAGATACCATGAGAGTTTTAAGGGTTATTATTTGATGTATGGTGAATATCCTAATGGAGGACTGACTGCAGTGGAGTTCAGAAATGTGAAATTCATAGAGAATAAATTTCTAAGTATCGGTGAAGTAAAAAAGGACTCAACCCTATATGAGTTATAGGAGGACTCTCCTACACTCTCTAGCAAGGGAGGGGCATTACGACCCACTCTAGGAATCTTCATAGATAGTGAAGTGCTGTGCCTAGTGGAAGTGATGCACTAGCTAGTAGGAGCACACAAACTGAGCCAAATGGGAGTGCATTTATAGGGCTTAGTACACCATTAGAGAGTAGTCCTCAGAGTCTAAATCCATAGTTATGGAAAAGTAAACGTGGAATTGTTTCACGATGGCATTTTGATGTTAAAGGGAATGTGTTTCTTTGTGCTCTGTTGAATCTAGATGAGCCAGCTTCTATTGCTAAAGTATTCGCTTCACCTACTCATTATGAGTGGCTAGCTGTTATAGAAGATGAGATGGAGTCGATAGCTAAGAACATGTGTAGAACTTGATAGACTTTTCACATAGGCACAAATCAGTTGGAAATAAGTATGTCTTAAAGATAAAGCATAAGGCAGATGGGTCAATTAATATGTATAATGCTCAATATATAGCGAAGGGCTATACCGAGATGAAGGGTGTAGATTAGAGGAGACATTTTCTTCTGTCGTGAGATTTTCCTTCTTCATCAAATTCTAGCTATTGCAACCCATTTAGATTTGAAGCTGCATCAAATGGATGTCAAAATAGTGTTTCTTAATGAAAGTATAAATGAAGAGATTTATATGAATCAACCTATTGGCTTTGAGGCCAAAGGACAAGAGGGCAAAGTATGCCGCCTTAAAATATCCATATATGGTCTCAATCAATCGTCTAATTAATGGTACCTCAGATTTCATGAAGCCATCACATCGATTGGCTTGGGCATGATTGAGGAGGATCATGTGCGTATATTAAGAAATCAGAAGATGGGATTCTAATTTTAGTGTTGTATGTGGATGATATTCTAATAGCTGGGAGTAATATAGGATTAATCAATGCCACTAAAGAGTGGCTGCCTTTTGTCTTTGAGATAAAGGATATGGGTGAGGTGAATTATGTGCTTGGAGTGAGAATCCTAAGGAATCGTGCTAAGAAGTTTCTTGGTTTGTCTCAAGAAATTTATTTGAGAAAATCTTAGAATAATTTTGGATGCACTATTTGAAACCTATTGATACCCCTATCGGCCCCTTGCACTGACGGCATGATTTCTTATGAAAATTGGGTAGAGATCTACTAGTCTTTATGCTAAGTACCATAAAGCTCTAGCGATCCCTATCCAATTGCCATAAGTTAAATGCACAAAAATACAGAATCTGCTAAAAACTTTGACCTGCTCAATTCATTCATACTATTCATGAGATCACATCACAATTTATTTCATCCTGCTCAGATAACATAAGACTTTCACGTTATTCAACATATGATCCCAGGCAATATAACTTTCATCACTATACTACTATAAAGACCGTATGCACGAATCCATTCCACAATGACAGTCATTTCTTATAACCACCCAAGTCCAAAATACATCACAGGGTTACAGTTATACACATCTATCCATATCTATTTCAAATACATATACAGTCCAAGTAACATAAGTCCATGACATTAATCAATTTATCTACATCTAGCAGCCCATATCAAAATCAGGCATCCAAGAGTCAACCTGCTAACTCTGATCTGTAATCAAAAAAAAAATTTTAATAATAGAGGGGTGAGACCTAAGTCCTAGTGACTGGATAGCCATCTAACAATGGGAAAAACTGAGAACTACATTTTAAAAACCAACAAGCATACTAATACAACATATCATAATTGATACAGAAACCTTTTCAATGAGATAAGAAAACTCATAAGTTAGCTTATGCTTTCAATAATGCAACTTAAATAAGATAATGCCACTTTTATAAAACTTCATGATGATGGGCTGGGTGTGCTACCACTAAGGTACATCCCTATAGTCGCCCTCCTGCAGGTGTACTCTTAGTGGGTGAGTGTACTGAGTGCCGAGGATCCCCGCATCACATGGCACCCCTCACATGTGCAGTTCACCTCAGGTGTGAGCTTACCCCTTTTCCCTGGGCCTCCTTCTTGCCCTCTCCATGGGCCTATATCTCTGAACCTCCTCGGGCTATATAGTAACCTAGCTCTTAACCGAGCTGTGATTCTTGCCCCACTGGGCTGCTTACAATCTGCCCCACTGGGCTGATCTAGCTTGTACTCCCCCTGGCCTTGGGATCATAGTACGATTGAGTCGCAAGGAGGTGCCGGCTATAATAGTGTGTGCAATGCTCATACTATGGCACAGTCTACAGGGTGATCAGCCCCATAGATGCCCTATGCTCTTTATGTTGTATACTGTAAAAATACTTCAATATAAGTTTATAATGCAATATACAACCAGCTATACTTTCTTTGAAACATTGATATTCATGCATGCCCATGCATCTTTTTGAAACATAAATCTAAAAAGTAAATTCCATGCTTTACTGAAACATATGTTTTTATCCAAACAATGCTTTTCATGAAACTCTATACTTTGCTTTGAAACATGCTCTAGCCCATGTTTCCTTTTCTTTTCTTAAATTCATGCTTTGCTGAAACTCATGCTTTTTCTGAAACTTATACTTTGCTGAAACTCACTTTACTTTGAAACATGCTTTAGCCCATGTTTTCTTTTTTTCTCTTCTCTTAAACTCATGCTTTGCTTTAAAATATGCTTTAAACCCATGCTTTGCTTTAGAACATACTTTAAACTCATGCTTTGCTTTAGAATATGCTTTAAACTCATGCTTTGCTCTTAAACTCATACTTTGCTTTATAATATGCTTTGAGAATAAGATACATCATAACTGGGTTCTCATTTTCCATATTTAACTACTTGAAATACTATACTTAGCATAACATACTCCGATTTATAGCAAAATATCACTATGCTATCATAAAACATTTCTCAAAGCTAGATGAGAAACCCACTCACCTTAGCTGATGGCACACTGCTATAGCTGCTATTTCCCTTGTTCTGGCTCCTTTGAACCAATCTCTTGGCCTAAGTCATCATACATGCATTATTAGGGCTACAAACACCAAGGGTTTCATGAAACTATGCATACATGCTCTATGCCTTAGCATCTTAGCATAATATTCCTCAATCTCTAACATACTCAAAGATTTACAATATATTCATGCTATCACCTCATTTACCTCTAAATCATGAGCTTTAAACATCATTCTCTAGTTTAGGAAAGTTTGGATTTACCTTAGCAAAGATAGGCTAAACCACCAAGCCTTTTTCCTTTCCTTCCCTTTCTCTTCTTCTCTTCTTCCTCTCTTCTTCTTCTTTTCTTTTTCTTCTTCTTCTCCATGGCTGGCAGAACCCTCTCCTTTCTTTCTTTTTTTTCTCTCCTTTCACACGCCGCTTAAGGATCAAGAGGGATGGATGACCTTAAATGCTCTTAAAAATTTCCATTTTGTCCCTCTCCACTCTTAAGTCATGCTTTTCAAAGCCTACATGGCTCCTTCTCCACCAAATATTTTTGCCCCTTCAATTTTCTTTTCTACCTTGCCCTTGATCAAATCCTCAAATGACTTTTTATCAAATTTCACTTTTGCCCCTGATCAAATTTCTGTTAATGCCCCTGATCAAATTCTGTTATCAAATAAATGACAGGGGTTACCCATCTATTAGTCAGCATGGATGCTAGCTAATGAGAGTGAAATTATTCTTAAACCACTTCCACTGAAGATTTTTATCCACTTGAAACCTCAGTTAAGCGTGCTTGGATGAGAGCGATGGGTGACCCATTGGGAAGTCCTTAATTAAGAGTGAAATTGATTTTAAATCAACCCCACAGACAAAATTCCTACAATAGTTGACTAAATAGTCAGCTACTGTGGCCAAAAATCTCTTTCAAACTATTTTTATAGAGTGTTTTTCCAAAGTAGCTGACTAAGTAGTTGACTACTTTGGTCCAGAAAAATAAAAAAATTCCTTTCCAGGCAATATACAGAATATTTTTTCACAGTAGTCGACTACTGTGGCAACAACAACTTTCCCAAGCCTTTAACAGTGAGTTTCAGGGTGTTAGCCGACTCTAAAATCGGCTAACTACCCATGTTACTCACCAGAATTCCACGGATGAAATTTTCCATTCATTAGCTGATTAGAGTCAGCTAACGCATTTCCTCACAGGTTAGAGTCAGCTAACCTCAAATTCCCTCCTTTTTTTTTTCTTTTCTTTTTTTTTTTTCAAAAGCCATTTTCTCTAATTTTTCTTTTCCAAAAGTCCTTTTTATGCATTCCAACCTCCAAAATTTTCATTCCAACCTCTCCCAAGGATCAAAAGCAACTAGTAGACATTGAAATCATTACAAAAACTTCAATTATAAGCTCAAATAATTGATTTTATCAGTTTTTTGGAAGGATCATGGAGAAAAACTCAAAATAACTTCAAATTTCAGCTTTCACGTCTTTTCAAAATTCCACTCAAATAATTAATACCAGAAGACTAAAAGAACAATAAAAACATGCTTAAAATAAAATTACAAGTTTTCCAAGTTCAGGATATTACAACCCCAATAGAAAAGGGTTATACTTTGAGTATCGACCAATGTCTTAAGACAGAGAGGAGAGAGAGAATAAGCAGGATTTCCTATTCCAGTTGATGCAGGACGATGCAAGTAAAGAGGATGCTGGGATTTAGTAGATTAATTATGATTTTTTTTTAACTAAAATTCGGTTGGCTAATGATCCCAAAAAAAGAACTCTCTCAGAGAAAAAAAAAATGAGCTAGAATAGACAAACTAAACAGGCATGAAAGTAACAATACAAGAGATAGAACTTTTAAAATAACCAAGACGGTCAGGATCGTGGAAGTTGAGAAACTTCCGGTTAAAATATGCTCTGCTCTTTCATTAAATCAGAACTTAAGAGGAGAGGGATGGTAACTTACCAGACGATGATTCTCTCGAAAGGCTGTCGATGAGATCCCTCAGCTAGATATCGGAATCTGGATGATGAGGCTAACTTTCGCTGGAAGGTATCCTAATCTCGATTCTGAAGGCAAGGACGGCTAGGGTTTGGATTTGGAGAGGTTAGAGAAGATGAAAGGAAATAATAAGGGCTTCACACCCACTCCTTCCCGGAGTACCAAAGCCTTCACAGTAATGAAAAAGAACTTCAGAAATTTTCTCATTAATTATTTTTTTCATTTACAAGAGAAAGGTCTATTTATAACCTTTTCATGTTAATATAAGTTAAATCATTCATTTTAAGTACATAATTGACATAGATTGTAATGTATGGCATGTGATTCTTCTTGAGGAGGCAAGGATCTCTGCATGCTTTATCTGGGATGGCTAAAAAGAGAGAGTGGCTACAATTTCCAAGCTTGTAGAGGAGAGGGACCACTTGAGAAAGAGAAAGAATGGCCGCCCCTTGATTTCTCCTGCCATCTTTGACTGGGCGGCAACCTTCTTCCATCTGGGGTGCATGAAGATCTTTCAATTAGAGAGGGGCAGCCAATTTCTTCCATAGATGTTTGTCAGGGGACCACATGATAAGTGTGGAAGGCAATGGGCACCCAAAAAGCTTCCATATAAGGGTGGATGGCATGAAGAAATGAGGAAGGAAGATGTTGGCGCCTAGATTCCTTCCAAAATTGATGTGGGTCGGCTCGTTGCTCTGCTCTGGTGATGCCATGTGTTCCGGAATGGTCCAAGACATGTGTCATTGCATGGTTGATGGGTCTTCTCTTAGGTCTTCAAGGTGAACCTTCTCTTAACTTATTACAGGACTCAATGAAAGAAAATAACACTTGATACTTACCAACTCCTAGATTCCACAATGAACCAGGCTAACTAACACAACTGGACTCGACAAGGACTCTAAGAATAAAGAAAAGGACTCTCATAAATTAGAGATCCATAAGGAACCCTGAAACTTCTGTCTCAATTTGGTGCCTGCACCAATTCTTTCAGGCTAGGGTCAGTTTGACTTTGGTATTTCTCTAAGAGGTCTGGGTCTATGTGTTGCAGATCTTCCCGGGTAATCCACGAGTCCTCTGATTCCGGCCGACCTTGCCAACGAACCAAATATCTTTGGTAACCTTTATTGCGGGTCGTGACAGCTTGGTCATCCAGAATCCTCTCAATCCTATCCTTCCTCTCAGGCCAATTAATAGGTGGACACTCAGGGGTGGGTTCGCTCTCAAAGGAAGGGTCAGGTCCAAACGGCTCACTGGGTATCATCGCTGGCTCTCTATACTCAACAAGGTCTGAAATATTGAAAGTAGAGCTAATGCCTAACTCAGAAGGTAACTCTAGTACATAGGCATTGGATTCTACTTTCTTGATCACCCTAAAAGGACCAGCTCCACGAGCATGTAACTTTTTAACGGTTCCGAGAGGAAACCGTTCGGGCCTTAACCTAATCATGACATAGTCTCCCTCAACAAACTCTTTGACTCTTCTTTTGGAATCAGCCAACCTTTTATATGTTTCATTACTTAGATTAATCTTGTCGCTAATTTCCTTATGCAAATTTTGAACATGCTGTGCAAAGGACTCTGCAGACTCAGAGACTCGTATGTGAATAGGAAGTGGGATTAGGTCAAGTGGTTTGTTGGGCTTGTACCCATGGACAATTTCAAAAGGGCTCTTGCCAGTGGACCTATTGACCGAACAATTGTAGGCGAACTCTGCTCTAGGTAACAGTAAATCCCAATTTCTTATGTTCTCACCTACAAGGCATCTTAGTAAATTTCCCAGGCTACGATTCACTATCTCGATCTGGCCGTTGGTCTAGGGGTGATAGGAGGTGAAAAATTTCAACTTGATCCCTAACTTATGCCAGAGGGTCTTTCAAAAATAGGTCGCAAACTTAATATGCTCAAAGAATTTATGTAACTTAACGACCTCATCAAAGTGTAACTGGATGGTCTTGGGAGCCTTAGAAAAAGGTAGGAAATAGGGATGGGCCGTTTTGGGGAACCTACATTCTATCTCGTGATCTGATTCCAGTTTCTTAATGGCTCGGGGAGGTAAAAGATGTAGATTGGTATTTCTGCTAGGGCTCATAAATGTATGGTTATGGGTTTGATCATGGAATGCAACATGTTGATCAAGGAAAAATTTATCAAGGATAGTCCTACCAACCTCTATGGGTAATACATCATGCCAAACTTTATTTCGGTAGATCTGGAATCTAATCAAGATTGGGCTTTGGTAAGTGTGGCTGACCTTAAGGTTTAACCCTTGATTTATGTCAACAAGTGAAAAAGGGTCTACCTTATGGATGGGTGAATTAACCATTTCAAGAAAGAAGTCTTTGTAGAGAACTAAAGGTAAGAATTCTTCCTGAGGGTACTCAATTGATGGAACCAAGTTTTCACTAATTTTTGGTTGTTCTTGAAGTTCAGGACTATGTTCTATGATTGGATCATTCTTTAATATTTTCTCAAGTAAGATCCCAGTATTATTCTCCTCATGGTTGTCTCCCTCTAACTGTTCTTTCAAAATGGATTCAGCCTAATTAATCTCCTCATATTCATCATAATTTTCCCTTTCATACTCATCAACTAAGTCTGGGTCATCCTCATATACTTCTTCCTCAAGGTCTTCACTTTCTAATTGACCTTCTAAAATGGTTTCAGGATCTTCTACCTCGATCAATTCAGACTTTGCCTCCTCTAGTGGTTTCTCAGGTTCAATGTCGATCTGGGCTGAGGTGATCCAGGTGAGGGCTGACCAACAAAAGATTGGGTCACACTAGGTATCGGGTCAATATGGTTCAAGCTAGGTCTCAAAGTGGTCTGATTTATGCTCAACTGTTTTGACCTAGGAAGCTTGGATCGGTTGAAGGGTTTCACATGCCTTAAGGATCTCTCATAGTGTGGGGTCATTTGGTAGGACACAGGTAGATACTCTTCACGTAACTTGTCCTTCATCCACTTCCAGATCCTGATAGGGTTATCCCAATATGTTTTTGCTAGAACACGGTTCCAATATATCCTGGCTTGATCTAGTAATCTCCTTTGGGCAAACCTAACTTTGCAATCCTCGAACATTTTATCCCAATTAAAGTATTGATCCATCTTAATTTCCCAATCAAGGTACACATAAGGATCACGATTGCCACTAAAAGTAGGTGCCTCTAAATCTTGGTTCCTGGTGGCTCTCTGAGATTGGTTCACATGGTCATAACTGGATCTCCCCTGGTGGAGTTCTAGGACTGGGTCATAGCATTGGGCTCTCCTAGGCTCAAGGTATTGATCATGTGGATATGGCTTAGTATTACTGCTCCTAAGGGCCCTGTCAAATCTAATGGCTTTGTTAAGTTTAGCATAGTCATAAGGTGAACACCTAGGATATGGTTCTAGGCGGGATCATACTGATGGGCTCTAGGACTATATGACGTAGATCTAGACACAGTATGGGTCCAAGGGGTCTTTTCAAGGGTTTCGGCATGTTCATTAATTCGATCAAATCTATCATTCAACTGGTCCAACTTCTTGGTTATGGTCCTTAGCATAGCTTTGTAATTAGCCTCCATGGTTACCTCAGGTTGGGACTGACTCGGTTGATATGGAACTCCTGACCTAATAGACATGCAAACAAGCACACAAAGGATTCGTTCTAGGGTTTGCTAGACCTAAAGATCCAATGTAGAAGGAGTCAGCTAACTTTACAGCCAATTCACCAGTTAATCAATCCACTGGCCAGGTAAGAGGTGGGATTGTGGGAGGCTCCCCCTTCTTTCGCAGGGTCCTAATTATGAACCATAAGTCCACTTAAAGCGTTGCCTCTGGACCTCTTGCATAGACACCAGTGTCAAGTAATAACCAATGAGTTGAGTGCACCAGCTTTCCCACTATACCTTGAATCAGACTCGTTGGTGTCCCTAGCTCACTAGAGCAATTAAGTTGCTACTCAATTTTATTAAAGGCTTGGGTTCGATGCAAAATGTGTTTGATTTTTTTTTTCTTTTTTTTTTTTTTGCCTATGTGCGTCACTTAAGGCCTTGCCTCAAGTCAACCTTCTCTGTGACGGCTATGCACAGTCCTCTTGATAGCCTACGACACTCCCGGAACGTAGGTAGTTGGGTTAAACGCACCAAGGTACTACCGATAGCCTTCCTTATTGGTACATCTCTGATATCCCTACCAAACATCCGTTGGGTCAAATAGCCCGGGATACTACCTCTAGCCTCTCCCATTGGACTATCCCTAAATGAGCATAATAGAAACCAAGAGATGCACCTTTTTTTTTTTTTTTAATGCAATGAAACAAGATAGAATGAGAAGGTGCAGAAATTTCAACAAGCTGAAACTTCAGCATATGCTGGTTGCAGAAAATCTCAGAAAATAATAGAAAATGATCTAATAATAAAAGTTTATATGCAGATAGTAGAGGCACTGTAGGTTATCAGAAAAATAGATTTCAGTCGAAATAATGTATATCAGATGGGTTTCTATGCTGATAGAGTTGCAGGTTGTGCACAGAAAATATAGCAAGACAACAAATAAGATATCATGCAAAGAACATGTCCTAAACTTGGCTCTGATACCAAAACTGATACAGGACGATGCAGATAAAGAGGATGCTGGGATTTAGTAGATTAATTATGATTTTTTTTAAAGTAAAATTTAGTTGGCTAATGATCCCAAAAAAGAACTCTCAGAGAAAAAAAAATAACTGAGCTAGATTAGACAGACTAAACAGGCATGAAAGCAACAATACGAGAGATAGAACTTTTAAGATAACCAAGACGGTCAGGATCGTGGAAGTTGAGAAACTTCCGGTTAGAACATGCTTTACTCTTTCATTAAATCAGAACTTAAAAGGAGAGGGATGGTAACTTACCAGACGATGATTCTCTCGAAAGGCTGTCGATGAGATCCCTCAGCTAGAGATCGGAATCTGGATGATGAGGCTAACTTTCGCTAGAAGGTATCATGATCTCGATTCTGGAGGCAAGGACGGCTAGGGTTTGGATTTGGGGAGATTAGAGAAGATGAAAGGAAACAATAAGGGCTTCACACCCACTCCTTCCCGGAGTACTAGAGCCTTCACAGCAATGGAAAAGAACTTCAAAAATTTTCTCATTAATTGTTATTTTCATTTATAAGAGAAAGGTCTATTTATAACCCTTTCATGTCAATACAAGTTAAATCATTCATTTTAAGTACATAATTGACATTGATTGTAATGTATGGCATGTGATTCTTCTTGAGAAGGCAGGAATCTTTGCATGCTTTATCTGGGACGGCTAAAAAAAGAGAGTGGCTGCAATTTTCAAGCTTGTAGAGAAGGGGGACCACTTGAGAAAGGGAAAGAATGGGCGCCCCTTGATTTCTCCTGCCATCTTTGACTGGGCGGCAACCTTCTTCCATTTGGGGCGCATGAAGATCTTCCAATTAAAGAGGGACAGCCAATTTCTTCCATAGATGTTTGCCAGGGGACCATATGATAAGTGTAGAAGGCAATGAGCGCCCAAAAAGCTTCCATATAAGGGTGGGTGGCATGAAGAAATGAGGAAGGAGGATGTTGGCGCCTAGATTCCTTCCTAAATTGATGTGGGCTGCTCCTTGCTCTGCTCTGGTGATGCCATGTGTCCCAGAATGGTCCAAGACATGTGTCATTGCATGGTTGATGGGTCTTCTCTTGGGTCTTCAAAGTGAACCTTCTCTTGACTTATTACAGGACTCAATGAAAGAAAATAACACTTGACACTTACCAACTCTTGAATTCCACAATGAACAAGGCTAACTAACACAACTGGACTCGATAAGGATTCTAAGAATAAAGAAAAGGACTCTCATAAATCAGAGATACATAAAGAACCCTGAAACCTCTGTCTCAATCTGGTGCCTACACCACTAGTGTAGTAGAAAGCTTGATGTACGCTATATTTGTACTCACCATGATATTAGCTTTGCTATCAGCTTAATTAGTTGATAACAAAGTAATCCAGGACCTGCTTATTGGGAAACAGTAATAAGGATCTTCCGTTACTTTCGTGGTATTGCCAATCTCATCCTATGTTATCAAGGAGGGGACTTGAGATTAAAGGATTTTTGTAACTCTAATTAGGCTAGTGATAAAGACGAGCATAGGTCTACATTAAAATATGTGTTTATCCTTGGAGGTGAAGCTATCTTTTGTTGCACAGAGCATGAAAAATGCATGAGTTACGTAAAATTCTGCATAAGTTATAGACTGCATGAGTTGCAGGATGCATGGGTTGCAAAATAATTTCATGTTATTGAGTTATATAAATTGCAAGAAAATTACCTCAGTTAGAACTAAGATGAGACTCAGGAGAATCAGATATAGAGTGTCTATATCAATGTGTCTACAAATCTATATCAAGCCTGAAGTAGCTGAATGAGAGCATATGTTTGTATGCTTGGGTTGGACATTTTTGTGATGCCTGGACTTGGATTCGTACAGCGTTTGAGTTTGATATGAACCATTGGGCGGGAGTTCCGCTATAGTATACATTATGTTGCATGTGTTGAAGTTGACTTGCTAGGGGATGACATAATAAATTCCCTCTCTATCACTATGTAAGCCCTACAACTGTGTTGTATTCTTCGACTTGAACCTATATCATGAAGTTGAAATTAAGAATAACTTCTTTAGCTTTGTCATTCAGGGTTATGATTGATATGGTCACATGAGGCAATAATAGGAAGCTGATAAATAAAGATAGATTAATATGAGTATTCAAGGAAGATTATTCCTGAACACACCTTAAGTTTTTGATCCATAGCCCAGACAATTATATGCATAGGTTGCGTATGATCATGAGCACAGATGTATATCTTGAAAATATCTAGTACTACTCAGGGTTGAGTCTCTAAAGAGATTGAGAGTACTTAATCAGGTATAATTAAATTTTTTAGGATACAGACAAGATTGGATTGATTGTGTGTTGTATTACTTGTGTTAACTTAATGCAGCAACTTCATTGCGTGTTACACTACATGTGAGTTTCATCGGATCGCACACTCTACTACACTGCATAAGAAGAGAGAAGAAATGAGGTCGTGAGCATTGTTCCTATATGAATGAGTAGGAGATTGTTAGCTAACTTAGCACTACATGCATTTACGATAATGCCCTCACGTAGGTTGCCACCTCTCGGTGAGGTAGTGGTCATGAGGCGGTACCGCTTTGCGAGAACAAGGTTAAAACAGAGAATTTTCTTTGTTATGAAAAAAAAATAGAGTACGAACAATTTTCTCTTCTATCTTCTCTCTGTTCTTCGATGGCCTCCTTTCCTTCTTCGGCACTTCCTTGTAGGGTGTAATTTTGCGGAGACTCTTGTAGCCTCCTTTTTCTAACAATTCTACTTTGCTTCCACGGCAAACAGAGGTGCGACCCCTGTTTTCATCATTCTTCAATATAAAATAATTCCAACTGTTTTTTTGACCTGTGTGATACGATCATGAGGTTTAAAACTATTATAGTCACAAAGTTGGCACGGCTAAATGACACTTTCAAAGACCTTGTATATTATATATTGATAGGCATAGCAAAACTATGAACGACAAGCTGACAGCAGTTATGCAGCTATATTTACAAATATTAGGTGGTAGGGGCAACAATGGTAGTTGCATTACAATGACCACAACAGACAGTTTTTGAATGCTAAATTTGCCAGCAGCTAGCATCAATTCAGAAAACCCAGAGAGCATTCACAGGATTCAGAGATATTAACTCTACCAAACAGAGTAAAAGCGAGATTTTATCAAAATCTAATCAGCCCTTGTGAAGTGATTTAGCCTCTGGTGGCAAGTTTTGTGGACCACAAATGGATATGTTCAAGATTAGCCCGTAATTGTTTAGGAAAAGTCCAAGCCTGTTCTAAGAAGTCTTATTTATACGTCTTATTTATATTTTTGCATTCCATGGCTTAGCGTGTGCGCGAGTTGGATCGAATCGATTTAGAGATATATTTGAAATAAAATTAATTTAAATTAATTTTTTAAAACTGAAACATAAATCGAATCAAGTGTTTCAGTAAACCAAACCGAACTGAACTAAACTAAGAAATTTGATTTGGTTTCAGTTCGGTTTGTCGTTTTATCTATATATGCTTTGAATGACCATAAAATTGGTTTTTATAGTAAACTTTATATGATCAAATGATAATCGAGTTATTCACAATGAAAAAAAAAGTATAGCTTTTACATATCCTATTTATTCAGACATTCCTGTAGCATCTCAATTTTAACTGTAGTATAAATAAAAATTTATATAATATTTATACATGGTTCAATTCGGTTTATGTTGATTTTTATAAATTAAAAATTAAAATGAATGGGCCTTTTTGGTTTTAAAATTTCTAAACTGAAACCAAACCAAAAAAAAAAAAAAAGGGGATCAAATCAAACCAAAATCATGGTTCGTATCGATTTTACGATTTAACTAATTTTCATGCACATCCCAATCTGAGCTTGAGCACACCCTCATGGTGCTAAAATCTGATTATATTTACTCATGGAATTTATGGCATTTCTATTGTTATAATTTAAAGTATTAACTAACATGTTATTAATTTTCTTAAAGACAACTATCTACTCTACTTTTAATATCATTATGTCTAGTTAGAAGTTTTTTTGACAAGATTTTGGAAAAAAAAATTCGGCCTAGGATGATCCCTACTACACTAAAGTTTAAAACTTCCTTTTATATTTTTTTTGATCCGAAGAAAAAGAAAAAAAGAAAGAAAGAAAAAAAAATGTGAACCAAACAAAAAAGAGAGAGACTTAAGAGAAGTAACCAAGAAAAATGGGAGAACCAAAAAAAATATAATGTAATAAAATGATTTGAAAATTTAATAAAACTAAAATTTTTTATCACCATTTATTTGTTTCCTATTTTGAGACTCATCCCAACGATCAATCTAAATTTTGGTTACATATTTCTTCGAAGAGCCAAGTAGTTCATGCTTACCGTTCTAGAGACCACCAAATTATACTCCTAGAACCATTTTATTAAAATGTATATGTGGCAACCCCTATTTGTCTTGGATGAAAATTTAACTTTTCATTCAAATGAACAAAATGGATTATGTAGATTGGACAATGCCCTTCACAAGAGCAAGAACCCTAAATCTAAAATTGATTCTAGTTATTTTAACTTCCAAATAAAATAATATATCAAAAATTTAGAAAAGGAGCACAACCTTCATTTCAATTGATATAAACCAATAGACCTTGAGATCTTTGACAATACAATGTGAGGTATAAGTCATGATTGTTTTAGTCAATTAACTATAGCTTTTAGGAGTATAATTTAGTTAATAAGCATAATAATTAATTCGTGAAAAAAATAAACAAAATTGGCTAATATCTTGATGAATAATGATAGAGGTTTCTAGTTTAGTTACATAGGTAGCAACATTTAGATTCTAAATTTTATGTTAATTAAGTATGAATTATCACTCACCCTACCATACTTTTCTACTTTGACATCTTCATTCTTGTATTTTATATCTTGACTAGATTAACATCCTTCAGCTTTCCATCGTGATTGAGATCAATAATTATCTTGGTTCATTTTAAGATGAGGAGTATCATAGGGATCTTAAAAAGGAAAACAAATGTAATAACACTTGCACATAGTTCTACAATTTTAAAAAAAATAATATTTATCTTCTAAATTAATGATTATTTTATGCGTAATTTATGTTCATGGGACATTTTAATTTGGGCTTATGGCTTCAACAAGCCATTTTATTCCATATAATACACATAAATTTATGTAAATGCACATGCAAATGTGTTGAAAAACAAGACCAACAATGGACCAAAGAGGAAACATAAAATTGCTAATTATGTGAAAATAATTACTAAGTAATGATCATTAAACAAAGATATTGGTGTTAAACTGCATTTAAAAAAAAAAAAAAAAAAAAAAGAAGAAGAAAAGAAAAGAAAAGAAGGGAAGTACAAGGGGCGGGAGCAGGGAAGGCAGGCCGGATTATAACTCTCACTAATTCTTATATTTTTTTAATCTTTATTTTCATCCTAATTTTTACCATCCCAAATCAAAAATTAGGTACCCAAAAGAAAATACAATCCAATTCGATTGCCATGGTTTAATAGTTCAACTTAATATTGTAAACATAATTTATATAATACCAATCTAACTCATAAGAGTAAAACATTATAATTCAAATTTTATAATTAAATTAAAAGTCCAAATGATGGGGAGAAAAGAAAATTCAGTCTTGATGAGCTGCCTTGACAAGGTCAGCCCAACATTTGATCAACTCTGACATTGGTGCTGCCGTGATCAGAAAAATAAGTGATGCTAGGAAGTGGCACTCGTAGATATGGAACGAAATATGGACCCCAGTTCACCTCTTACCATCTAGCATGAATATAACGACAATGTCGGCTTAGTGGTTTAAGGCTATGGCAAGCTTAGATACTATGTTGAACATACCAAGATATTTTTATGTCGAATGAGGTATTTCTATATTTATGATCAATTTTCTATGTGAATTATTCATAAGGTTTTTCTCTTGTTAGATCAATCTTTTCACTCAACAAAAAATTGACAAATTATTTGTTTTTAGATATATATTATATCTAGGCATATGCTAATTTGGCTATCATCTAGCCTAATCTTATGAATGTGTTCTAAAATGTTATCACGGATTTATAAATTAAAGAGAGCATTAATGTCATTAAGTTTTCTTTACATGACGTGCATTTTTTTGAGGGAGAATCTTTTTTTTTTTTTTTCTCTCACATAAATTCACTAATATTCTAAGATTCTGTTTAGGTCCCTAAAAGAAAATGAAATATCCATTATACTTCTTTTTCTTAATTTAAATAATTTTCTTTCCACTTAGAGCAGTGGCTTCTAAATGTGTCAAAGGGCACATAAATAAAATTTCTCAATACCTTTATTGCATGTAAAATATTTTATGATTAGATAAAAAAGCAATAATTTTTAATATTAATGAATTCTAATGTCCTGTCCTACTATTCTTTAAATTTTTGTGATTTTTTCGGTAGATATTTATGAATAAGTGCATGGAACCTAAAGTAAAGATAAAAATAGTTATTGCAAGAAATATAGTTCTTGTTGTTGTGAAATAATAAAGAAAGTAGATGCCATGCTTGAATAAAAAGCACGCATAATTATGGACGAAAAGATTTGAAGAACGATAAATTTTTACAGAGGTTAATTGAAATTAGAAAATGATGAGAAAGAATTTAACTTAGCTTGAGGCAACTATTGTGGAATTGAGAAAGAAAACATGCATTTTATGAAAAAAACTAGAATTATATTCATTTCACATTAATATTTGATTTTTTAATTAAAATAAAATTCAACAAAGCATCTGAACCTTTATCTCTTTTTATGTCACACAACTTTAATTAAGTTAATAATTATCCTTCTCTCTTGCTTGACACTAAGCAACAAGTGTTTTTTTTTTTTTTTTTGCTTTCTTGACACTCTTTGTAATGCCTAAATTTGCATCCTTTTTCGTTATGAATTCTTAATTAGACAAGAATTAGTGGCATATGAGGAGGAATCAAAAGGCTTCACATAGCATAAATAAGTACTACAACATAGAATATTATTGCTTGAACATAAAAAAGAAACCTTTTTCTAAGAAAAGATCCATTATTTTTGACATAGAGAAAATTGAGTAGATGTGAAATATTACTTGACAAACACATATTAATGGCTTTAGTTTCCAAAGCTAGAGAGAAGCATCTTGTATTGATGCTTTTTATTTTTGACTTCATTATCATATCTCATTTGAACTTTAGGCAGGTTTCCCTTTCTAACTCCACCTAAATAATAGCGAAAAGTAAAATTAAATGCTACAAAATACCTATATTTATTTCTAAATAATAGTGTATCTCGAGGGGAGCTATGATGAAGATTTTTCTATGAACAAACTTATACTATTTTTTACAATTTTAACTTCTAACTTCTATGATTTATTGTGATGTCCTCAAGAATTTGGCATCTTCTAAATATTTCATTCAATTCCTTAATTTTATTACTTAAAAATTTATAAAAAAAATACTTTATTTTTTTGTGAATGTTCTTGCTAATTTTTTTAGAAAGGTTTTCAAAATAGTTCTTACTTCTCTATTTCTTAAAAATAATTTTCATTCAAAATTTATTTTCTTAGAGTACTACTTACAATCAATCATTCTTCCACTCTGCAAGAAGCATTAACTTCACATATGCTATCTTGTAAAATAAAAGCATTGTGCATGTTATTACTCTCTAGCATTCATTCTAACTTTAATCCCTTATCAGAGACTCTCTCTTTCAATTTTTATAAATTGCTGACAACTCAATGATCTGCAAATTCAATGACGCATTTTTTAAAATAATTTTATTTTTTTAAAAATAAATAATTTGCTTACAAATATTTTTACAAGATATATCATTGGATTTGCATATTGCTAAATTATCAGCAATCTATAAAAGTAAAGGATGAATTATTTTACCATAGATAAAGGTTCGAAACCAAACTTGTATAGCATCATTAGTCAACCAATTATTTTTTAAAAAAAACTTAAGTATTATGTGTACAATCATTATCTTTAATAAATGATATATATTTATCTTTATTTTTATAATAAATAAGTTTCACTTGTTAAATAAAGAATTAGAGGGCAAAAATCTAAGCATCGTACCTAACGAACTTGATAGCACAAGAGACCTTATCATTGTCAATTAAATGAATAAGGCCTGAACCCGTCCTGACCCTTCGATCCATGGACCACTCCCAATTCCCAACGTCCGAACCACAGCATTTTTTTTTTTTTTTTTCTAGGGGTTGTTATTGTGATCAACTTAATTAAGTTTCAAAGATAATTTTCCCGAAATGCCCCTCCAGCGCGGCCAGGAATATATAAATAGAGGGGCAGGACGGGAGCTCGAGACAGCGGCCCGAGCGGGAGGGAAGGAGAGCCTGTGGCTCTTAAACCCAACCCTAAATAATAGCGATCAAAATTTCTCCCATTCTCCGATCCACAAAGCCACCACATTCTACAAGGTAAGATTTATAGGCTAATTTTTCTCTGCTTTTCTCTCAATTTTTTTCTCTTTTATTATAATCCTTTTTCATTTTGCCGGTCTATGCGTTTTCCTTCTTTTTGATGCTGATTTGTTTTGAAACCCTAAGGAGTCCAAACGAACCCTAACCTTGTGCTCCGATCGCCGTCGCTTTTGATCGTGATCTCCGGCGTTTCTTCACCGCATTCGAGACGACTTCTCTCTTCGATCCCTTCCCCGTTTCGAGCCGACGTCGGTCTCCTCCTCTTCCCTTTTGCTTTTGCTCGGAAAATATAGAAATTTGGAAAGAGCGGCTAAAAATCGATTGTTTTGATCTCTCATTTCGATTTCAAATTATCCCAGCCTTAACGTCGGGGCCAACGCTAGCGTCGGAATGGTACGCGTACGCCCTTTTCTGGCATTATAGTGTCCCATCATGGCCATTCATTCGAGTTCTCGTGTAAAAGGCCACCGAAGGGACGGTCTGGATTTTTACTTTTAGGAAAAAAAATATATATAAAAAAAAGAGAATATTCCGAAAAGAGATGCTTGCCGATTTTTTTTTTTTATTTATTACGAAATTAATAATATGCTTTCTAAATAAAAACGCTGGCGTTTTTATTACTTCCGGTTCCTATATGAAATCGAATATCTTCGTTCATTGTTAAGGGCTCGACACGCTGCACGTTGCTAGTGGAGGGCCTTAATTGCGTGAGCCTTTGTAAGGAATTTATCGCGGTGGAATCTATATTTTTAATGCTTGTTCCCTACCTTTATCATATTCTATAAGGGGCCGGTGACGTGTACATTTATTGGCTACAGTGTACGAGATGGTTGATATTATTAAGGTCGAAATATATTTTTAATTCTTAAATTTTCAATCAAAATTTATTTTTATCATCTGGGTCCAAGAGTTTAATATTTTTAAAATATAAAGGGCTAAACCGTAAGAACCGCAAGTTTAAGGATCAGTTATTAAAATAGCCGGTCATTAGTATTCTTCTTGCGATTCTCTGCAACTCCTTTTCGCTGCCATCTGATCCTCATCCAACGGCTCTGCAGCTTCCTTTCAGAAAATCGAAAATAAGTACGACTTGCACTCGACTCTCGCGCACCACCGCTATCAGCAGCAAGCAAGGAAAGCCAGAGCAGGAACAAGCGACCGGGTCGCCGGGATCGGTCGGCCGCCGACGAAGGATGGCATCGGCCGACGAGGAGTCGCTCTGTCCCAAGAACCGGCTCAAGCTCCTCTGCAGCTACGGCGGCAAGATCTTGCCCCGACCTTCCGACGGCCAGCTCAAGTACGTCGGCGGCGAGACCCGCATCCTCGCCGTCGCCCGGTCCATCTCCTTCTCAGGCGAGTCCACCAAGGCAACAGCAAATTCTCTTTCGGTTTTTTTTTTTTTCTTCTTGGATGACGATGACGGTGGTCGCGATGATGATGTTGGCAGAGCTGAAGAAGAGAATTAAGGAGATGTTTAACATCGCCGAGGTGGTGATAAAGCACCAGATCATGCCGGAGGACCTGGACGTGCTCGTGAGCGTCACGTGCGACGAGGACCTCCGCCACATGCTCGACGAGTACGACCGGCATGAGTCCCGCTCCCCCTCTAGCTCACCCCGCTTCCGCCTCTTCCTCTTCTCCTCCATCCCTCCGCGGCTCGCCCCCCCTTCCGACACCGCCGCCTCCCCAATCGAGCAACGGTACCTGGAGGCCATCAACGGCGTGCCCCCCTCCGCCGCCCTCTCCCTCTTCGCCATCTCCACCTCCGCCGCCACCTCACCCAACTCCAACACCAACCTCCGCCACCCTTTTCTCGCTGCCCAAACAAACCACCTCTCCACGTCCGCCGGTGGCGGCCAGGGGTTACATCGGGTCCAGAGCACGCCGCACTTGGGCCAGGGGTTGCATCGGGTCCGGAGCACGCCGAATCTGGGCGCGGCGACGCGGAGCCAGATGGCCAACGGCATGGGACCACCCTACGGCGGCCACCAGCAGCAGCAGCACCCCCACCACCACCACCATCACTACCACGACGGGTTGCAGGCCCAGCCGCCGGCGTACGGCGGCGGCGGAGGAGGGGCGTGGAGGATGGAGAGTGGGCCCGTGCGGTCCGAGGCCTGTGGGTGCGGCTGTGGGTGCCGGTTGGCACCGCGTCCACCGCACGTGGGGGGGTCCCACTACTCGCACGCCGCGAGGAGCGGGGGATGCGTGTGCTTCGGACACGTGGACGAACCGGGCGCCGCCCTTCCGCCGAGGATCGGCTCGCCTCACAGTTTCCCACTCGGTGTTCCACATCGTTCGCCTCGCCCTACTTTATGGGAATGAGAGAGATATCTCCCTATTTCTCTCGGTTTTATTTTATTTTATTTTATTTTCCGTCACACACAAGGGAACAAAATAGAACATAATAGAATTATAGAAAACAGGAAAATGAGAGAGCAGCGGAGATTTTGGGGGAAATGGAAGAGAAGAGTGGAGATTTTAGAGGTGTCCAAAAATGGATTAGTTCCCATGTTTTATCTTATGACTCTTTTGAATGTATCTATGATGAAACAATGTAATGTATTTTATTTATCAAAAAAAAAAAAAAAAAAAAAAAGAGATGATGAAGCTTCATAGCCGAGGTAGCATGCATTCTTGTGTGGCCTCCCAACAGACTAGATTTTTGCCCAAGGAGATGTCTGGAGATGTTTTTGCTTTTAAAAAATCCTTCTAACAGAACAAGTCAGAAGCTATAATTTCTAGGTTATTCTCAAGATGTTTTTTAAACTCTTTTATTGTAAAAGCACTTATTAAGTAGTATTACTAAACAAATGTTTTAAAAAACAAAACTTTTGCTTATAAAATCATTGTAGTAGTTTCTATGAAACACCAGATGTATCCTACGTCTGAATAATATAAAAAAATAAAAATAAAAAACATGGTTACGACTTGCTGTGATATATATTAGTGGTTTCTTTGTACTATGTCCTATTGTAAGAAAATGTATTGTACAAAAGGATTAGTGTAATTCGCAAGAATTGGCATGATAATGAGGTGATTAAATATTAGGTTGCTAACCAAGCAGCCTGAAAGAACTTTTCATCAGCCCCACAAAACAATCATCCATGCTCCATACGAGCACGTATATTTATTTCCTTGGATCATGAGAATGGATTATAATTCTAGATTAGTATCGATAGAAAATGTCACTTGGGATTGATTCTAGGTCCTGCAGTCCCTTCACCAATTGTCTGTCAGCATGTTTAATAATCACCTCTCCTGTTGAACCATCACCATTATTCTTGATTCCTCCTTCCTCCACTAGTTTCCATTTAACATTTTGGCTTCACTTCATTGCCTGCATGTCATCGCTTCATTTGCTCTTCAATTAAGACTTCAGCCATTTGAGTGCTCACACTTCACAGAAAAATTATCTTTGCTGGATCAATGACATATTCCACAACATTGGTCTTTTTTTCTGGATGAATATGTTTCTGCTCTTTCGAATCTCCAGAATGGTTATGCTATTCCTGCTTTGGTGAACCTTGGCCCAACTACTATTCCAAGATGAGCAACTTGAAGCCACTGAACCTGGTCATTTTTATTTCTTCCAGCAGAAGTGAGGTTTGGGATAGGTTGTCAGGCCATCAGCCTTTACGATCTTTGTTCAACAATGTGCTCTGCCTGAATGGTTTGGTTTGAGTTGCTTTTACCCTTCTTCCATAAAGATATTGGTTTGTGGCAATATTGGCCCCCACCCATAAGACACAAATGAAGTTTCAGCTGTTATGATCTTAGACTGATATAAACCATTGCATTGTAAGATATAAATCGGTAGATGTCAATGAATGATATTTCAAAATCTCCTTTTCAAACTTCCTAGGTTTAACAAATATTAAATGCTAAAACCAATGCCTCAAATATGGCAACCGAGCAAGGATTCTTTATGCCGCTCAATAAATTGATACAACAGGGCATATATTGGCCTAGATATCAGAATTTCTTGGCCATAATCCTAGATATGCAAAATAAATGATTGAATATCTAAATAAAAATTCACATTTATAAACACAATTTACAGAGTCTGTCACACTTACAGACAAAAAGATTCAAATCTTCTGGAAAAAATCCTAGTTGCACATCACATGGTTCTGAAATAGGCAATTTCAATATGATTGATAATCACCCAAAATAATTGAGTTTCGGTCCATACTTATTCAAAAACATGCATATTATGATTAATAATTTCTATATCCAATATAGCCTATCATTTATTTTAACATGATATAGTTTTTGGAACATTAAATTTTACCATTTAAAAGATTTCCAGACTCACTTCATTTGTTTTAGATGTTTTACGTATTGCACATTATTAATAGCATGAATCCAACATTTACAACTTAATTGATTTTTGATACCATTGACTTTCCCTTTGAATTCTTGTCCAGGTTGATTTTTACCCTCTGAACAATGGTGGAATGAAGAATACAATAAACACAGTGGATCATTTTATTAGAGGCCTCAGGATCTTTATAAGGAGACATTTATATCTTTTAGAAGAGTAAGAAATCTGGAATTTGCTATTGTCCAATACATCATTTGCCTATCACACTACGATAAAACTGTAACATTTGATGGATTGACCATGACTCTGATTACAGTTTGGACATCTGGACTTGTTTGTAGAGAAAATCAGAGTAGCAAAAAGACCTGAAAGGAATCTAGTTTCACAAACATAAGTACTCAGCGCAAATAGATGTAAATAAAACAGATCTGAGAGTCATTTCGACGCTACCAACATTCCTAACAGGTTCTTTGAAAAGTCAAGAAGATGAAATTCCATGATACATCAAGCTCTCTCCGAAGAACTTGTGAAGCAAAGCAAAAATGGAGAGGATCACTTTCATTTGCTCATTCTTGAGGCATCTATAACAGATTTTAATCAAGAACATATAAGTCAGAAGGCATCCTAGGATTTTTCAATGATGTATGTTTTTCACAAAAAGTACCATATAAATAATCTGGCATCAAATCAAGGAGACACAATTATTTATTGTCAACAACTAAACAGTGCATTGATTGAAAATGGAAGATTCAATCGGTTTCCATCAAGCAAATTTCAGAGTACAGTTGTACATCTCTACTGAATTTTCATTGGCTGCCTAGTGCAGCAAGTTTTTAATGAAGCATATTTCCAGAGCACTGGGTATGATCATTTCACAGTCTCCAAGCCATACTTGCTTACCTATTAGTCGCCAAATGTCTGCGGCTAAGTGCTCTCCAGCCTATATCTCGCCGGAAGAATCCCTCAGGCCAGTCAATTACTTCAACTGCTTTGTAAGCTCTCTCTCTTGCTTCCTCTAAATCTTTCCCCTTAGCAGTGACACCAAGCACACGGCCCCCAGAGGCAATGAAGTTACCATTTGAGTCTAGCACTGTTCCAGCATGAAATATCTTAACCATTGGTGCTATGGTCTCTGCCTCCTCAAGATTTCTTATGACAGTTCCCTTCTCATAGGACCCTGGATAACCTCGGCTTGCCATCACAACCACCATGGCTGATCCAGGTGACCAATTCAGTGACACCTTGCTTAATTCTCCTCTACAAGCTGCAAGCAGTACTTGTGCCAGATCAGACTCTAACAGCAACATCAGAACCTGTAATGAGAACTTGAAGGAATAAGTGCATATAACCATCCATAACTCTCAAGGTAGGTCAAAATACCACCACAAAATTAACATTTATTTTGCAGATGCTTCCAAGGAAGGACAAAGCTAAAATTTTCATGCCATATCTAATAAATAAAACCATAGGGAGCACCGAGAATGGATAATCCACGCAACTTATAGATGAAAACTTCAATCATATAAATTTTACTGGTCTAATAAATTCCAATCGAATCAAACATAATTTTAGTTTCATTGTCTGATGAAATTTAACAAAAAGGAAAGATGAGACTGAATGATGGAAAGATTGGTCTACTTAAATTCTGTTAATATCAAGCTATTTAAATTAATTATGCAATTGTACATTGCATAAATACATCAGTTTGTGCAACTGCAAATAAGTGGAGCAAGAAATAATCCAGGAAATACTCGAGCAACTACCAACCTGGCATTCAGGATCTCCAAAACGCACATTGTACTCAATAAGCTTAGGCAACCCAGTTTTTTTCTCAATCATAAGCCCAGCATATAAGATCCCAACAAATTTACAACCTTCTTCAGCCATTCCCTTCACTGTAGGGGAAATTATTAATTCCATGACCACAGACTGTAGCTCTCTAGTTAATATTGGAGCTGGGGAATATGCCCCCATTCCACCAGTGTTTGGACCAGTATCACCATCACCCACTCTTTTATGGTCTTGTGCAGACTCAAGAGGTAAGGCAGTCTCACCATCTACCAAAGCAAAAAATGAAGCTTCTTCTCCCTCAAGAAATTCTTCAATGATGACTCGGGAACCAGCAGACCCAAAAGCATCATGTACCAGCATCGAGTCTATAGCATCATATGCCTCTTCTAGAGTCATGGCAACAACAACTCCTTTCCCTGCAGCCAATCCATCAGCCTTGACAACAATGGGTGCTCCTTGCTCCTTAATGTATTTCTTTGCATCAGATGGGTTTGTGAAAGTTTGATACTGCAAAATCAGCAATCATCACAAAACAACATTAACAGTGATATTTTGGATATGCACAGACTAAAAGATTTACTTGGGAATATTGGTCATGTTACTTCAATTTATTACTCTTATTATATCATGAAAAGGATGTCTTGGAGTATTAAATACTAAAGAGGCAGAGCCAGAAATATAGAATGAGAATTAAAAAGAAATAAAGAAAATAAGGGCTATTGCTTTTAGCCTTGCTTTTCCTTCAAGAAGATGTCTAAATAGGAGCTGCGACAAATTCTAATCCTCATGGCTTTCCTGTGGTCTGTCACAGTATAAAATATTATTTTCAAGCTATGTTAGCAAAAAAAATAATGGATATATTTCATGACTTACTCAACTACCTCGATAAGGCAGTTAAGAAAGTCCTATGTTACGTTGGCCTTAGATATAGCATGGGTAGGTTCCTGTTTTAAATCTTTGAAACTTCTTTTCTGGCTCTACCATTTAATAACACAAAATATGGATCATTTTGTGGACTAATGGACCATGATGAACATTTAGTTGATGAACATTCACTAAATCATTGGCATGAAACTTGTAAATGGAAGTACAAGCAAACCTTTGCAGTGGGGATTCCATATTTATCACACAACTTCTTCATAAAGTCCTTTGACCCCTCCAATGCTGCAGCCTCTGATGAAGGACCAAATGTTGGGATGCCAGCTTCAACAAGTTCGTTTACAAGGCCAGCAACCAGTGGGGCTTCTGGACCCACCACAACTAGCCCAACTCCCCTGTTGAGGCAAAAGGTGATCACAGCTCTGCTGTCTGATATGTTTAAGTCTGATATGCAAGTGGCATTGCCAGATTGAGCAATCCCTGCATTACCAGGTGCACAAAAAACCGCATCACAAGATGGAGATCCCTGCAAGGCATAGCAAAGCGCATGTTCCCTTCCTCCGCCACCAATGACCAAGACCACCAACCTCTCCTCTACAATATGACTAGGGTAAATTCAGATACAGCAATCATTCATGGGAAAACAAGATATCTAAGAAATAAATAAATAGAACTCACTACACAAAACATAAACGCATTATTAGGACAGATGCAGTAAGAATTCTACCTTTGGCTCAAACCATAGGATTTCTCTTTTTTTTTGGCCTTCTCTTTCCTTTTTTTTTTCCCTTTAAATGTGTTTACATGTTTGCATGAGAGGAGGAAAAGTGCATGTTGTGTGCCAAAGCATTTATACTTTGAAGCACATAGTGGGAACAGGATTTGGTGTGATGATGAGACTCAACATATTGACCATCATATCTTATGTCTCTTATAATTTAAATTGGCAAGGGAGTTGGAGCTAGACCATGTAAGCAATAAACATAGTCCAGAAGGAGGTTCCTTTTAAAAATTCATCCATCCCTGAAGCTTCAGCTGTAAAAAATGACACTTTCTTTGACCCAATACTAAATAACTGTTCCCTTAAATTTAAGATTGGTGATTAATTATCATGGCATACTCAAGGAGGAAAAATGCAACATGAAAAGGAAAACAAAAGGCCCTGTCGCCATCATGCCCTCTCTTTTCTTCTGTCCATGACTGCGATAGGGATTTACTTGTTTGAGAAAAGAAATTCCTTAGCCCATTGCCCATGATAAAAGCTAAAACTTGACATATCTATGTTTAAATAATGTGAGAACTGTTGCAATACATTGATGCATGCAAGAAAAATTTCATGCATGGATAATAGCAAAATTCACTTGATCAAAATCTTTTTTTTTTTTTAAACAAAAGGAAGAAAAGAGCACTAAGCATTCTTTAATTCTCCAATTAATATAAATAAAAACAAAAATACTTCTCCAATAAAAATCTGTATGAGTACATCCAAAATCTCTTCCAAAAATTATTATACATTATCTTCTTTCTGAATATGATTATTATACATTATCTTCTTTCTGAATATGCACTTTGGGCATGGGTTTCCTCCAAAAGATGTGCATTTCACCATCAAGAGAAGCTTCCTACTATCAATGGGCTGGAGCAGGAATCCCATTCATTTTTATGCATATAGATGAATTAGATTGACATTAAATGATACTTGTTTTCTGAATTTTAGGAACCCTGACACAAAAACAAGTGCTGATTTATCTTGAACCAAATAACAACCTATCAAGTTGATTCAAGTCCTTATAGAAGTAAAAATTAGTTCAGATTAGAAGGAATGTAGATTAGTACCTCAAATATTTATAAAATAAACTTTTTCTGTGCTTGAACCAACATTTCCTAGCACACTACAAAGCCTGCCTATAAGTCCACCCATGAATTCTTTTCAGGATGGAAAGCACAGACTAACATGGCTTCCACACACCATTGCAATGCATGCTGAGCTCCAACAAGCCACACAACACTTAACACTTTTATCTTTCAAACTCCCTATATTAGTGACCTTCCTCCGATGTTCCACCTGATTCCACCCATTTCATAACTATCAAAAATTAAATACAAGAATAATGCATAGTGTCAAGTACTCGCCTCGAAAGTCACTACAAAAACCAAATGTTTATAATCCTGTAAATGGCTTTGGACAGTAAGGCATTTTGCCCCCTTATTGTACACCAAAAAGTGCATGCATCAATAGTATTGTCTAGATAAGCCTGCATCAAAGCATCACGGTGTAAGGGTATGAAGTTCACGTCATAGATTTTGGGTAGGAAACTGGGTTTCAAACTGCTCCACTTTTCCACCTTAAAAGATGTGCAGGGGCTAGTGTAAAAATGTGCTATTTGACATGCATCAATATTCACAGAGAGCATAATCAGATAATGCATGACAAGCCCAACAAAATACTGGTTGCAGTTCCAATTATGACCAGCACTTTTACATCACACCATATTTTCATGAAAATGGAGTGATATTAAGGGCCTCCTTCAATGCCCAAGAATGTTCCTTGCGTGCTACCTCCACATAAGCGAGAGAGAATGAAGAAAGAGGGTGGGGGAAGAATTTGGAAGGAGCCAGGAAAGCTATAATCCTAAAATTCATGGATTCTCAGAATAAGGATATCACTCTTTTAGATGGAATCCTGTATCCTGAAGATGTAAGTCTTGGTGAGATCTATGGCCTCCCTCACCATTTCTCTCTTCCTTCAGCTCCTTTGCTTAGCTAGTTCCCACAGGCATAGGTGACATCATATGCACTTAAAATTCCTTTAATCTTCCACATCGATTAAGAAAAGGTCTCAGTGAGGATTGTTTGCTCCAAATAGTCACTGAATTAAAAGCACATTCAAATACATTCTGAACTCAAACTCTTAACAACCAGTATGCCATTTATATTTTATTACATGTACTAATGATACTACTTATCATGGATATACTATTTATCATGTACACCAAACAAATGAAACCATCTTTCCTTAATTTAAGTATATGTATCCTTCAAAATGTAAAATGTCATTCTGGTTGACAATGCTCCGAAGTGGAGAATAAGAAAATGAAAACCATTTGCAACAGTTGAGCATCCCAAGACTCATGTGCCTGGTAACAAACTCTTCCAAAATATCGAAATTTCTCCTACTATTATCTACGTCAAAAGTTCATTTCTCCCAGTTTATAAAAGCTTAATTAAAAATCACACTTGTATGAATTCTACTACTTCTAAAATAAATCAATTTTTCCAAATATTTATTGACTGAATTTCTCCTATCCATTGAGATGTTTTTAGTACTTTGTAATGTCTCTCTATATATTTTTTTTCATATTCTCATCTCCAATTCTTTTACAGACTTTGACAAATTATAAATTTTTAATTTAGTGAATTTATTCCAAATTTATAATTATAACCATGATAGTGCTAATTCTAATGCTCCAAGGCTGTTTGTAAAATCTTGGTCAAATCATAAATGATTCTCTTTTTCATAACCTAAGTATGCTCAAAGTTCTAATCTTGAGTATCCTTTTTCTTTCTAGATCCTCCCATAGCACTGTTTAAATCTGCCTTAGGCACCCATGGCTCTTCATGTTGGCATAGAGTTTCTTGATTAATGATAAACAAAGAAACTTCTTCTAAGAAAATTTGATGAATTAGCAATAAAAAACAATATCTGAACAGGTAATTAATAAACAGTCAGAATTAGGTTGACAGTTCCTTACCAGAAACATTTGCATCACTGTTGCCAATATCAGAGAAGCCAGGTTGCTCAAAGGTTTTATCAGAACTCCTTGATGCTCTTGGAATGGAGTTTATGCGCAAGGATAAAAGAGATTCCTTAATATGGAAAGTTGAAAGATTGTTCCATCTCTTATACCCAACAAAAGTAATACAACTATTTAAGCTTCCATTGAGATGATTGCTGCAAAATGTTTTTGTTCCTTGGCCTTCCAGAAAGTAAAGGGTCTTTGCAATAGTACAAGCAACAGAGGCCATAAAACCCTAACAGGAAGAAGAAAATAATAGACGTGAGAATGTTACAAATCATTAAATTCTATTACACGTTATCCAGTATTCTTTGAACACGAGAATTACTTTCTCTTGTCATTTTTTTCATTACTTACAAGATCAGAATGGAGATTATAACTCGATCCAGAATTCAAAATGCAATAATCCAAGCTAAACAATCGTGCAAGTCTGACCCTTTTTTTTAAAAAAAAAATTATGCAACAGGTTTGGATGAATTTAGCCCTGAAAAAAGTTCGAGAAAATCTGAAATGAAAAATAAAGCAATGATAATTAGAACCAGAAAAGAAAACTTGAAACTGTGTTCTAGATCGCAAATTCAGAAAGAGAGAAGAGCTAATCTATTAGAAATCGGTATTATCTCGAAACAAAAAAAAGCATCTTTTTACGGATCTTTGATGGATTAAAGAGAAAAAGCCCAAGAATTCCATCAAAAGGTTTTATAGGAACCGTTCGGCCAGCTATCATCTTTTGAAATCACTCCCATTTCCTTCGACTCATTAAGGAACAACAGCCAAAACAGAAGAAGAAGAAGGAAAAAAAAAAAAAAATCATACCTTCTGATGCTTTTGGAACGCCGAAACACCGCAGTGCTTTTGAACGCCGCTTTGGAGGGGAAAGGTGGTTTGCTTCTCACTCGCCGAAACTTCGTAGGATTAAATACACGGGAAGCAACACTGGTAAGTGGCAATCTAACTCAACCTCGCGACCAACCCTCGGTTTAAGTTTGAATTTTAGATAAATAGATTCTGGTTGTAGACGGTCAACTTGCTTAGATTGAGCTCAAAGTCAAACTTTTCCCAATTGAATTTATTTTCCATCACATGAATAATTAAGTCGAGCCATAACGCGGCCGGTTTGAAGATCTATTTAATTCATTCAAAACTACTTGATCGATGGATCTATTTCTATCCCATTTGACCCAATCCGTTAACTTATTTAATCCCTTTGAAGCTCAATTTATTTAATCCGTTAAACTTGATTTGACCAATTTGATGAACAAGCATGGGAGTCAACTCCGTTTACTTATTTATTTAAATAAATAAGTCGAGTTCTGAATTATATCTCTAAATTGTTTAATAAGTCAGATAAATTTTGATTGATAAAATTTTAACTTAAATCACATTTGAGTTTGTTTTAATATAATAATAATTTATTGCCGTCCACATGCCACCTTCCAATGTGGTGCATAAAAATTTTTGAAAGGAAGGAAAACATAAGAGCATCAAAGAAAAAAAAAATTAATGCAAATAAATAGAGAGCAATATCAAGGTACATATATTCAAAAACAGTATATATAACCTTCAACATTATCAACGGAAAGCAAGGGCAGAGCTTGGTTAAGTACGCTACCTTTCCAAATTTCTAGAGATCCAATTAGGTATAGACTAACAAGTTTCTATATATGCATGGCCCCTTAAAAAAAAAAAAGGAAAAAGAAAAAGAAGAGTTCCAAATTTCATCATTGAATAAAAGAAAACATTTTTGTTAAGTGTAAAAATAATAGGATCACAAAAATAGAATAACAAAAGCAACAAAATGAGGAGAGGCTAAGGATTTGCACATTAAAAATCATAGGATCAAGCATACAATAGCAACTCTTGGCTTAAAAATTAATCCTTAATAAATAATGGTGCATACGATAGGGAAGCTCACGCCGAAATGGAGCACTCAAAACCTTTCCAAGATCAAAGATTGCAAAATACTAAGAATCATAAATGTGCACTTATTAAGAGATCTTCAAAAAATAAAAACTTTTCTCAATTTGTGAGGTTGTTAGAGCCCCTTCAACGAGATCACCTACTTATAAAATCTCTTTATAGAAAATAGAAGACATCTCTCATGGTTCTCATTGTTTACCACTAAGGGTATGTTTGGTGACCATTTTGGGATCATTTCGGTGATCTTGGATCACCACTAATCTTAATTCTGAGATAATCTAATTTTTAATAATAAAAAATCATCATGTTTGATACGATATATCAAAATAATAAAAAATCACTAATGATTTAATATCACTATATTTAATATGTCATGGGAATCCAAGTTTACTAACCATACAATACCAAAATTACCCTTATTATATTTATACTATATTACTATAATATATATAATCTAATATCATATAATATAATATATAAACTAATATTATATTATTATATACATAATATAATATAGAATGACATATTACATTATATTATATTATACTATAATAGATAAATTATAATATAATATAGTATAATAATAATATCATATATTATATCTTACATAGTATATTATTAATAAAATATTACTAATATAATGTAAAATATATTATAGTATAATAATATAATATGTTATTTTTATATATTATGTTATATATAAATTATTGCTATTATAATATATTTATTATAAATAAGGAATATTTTAAACCATAGATTTTAGTAGTAATCTTGAATCACCACCTAATAGTTCTAGGCTTTAACAAGAGCTTTTTCATTCCTTCAAACCTAACCTGACAACACAATCAACCAGATCTCCTCCAGGAAGGGATATCCAACAAGTAATAGCTAGGAGATAAGAGAGATCCTCTTATCCTATTTCCTTTCAAAGGCTAACTAAATCGGATAAGTCTCTATAAAAAAAAATATATAACTCTTGACCTTGTATTGATCATCTCATTTCTCATGGAATTGAGGTCTTGCACCCTAACAAGTAAGGAATCTCTTTAAGCCTGATAGAAAATCTTTAAAAACTTTATTGATAATTTTTTTATATTAAAAGATCTCAACTAGGGCTATAAATTATTTATAATCTAAAACCTCACTTCTCCTATGATTTAATTTTCTAAAATCAATAAATTTTCTACTTCTAGCAAGATACCTATTTCCTAAAAAAATTAAAGAGCTAAATATCAAATAAATATTTTAAATTTTATTAGATTTTTAACTCATCTAACCTGAGTTTCTGAAAGAAAGAATTGCAAAATTTGAAAAAATTCAGAAATAGTCCCTAAATTATGAGCCATAGAATAATATTTTTGTAATTTCTTAAAAGTTTGTTAATATATGTTCATTATATTGCTCATAACTTTCACATTTTAGGTAATATAAGATGCATTTGAAAGTTAGCTGAATATTAGATATCTAGGTTATTATATTAATTTTAGTGAAGTTTCTCTTTTAACTAATGTGCACTAAGTTGGGGCATTACATATACAGCAAAAGAAACACTTTGGTGCAAGTATATGCTACAACAACTATCATATTTGATTGATTTTTCTTTAGATTTTGATTAATAATATATAGAAAATATATAAAATAACTCAAATTTGAATAGGAGAGAGAATTTTACCCAACCTTTTTTATGTATGCATGTAAACATTAATGCGCATATGCATATATAAATGAGATGGACTTTACTCCTCTTAAAAGAAGAGTGTATTTACTCAAAATCAGTGACAGGGTACTCAAATTAAAGATTTATATTATTAATCATAATTTATATCATTAAAAATTCTACAAAATAGAAATCATTTGTTATGGTACTCTTTAACCTATGCATCAAGTGAATAAAACCACAAAAAATCTAACCTAATTTATTGATTATTAAAACAATAAGAGACTATATTTTATAATTATCTAAGTGTTAAAATCTATTTATTTCCTATCTATACATATTTTAATATGTATAGATCATTATCAATAAAGTGGGTTCTTAATCTAAATACTGTATTGTGGATTTTAGCACAATTAAAATTATCATTTTTATTTACTTGATCAAAATCTATGACTTTTTAAAGTGGATCTTCAATTTGATCTTTGTTTATTGATTTTAGATTTAAAAGAAGTAAATATTTGCTCCTATTAAAGTCCATATCTTTATATATGTATGTATGTGTATGTGTATATATATATATATATATATATAGAGAGGTGACATAACAAACCACTTGTCACTTATACAATAAATCATATGTAATTTACTTTTATTTAAAAATTATTTAGACCAGTGGGTGTTACTTACATAATTTAAGAAAACTCTTTTTTAAAAAAAAGTAATTACTATTTAAAAAACTATTGTAAGAAATTTTATTTGACCAATCTCTCATATTTAGAATACCGCTTTATACTAAATGGGTTTCTTTTATCTTTCCATTGTTATTAGAGCCTATACTATTATTTTTTTTTTTTACAATGAAAGTTGCTTTCTAACTTTAATCTAATTCATTTTTTGATTGACTTAATTTTTTCTTTTTTTATTAATTAGCAAACGTATTTTGAACCTTGCTAAATATGCCGTTGAAGCCATTAGATAATGCAATTAATCAAACAAACAGTGGTAAACCATGAGAAAATTTAAATTCACTTATGCATTCTCATTATTTGATACTTTTATTATTCATTTTGTTACATTCAATATTATTGAAATAATTTTTTTTCTACAAAAACTATTTTAATGAATAAATCTGATTTGACATCACTAGTCCTAATTATAGATAATAATTAATCTTTTTTTTCATGAAGAAAACACTAACGGTATGTCTCATGCTTTCTTTGAAATAAAAGATATCCCTTCATGCATTTCATATGTTATTCCAGTTATTTGCTTTAATAAATCCATCATATTAGCATAAAATATGTTTTTAATTTTTTTATTACAAATTTCGTTACTTTATGCTATCCCTATAAAATATTAACTATGTGTCTCATGCTTTCTTTGAAATAAAAGATATCCCTTCATGCATTTCATATGATATTCCAGTTATTTGCTTTAATAAATCCATCATATTAGCATAAAATATATTTTTAATTTTTTATTACAAATTTCGTTATTTTGTGTTATCTTTATAAAATATTAGAGAAAGCTGAGCCTATAAGGTAAATTATAAAACAACAATCATAAAATATATATATATATTTTGTATAACATTGTAGGGCATCTAATATTGCGAAACGCGAAACGTTATGTTGTGCAACACGGAGGGAGATTTAACTTTTATAGTGATAATGATAAGATTGTGATAAAATGCTTCATTGGATGGGAGACACAACAGAATAAATGGATCATTGGATCCGATGAGAAAGGAAGAGAAAAGTCCACGAGAATGATGAAAATGGTTACAACGAATTTCAGTTTCAAATAGAAAAATAGTTAGCATTTTTATAATTAAAATTGGAAATAGTGATCAGTTCTGTTCGTTGGAATTAAAATCAGTGATTCTGATTGGAGAAGCGATCCCTTTTTTTCTTTTTTTTTTCTCCTTGCTAATGTAACTTTCAGTGATTCTGGTTGGAGAAGCAATCCCATTTGTTTTTTTTTTTTCTTTTCTTTTCTTTTCTCCTTGCTAATGTAACTTTCTAACATTATTTTTCTAATAGAATTTCATTGTAAATACTGGTTGATTTTTATTATTTTTTTTTAGTTTTGTATTTGAGATTGTCAAGGAATAGTGTATAAATTGAGAAATTGATTGTGTTAAATGATAATTAGAATTCTACAAAAACTTTACATTAAATTTATATTAAACAACAATAATAAAATTTTAATCCAGACTTCGGATATATGAATTCTTTTATGTTACAGTAGTAATATTTAGTACACTGACACTACAAACATTGATATATACAAAATGGCATTGAATGTTTTGCCTCAGGTTAGGTTATGCCACAAGTTGATGACAGCCTAAAACACTTTTTTTTATAAATGATTGATCCTAATTTTTGTTGAAAGTTTACTGCTTGTAATTCCTAGGTAGGTTAACTGATTGGTTTAACAAGTAAAAATAAAATGTGTAGGATGAAATTTTGGGCAAGTGGAACTCGCACTACATTTTTTTTTTTTGGATAGATAAAAATATTGCTATTCCATAATATCTCATGTTGGATTTAAGGAAATAGAAATTTAAAGTTTGGTATTTGAAATTGGCAACTTTCTTATGACATTTCTCATGAAGTATTGCGGTTGAGGACAGTGCCAGAACTACTTCAGTTCTTCAGAGATATTACTTTTTTATTTTAGGTCTAAAAGATATAAATGAAAGATCATAAGCTTAAAGGATATATTTTTTATTTTAAAAAATACTCTTTTAGATATTAAAAGTTATTTATAATAAGAAGAAGATAGAACGCCTTATATGGTTTCAATATATGATGCACAACCAATGATGTGGCATGTATAAAAGAAAAATAAATAAATAAATTGAACATCAGTCAGGCATCATAAAGTAATTAAAAAAGGATTTAAAACATTTTACAGAAAATATAAACCCTAACCAAGCAAAATAGAAGAATCCCAATTAGTTTGATAACAAGACCTAATTGAGTTGTATCAGATTGGTTGATCGAATAAAGGTTTTGAGGCTTATAATAATGAGGTACAGTATTGAAATGACATTGGAGCTCATTTTCCTGGGCAAATATCGAATATCTACATGAATTTCATTGAGTCTCAGTTTTATCTCAATATTTAAAAAAAAAATTTGTTTTAAGCATTGCAATTTTTTTTTTTTTAATAGTCTGGTTTGCTGTTTTAGTTTTATTTGTCTATTCATTTACTTATGGTTGTTTGTAGGGCTTAGGCTAGATGCAGCACTTCACTTTTAACCATCTGTCATTGACAATACAAGTTCTAGTAGCCCAGAATCAACACTTGATTCAGGTGGTCGCAAAAGCAATATTTGGAAAACTGGATCAATGTTTTTACAGCATTGGAGTAGTGGTTTTGCTTATAGGCCCCAAGTCAGAAATAAAAATTCATACTGTAGAGCTCATTGCAGTCAAATTCCGTTGCAGTTGGAATTCCCAAGTAAATTTAGATTCTTCTTGATAGTAACTGATATTCTAAAACAAGCCTCTGGAATCTCATGATATCTGGCTATTCTAATGTTCTATAACCATCTTCACACACACACATACACATTCAGATTGAAGGGAAAAAATAAAAAGGAAAAAGATTAATATCAACAAAGGAATTGGGAAAAAAAAAAAAAAAAGACATGAGTTTATATATCTCATGAAACCAAACCAGATGAACAGATCCAGAGGGATAATTGAGATGTCACGTTTGTCAAGCCTACGAAGTATGCAAGGCCATGAACAAACTCTGCTTTCTTGCATGCTCTGGAACAAGGCGTTCAAGAGCATTTGAAGGGATGCACATTATCTCTGCCAAGGTGAAGAACAGGCAAGTCAGAAAGAGGTCTCTGCATCAATGCGGATGCTGAAAAAGTACATATTTGCTTGCATGTGTGGTCAAGAAATTAAAACATAAAAAGAAGAAAATGCATTGGGTTTATATGCTTTATGAATCATCATATAGGTACAATATCAAATTAGAAACACATTAGACATTAAGTTTCCTAAACAAGCATTCAATCAAAGATGACATACACAGGGATCGCTTCATCAGACCCTCTTCAAGTTCTAAATTAGTGCCTACCAATGGTAAAGTTGTACTTAGAGGCTGTTTGAAGTCAGAAGGGGCAAATTGGCATAATAATCCTTTACTGCTAAGAAAAAAAAAGATTCTTGAGAATCAAATATTAACACTCCTCTTGTTATTAATCTTATATTCCCAAAATTGGATGCAAATGAGGCTCCTAGGAAAAATTTGTTATACTTCAAACGCAATAATTTCAAATGTCAGCCAATTTACCCAGTAATTTGCATGGGAATGCCATCTTCAAACAGCCCCTTAAGAATTTGCAGCTAAATGACGCATTTAAGTACTTGCATTCATAATATGATATTGGAAATCAACCAAATAAAGAGTAAATCTCATTGTTTAGGTATTGCCTTACGGCAGAAAAAGGAGATTACAGAATACTAATTAACATGAATAAAGGATTCTAAGATGAAATAGTGCAATAATCTAATGACCAACATGAAATAGTGCAATAGTCTAATGATGGATCAGCAAGCTCTTAGGGCTCTTAGGGTTAGGATGGTGTTTGCACAGTCAGAAAATCACAGCCACATGTAAATTTACATGATATTAGCCAACAGAAAGGTTGTAAATTACTTGATGTTCTATGCTACAATGTATGCTCAATATATGAAAAGTTTATCACCTTGAGGTTTAAAGTTGAAGAGTGGAGGAAGAGGACGTCCGTTGGGCAGGCGAGTATTCGGATCTCTCAGCTCATCGAAGAAAGGGTGCATGCAGGCTTCCAACTGCAGGTTCTCCCATGCTTAGAATTCAACAGTATATGGGTACCATCTCAAATAAATCATGCTATCAAAGGGTATGATCTGATCTAAACTTACAGCAGTGCACCGCAGATTTGGCGAGTACTGCAGGAACCTGCATACCAGGTCAACTGCTTCTGGGGGCAGTCGCTTTTGGAAAACCTGGAGTAATCAAAATGTCAAGATATAGTTTCAAAAAATCTGTAAAGGCTATCAATACACCAATGTTTGGTCTTAGATGAAATCTGCCACTGATGTAATCTGCGTAGTATTTTAACTAGGTTTATTCTTGCAGCTACTGGACAATATTTTAATGCATTGTACAGTTTAAGGAATTTCTAGAACTTAAATAGGAATTAAATTATTAAGGAAAGAAATAGTGCATTTAAGCAAGACCTTCAGAGTTGTGCTAGCTGGAAAGATACAGTTTTCATAAGTTGATGCAAGAGTTGAACTATCCGGTGCAAGCCGGAAAATTCAAATAACTTAGACAATAGTGTAGAAAATTTCCTTATATGAATGAAAGTCCTGACAAGAGAAACTCGAGTCCCTTGATCATTCAGAATCCCTTTTTAAAAAAAGAAGGAAAAAATAATTGTCAACAGAACATCAAATCTTGTGTTGGAGACCCATATAAATAAATATTTTAGTAGCCAAGATGGACATGCATGGGAGATGTTGGACCATAATAAGCCAAATCTAATAATCAGGGCTCAACATGCATGCGAGATGTTGAGCCTTACATGAGTGAAACCCATCTGATTGAGTAGGTATCCTTCCTCTTTTGTAATAACTTGATCGGCAATCTTCAAGAAAATTCAAGCTACCACAAGAGGGTCAGTCAGGTGATATTAAGCATTCGTGGTCTTTCAAATTTTCTTTTACAAGATTACTTGCCATCATATCCTGATATAGGATGACATCTTTCTAATAACTATTTCTATTATTTAATTAATGTGAGAGCTAGTCTTTCAACAATTGGATCAGGATGCAACTGCATGCTTCATTACCCAAAAGAAAGGAGCACTTTTACTGTTCCTATTAATAGCTTATATTTCCAATTTATTAAACTTCTTCAAACCTAAAAATGTTAGAATAGCTGAGCTACCATGACTCCTAACACTACATTTCTGGAAGAGACTGAGTTTCAGTATGAGCTGCCAACAAATTTGAATTTAATGCTTCACCAAAGAATGATCCAGTTAGATATAAAATGAGTAACCAAATACGAAAAATTCATATGCCAATAACATGACATTTGAAATTATGAATTTCAATGCCATCATAATTTTTTACCAATTTCATGTAGGAATTTTACTTGTTCGGACAAGTATCCACAGGATGTGTTCCTACTGATGCTTGAGATGATAGTTAAACAACATGATTTTGTCTTGAAAAGTTTTAATTCCTTCACATATGTGTTAAGTTAAAAACATTCAAGAACATACTAAAGTGAAAAATTAGGAGCACATTTATTTTCTTTTTTTAAAAAAAATCCATCTCATGGTCATAAAAGCAAGATTATATATATATATATATAGAGAGAGAGAGAGAGAGAGAGAGAGAGAGAGAGAGACTTGGCTATACTCGAGAGGATCTCCACTCATATCCAATTAGATCTAAATTTTGATGATGGGGATCCCCCATCGATGATCCATGCTGTTGGATGTGATTTACTACATCTAAAATGCTTGAACACAAAAAAATAATGTGATTAGAGACTCTTAGCCTATGCATCGAGTGATTAAAAAGTATTGTTTCATATTATTTAGGCTATCTAATTTTAGGACTCCTTGATGCATAGGCTAAAGGTTTTTTAAATTATATGATTTTTAGCATTGAAGTATTTTAGAGATAGTATATTACATCCAATGGCTTGGATTATCGATGTGAGACCTCCAAGATCCAACATAGACCTGATTGGATCCAAGTGGACATTCCACTTAAGCGTAGCCAAGTCTCTCTCTCTTTATATATATATATATATATATATATATATAGAGAGAGAGAGAGAGAGACTTAACTACATTCGAATATAGCCAAGTCCAGGATTCGATTACCATTCTCATCCTTAGATCCATACAGATTCTGAAACCATCTCACCTTTTAACTTTTTTCATCTTTGAAATTCATGAACTGTATGGATCTAAGGATAGGAAGATGACTAGATTCAGACTTAGCTACCTTCGAACGTAGCCAAGTCTCTCTCTCTCTCTCTCTCTCTCTCTCTCTCTATATATATATATATATATATATAACGATAAAATATTTAAATGCAATAAGCATTTCCTGAGAACCTTCTGTGATGTACCACATCATGCACGCTTCACATTTTTATATTCATTGTAAACATTTTTGGACAATCAAAAATTTTGTTAATCTGATATTTGAAATGACCAGTGTACTATGTTGTTGACAAAACCTGGTCTTTTGGGGGTCACAGTTGATAGCCGTTCTTAATTCCATGTCAGTTGCAGAATGGAAATGAGTGTTTCCCAGCATCCATAAATGATTCAATATTATTACAGATAAACATATTGCATAGACCTATATCTGGAACAGTCACTTTTGTGTCAAAGAAATACTAGTTCTCTTATAATTGTATATGAAAATTCTACAACTACAAAAGAATAAAATGTCAGCTTGAACAATGCAAAACTTGCACATATGAGATCAAATGTTTTATCAATGCATTATAGATTAACCAAAACTAGATGACAACTTAACTGATCAATGGTTGTATGTATTTAAAAGCCAGGAGATGAATTCCTTGATTATTTGGGATGTTGATTGTTATGGATGCTATGTTTAACTACAAATAACACAGGAAATCACAGATAAGATGAACCACTTGAAAAGGATATGGTTATGTTAATTACAAAGAATCAGGAACACACTCAGATTTTAATTCATTATACCTTTTATCTAATGTGGTCAACCTCATTGATGGGGTGAGGCTTTTTATTTTGAGTATTAAGGTAAGAAACACAGAAAAACTTGCTTCCTCTTTGGCAAATACTTTTAAAAAAAATATAATATTCATAAGATTTCTTTTTGTTTTAATGGGAAGACATTCCAAAGTCATTGCACAAGGAGAGTGGTCTTTCTTCCCTTATAAAAAATATAAAAAATAATGTCATCAAGTCTAACAAACTCTTCCTTTTCTCTTAAAAAGACAATAGAATATTCATTAGAATCCAAAGAAAGTTCATAAAAGGATACTCAACGAGATAAGAAGGAAGTATAACACTTTATGTCACAATTTGATGCTTTCAGTGTTCAGATAAGCAATAAGTTGAGCTAAATCTCAATATAGAAATAGTTAGGAACATTTGCCCATACAAGATGAACAGAGTCCTATAAAACTAAAGATACTTTACCTTATGCCATGGATGAGCCTTTATTTGTGGAAACTTAAACTCGGTGTAATTTGGATTCATGCACTTTATCTCTTCCCTTGTGGGTGTTCCCAGAACCTTTACATATCCATGGACACAGGGTTGGCATTCAGAAAACCAGAAGAATTACAAAGAAGATGTGCACTTATTATATAATGGAATCACCTTGATGATCTCGACTAGCTGATCAACTCCACTTTCTCCAGGAAACAAGGGCTACATTAACCGCATATTCAACTCAAATATTAGAACTTTGGAGCAATAAGGAGTAGAAAGCCTCATGGAACACTAGCTACAATAAGTTAGATTTTAAAAAGTACAGAAACTTCCAAATGAGAAAGAAACAACCTGCCCAAGTATCAACTCAGCCATTACACAGCCTGTAGACCACATGTCAATTGCGGTTGTATACTCAGTTGCACCAAATATGAGCTCAGGTGCACGATAATATCTTGAGCATATGTAAGAGATATTTGGTTCTCCTTTCACCTGGATTATGGCACCAGAACCACAGCTTCAAGCAAAATCCATTGTTCAAACAGAAAACAATAATTAAAGAAGGCTTACCAGTACTTTTGCACTGCCAAAATCACACAATTTGAGCTGATGTGTATGTGGATTAACCTGGAAACAACAGTTTAGTATGGGGTAAACAGAATAATTAACAAATTTTCAAAGAGCTTATGCAGGACATGTATCAGCTGGAAGCAGTAGCAAGTCCAAATGGTTCAACAATTACCATGTCTCTATCAATTGTCATGGTAAACTATATTAATGAATTATAACATTTCTGTAAGCTAACCAGTGTCTCCCATTTAATTGAGGGCTTCTTACAAGTTGATGCCCATGCATGATCCATGTTACTAGACACTTATAAATTTGGGTTACATTATGTGCATTGTGAATATGCAAAACAAAAATTAAGATGAGAGAGGAAATGGAACACTTCATGACAATTAAATATCCTATAATCACTTTGAGAATGATCAGCCTCACAAAATTGAGGTTTTCCTGCTCATCATACATGTGCAAAGGCACAATAATAGGCACATTTAAATTTCACTACATAGCTAGTCAAGCTAAAAATTATATTTCAACAGCAAGACTACCAATCCTATGATGAAAATAAATTTAAAGCCTAGATTTTTTGGAAAATAAACATCAAATGCTTGATGCGGCTTGAAAATCCTTCCTTGAGCCTGTTGATGGCAGTCTGTTAATGATTATGGTCACACATTCATACAGATGCAAACATACAGCATGAATGAGATGTACAGATGAGGCATAGTTGGAAGTCTGCCTAGTATAAATACAGCCTAAGAAAGAAGAGAGAAGGATCTCACAAGCAAGTTTTGAGGTTTAATATCTCGATGACAGATGCCAACACTGTTATGTATGTAAGCAAGAGCTCTGCATATCTGGAAAAAAAAAATGAAGAATTGCATTAAAAATAAGATTCATACACTCTAATGAATAAAGACCAAAAATGCCAAGACTCAGCTTCCGATCACAACCTGAGACTATTTTTACTGAAACTACTAATTAGGGTACAAATTAGCATGTTATTTATACTATTATGACAGTTATAAGCTTAAATGAGCAATGCAGAGGGTCAAGATCAGGTACAAATGCCAATGTAGAGCAAAATAGCATAAACTATGAAACAACAGCCAGTTCCCAATAGATGAGATAAGGCTTGTTGGTTATGTCATGTTTATGGAAGACATCACCGATAAATGGATCTAATGAGCCAAACTCAACTTGTGGATGTAAAATTTGCTAGTTTCAAAAAGAGTCAAGCATCAGGACCTAACTAGCCAAACCAGCCTGCACATCCCCTGTCAATCTACATGGGCATTTTGGATCTTTGCCTTGAAGCATAATGCATCCACATATGTGCATGTAACTCTCACCATCCAGATGTTTATGCATGCACAAGCATGTGCTTGTTGTCTAAAAGCAAAGGAATTACCCTCATAGTTGTTCCATCTAACATTAGAACTAGATACAAACTAACAAGCATCATTTGATGTAAGCCAAGGTTTTAGCACCATGGTTGGGCTTATCTATAACAATAAACTTTGGTAAGTGATCTGACACCACAATACACTTGTACATATATTTTGACGAAAGCATACTTTTTGGTTTAATATCAACATGTCAAATTTTGTGTGCAAAACTGAAAGGTCGCATGTGATGACTTCATGAAGAAAATTAACATATCCAGTCCCTTTACCACCACCCACCGTATTCAAGATAGAGAAAAGCATATCAGAGTTACCTTCCATAGATGGCATACGTACGCAAGTCACACAACTAATATGAAATAAAATAGTGGATGTGTGATAGGGGCACCTCTACCTTTCAGATTCCTGTGAAAATATAATTGGACATATATATAAATAATGAATAATTATTTGGACCAATTACGGCTAATGTTTTATAAAATTTATACATTAGAACACCTTTCAAATGGAACATAAAACCTTATTTTTCAGAGGATTGCCAGATGGAGTGCTCCCCTCATTGTTTAAGATTCTTCTCCTCCAGCACCACTCCTTCCATCACCTTCTCTAGGAAAAAGAATATCTTATCACTGGATAAGTTACTCTAGCATCCAAACAGGCCCTAAAATATTTGTTATAAGGTTTGAGAACACATCTTTTGCTTCAAATTAGCCAATAGTTCATCTTTTATAAAATAAATAAGTTAGACTACGTCTGGAAACATTAATATATTGTGCTAAATTACCAATATGTTAGTCATGTATGGGAAACCAGTTGGTGAGCCTTCAAAGCTGATGGATATGAGCAGATTCACCACCTTCTCATACAGCAATTGCAGTGAATCTGGAAATTTAACTTTGTATTGTGGCCCCCTTCAATTTCTTGCATATTCCCAACAATAATACTCGCATAATGCCATAACTATTGTGATAAACAAATGCTTAACTTTACTACTATACATTTAGTTCAATGTAGAGATTCAGGACTTCTAAGGTAAGAATCAAATCAGTTAGGCACTAGACCATGCATCCACAAACTTCGCTCTACCCTTGGTCACTTGACAAAACAGAATTGGGTTTGCGGGAGCATCAGTTAAAAAGCCAACCATGACTAGGTATATCATAATCAGACATGACCAAACAAGGTCATCTCTGACAACCTGGCAAAAGTCTATGCATGGTCGAGAGAATCATGGGTCAGTTGATTATAATCTAAAATATATTTTTAAAAAAATGCAGGTGAACCACTATCACAACTCAAGACATCCTACTTGGATGCATAAAACAAATTTTTGCTAACATTGGCATGAAATATTAGTCACATTGGCATCATTAAATTTTCTAAAAAATACCTGCTTATTTTGGAGTCCATTGCTTCGACAATTTGTAGTCAAAATTTCTGCAGTTTAAGAGATTCCAGATTGTTTTACTTGATTATGCTTATTGTACTTTTCTGACTCCAGTTCTTACTTAGTGCTTTATGTTATACCAGTTCTTTAGGAGTTCCCATTTTTTTGACAAAACTGCAACATTGATGCTTAACCTGACTCTATTATCATATGCAGATAAAATTTTCTTAGAAAGAATTGTCCAAATATCATCATCAGTTTAACTTCTTGTAGAAGGGAGACTAGAAAGTCCATGGATGCATGAACCAATTATTTGCAAGATTTCCTAGAGAAGAAGTGGCATAAGAAGCAATTTCACAAAATAATTTCAACATCAGAGTAAAGTAGTAAAATTAATAGTCAAAGCTTCAAAGGATGTTTGAGGTTCTATCAGAAGTTGGCTAATTAGATATCTGTTCCTACTGTACCATAATGCATGTTCTCAAGAATTAAAATAGACATTTTTATCTTTTCTTCCCAGAAATGTTGTTTGTGTGTGTGTGTGTGTCCAAATGCATAAGAGGAATTCCTTATTCTGTTGTGCAAGAACATGCTTTCAGTTTACCTTCAAATTAGAGGAGTTTACCCCATAAAGCTTGAAATTGATTTATAATGTCATGTTCACCACAGATTTCTGACACAACCCAAAGCCATGTAATGTCATTGAGGGAATATTTCAGTCCAGGTCCATGCTTAGACCCCAAACAATAAGGAGCATCCAGTCATACCTTACTTGAGCCAAGCTTCAACCATTAAATTTAGCTAATAAAAGAGGACAAAAGTGACAAGAAAAAGGGAGGATAAGAGAAGGTAAGAAAAAGACCAAGAGAATAATACTTGGTTCCTCTTCAAAGTACTATTTTCACAAAGTCTGAAGAGAAACAGCTAACTAGTTTCAGGTCAGTCTTGTATCTATAATTATAGAAGAGGATGATTGCATAAGTATAAATTAAGATAAAAATTAAAAATTACAAATACAAACAGATGCTACTCTATGATGCTACTCTATAACATTATATGCATAAGCATGGATTTATAATATAAAAGGAGGCACAGATAGTTGAGGCAAAGATTTACAATGACAGACAACTAGTATCTTACTGGGAGATTCCACAGTAGTCATTAGATAGAAAGAAATGAGAAAATATAAGTTACTAACCTTAGAATTAACTACATTTTCATTAAAAAAATATATATTAGGTACTAGACTTTACTTATTCATAAAGTATTGGTTGATAGAGTGTCTATTTTATCATTATGTGCAGATATCATCTCCTTTAAACATAAAAGAAATTGTTTAGGCATTTCTCATCTTCAAAAAGGCATAAAGGTAGACAAGTAGCACGTGCAAGTTTTCCATGGTCCAATGACTTCATACATTGTCTAATGTGAATTAATTGAAAGCCCATATTATGGCGGTCATCAGACCATAGGATTGCTTAAACATTTAACATCAATCCATACACCAAATAGAAGCCTCTCTCTGAATCACATTAAGCGGACTACTATGGTCAAGACTAAAGATACTATATGTCTCCTACAGTGACAGCTGCTGACTAAAAATGATTTACAGTAAAAGCAGCCGATGAACATACTTGCCATTTGAGATGAATGTGATTATGCCCATGAGTGCAACAACAATATAATGATAAAATTACAAGGTGAAACATTGAGATCTGAGAAACTGAAAGTGATACAACTGCTAGGTTGCTAGTCAGACAAACAACAAAATATATGATCGCACGGACCTGATAAGTATAGAGTTTCACATATATGAGCGGCAACCGCTGGTTCATTCTGCTGTATTGCCTTGCAATACGATTAACAGTTTCCGGAACAAACTCGAGTACAAGATTCAGGTAAAGTTCTTCCCTATCTGTAGTAGAAAAGAAGTAGTGCTTGAGACCAACAATATTAGGATGGTCCAGCATGTGCATAATCTGCAATTCCCTGTTCTTATAGCGCTTGTCTTGAAGAACCTTCTTGATAGCAACAATTTCTCCAGTTTCCCTACATTTTGCCTAAGAAGTGGGAAAAATTATTCTAAGATCTAACTTAACAGCAAATAAATGAACTAGTTAGAAAAAAGCAAGATTACCTGAAATACAACGCCAAAAGAACCTGTTCCAACCACATGCTCTGCTATGTAAGTAACTGCCTGTTTAATAAGTTACAAATTTGGTGACTTTGTTAGGGGCAAACAGTAAGATCATGATAAATATAAACATAGAAAATTTCTTGGCAACCTGCTTGGGTTGGCCATTTCGACCACCAACAATAGTGGCAATTATATGTCCCGGTTCTGCACCTACTTGATCAGTCATGTCTGGCTCAATTTCCTTGTAAAAATACAAAAGGAAGGGGACAAAAAAAATTCAACAAAGATATTCTGCACAGTTATTTCATTGATGGAACAAAGTCCCTGATAAATGTTAAATTGAGTGTCGATGCATTATCTCTTGCATGTGGGGAGTAGGAAATGATCCTTCATAGGGAACTTTAGTCTATAAGAACATAACCAGTCCATAGCCAATTCAAAAGAATATTAAAAACAGAATGTTAGGCTGCATTTGGTTTTCAAGAACGTTTTCCGTTTTTATTTTCTGAAAAGAGTTTTTATTTTCTATTTTCTGATTTCTAAAAATTACATTTTGTAAGTGAAAATAAAAATTATTTTCTATTTTTTATTTCCATTAAAAAAATGTCTTTTAAAAAGGTGAGTAAACAAAATTAAAGGAAATACTGTCAACTCCTATGTTTTTAAGTTCTTTAATCTTTATTTTCTACTTTTTTTTTTTTCTTTTTATAGAAGACGGTGAAAACATCTTTAAACTATTTTTAATTTTCTATCATTTTTGAGTTTTGTTTTTTTAGAAAACTGTTTTCATTTTCATTTAACAAATGTATTTTCACAAATATTTTCTATTTCTATGAAAATGAAAAAAAGAAAACGGTACTGTTCTCAAAAACCAAAAACACCCTTACTTTGTCCTCATCAGGGTCTCGCATATTGTCTTTTAATCTCATCTCCAGCATCTCTCTTCCAAGCCATTCAACTGAACTGGATGATCCCTTGAAACTGTTTGCTGCTCTGGAAGTGCCCACGCCACTATGCCTTAGACTGGTAGATGCCATTTAGTTGCTGATAGGTGAATGTTATGCTAATTTCAGCCAGATTTTATAGCCCTCTCATTCCAACCTCCATTGCAACGGGAAACTCACACACCTGAAAATAGAAAACTTGAGTATAGATGAAACTTTTCAAACAACATTCATCCATTCCAGCAGGTCCTGAAAATGATGATCATTTTTACATCACCATCCAAGTCAATGATCAGTATTGTTCATTGCATTTCTCAAGTCATATGCAGACCAAAACTCAAGTGTTTTAATGGGTTCAAATACTTGACAAAAAAATATTTAAGAAACCTAACATTGACATAATAACCACTCGATGCATGACCAACTAATCTTCAAAACCTTTTTTTTCAGTCATTTTGCATCTTGTAGATCATAATGAACAATACAGACCATTTGTTGGATGTGCCACCGACAATATTGCCTTGAAGCCGTTATTGAATGGATCAATCCCTGATAATGGCAGAGGCTTGGAGCCCCCCCACACCATACATATACACACAGAATTATATACCCACTATACATTTAGTGGAACCCAATTTACAATATTCTATTTCTTTTCCAAATTGATAATATATATTAACTAATATATACTGCTTCCTCCTCCCTTCAAAGATAAAAAATCCAAACTGTGATACCATAGAGAATTTGTGAGCTGTGGAAGGAGGTTATATTTCGAATGATTGTTTTCCTTGAAAAATAAAACAGTATAAAAGAAGTTCTAGTAATGAACTTGCATGGATTTGTATTTATACAAAACTTCCCCCTTTTATTTTTTCGCTTGACTCCATAACTTTCTACATTTTCGAATTAAATACTGTAATTTCCTAAAAACTGCATGAATTGAACCTATAAAATAACAGCCTTCAAATATTTAGATTAGTTAATGCTTACTTAAAACATTAAGCAACAAAAAGTTACTGCCTTATTAAATCTGTAGACATATCGTTACTTAGAAAAACAAAAGAAAGGACAAATAGCTTGTAGATTCAAGAATGCAAATCTTGGAAAAAAAAAAAAAGAAAGAAAGAAAAGAAAAGAAAAGAAAAACTAAAAACAGACTACTGCGCTGCATAACGTTCGGCAAACCGCCCGCATTGCCAATCCGTCCATCAAAACGCAGGAAGTATCAAATATCTAGCCATTTGGGAGATCAGAAGAAAAAAAATTCCCAGCGACAAGTTGCCCCTTGAAACCCTAAACACTACCAAATTTCCATCACTGAAATCGAATGATCTCCCATTTATGAGACCATCACGGAGAACAACTACAAACGCCATCCAAGACTCTAAACGAAGAAAATTTGACCCCAAAAAAAAAAAAAAAAAACTGAAGAAACAAAGCCCGGATCCTTTTATCAAGTTACTCTGTTCGCTTACCCGGAGAGAATTACGGGTGAAGGAAACCAAAGAGCAATCATTTCCCACAAGAGAGAGAACCCTAGGAGCTCGCTCGCTCTCTCTTTCTCTCTCTCTCTCTGCGTGCCGGGATTGGAGAGGTGGTGAGTTTTTACTATCGAGATTAAAAGCCGCCAAAAGACGCTAACCACCGCCCATGGACGCCTGCTGAAGCTGATCTAACGGGTGGAGTTGCGACAGCGACACCATGGACGCGCCTCTTCCGTCCACTACCGCACCGCCAACTTTTTTTAACTCTCTAGATTTCTCTCTCGATCTCACAAAAATTAAAAAAAAAAAAAAAAAAAAAAAAAAAAAAAAACAGTAACCTGCCATCTGTAACGCTGACACCGCAACCGCACCAGCCCGCTTTTATCAGTTCGCATTTTAATTATGAAATATAACTTTTAAGATAAAGTAGTATTTTTTCTGACCATAAATAAAAGTAACCAATCCTACGCCAAAGTCGCATAATATTTTAATTACTCTATTTTTAGGAGAAAAAAAATGCTCTGAACTGCGTTCCAACTGCGTTGATGAAGGCTCGATCAGCATAGACCCCACCAATCCCCATCCGTCCTTTTGGTGGGGTACCCCAAGTGGATAAGATAATTGCACCGCGTACCATCTAGGACCAAGCACAAGCTGAGATCCAAAAAAAAAAAAAAATTTACATTTAGTTTTTATTATAATTGATCGTGATTCATGTTGAGTTTTAAAATTCATGCTTGATGTATGATATGGATAAGTTTACTGGTGGGACAGAGGAAAAACTCAAAGTGAAAATAGACATGTAGAATAACGTGGATGATTTTATTTGGCATGTCATGGACATCCACCAACTACTTTGGTTGCGTCATAGATTTTCCTTCCTTGCCCTGATCCATTTGATTTGATAGGTGGGTCTACAATCACTTGTCCAAACATCTCTATTATGAACCCTGTTTCAATGGATGGATTCATCTACTGTACATTTAGATGACACCAGCCGTTTGAGAGGAAATTTACTAAAGTAATTGGCAGGTTACACAGCTGCACGGTTTTGTTCTTACTTTAAATCATGTTATTATCAAGATTAAAATATAAATACGTTTCTTATGAATTTTTTTAATTTTCATCAAGTGATTTTATATATTGTTGGCTATCTAAAATATCATAATCTTAATTATTTGATAGATGTATACATCCTTGAGTACAAGCACTATCATCTCTTCACCCACACTTAATTTATCAATTTTGTTTATTAAAAATATAATACTAAATAATTTAATGATCGATGACATATCAGTCATTCCTCAAATATTTTGATGTTTTCAATTATTCTTACGCATCTTGCATATTTTTTTTAAAAAATAAAATTGATTTATCAGCTATGATCTAAATGAGTTTATGAGTTCAGTGTATTAACATGATAATTATTAAAGTATGAAATCTCCATATATATATATATATATATATGCATCATAGATTATTTAATTCTAAACCAATTGGTGAGATCATTGGCTACAAGCCTATAGATGCATACGATTCTTTAATTATACAACTAGATTTAAGAAAAAAATAATGTTCATATGGCTAATCTGATGTCATTCTAACTTAAAACACAAGAATTGTACCCTTATATGAATTAAAAAGGCTCTTAGGATCTTGAGAGATGTTTCTTCAAGAATTTCACATGGATAAATTTTTGTGATGCTCTCATGTTTTCATTTTTTCCTCCTCCAATGCGAGTCTTGATGTACTTTTATGTTAACCCTTCCTTTATGGTTTAAAAGTTTGAAATCAATCAATTTTACTTGAGCCAAAAGCCATGGATTAAGCACCCATCCAAGCTAATTTTACCTGTTCAACCTCTTGGATCTTTATTTGTTGTACATCTCACACCAACGTTTACCTTTTGAAATCTTGTTATCTCTTAACTCATTTTCAATTGAATCATTATTCATGTCTCTATCATTTACTTTCTTGAAAAGCCATTCTTTCACTTAAAATAAATCATGACAGCTGAAAATTTAAGAATTAAAATGTATATCGATTGAAAATCGGAGGACTAAAGGTATACGTTAGCCTTTATTTGTTTATTTTTATGGGCACTAAGCCTGCGTTGCGTAGCACCTCCATGGAATCATTCTTCTGTACTGCCTATAGGCTGATAGGCATAAGAAAACGATTAACTAAACGAGTCTCCATCGATTTCAGAGGAAAGAGAGTATAATAAAACCAAATCCAACGCATTCTCCCCGTCGGCGGACTCATGGTGCTTCCGACAAAGAATCACAGGGCTGCATGGGCTTGCGTGGGCCCACCAGATTTGAGGGGGGTCTGCCATGTGGCAGCAAGGGAGGGATTCGGGAGGAAGAATGATTGACAACTCTAAACCTCACTTTAAAAAATTGCTCAGCTGACGTGGCTCCTTGTGTGCTGACAGCGGCCTGGTGAAGCTGAGACCACTAGATTACTTTTACTTGATCGATTAAGAAACTGAGGTAAAATACAAGTGGCTGTCCCTTTTTTTTCTCAAAAAAAAAAAAAAAAAAGAGAGCGTGTCATCAATTATTTCAAATAAATAATGCAATAATAATCCATGTCAAGCACTGGAAAACACAAGGAGTCTTGGCAGGTGCTGGACCACAGCCCTGCTTGCCTCCATGAACCATACAACATGCTGCTTGAAATGTTGCTCAAAAACATGATGGCCGACTTGGGCAGATGGAGAAATGTTTGGAGGCACCAAAAATGACAGAATGGGAGCTTTTGGGGAGCAATTGGTATCATTATGCCATGGATAATATTTTACTCATGAAGCACTTGATTGTATTTTGAATAATTAGTTATTAGGATGCAATTTTTCTAGACATAGCTACAGCTCAACTGAGATAAAAAGGAATAGAGAACTACATTGGTTGCAGTCAAGATGCATGAACAGAGAATTTGGATGATCTCACACTAGGCCAGAGCACAAACCAACTCATGATAATTTTTTTCATTAATGCATTCAAGTTCCCACATCCATACCAAATACTATCAGAAGAAATATTCATCTTATTACGAGATAATATCAGGACAAGACTTTAAAGTGATCCAACAAAGATGAAAGTACATATTGAGACAGATAATGGAGTGAGAAATGTGAGGACAATTTCAACACAGCCTTCCTGGGGAATAGTGGAGTACAAGATCCTGATAACTTGTAGACAGAATAGTTGGAGTGTATCATCATCATCATCATCATCATCATTAATAGCAGTGGCGGCAGCAGCAGCAGCATGTAAATTTTGTTCTCCTCGAAGAAATAGAAAAAGAGCGATGCAGGATAAAATGATTTTTGCTGTTTTAGATTATATTTATATGAAAGAAGGACAAAATGATGTTGTCTATAGCCACCAAGATCAATTTCTGGTGATTGTCAATGCCAATGTCCATGCTTCGCAATCTCTGAACACATATTCACTAGAAATTTCTTTGAAAGGGTTAGAAATGAGCATGGTATGAAAACTTGGGATTGCAACAACTATAGATAAGAGTGATGGAGGATCCACTCAGGTAAAAGGAATGCTTCCTGAATATTTGAAAGTTTAAACTAGGAAAGTAGTAACTCATAACAGGATGATTTTGATAGGAAAGGATTAAAGAAACTCATGTTGACAGGATGCTGACAGGATATATGGAATGATCAATGAAATAAGATCCGTAAAACTTGTTCACATAGGTGGGAACAAGATCATTTGTTACATTTATGGTACACTCAATGACAAATTCTCATCACACAATATTCACATAGACTGACAAGAGAATCAGGCATTGTTAACTTGCATTAGTAGATCTACATCCATTTTACACTGTTTGTTGAGAGAACCTCAATTCTGTTGTTCAACATTTTTGCACTTATAATGCTAAGTTTAATAAGGGTTTTTTCACAACCTTTTCCTCTTTAGAAATAACTACATTGCATGACAATGACCGAATCTCCATTTCTAGTGCTCTCATGTTTCAATCAAGAATACATACAAGCTGGCCTTTTAACTGCTGTTATCCATGATGCATTGCCACAGCTAGGGGTCAGATAGCATACAAAGGAGCAGATATTATGTGGACAAATAAAAGAATTTACTAAAAGTGTTTGACAGCAGTATGAAAAAAGGAATAGAGATTAATAGCATATGAAGAAACCAGATACGCCCAGTGCAATTGAATTCCAACAGCATCAAGAAGCCCAGAGTTTTGTGACAGATACCAAAGAATTGGCAACTATGGAACCACTAGCTGCCACTGCTAGGACTCCAATACCTGAAAAAGTTAAACTACCAGAACAAAAAAGTTGTGGAATAGGTGTTGAATGACCAGGGAATGTGGCTTCCCCAGCTTTTATTGCTGGGCAACATGTTCCTCTGTTCCTTCTGAGGAACCACTGGTGAGTCAGTGGTGTTTCTAATGATTTCACATCACAGTTTTCATGACTAAATCCAGGACCAAGAGCACATTCAACAGCTTCCCACAATATCTGAGCCCAAAAGAAATGTTTACAACTCAAGGAAACACAAAAGATGGATCAATGTCAGCTGAACCAAATTATTTAAAAAAGGTGATCAGTCGCAACAATTCTAATGCGGTTTACATCTTAAGTAAATCATGGAGCAACGTCAACATACAAGGATTCGAGCAGTCTGTCTGTGGATATGCATGATTTAATCAGGCTCTTGGGATTCATAAAAGTAGAAGATTGATCCTATGCATTGTTTTTTTGTGATGGAGTGCTGTGACATCACTGACATGTATTAGCTTTACCTACACGAATGAGAGATCCATAAATGGAGACTTGACATTAAAAAGAAGTACTTTTAACATGTTGATTGTTTCTTATGTTTGGTCTAAGATTTTTTTTTCCCCCTAAACATAACCAGACCCATAATCAAATTGTTAGAGTTATTATGATAAGTCTCTCTCACCACCATGTACAACCACACCTACACACACCATAGGGTTCCTTATACTGTCCTATCTTCCTAATATAGTATTCTTCAAAGTTCATCTTGCTAGTAAAGAATCACTGTTAAAAAATTTGAAGATGGCAAGGAAGCTTATGCTATGGGAAATGAAGGGATCGAGATTTAATTCAATTCAACTGCCAATGAGGCTTTTACAGCTATAAATATGTTATCTATAAGCAGAACAAAAGATTAAAGAAAATCATAACAGGCAGAAATAGAATGCATTCAAGGTCAGCTGAGTGGTTTAGTGATCCTAATATTTCTTCACCTTAAAGCAATTACAGAAGTAGAACAAATGCAGCACTGATGTAGGAACAGACAACTACACCTCTGATCATTATGCTTGGAGTCTTTGATACTCCACATTTTTATGATCAAGTCTTTCCCACAGACCAAATGGTTCTATTCCTGAAGTTTAAGCATGCAAAACATGTTTTCCGAGGGGGTACAAAGTCTTTACCAAGAATACTAGGTACAGCAACATTCTGGTCAGCATCTACATCGCTGCTCCAATCATTAACCACTATGTGATTCATTCCCTAATCTTCTCGAATTTTTTATCCACCAAGATTTTAAATCTCGTAGGACAGAGGTATTTCAGTTTTTTCACGAAATGAAATGCCCCACATTCCATTCCGTCTCGATCTCTGATCTGGCCAAGCATCATAGTAGTTACTTGGGATGGTTTTTTCTTAATATTTTATTTGATTTTTAAACATATTTGAACTTCAAAAGTTATATCTTTATGATAAATTAGATCTATTTAAAATTGACATTATAATGTATTATGATCGAGATAGGATGGAACGGGATAGCTGAGATCAGTCTCGAAATCTCTTTAAGACGACGTCTCGGCCGTTTCGACCCCCGTCCTACCAAGACTTGAATCACTGCTGTCCACTATATATACGTGACTAGTTGCTTCGTGGGCGAAATGAATAAAGCCAAAGATACATAATAAGAGAAAAAGATATATGTATTCAATTGTGTCGATCTCTTGCAGAGGAGGACAGGAGGCTCTTCATAAAAAAAGAAAGCAAGAGGAATATATAACACTGAAACAAAATCTTATGCATGTGAAATTTTGCATGGAACAAAAGTGCCATGTGATAACCAACTAATATGCTCTTTTTATTTTCATAAAATTCTTGGAACTATGTACACCATTCATGCTATTTTAGGTGAGGAATGTTATCTTATTGAAAGTACAATGAGGTCTTTTATTTCAATGTCAAGAATACAGAACAGTTTGTCCTCTGTTGTAAAGTAGAAGTGAATGTTGTCAAGTAACATTCATTGGCTAACACTTTCTCCTGTTGTACAAAAAGCAATATATAAAGATGGTGAATGAAAGAGGCAATAGAGTTGATCATACTCTGTAAAGAAATTGCATCAAATTTTTGCTTCTCTAGTACAATACTCAGGTTCGCAAATCACTTGCTTACAGTTTCAAAGATAAAAGGAAAGGAATTTCAACTGACCTGAGCATTGAAACCCAAGTGGATATGCACAAATGATTCTCATTGTGGGGTTTTGTATATTTTATTTTTGGTAGGAATTTGGGATGACATCCACACGTAGCAAATTCAGCGTCCCACATAGATGCATCACTAACAACAGCTTTTCATGGCATGTACAAACTACATAAAAGATCAATGGCAATAAGCTAGTCAGCTGCTACTGATTCCAGAAACTGCAGAACATCCAAATGAAAGGACTAAGTACAGACAATTAAGGGAAGCATGTATCGTGAATACTTACACATCCACTCCTTAACTTGACACTGATAGCGCTTTTTAACCACAACATTTTCAACATGAGTACCCAATGAAAGTCTTCTACCAAATTTCTGCATACATCGCACAAGAGTATCCACTACTGTCCCACTTCCATGAAGAATATATTGGAGCAAACAACCTGGTTCATGCCATTCTGCAAACATGTAAACCTGAGAACTGCAACAGATTACAACAATTAAATTACCAAAAAAAAAAAAAAGAAAGAAAAACATGAGCCTACAAATAAAAGTATAATGCGATCTCGTAACACGGTTAGAAGTCATGATTATATATGACAATTAAGGCTCTGTAAAGGTCAAAAACTGGTAGACATCAACATAGACATAAAAAATAAAAATAAATAAATAATATTGATTGATAATAAATTGGCTTAGTTTTGAATATATTAGTTTTCGATTTATTGAACTTATACATCATATAATCATTTAGACTAGGGTTAGCCGAACTGAACTGGCCCGTAATCAGGATGGTTCAGCCTCTAGGTTTGGTATGAGGAGCGAGCCGTCCATACCGAATCGAACCCAACTGCCTTGAACCAAACCACACTGTCTGGTTCAACTTGATTCGAGGTAGTTCATAGGTTGGGGCCTTTTGATCCACCTGACCGATATGCTACCAGTTTGATACGATACACTTCATATCAAACCATATCGGTTTGGTACTAAAACAGTATTGATTCCCAGTATGACGAACCTTAATTTAGACACAACCGCTAATTTTATTTATAATGATAAAAGAAATCATTAAAAAGTGTGAATCATATTAACTTATAATATAAAAAACCTTCCCAGATATTACCATTTTAAAAATCTTTTGTTAAGTCTGGTATAGATTGTTGGCCCTTTCCCTATCAGTTTAAACTTTTGGGGTCAAATGGTTATTCAACAGGCTATCAAAGCCAAGATTTACTGCAAGTCATGAGTTTGAAGCCCCTTCATGCTAATTATTTATTTAATTATTCCAGCTATTATCTTGAATCATTTCAATCATTGTTGTCTCTCCACGTACATGGTCTACACCACATGTAAGGAGGGGGTCCTATCCCCACACCACTTGTAAGTCCTAATTCAGGTTGCTTAGGCTTCATATTGCAGTCATGGCAAATCCTATTAAAAGTTGGGAAAAGCCAAATGGAAAATTGGCGAGGGGGGGGCGGGGGCTGCGCAGGGCGGCAAGCATGCAGGTTCTGAGAGACCACAGATAAACTGAGGAATTGAGTTAAGATTTCTGCTGAGAGTGTCCCATTAGATCTGACCCCTGCAAGTAGAAAGCACATCAGGTCTAACCCATTACGAATGAAAAGGATCTTTCACCTCCAGTGAATCAATAATCTCTGAAAAGGGTCTCAAAAGCTTAGCAGTATCTAGAGCTCCTTGAGGTCCCATCAGGATGAAAGATTTCAATAGAGATGGAGAATATCTAACTACTGCTGTGGTGGAAACTCCCCAATCCCCTTGAATAGAAAGAGGAGGTAGAGCCATTGCAGCAGCAGACTTGGGAGAACCACATCCTGTGGACTAGTTGTGTTTCTCTTTGGAGATGTGTATGATAAAATTTGTAGGATATCAGTTGACCCTCAAGAAACACAAAGCATGTTGAAACAAATTCAGAAAGTATGTTGAAACAAATCCTCTTAATGGCTTTAATATAAAAGCATTCTTTAATAAAGGCATCATAAAACATTTGCTAGAATCCTGTCACAGTAAAAAGTCAATGTTTGTGAGCTTACAAATAGTTTATGCAAAAAGAGTCATCAATGAATAGTTAAGTTTCCCCAAGTTATAAGGAGAAATTCATTATCTTGAATCCCTGGTAGCCAGTCAGTATTTGATTGGAAAATAAATTCTTAGAACTAGTCAAACGTTTGTTTTCTCAACATAGAGAAAGAGAGAAAGAGTTATGCTAGAACCCAGGTTAGTCGAACCATCCCAAACCGGATGGTTCAGGGTGAACCACCTTGAATCGTCCGTGCTGCCTTGAACTATCATACCAACCCTATACCAGCATACCGAATCAAATCGAACCGCTCAATTCGGCCTGATTTAGGGCAGTTCATGAGTTGAGACTTCATGATCCATCTAACTAGTAAGCCACCGATTCAATACGATACCTCCATATCGAACCATATTGGTTCCTGGTATGGCAAACCTTGGCTGAAACCATACCAAGTATATTAGTTGAGCAAGAATCCTGCTATGAAAATTTAAGGACAAATTCCTAGAGTGCAAAATACATGATGGGCTATCTAAATTGATAATCCATGGTCCTGAAAAAGCTTGACATATAAGAAAATACAATGCTTAGTCATTTCAACCTATGCATCAAGTAGCATAAATTGGATCAGCAATAAATCTGTGTCAAAGTGCATGGTGGACCAAGTAAATTGAGATTCCAGAACATTAATCATGATCTTTGCATTTTTGAAAACATGCCATTGAACATTGAGTAGTTTTGAATACCTTTAAACAATAAAAGAAATAAAATCATAGTACCCACTTATTAATTATTCATTTTATGACCTCGCAATTGGTAAAAAGTGAAAAGATACATGTGATCGTTATTTTTAGAAGTATTCAAGCAGGAATATGTACAGGAGGACAAATGGGACACCATGCAAGTACTTAACTAGGTATTTAACTTTAAACTAATATATTTTTTTAAAAAAATAAAGGCCAGAGGAATCTAACCAGTGTGGCAAATCATATATTTGGGTAATTTCCTTGACCTTAAGATTTGAGAATAGACAAGTGTTGCTCAGCTAAGCAACCCAAGAGGGAGGGGTGAAATGGATTCCTTTTAAAATTTTAAACAATGATGTGTAATACTTGCAAAGTTATAAGTGTAAGTGAAAGTACAGTGACAAATTTGAAACACACAGCAAGAACAGTGAAAGGCACACACAAACACAAAGATTTATAGTGGTTCGGTGCTAACCCTTGCACCTACATCCACTCCCCAAGAACTCCTTGGGAATTTTCACCACTAATCGTTCTCCAACATTACAACCTAGCTTACTTAGCTAGCTTCTTGTTTCCAAGCACAAGGGAGCCTTTACAACTACCAATTAAGGGTTTGGCACACCCCTCACAAGTTTCAACCAAGTTGAAACTCAACAAGATACAATAAGTATAAGTTCAGCAAGAATAGCTCCTTAATGAGCAAATAAATACAATAAAAAGCACTTTATAAATTTGAAGCCTTTTTTTCCTTGAATGAGCTTCTCTTCTTTGAATGCTTGGAGTTAAGAGCACTTGATGAAGCTTTAGGAATCGTTGGTGGGAGCTTTGAATGAGCTTTAATGGATTTTCAAACTTCAGCTACAATGATTTTTGAAAACTAAAGCAGGCTGAATTTTCTTTGGATTTAGCTTGATAAATCTCTTTTTTTCACACTTGTAATTCTTCAAAAATCCACTTAACTTCTTGTTAATCCATCCCATTAACTTGTATTTATAGTTGGTTGAGGGATTGGACCATTGGAATGGCCATTTTCGAACGTTGGAATGTCAGAACTAGTCATTGGGCAAGTTCCCAGGGCGTTAGTCGGCTCTAGAGCCGACTAACCTAAGAATTTCTTCTTCCCAGGCTGAGTTAGTCGGCTCTAGAACCGACTAACACCATAGTAGTCGGCTCTAGAGCCGACTAACGTGGGTAAACCCACTGTAAGTCCCATAGTAGTCGGCTCTAGAGCCGACTACCTTGTGCCAAACCACTGTGTGGTCACAATAGTCGGCTCTAAAGCCAACTAATCCAAGGTTTTCTTCTATAAAAGCTTCTGTGACACATTTTTGACTTAATAACTCACATGTGGGTTGGCCAAGGGCTTCATTCTTCCATTCCAAGTTATCGTGGGAGTTAACCAAAGTCTTCAAAACTTAAAAAATTGCTCCACGGACTTGGAAAATTATTGAATCTTAAACTTTCTACACTTGGTAATTTTGCCAAATATCTGAGTTTTACTTAATCTGACCTTGAGTCCTTTTTCTCAGATACTGAGATTCTCTCTCTTGAACTACATACTGATTTTGACGTTTGGAATCCGTTTAGATATTCTTGATGACTCTTGTATACCTGCAAGTCACATTGATTTACACCAAAATCATCAGTAACCTACTTAATTGTTTTGTGATCATCAAAATCAATGCAGGATCAACAATCTCCCCTTTTTGATGATGACAAAACCATTAAGTATAAGATTAAAATAATAATTTAAAGCAATGCAGCATTGAACTTAGCACAAGGTTGAGATTATTTGGCTCATGTCAGGAGAGATTTCTAAGTCAGTTTCATATGTAGGTTTTATGCCAAAAATCTCGAAAAGAGTGCTAAAAGTAAGAATATGAGTTAAAAATTAAAAATTTTCATCCGAGTACTTCAAAAACAATATGACATTCATTTTTCATATTTTAAACTCAGAGAAATCAGATTTTTGGTGGGATTTATAGTGAATTTTGACTCAAAAAGCTGAATTTTCAGCAAAAATCTAAATTTTTCATGAAAAAGTTGAGTTTTGTGCCAAAATGATTAAATTCAGTGCCAAATCCAAAAGTTATGTGCTGGGGATGAAGATTTATGCAAATAAACTTTGTCTTCATGCTGAAATTATAATTTTGATTCTAAAAATTTAGAGTTTCGGCAGTTAGATCAGAAAGTGCCAAAGGCGTGCCAAAAATCTGCATAGTATGCCGAAACTTTAGTTTTTGATGTCAAAATCTTCAGGAAAAGTTTTCAAACAAAGTTCAATTGATTTAAAAGAAAGTAAAATGAAATTAACAAGTTTTGTCTCCCCCTTTTTGAAAAATTTCAAAAAGATCATCTTATTTCCAATTTTACTCCCCCTAAACATATGCTCACATTGTTCTATTTTGAAATTATGAAGCATGCTGAAACTTTTTGAAAACTTGCTGAAACATGATGTACCATTTTTGAAAACTTGAAAAACTTACAGAAACATAATGAAAAATTTTTGAAACTTGCTGAAACATGATGTACCATTTTTGAAAAATTTTCTGAAACTTGTCAAGAAGATCCTTCTTTTTTTTAAATGTGTGCTTATCCTCTTTGATCTTTTCATGAATTCATTCTCCCCCTTTTTGTCATCAATCAAAAAGGAAGTGAAAGATTAAGCACTTAATTTTATACATCTCATCCTTGATAGTTCAATATTGAAAATTTTCATGACAAGTGAAAGATCTCAAATTTAAAATGAAAGATTACCATGACACATTTCATAAAAAGAAAATTTCATATACAGAATTTTAAAAAAAGCATTTCATTAAATATAAAATTTCATACATAGACTTTCATACAAAGGATTTTCATAACATGACATTTTGATACAAGCATTACAAACATCAAGACTTAACATAAACATTTCAAAACAAAGAGATCCTAATACATTCCAGACACAATAAGATAACTTAAGCTACTCCTCATCTGAGGATACAACAGATGGCTGAGCAGAAGATCCAGCACCACGTCCTTGTGAAGGAGGACGATAAGAAGCATGAGGTGGCCTAGAGCGGGGGTGAGTAGATGTGAAGCCAGGCTGGGGAGATGGCTGAGCAGGATGGGTAGGTGGTTGAAATGCAACTGGAGCAAGCTGGTCACTGATGGTGGAGATCAGGTGGTGAAGGAGACCAATGGACATCTCCAGTCTCTCAGATTTTTTACCAAAGGTCACAATCTGAGCTCTCAGCTGTCTCACTTCTTCAGCCACACGGGCTAACTCCTCAGAGTCACGACCAGATCCAGATTCGTGACCTCTCATCTCATGCATCATCAGCCTTCCAGTAATAACATTTACAGAGTGCTCCAGCCTATCCAATCTCATCATCATCTGAGTCATGGTCTCATTTACAGTAGAAATGTGAGGTACCATAGTAAAATTACCTGTAGATGAGCTACTATCCCCTAAACTTCTGCTGGAGAGAGCAGATGACACCTCTCTGACAATGTACTGCAGCTGATCCTGACTGAGCTCAATAGATGTCCTCTGGGGTGCTGTGGGCTCCTCAGGCTGCTGCCTAGTACTTGATCCAGCCTCCTTATGTGAGGAAGTAGATGGACCCTCAGCCTCAGCTGGCTCATCTGCCTCTGCCTCTGCCTCTCTTCCTCTTCCTCTGGTCCACCGCCCATTAATCTTTACAAAACCTATTCGGCGCAGAGAATGTTCATTGTAGAAGTCTGAATGGTGCAGCTTGATGGATTCTTCACCCTTCAGTCTTACTCCAAAATGCTTAAAGAAATGGATGAGAAGCATACTATAGGGAAGAGCAGATCTGGCTCTGTTGACTGTTTCTCTCTACACAGTCAATATCAAATCAGGAAGATCATAGGGGATGTCACTGACAATGTGATACATGAGGATCAGATCCTTCTCAGTAACAAGGATGAAGCTACCAGTTGTAGGAATGAAAATCTTAAAGATGATGTGATGGAGAAGTCTTATTTCCACATTTAGGGTGTTGGCCTCCAAACGGTCTACACCCTCTCCATCCTCAATTCCTAGGATAGTCTCAATCCTATGAGCTCTATCCTCAGGAGAATCGTTACACACTCCACCAACAGGGACTCTTAAGATATTTTCAATGGAGGCACGGTCCAACTCAATATTAACATCTTTCACTATGGAAGAAGCAGAGGTGAAATCAACAGAAAGATTCTGGTAAAACTCTCTTACCAATTTCGGATAGATTGCAACCTCTGTTTTGTACAAGAAGCTCCATCCCCTTTGTTGAAGCATCCGCCCAATGGTGAACCATTTCCGGACAAGGAATCCAAAGTCCACAATCCTTCCATTTGAAATAGCTCTTGTGGACAAGGATTGGATGCCAGAGAACCTTGAGGGAGAGGGCACGGCAGGAGCTTGTGCGCCTCTCTCGCGGGAGCTCTCCGTGGCTTCTTCTTGCCGCATGCGAGGGATCCTCATCCGTAAAGCCATGGAGCTGGGGCGCTAGATCTGAAGGGAAGAAGGGATCTAAAGAGGATGGAGGGAAGGATTTAGAGGGTTCTAGGCTTGGGGGAAGAGTTGGGAGAAGATGGGAAAGAAATGAGGAAGTGGGAGTCTAAGAGGCGTTCGGTTTTCTTTTAAACCGAGCGTCTTTTGGAGTTAGTCGGCTCCCATGCCGACTAACTCCATGTTAGTTGACTCCCCAGTCGACTAACATGGGGAGCAAGACGCCAGGCCTCCAGAAAATACAAGAATTTCCACAGAAAATGATTTTTACAAGCTACGCATGTTATGGGATCATGAAGAGGGGTCAGTTAGGCTAATTGTCATGATTTTTAATATTTAAATGCATATCCAGAAAAAATTTAAAAAAATCAATCTAAGTAGCTGACTCATTTTGATAGGAGGTCAAACGTGCCAAGTTCTCTTCTAATTTCATAAAATTTGTTTTCATCAAGGGGTTTTGTAAAAATGTCAGCTAATTGCTTGTCAGTACTAACAAATTCAAGGATTATATCTCCATTTTGAACATGATCTCTAATGAAATGATGTCTAATTTCAATGTGTTTGGTCCTAGAGTGTTGAATTGGATTTTTGGTCAAATTAATGGCACTAGTATTGTCACATCTTATAGGAATGTCTTTAAGTTTAATGCCATAATCCTCTAGTTGTTGCTTAATCTATAAGATTTGAGCACAACAACTTCCAAAGACTATGTATTCGACTAAATTTGTGGAGGCAAAGCAACTGAAGTTTGTTTTTTGCTAAATCATGAGATTAAGTTAACTCCTAGAAATTGGCAAGTTTCACTAGTTATTTTCTATCAATTTTACAACCAGCAAAATCAGAGTCTGAGTAACCAATCAGATCAATAGTGAATTGCTTAGCATACCAAAGACCAAGATTTTTAGTACCATTTAAATATCTTAAGATTCTTTTTACAGCATTTAAATGTGTTTCTCTAGGATTAGCTTGAAATCTAGCACACATGCATACACTGAATAAAATATCAGGCCTACTAGCAGTTAAATATAAAAGAGATCCTATCATGCCTCTATAAAGCTTTAAATCTACTGATTTACTATTATCATTTATATCAAGTTTGCAAGATGAGCTCATAGGGGTACCGGCACATTTAGAATTCTCCATGCCAAATTTCTTCAGAATTTCTCTTGTATATTTGCTTTGGCTAATGAAGATTCCATCTACATTTTGCTTTATTTGAAGTCCGAGAAAATAGTTGAGTTTACCCATCATGCTCATCTCGAACTCTCCCGGCATGAGCTTAGCAAAGTCTTGGCACAAGAATTTATTAATAGCACCGAAAATGATGTCATCCACATAAATTTGCACAATAAGCATATCATCATTTTCTCTTTTTATAAATAATGTAGTATCCACATTTTCTTTAATGAAATTGTTGCTTATCAAGAATTTGCTTAATCTATCATACCATGCCCGGAGTGCTTGTTTCAAACCATACAAAGCTTTGTTCAATTTAAACACTTGGTTTGGATGTTTATGATTTTTAAAACCGGATGGTTGTTCTACATAGACTTCTTCAGCAATATATCCATTTAAGAAAGCACTTTTAACATCCATTTGAAATAATTTGAAGTTCATAAAACATGCAAAAGCAAGTAATAATCTAATAGCTTCTAATCTTGCAACAGGAGCAAAGGTTTCATCAAAATCAATGCCTTCTTCCTGATTATAACCTTTAGCTACCAATCTTGCTTTATTTCTAATTATGTTTCCATGCTCATCCAATTTATTTCTGAAAACCCATTTAGTGCCAATTATGGGATAATCTTTTGGTCTATCAACTAGGTTCCATACATTATTTCTTTCAAATTGATTTAATTCTTCATGCATTGCATTTATCCAATCAGAGTCATTTTTAGCATCATCAAAACATTTTGGTTCAATTTGTGAAACAAATGCTAAATGATTACATGCATCTCTATATGAGGATTTAGTTCTTGCTCCTTGAGATGAGCTACCAATAATAAGTTCTTTGGGGTGATTGTGGACATACCTCTACTCCTTTTCCAAATCATGTGTACCTTGAGGTTTAGCTTGTTGGAATGTTTCAATGCTATCTTCCTGAATACTTTGTTCATTTGATCCTTCTTTTTCCTTTAGAGTAATGTCTTGTATTCCTTCTTCAAGTAGACATGCATCATCAACTATATCCTTCTTCCTTGATGGAAGTTCATTAATTTCATCAAACACTATATAAATGGATTCTTCTACCACTAATGTTTTCTTATTAAATACTCTATAAGCTCTACTATTGGTAGAATATCGAAGGAAAATTTCTTCAACAGATTTTGCATCAAATTTATCAAGATTTGTTTTGTCATTATCTAGAATAAAACATTTACATCTAAAAACATAAAAATATCCAATGTTTGGTTTTCTGCCTTTCCAAAGTTCATATGAGATCTTTTTCAAAATAGGTCTTATTAGATCTCGATTCAAAACATAACATGCTGTATTGATTGCTTCAGCCCAAAAGTATTTTGGAAGATTGCTTTCACACAATATGGTTCAGGCCATTTCTTCAAGGGTTCTATTTTTCCTTTCAACTACACCATTTTGCTGAGGGGTTCTAGGTGCAGAAAAGTTGTGGTTAATTCTTTTTTCATTACAAAAACTTTCAAAATGTTGATTTTTAAATTCTTTTCCATGATCACTTCGAATAGATGCAACTTGAAAACCTTTTTCATTTGTTGTTTTTCTGAAAAATTTTAAAAATGCAGAAAAAGCTTCATCTTTGCTTGCTAAGAATAAAACCTAAGTAAAATGAGAGAAATCATCAATGATTACAAAACCATAACGTTTGCCACCTAGACTTGTGGTTCTAGTTGGTCCAAATAAATCCATATGTAAAAGTTTCAAGGGCCTAGAAGTTGAAACCACATTTTTTGATTTGAATGAAACTCTAGTTTGTTTTCCAAACTAACATGCATCACAAATTTTATCTTTTTCAAAACTTAATTTTGGCAAACCATTTACTAAATCTCTTTTAATTAGTTTGGAAAGCAAATCCATGCTAACATGAGCAAGTCTACGATGCCATAATCAGTTAGAATCATTAAATTTAGAATTCATGCCAACTAGACATTCAACATTTTGATCATTAAGCTCATTTAGATCTACCATATAAACATTTTCATGCCTATGACCAATAAATTTCATGCTATCATTAGCAGGATTTGTAACCATGCAAACAGATGATTCAAAAATGACTTTAAAACCTTTATCACATAATTGACTAATGCTTAACAAATTATGCTTTAATCCATCAACAAGAAGAACATTTTCAATAAAAGTATAGGAAGTGATACCAATTTTGCCAATGCCAATGATTCTTCGTTGAGCATTGTCTCCAAAAGTAACCACTCCTCCATCCTTAGCTTTCAAAGTGATGAATTGAGATTCATCACCCATCATGTGTCTTGAGCACCCGCTATCCAAGTACCATCTTCTTTTTGCATTTCGGGATACAAGACACATCTGCAACCACAATATCAAGTTATGTTCTTAGGTACCCAAGTTTTCTTAAGTCCGTTGGGGTTAGCATAAATGGTTCCTTTAAGAACCCAAATCTTCTTGATATTCTTGTTGATATAAGAGTTACATGCATAAGCTTTATGTCCTGTTTTTCCACATTTGAAACAAGTAATTTTTGAAAAGTTGTTTGGTGGAACAAAAATATTTTTTAAAAATTTTTGCTTCTTTAAAGGGTTATAACCTAGTCCAGCTTTATTAAAAACAGCCCTTTGGTTGTCAAAAATCATTTGCAATTTTGTTGAACTTAAAGTAAATTTATCCACAATGGGTTTCAGTTTGTTAACTTCATTTTTCAAATTCAAATTTTCTTGGGTTAAAACAGAATTCTCATTTGAAAGTTTCTTTTTTTCAAAAACCAATTTTTGGACTTGATTTTTCAAATCTTTGTTTTTGCTGCCTAACTTTTTGAATTCAGCAAGTAAATCATAAAAAGCATCTTGCAATTCATCAAATGTAGATTCAGTTTGAGAGTTAGGTATTACCTCTTCTTCACAAGCCATGAGGCACAAGTTTGTTGTTTCTTGTTTTTCATCCTCTGAACTTGTGTCATCACTATCACTCCAAGTTGCCATCAATGCTTTCTTCTTAGCCTTTTTGGGATCTTTCATTAATTGTGGACAGTCAGCCTTGAAATGTCGAGGCTTCTTACATTCATAGCATGTGAGAGGCTGCTCCTTATCCTTTCCTTTACTGAAGTCTCCTTTCAGCAGTGGCCTTCTCTTCACTCCTTGTTTTTTCTTCCTCATGAATCTTCTAAATTTTCTTGTGATGAGAGCAAGCTCATCATCCCCTTCACTCTCTTTTGAAGATTCATCACATTCATCCTTTTGATCTGAACACTTTAAGGCCATGATTCTTCTCTTCTTGGACTCCTCCTCATCAAGATGTTGTTTGACTTGAATTTCATGTGTCATCAGTGATCCCATGAGCTCTTCTAAAGGAAGGATGTTGAGGTCTTTTGCCTCTTGAATTGCAGTCATCTTGGCTTCCCATGACTTAGGCAAAGATTTCAAAATTTTTCTCACTAAATCACTATTAGTATAAGACTTTTCAAGGCTTTTAAGGCCATTCACAATATCAGTAAATCTAGTGAACATATCAGCAATGGATTCATTTGGTTCCATTTTAAACAGTTCATATCTATGTACAAGCATGTTGATTTTAGATTCTTTCACTTGATTTGTGCCTTCATGGGTGACCTCAAGTCTATCCCAAATTTTTTTGGCAGAAATACAAGTGGAAATTCTATTGAACTCATTTGCATCAAGTGAACAATATAAAACATTCATGGCTTTAGCATTCAGCTAAGCCATTTTCTTATCATGCTCGTCCCAATCTGCTTCCGGTTTGGGTATTTCAAGACCATTTATTCTAAGAATGGGTGTGTGAGGGCCATTGACAATGATACTTCATAGATCATAGTCAAGTGCTTGAATGAAAATTTTCATCCTAGCCTTCCAATAAGTGTAATTTGTGCCATTGAATAAAAGTGATCTATTTATGGACTGTCCCTCAGTCAACAAGGAACTCATTTGGGCTGCCATAAATCTTGGACTCTTTATTGGTTAAGACAAATATAAGTAAGAGAACCAATGCTCTGATACACTTATTGCCCAGCTAAGCAACCCAAGAGAGGGGGGTGAATTGGGTTCTTTTTAAAATTTTAAACAATGATGTGCAATACTTGCAAAGTTATAAGTGTGAGTGAAAGTGCAGTGGCAAATTTGAAACACATAGCAAGAACAGTGGAAAGCACACACAAACACAAAGATTTATAGTGATTCAGTGCTAACCCTTGCACCTACATCCACTCCCCAAGAACTCCTTGAGAATTTTCACCATTAATCGTTCTCCAACGATTACAACCTAGATTACTTAGCTAGCTTTTTGTTTTCAGGCACAAGGGAGCCCTTACAACCACCAATTAAGGGTTTGGCACACCCTCACAAGTTTCAATTAAGTTGAAACTCAACAAGATACAATAAGATATAAGTTCAGCAAGAATAGCTCCTTAATGAGCAAATAAATACAATAAAGAGCACTTTACAGATTTGAAGCCTTTTTCCCTTGAATGAGCTTCTCTTCTTTGAATGCTTGGAGTTAAGAGCACTTGATGAAGCTTCAGAAATGGTTGGTGGAAGCTTTGAATGAGCTTCAATGGATTTTCAAACTTCAGCTACAGTGATTTTTGAAAACTGGAGCAGACTGAATTTTCTTTGGATTTGGCTTAATAAATCTCTCTTTTTCACACTTGTAATTCTTCAAAAATCCACTTAACTTTTTGCTAATCCATCCCATTAACTTGTATTTATAGTTGATTGAGGGATTGAACCATTGGAATGGCCGTTTCCGAACGTTGGAATGTTAGAACTAGCCGTTGGGCAAGTTCCCAGGGCATTAGTCGGCTCCAGAGCCGACTAACCTGCGAATTTCTTCTTTCCAGGCTGAGTTAGTCGGCTCTAGAGCTGACTAACACCACAGTAGTCGGCTCTAGAGCCGACTAACATGGGTAAACCCACTATAAGTCCCACAGTAGTCGGCTCTAGAGCCGACTACCTTGTGCCAGACCACTATGTGGTCACAGTAGTCGGCTCTAGAGCTGACTAATCCAAGGTTTTCTTCTGTAAAAGCTTTTGTGACACATTTTTGACTTGATAACTCACATGTGGGTTGGCCAAGGGCTTCATTCTTCCATTCCAAGTTGCTGTGGGAGTTGACCAAAGTCTTCAAAACTTAAAAAATTGCTCCACGAACTTGAAAAACCATTGAATCTTGAACTTTCTACACTTGGTAATTTTGCCAAATATTCGAGTTTTACTTAACCTGACCCTGAGTCCTTCTCAGATACTGGGATTCTCTCTCTTGAATCACGTACTAATTTTGACGTTTGAGATCCATTTAGATATTCTTGATGACTCTTGTATACCTACAAGTCACATTGATCTACATCAAAATCATCAGTAACCTACTTAATTGTTTTGTGATCATTAAAATCAATGCAGGGTCAACAACAAGGGATTCGGCGAAAAATTAATGCATCATATACAGGATTTGGGTACCTAAAAAAGAAGAGAACAATAACAATGGAGAGAGATGGGTTGTGGAGATAGAGAGGCGCAAAGGAGCCTTAGATTAGCTTAGATACTCACAGTAGACATATCAACGGGAATCAATGCAACACCTTTAATTGCTTTCCATAAGAATAAAGTCTGCCCCATTTGTTTTGCAATAGCCATGCAAATATAAAGCATACTGATACTTGGTACAGCTAAACAAGTAATTTCTGTGATGGCTGGTTCACTACATTTCCTCCTCCTCCCCCCAAGGTGGAGGAACGATCCAGGATATCTCACTCCTCTTTTATATGTAATGAATGCCCCTGATAAGCTCTGATATCTTTTGAGAATCTTATGGATAAGACAACAAAGATTAGTTCACGTTTCAGCTCAATGAATATCCACCAAAGGTTTAAGGGTCACCCTGTGAGGTGCATTCACAAAGGCATTTGTAAAAATATGGAAAAGTGAAAATTTCTAGTCAAGGTATGGATGCCATAAGAGCACTTCAATCTTCAGACTCTGTATGACACCAACAAGGCAGGTCACTTCCTAGGAACACAAGAGTGTATGCCAATAAAAAACTTGGCGCCTTATTATTACCATTTTGAAAAAAATGCAATAACTATCTCAGATGAAATTTTTGAAAGATTTCCTAACTTGACACTTGTTTTGCAACCACTGAACAGCATGATCTCAGGATATGTTTTACCATCAATAACGCAAATTAGAGCAGTCTTTGCCCCTGATTCTCACACAATGAACTCTTCCGTGAACATATTTAATTGTTGAAGATGTAAAACATGTTATTGAATCAATTGTACAATTACAATCTTATGAGTAAATAAATAAATAGATAAAAACCGAGGGCATGCAATTTGATCAGTGATTTATCGCATTCCCGGTCATCATTGTAATCAGCTTTTCATCATGATCAATTTAAAAGAGATAACTATTTACTCAGCAAAAATTAATTTTAGTCTTTGATAATCTTGGTCTCGCTCAAATCTCACTCCATATTTAACGAAATCTACTTTAGAAAAGGAGAAACCTTTTAAAGCACTTCTCAGACGACCCAAATCATTCCACTAAATCCAAATTTACGAGGTCCAAAGCAAGAAGTAATGATGCTCTTCTCATTAAAGGGAAAGTCATTAGAAGGAAGTCACCTGGGGAAGGGGGGGGGGGGGGGATTCTTTTCCTTCGCAGGGGGTTGACCGTTGGTCGGGCTGGGCTCCTGAACATTCGACCTTCGCGCCAGAACCGCAGTCCTCCTTTCGCGCCGGAATTTGAATTGCGAACTGACGAACTGAGGGCGCTGGCGGGGAAGAACGGGAATCCGCTGAGGCCTCAGTACAAAAGCCATGGTAAAAGAGAAAGAAGGCGATAGAGATAAAAAAGCAAAGAGAGAAGTTTGCTTTTCATCCATCGTTTGAGGGGGTAGGGGTATATTGTGCCACTTTTGAAGCCAAAACCTCAGGGCAAATATTTCACTTGTAATCCTACAGTTGATGTGTTTTTTTTTTTTTTTTTTTTGATAAATAACCCATTTAGCACAGTGATTTGATTATTGCTTTCATCTGACGAGAGTCATTTGTTCAAATTCAACAGTAAATAAGACTTTTTAGGTATTGAAGTCAATTAAGTGATATCTAATTAGCTTTTCTTTTTTTTTTTTTTATTACATTAGATTAGATTGAGGCATGCTCAACCAGTAGAATCATGCTAAAGCCAATTAAGTGATATCTTTTTTTTTTTTTTTTTCATTACATTATATTAGACTGAGGAGTTGAATTGGCAGAACCAAAATATATTCCCTTCTGAACAAAAGTGAGACACACAATGAGGTTACATGACTATAGCTACGCTCTTTGAAAATTTTTAACCTCAAGCCTTGATAAAAATAAAATTTGATGCCTTTGATAAGAATTATTAACTTGATAAGCTACCGCTTTTGATATTTATAATTTATAGAAACTTTGTTTTAATATAAAATAACAGAGAATAGATGAAAGTATTGCAATTATTATAAATTTGCTTTACTAGTCGCACCTCAAATTTAAACCTAAGTATTTAAGTATAAGTAAGTCTCCTTCCTTTTTAAAAGAAAAAGAAATGAAAAAAAAACACCGCAATCTTTCTTTTTTTTTGATATTTTATTTATACATAGCTCATTGTTTTGTTGTTCGTATTGTTAATCTATTTAATTGGAGATATAAATATTTTAATAAAATAGGAGACATCAAATCATTATATAATTTTTTAAGAGAAACTATATAAAATAGAGATCATTATATATATATATATATATTATTAAAGTTGAGATCTTCCATTTCCCAAGCTAATACCCATGCTATCTCATGCAGTTCTTGATTATATTGAACTCTTATCTACATGAGAGGGACTCTTTTTTATATGAAGTTATATGAATGCTGTTAAATGTCTATATACAATGGATGCTCAAAAATTCTCGTTGTATAGTAAATCTATTAAAAAAAAAGAAAGAAAAGAAAAGAATTGACACCCAATTCTTCATTTGATTGCCATTTTATATTTGGCCTTTGAAAAGATAATACTTTATGTATTAGTTAAATTTATTTTTGTATATAGTTATGCATAATTCCATTATAGATTTACAGATGGCCTCCATACATTTATGCAAAGATTAGAGATTAAATATAAGGTAAGAATCAAAATCAAGGGCTAGCGACAAAAATTTGAGACAAAGGACTAAATACAAAATGGCAATAAATCTAAAGGATATACAAACATTAATTTCTTTTATAACTAGAAACAACTCTAGTTCTTAATGAGAATTGAATTATCTTATCTCTAAACATTGGAAGTAAATTATCCTCCAATTGAGCTGGTTCTTGACCTTTGCTTCTCTTACTCTCCTCTCAAGATTCCTTTAAAGAATGGTAGTACTCATGGACACAATAATGAGACTTAGCCTCCAGCTATGGGGCAAAGATGTTATACTTGGGAGCTACGATCTTTTTTTAGCATCTATATGAAACCAGTACAACATTAGTTAGTCCAATGATGAGGTCTTTTGATGAGCTAGAATTATTAGGAAGACCATCTCTAGCCTAGGATGAGTTTTCTTAGATAATTATGCCTGGAGGTCAAGTTGTCAAGGGACCAATTCTCATGTACATCCATAAGGCCAAAACTCTCTCTTTCTCTCTCTCACCCCCACACACATGGATGCCCACACATGCCCGCTCTTGGAAGTCCAATCAAACTCTTGAGAGTTCTTTAGGGATAACAGCACATAATTCTCGATCAAGATGTTAACTCATCATTGAAGAGGTTCACAAGATACTTGTTTACATATAATTAAGTTAAAATCATTGTAAAATTATACTTTTTTTATTAGCAGCTTTTAACTTTAGGGTTCGAGAGGTTAAGAAATTTGTTATCCGCTATTATTTTTTTAGGATGATAAAAAGCTAAGGATGTCATTAACTATTTTCTTGTTAATATGACTAAAGATTCTCGCTTATTTGTTTCTAATTTTAAAAAATAGAGGCTAAAGTTTTTTTGGTACGAGGATCCCTAATCCCAACTTATTTACTAAGGTTCTATATGGTTTCCATGCAAAGCATGTCCTTGGTCATTATAATATATATTTTTTATAAATACATTTAGGATGACAACACTTAAGTTTGAATGCTCAAACTCTTCCAAATGATGTTGATCAGCCAAACTAAAGCTACCGGTACCTTGTATCAGTTTGGCTTTGCTAAGTATTCTTTTCTCTAAACTAATTAAACATGAATAAGAGAGAGAAAAAAAAAAAAGCAAAATAAATTATTATCATTCCCCTTTTTTATTTGTATTTAAAAGTAATATATTTGAGATCGAAAAATCGCATCCATCCATGCAGCTGGTTTAAACTCTTCTCGCGGCTTTTTTTGAAGAAATTATTCGTCTCACCAACTTCATGATTAAAAAGCCATCAAATATCTTCCCTTGTTAACATTGATGATGCCAATACCCTCATCCCACCCACTCCACTACGTTCTGTCATAATTATTATTAAGTACGATTAAAGTGCATCAGGTTAAGGATAACAGATCACTTCCACAAGGCATAAATCTGACAGCTTTCCTAAGAAAAACAGTGATTAGATAAAATAAATATATCAGCTTGATGCGAGGACAACATAGAAAGGAAAAGAATTCTCCATTAAGGGTGCAACCAAGTCAAAGCTGAAAGCTCCCATGATGCTTATTCCTTATGCTTCTTATTCCCCTGCAAATAAGACATACCGAGCAAAGTAACCTCCAATTAAAAACTCTAAACTCTAAATGATTGATTCATTCCATCACACATCTTGTCACGTAAAGCCTTATTCAATCTTTATAGATCAATGAGCTCACATGACTTCAAAGGAGGATTGGTTAAAGCTAGTCAAACCGTCTCTAAACGAAAGACAAAATATGAACCCCTCGAAGCTGTTAGATTCTCTCTCTGTATTCTTTCTTGGGCACTACATTTTTACCAACTCTGATTTGTTTTTATTTAATTTGGCAGCCTTTGATCAAAGAAAACATATGCCATTTGAATTCTGGTGTCCTCTTCTTCTTCTTCTTCTTCTTCTTCTTTTTTTTTTTTTTTTCTTTTTTTTTTAAGGAAGCATGAGGGAATAAAATTTTATTAAAATCAAAAAATTTATTAGAGAAAAAGAGAGGGATAGAGAGGAGAAGATTACAAAATCTTTTGTAAGATTTTATCCTTTTTTTGGAGCAAAGGTTACTCTATCAAATGAAGAATGATACAAGGAGAATCGAATATTGTGAGTAGATTTTTTTTGAAATTTTTTTTTTAAATTTCTTTTGATTCATACATACTATATCAATACCATAATCAGCTGATCCTCAAATTTTCTAACTATCTTTGACACGTTCTTTCTTATCCAAATTGGCCAAAGTTTCGGAACATCGAAAGGCAACTCTTTCAGCTCCATTGCATGTAAATTTCTGACTATCATAGTACATAACTAGAGCTCATTAATCATCTATTTTTTTATAAATATTTATATAATTTGTTGAGAAGGATCAACTAAAGGAATACCCTCGCTCATATTATCCGGTGGCATATGACATTAATGTTTGGTAGTTTACTTTCAAGTAGTGAATATAAAACAAGGCTAATGCTGCTGCACCTCGGTCACATAAGCATAGTCCTACTGAGTTCATTTTTGCTGACATAGCAGGCCATGGATTGTGAGGGTAATTTTTTTCAGCAATTGTTTTCTAAAATAATTGTTAGGGGCCAACAAAACCCTTGGAATGCGCTTGCCCTGCTGTGCATATTAAAAATAGCAAGCTTTTGTTTTGAACAAACCAATGAACTGGCTCTTCTTGTCATCTACTTAAGCCTTGTTGCCTTGTCTCAGCATTTTACACTAATGATGGCAAATTCTATTCAAAGAAGACACTTGTGCAATAAACAACAAAACAATTCCAGCTAAAGATGTTACTCACTGCAGCTCATTAGCAAATGTGGCGTCTTTGATCTTCCTATTATTTTAATTTGGAATTACAATATACATAACGTGCATGAATAACAATTATTATTAAATTTCTAAAACATGTTTTGAAGAAAAACAACAGAGAGTCATTATCTAAAATTTTTACTGTCAAATACTAAAGAATCATCTCCAAAGAAGTGCAACAATTATAAGATGATGATAGGACAACAAATATCTCCATAATCCTCAAAAAAAACAAAAAAAAAAAAAAAAAAACGGTCTTCAGCTGTGTTTAGGATTTTTATATATAAGAATAGCCTGCCTAAATAAGACACCCCACCTAAGATCCAATATTGCTCAACAAAGAAGGAAAAAAAAAAAAAAATCTCCACCAATTCTTGTCTTCTGTGGATTATCAAGTGGCTTGAAGTCGAATCTCATCCCCATGTAGTTAGAGGATTTTTTTTTAAAAAAAAAAAATCATTAAAAAACTCTGTTTTACTAATTTTTATCTGAAATTAAATATTATAGCAACTTATTTTTTTCACTCATGATGTTGAAATCTAATCTAACACATTACATCACTTATTTCAACTTTTTTTTTTTTTTTTTTTTTTTTTTTGTCCTTATCAATCACTCAATAATATATCATGAATTTGCCAGCCCCCTGTGAAAAAATGAAAAAATATCAGTAGTGGTCAAGCTTCCCTGCATGCTTGCTCGGAACCATTTGCACCGACGCCGACCGTCCCGCGGCATGCGGTGGGATCCACTCGGAAAATCAACGGTGAGTCATTTGAGGGGGAGCCGAGTAGTCTCAGGGTTACTGCTACGTTCAGTGATTTATTGCTCTTCCGGCAGGGTCATGATTTTTCCCTGAACGACGCCTGATTGCAACCCTCGAGGTCACATCGCATTGCATTGAAGGATGCCAGCAGGTTGGATGGTTGATAATAATGGCAGGATGCCAGCAGGTTGGATGGTTGATAATAATGGCAGCAAGGGACATATCAGGACCCAAAAACTGATAACAATTAACAACTCTTGTTTTTATATTGGGTAGGTTGGTTTAGTTGCTTGATGACGCTCTCATTGAATGGGATTGAAGAAGTTTGAGAAAAATATTTTAAGGTCTTTGGACATGCTAACACTGGCTTGGCAGCTTGCATTCAATTCTCTTGCACTCCATGACAAGAGAATTTTTCTTTTTTTTTTTTTTTTGTATGTACAAAATAAAGATCTCTATATCATACAAAGTATTAAGAATTTGAGTTTAGGAAGCAATGTGGCTTTATTATATGTTGCATGTGTGAATCCATGGGTGATGCATATAAAAGGGCCAGGAGCAAGTTGGATTTCTTCCTTGAATCTAATTTGCAAATTAAAACATCTTATAATGGGAAAAAAAAAAAAAAAAAGGTGCATGGAGTCGATGCTTAGATGGTATTTCAAGTGGTCTTTAATATTGTATTTAAAATGACACTTTTGATGGTGCCAATTCTATAAAATTGAGACTTTTGATGTATAAACTAACACTCGTCATGGTTTTAACTTTTAAAATCAGCTCTAACTTGACCGTTTGTTTCTTAATGGTTGGCATGTTTACTAAAATAAAATTAGCAAGAAACCAGAAGATGCTATTCTTAAGCCTTCTGACCATGCTTTATATAATAGGATAGGTGGCAGGGACAGATAGATTGGATGATGATTTTATGATAGATTTATGCCAAGATAGCTGAGTCATCATAAGAAGTTAAGTGAGCCTTCTCTCTCTCAAAAAAATGGTTACTTGACGTCAGGTGGGGTAAATGGTAGCTGTTGATTAGATGCTACATTTTATTATTTAACGAAGTTTGCCTATTTAGATTGAGGACAACTTGAGTCAATGCTTGGTATTACGCTTGCCATGTCCTCTCATTTGAAACCAGCTAAACTCCTCCTAATAGAGATGAGCTGTACTCCTAAAAAGATTAGGATAAACTAAAGAAATTATAAATGAATACTAAAGGATCCAAAGCACTATTGGCAATTTGGCATGCATAATTATTTGATCAGGTTAGATAGGCTAGGAAAGAATACATGCATGTATAACCTTGGTTCCAACCTTAGTATTATTTTGTAGAGATACTTGTATAAAACTGAGACCATGTAGTAGAAAATATTCGGCTTTCATCTATATACGTATATAGACTTAAGATTTATTTACTCACTGATATATGAACATGGAATACATGGTATTAATAAGAAATGATACCTTTTTATTGAAGATTGATCATAAAGAACGTCTGAATTTTTACATTGAAGAATTATGTTGGCTTTTTCTGATAATTTTATGATAGGTTAAAAATAAAAATAAAAATACATACAATGCATTCTTGATCACTAAAAAGATAATTTAAAATGTGGATGAAATATTTGATAATTTTATAAGCTTTTTTCTCCAAATTTACATTCTTCTCACGACGATTAGATCAAAAAAATTAAAGGTATTTATATCGATATCATGATTTAATAGCAGATACTTATATTGAAAACTTCCCCTTGTGTTGAACTTAGAAGGTATTTGCTGGTTAAGAACATACAACTTGAGCATTTATGAATCATCCAAAGAATGCCAGGCTAAGCAACCTTCATGTATCTCAAAGAGCTTTTTTTTTATTTTTCCTCCATTCTTTTTTTCCTCCAACATCAGAATTCAGAAAAACAAAGTTATGTGAGGATAACTGGCAGGGCACATGTTCAAAAAATCCTCTTCCGTTTTAGAAAGAGACAAAAAGTTTGCAAACAAAAGTCCCTGAAAGAGACTTAGAGCGGAAATAGAGACATGTAGCAAGAGTCGTTGGATTTGGTGCCGGTCGACCCTGAGCTGTGCCAAGGAAGCTCTTTTTTAAAAAAGGAATCCCATTTTCCCACCTCAAGTTCTCACGGAAACCAATTCACAAGCAAAAATTTCCATGAGATTTAGTGCATTACGACTCCCTTGGGACCCACCGCCCACATTAGTGTGGCCACCTCTATCTTCTAGATCTTTAAAATTTGTTAGAGAGAGAAAAAATGGGGAGAGAGAGAGAGAGAGAGAGAGAGAGAGAGGAGAATGGGAGGTCTCAGAAACCGTTTGAAAGGGGCCTTATTAACTCGCTAACATGGTCGTTGAAATTTCTCTCTCTCTCTCTCCGGGAGAACCACTCGGAGCTCATCCTTCGCTGTCTTCATTTGACGTGGTCACGGCCCAAGCTTTCTCCTAACACCTCGGGTTGCCACCCAAAGATGGAATTTTTCGCCAGTTTTTGGTGATATTGAGCCGAAAAATCTGTGATTTCACTTTGTTTCCGCTTGAGTTCACCTATTGTCGTAGAAAAATACGAAATCTCTGCGGAATCTCTGTCAGGTTTTCTCATATCTGGATTTTTTTCAGCCATTTCTGTTAATTTTTGCTAGTTTTTATGTGAGTGATCCCTCAAAATCCCTTCTTTAGTCTATTTTTGTTAGAATTTCTGTTTGCTTCTCGCTTTTATTGAAAACCCCATTGAGATTGATCTCTTATTTTTCGGCTACGAATTTTCTTAAAGTTCTCCACTCTCCAGCTTCATCGTATCACCGAATCTGTTCTGGGGTTGCTTCAAAATCGAATTTTCCGAGGTCTCGAGATTGAAATCTTATCATTGTTTTTTGTGATTTTAACAGAAAATCTCTACTAAAAATCTCTCCTTTCCAGTTTTCCAGCTGGGAAATCGACTGAATGTTTTTGTGGGATCTCCCACTTCGTTCCTCTTCCCTAGCAACCTGTCCTAGGAATTGCTTTCACTTCTATTTGGCATCCTTTTGTCACATTCTTCTCCTCAATTTCGGCCAAGAAGCATCTTAGGATCTCTTTTGGCCAAATCTGTCCAATTATTTTCAACCACTTTCAAAAATCTTTATATACGTACGTTTTCCTGCTTCAGTTGTCTTCTTCCCAGATTAATTCCATGGGCAACGGATTGACTTGCATGCCAAGGAAGGGGGAGAGAGCTGGCATCGGGTCACGGAGCAAGCGAATCTCGAACTCGAGGTCACAGAGGAAGATGGTGTCTGAAGAGGAGCTGCTGCATCACCAGGCCCTGGCGCTGGCGATCCAGCAGCACCAGCTATCGCAGCGGTTCGATGGCTCGATGTCCCGGAGGATTGGGTCCACAAGCTCTCGGAGGCGGGACCTTCCTGATTCCATAACAAATGGAAAGCAGGTTACTTTCAGAGTTGCAATCTTTTGAGCCTTCAGTCCCCATTTCTCCACTGCATATTTTAACTATGATCCGGTTTTTATATAGGGCCATGAATATTTAATTTTACTTTTTCTTGTGTGAGGGTAGTAGCTTTTGCATTAGAAGATTCAGTGATGAATTTTTTTTTTTTTTTTTAAGGTCATAGGCTTAGTTTCTTTAATTAGGACAAATGCGTTTCACATCACAGATGCTGAAAATTAGGCTCTTTATCTATTTACGATGTAGGCTGTAAATCTTCATAAATAAGATGTAAAATTCTACTAAGGCTTAAAGGTGATATTGGATGTCAATTTGGAGAACGGATTTTTTTTTTTTTTTTTTTTTGAGTCTCAGTGAAAATATGAAGGAAAGAAAAGGATTTGTTTGCCAAAAACATGTAGGGTCCAAACTGCTTTCTGGATTTTACAAGCTGTTTTGATCTTGTTGACAACCATTTTCATGATGAAGTGGAAAGAAAAACTACTTATCTTATTGCAAAGGAACTTGGAAACTATGTAGAAAGCATTTGTGTAACCATGCCATTTGAACTATAGGGTATCAGTCAATGTGTAAACTACCAATACCTCCATCCTGATCTGCATCGGTCTATAATTTTCAAAATATTCTCTGCTCATAATGATAATAGAGACTGCAACTTCATCAAGCCAGGGTCTAATCATGCTTCGTTTGAAATAATTTTCGAGCTTGAGTTTTCAGATCAATCTTGGTTTGTTTATTATTTGATCAAGCCTAATCAATCAGCTTGATAACTTCAAATCAAGCTGAAATTATTTTGGTCTTGTATTAAGCTGGAATCAAGCACAGAAAATGGCTAGTTCAAGCTCAGTTCATGCTTGATGTAAAGCTTCAGTCAAGCTCGATTTAGCAATTGATTGATTCAGACAATTAAATTAAGAAAGAAATTAGAAAACTTGTTAAATATATTGTAATATGTGTGTGCATGAGTTAAGACTTTTCTCATCTTAAGAGGAGAGGATATTTAGTCCTCTTAACTTTAAATTCAAGAATGGGATATCCAAATTGAAGATCCACACCATTGATCATGATTTGTATAACTAAAAATGCCTATAAGAAAAAAAAATCATGATTTTTTAATGATCTCTAACCTATGCATTGAGTGGATGATGACTAAATGATGAGACCATGTTTTGTATTGATCTAAGCACTATTTTTTTTTTTTTTTGAATTTATGCATGTTTCAGCATGTGTAGATCATGATCAATAAACTGGATTCTCTATTTAAATGTTTTATGATGTAGTTTAGCATACTACTACAATGAAAACCATTTCATTTTTTATGTCCTCATGATACATACATTAGAAACCATCAAAATATATGTTTTTTAGTTTCTAGACCTTTTTAGTAGTATAAATCATGATCAATGTGCGGATCCTCGATTTGGATGCCCTATTATTGATTTTTGTGTCAAGATGAGTAAATATCCTCTCCTCTTGAGAGGAGCATTGTCTAAGTTAATGGTTTTCTTATCAATGATATACATATGGACATAGTAAAATATGTTGAGCACTACTGATGTTACTTGTTAATGGTTTTCTTATCAATGATAAAACAAAAATACATGCCATATTATGTAAATTTGAAACAAAATAAAGACATGACACTTTAGTGGAGCTATGTCTAAGTTAATACCATTTACACATAAAACAATTAAGAATTGAACTACCATAACTTGCATTATTGTGTTCCTAGCAAGACAATCCAAAAAAAAAATCTTAAGTGCTAACACTTCTAACCAACAACGCTACAATTCATGGGGTACTCAAGGGTATCCTTCTATGTCATCTCATCTTCAAGCAGTGACTTAGAAATTTCAAAAATTTAATTTTCCAAAACTAACTTGGAAATTAAAATGTTCCTGTAACACTACCTTGGAAATGCTTCAATTAACATGAATAAAAGAATTTACAGAGGTGCAATGAAACTTTCAGAATGTCCATCTATTATTTACATTGTACTCTCTCTTTTCAGACCTGAATTGCAGCAATTATATCTCTAACTGATAATTGCATATTATAATACAAACATCAATTGTGCTCATAATCTACCACAACACTTCACTAGATTTTGGGTCAAACTAGGTATTAGATAAATAAAATGTTGATCTTTCTAATTTATAATACTCACACTTTCCATGATGAAGCTTCCTTGCATTTTTTTTTTTTTTTGATGCAGGTTCACTCAATAAAAAGTTACAAGATATGCTATGCCTCTTTTATTTTGAGCTAGTAAGATAACATAGGTTTGATCATTTATGTGTGAGTATGATACTCAGACTTTCCAATAATGACCTTTTGTTTTTGAGTTTCCCCTTCCCATTAACAATAATGATGGAAGTCTAGTGTGGGTTGGCCAAGGACATAAACAAGGGCAGCGTAAGGGGTTTAGGAACAAAGATGAGGAAGGGACAGTTGCTTCTTTGCATGATTGAGGAATGACCAAGTTTGGGTTGATTGTTACAATACAGGATGCGGATGGTGGATGTGGTTGGAGTTGAGATTTTAAATCTTATGGGATGAAGGTGTACTAGTTTCTCTACAAAATGGGACACCTCACTGTCCTGCTCCATTTTAATGGCTATTCCGATAAAGCATCCCAATATGTACTCTGTCTCTCTTTTCTTCGTCTTTCTTTTATTTCTTTCTTATTTTGTTTATTTCTTTTTTCTTTCTTTTCTTATTTCTTTCCTTTTTTTTTTCTTTATTTCCCTTCTTTCTTTTTTTGCTTCCTTTTTTTTTCTTTTCCATTCCTTTCTTTCTTTCTTTTTTCGTCTTCTTTCCTTTATTTCTATTTTCTTTTCCTCCTTTCCTTTCTCTCTTCTTTCATCTTTTTCCTTGCATAGATGGGTTTCAAAGTCCCACCCTAATCTTGATCCCATCTTCTATAGGAATAGGACATGATAACTAGAATGCACTGTCCTACTAGGACTTAAAACTTTCGCTAAAATGATTTGAGACAAGAGTACGATATGAAATAGTTGTGGTAGACAAATTCAAGATTGGGTGGTGAAAGATGGTTAAAGGAGACTGAGTGGTATAAGATGGAGCATGACTATGTTTAGTGGAGAGGGGGTATAGAGCAATGGAAAGGAGGTGGGAGGAATGGCTAGATGTAGAAGAGGCCAGAGTAGTAGGGACATGGGTGTGGCTATATTAAATGAGGAAGGGACATGAAGCAGCAGGAAGGGGTGGAGGTGAGGTAGTGAGCTTGGAAGGGGAACAGAGTCCAATGCTCTATTTAGTTTGCTTAAACTCTCTCTCTCTCTCTCTCTCTCTCTCTCTCTCTCTCACACACACACACACACACACACACACACACACACACACACACACAATCCCACTAGCAAAGGTTGTGTTAATGCTTTGTCAATCCCTCAAAACCAACCTTTTCTTCTTCCTCTTTATGATTGATAACAAGGGGAAAGTGGTTTTAGTGCTACACCAAGATTAATGAAACCCTTCCTCCTCTTATTGTTCTATCTCTGATTAAAGAGAGGGATCTTATCGAAGTGCCCAATCAATTGGTCCAATAAAACAAAATTTCTTTTGTCCTTAGACAAAAGAACAACTAAAACAAAATCTCTAAATGAACAAGAAATTTAAAGTAAATGCACCAAAATTAATCTAAAACAACATTTTTGCATTGTTTGCAACCCGTTTCAAGGGATAAATTGTGCTTCAACATTTTCTATTTTTGGGGATATCTTACAGTCCACTACTATTAACTTAAATTCTTTTTTGACAGGATAATATTAACTCAATTTTTTACTATTAAAGACTAATATTAATATCTCCATTAGTAAAGCATGCATGATTTATCATTCTTCTCCTTTTATAAATTATCAATTTTTACCATATAAAACTTATAAAGCACTTATGCTTCCCGGGAGTATTCATGGTCATATTTAAGGAATGTCGAGTCATGGAGCACCTTCAGTACGACTTGATATGCATCAAATGCTTTCCATGGGCATTCATTCTCTAACAAAACCAACTAAGATGAATATGTAATCCAAATACTATCTAGACATATTTGGAATCATCTTATGCTGAACCGATGCATACCGCCCTTTATTAGATGTATTGTATTAGTACCAAACCGAAACTTAGTAGAAGGAACACATGAAATCTCGATATGCTGAATTGACTCGTATCAGGCATACTAGCATTGTACCAGTGTGATATTAGTATGGGATTCGGTACGGAGCTAGCGAACTTTGTCCAGGATACTTTTGGGGCTAGTAGATAACAAGTTGGGTTAAGTGGGGTGGTTTTGATACCTAGATCCATTCACATTAACATACATAAAAATCCTATCAACTTAAAGTCATCATATGTGCCCAAGAGCTAAATAATATGTATCTCACATACAACATGGTTATACACATGTAAAGAAGATGTCTTAAATTATTATCATTTCCCTGCTATAACTATACTGGGATGCAAATAGGCTGGGGCAGGCTAGGGTTATCCGAAAGTTTTGATAAGTTTGGCCTCTTGGCCTGGCCCAAATGGTGTAAAATTTGGCCTGTGGGTCAACCCATTTGCATCCTTATCTGTAAAATCTCTCTCTCTCTCTCTCTCTCTCTCTCTCTCTCTCTCAACATCTACTTTTCTATGTTATGTCATTCATATTGATTATTCCTGTTCATGCTTCATAGATTTCCAATACAATTTCTCTGTACAAACTCCTATAGGACATGCACCTGTGTTGAATTGTAGATTTTTTTACTTTTAAGTAGCATAAGATCCTTGCAGCAGTTTGCTGGTTACTGTGCCTACTCTTTTGCAATATGTTTGATATGATGCATAATATAAAGCTCTAACTGCTTTTCCCTTTTGGAAATTATACTTTCAGGTCCTAGTTTTTCTTGAGAACCTTGAAACAAAGAAAATTGTCCTAGTTCATGGAGAAGGATTTGGAGCATGGTGTTGGTATAAGACTATTTCTCTGTTGGAGGAGGCAGGAATGCATCCTGTTGCTTTGGATCTCACAGGGTCTGGGATAGACCACACAGATACAAACAGCATAACTACTTTGGCAGACTACACAAAGCCATTAATAAATTACCTGCAAGACCTTCCTGAGGATGAAAAGGTGGAAGGGCTTTGATGAAATAATTATTTTATGCACGTGTTTCTATAAGAATCTTTCCTATATATCAATAATATTTTGACCAATATAGTGGCACAGGTTATTTTGGTTGGCCATAGCTGTGGAGGTGCTAGCATATCATATGCACTAGAGTGTTTCCCAAAAAAGATCACAAAAGCAGTATTTCTTGGTGCTACAATGGTACTGGATGGGCAAAGACCTTTCGATGTGTTAGCTGAGGAGGTGAGTGCTTCACATTCATTTATTACTAGTAGCTTACAAACCTCAATCCTCTGCCAAACCTCACCCAAAAAAGAAAACGTTCCACAATTGTATTTAAATTATTTATACGGCTGCCTTATTTCCTTCCTGCATCATACATGTTCCGTAATCCAAACCACACAACTATTGGCTTGGACTGATGTCTTCATCTTGACCTGTTGAAATGAATGATTTCCCATACAATTGGAAAAGCCACAATCAACAATCCATTTTTCCATATATCTGTTTAAGACCTAAATTTGGTGGACCATACCAGAATCAGCCTGGTAATTGGGCTAGGACTAAGTTGTGTACGGACCTGTTTCTGTCTGGGAAACTTAGCTTGGTTGGCCTTGGGATGTTCTCATTCTAGTAGCTGGAAATTGTCTTTTGCTCTTGAGGCTTTCTGTTTCAAAGTCGAGCTTGCTTATTCTTTTTAGCATATTTATGCAGCTAGCATCTGCCGATGTTTTCTTGCAAGAGTCGCAACTTCTAGTCTATGGCAATGGAAGAGACAAGTCTCCTACTAGCCTTGTGCTGGAAAAGCAACAAATTAAAGGGCTATACTTCAACCAGAGTCCTTCCAAGGTTACAAGAATTCAGTCCTAACTCTTTTTATGAGAAAATTTTCTTGTCATTCAATTAATAGAATGTATTTTCAATATTTTTTCACTATAACAGAATCTTCTTCAAGTGCTTTCTGTTTGATCATTTATGTTTATATATGGCCTCATGTCTATGAATTTATTGGATGGAACTACAACACAGCATATCATAGACTAGTAGAGGAATGTAATGAAAGCACTTTTCAGGATGATTCATCAATAATCATGATCCTTAGGGGGGGGGAGGGGGGGCATGGGGGCCAATGTCAACTGCATCATCGATGCCAATCTGACAAAACATAAATTGGAAGGTGACATTTTTATGCAGCAGCTGTAGATTTTAAATATAAATAGTTATAAGTGGTGTTGCACAGACCAAAACCAGAAGAATCAAATTCAGACAAGTGCCCAAGCATCTGGCTTAACAAGATTGGAAAAAGGAAATAAGGAGATGCATAGTAAATTTTTTATATATTTATTTAAAAAAAATCATACAAAAGAAAATATTGAAAGATATTATTTGTTAACTCTTCTAATATAGATGTTTCTCATCCAAAATTCTCAGTTATCTTAAGGTTATAAGAAAATTAACATTTTGCAAAATCATTTTAATAACTACGTCCTCGGCCAATATCTCAAAAGAGTAAACATTCACTTCTAGGATTGTTATGGCAAGTTGAACTCAGGTGTCCAACACTCCAACAATCTTGATAGGTTACAATCAAATCCTTTGACAAGTTCTAGGATCAGATACTTATTTGATTTGGATACACATCCTACATTCCTCAGAGTTGGATGCACATGTCCAGGTAAGATTATCAGCGTATACAACACTTCTTACCCACCAAATTGGGGTAGTTAGAACTCTAGTCTAGAACCTCGGCATCAATATCATACCAATATTAGGAATTCCCCATGGATAATTCACATTGATGTGGTAACTGCTATTTGTAAGACTGATCTGTGATGTTATACAAATTCTGCCATGCAAGCTGCTAAGCCAGCTCAAGTGGAAGAAAAGTCTTAGCTGGAAAGAATTTCTTACAGATCAGAAGTTGAGATTTTTTGTTACCTTCTATATTTTAGGCTTAAGCATCAGCAAAAGGGAAAAGATAGGAAACTTTAGAGCACCCTCTGTATTCATTTCCACTCCTTTTAGAACGAAATAGATTTGAAGTTGTAGCAGAAATGTTTAGAGGAGGGCAATATGATTTCATCAGTCAATATGAACACCTATTGCTTGGCTTCAGCTCTTAGCTGAATTGGATAGCCAGATGTTTTGAGCAATAACAAGGATAGATATTTTGGATTTTATTCACAAGAGAAACCCACATAGGTCAGTACTATGGGAAGCTCTGACACCCAATACATCCATCTTATTTATATTTCTTTTGTTTACATTATGATTTTCAAAGATCATCATCATTCATATTGAAGGCCATGGGTGCCTCCATGTGCAGGCCGATTACCAACCACTAGGTCCTTGTTCCAAGTTTGTTGGCACCTGACTGGTTGCAAGTTATCAAAACTGCTTCTTGTAAACATTTAACCTGTTCAGTAGATGAGTGTGGTAGCTCTAAAGACTAAATCTAGTTTTGAGTGATTGCAAGGTGTGTATGAGCATTATCTAATTGTAGATATACTGAGATCATTCTTTAAAGTAATATAATAAAATATCTAGAACTAATGTATCAATGCAGATGTGGAACAGAGATGTGGCTAGCCAAGGACACGTGGATATGAAATAGTAAAAGGTTAACTGTGGAGCAAATCCAATTTGATCAGGCGAAGGAAAATAATTATCACTAGAACACCCAGAAATTATTCCCTTTAAATTATAGGATTGATGATAAAATGATGCAACAAAAAAGAAAGGATGTGTCAACATAAGCATCCTTGCAACATTTGGTGAGCAATTGATCCATATGCTGCACTCTAAAAGTGTCAGTGCGATGGGTACATCTCTACCCAAATTGAAATTACAAGTTGTACCAAGGAATGAAATACTGCCAGCCTACATAAGCATGATGCACCCATGCCAGCCTTCATAAGCATGATCTACCCATGCCAACCTACATAATGTGCTGTGTCATGTCAAGCCATGCTTATCACATGCCCAAACATGTGCAAAGGCTAATGGCAATGGAAATAGGTCCATGCCATCCTTTCTTGATGTATGCCAGCGCATGACGTGGACCAATGCTGCCTTGTACCATGCTGGTATCTTAATGGCCAAATACGTACCATGTGGTGGAGGCCAGCATGGTATAGTACATAAACCATGATTGGTGCACCCTACAAGCCAAGGTGCATAATTCAGATGGAGAGTTACTAAAGCCTTAATTTCTTCTTGCTATTCCAATTTACACTGTAAATTAGTTATGCACTCTTACATTTATTTATTTATTTGATTTAATTGTTGTTTCTTAAATTAAAAGAGACATGTTTGGTGAAGTCATTAATTGTAGAAGATCTGAGATGATTAGCTGAAATCATCATCTGTATGGCCAACTCTGGATGGCATTTGACATTTTAATTGTTTTTCCATGTAATGGATGTGACTTTGTTTTCTGATGAAGAAGGGGTTCATGGTGATGGCAGGATATATCTTTGGCTGCAGTATCAATGAGACCCATCCCACTGGCACCAATCATGGAGAAGCTATCTCTAACCTCAGAAAAGTATGGCTCGGTCCGTCGGTATTTTATCCAAACACTTGATGACCACATGCTCTCACCTGACATCCAGGAGAAGCTGGTTCGGGAGAACCCACCTCATGGGGTCTACAAGATCAAAGGAAGTGATCACTGCCCTTTCTTCTCAAAACCACAGTCTCTGAACAAAATTTTGCTTGAAATCGCCCAGCTCTCGTAGATACTGCAGGTGCCACGAGGTTACAGTGGAATGGGATGACCTACAAGTTGGAGGCTGGATAGGATAGTTTAGCAAAAAGGATTCACGGAAGAAGAGATTTTATTAAAAATTTTGGATGTCTGGGAGGAGAAACATGCTTGAATAATGTTGATTGGGAAGGGTAAGTCTTGATAGGAGTACTTGTAATTCTGAAAGCTGCTTTAGTTCCATCAAGCATGGAGTGAGCCGATCATAGCAGATACTGTTCATTTCAGTGGGACTAGGGACACTCTGGGATTCAGCTAGTGTTAAAGTCTTGCTAACTGGTTCTCCTTCTAGCTGGATATGGTTGTACCTGGCTTGTAGGAAAGAATCATCTGCCTCCGGTATTGCACCTGCTCCAAAAGCTCATCTATTTTCAGTCATTTGTGAGCTTTCTAATGTTTGTACAAGTAGCTATCAAATGCTTCTCAAGAACTTTTACACATGAAATTATAAGGTTTAATATATGGGAGTACAAGATGTTTACTCTATGTAGTTATTTGCATGATCAACTGAGCTTTTCGGACATGGCCTTTGCCCAGTTCTGGATGTCATCTTTTGTAGACTGTTGGAAAGTATTTCATAGGGCTATTGAAAGTGCGAAATGAAACAATTCAAACAATCCAGGTAAAAGCACAGCAATTCACCTTGCTTGATTCCCATCCTCCTAAATTCAATAACTTTGCCATTAATCAATGCATGCCGCCTTCAAGCATAAATCAAGCATATTCGGTTCTTGCATCTCTTCATGTTGATATTGGTGGATCCATCAAGCATCATCATAGCTTTACAGTCCGTGCAGGCTAGGCATAAAGAAGGTGACGATTCCAGTGTCAAAGGTTCCCTCCTAGCTGGATAACTTTGTGGTCCAAGTGGAAGATGGCTTGGATATGCTAACCAGTGGCTCCAGGCGACCTTCCACGCACAAGATTCTAGGTTTACAGTTGAAGTAGATCAGGGAAGGCAAGCCTCCATTAATATCAACACCTCACCTCTTAAGGATTGGAAATTTCAAAAGTGCACTCATGTAAGCACCCCCTGAAATGACGCTTTCAGAACTTATGAACCACCTAATTGACAGTTGAAATATAGGGACAGGGCAAAGGTGCTTTTATTGTATGCCTTGGGAGCTGTAACCATGACCTTGACTTTGAGTTTTGAATTACTAGGCTGCTTGTGTCGGGCTTTTGGTTGGTCTGGCTCACCGAGTCGACTTAAATTAAGACTTGGGCCCTTTGCCTCTGTGGTTTGGGTTGTCATTGAGCAGGCTGGTGGAGTCTTCTGCTTTCTTTCTTCTCTTCTCTTCTCTTTTCTTTTTCTTTTATTTTCTTCTTTCTATTCTTTTCATGTACCTTCTGCTTTTTCTCATTCCATTCGTCGGTGGCTTGCCACCGTTTTGTGGGGCGAAAAAAATTATCTTAACTGCCATTGCGACAGCCAGACACCGCATAAATCAGGAACTCATGCCTTCTGGGTACGAGCCTCTGCAAGTTATGAAAACATCACCCTGCCGAAAAGCTTACTTGTGAACAAGTTAGTTTATCACAAAACGAAAGGAACCAGCAATATACTGGAGTAAGTAGTGCTCAATTAAACCCTTCATTCATGTGGCAGGGTTTCATATCATGAAAGAGAAGAATGGGACTTAAGTGAGTTCCATGCTATATATATCCAGCCTATGAATTTAATCTGTAATTCTCACTCTATCTCCTACTTTTTTCTTTTTCTTTTTTTTTTTCTTTTTTTCCGTAAACTTCGTCACTTGAAATAACTGCAAAAAAATTAAAAGACTGGACAGAAAGAACAGCAGGGCCCAAATATAAAGCACTATACCTAAATTCTATTTAAAAAAAAAAAATTAAATGCAATGCATTACTCTATACTCTGATTCTCTTTCTTACTTTGCTATAATCATCATCACTTAAGGCTTAGGTGAAAGTTAAGATGATTATAAAACAGTAAAAGAAAGTCAAATAAAATTATAAGTCTGAATATATTAGAATGAAACTTAGCTACAGCGTTTTATATCGATTCTTTTTCTCTCTCTTACTTTTTTATACTATCATCACTTTAAGCTCAAATGATTATAAAAAAAAAAAGTAAAAGAGACAAAAATACAAATTCAAATATAAAGGACCGTACCTTAATTTTGCTCTAAAGAAAAAGACCTAACTTAAAAAAAATAAATAAATAAAACTTAAATGTGGTACTTTATATTTGGATCCTGCGGTTCCTCCCCATCCCACTGGTGGTACTCTGACTTGCCATCTGGTAAAACAAGTGTCACCTGTAGCATCACTAAACAACACTGCAGACATCCAATTGGCATTGGTGTGAGGATGAGCATGCATATAGAAGCAGCTCAAGCCCCATCTCAGAATAGCATTTAATATGGATCGGAAACCATTTTGTAAACACTGCACACCAAAATACAGAGAACGCTAGAAGAAGAGAGTTATCATCAAAAGCATCAGGATCTGCTGGAAAAGATATACAGCAATGCCTGAGAATTGGCAATATATATCAGTGAAAGCAATACAGTTAGTTCATCCACATAACAAAGACCAACAGGACCCCTAGCTCTCAATCAACCTCCCACCTTTTAAAACTAGCTGACTGACCTGCAGCCAGCCGCCTCAGTATGTTGATGCAGATGATGGGAACCTCAAGCTCTCATCTACGCACCACAGAACAAGCTCTTTTGTGCACGAAGAAGTTCCCAAGCTAAACCATCCATGGCTTCTCAACTTTTAAGATCTATATGGACAATGGATGAAAAGCATCCCTCCTCATTTTCTCTCGAGTATATTTACAGTGATTGACCTTAAGCCCATGACCTAGATACAAAATGCTTTTTAAACACAACAAATTCATGACAGATGAACCAAGCTATCTTTCTCTATCTTCCACCACTCACTGAAGGTTCCCGGATCCCCAGTGAAGTTCTTTGTTGAAGCAGCAAAAAGCTCCACAGCTAATATAGCTTTGCATGAGATATTCAATCACATTAACGAAATAAGAGGCATCAGCCAAAAACGACAAATGCTGTCACCTGGTTCTAGTAACCTTGGAGGTTGAAGATCCCATCCACGAAGACCCTTCTTTGGATTTGTAAAACAATAACAGGTACTCCAGTCATCAGCAAGAAACAAACTAAAATGCTGTTTTTGATTCACCTGCTGATTAGAAAATGGAGAAATATAGCACCGGCATACATCGATATCAACCCAATGAGTTTAGTGTTACAGCTTGTTTTGAGATCCAAAATTGTCAGGCAAAAACGGCCCCAAACCAAGAGCTCCTCACAGTTTCGCAAAAGCTGCAGAAAAGGATCGGCAATGCAGTTAGGCAGACAAAAAGCAACTTTAGTTGGTAAACAGAGTTAATCAAAAGAAAAACTATTTCATGGTCGCACCAATGAAAAGGAAGATGAAGCTGCAATGTTAGAAACTAATGGTATCTTTTGAAAAACAACACAGCCACACAATGTAAACAGAAGAAACATAATAAATACATGATAAAATTCACTAAGATATCATATACATTACACAAGTCAGATGTATTTTAGAAAAAAGGGGCTTCACCATGCTTACAATGAACTTAAAGCTAATGGATTGGGATAGAACAAGATTCCAAGAGTCAAAGAAATGGGCAAGGACAGCTAGGAACCTGTCTATTCACGTGATGTTGTGTTTTTTTAAAACTCCTCACTGAGTTAACATCTAATATAATAATGTTTGAAACTTCTCTATGTTGTGGAGGTGGAAGCCATATCTCATCGACCATAACTTATCTCTTGATATGGAACAGAATAAAACAATATAGAGCTTGATAAGAAGAAAAATTTCAAATGATACTTGAGAAAAAGGGAGATATGTCAGATTGTTTGATTTGTTTGTCACAAAAAAATATATATACAAGCTGAAGAGCAAGATATATAAAAATGGATTCAGCATTTTGTGGTGTTTCATACGTCAATTTTGAAGAACAGTGGGTCAGACAGATTTTTGAGCCATCAACAAAGACAATTACTTTGATATTTCAAACAAGTATCAAAATGAAAATCATCCAGACTCGAGAATCAACAAATTTTTCGGATCTTCGAGGCCTGTACTTTGGTATTTCAAACAAGTCTCAAAATGAAAATCATCCAAACTCAAGAGAATCAACACATTTTTCCCATAGATAGACTCACAGAAGGTAGGATTTATTAATGAGGATGACATACAGACAGATCATGTTTACATATAAGGTTCTCTTAGAGATCCCTAAACGAAGTTTTACCTGGAAGTAGGTGAAATAGGTTCATCAAAGTTAAATTATAGCCCTTTTCCCCTATAACAGAACACAAGGATAACTATTCTAAGAGTTTCAAGGATAAGGTTATAAATTACTTTCAGAGGACTGTTGGATGTGTGGTTTATGTGTGATAAAGGTGATTTCATAGGATAAGTGTACGAGGATGTGAGGATGAGCCATTAAACAAAAGATCTTTTCCTAATAAATCCATTCTCAGCCAGTTGATAAATCTGATATTGGAATTGAAATTGCTCCAAAATTGCTTTTTTTTTAAGAAAAAAAGAAATTTCTAGTATTATATAGAGCAAGTGATAGCTTATGAATGTTGCAGGTGAAACTTAGGGTGCAAGAGGGTACATTACCAATTGAATGCTACCTAATACATTGGTAATCTGTGGGGTCAAGACAGGAATCCAGTGGTAGAAAAGTTAGAACACCATTCCACAAGCTGGATGAAGAACATGTTGGAACAGTAACAATGTCAATGTTTGCCTACCATGTATATGATATCTATTATTCTAGCGCACTGTTTCAAATAGGTGATAAATGAACAAAGTCACCAAGTATAAAGTCTAGTACAATAATAAATTTGTAAAAGAAGGAAAACAGGTATTTAACAGTTCAAAACACATTTCATGAATTCTATGTAGATGGAGTTAGCATATCCAAGATAAGTCAAATCAAATGTCTAATAGTGTATTAATCAAAACACGAGTATCAAAATGGTGAATCAATTCAGTATGCTATGTCCTTAAAATCTGAAAAGCATACCTTAGTGTACAGATTCTGATGGTGTCTGTGAAGCTTAGATGGGTACCAACTACCAACATTTTCATTATCTTGACTCTTTATGAACTTGGTGTTAGAAAAGAATGAATATACTGTCAAATACATATAAAGATCAGATGGCACATCTTGAAATGCATACATATGGCCTAAGGGTGTAAAGTATTTTCTAAATACAAGGTGTAAAATGCTGGAGAAACAAAGTAGCTGAATCCACTAAACAGATGAGAGTTTCAAATGGGATATCTGGAACTATTTTTAAGGAGGACGCACATCAGTTTCAGGCGTAGCATGTACAGAAGATATGTATTTCAACTTCTTGAAAACAGGACTATGCAGTTTTCTGCCCTTCTTGTTGAGAAAAGCACGACTGAATTCTTCTCTATATCTGACTACATAACTAGTTCAATGTTATTGATGAGTTCCAAATGAACACTGATCTGTTTATTCATTTTGAGGGTCGGGGCAGGTGGGTCGATGGGAGAGAGAAAGATGGATCACAATGAAAACGAGCTTACCATTCAAACAATTATGTACCAGAACCTGACTTCTGAACCCACACTCGTCTCTGCAGATGCAATAGATTATTAAAATTAATACAAACTTGAATCAAAATGCTGACAGCCAAGTGAAGCATCAGAAATTCTTATTATTTAAAGATTACCTCTTGGGAACCATAGCCAGCATGACCTCTCTTAGAAGTCTTTCCCTCATGATAATCCAAAGAACCATCAACTTCCTTTGTACCATGCACAGGTCCACGGCGCCCAATATATCTATGTGAACCTACATGAGTTAAATACTCATATTACAAACTCAAAGTTATATAATGCAGAAACAACATGCAGAGTTGCAGTGCAAGAGTTAAACCATGATTCAGCAAAAGCCAACCTTTCTCTGCAGGTGAAATTTTAACTTTTGAAGTTTGAATTGCATTAGACACATCCGCTTTTATTTCTCCAAGACCAGTTGGTATGTCGTAGCCAGCAGATGAATTATTGAGATGTCCTGTACCAGCAACATCACCTCCAGCTTTTATTCCAGCCACTTGATGAGAAAGAGAGATGCCTTCTGATGAATTCAATGACACTTGTTCAGGTACAGAAGAGGAAGAAAGAGTTCCATCACTAGCATGCGATCCATCGGAACGACGAAGAGGAGCCCAAACTGCACGATCAGGTCTATCTTTGTTTCTTGTGCGTCTATCGTGTTTCTCACTGGTGGATACAGGACCATTTAGGATATTTCCAGCAACCTTATCGTCTAGGGACCTTTTGTCCTTGCTATCATAAATGGGAGCAAGTGGTGGCATGCTAGTAATGTGATCCTTCAGCATTGGGAATGCATTGGGAGAACGCGGTGGACACTTGTCTTTATCCAGGTTCACTCTTTGAGTCTGCTGCTCACACTGGGATGCAGTCACATAAGACTGACGGCTATCCTTGTTAGACAGAATGCTCCTAATAATTCTTCCACTAGCTTCAAGTCGCTGGTTCTTTTTAAGAGCAGATGAACCTGAGTTTTTCACTGAACTCACATTCTGCTGCTGCGATGAACCAACAGATACCTATGTGAACAATTCATTTTGCCAGTAAGAAGGGTGGGAATAGGAGTCAAGCATCATAATATTCAAACAATTTTCAGTGTTCAGGTGCTTACATGAGAGCCTTCTCTCTCTTTTGCTTTCAAAAGCAAGATTCTTTTCTTCCCAGTTTCAACACCTCCAGATGTTACAAAATTTGTTCCACTCAAGCCAGTTAGTGAATATCATGCATAAAATGATACATGACTACAGATAATATAAAGCTTAAGAGAAAGAATTATATCAGATCAACCTGACATGCACTGACATTTTAAATTCTTCAAGAGAAGAAATGTTTGACAAATAACAAACAATTTCCTGACATATAACATAAATGACCAGCTTGCAAGGTCTGGGGACATACAAATACAAAGAAACAAAGAACCATATGGAATGAGGATGCTACAGTTAAACAATCATCAATCTGACATGGCCAAAGGAACAAAATATATGACATCAGACTGTCGTTTCCACTAATTTTCTCCTGAAGACGTGCAATTTAGAAAAAAGACTAGCAATTCCAAACAGCAAATTTCAAAATGAAATATATGACTATCACAATCCAGGACAAGAATGCTATTAACCTTGCATAAGTCTCTTTTGGATGAAGGATTTCCAAAGTTTTTTTTGGGGGGGATGGATAAGGAAAAAATTTCTAAGTAGAAAGAAAAAACTATACAACAAGACCAACATCTATATCAAATGGGATCTAGGTAACAATTCAAAAATGAGAGTAGCAGGATATGTTCGAGTGGTCAATACTGCACATGGTCATGATCTTTAATTCAGTAAATTCCAAAGAAATTAATAAGAAACTTGGTGCTAAGGTTGCAAGAGGATACCAGTTTCATCCTGTAATACTTCTATTGAACTTGCTGAAGCTACCGCAATAGATTTATCTAACAGCTGCTGATCATCTTTTCTAGATACTAATATGCATGTTGGTTTATCCTTTTCACTGATATTCTTTGTACTGTCCCTTAAAACATACTGCAGCCAAGAACAGCAAAATAAGCTTATGCTAAAGATACATTTAAGATCACAATCACATCCCAAAAGTTTAAGAATCTCAGAGAGCAAATAAATACATACCATTGGTGTTGAGACCCGTCGCTTCCCAGAGCTTCGTTTTGAAGAAGGACTAGAGCCACTAGGAGAAGCACCTCCAGATCTTCTACTAGGTTTCCCATTAGCAGGAGATCTCTGTCATGGTACATTACATAAACTAAAATATATCAAACAACAACATAAGGAAAAGCAAAGGTGGAAACTTACTTCACAGAAAAAGTTCTGAAACAAGTTGGCCAAAAGAGAACACAAGATATGCCAAGACAAAATTGATTAACAATAGGACATTTTTTTTTTTTACAAAAGATGACATCAGCAATAAAATTAGATACTGATGCAAGCAAAGTTTTAAATTGCGTGGGACGAGGCTGTTCTGATTTTTTCATGAAACATGACACACCGCTATCTCATCCTATCCCAAGTGTTGGGATAGGGGATGTCCTAAGACATACTGATTGGAACGCCAGGACGATGGTGAGATGATCCCGCCCCAACACTTAGGACAGAAAACCACCCTAACATCCCACAAAACACCCCGCTGGGACCTAAAACTTTGGATGCAAGCTTTAAGAATAATAACCTTCAGACTTCAGAGCGTCCTGAATGGATAAATGGATCAGCAAGCCTCAGTAATGATACAGTCATAGGCTATTAATTATTAAATTGAAAGCAAGGAGATCAATCCATGTTAAAGATTGGAAAAATATTTACATAACACATTGCATCTGTTGCCACCAGAAACATCCACAGGGAAAGAGCAACAGAAAGTACAAGCAATTTTAAGCTAACTATGCTAAGATGCTGCTTTCATGCACTTCTTATGCATAAGCAATGCCTGAAATTTAAAAGGTAACACACCAATAAGTACCTAAATAGATCGCTTAAGTTCAAAACAGCAACCACCACAATGATAGAATAGAAACAATGACATATGCATGCCGCAATTTGAATGGAGGAAACAAAAGCTTTAAATCGCTGATTATTTGGAAGGCTGCTGGATTTTCTGTTTTTAGCAAATTTGTGACTACCGATAACATTCAGCCCTGCATTCGCACAACCCTATCATTTTAACTAATTGATCATAATCAAATTACTTTTTTAAATTCCAATACGTGTCCCCAGCATTCTTGTGGCCTCAATTTTTGTGAGATTTATTGGAAAATCTCAATTTCATTACCATTTCTCCATTCCGAAACTCAGCAAAAATCAATTATGTTATTTATTGGTCTGGAAGTGGACATGAAGAAAATAATCAAGTCACCTTAGCAATTTCTAGACTCTAAGATGGGTGAATGTAGAGAAATAGTTACAGCATCTTGAATGAACTATATTAGGTGTGTAAATCATATATAGCTCTCTCTCTGTACAAAAGAAGGACAAAAGTCACAAATCTCATGAATCTAGCAGCAAGAAAAAGAAGCTAAGCTTTTAACTTTCATTAATTTTATTAGACTCTAAGTAATGAATGAGAAACAGAGAGATGCAAAGACAGATAGAACATAGATTTATAAATATATCTTTCCTATCATAAAGCAAAACTCCCGGAGTACATACACTCCACTCCTTGCATTTTATATCTCCACACTATCACATTTGTTCCCCAATAGAACCTCCCACCATGTGCCTCCTTTGATTTTCTATATTTTCATCCATCTTATAATAAATACACCCCACTCTATTCACTCTCAAAAGACTAAGAGAAAGAATGGTATTAGTCTCAAATCTATTCCAATTGATATTGATTGATGGTATCATAACCATCAAATGCTCTCTTCTCTTGAATATAAATAGATTTACAAAGTATATTTATTTCACATACACATATATAGAGAAAAATGAAAGTATGAGGAAATTTACAGGCTAACATTCCACTTTATCATGAAAAAAAAATACAAGGATAGCACTTCATAAAATGAGATGGGAACCATTCATACACATTGATTGCTTTTTCAAACAAGCCAAAGTGAAGTCCTGATGTGAGCCCACAAAACTCCAAAAACTGTAGTTCCATCAGCAACCCAACAGTTAAGATGAATATCCAAATTCTTGCTCTTTCCACCAAGTTCATTGGATTTACCAGCCCGACTTTCAAACTTTCTGTTTGAATTGCTACATTAATGACATAAAACAAAGTATTTGGGTTGAATAGCGAGACTTTATAAAGAAAACTAGCACTGAAGTTCCAAATAACTCCAAGGTGATAGAATATTCTTCGAGGGGATAAAAGACCAGGATATTATAGCTGGACTAGGAAACTGCGCATAAGAGGGGCAGAGAAAGCGCCCATGGACATAATACTAGGACGGAAGAATTCAGGTCACAGAGAGAAAGTTGTTAATAAGAAAGAAGGTTTTAACTTATAAGAATTATGCAAGATTTTTGTACACAGAAGTAAGAATAATTGAAAAAACCATCTATGGTTGGTAGGTGAGATTATTTTTGTGGGGTTAGCTTGCATGAAACAAGCAAGAGAAATTTAAGGCTCAAAATGTTGCTGGACCTGAAATAGGAGAATCTCTCTCTCTCTCTCTCTCTCTCTCTCTCTCTTATAGTATCTTCCAAGACTGACAATGAATCAAACATATGCTTCAAATATTGAAGAGTTTATAGTTCCCATATTAAGGATGGTGGAATATTCTATAAATGAATTTGCATGTACAAGTGTCTTCTAAGAGATTACAGATGAGGCAAGAGTGATAAATAAGATAATGAAAGTATCAACCAATTGTTTTAGAGTTGGAACTCCTTTGCTTCCAATTTAACGCACTAGCTAGTTTAAGGCTGTTGGGCTCACATGATAGATCACCAGTATGGAAAGCCTAACTCAAAGTGATTATTCAAAACCAAACTCCGCATCCCCCACCCATCATGCCCTTTACTTATTTGTTTTAATTTAATAGCTTAATGAACCTAGTAGCATGTAAAAGCTGCAAGTATGTTTTAATGCATTAAGGAAAAGATCCTAAACCATTTGGACTAATGTCTACTATTATTACACAAAAGGTATTAAATCCCATGGAAAGGTATTGTCTCGGTTTTTTCGTGAAATGGGATGCGCCACTGTCCTAATCCATCCCAACACTTGAGACAGGAGATGTCTTAAGATGTGTCGTTTGTGACACTGGGATGATAGCGGAATTGTCTCATCTCGAAACCTAGGACAATAACCCATTTCAGCATCCCACGGGACGTTCCGCTAGGATTTGAAACCACGATAACATGGTCTTTTTAGCCATCTGTCCATAAAGTCCAAGACCTTGACATGCCTTCCATGTGTAACATACTATTGATATAAATCTAAGAGCACAGCGCACAAATGCTATGGGACCCACAGCTCTACTTCTATAACCACTTTTGACTTCTTAATTAATACACGTCAACAGAAGAGAAACAATAGAAGTGAACCTCCCAAAGCTGAAGAGAATTTTATCAAGTTATATAATTAATAATTTAAAATAAAATCGGAAACAAAACCATCCGTATTCTATCCTGTGTGCATCATAGCCATCCATACTTGATCTCATGTTTATCACACATATCAAATACTTCTTTTTCAAAGTTACTTTAACTTTGCATAAGAAAATTTATCTAAATCCTATACTTTAAGAAAAGGGATGAGTGTTGTATTCTTTGACATGATCAAAAGAAAACTCACATGAGGATGAGACTTAACATAATGGTAAGGTTACTCCATTATGACCTGAAGGACACGAGTTCAAAACATAGAAACAATTTACCTACATGAGCTATTAAGGCTGCATACATCTAATTCTCACAAGACCCCATAATGGCAAGAGCATCATGCACTAGGCCACCCTTTTTTCGAAGAAAGTTTATATGAAATATTCTCTAAAGAGTTTCCATCCATTTTACATCAAAAACTCAATACTTGACCCAACTTTTTTTCCATATCTGATCATTCCAAACTAAAAACAACTTCCCCATATTTATCATCATAAGGAATTAGATATTATAATTCTTGCAGATCTTGTCCAAATTAGATGTACATCATACCACCTTAAAAGGACTACTACCTTCCACCTAGATTAATTGCAGGCCAGGTTTCCCAAAAGAGCAATCGTTTGTTTGATGTCTAAGGAAGGAGTTTCATTACATTTGAACCAACACAACTAAGAAAAAAAGGTAGAATAATATTAAGCATGTTGTAGGAGTTTAAAGAATCGTTCTACCAGAAACAATAATTTAATTAGACATTTATCACTTTATCATCTAAAAACCAATGTGTTAGCCCACTGATCAAATGATCTTATACAAATTTGAAATAGTGCAAGAAATGCATGCCTTATAATAACAATTAACTAGACAGGAATTATATAGACAGTGATACATTTAACCGCAAACAATTAAAACATGTACATAATGGCCATCGCAAGCCATCCAAAAAAGTCGCCAATTGCAGATTGATGGTGGCAGCTAAATCTCAATATTAGACTCAAAAAGTAAACGACATGGTTACAGTTGTTCTAATTTAATGATAACTATTTCATTGGTGTAAATGCGACATTTGCTTCCTGCTTCTTTATATATGTTCAACCCAAAAAATATAACAAATTTAAATATAGATGATACAAGATAACAAAGTGATACAAGATGAAAAAGTAATCCACTGGCAAAAGACATAAGCCAAAAGATGTAAATTATGGGTCAAATCCCCTAAACAGAAAATAGAACACAACACCATCGATGGACATGTATGTGGTGTAGAGAGACAACAGAAACCAAAATACCTGAGACCCACTCTTGACAGCTCTTTTTTGCCGCACAAATTCCATCAGAGGTGTCACTATGAGCATATCTTTTTGTCCACCTACAGAAAATTAATAAAAGGAAAAAAAATGTATATGAAACAGCATTTGGAGTTTGTCTCCTTCCAATGCAAGCATACCCATATGCTACTTGGTAATTTGGTTCAACCCTTATTTTCAAGACTCAAAACTTCACATTATAACTAACCAGCTCTTTCTGCTTCTCTCCTCTCCAGCTGAATTTCAGCACTAGGAAGATTCTCAGCAGGCTTTGCAAGATGTTCAAGGAACTCCAGATATTCAGGATCTAGTTATTCATCAAAGAATGTGGGTGATTAAAACAGAAACGGCTGGGATATATGAATGAAAGCATGACCAATTTCACCACTGAAAATTTAAAATTAGATGAGGACAAAGACCCTTGATTATAGCCCCTTCACGACCATCCTTCTTAGACCATGTCTTTGGAACACGCTGTGATGGTGCATATTCAACATGAACTTTAAATTGAGCACCTGGAAAGACATTGACATAAATATATCCAAATGAGTATTCCCCTTTCATTATTGTTTTGCTAATATCAAAAAGATTAGGCCAAATTTGGGAAAATACTTAGGGAAACAAATAGCCAGAATTTCAAACAAAAGTTCTCCAACATAAAGCATATGGAGACAAACAGGTCATAATTAAACTTACCTACAAACTTAGCATAAATAAACAATTTTAGAAGATTGATTTTATATCCTGATTGATCAA